>LR999920.1:8231542-9484532 GCA_905220335.1 Noctua pronuba
GTTTTAGAATTTGAATATATGGTCACCCATCCACGGACCGACCGTGACAAGCACGGCTTCACTTGAAGATCGGCCCGAGTGGCTATGATTATTTAGCCACGAGATTCTCAGCTAGTGTTAAAGTAACATCGACTAACAAACTCACCAGTATCTTCAAGATCAGGAACCTCGCTCTCCTTCAAAGGATCGACGGCTTCCAGAAACTCTGGCACTTCAGGAATGAGTATAGGTTCTTCAGGTTCCACTGGTGGTAGAGAAGAATCTAACTCAGCCCTCTGTTCCCAGGGCAAGGGACCTGTCTCGAAGTCCTGTGGAGAAGTGATGGAGAATGAGGATGATGGTGGAGAATATACAGTTGGCGTTGATACAAATTACTGTATAGATGTTGAAGAACGTGAGGGTCTAGATGGAAAACGTATCGAAGTATTAGAAGGCACATAGTTGACACAGCTAATCTTCACAGAAAAAACTATCCCTGTCATATGTGTTATTGCTCGATCAGCCGAGTTCGAACATCTATGTTCGGAGATAGTTCGGCCGTTAACTATGACCATTTGACCAATGAAATCTGGATAATGGACATAAAAAGTTCAACGATGTAGCTTGGACAATCACAGATGTTATAAACAAGTATTTTGAACCGAAAAAGCAAGTAAATTATCTTTGATGACAAACAAATGAATATTTTTCGATGCAAGTGAGGAATGGCTTTGAAATTTTACAGTATTTCAAAAGAACAAATACTCATGACTATTTTTTACTGAAATAATATCATACAGAAAAATAAATCGTTGAGACTAAAATTGAAAATATTCATTTATTTATTGTCCAAATAAAATCATTAACATCAAATTAATTAATATTAAAAGCAGAAACAAAGTAATTGAAATCCATAGACAAGTCCAAGATTTTAAAAAGAAACGAATTTTATAATTAAATTCGATTTAACATGGCAATACTAAAACATTCCCAAAAAAATATGATTAAATAAAATAATAAATTAAAAGCATAATATTTAAAATCCAAATAAACTGTAAATCAGAAGATCAACTAAGTAATTAATAAAGGAGAAACAACTAATGTTAGATTACTTATAACAATAAATGATGAACCTATACCTCCGGTTTGTAATCAGGCGCAACTTTAGGCTTGGCTTGCTTCACTATTTTCACTTTATACGGTTCCTGAAAAGAAAAACTATAATTAAGACAACATGTATGCTAAACTTATGAGAGAAATCCGTAGCAATGACTAGAAACACGCTGGATACAGCGAAAGGTTTTAACCAGTTTAAAAATTCGTATATGTAGACGATGTTGTGATACCACTTTATACTTTTAATTTTTTTAAATATATAATTTAGAATTTTCTATTCTACATAAACTTGAAAAGAATAATACCCATATAAGAAATAGAGTTACGAAGACAATGCCAATTAAGCAGACGAACCACATAATTAAAGACCAATTCAAAATTTTCAAATTCGAAATGAAAAAGACTCACTATATGGAAATCTACGTCGCGACCGCCCGCTAGAAAAACCGAACAAAAACTGAATATTAAACTTCTATTTCAGCTAGAAGTCTTTCATTGAATTAATGCCAGAAATTCTGAATGTCAAATCGGAAGAATTATATTGATTGTCGATACGGAAGCGGGTATAAATAGATTTATAAATACTGTAGTACTTGGCCGTGATATTGATGAAGATTTTGACAATGTGACGGATGAAATAGCTCGTTGAATCAAACTAGCAAATAAATTAGATTGAAGCCATGTACTGTCATTTTAAAACCTTCTAGTTGATGAAGATGTGTTTTGTCCTAGGAGCTTTTAGACGGTTTATTAGTTTCCGCTTCGAATACTGGTAGACTACAAACAGATTCCACTGGAACCAAAAAGTCAATTTTATACAATTTATTTCAATTTTGGTCGCGAATCATATTTTAATTAACATACAACCTGATACTGACCTTCAAATTGCAAAAAACGTATGAAAATTTGAATTTCGCGGGCTATCCTAGCGCTTCCACCTTAAGATGAAATGAAGAACCCTTTCCTTTTTTAAAGTAGGTCAACAAAATGATTTTCCTATTTTTTATCTCACTTGTTAAACGTCGACGAAGCAAAAAGTGTATTATACCAGGTAGCGTCCTGTACTTTACTGGTTGCGCGGATGTACCAGCTTATACCCGCGGCTTCGCCCGCGTGTAATTCGGTAATTGTCCCTCGGGATCGTACACCGGTATAACAAGTATCTTATGTGTTAGTTCCGGTTATAAACTATCTGTGTGCCAAATTTCATCCAAATCCGTTGAGTAGTTTTTGCGTGAAAGCGTAACAAACATCCATCCATTACTCACCGCAACGACCTGTTCGTCCTCCGTCCAGCCCGGGTACCCAAACTTCGCCTTCGGTACCGGCCTCTTCGGTTTCTGCAAGAAGGTCGTCCACTTCTTTTCCTCCTTCTTTCTCTCTTCCTCTTTCTGCCTCAGCATCTCCTCGTTCAGCGCCTTGATTACTTCGGAGTCCTTGAGTGAACCAATCATTGGCTTGATCGGGAGTATCTCTGAAGTAGGGTCGTCGGTGCGATGCATATGGGAGTTGAGTACCCTGGCGAGGCTGTTTTTAAAGGGCAAAATAACTATTAGTTCACGTTGAATTCGTTTTGAAAGTACAAGCCCGCCACACCATTCCCAAACCACTGCAACTCCTGAAAGCCAGAATCAACAGTGGCGACCACCAGAAAAGCGCCGAGACAATGAAGCTCGACAAAGTCCCAGAGAAACAATTTAACTGTCTTTTTTTCTTTTTTTTTGATGGGTAATCATCAAATAACCCCCCCTAGTTGTATCTAAAGCAAACTTACTTTCTTTGCTTTATGTAAGTTTCATATTATGAAGTGTACTAAAGTAACACTAGCTTTTATCCGCGGCTTCGCTCGCTTTAATTTAGAATTTGATAATTAAACTCTTAATAACACACTACCAAAGTTTCTATAATAATTTAATTCAATCATGATTCGAAAGATTCGTGGCGCCATCTATTATCATAAGAACGTTATTGTTGTTTTCAGAAAGGATTGATCTATTGATGAAATGTACTCTATGTCTGTTTCTGTACACCTGACAACATATATGCAACATTTCAGGGTGATCGGTTCAGTGGTTTAGGCGTGAAAAGGTAACAAACAAACTTTCCCATTTTTTTTTAGTAGCCTGTACAGTCCCACTGCTAGGCAAAGGCATAATAATATTAGTAAGGATAAAATATTGCTTACCCCATAACGTGTGCCTCTCTTAACATATCCTCTTCTCCTGATATGATTGGTTTTATATGTTCTTCTGGCATGCCAGGTTTGCCAAGCAATTCTGCAGGAAGGGAATACATTTTTATTTTTGCTTGTATTTTTATAATGGCCTTTTGGCCGCTATCATCCACCAGGCCTCCACTCCTCAAAGATGGACAATGTAACAAACACACTTATTATAATTATTATCAGCCATTTGTGTCCCACTGCAGGGTAAAGGCCTCCCTTCCCTCCTTCCACTTATCCCTATCCAGTGCTGTTATACGCCAATCCTTGTGAAAGGAGTCGATTTCGTCTCGCCATCTCCTTCTGGGCCTGCCGCGTTGCCGTTTGCTGCTGTTTGGGACCCATTGTGTGGTTACTTTAGCTTAGCTTAACATAGCTCCTCCGGCATGCGACAGATGTGGCCAGCCCAGTTCCATTTGAGCTTGGCAGTATCGAGTTCCTTATACGATCAGTAAGTTTCATTCCAAGGATACTACGCTCCATTGCTGACAGACCCCGAGTGCGGACTTTTGACGGATGGTTAGTGACCATGTCTGCGCTCCATAGGTGAGGGTAGGAAGAATGCACATGTCCATGAGTTTTCGATTAAGTGAGAGAGGGAGAGACAAACACACTAACGCATTAATAACTTTAAAGGGTGTGAATACTTACTAGCAATTTCCGGGTCTATCACAGGCTCCTCAAGTCCATCGACAATTCCTTGTATAGTACCGATGTTTTCACCACTTTCTGTCAAGTACGGAGACAGTCTCGGGTCTCGACTCTCCGTGGGGGGTTCCTACAATCAAACAGTCCTCATTACATCATGCCAGCAATTCCCATGAAAGATTAGGCTGAGTACACCCTCATCATCATCTGCCTAGCATTTTCCCATCTATGTCGGAGTCCGCTGACAGTCTTCTTTCTTTTTTCTTTCTTTTTTAAAAAACGTTGCCCCGCACTAGGAATTTCTCCTGTATTGTGATACACAAACAGCCAGACCCGGAACAACTACCTGTAGGCCAAAATACAAATATTTGTTCCGTGCGGGGATCGAACCCGCGACACGCAGCGCAGCAATCAATCGCTCAGCGACTGCGCCAACCGTGTCGTCTGAACAGTCTGACCGGATGCAGCTGAATACGAGTATTTTACATGGAGCGGCTGCCTATCTGACCTCAACAACCCAGTTATGTTTCAGGAAGGCGAGCCGGTTACCATCAAACGGCACTACAGCTTGCTTATTCTATGAGCCTTAACATAATCAACACTTTGTGCCCTCTGCTGAAACACAAACCTCCTCTATGAGACCTCGGGTCTAGTGCGTGTTGGTATATATCACATATCTTCGAATTTTTGGTTTTGGGACATGTCGGTTTCCTCAAGGTGTTTTCCTTCACCGTTTTGAGAGCAGTGGTGATGAAATAAATTACACCAAGCTTTGCGCCTGCCTGAGTTTGAACCTACGACCTTACAACTTGTAAGACCGATACCACTGATCCGCCATTGCTGAGCCTTAGATAATGTTATTAAAAAAAACTTAAGAAAAAAGTAGCTTCTATTAAAATGCAAAGAAGAAAATTAGGTTTCGTGTCCATGCTACTAACCGCTGAGAAGTTCTCTCGTGAGGAGGTGATCCTAGCTGCAGGGTCAAGTCATGTCTGTCATAAAAATGGTCAGTTGGGGGGAACTGGTTTGAAATTTAGTTCCAAGATTTGACCAATACGTACTAACTAACATCACCTGCTTGACTTTTCCCAACTTGTCGGCTTACAGTCTAACCGGATGCAGCTGAATACCAATATTTTACATGGAGCGACTGCCTATCTGACCTCCACAACCCAGTTAGTACTGGGTAATACGATACCCCTTGGTAAGACTGGTTGTCAGACTTTTTGGGCCACTGACTACCTAACGACTGTCAAAGATCTACAAATGACACCCGGGACCAACGGCTTAACGTGCTTTCTGAGGCACGGAGGAAACTCGGTACGTAATGGGTGGTCACCCATCCACAGACCACCCTAGGCAAGCATGGATTAACCTAAAGATCGACCCGAGCGGCTGTTATTATTAAGCCCCCTCAATACGTACTAACAAGACAAGTTAAAAAAATATACATAAATATACTCACTTGAATATAAACATTACTAGTGTCGTAATACTGGCCGCCGCCACGTTTCTGAATATTCTCCGGCTCAAATACTACAGGTCTGAAGCCAAGCAAAGCGTCAGGTTTCTCTTCCTTAGCTTGTGCTTCTTGTAGTCTTACTGGTTCGTGTTTTACTTCAATGGGCGTTTCAGGAATAATCGTTATAGGAGGAACTTCTTCTATTGGTTTAATTTCAACAGCTGGTGTTTGTACAGGTTGTGGTGTACATGGTATATCTTCAGGTAGAGTCTCTTTTCTTTCAGCAACGATTATTGTGTCTCCTGCATTGTCAACTTCGACAATTTTGACCTCGCTTTCGAATTTGACTGTCTTTTCTTTTTGTTTTGCTTCTTGTTCTACAGTTTCAGGTTCTCGTTTGACTTCAATTTCTATACTAGCTCTTCTAGATTCTTTTTCCTCGAATTCAGTAACGATGCCTGTATTTTCAGGTTCTCCGTTTGTGTTTTTTTGACCGTCTTCAAGTGAAGCTAAAGCATTACATTTTTCTATGATTTCTTCAATTTTAGTATCAATTTCTTCAAAACCATTTTGTCTCGAGCCTTTCCTAACTTGTTTACTGTATGACTCTTGGTAACTCTTAGTAATCTTCTCTTCTTTAAACTCTTGGACTTTTACTTCTTTTTTCGTGTCTATGCCTACCTCTTCTTTATATTCTTCTATACTCTTAATGGTTTCGTCTATAGCTGATGCCAGGAGTGAGGATTTTCTCTCGATTTCTCTGATCTCCTCCTGTTTACATTGTGAGATTAATGCTTAGGTAAGAAAGTCATTTAAGGTCTAAACACGCTTTTAAAACGTATGTTAGGTTGTATTTGTAATACATGGAAATCGAGTGGTTGCTGGATGGCATGGTTGAGTAGTAGGCCTAGACCAAGTGACAAAAATAACAATGTAGAAGACTTTAAAAATGTATGGAACAGACATTAGCTCCCAAAGCTTCGGTTAATCGCGTTGGAACTCGTTTTAAGAACACAAAACGCCTTGAAACCGTTTACCACTTGTATAGGCCTTTTGATACACGATAAAACTATGGTCTTCTATACAATTACTAAATGCTGCGTAAAGAAAAACATTAAGTAATATTAATTTACATGTACAGTGGGTTATAGCAATATGCTGACCCACCTTTGCATATAGGTTGAGATATTTTTATATTTTATTTATTTGAGCAAAGTAAATCCTAACTAATATTATGAATGCGAAAGTAAGTTTGTTTGTTTGTTACCTTTTCACGCCTAAACCACTAAACTGATCATCCTGAAATTTTGCATATACGTTGTCAGGTGTATAGAAACGGACATAGGGTACCTTTCATCCCGAAAAAAAGTACTGTTCCCGAGGAAAACAACAATAACGTTCTTATGATAATAGATGGCGCCTCGTGTTTTTCGCATCATTATTGAATTATATTATTATAGAAACTTTAGTAGTGTGTTAAGAGTTTAATTGTCAAATTCTAAATTAGCCGAGCGAAGCCGCGAGCAAAAGCTAGTCAAATATAAAAGAATTATAAAATTTTATCGATTCGTATTCAAAAAAATCTCAACCGTTTTATGCGAAGGTGGGTCAGCTAAAGTTGCTGTCACTCACTGTACTACTAAAAATGTCTGGATCAGCCGGATTAGCCACAGCTGGGCTGCAATTGCACTTACATTGGTTTTAAACGACCGAGCCGTGTTGGTTCAGGCTGATCCAAATATGTGTGTGGCACTAACATCCTTTTGATAAAATGAGTATGATTTTTTTTTTTTTTTTTTTTTTTTTTTTTTTTTTTACCCTAAACGAAGCCGTAAGCTGCTTGTTCTCCCCGTCATTGCGATCATCTTTTTGTTCTAGACCATACCTGGGAACCTTCTAGTTACGGAGATATTGGGAATCAAAATTCCAAATTTTTCACAAGTTTTTTTTTTTAATGCATCTTTTTAATGTAAAATTTACTTTAAACACCTCCACGATCTCCGTACTATTCAATCCATCCATCAGCACAATGTTTTGAGTGCGTTACATTGAGTCCTACCGTAAAACGTGATTTTTCACTCAAAAAAAAAGTCGTTTCCCAGCAATATTTTTTGCGTAAAGTTACTTAGTTTGATGTACATAATGACGTTGGCGGCTTCGTAAATGGTCCTTTTACACCCTGTATGCATTTTTTGTACTGTTCAATGATCAATGCTTGACAAAAGTAAAAGTATTTGAAAATTCAAAAGTGCCTGTGAATGGTTTCATTAAAATAAATGTTTCGAGTTTGAGTTCAATAAATTCCCATCCCACTTACCTTCGAATATTCTGGTTTATCAGCACCGCCAAACAAACCCGGCTTTCTATAAACCGGGAACCGTACCCTACCCGCACCGCCCTTTAAGCCGGGCTTACAATAAACCGGTCTAACTTTACTCGACCCGCCGTTTAAAACTGGTTTAGTATAGACCGGGGAATGGGGCTGTTCCACAGTTGGGGTTGGTAATGGAGGGTCATACACTACTCTCTCGATAGTCGTTTCTATATGTGGAACAAGATGTTTTTTGACTATATGTGGGTCCTCGTCCTCAGGACTTAGAGTACTATCTCTTGGTATAGGAGTCGCACTTCGACTCTTCGGCAAAGGGAGAGATAATTTGAAAACATATTCGTCTGTTAGAGGCGTCGGAGGGACTGTTGAGGGAGAAGGAGTGTCTATAGTGCTGGGAGGGCTTTGTACCGATTTTTGCCTTTCCAAATCTGTTTGTAGAGAGAGTTTCCTGTCTGCAGATTGAGCTGTGAACGATGATTCTTGGACTACGGCTTCAGATGACTTGCTCAGAGTTTCAACTTGCTGTGTCATAGCCATTTCTTTTTTAAACGCAGATGCTGCGATTTGAGAAGACACTTGGCTTGCTTCAACGTCGACTAATGATTCTTTCTTTGCTTGAGAGGTAGCTCCAATTTCTGAGCTAACAGACATTTGACTTGCTTGAGAAACATCTAGGATTGATTCTTTCTTTGCTTCTGAACCAATTTGAGTACTAACGTATGATTTCGCCGACATTTCTTTTGACGCGTCAATCGCTACTTGGTCACCTACTTGAACTTTACTTACAGCGGTTTTGGATATCAGTTCCGAGATATCTTCGACTTCAATAATTTCTGGTGACAAATTAGCGTCGATTTCGACCTTCTTTACTATTTTTAAGGCAGCGAACTCTTCGTGAACCGGTTTCTCTTCTTTAGGTTTTATTTTAATGGTTTCTGTTATTTCTACAACTTCTATTGGCTTCGGTTCCATTACTTTAGGTTTAGTTTCAACGAATTTCTCTACTTCTCTCTCTTCTTCTACAATAGCAACGGTTTCTTTCTTCAATTCAGCAGTAGCAAACTCGCTCTTCGATTCTTGCACGCTAACCTCTATGGATTCCGCGACAGAAAGCGATTCATTGATATCGATAGCGACTTTTTCAACTTTTTCTATTTTTTCTTCTTTAATTTCGACAACAGGCTCCACAATCTCCTTTGTTTCGTGAATCACAACTTCTTGAATATCAGTAGATTGTATTGCTGTTTCTTTCTTGAACTCTTCTGAGACTAATTCTTTAGTATCATGCAAGACCTCTTCAATCTTTTGTACAGTAGCAGCGCTCTCAGCTTTGACTCTGTCTAGTTTGTGAGTTTCTTCAACAATCTTAGCTTTTTCAAATTTTTCTATTTTCTCTTCTTTCATTTCGACAACAGGCTCCACAATCTCTTTTGTTTCTTGGATGACAACTTCTTGAATATCAGTAGATTGTATTGCTGTTTCTTTCTTGAACTCTTCTGAGACTAATTCTTTAGTATCATGCAAGACCTCTTCAATCTTTTGTACAGTAGCAGCGCTTTCAGCTTTGACTGTGTCTAGTTTGTGAGTTTCTTCAATAATCTTAGCTTTTTCTAATGTTAACGTTTCTAGCTCTTTGATAGCGCTTTCAATCGCGACGTTTTCCGCGCTGATTGTTTCAATAGTTTCAACTGCTGTGTTTATTTCTTCAGCGCTTTGTACTGAGGATGTTTCGGATATGTCCGCGAGGTGTTCCTCAAATATAGCGTCCTTGTTTGTGTAAACGTGAGACTCAACTATCGCTATATACGTTTGCTTTGGTGGTTTAGATGTCTTGTGTTTTGTGTCTTGTTTTATTGTTTCGACATAACTCTTCTTTTCCATTGTTTCTGAAGACGAAAACTCCTTTTTAGACATTTCAGTTCTTTCCATAGAAGTTCTCCTACTATCTACTTTGTCTAACCATTCTAGAGGATCACTCTCTTTACTAACTTCTTCTTCGATTTGGCTCCTGCTTCTGGATCTTTTGTTTTTCATGAACATCTCCTTCTTAACGTCTTCTACTGCAATTGTTTGAAATTCGGATATCACAGAGTCCAGCTTTTGAGTAATTTCGGGTGTAAGCCTCTTGTCTGAACGTTGAGCCATTTCAGCCCCTGTAATCTTTTCTGTCCTCTGTTCTTTTTTAGACTCTACCTTCTCAATCTTTACTTCCTGTTTCACTTCTTTTGCAGGAACAGGTCTGACTATTTCTTTCTTTTGTACCTTTGTTTCTTGGATAGACTCAACTTTCATATCTTTTTCAATCTTTTGAGAGACTGATTTAACTTCTTGTTTCTTTTCCACTGGCACAGGGGTTACAAGTTGCCTTCCTGCATGCTTACTCTCTGCTACTTTCATTATTGATTCTCGTCTTTTTTCTACCTTTTCGACTACTTCTTCTGAACTCTTTCTTACTCTTTCATCTCTTTCGCCGCTTTCATACCTGCGAGTTTCACTCACTGAAGATTGTTGTAACTGGTTAAAAGCTGGTTGACTTAGAAGGAATCTGGATAAAGCTACCATCACATCCGTTAGATGTAAGAAAAAGGTTCTTAAAAGCAGGTCGTAGTGATAGGACGAATGTACAGTGCCTCTAATATTGGGAATCGTCTGTAAGCCCATTGTATAGGCTCTCTGTTCAGCAGTTGTACTTCTTTCTTCTTTAACACTAGAAGCAGCAGTCTTCGCAGCTTTTTTGAATTTGGTTTTAACATCGAACTTACTTTCCGAAGACTCTGGAACTGCTGATTCTCTTCTCAATTGCTCTCTTACTTCTTCATGTTGATATTCTTCGGAAATTACAGATTTTCTATGTACATCTTTACCGTCTTTAGTAAGTTTTTCAGATATTTCAGATTCTTTATAATCTTTACGTGCTACTTTCTGCGAACCGTCTTCTTGGGTTGCTGTCCTCTCTTCTCTACTTATTTTCCTTTCAGCGTATTCTTTACTTTCAGTTTTATCAATAATTTCGGAAGATTCTTGTGTTTTTTCAGACTTTACTGATTTTGATTCAGACTGTTGTTGGAATTCAGAAGAACTCATTTCTGCATCGATCTCTTTCTTTATATCCTCTGCCACAGACACGGCTCTCTCAATACTCTCTTCTACAACCGACATCGCAGTTTCTTCTATCTTCTCTATGTCCATCTCTTGTCTCATCTTTTCTATATACTGTAATTCTTCCCTTATAGATTCTTCTTCCACTTCTTCTCTAAACATTTCCTTTCTTTCTATGGATTTACTATCTTTTCTCATACTCTCTTCATGTTTGGTAACTTCTTCACTGATCCTTACTCCTTTTTTCTCAACTTTAACATCTCCTCTCAAGCTTTCTCTCCTCACATCTTTGGACGTAACCTCTCCAGACACAGCATCCACAATCTTAGTCTCCTTAGTAACATCGACTACCTCCAAATCTTTACTCAAGCTCTTAACATGTTTCTCATACTTAAGCAATTTCTCAGTAACTTCTTTACTCTGCTTAAACCTGGTGCCATCCGGATCATATTGTTCAGATATGGGTAGCTTATACTTACTTTCACCAACGTCATGTTGACCAAAGGCATTGATAAGATAGTCCGGATCATTGTCGATGGGACTTTTGCCAAATTCATCACGATAGTTTGGATTAAGGATGATAGGATCTTCTAAAGGCGGGACTTCTACTATAGGCTCCGTTGAAAAGGGACGGTAAGGCTTCGTAGGAGTAACATACGGGGAAGCAGTAAGGGACCTGGATTCCGTCAATCCTGGGGAACTGCCGAAGTCGATCGGGTGGCTGCCAATGTCCGAGGGCTCTACGAACTGCTGGATTTGAAAAACTACCTCAGTCGGTTCCGATTGACGGCCTAAAACGTCCTCGTAATCGTAACAGAGGGGCTCGGTGTCGTCCAGCACCGGGTCGTATAGACCGCTGTAACAAGAGAAAAGGGAAAGCTAAAATATAGTTTGATATATTTTATGGTTATGAATGAATGATATATTTATTTGCAAGAAATAAATATATTATTCATAAGTAAGCAAAATAAGTTTTTATGATCTATGGGTTTCACTATATTCGGCATTTCAGCCGTATAAATATTTAGATTTTACATCTTGGTTAAACTCAAGCATGCAGTACACATTTAGTAATTAGACATAATAATTTCATAATTTAAATTTAGATAAAAATGCAGTTAATAAATTAAAATTAAACACAATTTTTACGCCCGCGGTTTCGCCAGCGTGTAGTTCGATAACTGTCCTATGGGATAAATATCCTTTGTGATAATTCAGGTTATAAACTAATTGTGTGCCAAAATTCATCCAAATCCGTCCAGTACTTTATGCGTGAAAGAGTAACAAACATCCATCCATCCATCCTCACAAACTTTCGCAATTATAATATAAGTAGGATAAGATTTAATCTATTATCATCTTCCTGCCCTTGCCCCATGTTACTTGGGGTCGGCGCAACACGTTTTTTTCTTCCATTCTCCCCTGTCAACCGTCCCGCTATCATTTACTCCTATTTCCTTCATATCATTCCTCACACAATCCATCCATCTTTGTCATAGGACCAAACAATTTTATTTTTGGTCCTTTATGTTAAAGACCTTTATGTTAAATCAAAGACATTCAAATATAACTAGCTATAGACGGGACAAGACCAAGAAACTGACAATTCCAAAACCTGTTACAAATTAGTAACAAGTCGATCAGTCCAGTGTGATACGTCGCCTTGTCAGGTCGCATTTATATGACACAAAGACATTTAAATATTTCCGAGCTAAAGACGGGTCATGACGAAGAAAATCGTAATCCAAAACTTGTTACTTCTTAGTAACAATTCGTTCTGTCTAGTGTCATCTGTGTCATACACCCGCTTGTCAGGTAGCATTCGTGTGCAAAATCCGAAATATTCAGGATGAAAATTATTGTATGACAATATTCCCAATGTCCTCTCTATATGTTTTAAATCTCTTTGTGTTAAATGAAAGACTACTTCCTCTCGATCCTGTTGACAGCGATGTGGACGAATTTTTTGACGCCCTATAACCATTTTGATACCTGTACATATTTTTATTACTATTATAGATTTGTATTATGTAAATAATTTGAATATTACTCTTTTAGTCATGTATGATTTGTCCGTCCTCATCACATATCAAGACAGTCGATTCCCTTTCAACTTTTCTGTAACTGGCGCAACTTTCAAACTTCCTCTAAAATACTCATTCCTTACTTTATCCATTTTTGTCACACTATTCATCTTAGTATATAAATAATCTGATAAAAATAGCGCCATGTCATTCTCAATCTTGACATTAGTTCAGGGCGCCGAAATGTGGTTCAAGGTCAAAGTCATCATCACACATTATTGTGATTTTATCTACAGCTATAACCAGCTGATCTCAGCGTCTCTTAGAACATCTTTAGTAGTTGGAAAACAGTAGTTAACATACTAGAAAAAAATAATTGTTGATAAGTTATTTCAAGGTCACTTAAAGACAGAAGGAACACTTTGTTTCGATTTTAAAAAATCTATAATCAAAGACAAAAAAAATGTTAGATTTTTTTAAACCTATAAGTACAAGAACTCTAGTTTACAGTTTACTTCAAAAAAGGTCCGTATATTTGTCATCATCATCATCTTCCTGCCCTTGTCCCATTCTACTTGGGGTCGACGCAACACGTTGTCTTCTTCCATTCTCCCCTGTCAGACGTCACGGCATCATTTACTCCTTTCTCTTTCATATCATTCCTCACACTATCCAATTTTAATAGGACCTAACAATTTTTGGTCCTTTATGTAAAATGTGAAATGGAAGACTACTTAAAGAACGGGTCCATATTGGCTCACCTAAAGTTCTTTTCCCGAAATTATTCTTTCTAACGATTTGTAATCCGAATGATCACTCTTCCTAAAATTTTTCATCCTAAAGTTTTCATTCATACTATTTGTAGTGCTACCGGCGATGTTCATAACACTCATGTTTCCGAAAATTGTAATTAATAATATCATTAATGTAAATATATTTAAACTCCTACTGTTTTTTATCATAACGCTTTTATCCCTAAACATAAGTACAGGTCAGAGTGTCGTCATGGGGGCACTATGAAAAAAAAACGTGGAAAAATTTCGCCACCAATTTCGAAGTAGCGCTCGCCGGCCGCTGCCGCGGCACCGCTCGCTACGCTCGCTCGGCTCGCGCGTAGTTGGTCACAGTTCTAACCTAACCTAACCTATGGATCCCTTCCACATCGTTTTTACGACAAACGGTTAGTCGGAGACAAAAAACACCAAGAAATTTTTATTCTTACATTTAGGTGTTTTATACGATAGAATCGAGAAAATAAACGGTTTGCAAAAATAACACTTTTTTGGCTAATTTTTTCTAAGTCTAAACAAAGAAATCTAAACAAAAAATATATGACTTTGAATAATAGTGTAAAAGATGGTTATGTTGAGAAAATATAGGAAAACAATTAAAAGTATAACAGATGTTTATTGCTACTGACATTATGAAGTTGAATGCTTCGGAATTATAAAATTAGAGACAGAGTAGTTAGGAATTGTGATTGTTAGGATGAAAAATGTTAGGAAGAACATTTTCGGATTTCCAATTATCGGAGTTGAAAATTTAGGTGAACTTTGGCGCACCCTTAAAGAACAGATGTATGAAAAGGCGAGATTGTACATATCTTGCCTTTTCAAAATAAAATACTAGCTGTTGCCCGCGACTTCGTTCGCGTGGTAATTTTGATGAGTATGAGTGAGGAAAAGATAGCCTATGTCCTTCCCCAGGATATAATCTATCTCCTCGCCAAATTTAATTACGATCCGATCAGTTGTTTAGTCGTGAAAAGGTAGCAAACAAACAAAGTTACTTTCGCATTTATAATATTAGAATGGATGTAGTTTAAAAAAAATGCCACAAAATCGAAGTAAATACTAACATAGGTATTATCATATCTATAATATCTTGTAATCACTATTGCCAACAACTTCACTTCACTCACACTTTGACCACTCATTTTTATACAAAGTAAAAAAAAAAAACTAAAAAAAATGGCTGACTGACAGTTATAAGATCTAAAGAGGACGGTTATCAAAGACATATAATACTAACTGATGATACTGATTTCGAGTTAACACTTAGGTAATATAATAGCCAGTTAAAAATAAACTGTCTTTGAAAACTATAAATATCTTTGAGCAATGTGATTTGTGTCTTAGTATTATTTTCCAATATTAGCGGCCTTAAAATGGAGTAATGTAAAGTTTTGTGTATGCATTTGGATGGATATAAGAGTAGAAGAAAACCATAAAAATGATGGATAGACTGTTTGAAGGATGATATGGCTAGAAAGGAGGTGTCTGATGAGATGACGAGTAATAGAGAAGTTTGGAAGAAGACATGCTGCGCTGACACCAAATAGATTGGGATAAGGGCAGGAGAATGAAATGATTAGCGGACTGAAAACTGACTAAATGTGGATAAATCTCTGATTATACTGTCGGGGAAAACAGGCCTGATGTTTATTAAGTTTTGTTTTAAATGTATAATAATTGTAAGAAGGTTTTGTGTACTAAAATATGAAAGTCATTTATCATACTTTCCATAGCAATATATCACAAGTTCCTTAAGTTTTTTTAAATATTTTACACTTACTTTTATACACTAAAATATCACAAAATACTTACTGATCTTTATAAAGTAAATAAAACCTCATTTTTTACGAAAAAAAAAAACTATCTAACTAAAAATATCGATCGTTTTCGCGCCGAAATCTACTACAGACTGAAAATGAAAAGCCAAATACAGATTGGGAACATGTTTATATGCGAGACAAATAATCTAAAAGGACAAACGACTATTTTTATTTGACATTAATGGCTAATTCGGTATCGGCTGTCAATAGAAGTTTAATTAGAATTGGCAAAGTGAGACGGCGGTAGTGATTGAGACAAGTTCATTTTAAAAAGTTGACAAAAAGTTGCGTGAGGCACAAGTTTTATGACCAGATGAAAGAGAGAAAAAAGAAAGAAAACACATATTATTTTATATCCCTCCTTCCCTTCTAAACTACTAAGCCGTACCACTGGTGGTGTCGTGGGTATTTTTTTTCCTTTCTGCATTACTGGTCCAGTGGTATCGTAGGTATTTGTAAAATACATATATAATTGCGTTCCCTATTACACTACCTAATTTGTTTTTACAACCAGATACAGGTATGTAAAAACACAATTCCTATTTACGAGTATATCGGTTTACTTAAAACCAATCCGACATCAAAATATATTAAAAAAATTGGATCTATGCTAGATAAACTTATAGGAATTGTGTTTTTTACTTACCTGTATCGAGTTGCGAAAACAAATTAGGTAGTGTAATAGGAAACGCAATTATATATGTATTTTACAAATACCTATGATACCACTGGACCAGTAATGCAGAAAGGAAAAAAAATACCCACGACACTACCAGTGGAGCGGCTTAGTAGTGTAGAAGGGAAGGAGGGATATAAAACGTAAATTAAACAGAAAAAAATAGACAATATTGTGTGCCTCACGGCTGCGCCAAATAGGCCCAGTTCAGCAAACTGCCGAGCAGCTAGTGCCCGAGGCTGGTTTTCAACTGGACCCGATGTATGAAATAAGTTTTTCAACACATTTTCTCGAAAACTGTTTCTTAGCTTACTACAATTAGGTTCGATTGAAAGCAATAGGCTGACCCTCTATTACATGGGACTTAAACTTAACTAGTCAAATTAGGATGCACTTTTTGGTACACCCGTAATCCCCATTACGGGCGTGATATTAAGTTATGTTAGAAGGTCTAAAGTCCTGGCTGTCATTCAGTTAGTCTTTGACTAACGAAAAAAGTGCTGGCTAACAAATGAACCGCGGTAAGCTCCTGCATATCCTACCTCACTGCAACACAAAAGCTAGCCTTTTATAAGGTGTAAACGGACCCTTCACGAAGCCGTCAACCAAGCATTCTGTACATCAAACTAAGTAACTCTACGCAAAAATTAATGCTGGGAAATGACTTTTTTTGGGATGAAAAGTTACGTTTTATGGTAAACTCAATATAACGCACTCAAAACATTGTGCTGATGTATGCATTGAATAGTACAGGGGTTATGGAGGATTTTAAAGTAAAGTTATAACATTAAAGAGTTGTATTAAAAATAAACTTGTGAAAAAGTTGGAACTTTGACCTCCAATATCTCCGTAACTAGAAGGTTCCCAGGTATGGTCCAGAACAAAAACAATATCGCAATAACGGGAAGAACAATGCTTATCGGATTCGTTAAACGTCTTTTTTACACCCAAATGTTTTATTTGAGAACTTGTCTGCCGTTCATTTTCAAGGTGGATCCACTTTGTTGTCCGTCTGTCTGTCCGTCTGTCAAGACTGTCTGCTACTCCTTAGAGCAGTGAAAAAATCAAACTTGTCAACGCGATCAAAAGATATGACCGTTTATGTCGCATATTTTGCAATTTCACCTATAGGGAACTTCCCGTTGACCTAGAATCATGAAATTTGCAAAAAGCAATGTTTTACAGCACATGTAAAGGAACAAATCTGAAATACGTAAATATGTAATACCTTATTACTAAGCCTACGCTGTCCGTCCGTCTATACGTCCGTCCGTCTGTTTGTCAGCGGGCCATATCTCATGATCCGTAATAGGTAGACATTTGAAATTTTCACAGAAAGTGTATTTCTGTTGCTGCTATAACAACAAATAATAAAAATAAATAAAAAGTTAAAGGGGGCTCCCCTACTACGATGGTACGTAACCTTTCATAAGCGACCCAACCCGAACTTGGCAGTTTTTTTGTCAATCCAAGTGCCTTTAGTATTAAGTAGTAGACATAGAAATCCATATATATATAGTATTGTTTATCATCAGTACCTATTAATAGAAATAGCTGAAAAAACTTTTCTTACCGGCCTTAACAGTAACTGTTCTGATTGGTTACAATAATTTATTTATAACGTGAACACAACATCATGCCTGTATGCCCGGACGGTTGGCATACAGGCGTACCTACACTAAGTAAATACAGTAGACACCTAGGCACAACGTAGAGTTTCATGATCCACCTGCAAGTCCTTGAACCGTCTCCGGACTCAAGTAGGAAGATGTAACTCCAACCTCGTCAGATGAGGTAACCTCAATGAAACAGCAGCGGGGTGTGGTTGTGGAGCTGTGTCGCAAACTATGCTCTGCCTCCTATCCTGCCCTCTTAGCCCAAAAACATGCAGCCGAAGTGACTTTTACGATGTCACCGGCGACGCGGTGGAAGTGGCGATGTTTTGGGCTATCAAAATATAAAATTTGTCGTGCCAGCGATACGAAGAAGAAGATGACTACGTAGAGTGCCGCGGCATGAATCGACTTTTTAGGTGCCTTCGGGTCTGGTAGATACAGTTATGTTTGTTTAAATGTCATGTAATAGGAAGCGTGCCTTTTAACATCAACTGGGCTCAGAATCTGGGCTAAGGCGATTCTGATAGAGAAAAATTCTATAACATTTTTTGCAGGATCAGCATGCTTGGGATACTCATAAAGGGTGTAAATAGACCCTTAACGAAGCCGAAAGGCATTTGTTCTCCCTGTCATTGCGATAATTTTTTTCTTCTGGACCATACCTGGGAACCTTCTAGTTGCGGAGATATTGGTGGTCAAAGTTCAAACTTTTTCACAAGTTTTTTTTTAAATACTACTTTTTAAGGTTATAACTTTACTTTAAATACCTCCATGACCCCCATACTATTCAATGCATCCACCAGCACAATGTTTTGAGTGTGTTATATTGAGTTTTACCGTAAAAAGTGATTTTTCACCCCAAAAAAAAAGTCGATTCCCAGCAATAATTTTTGCGTAGGGTTACTTAGTTTGATGTACAGAATGCTTGGTTGACGGCTTCGTGAAAGGTCCATTTATACCCTGTATACTATACCACACTGCCGCCTCACTGACAAATCAGGAAAGGGCCAGTTATAAGTATAGTGTATGTAGAGCAGGTCTTACCGTAGCACTCCAACAGTAAGGCTGTGCCCTGACTCCTCAACTCTTCGGCTGGCGGCTTCCACGGTCATGTCGATGGCCTCCTCTCCGTTTATAGTGAGGATGTGGTCGCCGTTGAGCAGACCAGCGCGCTTGGCTGGGGAGTCGGGCTCGATCTGTGAAGAAGAGATTTTTATGATTTTTTTAATGTGATAACGAGATTAGGTCGTGAAGTATATTTCACACCGCTAGGTTGTAATATTCTAAATTAACGCGAGCGAAGCTGCGGGCAAAAGCTAGTAATATTATAAAGCTGAAGAGTTTGTTTGTTTGGTTGAACGCACTAATCTCAGGAACTGCTGGTGTGAATTGAAAAAATATGTTAGTGTTGGATAGCCCATTTATCGAGGAAGGCTATAGGCTATATAACATCACGCTACGACCAATAGGAGCGGAGTATCAATGAAAAATGTTGCAAAAACGGGGAAAATTTACAGCTAGTAGTAGCAGTTACAGCTAGTCAGCATATAATGTTCCCACAGTTGGGACGCAGGCCTCCTCTATGTAAGAGAGAATGGGCCCTAATCCACCACGCAGGCCCAGTGCAGGTTGGTTTGATCATCTGGCTGCTTTTTCCCAACTAAGTTGCGGTCGGCTTCCAGTTCAACCGGATGCAGCTAAATATCATGTCACGAGCCATAAGACTGTTAAATATTATTTCAGATGAGATAGATATATTTCACTGCAGTCTGGTGAAATTCACAGGAGTAGCACTTAAGTCCATTGAAAATGTTTAGTGGTGTTTCTAATTATATGTCTCATAATTGTGTTTTTAATTGTATTTTTGTTATGTAATATAAATTGGGAGGTATCCTCCCATGAGGTAGTAACATCGTATGGCGTTGTAGCTGTTAAGGTGTTATTTACGTAATTTAAATAAATAAATAAATAAATCATAATTTTACAGGAAGCGAATTGGTGTAATTGAAATAAATGCTTTGAGTTTGAGTTTTTGATTCGATCTCGTTTTTTTGTGATAACGTAAGTGTATGGTATACCTAGTTACCATACACTTCTGCCCAGCACTGCGCAGAATACATGTGTGATGGCAAGGTAATTAATTAGTAACCTTTTTGGTAACTATATTTACGAGCCGTTTGGGGTTGAAACGCTAGGACCTTGGGGTCCGAGTGCTCATAAATTTAAAAACGCTTAGTTGACACTTCCCGCGACCCAAGGTCTGGCTTTTACCTTCTCCAGAGGATAAGCTGTGTCTGAGGGTCATTACCAGTTGACAGCGGTGAGGAGAAGTTTCTTGACGCCAATTGAAAGACGGCGCCGTTGGCGCAGTGACTGAGCGATTGACTGCTGCGCTGTGTGTCGCGGGTTCGATTCCCGCACGGAACAAATATTTGTATGGCCTACAGGTAGTTGTTCCGGGTCTGGCTGTTTGTGTATGTGAGTTTAAATGTTTGTAAACGCACCCACGATACAGGAGAAATACCTAGTGTGGGGAAACGTTTGATAAAAAAAAAAATGTCAACCTTTTAATTTTCGACTCAAAAACGGCGTCAAAACTATTTACCTAATTAGACACGGATTTGTGGTTGATGGCAGTAGGCTATTATTGTTATTATAGACCCCTATTACATGGGACTGAAAACATAACTGGCGAAATGTACCTAGTTGTATTATACACACTTACACTTACATTACATTTCTGCACCAACCCTTATTACAACGCAGGCGTAATGTTATTTTATCGCCGTATTCCAGTTGATGACAATAGACTCCCCTCCTATTACATGGTACTTCAACACAATTGGCGAAATGTTGATGTACCGTACTATAGCGTCGACATCATTAAAATATGGCGTAAATCTCAATTGTCCAGGATGTGCAAAAACCTTTTGATTCCGGAAAATTTAAAAATACGGCCAGGAGCGGAAGGGAGTGTCAGACTCGTACTGACTAAAACCGATCCATGTTCCTTCTTTGCCCTTTGTGTTCCAGGGCCGCAGTATCTCTTTCGAACAGTCCCGCAGCCCCGGCAGGCATCGGCCCTTGCATTTTGCTGACATCTCTATGAGGCGAGTGGAACACGAACGGCATGTCTTCATAAGACGGACTGACGTCGAGCTAGCCCATTACTCACTATCCACAGCCCCGCAGGTAGTAGGTAGTACCTCTCTGCCTTACCCTTAGCGGATTACAGCCGTGATGTACGTTAATCGAATACAGTTTATCGTCAATCAGATACTATTAGAATTATCTCATTAGTTACACAATCTAACACAAGGCCACTAGTCCCCGGCGCGCTGCCAACTATCGTGGATCGACAGCTATCGATGTATTTAAGTATCAATGTCAATCTCGATGGTAGTGACAGCTGATTGGGATAGCTAGTCGATTTGTTTGTGGGTTTGTCTGTGTAAATCTTGTTTCTTAACCCCCGACGCAAAAAGAGGGGTATTATAAGTTTGACCGCAATGTGTATGTGTGTCTGTCTCTGGCACCGTAGCTCTTAAACGAGTGAACCGATTTGGATGCAGTTTTTTTTTTATTTGAAAGCTAGTTTCTTGACAATGGTTCTTAGACGATTTATCAAAATCGGTGCAGCCATTTACTAGATATGGGGGATGAAAGTGGGTATTTATCTTTCATCTTAAGTTTTCGTTGGGGTTTTTTTAAATTTAATTTTATAAATAGACATTGGGCGACCACGATAGAGGAACTCGTGGCTTAAAGATAACAGCCGCACGGGGCAATCTTTGTGGAAGTCGCGCATGATAAGGTCGGTCAATGGATGGGTGACCGTCTATTGCATGCCGAGTTTCTTTCGTGCTTCGGAAAGCACGTTAAGCCGTTTGTCCCGGCTGTCATTTGTAGATCTGTGACAGTTGGTACAAGAAGTCAGTGGCCCGAAAGTCTGACAACCAGTCTTACCAAGGGGTATCGTATTATTATTACCCAGTACTAACTGGGTTGTGAAGGACTGATAGGCAGTATGATGTACCAAAACATTTATTTTAGTTCATTTCTGTTTCGTTTTTAATGTTATAATGTTTATATTAATTTTGCATATCTAAGAGGCAGAACAAACAAGGACTCTCTAAGCATTTTAACACTTGCTCTTTACCTACATTTTTAGCAAATAAAGTATTCTATTCTAAGATACCCCTTGGTAAGACAGGTAGTCAGATTTCCAGGCCACTTACTACCTGTAACAACTATCAAAGAACTACAATTGACAGCCGGGACCAACGGCCAACAGCATGTAATAGATGGTCACACATCCATGGACCAACCTAGACAAGCTCGGCTTAACCTTTCGTGTGCCGGAACGTAGATCTATACGAGATACAATGACTTTTTAATTGTGTCTGTATAGACGGCATACGAGTGGTTAACCGAAAAATCGACTCGAGCGGCTGTTATTATATTTTAGTCACAAGCTCTGTTCGATACCTAACACGGACTAAATAAAGCAACATATACAGATCTAGCTAAATCTAATAATATGTTTAATAACTTGCCAACATACCGAACTATTCTGTTGACAGCAGCTAGATAGACCTACAAGATTTACGGCGTTTAGCGGCCATCATTCTAAAGTGTCACCAGAAAAAAAAACGTAGCAAACTATAAGTATGTCGGATCCGGTCGTTGGTATGGACATAAAATGAATTGGAAAGCGCGCCTGTGTGCAGTGGTGACATCACGCGACCAGTCTAACCACAACGCAGCGTACTTCTTCAGAGCCCTGATGTTCAGCTCGAGGCGAGGGTGGAGTTGAGACGTCTTGGAACTGTACCCGATTCATTGTGCCCCGTGTTATTGTGTTAAGTTTTAATGTCAAGTAATTCGTTACTTTTGCTAGAAACAGTGTATCGCACCCAGTGTGACTTCATAGCACTAAACCCATCGTCTGCCCACATAATAAACGAGCCTAACGAACTAAATCCTGACATATCCAACAAGTATATTATCTATGCCCGGCATGCGTTGCAATGCATCTTTCCAATGCACTTTTCCTACCTACTACCTCCTTATACTTTTTACTACTCTACCCTACCCTACCTATCTACCTCGTTTGAATAAACATCACTTTGAATTTATGCTAGCCTAGTACTTTGGGTCGCAAAAAAGACGATTTTCGTCAATAGTTCTTGAGTTATTTGACCATTCCAAGGGAACACTGCATTTCTCCGGGATCAAAATTATCCAGGGTATTAATCCAGAATATAGCAGCTATCTTGATATCAAATTACATACAAATCCGTTAAACTGTTTGAGCGTGAAAGAGTAACAAACATACGCACATACAAACTTTCGCCTTTATGGTATTAAGTGTGATTGATTTCCCCTTTCCACAGAGGGGTAGGTAGCACTTAAGGCCGAAACACACTGGATCCGTACACGTAGACGTGCACGTACCATGACGTTGTAATATATGGAACTTAAAAGAGACATGGCACACCGTTCACGTAACGTACACGTGTGCGTAGACTACATGCGTAACGTTACGTGGTACATGTACTACGTGTACAAATCCGGTGTATTTCGGCCTTTAGAGTTAGGTACAGGACACTTACTACGATTCTTATGGTGGCTGTGCACTCTCGTCGAGACACTGTAATCCGCAAAGGATTAGGCAGAGGTGTACCTAATAGTACACCCACATTTCGCCAGTTATTTTTAACTTCCATTTAATAGGGGGCGAGCCAATTGCCATTACTAGGGTACAAATCCAGCCTCCGCGGCTGCTGCTGAGAAATTCCTGATGCAAAAACTCAATAACATTTTGAATTGAACCCAGGACCTCATGCATTAGTTACCTTCTCAACAGTTAGAGGCATCTCATCATCAGCTCCGCCGAAGATCTCGAAGCCCCACGGCTCGTCCACGTCGCGAGATAAACGGACATCCAGCGCCATCTAGCGGACAACAGAAGATGTTCATGTTTTACTTAAAATAGTTTAGCAGTAACTTCAATGGTAGCGCTAGTCGTTGACAAAAATGTAACACTAAAATAGGAAAGGAGAATGGGCAAAAATGTATGGGAGCTGGTCTACCTACTCAACACTAACGCCATCTATGGGTATTAGTAGTTAATAAGTAGTTGATCAAATTACGGATAACTTTTACGCCGAAATCTATGGGAGATTTACAAAAATAAATAACAAAGATATTTATCCAAAACCTATTTATTTACTATTCTTTACATTTTTATAGAAGACTGTCGTCTAGTATGACCTGAGTGAGATGGGCCGCAGGCGGTGTAAAACCATCTTGATGCTGGGCCCAACACAAAAAAAAAACGCACTCAAAACGTGGTGCTGATAGATACTTTGAATAGTAAACGGGTCATGGAGGTAATTAAAGTAAAGTTATAACCTTAAAAAGTAGTATTTAAAAAAAAACTTGTGAAAAAGTTGGAACTTTGACCTCCAATATCTCCGTAACTAGAAGGTTCCCAGGTATGGTCCAGAACAAAAAAATGATCACAATGACGGGGAGAACAAGTGCCTTTCGACTTCATTAAGGGTCTTTTTACACCCTTTATAATATATGTAGATTATTTAAATCTCATAAATACCTATTTTTTTAATTCATGTTTAGTAGTCATTGTTTACATGAAGTGGGCTGCCGTTGTAAGACGACTAAAAAATCACGGTGTATATTTTTTATTTACTATTATAATAAAAAATTGCACTAATTAATAATGCTCCGTCAGTTCGACACGGTCGCTGGTCACTTATGTAGCTATAGTTAATGAAGAATTGCATTATTGTTCTATTCGGCGTAATTATTTTGCTTTACCTTGTTTTTGGCAAATATCTCTGGAACCCCACTGCCTACACCTTAACGGCCATATAACAAAATGAAGTACACACAATAACCTTTTCAACGAGGTATGTTACATTACCGTTGAGTAGGTAGACCAGGATGCCCATTCTCCTTTAATTTGTTACTATAGCTTATGTCCGCGGCTTTGCCCGCGTGGAGTTCGATAATTTTCTCATGGAATCGTACAACCGGGATGTAAAGTATCCTACGTGTTAATCTGTACTAATATTATAAAGCTGAAGAGTTTGTTTGAACACGCTGATCTTTGGAACTACCAGTAGTATTTAAATTTGACTCCAAACAAATGAAAGAGGGACAAGAGAATGAAGATGATTTGAGGGCCCAATTCTTGACGAAGGTAGTGGACTATTTAAAATCACGCTACGACTCATAGGAGAGCAGCAAAAAAAACAGCAGGTGAAATAGCGGGCACATAGTTTAGATGTAACTACAATGGTGGCGCTCGTATACAAAAAAACTTCTCGAATCTGTGATTTTTGTTTGTTTCATTGAATTTTTTGCCACCCACTTCCAGAAGTAAAGTTTCTTTTCTTTATTCTACTTTTTAGTGTTTTTTTGGAAGTCGGTTATTTTTTGTGCAAAAAGGCATGTTCCTTACTTACAATTACTTATTTCCCTGGCGATATAATACTCCTGCAAGGTTTTTTGTCGCTTGTATGACTTGTCAGGAGGGTGTTGCTGGGCGGTTGTCCAGTCGTTTCGGAGATAAGCCGGAACAAACAGACAGACAGGAAGACAATTTTTAAATGGTTTCTTAATATAAGCAACGTATACCTATTCTTTCTAAAAATCTTATTTTTAAATTACAAACAGACACTTCAATTTTATTTATTTGTATCCCTTTAGTTTGTCAGCTGTCATTTTAATCAAGTTAGATACAAGACCAACAACATCAACAACCAACAACAACAACACACCCAACATTCAACAATCAACATTTTCAGCCTACAGCAGTCTACTGACGGACATGGGCCCCTCCAATTGCACGCAAGTCAGTGCGATTCTCGGTAACTGTCATCCTGTTGCTACCAGCCACCCTGCGAAGATCATCGCTCCACCGAGCCTGAGGGCATCCCACCTTACTCTTGCCAATTCGCGGTCTCCACTCAAGAACACTCCTACTCCAACGGTTATCGCTTCTAAGCTTAATATGGTTTTTAACGAAATACGATCGTCCCAAACAAATTGCGTGTTCCAAAAAAGTCTACGGAAATCGCCATCTTTAACTAGGTACTCTGTGAGATTGCTCGAAAGAGCGCCATCAGTGACAGAAAATTTGAAATGAAATCGCTTGGCTTGGCTATGGCATATGATGTTGAAGGAGCAAACGCATGTTACTTAAAGCGTAATATAATAAACATGTTGATGGATAGTGGTCTAGTAGTCCCATACGCAACTGCTGAGTATGAGGTCCTAGGTTCGATTCCCCAGGTCAGGCAAAGTTGGTTTTTTCAAACAGGAATCAGCAATAGCCACGGAATCTGGATTTGTGCCCAGTTGATGGTAATTCTCCCCTATCATAATAATAATTCATAATTCATAATTCATTTATTTATTGTTTGTTACAGGTGAAAAGTCGGATCTTATAATTACATTATTGTATCACTGTAACATACCCATGGGGTGTACAACATTTATATGTGTGTCAATATATTGGCTATGTTAAAAAAATAATGAATAATAATACAATTACACTCTTACACTGGTTGGTGATTGTTATCCAGGTGGTGGTTTAGTCCACCTAATTTTACATTCATTATTACATAATTTTTAAGTACATACAATTTACGTTAAATAAGTAAAAAATAATAAAAAAATAAGTTTAACATTTAAATTTTTTGGTCAACCTCATCAAACATTCAATAACAGACATAATTATTTCGGTCATGCATTAAATAAGTCAAAAAATAAATAAATATAAGTTTAACATGTCAAGCTTTAGTCAGCCTCATATAATTTACATTAAATAAGTCAAATACAATTTTAGTCAATAATTCGGTCATTCAGAAATTCATTAATTGCATAATATGTTTTACATATGAGAAATTCTTTTAGCTTTAATTTAAAAACATTTCATGATGAGATATTCTTGATGCAGTTTGGGAGTTTGTTATAGATTTTAACTCCAATACCAAATACACTCGATTTAAATTTTACTGTTCTACATTTAATGCCTTTAAGTTCAGTTTTGTGTCTCGCACTTCTCAACGTTTCATATTTATTTACATCGCGTTTTATCATCATTGCCGCTTCAAATATGTATAAAGAAGGTAGGGTTAAGATTTTCAACCTTTTGAAAGCTGGTCTACATGAATCAGTTTGTCTAAGTCCGCATATGCTTCTAATGCACTTTTTTTGTGCTTTTAGAGCACACTCTCTGTTCGTTGAATTACCCCAGAATAGGATACCATAATTTAGTGTGGAGCCTACATATGCATGGTAAACACTTAGTAAAGTACTCTCATTTGTAACTTTTCGTAACATGTGGAGGGCATATGAAAACTGATTAAGTTTCTTGCAAACGTGGTCAACCTGTATTTTCCAGTTTAGAGCAGAGTCAATGTGTATGCCAAGAAATTTTGTGGTCTTTACTTCTTTTACAGTTTCCCCTTTGTATTTTATGTTTAGGTTCTTAAGTTTTTTATTTATATTAGCAAAGGAAATATAGCACGTTTTTTCCAAGTTAATTTTAAGATTGTTGTCATTTAACCAATTTATGATGCATTCAAGGGAATTATTTACATTAATTTCATATTTATCTTGATCCTCGTCAGTGAAAATAGCTGTACTGTCATCTGCAAATAATATCATGTCATGGTTTATGGCTTTTGGGAGGTCATTAATGTAAATTATAAACAAAAGTGGACCAAGAATACTTCCTTGAGGCACCCCGTACTTAACCGTTTTAGGCTTAGACTGAAACGTTTGTTCATATTTTGTTTCATTTGATATTCTTTTTATTTGCGTTATTTGAACCCTATTATTGAGGGATGATTTTATAAGATTTAAAGCATTCCCTCTAACTCCGTATTGTTCTAGTTTATTTAAGAGAATATTGTGGTCTACGTAATCAAACGCTATTGACATGTCCATAAATATTGCAGTTATGTGTTGTTTATTGTCCAGTCCTGTCATTACTTTCTTCAGAAAATTAAAAAGTGCGTCGCTAGTTGATTTGCCTTTACGAAACCCAAATTGCTCATGTGTGAGTATATTATTGGATTCAAAATAGTAGTAGATTCAAAATAGTAGTATCCTCCCCTATAACATGGGAATTAAAAACCTAACTAGCGAAATCTGGCTGAACTCTTAGGTACAACTCTTTCGAACCCTTCGGATATTACAGTCGTGTCGTATGGCAAAAAACTGTAGTAGCTCTATCTACTCCGTGGGACTGAGTGAAAGACCGACAAGGGCAGAAAAGTAGGAAGAAATCGCTTAGCTTCGTAGGCCCCGCGATGAAGGAGCAAAAATGAAGTAAAAGCATGTACTAGTAGAGTATTTAATACAAAGGGTGTAAGGGACAGCCCTCCACAAACTGATGGGGTGAATTCAGTATATCATACTAAGATGACCGGTACAAGAAATTATTTCAGGAATGTCAGAATTCAATAAATTTGTTTTGTTTTATTTCCTCAAACGCAATGTATGTGGCAAAACGCACGTAGCCAACAGCAAGCGCGACGACGAGTTCGATAAACTCTGTAGTAACTGAACAGCCGATTTCACGCATTAACTCTGAGAGACCGCGAGCATAGACAATAACAACCGCTCTCCAACCGTTTCGTCTTCCACAACGAGATTCAATATAATTGACGTGAACTTTTCTGTATAGTACGACCACTTTAAGTCTACAGTTCGAGGTGGCGCTGCTTGTCAAGAAAATATGCATAGATATGTCAAACTAGGTACATTTATTTTAGTTCTGTGTTTTCCCGTCTGCACAGATAATTTGGTTGAATTTGGAGCTGATTTGACAGTGTGTCAGTTTAGATTTTTCCGCCATTTTAAGTACCGTTGAAGAAATGTCACTTTGTTTGGGAGTCGAGCTGAAGACTGAACGTGAAGAATTCGCGCTTACAAGCCCTAGGAAGCATTTAAAAACTCATGCTAAAACAGAACATTACGACAGCACTTTCCCGAAGTCAGGCAGAGGTATAACTCATTGTAGAACACCCATATTGCACCAGTTATGTTTACGTTTATGTATATAAAAATAAACATAACACATCGTTGTGCTTTAAACTACGAAGAATTAGGCAGAGGTGTACCGAAACACGTATTGCGCCAATTATATTTAAGCCCCATGTAACAGGGGTCTGGGGTATGGAGTTTCTTGCCGGTTCTTCTCCATAGGAAACGACCAACCCGAACCGTACACCTTTTTGTCGACGTTTTATAAGTGCCCATCTGGGCCTATGTGAAATAAAATATTTTGATTTTGATTTTGGTCGAGCCTATTGCCATCATCATAGAGACAGAAATCCAGACTCCGAGCATCTACTGAGAAATTGCTGATAGAGCAATCAAAAGACGCATTCCCCGACAAGAGGAATTGAGCCCAGATACAAACGCACAAAATTCTCTTTTGCGGACACAAGACCAACAGCACTTGAATTTAAAATGGAATTTCTTTGTAGATTAGGAACTGACCTAATCTTGAAGTCAACGTCATCATCCTCTTATTAAGCAGTGATAGCCTAGTGGTGTGACGATCGGACTGCCAACTCATAGGTCTCAAGTTCGAACCCAAGACAGCACCTCTGATTTTTCGTATTCATGCGCGTATTGTATAATTATCACTTGCTTCGGTAAAGGAAAACATCGTGAGGAAACCACCATGCCTGAGAGAAAAGACTAACCCCCTCAAGTTTACCATTATGTCGCGAGCCGCACGTATTATTAATATTATAACGGTATCGGAAGATATATTTGGGCAAAACCTGCCGACATTTGTTCAAAAGGCACAAAGGATAATTGAAAAAGGTGTGCAACTATAAACTTGGTCATGTTAACTACTAATATTTTTACTGGGTGTGATTTTACTTTTTGATATTGTTTAATTTTATGTCTTACTGCATCGTATTGGACTGTAATGTTGCTATAATTAGTTGTAAGTAAATAAATAAAATATTTCTCGACGGCATGTAAACCCAAGTCAGAGGCCCATGGGCGGCATACAACTCTGACACCAGGTTAGGCACTAACCACACGATAAAGAAAGAAGATTGTCCTATCAGTGGCGAAGATTCCATACAACTCGATTCCTACCGGATTCCCTTTGAAAAATGGCACAGTCAGTATTCTATAGACAAATCTTACTAATATTATAAAGAGGAAAGATTTTTATTTTTGTGTGTGCATGTTTGTAACGAATGAACTCAAAAACTACTGTGCCGATTTCAAAAAAAATTTCACCATTAGAAAGCTACATTATCCCTGAGTAACATAGGCTATATTTTATCCCAAAATGTTTAAAAAATAAATGTCCACCCGTGCAAAGCCGGGACGGGCCGCTAGTAATATAATAATCACATTAAAGATATGTACACCGGCTTACCTCTTACAAAAATTGACCCTTCTCTACTGCCTCTTATAATTATTATTGGGAAGTCAGAAGCCTGAACGTCTGACCTTGAAACGTGCGACGGTCTGATGCTGGTTAGAAAATAAAGAAAGTGTCCAGTTACCTTCTTGTCAGTTCCAACGTTCCACGCAAGTGTATCGAGCCACGGTTAAAATTTAACTAACTGAAACTTTGGCAAGGGTGCTGGTTGACACCATTTTTTCTAGAGATCTGGGTCTAGTTCTACATTTCACTGGCTCAGTCGAGACCTAGAATAAAAGTGTTTGTACATACTCGACGTCATCAGTCATGATTCGTTGTAAATGTAATTTCTTAGAACAGCACGGGGTTTGAATTTTGTGCTTTATTATTTATTATTATTATTTAACAATTTATTCAATTCAATTTGTCCCACTCAATACAGAAAAAAAGAAAGGAACAGAAAATAGTACAAAGGTGATGCTTATTTCTAAAGAAATCTCTTCCAGCGTACCTGCGAAAGGAGATAATAAAAAAAGAGATGTAGACATAGTGTGTAAAAGAAGAAGAGAAAATTGAATACATAAAACATAAAACAGAACTTTTTAAAAATAATATACCATATTTATGGCATTCTTAAAACAATATATTAACAAACTTATAAATACAAAGACAAAACTTACCTTAACCTTAACTTGAGACTTTATTATTTATTTACCATCTTTTGATCTCTGCTCGCGTTAATTTAGAATTAGACAATCAATTCGGGTTGTACTCTGCTTGTAATAATAAAATTCAATCATGATTCGAAAGACATGTGGCGCCATCTATTATCAAAAGAACGTTATTGTTGTTTTACTCGGGCACAGTACTTTTTTTCGGGACGAAAGGTACCCTATGTCCGTTTGAGTACACCTGACAACGTATATGCAAAATATCAGGATGATCGGTTCAGTGGTTTAGGCGTGAAAAGGTAACAAACAAACAAACTTTCTTTCGCATTTATAATATTAGTATGGAAGTATGTATTTAGGACAGGGAATGCCATCGTCATCTGCCTAGCCTTTTTCCAACTATGTAAGTGTCGTCCAGTCTCACCAGTTGTGTGCCGTAATTTTTTTTCGTATTTTTCTCAGCAAAACCTTTTTAATTGATACCCATATCATGTGGGTGCATAACAGATAACTAGTCCGCCATCTTTGCGAGTCCGCCATCTTTGGGAGTCCGCCATATTGGATTTTGAATGACAACACGTGGCTCCATGCATTGTCAACCAAACTAAACGTGTATGCAAAATTTCAGCTTAATCAGTTTTGGATAACTGTGTTATAATTCAGTTGCAATATTTGACCTAAACATACAAATGTTGCAAGTTAAAAAAAGGCTTGTAAAAAGGAAGACATTCACCCCTTCTTAACCTTTTCGCTGCCCAGCACCCAGCATATGAGTCCAATGCCCATATTACGCTGGGTGCTGGGCAGCGAAAGGGTTGACCGTCTCATCTTTCACACTATAATTCATCTATCGTTTCCATAACTTAAACTATTAGCAGAAAATCATCATACATCATTTTTTCTTAACATCTTAAAAAAACCGGCCAATTACGAGGCGGACTCGAGCATGAAGGGTTCCGTACCCTCCTTTAATTTTTAATTTAATTTTAGTTTTATTACTTGTTGTTATAGCTGCAACAGAAATACACATTCTGTGAAAATTTCAACTGTCTACCTATTACGGATCATGAGATACAGCCCGCTGACAAACAGACGGACGGACAGCGGAGGCTTAGTAAAAGGGTCCCGTTGGTTACCCTTCGGGTACGGAACCCTAAAACGGCCATGATTAAATTTTTCATTTTAATTTTCAAATCGGGATGGCTCCATCCTATCTGAATCACGTTGGTCTACAAAACTTTTCATTCAACACCAATATCAAAATAAATCGAAAATTATTGAGAAACAGACAAATAATGCGTTTAATGATAATCATAATGCTTTTCTCTCTCACCTACTTAGTCTCTGCCAAGAATAATGTGAAACAGCTAACAGCATCTATGGGACAAGAGGTCATCGAAATAGAAAAACCTATTAAAGGTAACCAATCTTACTAGTCTTACTATACAGGGTGTAAACGGACCCTTCACGAAGCCGTCAGCCAAGCATTACATCAAACTAAGTAACTGTACGCAAAAATTATTGCTGGGAAACGACATTTTTTTGTTGGAGTGAAAAATCACTTTTTACGTTAAAACTCAATGTTACGCACTCGAAACTTAGTGCTGATGGATGCTTTGAAGAGTAAACGGGTCATGGATTTAATTAAAGTAAAGTTAAAACCTTAAAAAGTGGTTTTAAAAAAAAACTTGTGAAAAAATTGGAACTTTGACCTTCAATTTCTACAGAACCTGTGGTTTCCCAGGTATTGTCTAGAAGAAAAAAATGATCCCAATGATTGGCAGAATATGTGGTTTTCGTTTTCGTTAAGGGTCTTTTTACATCCTTTATTCTAGCATGATGCATATTTACCTAAAGTTGAGTGTTGACTAGTATGGGGTGCGAGTACGACTATCAAAATAATCATTGTTATAAGTCCAGTCATATTTTCTATTTTATTCTATTTGAATATACTCGTACAACAGCAAAATTTGAATTCAGTTATTTCTCACACACAGCAACAAAATTTTAAAGTTGAAGCAATTTTTTACGTGTACAAATTTCTTGCCCAGTTTGAATATTTATTATTCTATACTGCAATACATTTTATACACACTACATATTTTTTTTATGAAATCCCGCGAAATCGGGAAAAAAAAATATTATAAGAAGCTGCTTCCACACTTTTGTACCGGGTGCGCCAAAGTTCACCTAAATTTTCAACTCCGATAATTGGAAATCCGAAAATGTTCTTCCTAACATTTTTCATCCTAACAATCACAATTCCTAACTACTCTGTCCCTAATTTACAATTCCGAAGCATTCAACTTCATAATGTCAGTAGCAATAAACATCTATTACAGTTTTATTTGTTTTCCTATGTTTTCTCAACATAACCATCTTTTACACTATTATTCAAAGTCATATATTTTTTGTTTACATTTCTTTGTTTAGACTTAAAAAAAATTAACCAAAATAGTGTTATTTTTGCAAAGCGTTTATTTTCTCGATTCTATCGTATAAAACACCTAAATGTAAGAATAAAAGTTTCTTGGTATTTTTTTTCTCCGACATACCGTTTGTCGTAAAAACGATGTGGAAGGGATCCATAGGTTAGGTTAGGTTAGAACTGTGACCTGTAACTACGCGCGAGCCGAGCGAGCGTAGCGAGCGGTGCTGCGGTAGCGGCCGGCGAGCTCTACTTCGAAATTGGTTGCGAAATTTTTCTAAGTTTTTTTTTCATAGTGCCCCCAAGACGAGACTCTGACCTGTACTTATGTTTAGGGATAAAAGCGTTATGATAAAAAACAGTAGGAGTTTAAATATATTTACATTAATGTATTATTTTTATTAATTACAATTTTCGGAAACATGAGTGTTATGAACATCGCCGGTAGCACTACAAATAGTATGAATGAAAACTTTAGGATGAAAATTTTTAGGAAGAGTGATCATTCGGATTACAAATCGTTAAGAAGAACAATTTCGGGAAAAGAACTTTAGGTGAGCCAATATGGACCCTTTTGTACCCTTTGCCGGAAAGAAATGTACTTTAGGTCAATATGCATCCGAATATCCGATCACTACTTATTACCTAGCACGAGGGCGTCCCACCTTACTCTTGCCGATTCGCAGTCTTCACGCAAGAACACTTCTATGTCTGCCTATCATCGCCTTTACGGCTATTTGGCCGCCAATTGCGAATTTAGCTTGCTTATTCTGCGAGCTACATACAGGGTGTAAAAAGACCCTTAACGAAGCCGAAGGGCACTTATTCTCCCCATCATGGCGATCATTTTTTTGTTCTAGACCATACCTGGGAACCTTCTAGTTACGGAGATATTGGGGGTCAAAGTTCCAACTTTTTCCCAACTTTTTTTTAAATACAAGGTTTTAATGTTGCAACTTTACTTTAAACACCTCCACGACCCCCGTACTATTCAATCCATCTATCAGCACAATGTTTTGAGTGCGTTATTTTGAGTTTTACCTACGGTGAAACGTGATTTTTCACCAAAAAAAAAAAATGGTTTCCCAGCAAAAATATTGCGTGAGGTTACTTAGTTTGATGTACAGAATGCTTGGTTGACGGCTTCGTGAAGGGTCTGTTTACACCTTGTATGTCAACAATTCTGCCGTCTTCCTCCTTAACAACTCTATCCCTCCAATTCCTAGCACAGCCCGTTCCATAGCTCGCCATAGCCCGTTCCATAGCTCGCCATAGCCCGTTCTATAGCTCGTCATAGCCTGTTCCTTAGCTCGCTGAGTGACTTTTAATTTATGAACCACCCATACCGTGATTGCCCATGGGTGTAAGGGACAGCCCTCCACAAACTGATGGGGTGAATTCAGTATATCATACTAAGATGACCGGTACAAGAAATTATTTCAGGCATGTTATGGGAATCCAATAAATTGGATTTGTTTTATTTCCTCATACGTAATTATCGTTACCGTGGCAAAACGCACGTAGCGAACGGCAAGCGCGACGACGAGTTCCTCTGTAGCTAAGCCAGAAGTGAACAGCTGATTTCACGCGTCGTTCGTTAGAGTATTTCAACATCCATTGTTGCATTTTTTTTTTAACCATATTATTTACATTTGAGTGCTGCGTATAGGAAATGTAATTACATTGAAATAAACGAAAAGGAAATGAAAAAAAAACGGTGCAATATGATTCAAAAGGAGATGTATGCACCCTGTCAGTTTGTGGAGGGCTGACCCTTACAGCCTAATAAGAGGATCCATGGCGTTTCTTGCTTCTCCAATGAGATCTACGCTTTGGAATGGGCAACTACAAGGTGTTAACAGACCCTTCACGAAGCCGTCAACCAAGCATTCTGTACATCAAACTAAGTAATCTTACGCAAATTTTTTTGCTGGGAAACGATTTTTTTTTTTGGGTTAAACATCACGTTTTACGGTAAAGCTCAAAGTTACGCACTCAAAACGTTGTGCTGATGGATAAATTGAATAGTACGGGGGTCGTGGAGGTGTTTAAAGTAAAGTTACAACATTAAAGCCTTGTATTTTTAAAAAAACCTGTGAAAAAGTTGAAACTTTGACCCCCAATATCTCCGTAACTAGAAGGTTCCCAGGTATAGTCTAGAACAAGAAAATGATCGCCATGACGGGGAGAATAAGTGCCTTTCGTCTTCATTAAGGGTCTTTTTACACCCTTTATAGTTCATTCGTAGTTATTATGCTTCGGACTGTAGGTAGTGTAGGTTCATATTTTTGATTCAAATATCGTGGTAATTTTTCGTTTACATGTCACAAGAAAAAAAACGTGTCCAATATTTTTTGATAATCTAACTGACTGACTACCTATGTCATACCTACCTATGCCTATACCTATTTTTCAGTCAAATACCCTATTTCAGAACTACCTATGGGTTTGGAAGAAGAGCCGTCTGCAGAGGATGACAGTGATGATGAGGAGAAGACCTCGTTGAAGACGACCGGCACCACTGCAATGACTGCCAAGAAAGATGTCAAGAAGAGTAGCTCTGTTAGTATTTCTCTAGTATTCATACATCGTGACTTTTTAGTCGTATTACAAAGGTGGTCCACTCAATGTGCCCGACATAAAATAGTTCGAGGCACGATTTTTTTTTTAACCGTTATAGGTACAAAGAAAAATAAATAAAAATTAGAAAAAAATATGAAACATCCTGTTAGTGATGTTTACGTGTCAAACGGGAGAATATACCTACCCAGCGCTCGAGTCCAGTAGATTATCGCTCACGACAGGGTGTTTTAACTACGTCATGCGTCATAATATTGAATAATATTTTATTTTTAAATTATTAAAATCTCATAAATACCTTTTTTTATGAATGCTTAGTAGTCATTGGATACATGAAGTGGGCTGCCGTTGTAAGACGACTAAAAAGTCACGGTGTATAACTACTCGATAAGGAAGCTCGTGGCTAAATAATAACAGCCGCTCGGGTCGATCTTTAGGTTAAACTGCGCTTGCCTAGGTTGGCCCATGGATGGATGACCACCCATTCCTTACCGAGTTTCCTGCGTGCCTCGGAAAGCACGTTAAAACTACAAAAAATGGTCTTTTTTTACGATAGTGATTAGAGGACTACCAGACAAATTCGAAAAGTTTTTATTGATAGGAACCTGCTGTTTTCGAGGAGAAAAAGGGGCATTCCAAACGTCGATCTCGTCAAAATTTTTGTGATATAATCGGTCTGAGCAGCTGTCCCTATCGCACTCCACGGAGGCAGGCTTGACGCAGCGCGACGGCAATAGTTTCTTCAAATACCTATTTTTCCAAATTCCTCACAGGCCCTCTTCCCTTTTGACTAATAAATAATAACCAAGAGCTGTTCCAGCAGACAAGCCCTAAGAAAGACGTAAAAGAAGTCGAGAAACTGGAAGGGCTGAACTCCGACGAAGACGAAGCCAGGATAGAGAAGGAACTATCTGAGATTTACAAGGATACTGCTGGTGAGTATTGTTTGCGCTGGTTTTTTGCTAATAATTCTATCAAATAGAAATTGGCACGATTGCAAAGATGGCGGAATGACGCGTATTGATATGGAACACAAGGAAAAGAACAATACGCTTAGAAGGAAGGGTTGCACATACCTCGATTCCCCGGAGCAGCTTCCTGGAGCGTGGCACATAACACGGAGACAAACGAAAACGAGAAGATCACACCAATTTCACCACTTTTTGTAAATCTATCGAGAGCGTGTAATTCTGCGGTGTTAACTAGTTGGTCAGTCGTCGGCCATTGCTTCCTGCATAGACAAGCAGAGGTGCTGTGCAGGGGGTGAAGAGGAGGGGATTGCCCGTGCCAATCAACAAAAACTAATTTCTATGTCTATGTATCCGCGCAACCAAGTACTACACTCACGCCTGTTTCCCATAAGGAGACACTACAGAACGCCACCTGCTACGACCGTTACATATTTCCTTTTGCCTCGTGCACGTTCATCAATCTGGTCAAACGATTTAATAAGTATAGGAGTTGAAACACTAGGGCCATGGGGTCCGAGTGCTCACCAAATATTTCAGGAAATCGCCAAGCGGTTGGGCGATTTTTCACGTGACCAGAGTGCTGGCCTATTTTTGGCCAAAGAGTCAGCATTGACATCCAACGTGGCAATGGTGCCAGCCTTCTGGGCACTTTTCTTATTGACAGCGATGGGGATGAATTTTTTGACGCCCCTATATACTCCTGCCTCGTCCACGTTCGTCCATTTGGAGGCCATGAAGCCTTAAAGCAGTATTGTTTTAATCTTAGTCCAGAGCGAGAAAGAGATGGGGCTAGACGTTCTGTATAGCTCCATCGCTTTGCCACTCGGGAATGACATGTGGTCCTCTGTCGATCCCCAGATAGGGCAAACTTTTATTGGAATATTTTCATCAGGAATTTCTCAATAGCAGCCCCGGAGTTTAGATCTGTGCACGGTTGATGGCAATATGTTCGTCACCTATTACATGGGACTTAAACGTAAAATTACTAGTGAAATGTGGGTGTACAATAAGGTACACCTCTGCCCAGCTCTTCGGGGTATTCAGGCGTGGAGATGTTATGAGCAATAAACATTTTTTTAGGAGAAGTGCCGCTACGATCGTCGATGTCAGATGAGCCGTCTCATTCGATTTCAAAGGTGCATAGGGACTGTCGCCTGATTTTCTTGACAATTCAAATGCTGGACTAAAAATAAAGGTTATATAATTTGATACAGATTACAAATCAGACATCGCAGAAGAAAAAGAAGTAGCCAAGGAAACGGAAACTCCAGCTCCCGTCGAGAAGACGACAGAACAAGAAACATTAGCTGAAGTAACGGATCCGGACAAGGATATAGGGAGACAGAAGAGCAAGTGAGTGATATCCTTTGCACGAAGCAGCCATCATTCTTCTGTCCTTATTCCAATTTATGTGGTGTTGGCGCATCTTGGCTTCTTCTTTCATACATCCTACTACTCGTCATCTCAGAAGTCACCTTCTTTCTAGCCATATCATCCTCCACACAGTCCATCCATCGTTTCTTTGACCTCCCGCCTCTCTTGTATACTATTAACTAAAAAAGGTTTCCTCACGATCTTTTCCTTCACCGATGTCAGTCATGTTCAAGATTATCTTAATAAAAAGAACAGAATTGTAACGTCGACGTTCAATTTAAGTATTCTTGTGATTGCAAAAGATCTTACATAAATCAAGCTCCTCATGTTACCGCATGTAATAATTTCTCCTTTATTTTTAACTCCGGGTTGTACTCTGCTTGTAATAATATAATTCAATCATGATCCGAAAGACACGTGGAGTCATCTATTATCATAAGAACGTTATTGTTGTGTTCTTCGGGAACAGTACTTTTTTTCGGGATGAAAGGTACCCTATGTCCGTTTCTGTACACCTGACAACAAAATAAAACTATAAATGCAAAATTTCAGGACGATCGCTTCAGTTGTTTAGGCGTGAACAGGTTACAAACAAACTTACTTTCGCATTTATAATATTATTTTTTAATTACAGCTTCAAGCTACAACCGGACTCGACGGACAAGGCAAGTATTGAGCGGTTCCGCACATCCGTAGACGAGATCAGCTGCAACAACCGGCAAAAACTCAGTGGACCCTCCACACCCGTGAGTCATCATTATTCTGCCGCCATTATCGTTGAAGGCCTTCCTTCCCTTCTACACTACTAAACGAATGCCCTGCAAAAGCATGAACAGATTTGTACCCACTGCTGGGACTCAGACCTCCCCCCCTATGAGAGGGAGTGAGTTGCAAGCCACCACACGGGCTCAGTGCGGGTTTGTAGATGTCAAATGTCTTCGAATGTTTGGTTCTAATCATGCAGGTTTCCTCACGATGGTTTCTTTGACCGTAACGAGAGCAGTGGCAATTAAATAAATTACACAAAGTAATGAGCCTACTTGGGTTTGCACCCACCACCTTCAACCCTTCCTTCCCTTCTACACTACTAAGCCGCACCACTGGTGGGGTCGTGGGGATTTTTTTTTCCCTTCTACACTACTGGTCCAGTGGTGTCGCAGGTATTTGTAAAATACATATATATGCGTTCCCTTCCACACTACTAAGCCGCACCACTGGTGGTGTAGTGGGGAATTTTTTTCCCTTCTACACTACTGGTCTATTTTACAAATACCTACGACACCACTGGACCAGTAGTGTAGAAGGGAAAAAAAAATCCCCACGACCCCACCAGTGGTGCAGCTTAGTAGTGTAGAAGGGAAGGAAGGGTTGAAGGTGGTGGGTGCAAACCCAAGTAGGCTCATTACTTTGTGTAATTTATTTAATTGCCACTGCTCTCGTTACGGTCAAAGAAACCATCGTGAGGAAACCTGCATGATTAGAACCAAAAATTCGAAGATATTTGACATCTACAAACCCGCACTGAGCCCGTGTGGTGGCTTGCAACCCACTCCCTCTCATAAGGGGGAGGTCTGAGTCCCAGCAGTGGGTACAAATCTGTTCATGCTTTTGCAGGGCATTAGTTTATAAACTGACATGGTCCATCCATCCATGGTTTTCAGAACAGAAGAGCTCGTGGCTAAATAATAACCGCTGCTCGGATCAATCTTCAAGAGACCACCCATTACATACCGAGCTTCCTATGTGCCTCAGAAAGCACGTTAAGCCGTTGGTCCCGGCTGGCTTTTGTAGATCTTTGACATACGTTACAGGCAGTCAGCAAAGTAGACATTTTCATCAGTAATTTGAAAAAAAAATATTTTGCTGTTCCATACATTTTGACCGTGTTTTTTTTAAATTACCGATGAAAAGAAGAAGGAGCACGGTCCATACAAAATTAACCCATGTCCTACAGCCACGAGAAGTAAATCAAAAAAAAAAAAAAAATGGGTCGTTTTTAGATACTTCTCGTCGCTGTAGGACATGGGTTAATTTTGATCCTTCTTCTTTTCTATGTAGAGGGGGTTCAGAATGATGTACTGAATACGTGGTAACCATTTTAGCGTCGGTGTCCCTTTCACCCTGTATACAAAGTTACATTATATCAGGATAGCATTCCATGTGTCAAAAAACTTTTGCATTAACTTAACGTAAAGCTAAGAGCTGGACAAAACTAATGACAGTGGTCCACATTGGCTCTGGATCGAAGAATTTGGAAGTCATAGAGAGAGGCCTTTGCCCAGCAGTGGGATGACACAGGCTAGCAGTATCAGTAACGTAAAGGTTATGTTGATCCTGATGGAACGCCTTGTGTAAATAATAAATGATTTGAAACCGATTTTTCGTCGAGAAGTCCAGGTCTCCTGTCATTCGTCTAACATCAGTAAGATCTAACAACTGTCTGTACTAAACATTTTATCTTACAGATAACGGATCTTGATTCAACAACACCCGGTGACGCATTTCGTGTGATCAGCAACGGCATGCTACTGATAACAGCTGTCCTATCTTATGTTTTTATATGTTCCTAATTATCAATAGCGTTTGATTGACTTGAGGAACAGTTCACTCACTAATTCTTAAAATGTATTGACTGTTCTATGAAATCATAAGGGTGTTCTTCAAGGGTGCTTGTCGGGACCGCATCTAATTTTCTAATTTAAAAAAATAATCAGGGCAATGTTTTATTGGGTTTTTCAATTAGTAATTTTTCAGTAACAGCCACGGAGTCTGGATTTGTTCCCGATTGATGGCAATAGGCTCGGCCCCTATTACATGGGACTTAAAAACATAACAGGCGAAATGTTGATATACCGATGCCGTACCCTTCGGGGATTACAAGCATGATGTTATGTTTTCTTTTAAATGAGTAGCAATGTAGAAGTGTACAGTGTATCTCAGGGATCTATGCTTGGACCAGACCTAATATTGTCTTTAGCTCCTGCCGCTTCTGGCTCTCTTCTCTTGGAAGCCCCTGGATCTTGAACGTTGAATACAAAACTTTCAGTCATTCCATCTCTGATTTTGTATCAATGTTAAAATTAACTTTCTCCTCATTGCTATAAGGTTTCATTTGGCTTCGTACTAGTCTTTCAATCTCACATTGATCTTTATTGAAGTTGCAATTAAGTTACTGTTGAGTCGCTGCCTTTGACAAGTCTGTCAGAAGTATATAGATCTTTATCCTCATTATTATAAGGTTTCCTTTCAATTGCAAACCGTAAAAGCCCTGTAGATATTTTTTATAGATTGGTGAGTGAACAGATTTGAACATACGTTAAAATATTTAAAGGAAAATGCTTAATAAATTATGTTCGTGATGTGTTTGTAGCAAATGTTACTTTTTTTATTGTAGTTTAATAAAAAATATTGATTAAATTACATGTGTTTAATTGTGTTCCTCATGTTCACCCCCCTCTGGCACACTATGGTGAGCAAAATCTACACAACTACTACTGGTACTATTTGAAACCAGACCAAATTGCTCGCAAGCTAGTCATTAGTAGTCATAGTAATTATTATAAGGTTTCTCGTATTTTGGACTATTTGTATGTATTATAATAATAATAATACCAGCCTATTACTGTCCCACTGCTGGGCAAAGGCCTCTTCTCATACAGAGAAGGCACGAGCATTGATCACCACGCTTGCTCAAGACGGGTTGGCGATTTCAGACTTATATTAATTATAAGTCCAGGTTTCCTCACGATGTTTTCCTTCACCGATGTCTGTGATGTCCAAGATAAACTAAGAAAGTACATATGAATTGAAAAAGTCACATTGGTACTTGCCCGGATTTGAACCCACAACCTCAAGCATGAGAGGCGAGGCCTTAATCTCTGGGCCATCACAACAATCAATGTATTATAATATAATTATATTAGTCCATTTCATTTTATTTGTAAATATGTGTATTAGTATGTACCTATTTATGTATATCAATTTATGTTAACAAAATGGTATTTGTCTTATTATTTTTTTGTACTCTATCACTATGCTGTCCTATTTGACCCAAAGGTTGACTGGTAGAGAATGCCTTGAGGCATTAAGTCTGCCTATGTACCACTTTTGTACATGAAGTTTAATTAAATAAAGACTCCCAGCGGGTCAATAACTGCCATGGCCCACCTGGAAGACTCTAAACCGACTTCGAGGGGGGCCGCTGCAGGTACAACTTGGTCCGGTGGGGGTATTCTGATAAAGTCGAGTGCGACTGTGGAGTCTCATCCCAAACCATGGCCCACCTCCTGATCTGTTCTTTGTGCAGCTCCACCTGCACTTTGAGGGACCTTTCGAAGCCATTTCCAATGCCTTCGATGCGGCTGAGTTCTAGTCGAAACAAAGAAGGAGCACGGTCCATACAAAATTAACCCACAGCAAAGAGAAGTATCTAAAAAAAATTATATAAATGGGTTTAAAAAGATGGCATACTTCCCAACTCCATCCTTACAGTCTAGCATATGAAAAAAATGCTATGAAAATTCGTTCAGGGGCAGTTATATCTACGATGAATATATCATTACAATATTTAGAAATTCTTGGCTATCCAAATTTGATTTCAATTATTGAGTTCCATCATCGATTTTTTTTTTCCCGCAAAAAAATAAGTTGTTTCCCTGCAATCATTTTGCGGTGAAGTTACTTAGTTTTTGACGTGCAGAATGCTTGGTTGACGGCATCGTGAAGGGTCCGTTTACACCCTGAATTCATTGCTGATATGAGTGCCCACGAACGAATTTTCATAGCATTTTTTTATATGTTAGACTGTAGGATGGAGGTTGGAAGTATGTCATCTTTAATTTAAAAACTATGGGAATCCTCGACACGAAAAAGAAGATTGTCAAGCAAGCGTTTCATATGAATAACAACGTTACCTGTAAAAGAATAAGGTTAGCATTAACATGACGCTCTTATTGAAATTTACTCAAACGGAATATGAACATTTTTTGTATAGTTATTAGTTTGATATTCAAATGAACCGCTTACTTAGCAAAGTCAATATACGGTATACGAATTGGCACACACACGTGATTTTTCACCCCAAAAAAAAAGTCGTTTCCCAGCAATAATTTTTGCGTAGAGTTACTTAGTCTGATGTACAAAATGCTTTGTTGACGGCTTCGTGAAGGGTCCTTTTACACCTTGTATGAAGGTATAAAGGGTGTAAAAAGACCCTTAACGAAGCTGAAAGGCATTTGTTCTCCCCGTCATTGCGATCATTTTTTTGTTCTAGACCATACCTGGGAACCTTCTAGTTACAGAGATATTGGGGGTCCAAGTTCCAACTTTTTAACAAGTTTTTTTTTAAATACATGTTTCTTATGTAAGATTTTTACTTTAAACACCTTCACGACCCCCGTACTATTCAATCCATCCATCAGCACAATGTTTTGAGTGCGTTACATTGAGTTTTACCGTAAAACGTGATTTTTCACCCCAAAAAAAAAAGTCGTTTCCCAGCAATAAATTTTGCGTAAAGTTACTTAGTTTGATGTATAGAATGCTTGGTTGACGGCTTCGTGAAGGGTCTGTTTACACCTTGTATGTAGGTATATACTCAAATATAAGATGTCATAGTCCACTGTCAGCAGTGAGTCCGCGTACAACGGACGGTTAAACCGCACCACCAGTGTAGCTAGACTTGAAATACGCGCAAAATTCCGCCACTATTCCGCTCAAATGAGTCCCCCGCCTATAATACCTATACCGCTATCAGAATTATCACTAGGTATATCTACGTGTATGTGACTCACCAGATAGAGAGATAACTTATCTTGCTCACCATTTCGTACACAAAATATAATCATTTCAACAGTATCGATTCTGTGTGTGGTGTGTCAAGATGGATCATCTTGCATTTGCTGACGCTGGTGGCAGTCCTGGTATCGCTATATGGACTATTGAGGTTAGTCAGTATTCATGATGTGCCTGCCTTTTTCCAACTATGTTGGGGTCGGCTTCCAATCTAACTGGATGCAGCTGAATACCAGTATTTTATGTGGAGCGACTGCCTAGCTGACTTCCATAGCCCAGTTGGAACTGGATAATACGATACCCGTTGGTAAGACTGGTTGTCAGACTTTCGGGCCACTGACTATACCTGTAACGTCTGTCAAAGGTCTACAATTGACTTTCTTTCCGAGGCACGGAGGAAACTCGAGATGTAATCGGTGGTTACCCATCCACGGACCAACTTAGGCAAGCGCTGCCTAACCTGAAGATCGAATCGAGCTACTGTTACTATTTAGCCACGAGCTCCTTAGTCAATATTCCAATCTAAAATCTTTCTGTTCTCTTGGCTAAATAATAACAACTGCACGGATCAACCTTCAAGGTTGGTCCGTGGATGGGTGACCATCATTACATAGGTACCTAATTTTCTCCGTGCCTCGGAAAGCCCGTTAAGCCGTTGGTCCCGGCTGTCATTTGTAGATCTTTGACAGTCTTTACAGGTAGCCAGTGACAACCAGTCTTACCAAGGGGTATCGTATTACCCAGTACTAACTGGGTTGTGGAGGTCAGATAGGTAGTCGCTCCAGGTAAAATACTGGTACTCAGCTGCATACGGTTAGACTGGAAGCCGACCCCAACATAGATTGGAAGATGATGATGAATCTTTCTTTTAAGCCACGTCAGCTATACAGGGTGTAAACAGACCCTTCACGAAGCCGTCAACCAAGCATTCTGTACATCAAACTAAGTAACTTTATGGAAAAATTATTGCTGGGAAACTACTTTTTTTTGAGGTGAAAAATTTAGTTTTACGGTAAAACTCAAAGTAACACACTCAAAACATTGTGCTGATGGGTGGATTAAATAGTACGGGGGTCGTGGAGGTGTTTAAAGTAATAAAATTAAAAAATTTCATTTAAAAAAAACTTGTGAAAAAGTAGGAGCTTTGACCCTCAATATCTCCGTAACTAGAAGGCTCCCAGGTATGGTCCAGAACAAAAAAATGATCGCAATGACGGGGAGAACAAGTGGCTTTCGGCTTCGTTAAGAGTCTTTTTACACCTTGTATTTGTTTTGGTGCACAGAATTGGGTTCCGATCACGATCCGTAGGAGATGGCGGGACGAACTGGAGAAGTTCCAGTTTCAGGTAGGAAGAACTGGAACGAGGATGTTATTTACAGATTAAAGCTACATTAATATTACAATTTAAAAAAAACCGGACAAGTACACAATGTAGGGTTCCGTAGTCTTACAACGTTCATGGGGTATTGGCTTAAAAAAAACTATGTAGTCCGTCAGTTAGATCACCAAAAAATACTGGACACGTATTTTTTCTTTTATCATGTAGACGAAAAATTACCACGATACTACAGTATTATAAAATCTAAAACTTACCATTTATTGCAGCAATTCGAACCAGTCCCAATTGACGAAAAGAAGTACGGCAAGTTCTATAACGGAGACTGCTACATCGTTCTTAAGGTAAGATACATCTCGGCAGACACCTCCTTTCTTGCCATATTACATTTCAGGATGATCTGTTCAGTGGTTTAGGCGTGAAAAGGTAACAATCAAACTTACTTTCGCATTTATAATATTAGTTATGTTAGGATGTTTACCACAACCCAGCCATATCATCATTCTCTTGCCCTTATCCCAATTCATTTGGGGTCGGTGCAGCATGTCTACTTCTTTCATACTTCTCTATTACTCGTCATCTCATCAGACACCTCCTTTCTTGCCATAACCTTCACACAGTCCATCCATGGTTTCTTTGGTCTTCCTCTACTCTTATACCCATCCACATTCATACTCTAAACTTTGCTCACGATATTTTCCTTTTTATTTCCTATTTCTCCGCATCACATGCCCATATCACGACAACCGACCCATTTATTCATCCATTCAGTGCCGGATTTAGGGCAGGGCAACAAGGGCACTTGCCCCGAGCCTCCACAAGGAAGGGGCCTCCACAATTGGTTATGAAAATTACATCCTTTGTGTCCATGAGTCCATCAAAGAGTGTTCAAACACCCTCCGAAATCTCGGACATCTATAAAGAAATCAACCTATCCCAGGCGGAATACTACAATTTTCGAGCTCGCTTCGCTCGCTAATACATGCTAATCATATGCTTACTCAATTCAATATTAGTAGACACGCTTACTCCTTTTCTCATTTCTGGATGAATGAGCAAAAAAAATAAACTTTTTTTTTTTTCATCTGTCCCAAAACAAATTTCGGTGCGTCTACAGCTTGGTTGCCCCAGGGCCTCCACACCCATAAATCCGGCCCTGCATCCATTAATATTGATGTTCATTTTGTCGTGGTGCAACTGGGCTTATCTCAGTTGTAAACGTCTCCTAACTTGTGGCTTTTGGCCGAACTCTCTTTTTTCTTCTGCTTAAAAAGATGGTAATGGACATTGTTTTTCTTAGGGAGTAGTGTGGCGTGTTTTTCCGATACCTCTATAAAGTTTAACTCATTCTCTAGACGACAGGCCAGAGCAATTCCTCCTTGAACCACGATGCGCACTTCTGGATTGGCAGCAAGACCACCCAGGATAAGAAGGGGTCAGCTGCCATATGGACCGTGACCCTCGATGATATGCTGGGAGGCAAAGCTGTTCACCACAGAGAAGTCCAAGGACATGAGTCTAGCAAGTTCCTTGGGTATTTCAAACCAGGTAAGGTTCCTACAAAGCAATGGTATGGAGGGCTCATCCCAGTTGTAATATTTGTGCCTATTGGCCTTGTTTCGTGAGGAGCTCGTGGCTTAATAATAACAGCCGCTCCGGTCAATCTTTAGGTTAAGCCATGCTGGCCTAGGTTGCCACCATACCGAGTTTCCTCCGTGCCTCGGAAAGCACGTTAAGCCGTTGGTCCCGGGTGTCATTTATAGATCTTTGACAGTCGTTAGGTAGTCAGTGGCCCAAAACGTCTGACAACCAGTCTTACCAAGGGGTATCGTATTACCCAGTACTAACTGGGTTATGGAGGTCAGATAGGTAGTCGGTCCATGTAAAATACTGGCATTCAGCTGCATCCGGTTAGACTGGAAGCCGACCCCAATATATATAGTTGGGAAAAGGCTAGGCAGATGATGGTGGCCTTGTTTCGTTCTGTCTCTGATATGGAGGTAAGTGGAAATTATGGTTTTCCTACTCCTTCCCTATACTTTTCTGATTAATTTCGTTGCGGAATCCAAGACAGTTAAATTGTTTCTCTGGGACTTCGTCGAGCTTCATTGTCTCGGCGCTTTTCTGCTGGTCGCCACTGTTGATTCTGGCGCACAGGAGTTACAGTGGTTTGGCAATAGTGTGGCGTGATCTACACAGACTCTTTTCTTACTCTGTGTAACTTATTTGTTCACTGCCTCGATGGTCTAATGGTCCTAAGGGCGACTGCTGAGCATGAGGTCCTGGGTGCGATTCCTGAGTCGGGCAAAGCGTTATAGGGACCCATCAGGAATTTCTCAGTAGCAGCCACGGAGTCTGGATTTGTGCCCAGCTAATGTGCTCCTATTACATGGGACTTAAAACGTAACTGGCGAAATGTGGGTGAACTATTAGGTACACCCCTGCGGCTGCGGGACTGTTCGAAAGAGATACCGCGGCCCTGGAACACAAAGGGCAAAGAAGGAACATGGATGGGTTTTAGTCAGTAAAAGTCTGACACTCCCTCTCACTCCACCCAGAGCGGGGGGGGGGGGGTCATTTGATGATTTCCCATCCAAAAAAAAAGCTGCCTTACCATTCGGGGATTACTTACAGGCGTGACATTATGTATGTTATGTTCAGTCGTGGATAAGGATAATAAATATCTAACCTTCGTCTGCAGCTATCACGTACGTGGAAGGTGGCAACGAGTCTGGATTCACCGAGGTGGAGACCAATGCTGGCGCTGAGAAGCGACTGCTCAGGCTCTCCGGCTGTGATAACATGAGGATTGAGGAGGTAACGTAGGATTGCGTTCAGCATAATAACTAGGATGCTGGTGGGGCTGCCCCGTTTCTGTAGTGCGTCGGGGATGTTCGCAGATGGGCAAGTGGATTGTTTTGCGTATGTGAGCATTTAAAATGTTTGTAAAAGCAGACGCGATACAGGAAAAATTCTTACGCGAGAATTACACAGAAACGGCGTAAGGTTACGGTGCGGCGCAGGCGCAGCGCAGGCGTGAAATTTATAAGGAAACGAAAAAAAGGCGTGCCTGCGCCGCGCCGCTTGAGTATAATTCACGACATGTGTAATGTTACCGTCATCGCGCATGAAATTGCACTCAAATAGTCCTTATGTAATGTCTATAAAAATATTTAATGAACTACCAGACGCATTAAAGGGTGAAACTTGCAACACAAAATTTACAAATAAACTTAAGGAAATACTAATTAAAAAAGCATACTACACCATAAATGAATACATGGATGACAAAAAAATTATTTAACACAGACTGACATCACCCACACCTACCTTTAAAGTTGGTTATAATATATATTTTAATAAGTATTTTAAGTTTATTATGATTTTAAGTTTATTATGATTTCAAGTTTATTATGATTTTAAGATAATTGACATGTTTAATTTAAAGTTTATTTATTTATTTAATGTTAATTCAAAGCAATGTTGACATGTTTTTTTAATTGGAATTGTGTTTGTATGTTTAATTTTATAAGTTTTTAATTTTATAAGTTTTCATTTTTGCTGTGCCCCACAGGGTCCATAATTGTACCTAGCTATAAGCATTATTATTTTAAGATCTGTATTATTAACATTATGGAATGCAAATAAAGATATGAATATGAATATGAATATGACATGTCGCCTACGTACATTTTGTATGAAAACGTTTTGAAGCGGCATCATGCCTGCGCCACGCCTTCACCTTACGCCTTTTCTGTGTAATTCGTGCCTTAGTCTGGGGTGCCGTTTAAAAAAAAGAAAACTCCATTCTAGTCACAGTAGTTTGGAGTTTTTTAAGTTTGGGATCCTTCTCCTAAACATATCGAGTTGAGGCGACGCTGTGCATTTCTTTAAACGTCATCATCTGCCTGCCTTTTCCCAACTATGTTGGGGTCGGCTTATAGTCTAACCGGATACTGCTGAATACCAGTACTTTACATGGAGCGACTGCCTATCTGACCTCCACAACCCAGTTAGTACTGGGTAATACGATACCCCTTGGTAAATAAATATATTTATATTTCTATTTTTTATATTTCTTTAAACTTCGTACCGGAACACATGATGCTCGGTGACAAAAAGACTGACACCGATTTCCCCAAATCGTACATCGTGAATCAGTATGTATTGTGATTAGTATTACTTAATCATTATTAAATAGATAACTTTGATTAAAGCCATTTTAATTATTATCCGAGAAGTCAGTTTGCTACTAATTTTAATACTTACAGATTTTATTATTTAAATACGTGCATGAAATCATTCAAATAGGTAATTTATCAACAATTTTATTTGGGAAAATCTGATATTAAAAAATTAAAATAACCTAAAGTAACTAACTTAAAAAATGCCGTCAAAAACTCCTCCTCAACGCTGTCAACTGGTAATGTACCCAAGAGACTAGCGGCGTTGCCAGGTTGTATGGCAACGCTAAGCCTTTGGCCAAGGTAAAAGCCAGCCCTTGGGTCACAGGAAGTGTCAACTAAGCGATTTGAAATTTCCTTGAAAAGGCTGTGAGCACTCGGACCCCACGTTCCTAGAGTTTCAACCCCAATAGGTAATTCAATTATTTTCATAAAGATGGAAGCACCAGGGTAACTCGCAAAATTCATATTTTCTTAGGTTTTCTGCAATTTGCAAGTCAGTATTGTATATTGAACTAAATATGATTTGTTGCCGTAACACAACTTATGTGTTTACAGAATTATAATATTATTAAAACCATGCATACAACCGTCTAAGTACATTTATTCCCATCGAAAAACTATTTCATGAAAAACTCACCACAGGCCCTGCAATTTGCAAAAAACGTTAGACAGTCTTACCAAGGGGTATCTTATTATCCAATACTAACTGGGTGTCGGAGTTTAGATAGGCAGTCGCTCCATGTAAAATACTGGTATTCAGCTGCATCCGGATAGACTGGAAACCGATCACAACATAGTTGGGAAAAGGCTAGGCAGATGTTGATGAAGTTTAAAGAAATACACAGCGTCGCCTCAACTCGAGATGTTTGGGAGAAGGATCCCAAACCTAAGAAACTCCAAACTACTGTGACCTCACTAGAAATTTCTCCTGTAGTCGCTCCTTGTAAAATACTGGTATTCAGCTGCATCCGGTTAGACTGGAAGCCGATCACAACATAGTTGGGAAAAGGATAGGCAGAGGATGATGTATTTATGTTACTTATACACCGCGCGTTCGTGCTCTGCCTCTCTATATCGCGAAAAAGGCAGTCCGTATTGACAGTGATTGCGTGACGATGGACAGGGGAGAATGGAAGAAAAAATCGTGTTGCGCCGAGTCCAAAAAACTTGGGACTAGGGCTGGAACATGATGATGAGGTGAGGGAGCATCTGTAGAAGAAATCCCTTTCATTCTTCACCTTTCTCTGCAGGTGGAAGCTGAGGCATCCTCCCTGACGAAGGAACACTGCTTCATCCTGGAGGTAGATCATGACATCTTCGTGCTGGTGCCGGAGGGAGCGAAGGCGACGCAGAAGAGGAAGATCATCAGTGTTGCCAACCAGCTGAGAGATGACAACCATAATGGAAGAGCTACTATTGAGATTATTGGTGAGTTTTTATTCTTATCGATTTTATCTTAATACGCTTCGCTGGTCTAGTGGTCGCAAGCGCGGCTGCAGAGCAAGAGGTCTTGGGTTAGATTCAAAATCAAAATAGTCAGTCTCTTGGGTACATTACCAGTTGACAGCGTTGAGGAGGAGTTTTTTGACGCCATTTTTAAGTTAGTTACTTTAGGTTATTTTAATTTATTATTGTATTTAATATCTGATTTTGAAATATAAAAAAATTATCCAAACTAAAAAATAAATACTCAAATCAAAATATTTTATTTCACATAGGCCCAGATGGGCACTTATAAAACGTCGACAGAAAGGTGCACGGTTCGGGTTGGTCGTTTCCTATGGAGAAGAACCGGCAAGAAACTCCATGGTTACTCTTTCCAAATCATTTGGTATTACAATATAATCGTGGATCATGGATTGCCAGGTCGGGCAAAGTGTTATTGAGTTTTTCCATCAGGAATTTCTCACTAGCAGCCACGGAGTCTGGATTTGAGCCCGAATGATGACAATATGCTCGTATTTGTCTGTATTAAATTCCAGAGCTTAAATGTAGCTTCTATTTAAGCTCTGCCCAAAATGGAGTGAATCCCACGCATTCCATGATACAAGCCAGAGGGCACTTGCCGTGTCGAAGGCACGTTCGTGTTCGCCTCAAAGAGATGTCAGCAACAGGAAGGGCAAGGGCCGATGCCTGCCGGGGCTGCGGGACTGTTCGAAAGAGATACCGCGACCCTGGAACACAAAGGGCAAAGAAGGAACTTGGATGAGTTTTAGTCAGTAAAAGTCTGACACTCCCCTCCCACTCCACCCAGAGCGGGAGGAGTTATTTGATGATTTCCCATCCCAAAAAAAAAAGCCAGAGGGCACTTTCGTTTCAAGCTTTTGTCGGCACTAACAGGTTATCTTTCAGTTGTATCGCACACGCAATGTCCTTTATTGTGGTGCGATCATTTTGAATCATAATTCGCTAGGTAATCGATATGCATTGCTGCATTTACTAACAGCAGTTTGTCTCAAGGTCCGGCGGTCTCTTTGATCGCATAAAAGTTACGAATCAATGCGTATACATAATAACTAATCCTTATTGTAGTCGGCGAACATAACAATCAAAATGATAACACCGATTAATTCATTTAAATTATATGCATCGCCATTTTTCGGTTGATAAAAGATAAAGGGAAAGACCAAAATACCGAAATATATAAAAAAATAATGATATCTTTTTCCGTGAATAAGTTTTATAGGACTGTTATCACATTATCGGCTTAAATTGAGGAAAATCAGGTGATATCAGATGCTTGTGTGATATCCGCGATGGCTCATGTCTAATCTATGTCCGATTAGGACCCATCTATGCTTCGGCTGAATCATGCATGACAAACCAACTCTGACTTAAGGTCAAACATGCAACTCTTTTCTATTTGCGAATGTCTTTTCGCAGAACTCAAAACTCAAAGCATTTATTTCAATTAGACCATTACATGCACTTTTGAATGTCACAAAAAAGAGCGAAGCTACAGTCACAGACACAAGGCATAATAACTTGTGAAAGTACTGTAGTTGCCCATTCAAAGGGCGTAGATCTCTATGGAGAAGAATGGGTAAGAAACTCCATGGACACTCTTTTCAATCAAAATATTGTTACAAAATCTTGGTTACATCACTCATGTAGAGACTCTACATTTATGTGAGAACGATGTATAAAGAAGTACAAGCTAAGAGCGTCCAGAGTAAAAAGATCATATACAGTTCAAAAATAAATAGCAGGTCCCAACCACCCAACCTAAGTGGTTATCGGCTGCTTAACGTTGAGATAAAAAACTTAAAAATTAAGCGACTACACGCTAAGGGCACCCCCTGTGGGGTACGAGCCTCGACTTAGGGCATCGCTGGTCAGCAAGGGGCAGGCTGGATACGATCAAAACAACTTACTAAGATGTTCACACTACTTAATATTATAAATGCAAAAGTAAAGAGCTCTGATTTAGTGGTACTTTTATACAAGCCTAAAAGCTCTACTCTTCATGATATTAGGGTTTCTGAACAGCCTGCTTAACTTATGGGCTTGCCGTAATGTTGGCCACTGGTCTGACTGTCTATGAATCTATGGGCGTATCTTGGGGCTGCGGGACTGTTCGAAAGAGATACCGCGGCCCTGGAACACAAAGGGCAAAGAAGGAAAATGGATGGGTTTTAGTCAGTAAAAGTCTGACTCTCCCTCCCACTCCACCCAGAGCGGGGGGGGCAGTCCCATCCCAAAAAAAAAGAAAAGTGTCTTAATCATCTTTTTGTTGCAGATGAGTACTCTTCGGATGACGACTATGCGGCGTTCTTCGAAGCTCTTGGTTCTGGATCCAAAGATGAAATCGAGAGCGACGATTCTGGCTCTGTAAGTTATTTTTAGAATATACCTACTAAAAAGAACATGGTAAGTGAGTGAGTGATCACCCATTACAACCGAGTTTCCTCGTTTTCATATTTGACAGTCTTTACAGGTAGTCAGTGGCCCTAAAGTCTGACAACTAGTCTTACCAAGGGGTTTATTTTTATTATTTATACACCGTGACTTTTTAGTCGTCTTACAAAGGTGGTCCACTCAATGTGCCCGACATAAAATAACACTAGACGCGATTTTTTTTACGACAGGTACAAAGAAAAATAAATAAAAAATTACAAAAAAATAATGATGTTTACGTGTCAAACGGGAGAATATACCTACCCAGCGCTCGAGTCCAGTAGATCATCACTAACAACAGGGTGCTTTAACTACGTCATGCGACATAATACTGAATAATATGTTTATTTTTTAATTATTAAAATCTCATAAATACCTTTTTTTTATGAATGTTTCGTAGACATTGGATACATGAAGTGGGCTGCCGTTGTAAGACGACTAAAAAGTCACGGTGTATAATAATATTTCTTTGAAAGGGTATTGAAAAACGTCGTTTGACACACGTGGGGATTTGTTCGTGCAGTTCTCGGCTCCATAACACCCTCGCCTGCAGCTCGGGCGTGAATTCTGCCCGAATGCAATAACAAAGTTTCCCCACTCATATCAAAATGTACTATTATTTCTTATCATAATAATAGAATGTTTTATTTCAGAGTAACTATCGCGAGGACATTTCAGCTATATACTTGGACAGAGTCGTGGTTGGTGACGAGCTCGAGCTGATCTCGCTGAACAAGCCCTACAAGCAGAAGCATCTATCTTCTGATGTAAGTAATGATTCGATTATTTATCCATACAAATATATTAATAATTCATTCATTTATTTAGACAACCAGGATCCATTGGGTTAGTAACAATATTCTTAACTTATGTTAGTACTTAACTAAAACACAGACAGTGTACAGGTGACTAATGACCTCACCAACGGGCTGTCATGCCTCCCGACTATGGTGCTCAGAATGCTGTTGGGGCTGCCACGGAGTCTGTTTAGCAGCGAGGCCGCTTTCTTACGCCGTACAGCATCGAAACTGTCGATACGAGCCTCAGCGAACATAGATGACGCGCTACAGAAAAAAAAAAAAACGCAAGCGTTACTGCTCAGCATGAGCATGGGTTCAATTTCCAGGCCAAATTACACAGATGGAATTATGAATCAATACTCCATTTTTGAGTGTCCCACTGCTGGACAAAACCCTCCTCTCTCTCCTTCCAAACCGCTCTATCCTGTGCGATATCTGGCCATGTTTGCCCCGCAAACGAGACCACCTTCGCCGCGGTCTACCTCGACGGCAATTTCCTCCGACAGGCGTCCAGTGGGTGACGATCGTTGCCCATCTCTCCGGGCGCATTCGTGGTACATGGCCAGCCCAGTCCTACTTCAGCTTCTTCAATGCTCCATTTAATTTTTCTCTCAATTTACAGGAGGTGTACATCCTGGACACTCCCGACTCAGGAGTGTATGTCTGGATGGGATCCGGGGTCAGCGAAGATGTCAGGAAGGCATACCATGACATATCTAACAAATACTTCGAAGCTAAAGGCTATCCTTCTTGGGTAAGTGTTTATTATTATTGCAGACTAGCTTCAGTCTGACTGCCTCGTTGATCTAGGGGTCGCAAGCGCGACTGCTGATCATGAGGTCCTGGGGTTCGATTCCTAGGTCGGGCAAAGTGTTATTGGAGTTTTCCATCAGGAATTTCTCAGTAACAGCCACGGAGTCTGGATTTGTGCCCGGTTCATGGCAATAGACGCGTCTCCTATAACATGGGACTTAAACATAACTGGCGAAATGTGGGTGTACTATTAAGTACACATCTGTCTTACTCTTTGGGCATGACAGGCGTGATGATATGATTATGACTAGCTTCTGCCTGCAGCTTCGTGCCACGGAGGAGCTCGTGGCTAAATAATAACAGCCGCTCGGGTCGATCTTCAAGTTAAGCCGCGCTTGCTTACGTTATTCCTGGGATGGGTGACCACCCATTACAGACCAAGTTTCCCCCGCGCCACGTAAAGCACGTTAAGTCGTTGAGCCCGGCTGTCATTTGTAGATCTTTGACAGTCGTTACAGGTAGTCAGTAGCCCGAAAGTCTGACAACCAGTCTTACCAAGGCGTATCGTATTACCCAGTACTAACTGGGTTGTGGAGGTCAGATAGACAGTCGCTCTATGTAAAATACTGGTATTCCGCTGCATCCGACTACACTAGAAGCCGACCGATATAGTTAGGAAAAGGCTAGGCAGATGGTGATCTCTGTTGCTAAGGCATTTCGTACCTTATTGACCATGCTTTTGTTTCAGGTGAACGTAACCAAGGTGTCGGAAGGTTCTGAGTGTTCCACCTTCACGCAGTACTTCAGTAACTGGGAGTCCATCTGTCCTAACTCTAAGCTGGTCACTGATTCTGGTACGTATCTTATCTTTCTTCTTACTTATATTATAAAATAGCTTTTGCCCGCGGCTTCGCTCGCGTGAAGTTCGATAATTGTCCCACGGGATCATAGTATCGAGATAAAAAAGATTTCCGTGTTAATCCAGGTTATATAAACTATCTGTGTGTAAAATTATATCCAAATCCATCGGCATGCCTTCGAGAAATATCTCTCAGGCACGTAGTTTCCTTCACCGAAGCAAGTGTTATACAATACGCACATGAGTCCGCAAAATCAGAATTGCGTGTCTTGGGTTCGAAATACCACCTGCTGCCCATACTCCAATTGCTTCGTCTTCGTTCATACATCTGGTCATACACCGCATACGTTGCGAATACCTACGACGCATTTGACCTTTCTGCAGGCAACTTTCTTTGCCAATGTGTCAGAGCGAAGACCTGCTCCTGTTTCAGATCTCTAGAGAAGTTTCGGTTTCCGTGTGCTAAAGTAAAATTAGGCTTAACAAAACAGTTTTAAGACACATAATCCGTTTTCAGTATTCCTTCCTCGGTCCTAGCTTTTGCCCGCGGCTTCCCTTGCGTTATGTTCGGAAAATATACCACAGGAACGTTTCAATATATTTGAAGCGTTATGACGCTTGGGCATAAGGAAAGAATATTGAGGTCGGATCAGTAGTTCCAAAGATTACCCCCAACATCCAAACTTACAATCTTTATCTCTTCTTCTTCTTCTTCTTTGCGTGTTGATGGACTCAAATTACACCCGACCATGTAAAAATACCCTTAACGAAGCAGAATGGTACTTGTTCTCCCCGTCATTGCGATATTTTTTTTTATTCTAGACCATACCTGGAATCCTTCTAGTTACGGAGATATTGAGGGTCAAGGTTCCAACTTTTTCACAAGTTTTTTTTATACGTGTGCGTCACATTGATTCCTACCGTAAAAATGTAACGCACTCAAAACATTATGCTGATGGATGGATTGCATAGTACGGGGGTCGGGGAGGTGTTTAAAGTAAAATCCTTACATTAAAAAAATGTACTTAAAAAAAAATGTGAAAAAATTGGAACTTTGACCCCCAAAATCTCCGTAGCTAGAAGGTTCCCAGGTATGGTGTGGAACAAAAAAATGATCGTAATAACGAGGAGAAGAAGTGCCTTTCGGCTTCGTTAAGGGTCTTGTTACACACTTTACATTAAGAAACATGCATGATCAACAACTGACCTACTGATTGGTATTCATAACAGATGCTGGCTACTACTCCGAGGACGCTGAACGTTCCGCGCAAGCCGCCAAGCAGATTGGCAAAAGCGCGGCTGCCAGAGGATACATGCCAGACCAGGGCGAGGGCAGTCTTACTGTCACCAGGTAACACTTATTTGACACAAGATTTTCTATGCAGCTATGGTTGCGTGGTGGTAGGAAATGAACATCGGCTTCATCATCTTGTTAATGTCGAGGTCGTCCAGCTCTTGGATAACACGGATAAAGTGAGAAGGCTCAAAAGGACTTTAGCCTTTTGAGTTAGTGTAGCAGTGGCGAAGGTACCATACAACTCGATACCTACCGGATTCCCTTTGAAAAATGGCACAGTCAGTATTCTATAGACAAATAATATGATTAGATTAAACATAAGTACTCCGGCTTACCGGTAACAAAAATTTACCCTTCGCTACTGTAGTGTAGTGTAATCTATTTAATTTGTGACTTTACCACGTATTCTAATCTAGAATCCTTTGCTACGCTCGGGATTCCACTCTAGAATCCTTCGCTGCTCTCGGGATCCAACTTAGTCCCTCCAATTAAATTCCCTTTTTTTCACTTCTTATTTAATCTGCTATTTCTAATGTAAGTTTAGGTACAAACCGCCAATTTGCTACCAATACAACATTTAACAGGCATTAAAGAAAATATTAATTTTGTGTCTCACTGCTGCAAGTCATCAATACAGCGAACTTAATTCGAAAGCGAAAAACAGTTATAAATATATCATCATTCCTGTCTTCTCCTTCCATATAAATAAAAAAAAGACTTTAATTCTACCATAAACACATAGAACATAATATAAACGTGATTCATCTGAAATGTAACAAATCATATGAACATTACATTATCAACATTACATGAATTCCATAACATTCATTCAAATCATTACATTATTGATATTACCTTACGAGCATTCCATTATTAACATTACATTATGAGCGTTACATTATTAGCATTACGTTATGAGCATTACATTACATTATGAGAATTCCGTTATCTATATTCCATTATTTCCATAAAATTCATTCATTATTAACATTACAGTCACGAGCACCAATAAGTAAAAACTTAACAACTTTTAAAACTGTATTTCTCCTACTGTTCTGATTAAAATTTCATGTTACGAACATAGTATTCTGGAACTCATATTATTATGAAAAAGATCCTATCTCCAAGTTACAATCGTTATTTCTCGCGAAAATTGCTTTTAAATTTGGAAAAGTGTACACATATTGTTGCTCATGACTGTACATTTCGAGCATTCCATTATTAACATTAAATTATCAACATTCCATGAATTCCATAACATTCATTCATTATCATCACATTCATTTCATTACATCCATTTAATAACATTACATTCTTCCCGTCTATACCTACGAGTAACTCCAACCCTTCTCTTCCCAGGATATCAGGTGGAGATCAAGAGGACGTGACAGAGGAGTTCGCATCCGGAGTATCAGTGTTGTACCAAAGTGACGTGTATGTCGTGAAGTACGAGTATACTGACGCCAACGGCGCTGACGCCTTCATCGTGTACTACTGGAAGGTAAGTCCATGATTTCCTGCAACGTTCAGACACGCAGGACGAGCTCGTGGCTAAATAATAACAGTCGCTCGGGTCGATCTTTTGGTTAAGCCGTGCTTGCCTAGGTTGGTCTGTGCATAGGTGACCACCCGTTACATACCGAGTTTCCTCCGTGCCTCGGAAAGCACGTGAAGCCGTTGGTCCCGGGTGTCATTTGTAAATCTTTGACAGTCGTTTGGTAGTCAGTGGCCACAAAAAAGTCTGACAACCAGTCTTACTAAGGGTATCGTATTATCCAGTACTAACTGGGTTGTGGAGGTCAGATAGGCTCTCGCTACATGTTAAATGCTGGTATTCAGCTGCATCTGGTTAAGACTGGAAGCCGACCCCAATATAGTTGGGAAAAGGCTATGCCGATGATGTTCAGACACGCAGGAATGATATCAAGTGTCCCGTCGTTTCTGGAACAACACTACATTTACACTCCGGGGTACAGACGTTTTTAAATCCCTTGCGTTGGGACACCAACTGCCATGGCCCACCTGGAAGACTCTAAACTGACTTCGAAGCAAGATGGACCGCTCCAGGTACAACTTGGTCCGGTGGGGGTATTCCGATAAAGCTGAGTGCAACTGTGGAGTCTCATCCCAAACGTTGGCCCACCTCCTGACCTACGCTTTGTGCAACTCCACCTGCACTTTAAGGGTCCTGTCTGAAGCCACTTCCAACGGTTTCATCGGCATCAACGGTCTGGTCAAAAAACACCTGATTCCATAAATTCCACTATTTGTATTGGGTATGGTAGGGTACAAAGCGTTAAAGGTGCGACGAGACTTTACACTCGCAGCGTATGTAGTGAAGCTAGTGCGTGGCGGGGCGCATAACCCGGGAATGCTGCGGCACCTGGAACTTTGCGTGCCTGACAGGTACGTGTGGAGGCGGCGACGGCCGCCCCTGCTAGCTGTGCCTGCAGCCAGAACCAACTTACTGGCGAGGACTCCTCGCACTAGAGCCATTCGTGTGGTGAACGAAGTTCACGAGAGGGTTGATGTATTGTGGTGCAACTTGAGTGAATTCGCGAAAGCTGCATTATATATAATATGTTATTTAGATGTAGGTTAAGATTTAGAACAAAGTATGTAATTTTATAGGATGTAGATTAAGGATTTAGCATGTAAGGCCACTCTATCGCATTGGATCGCAGATCTGTAATGGTAGTTGTTGGTAAGATTTAACCGTAAATAAATTATTGGGGCTTGATAGGTTAATCATAGGGTTTGTCTTCAGGGTGCCGAAGCCAGTGATGACGACAAGAAAGCAGCTTTGGACCTGGCGGCCCAGATTGAGGAGGAGTTGGAAGGCGCTGCTACTGTCGTGAAGGTCCCTCCAGGGAAGGAGAACAAGCATTTCTTGACCATCTTCAAAGGTAAGGCAGAACCCTAATAACAACCAGTCTTACCAAAGCATATCGTATTACCCAGTAACTGAGTTGTGGTGATTAAATGCATCCGGTTGCGTTCAAGATAGTTGGGAAATGGACTGAGGACAGTGACCCATGTTCTATGTTGTTCTATGTTAAGGGATTTGGTTTCCGCACTTAGTCCTTAAAGTGGACCATTGTACGTGAGCCATGGTGACTGTTACTTCAACCAGCCCACCTCCCTCCAGAAGCAGATCAAACTTCCCGGTCTTCTCAGGACATCCGCAAGGGATCTTGGTGTTCCAAGAGTCTCCTCGTGGATCTGGGTGGCGCCGGTGCACTCGAGGAGTACATGGGCTACCGTTTCCTACGCCTCCATGCACGCTCTGCACAGGGGCTGTCAGTGATACCTAGGGTGTGGAAGTGTTTGTTTAGTGAGCAGTGTCCAGTGATGGTCCCCGCTACCAGTCGCAGGCTATCTCTGTTCAGGCGCACTATCCAGGGATGGCATAGCTTCCTTGGATTGCCTACATCCTGGTGTCGAGGTCCAGCATTTCTCCGCTTGTGTTTGAGTGTGATCCTTTAACCAACTTCTCAGCTGCTTGAATGGGCACAATGGGTTCGGGTCCGAAGGCTTTTGTGAACCATTACTTATTTTCGTTTTCAGGTAATCTGATAATAATCTTTGGAGGCAAGGACAAGCCTGACAATGCTAAGGGATCCTACGACGATGACAACATCCGTCTATTCCGAGTAAGTCATGATTATTTATTACTGCTGTGCTCGCGACCTTTGTCCGTGTGAAATTATTATTTTAAAATATTACTTAACGGATTTTGTTAACAATTTCATAGGTTTAAATTTTCTTGCACGGAACTGTAATCTTTTTTTCAAACGGTCAACGGTCTACTCCTTATAACATTAGCTATCTGGCAGTAAAAGTCCCTTCAAAATCGGTCCAGCCGTTTCGGTGATTAGCCGGAGAGCAAATAGACAGACAGAAAGACAAAAAATGTAAAATGTTTTTTGTTATTTAGAACCGTGTACCGTGTTGACTGCCTCGTTGATCGAGTGGTCGCAAGCGCGACTGCTGAGCCTGAGGTTCTGGGTTCGATTCCCAGGTCGGACAAAGTGTTATTGGACTTTTCCATCAGGATTTTCTCAGAAGGAGCCACGGAGTTCGGATTTGTGTCCGGTTGATTAAAATAATTCCCGCAGGGTTAGGCAGAGGTGTACCTAATAGTACACCCATATTTCGCCTGTTATGTTAAGTCTCATGTCATAGGGGGCGAGTCTATTGCCATCAATCGGGCACAATATCCAGACTCCGTGGCTGCTACTGAGAAATTCCTGATGGAAAAACCTAATAGTACTTTGCCCGACTCGGGAATCGAACCCAGGACCTCGTGCTCAGCAGTCGCGCTTACAACTACTAGACCAACGAGCCAGTCAACTAATTAACTGTATCATCTTACCCAAAAAGAGGTCAGAACGGCAGTCGCTCCATGTAACATACTGGTATTCAGCTGCATCCAGTTAGACTGGAAGCCGATCCCAACATAGTTAGGAAAAGGCAGACAGATGATGATGGCTGGACTCTTTTTAAAATTACAGGTGGAAGGCACAGAGCTAGGTGTGGACATGAGAGCCATCCAGGTCCCGGAGACAGCTGATAGTCTAGAGGATGACGATGTGTATGTTCTGGAGACCAAAGACACCGTGTACGTCTGGATTGGCAAGGTAAGGTCTCTTTACGAAGTCCTGGTTAATGCCGGTTGCAGACAGAAAACTAAGCTATGCCAAGGCTAAACTAAGCTATGCCAAGCAAGCTAGGCTAAGCTCAGCTAGAAATAAATAGCATGCACACCAACAGCTAAGCCAAAGCACAGTCAGTGTTGCGACAGCACTGGCGAAGGATGTGCAAAGGGTGTGCGGGGTAGCGGAAGGGGCTTAGCTTAGCTCGTGTAGCTGCGCATCGGCATACACAACTAACTTAGCTTCGCATGTTTTAGTTAGCTCACATAGCTTGCGGTCTGCACACAAGTATGGAAAACTGCGTCAACTATGCGAGCTAAGCTAAACTAACTTAGCTTAGCTCTTGGTCTGCAACCCGTATAAAGAAATTTATTTCTCAATAAGAAATAACAAGTATTTCACTTACTTGAGAACATTTTTGGAAGTTTATAATATTGTTCTACATGAACTTTGACATACAAACTAAGTAGGTAATGTTTATCTTTATAATAATTCACTCGTACGCATTACATTAAAGCGGGTTGCAGACCAAGAGCTAAGCTAAGTTAGTTTAGCTTAGCTCGCAGAGCTGACGCAGTTTTTCATACTTGTGTGCAGACTGCAAACTATGCAAGCTAAGCTATGTGAGTGACCTAACTAAAATATGCGCAGCTAAGTTAGTTGGGTATGCCGAAGCACAGCTTGAAAAACTGCGTCAGCTATGCTAGCTAAGCTATACTAACTTAGCTTAGCTCTTGGTGTGCAACCCGCATTAAGAGGCAAAGCTTAATTTTTTTTTTTACATCTACCCTCATAAGAAATAATTATGTGGTCGCAAATAATCATAATAGATAAGGAATGCGAGCTCGGTACCACAATAAAAGCAACGCAGCAGTAGGGCAAGTTTGTTTGAAGTAGTGTTTGATCATTTAAAAAGTGATTTTTTAATTTGAGAAGTCTATAGGAATAGGTGGTTCCATAGACTAGCTGTAACCTGCAATCCGCATGAATCCGCGTGAAATCATTTGAATCGGATTTTGTTAACAATTTCAAGAGTTTTAATTGTTTTGCACGGAACCCTGATCCTTTTTCTGAAATAGAAGTTAGCCTTAGTTACTACTTATAACATGAGCTACCTGCCAGTAAAGTCCCGTCAAAATCGGTCCTGCCGTTTCGGAGATTAGCCGAAACAAACAGACAGACAGTCAGACCGAGAGAAAGACAAATATTTACAATAAAATGTTTTTTTTTTATAAGTACCGTATACATGGTGTAAGGGACAGCCCTCCGCAAACTGACAGGTTGCATTCAGCTCCGTATCTTGAAAAATATTCCACCGGAATTTTTCTCAGGAAAACTTTCATTTTTTATTCTTATTCTTATTCTTTATTGCACACAAAACAACAAAAAAAAAATACACATACAAATTGCAATAATATAGCTTATGTACAATGGCGAGCTTGGCCCAGAATTTTTATAGTTTTTTCAGTTACTATTCCTTTATTTCAATATAAAATGACATTCTCAATACGCAGAACTCCATTTATGTAAATAATACGGCTAAAATAAAAAATAAAAACAAACAATGGATGTTAAAATACACTAACGAACGACGCGTGAAATCTGCTGTTCACTTTCTCCCTAGCTACCGAGTTCATCGATCTCACACCTTGTCTCAATCTCGTATGATGAAATCAGTTCTACATCTGAATTGTTTTAAGCCTAAGTGGAGAAGGCAGAGAGCTGTCGACCCCTTCGCGGATTACAGGCGTGATGTTCATCCAAATACACCTTTATATTTCAGGAATCCAACGCCACAGAGAAGGAAGCAGTAGCCAGCTTCGTGGAGAAAGTCGTGAAAGATAAGGAGGTCTCGACTTTAGAGCAGGGAGAGGAACCGGACGAGTTCTGGGATGCTTTAGGTAGGTGTCATATTTTTGGGGCAATACTGCCACACTATTCCCAAACCACTGTAACTCCTGCACGCGTTGGATGACCACCGTAGAAATAGGATTTGTTGACGGAAGAATCGACAAAATGACAGATCGTGAAAAGAAATCTGTCATTTTGTCGACACAATCTGTCATTTTGTCGATTAAAACCCGTTTCTACGGTGGTCATGCTACGCGTGCTGATAGTCAGAATCAACAGTGGCGACCATCAGAAAAGCGCCGAGACAATGAAGCTCGACAAAGTCCCGGAGGAACAATTTAACTGTCTTGGACCTCGCAACGCATTTAATCTGAAAATAATAGCGAAAAAAACATAATTTAAGTGTCTTTTTCATAGATGTCAATGTTTCTAGCCAGGGAACGATTAATCGGGTTATTCGAAACCCATTTATTTGATTTTTTTACGGTTTACGATTAACCATTTTACGGGTAAACCCTCATAAAATATGGATTAACCATTTAAATATTGCTGATTGACCAGAATGAAAAAGACAAAGCATCGAGCGGTGGCTAACTCCGTCACGTTCTTGCATATTATGGTACTTAGCTTCATACGCTTAGACTGGAAGCCTACGAGCCTAGACAGCATTCATGATGATATCAATTGTTTATCATTTAATCTTTTTTTAGCCCAGTCATATTAGGGTTTTACCTCGGAATGAGGGATAGTAAGCTCGGGCCTGTGGACGGTGAGTAATGGGTTAGCTCACCGTCCGTCCGTCCTATGACGACAGGCCGTGTCGACGGCGCGTTCGTGTTCCACGCGCGCCTCAAAGAGATGTCAGCAACCAAGAAGGGGCCCGCAAGGGCCGATGCCTGCCGGGGCTGCGGGACTGTTCGAAAGAGATACCGTGGCCCTGGAACACAAAGGGCAATGAAGGAACATGGATGGGTTTTAGTCAGTAAGAGTCTGACACTCCCTCCCACTCCACCCAGAGCGGGAGAAGTCATTTGATGATTTACCATCCGTAAAAAAAAAAAAAAAAAAAAAAAAGGGATAGTAAGCTGTAAACTCGTATACACCTTCATTTGGGTGTTCTAAAAGTTTTCTCAAAAGTATCTTAAAATCTCGTGTCTGCGTCGTAAGTTTTTCAAGGTCAAACGTTGGAAAAAAAATTGAAAATTCCGGACGTTTTCGAATTCCCCCCGAATTCTGCACACTGAGCTAATATTCCAGACGTATGGTAACTGTACTTCAGAAGAGTTATTGCCCTGCAATGACAGAACTAATACTTCCCACTCTACTCACCAGGCGGCGCCCCCGAAGAGAAGGAAGACCCCTCAGGCTGGAGGAGCGCAGTCAACAGGAAGATCAACACGCCGCACACTTTGACAGCTGTCACTGTCAGTGTCACCAAGAAGATCAAGTTCGAAGATCTGGACACTGAGTTTACGCAGCAGGTATAGTGGGACCGCATCACCATCAGTCTCCTGCCCTTATCCCAATTTATTTGGTGTTGGCGCAGCATGTCTTCTTCTTTCATACTTCTTGGTATAGCTATTTGGACGTTAATAAGGCCGTGGGTAAATAATTACAGCCGCACGGTTCGATCTTCTAGGTTAAGCAACGCATGCTGAGGTTACTTCGTGGATGGGTGACCATCCTTTAAATTCAGAGACGCATTGGAGAAGCATGATAAGCTGTTAGCCCCAACTTGACGAAACAATCTCAATATGCGGTAACTTATTACCCAGTAAGCGGTTCGTGGAGGTCAGATAGACAGTCGCTCCTTGTATGGTGTAGCGACAAACTTCAAAACCTAGAAAAATTTGACAGATTGTAGTAGCTTGATTTTCCTTCTGTACATACAAAAAAAAAAAAAACTGACGGAATACATAACCCCCTCCTTTTTTAGAAGTCGGTTAATAAGAGAATAGATCATATTATACACTATCTAAGCAGATATATCTGTGCCTTTACAGGACCTGGCTGACGACGGCATCTACGTGCTGGACACCGGCGAAGAACTGTACGTCTGGCAGGGGAAGAACATCCCTGAGCGAACCAAGATGGCGAAGAACGACATTGTTAAGGTAAGGATTTAAACTGTTGTAGGAGCACTGACGCAGCATTTTGTATTCGTCGTACGCGCAGCGCTCGGCTGATCTGAACGAGCAAAGCGAGCTCGAATAATTTAGGATATTATCGGATAAATTAGGACATTTTTTTTCATCAAACAATAATGATAATAGGAGTATGAGCGAGCGAAGCGAGCTCGAAAATTTTTTCTTTCCGCCTCGGATGGATTTTCTTTCCCGATAGGGGGGTGCAAGTGCAAGGACTATAATTACATAATAATTACATGTTATTATAATAAAATTTACTCAAAGCAGTGACAGCCTAGTGGTGTAACTGTCGGACTGCCAAAGTGCCAAGGCACACGACCTCTAATTTTTCGGATACATGTGCGTATTCTAAATTATCACTTGCTTCGGTGAAGGAAAACATCGTGAGGAAACCAGCATGCCTGAGAGATACTTTTCGACGGCATGTAAAGCCAAGTCAGAGGCGCATGGGCGGCATAAAAACTCTGACACCAGGTTAGGCACTAACCACACAAAAAATAAAATAATTACATTTTTTTTTTTTTTTTTTTTTTTTATTTTTTTTTTTTTTTTTTTTTACGGATGGGAAATCATCAAATGACTTCTCCCGCTCTGGGTGGAGTGGGAGGGAGTGTCAGACTCTTACTGACTAAAACCCATCCATGTTCCTTCATTGCCCTTTGTGTTCCAGGGCCACGGTATCTCTTTCGAACAGTCCCGCAGCCCCGGCAGGCATCGGCCCTTGCGGGCCCCTTCTTGGTTGCTGACATCTCTTTGAGGCGCGCGTGGAACACGAACGCGCCGTCGACACGGCCTGTCGTCATAAGACGGACGGACGGTGAGCTAACCCATTACTCACCGTCCACAGGCCCGCGCCTACGGTGGCCGGGAGCCACTACGTGGCCCCCGACGCCCGGTGCTTCGCCCGCGGCGGCTGGGACGTGAGATTCTCTCCCTCTCACGTCCCGCCACCTCCTTCGCTAGCATGACTGCTTCGCAGAAGGAGGTGACGGCTTCCCATTCCCTCTCGCTCCGGACCATGGCCTGAACCAGGGCCGGGAGCGAGAGGTCGCCGCCGCCGATCGCCGCTACGAGGACACAGCGGAGCTCCGCCCAAGCGGGGCAGACCTCCACGGTGTGCGCCACCGTGTCCTCCGGACGATCCTCACAATGATAACACCCGGGCGTTTCCTCCCGCCCGATTCGGTGCAGGAACCTCCCGAAACAACCGTGTCCGGTGAGGACCTGCGTCAGGCGGAAGGTGAGGGCGCCGTGGCGCCTCTCTAGCCACTCCTCAAAGAGGGGACTTATCGCCACTATTGTGGCGTGCCCTGCACTGGGTTGCGACAGTCGCTGTCTCCATGTCGCCATGAGATCGCGTCGGAGGTCTGTCCGCTGAGCGGTGATTTGCCGCGGCAGCGGAGTTTCCCCCCGACGTAGTGCCCCCGCGCGCCATTCATGCAGGCGCGCGAGGACTATCGCCTCCAGATCCCATGGCGGCAATCCGGCTAGGAGGCTCGCCGCCTCGCGGGAGATCGTGCGGTACCCCCGGATCAGCCTTACGGCTACGACCTTTTGGGGCGCGTTCAGGTAGTGCGCGGCACGCCGCTTAATTGAACGCGCCCACACCGGGGCCCCGTAAAGGGCCATGGACCGCACGACCCCCGCGTAGAGCCTACGGCAGGAGGCGTTTGGACCCCTCAGGTTGGGCAAGAGCCGCTTGAAGGCAGCCCCGGCCCGTTCCAGTTTGGGAGCCAAACGTCGGAAGTGCTCAACGAAGTTCCACCGGCTGTCGAGGACGAGTCCTAGGTACTTCAAAGTCGACTCGACGCCGATGGGAACCCCTCCTACCGTCAGCGTGGATCCCGACGGTGGCGCATTCCGGGGCCTATGAAAGCTCATGGCCTCGGACTTGTGCAAGGCCACCTCGAGACCCAATTGCCGGATCCTCTCAACGACTATCGCAACCCCGCGTGTCATCAGTTCGGCCGCCGCCTCGTGCGACCTCCCTTGTGCCAGTACCAGCGTGTCGTCAGCGTAACAGACTACGCTGACGCCGCTAGGGAGGTCGGCGCGCAGCACCCAGTCGTAACCGATGTTCCACAAGGGCGGCCCTAGAACCGACCCCTGTGGAACACCGCACGACATCTCTCGCCGGTTCCATTCTCCGTTGGGACCAGGGTAGATGACATACCTGTCAGACAGGTAGTCCCCGACTACACGACGGAGGTAGGTGGGCACCCGGTGATACCGGAGTGCCTCCCTAATGCAGCTCCAGGGCATGGAGTTGAAGGCGTTGGCGATGTCGAGCGACACCGCCAAGACGACCCCACCCCGGGACACCGCGTCCCCCGTCGTGAGGGCTCGCACGCGCATGATGGCGTCCACCGTCGAGCGCCCCTTGCGGAAACCAAACTGGTGTTCCGCAAGATCCGGCCCCATTCCCGCAAGGTGCCCGGCGAGGCGGTTTGCAATGACTCTTTCAAAGAGCTTGCCCACCTCGTCGAGCAACACAATGGGCCGGTATGCGGACGGAGAGTCCGCAGGGCGCCCTGGCTTCCGTATGAGGACCAGCTTGCCCGTCTTCCAACGAAGCGGGAACTGGCCTCTCTCCAAGCATGCGCTTAGGAGCCCTTCCAGTCGGGACCCGAGAGCCTCAGAGGCCAGGACCCAGGCTTTGCCAGGTAAGCCATCGGGTCCCGGGGCGGCAGTTTTGGCCTTAAGCCTGCCTACCGCCACTCTCAGGTCTACCCCAGTCACCTCCAGAACGTCGTCATCGTCGTCGCTGTGGTCCGCTTCCGGCACCGCAAGCGGCGGAGCCATAGGCGGGGGAGTATGCTCCCCTCGCGAAGGGAACAGAGCGCTCACCACGTCCTCCACGAGCTCAGGCCGGAGACTCTGCGTCAGCGGGGGGGCCCAGGTGCGGAGTTTGTCCCGCACCATCTTATAAGGGCGCCCCCACGGATCTCCGTCGAGAGTCCCCAGCATCTCCTCGCGGGCCAGATCCTTGGCCCGCTGGACAGCCTCTTGGAGGGCGGTCTTCGCTGCTCTGTAACCCTCGTACAGCTCCGCCTCGATGGCTGCCGCATCCGGAGGGCGGATGCGGAGCCTGCGATGCCTGGTGTACAGGTGGCGCGCGGCGACGCACGCCTCGCGCAGAGTCGTAAGCTCTCGCGACCACCAGTACACCTGACGCCGGGCGCTTCCTGGCCGGACTCGGGGCATTGCCACGTCACATATGTCGGACATGGCCTCCTGGAACCAACCCGCCTCGTTGTTTACGTCGGCAGGCCTGTCCGGTGATGTCACCCAGGCCTGCACGATCGCGGCTTCCAGGAGGAGCTCCCGGTCCAGCTGCTTCAGCGCCCATCGCGGACCACTCGGGGCCTGTAGGACCGGCGCGCTTGGGGTCTGGGCGGAGACGTCGAACCGGATATACCGGTGGTCGGAATAGGTCTCCACCCCCTCCATGACGCGCCAGTCAACGACACGCGGTGACAGAGCGGGGCTGGCGAACGAGATGTCCACCACCGAGTCGCCCCGCATCCGCACACACGTGGGGACAGAACCCCGATTAACGACGACTAGGCCTGTCTCCAGAGCCCAGTTCTCCACCATCCTTCCCCGCACGTCTGTGTAACGAGAACCCCAAGCCAAGTTCTTGGCATTGAAGTCCCCGAGCACAAGCACGGGGAGGGAATGGCTTCCGATGACGACGCTCAACTCCGTGAGGGAGTTGTGGAACTCGGCGAGAGTTCGGCTCGGGGAGAAGTAGACACCCGCTACGACAATCTCCCCGAACCGTGCTGCTACGCACCCCTGACCCTTCCTGACACTTTCATGGGTCGGGGTACCGGCGGCGGCCGACGAAATTATGGCCACTGAGCCGCTAAGGTCCTCCACCCAGTTATCCCTGGGCGGGACGAAGTACGGCTCAGCGACCACGGCGACGTTGATCGACCACTGCGCCATGCTCTGGAGCAACAGATCCTGAGCGCAGGCGCAGTGGTTGATGTTCGCCTGGAGGAAGCTTAATGGAGCCGTTATTGGCAGTCCATTTCAGCCCCCTCCCGGGCCCCCTGCGAGGGCCCCGCTGCAGGTGTTGCAGCAACTGCTGTGGCGGCGGCAGCGGCAGCGACAGTGGCGGCGGCAGCGGCGGTGGCGACGGTGGGGGTGGTGGTGGAGGGCCTTCCCTTGCCCCTGGCTTTGGCGGGAGCCCCGCAGGCTTTCATCCCTGCCCGGTGATCGGCCGGCCTGCCAGCTGCAGCACATGCGGTGCAGTGCGGTGCAGCGAGGCAAGCCGCGGCCTTATGACCGGGCTGACCGCAGCGGAAGCAGAGGTTGCTGCGGTCCACCTCCGAGGTGCACTGAGCTGACACGTGGTGACCCACGTGACAGCGATAGCACCTCAGAGGTCTGGGCTCCAGCAGCTTCGCCTGCGCTGAGACCCAGCCCACCAGGAGCCTTCCGCCCTCCACGATTTTACTAGCCGCCGTCACAGGGCAGCTCACCATAATGGTTCGCATGCCCGTTCGGTCCGGACGTAGGGTGCCTGCTTTGACCTGCTCGGCAGGGCACCCTCCGGTCCTGGTGACGGCGGCTACCACCTCCTCCTCGGTTACTGAGTCGTCCAGCCCCAGGATGCGCAGGTCTGCGCATCTGACGGGCCTGGACACTCGGGCCTCGTCCGCATTTAGGGACGCTCTGAGCTTTTCAGCCAGAGCGTCAGCGGACGAGCCACTGGATCCTCCGGGGATCTCCAGCACGCGGGCGCCCGTCTTAGTGACCTTAAGCCGGACGCCCCCGGTGATCCCCAGCTCCCCGAGGTCCACCGTCGCCTTCGCCTTGGCGAGCACGTCGCGGTACGACACGCCCCGTTTTTCCGCGTCCGGCTGCAGTGTGATGACTACAGCCGCGGTCTTCGGGGCGCGGAGTCGAGCCGCGACGCTTTGCGCCTTCTTTTGGCGCCTCCGCTCCTCATAGCGGGCCTTCTTGGCCGCCTTCCGCCCCTTCTTCTTAGCCCCGGCCACTTGCCACCCAGCTTCGGCCGCGGGAGGCTGAGGGGCCGGAGGGGGCGGCGGCAACGGCTGGCTAGCCGCTGGCGCTGGCACTATCGCCACTGGCGCCGCCGCCTTGCCCTTCTTTTGGGCCGCCGCCTTGCCCACCTTCTGGGCCGCCGCCTTCTTAGGCGGCTCCGGTTTCGCCGGAGCTGGCTTTGGGGGGGCTGACGCAGCCCTGCCGGAAGGCCGGCTGGACGGCCCTGGTCCGGACGCGGCTGCCGCAGCAGCCGCATATGAGACCCTCGGCGTCGGGGGCGCCTTGTTTGCCGCCAGGGGGGGGCGCAGGACTATGCCTTCCAGGACGGAGAACCGTGCCTGGAAGGCGGCCAGCTCCTGACGAACCAGGTTCAGGACCTGGTTCTCCACCGGCGCGGCCTGGCTAGCTCGCTGCTGCTGCTGCTGCTGCTGGCCCCCATTTACCACCTCGGGGGGGCCAGACTTACGCAGACCGGCCAGGTCCGCTCGGAGCTTCTCGTTCTCCTTTTGGAGAAGCTCCGTGGTGGCCGTCAGGCGAGCGACCTCCGCCCGCAGTTTTGCCACTTCGCCTGTCGGAGGCCCCGCATATGTGGCTTCCGCTGCCGCCAGGATGGAGGCTGAAAAGGTGGGTATGGCCTTTTGCTTTGAAGAGGGCAGCTTTTTATAGGCCAACCCCTTCAAAGCGGCCTCCACCGCCTTCGCGAAACTGGCCTTACGCTCCGTTTCGGAGCCGCCAGCTGCACCCACCTCGTCGCCTGTGGAGGAGCCCGAACGGGCCGCCCCAGGACCGGCCACCTCCGGGTGGCGCCCCTCCTTGGCAAGCCGCAGGCCCCTGCCCTTGCCCCTGATCCCGCCACGCTTGCTGGTGGGGATCTTGCGGGCCGAGGCCTGCTCGCCTTCGGAAGACGACCCCTGGTCGCCTTCCGGTCTGGACCGCTTGCGGAAGAACTTCCCGTTCTCCGCAGCGGTCTCCTTCCTCCCGCGGCGGGAGCTCCCTGAGCTTCCCGCACTCACATCACCGGATGCAGCGTCGGACTCCGACCGCGCATCCCTCCTCTCCTCTATCCTCTCCGTTTGTGTTTTGTTTAAATCATTTTCCATTTTTGTTCCCACGAGTAGTGGGGGATATAAAATGTCCATCCGGGCGTACCCCCTGTACCCGGATAAGCCATTTAACATTTATAACCCGCCAGGGGGTAGGCTGGTACCCTGGCGGGGAACGCACTAGCGACTGATTTTCCATAGGAACCCGTCAGCCATACATCTCCTCGCGGTGCGTCGCCACTTGAGATTCGGGGTGACTTTTTATAGAGGTTTTCTACCTCGCGGTCCGGGCGGTTAAGCCAAGACCCTCGGTCCCGATCGAAGTCGCGAGACGTGATCCACGACACTTCGACGGTGGGATTACGATATCGACGGGGACAGTGAAGGACGCAGTCCTTCACCGTCTGCTCGGAGGCAGGGTAAGTGCACACCGAGCCCGCCCTTGCTCTTCCGCTGTGCCCTCTGCTTATCAGAGGGTCACGCGGAAAAACGCCGAGTTGGTCCAAACTGGACCCCTCCCATGTCAGAATATTAGCCACGGACAGTAACATTCCCCGAAGAATAAGAATCGCTTCCCATTCCTCGGGGAAGGACACTGCCCGCGTCCAGGGTGCACCGGCCCAGCAGCTGCTGTTCCCTCCCGACGTATCGAGAAGGACTAGCAGCCACTGGGCACACGAGGAGGAATTCTGACAACGCACCCCAAAATAATTACATCTGTTGATGAAAATTATTCATTTTTTTTTAATGATTTTTCAGGAGTACATTGAGGACGACGGCTTACAGCGCACGGCGGACACTGCCCTGGTCGTGTTCGTGAAGCAGGGTGAGGAGCCTAGCGTGTTCAAGAAGCTCTTCAACGAATGGGACGACGATATGTGGGATGTAAGTATAAGGATCTTAGCGAAGTGCAGTGGAGTGATGAACAAACTCAAACTCAAACTCAAAGCATTTATTTCAAATACACCCGTGACAGGCACTTTTGCATAGTCAAATATAAGCTACCTACAGTCATGCCCATTCGAAAATAGTAGATCTCATGGAGAAGAATGGGCAAGAAACTACATGGACACTCTTTTCAAATCAAGTTATATATTACATAGTCCTGGGTACAATATTGTTGCTTCTATATGTGAGCACAGTGTAAAGATAGGAAAATAAAACAAAACTACAGTTAAAACCATAAAGATTAGGATAAGCCCTACTAACCATAATAGAAAGTCTACATGGTACTCACACTTACAAAAACTCAAATAATGCTTCTAATTTATATAAAACAATGGTTATCAAAGTAACTAAGTTTCCAAACGAACAGGTAACACATATATATGGCACAGGCATAAAGTCGAAAATAAATACAGTGCTGTAGCAAACGTATACAGGTGAATTTTTCATGTGGGCGTGGATGGCCATATCCGAAACTATGAGAAATAGCGAAAAATACTCAAAGGAGTCTCGAGCCCGATTTTGATGAAAACTACAACTGCATCATGAAATTTTTGAAAAATCAATATTCCTAGCCAGGAAGCGAACTCATTGATTTCGGAAAAAAAATTACACACTATTATTATGCTATTCGATAGTGTCGCTAATAAGGGTCAAATACTGGGAATACTGGGATAATGACATACGGCAAAATTAAGAAAAACCTTTTAAAATAAAGGGTGTAAATAGACCCTTAACGAAGCCGAAAGGCACGTGTTCTAGACCATACCTGGGAACCTTCTAGTTACGGAGATATTGGGGGTCAAATTTCCAACTATTTCACAAGTTTTTTTTAAAATACATGTTTTTAATGTAATATTTTTACTTTAAACATCTCCGCGAACCCCTGATGGATGTATTGAATAGTACTATTCAATCCATCCATCAGCGCAATGTTCTGAGTGCGTTGCATTGAGTCCTACCGTCAAACGTGATTTTTCACCCAAAAAAAAAAGTCGTTTCGCAGCAAAAAATTTTGCGTAAAGTAACTTAGTTTGATGTACAGAATGCTTGGTTGACGGCTCCGTGAAGGGTCTGTTTACACCGGTTCCCTATCCATTTGCATAAAATTTTAAGACCTAATATGACTTGGCATACTTTTGTTTAACCTAATTATATTTTCGCATAACATTACTTACGCATAACAGCTTACGCATAATTTTTTTAAGCATAATTTCTCTACTCCTAATAATGATTAAGCATAACATTTTAAAGCATACATTTATTTACGCATAATGATATTAAAACATAATTATTTTTAAAAAGCAGAACCATCTTATCGCAGAAAGTTCACAGTCAGAGTCGTCTTTTGGCATACATTTCGTATCGATAGTCATTTAACGGCAGAAAATCAATCAATCAAAACATTCATCATTATAAAACAGTTGATTGTGAACATTTTATGTGATTTTTATTTCCCTGTAAGAAGCATGCAAGCGAGCATGCAGCATGTAAGCAAGCATGCAAGCAAGCGTGCAGCATGCAAGCAAGCATGCAGCATGCAAGCAAGCATGCAGCATGCAAGCAAGCATGCAGCATGCAAGCAAGCATGCAGCATGCAAGCAAGCATGCAGCATGCAAGCAAGCATGCAGCATGCAAGCAAGCATGCAGCATGCAAGCAAGCATGCAGCATGCAAGCAAGTATGCAGCATGCAACATGCAGCAGGCATGGTTTCTGTCACAGCTCCGGCGCTGCGGGGCTCCGGCGGTCCCACGCGAGCTTATCGTCGCAGATGTGTTTTACGCTCACCACCGCAGCTTCGGCTTGCTGGCCGGCTAAGCCGGCCAGCCTCAGCCGCGGCAGCGAGCGTTAAAACCACCTGCTCCTCAGCTCGCGGGCCCCCTCGCCCCTCCGCGCCTACGCGGGCTTAAATTACACTCTAGGGGTAGGGCAGACAAGACTACGTGGAGTCGGTTTTGCAGCGATTCCATTCTGCACTCACTTTTGTAGCACAACATATTGAATTTTTAAGACAATATTTTAATTTTAATTACGCTAATAGTTAGTATGCCTTGTAACATTTTGCGAATTCAATTTTTGCCAACACAAATAAGTCTACAAGATAATTATGCCAACATAAACTGTATGCCAAAAAAAAATAAGGCAAAGTATTATTATGCCAAAACAAATTAGTCTCCAAGATAATTATGCCAACATAAACTGTATGCCAAAAAAATATATGGCAAAGTATTATTATGGCAAAACAAAGTATGCCAAAATTGTTATGCCAAAGTATATTAGGAAAAAGAATATTATGCAAATAGAAGGGATCCCGTTTACACCCTGTATATAAATTGCACAAACTTTCAGATTTAAAATAGTAGTAAGTTTTAAATTAAATTGTTTTTTCTTTCACAGAACCAAACATCTTATGAAGACATCAAGAACGAGACCACAGAAAAGAATTCTAAGTGAAAATGAAATAAAAAAACTTATTTATTTATCAATTATTTTATACATTTTTATTATTCACAATATTTTACATGTAACTATGTATTGTACACTTTTTAAAAATAAACTATTAATAACATTACACATGATGTTTCATTAAATTAATCTATTTTCTGATTTCTTTATAGGAACCATGTCTAGTATTTATAATAAGTACAAATAGGGGTTTTATTTAATCAGGTTATTTTATAGGGTTAGGTGAAAACCCCTAGAATAAAGGTTAACCTGTATTATAGGGTTAAGATTCAGCCTATAATAACCGGTTCATGCAAAGAGTTTTTTTGGACATAAAAATCCAGTTTTTCCATCGGAAATGTCTCAGTAGCTGCCACAGAGTATGGATTTGTTGTGCCCGGTTAATGGCAATAGGCTCGCCCCCTATACATGGCACTTAAAACATAACTGGCGGAATGCTGGTGCACTATTACACACCCCTCTGCCTAACCCTTTAGGTGTGATGTTATGTTATAAAAATATGCAAGAAATGACGGAGTTAGCAAGTGCTTGGTGCTATGTGGCTTTCATTCCAGTTAATCAGCAATATTGAAATGGTTAACCCATTTATTTTGAGGGTTAACCCTTTCGGCCCAGCACCTAGCATATTATGAGTCCAACAATCATTCATTCGTGTGCCCACAACCTATATCAGAGTCTTCATTATAATTAGCTATAAATTACTTGTATTTTAAAATTACCATTTTTATAACGAAGACTCGGATATGCTGGGTCCTGGGCACCGAGAGGGTTAACTTGTACAATGGTTAATCAAACATAACCGGTTAACCTTTGAACCTGATTAATTGGTCCCCGGTACCACTCAAACCGCAGCGATACACTGATTTATGATCTGCACGAGGTTCTTGTTCTCCAACGCGGCCGCGATCCTTTCCTTGTCAGCTAGCTGCTTGTTCACCGCGTGTTCAGAGACGTGAGTGCCTTCTGAGACTTCTACCGTCACCTTGAAACGGCTTGGTAGAGCACGGAGCAGCTGCACGCGGATTGATAGGCCTGGAATGTCAGATGGGGTTTTAGTATGGTAAATGAAAGTTTGGAACTAAAGTCTTACCGAGGGGCATCGTATTACCACGTACTAACTGGGTTGTGGAGGTCAGATAGGCAGTTGCTCCATGTAAAATACTGGTATTCAGCTGCATCTGGTTAGACTGGAAGCCAACCCCAACATATTTGGGAAAAGGCTAGGCAGATGATGAATTGACAGTTTGGAACTGTGACAAATGAAGTCTATCCAAATCCTTGTTATTAAATAGATTAGAATTTTATGCAGGTGATGATTAAGTTTGTTTTAGAATGGCTAATTGTTATATAGACATGAAAATTAGCGGAAGTGGTCATTGATGCACCTTCTTTGTAAGACAAGTAATTATTAGAACTCGCTTGGTTATCTTTAAGTCACATAGAAATTTATAGAAAGCTATAGTGTTGTGTTGTACTTGTGGCATAGTTCCGAGGAATGAATATTATGGGCCAGATTTTTCAATAAGCAGCCCCCTAGAAGACCCTCTTAGCCAGTAAATTTCACGGTTTGACAGTTTTTGTAAGTATAGAAAATATTTCAAATTAGTTTTGCCAGCGGCCTTGCTCGCGTTAATTTAGAATTTGACAATCAGTTCGGATTATACTCTGCTTGTAATAATATAATTCAATCATGATTCGAAAGACACATAGCACTATCAATTATCATAAGAACATTATTATTGTTTTCCTATGGAATTGTACTTTTTTCAGGATGAAAGGTACCTTCACTTTCAGGATGATCGGTTCAGTGGTTTAGACGTGAAAAGGTAACAAACTTACTTACTTTCGCATTTATAATAAAAGTTAGGATATCTAGCCATATTCGTTCTTCAGAAGTTAAGGGGCTTTCAACAAATTAGCCATTAGTAATTCTTATTCTACGTAGAAGATATGAAGCGTTGTATACTTTACTACAAAGATAGAAGCACCTAGAACTTACCTATCAACGTAGCCATGCTGCAATGTGGAATCGTCGGCGTAAAGTTAACAAACACAGTATTATCCTTATTATCCACTCTTATGTTACTCTCCTCGACCACGTGTAGCTCTTCCAACGACAGAGGGTGCTCAGGATCATTGATATTGCGAATTAAATCGAAAATCTCCCGTTCATCAAATAAATCTTCTACATCTTCGTCGTAGTCAGCTGCAGTCTTTTCCCGCTCAGATTCTTTCTCGTATATGTTGGGGTTTACGTTGTCGGCTACGGATTTTGTCATTTTGCTGCGGTTTTTTGAGTTTTATTTTACAAGAATGCAGAAAATAAAACAACGCGCGATCTGTCAACAAAAGTGATTTTATTATGACGTTGATTAGTTCGTTCATAAATCACTGTGTGGACAGCTGTTTTAAATCATTTGGTTTTAAACAGCGGTCCAAACACAGGAGGATACGCAGCATAGTGAAAAAGAGAAAAGCCTTTGCCAAAGATTAAATTAAAGTCTTTGCCTAGGAATTGAACAGAATACCCAAGAAAATAGTATTTTTTTGTTGTTTTGTTGGTCTTGAACGTCGTTGAAGACTCACATAACAGGGAAGGCAACGGGGTCACCATTGCCACCAACCTTTTACAATTCATTCTAAAACTGAGTCTGAAAAAGTAATATCAATCGTTATATTTCTTAGATAAACTAAAAAACACAACATTACTGTTTTGTAAACACTAGTAAAAATTTCTGAACGAAACCTCAACTGACGTTCTTTGCGTTCCAAAACAGGATCCTTCACTTTTACTATTTCAAACATAAAACCGTCACTTTACTCTTTTGCTCTACAACCAGATTCGTAAGGTTATCTTGCTCTACCTAAAGTAGGTTACTAGATTTGAAACGCGCTGCCTGACAGCTCAACAAGATCAATATTTCAACCAGACTACATCCTTTTCGTGTTTTTCAAACAAATTAATTTGTGAGGGGCGTATCACATCTAGCAGAACTTCAGAGGATCGCAGGACATGTAAGTAAACACATTTAAAATGGCCACAACTCCCTAGCACATCTTCAAACGCTCAATTTTCCATTTAGAAAGTTGATTTATCTAAAATGTTTATAACTATTTGTTTTCGGATTAGAATTCGTCATTGCGATAGTAAATCGTCTAACATAGCGTGTTATAAACGATTACACACATAAAGGAAGTATGTAATGTTGGTATATAGTACTATTTCACTAGTTTTCTTAAGACATTTGTAAGGGTGGATACAACTGGGGTAGCTTGTGACGTAATTCGCCGCGGGCTTGAATATAGAATAATTGAACCTACCCTTTAGTTATAAAACATAACATCACGCCTGTAACCTCCTAAGATCAGACAGAAGTGTACATAGTACACCCACATTTGGTCAGTTATGTTTAAGTCCCATGTAAGAAAAAGCGAGCCTAATGCCATCAACTGGGCACAAATCCAGACTCCTTACTTGCTACTGAGGAAAAACCCAATAGCACTTTGAATATACACTTTATTTAATGCTGTAATATTGTAGGTAAGTTTAACATAATTGTATTTATCAGGTTTTCCTGGTTAGATAGCAATTTTAGGGAAAACCTTACTTTAGTACTACCGCACTCACTGACAGTCAATCACTTTTCATCCTTATGGTCAGCAACATCAAGGCGCTGCTGGCCTCTCTCGGGGAGTTAAGGTGGATCAAATAGATCTCACACCCGCACGTTTTTTTTTTTCTGTGACTTTCAAAAGTGCCTGTAATGGTCTAATTGAAATAAATGCTTTGAATTTGAATTTGAAAAAGAAACAAAGATAAATGATTTATTTGTCGCAGGTACATGACGTGCATACACACAAAATAAGAAATAAAAATAAAAGTGGAATAATATGGTTGATTGTCATTGAGCGCGTTACTACAAGATGTGTAAAGTCTTTTCAGTAGTATACTGTACCATTGGTTTAAAATTTGCAGAGTGTGAAGCCGTGGGTTAGATTCCCAGGTCGAACAAAGTTTTAGAAATTTACCCGTAGGAGTCCGAAGTCTGGATATATTGTTGGTTGATGGTAATAGGCTCGCGCCCTATTACACCCTACTTAAAAATAACTAGTGAAATGTGAGTCTACAAATTCTACACATGATTAATAAAAGTCAATTGCCACATGTATGACAGAGCATGACTAACGGACAGTTACCAATTTGGTTGTTTTTCTTGTTGTATTGTAATTATCAGGACAAGATTTGTATGAAAGAAGATGTCGATATTTCATTATAAAATTGCACTTGTGCCAAGCAGGGACAGGTTGCTAGTCTATAATATAAAAATGAATCGCAAAATGTGTTGGTAAGCGCATAACTCAACAACGCCTGGACCAATTTGGCCAATTTTTTTTTTAAATGTTCGTTGGAGTTCAAGGATGGTTTTTACGGCGAGAAAAATTCAAGGTAGGGTAGGTAGGATAGGTAGGGTAGGTAGGGTAGATAGGGTAGGGTAGGTAGGGTAGGTAAGTAGGTAGGTAGGTAGAGAAGGGTAGGTAAGTAGGTAGGTAGGGTAGGTAGGGTAGGTAGGATAGGAAAAAGGTGCATTGCAACGCATGCCGGGAACAGCTAGTTTCATATAAAACTACATTCCAATCAAACATTCGGAATGTGGAACAAGGTCCCAGAGAACGTAGTCTCAGCCCAAATATAAACCAACTAGCTTTTGGGGTCAGACTACTGGGATAAAAAGTATCCTATAAAATAATCCAGGTTATAAACTATCAGTATGCCAAATTTCATCCAAATCCGTTCAGTCGTTTTTGCGTAGAGTAACAAACATCCATCCTCACAAACTTTCGTGTTTAAAATTGTAGTTAATTTTTTTTATTTATTTATTTAAACCTCATGTACAATAGTGGTACTTAGGCTGACTTAATGCCACAAATTCTCTACCAGTCAACAAAATTGTGAAAAAAAAAAAAAGTACTTAATACTTAAATAAATTTCTGAATAAATAAATAACCAAGGACACGCCATCTACAATGAGCTGTGATAAACCCTTCCTACTCTCTGGAACTGATAAACTCCTCCATTCCCCAGCAGCATGGCGTCGGATCCCTGGATAGTCCAGCCGCACGAGGCCGCGAAGTTCTCCGAGCACTTCCGTAACCTCGGCCCCGTAAATGGACACCTCACCGGGGAACAGGCCAAGCGGTTCATGCTACAGGTATGTATACGGGGTGTAAACAGACTCTTCACCAAGCCGTCAACCAAGCATTCTGTACATCAAACTAAGTAACTTTACGCAAATTTTTTTGCTGGGAAACGAAAATTTTTTTTGGGTTCAAAAATCACATTTTACGGTAAAACTCAATATAATGCGCTCAAAACTTATTGCTGATGGATGCTTTGAATAGTAAACGGACCATGAAGGTAATTGGAGTAAAGTTAGAACCTTAAAAAGTAGTATTTAAAACAAAACTTGTGAAAAAATTGGAACTTTGACCCCCAATATCTCCGTAACTAGAAGGTTCCCAGGTATGGTCCAGAACAAAAAAATGATCACAATAACGAGGAGAACAAGTGCCTTTCGGCTTCGTTAAGGGTCTTTTTACACCCTTTATGTTGAGGCATCATCTGCCTGCCTTTTCCCAACTGTATTGGGGTCGGCTTCCAGTCATAACCGGATGCAGCTGAATACCAGTATTTTACATGGAGCGACTGCCTACCAGACCTCCACAACCCAGTTAGAACTGGGTAATACGATACCCCTTGGTAAGACTGGTTGTCAGACTTTTTTGGGCCACTGACTACCTAACGACTGTCAAAGATCTACAAATGACACCCGGGACCAACGGCTTAACGTGCTTTCCGAGGCACGGAGGAAACTCGGTATGTAACGGGTGGTCACCCATCCACAGACCAACCTAGGCAAGCACGGCTTAACCTAAAGATCGACCTGAGCGGCTGTTTTTATTTAGCCACGAGCTCCTCTATGTATATGTTGAGGCACATGACATGCATGTATTTTTTTTCTTAATACTTAAATACTATGCGAAACCTCCTTTGCAATTTAACCCCGTACTATTCAATGTATCCACCAGCACAGTACATTATGTAATCATAGCGTTACATTGAGTTTTACCGTAAAAAGTGTTTTTTCACCCCAAAGGAAAAAGTTGTTTCCCAGGAATATTTTTTGCGTAGAGTTACTTAGTTAGATGTACAGAATGCTTGGTTGACGGCTTCGTGAAGGGTCTGTTTACACCTTGTATTAACAAAAAATATACTGCCTCGTTGGTCTTGTGATCGCAAGCACGACTGCTGAGCAGGAGGTCCTGGGTTCGATTCCCGGGTCGGGTAAAGAGATACTGGGTTTTTCCATCAGGAATTTCTCAGTAGCAGCCACGGAGACTGGCATTGTGCCCGGTTGATGGTAATAGGCTCGCCCTCTATTACATGGGACTTAAATATAACTGTGGGTGTACTATTAGGTACACCTCTGCCTAACCCTTCGGAGACTGAGCTACGCCGTAGCTACATTCGTAGCATAATGAAATTATTACCATGATTTATGATGTTTAGTAAGAAAATGACACAACCAGTTTATTGTGTGCTTTATTAACACAAACTGTAAACTCGATCACAGGACGTGTTTGAATAATCGGACATACTTGTTCGTTCACTCAACTGTCAACAAACTGTACGATGAAAACATCATTTTCAGGGTTCTGTAACTCAAAAGGAAAACTGAACCAAGACCCTTTTGGTCAGTGGGTCGTCTTAGGGGCGGATTTATAGGAGTTGGAGTATACGCTTTGAGCAGCAAGAAAACAAAACAATTTTTTTTGATAGAAAACAATTTTTGGGACTTAGAAAAATTGGTGAGTGGATACGAAACGGAGCACTATGAAAAAGTTGACGTAGCCTCTCTACGCGAGGATCCTATTTCTGCCTGCAGGGTTTAAAGTAACCTAACCTAACGTCGGGGTTCCCTCCGGGGGAGGGGAGGGTTCCCCAATGCCCCGTTACATACACTCCAACCACCCTTTTTCTCAAGAACGTGTAGAAGTATCAAATTAAACGAAATGCTTTGATTTCAGTCTCAACTCCCGCCACCGATTCTGGGACAAATCTGGTCCCTGGCTGACACCAATGCTGATGGGAAACTGGATCTCAGAGAGTTCTCCATCGCTTGCAAGGTATGTCACTCTCCTTATCTTGTTTTTAAGAAACGATGGATGGATGAACATGGAGTGGATGATAGCGTGACGGTTGATTGGGGAGAATGGAAGATAGCCGTGTTGCGCCGACTCCCAAGTAACATGGGACAAGGGTAGGAAGATGAATCGTCGCCGACGCGATGCAAACCAGCATCAAACTCAAACTCAAAGCATCTATTTCAATTAGACCATAAAAGGCACTTTTGAATGTCAGAAAAACAAAGAAGGTGAAGCTGCAGTCCTAGACACAAGGCATAATAACTTGTGAAAGTACTGTAGTTGCCCATTCCAAAAGGTAGATCTCTATGGAGAAGAATGGACAAGAAACTCCATGGACACTCTTTTCAATCAAAATATTTTTACAAAATCTTGGTTACATCATTCATGTTGAGATAATACATATATGTGAGAACGATGTAGAAAGACGTGCAAATTAAGAACGTCCAGAGTAAAAGATTATCGTCGCGATGAGTGATCAATATTCAGGACAAATTGACCTGATCAGAAAACGCTTCACTCAGAAGAAACTTCATCATCTGCCCAGCCTTTACCGGACTATTTCGGCTCGTACCTCGAAAAGCACGTTAAGCAGTTGGTCCCGGCTGTCCTTTAAAAATCTTTGACAATCCTGACAGGTAGTCAGTGGCCCGAAAGTCTGATAACCAGTCTTACTTCTACCAAATATTCTTTCTTCTTCTTACTAATTGGGTTGTGGAGGTCAGATAGGCAGTCTCTCTATGTAATTTACTGGTATTCAGCTGCATTTGTGTAATCTGTTTCATCACCACTGCTCTCAAAACGGTGAAGGAAAACATCGTGAGGAAACCGGCATGTCCTAGAACCAAACATTCGAAGACATGTGACATCTACCAACCCGCACTGGGCCCGCGTGGTGGTACAGCCCAATGTCTCTCATAGAGAGGAGGCCGGTGTCCTAGCAGTGAGAACATTATAGGCTGATTATGCTCTGTGAAAGACTTTCTAAAGGATACGAATTTATCCAGATTATGATTGTTGTAATAATTAATTGCAAATTTGACCACGTAAGACTTATGTACCTGACTGTAATATTATTAATTGACTTCACTTTAATTTATGTGATGTTTTGTTGACATTATTTTGTATGTATTGTCATTTTAATTTATGTAATAATTTGCACGCCGTAAGGTAGACTGTAGCCGATCTCATTAATTAATGTACAACATCTTATACCTGTACCTACATTCAAAGCAGGGTTGTTGCGAACATCAGCATCAGCATCAGCATCCGCTGATCTTCAGCATCATTTTCAACATCAGCATCCGCATTGATCGATGCTGATTATTAATGCTGATTATTAATGCTGAAGTTCGAGTCGTGACATGACCGCAGAGAGGATTATATCACGTGTAGTTTTTGCCTGCGACTTTGACCCATTAAAAGATTGTCTGCGGGGATTGTGATTGCAAACAAACACAAACTTGTCTCATTACGTTAATTCGTCATTACGCGTGAAAGTTTTTGTTTTTTTTTTCCCGTAAACTGTTGAGTGTTATCTGTTGAAAAGTCGAATATGGACGTATTTTAAATTAAGGAGTCAAGAAACTGCAAACTGCAACTTATGTAACAAGGATTATTCACGCAAAGACCGTACTAATACGGACTGATTTTACTTTTTCCCTGTTTTTTAAGAAAATAATTAAAATCAGCATCAGCATCAGCATCCGCCGATGTCAATGATAAAAGATCAGCATCAGCATCCGCTGATGTGAAAAAAATATGCATCAGCAACAACCCTGATTCAAAGCAAATAAAGTTCTGATTTTGATTCTGATTCTACAGCTGCATCCGGTTAGACTGGAAGCTGACCCCATCATAGTTGGGAGAAGGCAGGCAGATGAGTTACTCTAAATAAAACTGTGTTCACAGATAATCAACTTGAAGCTGCACAACATTGAAGTCCCGAAAGCCTTGCCACAGTCACTGCTTACCTCCCTCAGTCCTACCGGTAAGTTCAGTCTTACTACGACTAGCTGTGCCCCGCGACCTTTTCGTCCGTATTATAATAACACTAGCTCTGCCTCGCGGTCCAGTCAACCAGTCTTACCAAGGGGTATCGTATTACCCAGTAAAAACTGGGTTGTGGAGGTCTGACAGGCAGTCGCTCCACGTAAAATACTGGTATTCAGCTGCATCCGGTTAAGACTGGAAGCCGACCCCAATATAGTTGGGAAAAGGCTAGGCAGATGAGATGTGCCTCGCGGTTTCACCCGCCGCTTCCGACTTTTTTTATTTATGCTCGGATCCTATTGGTCATAGCGTGATGTTATATAGCCTATAGCCTTCCTCGATAATTGGACTATCCAACACTAAAAGATTTTTTCAATTCGAACCAGTAGTTCCTGAGATTAGCGCGTTCAACCAAACATACAAACTCTTCAGCTTTATATACATATACTAATAATAAATAATAATAATAATAAAATTTATTAAAAATATAAGGTACAACATTTTACAGTTTTTCTTAAATCTATGTCAAGTTCACCCATGTTTAGTGCCTGAACTAGGTAATCCTGTGTTTCAGGCGATTGGAGGTAACATTAATTGATTAAATAATCACATCTCATTTAATCTTATTGGTACCTATGTAAAAAAAGGTATATAAAAAAAGGTATATAAAAGTTATATTATCTTAACTTAGCTAACAAATTAAAAATAACAACAATACGAACAATATTTATTTTAGAACAAGTAATAACTTCTCTGTATCTTCATAGGACATAGTTTGAAGAGCTTCCTTAAGGATTTTCTTTCCTTAAGGATACTAGCTGTGCCCAGCGGTTTCGCCCGCCGCTTCCAACTTGTTTTATTTTTGCCCAGCTCCTATTGGTCATAGCGTGATGTTATATAGCCTATAGCCTTCCTCGATAATTGGACTACCCAACACTGAAAGAATCATTCAAATCGGACCAGTAGTTCCAGAGATTAGCGCGTTCAAACAAACAAACTCTTCAGCTTTATATACATAATACTAGCTGTTCCCCGCGACCTTCCTCCGCGTAAAATCCCGTCCCGTTTTTGCAACATTTTTCATTGCTGCTCCGCTCCTATTAGTCGTAGCGTGATGTTGTATAGCCTATAGCCTTCCTAGATAAATGGGCAATCCAACACTAAAAGATTTATTCAATTCGAACCAGTAGTTCTCGAGTTTAACGCGTTCAAACAAACAAACAAACAAACACTGCAGCTTTATAATATTAGTATAGATTAGTATAGATTAGTATAGATTACTTCCCTATTTGAATCGGATGTTGTTAACAATTTCAAGGGTTTTTTTTTTTTTTGCACGGTACCCTAATTCTTTTTCTAATAAAATAAGGCCTCAGTTACTCCTTATAACATCAGCTATCTGCTAGTAAAAGCCCCGTCTAAATCGGTCCAGCCGTTTCGGAGATTAGCCGGAACAGACAGCCAAAAAGTACCGTATATACAATTTTATTTATTTTATTTTTCTCTCCACAGCCACTCAAAAATCCCAATTTGCGTCCCCCACACCCACGCCGATTAAGCCTCCAATCCCTCCCATGCCCTCCCTCCCTCCTCAGCCCCAACAGCCCCTGATCTCCGGCCTAACATCAACCACCAGCAACCACTCCCTCCTAGGCGACCTGGTGGGCCCCCCTATGGTTGCTCAACCTCCCTTAATCCCACCCATAGCTCCGCCCGCTAAACCTATGGTTCCAAATGTCCCGGATTTGATATCTGGAGTGAAGCCAGGGCAGCCAATGGGTTCACAGTCTTTGGTTAACACGCAACCGTTGATGGGTGGGCAACCGCCTATGGTTGCTTCTCAGCCTTTAATCGGTTCTCAACCGATGGTTCCTTCCCAACCGTTGATGAGCTCTCAGTCAATGTCGTCACAACCTTTAATGGGCTCTCAGCCAATGATTCCTTCTCAACCTCTGATGTCTTCACAGCCGTTGGTTGCCGGTCAACCACAGCAACCTATGTTACCATCTCAACCTCTAATGAATCCTTTAATAGGCCAGCAACCACCCCTCATTCCAAATCTACCGATAGACCAGGCATTTTCCATGTCCAACCAGCCTATTTTAAATCAAAATAGGGGTTTCGTTTCACCCCCTGAGGGGACCCAAACCTCGATGGCTTCTCAACCCATGGCCAGCCAGTCTCCTATGACCTCCCAGCCAATGTCTACGGGGTTGGGGTCTTTGATGAATAGTCCCCCATCGGGGGTCAGTGCTGCCGGCAGTATGCTCAATCAGCCTGTTACGTCGACCCCGCTGGCTGCGATGCAGAAAAGTGATAGCATGTCTAAACCAGGTGAGATTTTTTTTGGTTATTTCTAGATTTTTAAGAGTGGCAGGATGAACAGCTGATTTTCAAATGGGCGGAAATACTAGAATTTAACTCTAATAAATAAAAAAATACGTATAAGTTTTTAGACTATCATGGTCACTAGCATTATTATTAACTCTAGAAACGGGATATTTACCATGTTTACTGTTTGTGTTGAGTTCCCGATATTTCGGTGCTGTTGCAAGCACCATGATCAATTGGATATTTATATTTATTTGTAATCATTTTAATTTTGCATACACTGAAGTTTTAGTTACTATTTTAAACGTGTTCTTACAGGTTCTCTGGTGACGAGTCCTACGGAAATGCCAATGGGGGTGATGAGTCCCCCGACAACTGTGGAATGGGGGATACCACAACCTCAGAAGCTCAAGTGAGTGTCTTTCATCCTTTCTGCGTCCCAACTACATAATGTTGAGCTCACTAGATTCTGAATTGAGCTCAACGATTACGTTCAAAATGCACTGACTGGACAGGTCCACTCAAATAGGTGTGCAAAAGACCATCTTAGTGTCTGAGATAGTCTTTGGCCTTTCTCATACTCATCATCATCTACCTGCCTCCCAACTATGTTGGGGTCGGCCTCCAGTCTAACCGGATGCAGCTGAACACCAGTATCTTACATAGAGCGACTGCCTATCTGACCCCCACAACCTAGTTAGTACTGGGTATATACGATACTCCTTGATAAGATTAGTTGTCAGACTTTCGTCCCACTGACTACCTGTAACGACCGTCAAGGATCTACAAATGACAGCCGGGACCAACGGCTTAACGTGCTTTCTGAGGCACAGAGGAAACTTTTTAATAGACGCCACGGTTTAGTTTAACTACTTTGTTTTTAAATTGTTGATCTAATCTTTTACTCTGGACGATTTAATGTGCACGTCTTTCTACATCGTTCTCATTTATATGTATTATCTCAACATGAATGATGTAACCAAGATCTTGTAAAAATATTTCGATTAAAAAGAGTGTCCATGGAGTTTCTTGACCATTCTTCTCCATAGAGATCTACGCTTTGGAATGAGCAACTACAGTACTTTCACAAGTTATTATGCCTTGTGTCTGTGACTGTAGCTTCGCTTTCTTTGTTTTTCTGACATTCAAAAGTGCCTGTTATGGTTTAATTGAAATAAATGCTTTGAGTTTGAGTTTAGAAAATAATAAAAATATACTTAGCATCATTTCTATTTCGCGTTGCCCACAGATACACGCAGCTATTCAACGCGACGGACCGCGCGAAGACGGGCGCGGTGTCCGGCGCGCAGGCACGGTCCATCATGTTACAGTCGCGTCTACAGCAGCAGGCGTTAGCGCAGATCTGGGCGCTCGCGGACTTGGACGCGGACGGGAAGCTCGGTGAGTATAGCGAGCCGGACACTGGGTAATACTGCCTACACTGGGTATGGTAATATTGTGAGCTCATGAGAATATTGCATCACAGTGTAATATTGTCATAACAGGAGAATATTGCCAACACTGCCTTATTTGTCTTTATAGGGTGACTGGTAATTAGTGACCGATACTTAAACACGTGATTGTACTGAGACTAAAGAAACATTTTTTTTTATAGTCGTTCACTTTTGTGATAAAAGTGAACGACTATAAAAAAAAATGTTTCTATCACACAACAGCAGTGGCGAAGGTTCCATACAACCCGATTCCTACCGGCTTCCCTTTGAAAAATGGCACAGTCAGTATTCTATAGACAAATAATATTCTAAACAGTAAAGATATGTACTCCGGCTTACCTCTTACAAAAATTGACCCTTCGCTACTGCACAACAGTCGTTTGAAATTCGCGCGCGCGCGCCTGTGACCTATCAGCTGTTAGCTGCATGATGAAAATGTTCTATTCATTTTTTTTACTCAATCAGATTTATATACTGAATAAGTGGTAACCTAACTTCGATAAAATGAAAATTTTCTTCTCTCTTGTCCCTCAGGATGTGAGGAGTTCGTCCTGGCTATGTATCTGTGTGAGAAGGCGACTCAGGGAGAGCCCGTACCTGCTAAGCTACCACCAGAACTGATACCGCCTACATTCAGGTAAGATATTAACTTTGTTTCATAGAATACCTGAAATCCTTACTAATATTATAAATGCGAATGTAAGTTTGTTTGTTTGTTACCTTTTCACGCCTAAACCACTGAACCGATCATCCTGAAATTTTGCATATACGTTGTCAGGTGTACAGAAACGGACATAGGGTACCTTTCATCCCGAAAAAAAGTACTGTTCCCGAGGAAACCAACAATAACTTTCTGATTAATGGATGGCACCACGTGTCTTTCGAATCATGATTGAATTATATTATTAAAGAAACTTTAGTTGTGTGTTAAGAGTTTAATTTTCAAATTCTAAATTAACGCGAGCGAAGCCGCGGGTAAAAGCTAGTAAAATACAAAAAAATATATAAAATTTTATCGATTCGTATTCTAAAAAATCTGTTTAATTTAATTCACAAAAACAATCCTTTGGCCTTTCTTTTAAGTTTAGAAACGTACTTCATGATCATCAGCCACCATCACCTTTTGAATCCGTAAAACCAGATGTGCGTGTCTTGGGTTCGAACTCGAGACCTATGACCTGGCAGTCCGACGGTCTCACCACTAGGCTATCACTGCTAAGGTTTTCTACCCGGGCACTCCGATCAGGACCCGGGTATTTGCAATTTTTGCAGAAAAAGAGACTATTTTCTTGTAATCATGTTTTATTTTAATTCGAAAGAGTGAAGTATGACAGTAAGTCACACAGTTTAATAGTCTTGTTCTCATTAACTAATTAGAAACTACTACCCGGATATATGAAAAAATAATACCAGAGCCCGATACCCCAGTATTAAAAAAAATCCGGTACGCGAAAACCCAAATCCCTGCTAATCTTATTAGATAACTATTCTTCTGCAGACGCGACTCCGTCTCCTCCAACACCAGCGCTAAGTCGTACGAAGAGAGAAGGAGAGAGAACATGGCTCGCGGTCAGGCCGAGCTCGAGCGCAGGAGATCGCAACTGGCGGACGCACAGCTCAAGGAGAAGGTATGGTGTATAAAGGACATGATTTTTTGTAGGTACTTTAATCTGAGATAATTTAACCAATGGAAAGAAAATCATTTATTTATTTAAACTTCATGTACAAAAGTGGTACATAGGCGGACTTAATGTCACAAGGCATTCTCTACCAGTCAACCTTCAATCAATCACTCAATCAATTCAATCATCACAGATAATACTACACAAAAGACTGCCTAATCTCAAGTTTCCGCTATCGATTAATACAGTATAATCTGTGGTTGCGTTCAATTTGAATAAAGTACCATGCTTCATAGTATTTCAGTTTTCTCCTTAGTGATGAAACGGATAGATATTTGGCCGGATACCGGATATTCGGCAAGCTTCGAGACCGGATGGCCGGATATTCGATCGATTCGGATTGAGTTAACGCTGCTGCACAAGTGCGGTGTTTACGATGCCAAGCGGAGTCGCTTTTTACCCTCAAATACTGAAAATTTGTAAATATTTATTCACCATAATTTTCCACTTGTTAATTTTGAGTACCATAATATTATCAATACCTTAAAATTTTGCATTTTTTTATTATAAATACATGGTATTTACAAGCTACTGTCGCACGATTCATCTTGTGTTAACGAGAAATTATTGATTCCTTTCATATTTGGTATCCGGCCGGATAGTGGGTTACTATCTGGTATCCGGCCGGATAGTAAAAATTGGCCGGATAGTCCGGATAACGGATAGTTACCGGATATCTGTTTCATCTCTAGTATAAATAGAGATTTCTTGAAAAAACATTATTGTAATATCTATTTTAGTATTTGTTAGTTATTTTTATGCCATTCGGTAATAAACAAATTAAACAAATTAGTTTTTAGTCCGTTTTTATCCATAGAGATCTACGCTTTGGAATGGGCAACTACAGTACTTTCACAAGTTATCATGCCTTGTGTCTGAACTATAGCTTCGACTTTTTTGTTTTTTTTTATTTGTCATTCAAGTGCCTGTCTAATTAAAATAAATGCTTTAAGTTTAAGTTAAGATATCATTCATTTTATCAATTAATATTTTACTAATATTATTTTTGTTCGTTCAACGCTACCAAGGAAGCTGAGGTAAACCCCATATACATGTACCAATACTATCCCGTTTTAGAGAGACATTTTATTTAAATAAAACAACCCCTGTTACGTCCTTTATTACCCCCGTAAGAAGCGATCGATCTTCATACTTCCCCTACTAAAAAAAAATCCCTCACTGAACACTTTTAAAATACTAGGAGTTTGTGGCTAAATAATAACAGCCGCTCGGGTCGATCTTTAGGTTAAGCAGTACTTGCCTAGGTTGGTCTGTGGATGGGTGACCAACCATTACATACCGAGTCTCCTCCGTGCCTCGGAAAGCACGTTAAGCCTTTAGTCCCGGCTGTTGTTTGTAGATCTTTGACAGTAGGTAGTCAGTGGGCCAAAAAGTCTGACAGCCAGTCTTAGCCTCCAAGGGGTATCGTATTACTCCATACTAACTGAGTTGTGGAGGTCAGATAGGCAGTCGCTCCATGTAAAATACTGGTATTCAGCTGCATCCGGTTAGACAGATGATGAATGATAAATAGTTGAAATGTTGACAACTGAAACGCAAATGTTGAAAGGCTATTTCACTCTTCACCATTGATTTTTAAATACCTTCAGGCTGAGAGAGAGCGAAAGGAGCGAGAAGAAGCCGAAAAGAGGGAGAAATTACGTCTAGAACTACAGAAGAGAGAACAAGAAGAGTCGATGAGGAAGCAGAAAGAAGAACAAGTAAGTCACTGCTTTGATTCACGTCTATACTGATCAAATGAAGGGTATCCAACGGGACCCTATTATAGGTCCCGTCATGTAAAAAGAACGCTGACTGCTCAAATAAACTTTCTCAATTTTTTTTATTCCAGCCTTTTCCAAAGTACTAAGTAGCTAGTAAAGTACCTATAACAATTCTACAATGAAACTGTTATACGTATATTATAACACAATAGCTTAGTACTTAAGGACGCGGCTGTATAACGTGCGCAAACACATCCCCTCCACTGTCGCTCAGCGTTCTTTTTACGTGACGGGACTTATACTAAACCTCCGCTGTCCGTCCGTCCGTCTGTCTACCAGCGGGCTGTATCTCATGATCCGTAATAGGTAGACAGTTGAAATTTTCACAGAATGTGTATTTCTATTGCCGCGTTTAAGAAAAAATAATAAAAATTAAATGGGGCTCCCCTACTACGATGGTACGGAACCCTTCATGCGCGAGTCCGACTCGCACTAGCTCAGTTTTTGAAATATGTAGTTTAAAAAAATACACGTGTCACTTGTGACTTTAAATCCGCACTCTCAACCTCATAGACGTTGATTTATTCCATTGTTCTCTGAGTGAGTTCACAAAAAATGCATTGTTTGTGATTTGTTACAAAATTTAATATTTATATTGTGTGTACACTATCGCATTAGGTAACCCTGTAAAGATAGTCGTAAGATGGAAAATAAATAAATAAATAAAAATTTGAACTAACTATTGCCCGTGACTTCGTTCACGTGGTGAAGTTGTAAAACTAACGGATTACTTGATATTACTACTTAACACAATAACACGGGCACAATGAATCGGGAACAGTTCCAAGACGTCTCAACTCCGCCGCGATCAGACATTAACTGTCGCCCTCGCCTCGAGCTGAACATCAGGGCTCTGGCTCTGTAGAAGTCACTGTGGTGTGGGTAGACTTGCAAGTAGGTCACGTGATGTCACCACCGGCGTACTTGCGATTTATTTTATGGATCCGACATATTGATTATTTACCATGAAGTCTTGCACGAACATAATAACTCATTTTTAATCTTTTGTTTTTAGGAAAAACGTGAAGCGGCTCGTAAAGAAATGGAAAGGCAGTGTCAGCTTGAATGGGAAAAAAAGAGGTATGTGTTAATAACCCGCCTCGTTGATCCAGTGATCGCAAGTGCGACTGCTGAGTATGAGGACCTGGGACCGATTCCCAGGTCGGGAAAAGTCTTATTGGGTTTTTCCATCAGGTATTTCTCAGTAGCAGCCAGGGTGTCTGGATTTGTGCCTGGGTGATGGCAATAGGCTCGCCCCCTAAGTCCCATGTAATGTGGGTGTACTATTAGGTACACCTCTGCCAAACCCTTCGGGGATTACAGGCGTGTTATTGCGATAAAAGTGAAAGAGTATAAAAAAAAATTTCTTTGGGAAAGTTGTTTGTTATCATGAGTACAATCACGTGTTTAAGTATCTGTCACTAATTACCAGTCACCCTATATAGAAAAAAAACCCGACTACAACTGTCGGGCAGTAGCCCACCAGACACAACACCCGTCTGCTCGGAGGATCCCCCCTTTTCTTTGGGGGATGAAGAACTTTACACCTTGTTTTTCAAAAATGTAAGGGTCCAATCGAAAATGACCAACCTCTGTTTCCTCTCCAGGACTCGCGAGCTCGAAGCCATGCGCACAGAGGAGCAGACGAAGGTCCTGTCCCTCAAATCCAAGAGTCAGAACATGACGGCCGACCTCAGCAACGTGGTGCTGCGCGCCGGGAACCTCGCCAAGGACATTCGGGAGACCAGAACCAGTGTCGCCGCCGCCAAGTGCACCATAGACGGGATGAGGTACGTGTGGTATCTTGTAAAAATATTTTGATTGAAAAGAGTGTCCATGGAGTTTCTTGCCCATTCTTCTCCATAGAGATCTACGCTTTGGAATGGCCAACTACAGTACTTTCACAAGTTATTTTGCCTTGTGTCTGGGACTGTAGCTTCGCCTTCTTTGTTTTTCTGACATTCAAGAGTGCCTGTAATGGTCTAATTGAAATAAATGCTTTGAGTTTGAGTTTGTGGAATGTGAGGAGGATAGTTTAGGGGACGATATTACCCCAAGGTGGCAAAATTGGCCGGAATTAAATTTTCGGTCGTTTTGGTGACAATATTACCCTCGTGAGGCAATATTTTTATTAATTTAAATGGAGTCTGTTTTAAGCTTTCACGGTTTACAACTGAACTTATACTGTCACTTACGGGATATCTTCCGTGATTGTTCATTATTTTGTGCTCACGATATTTCGACGCTGTTGCAAGCGCCATGATCGCGGGTTGACTGAAGTATGTGGGTGGATGGAAAAGAAAAGCCGGGCAAAGAGTTATTGGGTTTTTCCTTCAGAGATTTCCAGTAACAGCCACGGAGTCTGGATCTGTGCTCGGTTGACGGCAATAGGCTCGCTCCCAATTACGTGAGACTTGAACTTTTTTTTTTTTGGCTTTATTCGGTTTTTGTATGTCTTTAGTCGGTGTTCTACTTCATCTTTTATCATTCTTACTTCTAGATGCTCTTGTAATTCTGTGGTCTTCATAAACCAAGGACCATGTGTTATATTCTAAGAGCTTTATTTTGGGATCGCTGGAGAATTTCCAGGTTTGAGTTTCTTGCAGAGCCCCACAGTTCAATAGGCTAGTTGACACCATTCAATAATAATTCCAAGACACAACTTCTCTAAAAAACTCTTTATTTTAGACCTGATAACCCGATTAAATTTCAATTAATTTCAAAATTGGATTTTTAGTTGCTTTGAAATCAATAAATAGTTGAGTTATTGAGTTGACTAAGTAGTGACGTCACAGCGTGCTATTACCATACAAAATATAAGGGGGCATCGCGTTTTAACAGCTTATAAAAAGTATGTCAATTGATTGGTGTGTCAACTACCCTATTCCATATGTCCCAACAGGTTATGTTTTAAAAATGACTGGGGAAATTTTATGTTGTTTTGCTTTTCAGATCCGACCGCGATGCCAGTATGGCTGAAATGCAGCAGCTCAAGGCAAGGGTCAAGGAGTTGAATGCGAAGCAGATATCTTTGAACAAAGAGAAGGCCGAGCTGGATGCCAAGGTACGTTATACTCATCATCTGCCTGCCATACCCAACTATGTTGGGGTCGTCTTCCAGTCTTACCGGATGCAGCTGAATACCAGTATCGATACCTGTTGCTGTGTGTAAACGAATTTAAAATCACTTGATGTTGTGTAGCTTCCGACATCTTACATTTGTACGCCGTTCAGGCAAAACATGACTGTCATTTTATAATTAACTAGCTGACCCTCGCAACTTCGTCTGCGTCACTTAGGGGGATGAAAAATAGATGTTGGCCGATTCTCATAGATACCGGATAAGCACAAAAAATTTCATCAAAATCGGTCAAGCCGTTTCGGAGGAGTATAGCAACGAAAACTGTGACACGAGAATTTTATATATTAGATGTAACATCTTGCATGCTATGTGTGTGTATACTCATGTTTTGAACAAATAAAATGATCTTATCTTATCTTAGCCTCAAAGGGCGTATCGACCAAAACACGATATTTCAAGAGAGCCAATAAACAAAACAGTTCCGACATAACTTTTTTGTGCTTATAGCTATAAAAGAGAGAAAAAACTCACCCTAAAATTTAAAGAAAATCAATGTTAAGCGACCCAAAAATGATGGCTGTATCCACCTGTTTTTTGCGAATATCTAAATTTTAAATATACCAATCGAAAGAAGATGAAAAACTAAGTATGACTGAATGAATTTTAAATATAATTTTAAAAGGAATTTAAAAAAAAACTTGTGAAAAAGTTGGAACTTTGACCCCCTATATCTCCGTAACTAGAAGGTTCCCGGGTATGGTCTAGAACAAAAAAATGATCGCAATAACGGGGAGAACAAGTACCCTTCGGCTTCGTTAAGGGTGTTTTTACACCCTTTATATCACATCATATTGTTTTACGTAAATGTTTTATTTTAATATATTTTCTTTGGTTTTGTTCAGGCTAAAGCTTCTGAAGGCGCCGGCGAGGACGGGAAACTGAACATGATGGAGATTACTCTCAAGCAGCTGCGTGATAAGGTATTTATTGTATTGTATTGTATAACGGGCTGGTTTCCACAACTCCACGTCAAAGCGCGTATTTTGCGTGCGGATGGGAGATCTATTCGATCCACCCTAACTCCCCGAGAAAGCCCAGCAGCGCCTTGGTGTTGCTGACGATCTCGTGGAGAGTACCTGGGTTACCGGAGTACTTTGCCCTGTATGTTGCAACCACTGGGCAGTGCAGGAGCACGTGGGCTGCTGTCTCGTCTTCCTCCATGCAGGCTCGGCACAGGGGGCTGTCTGTGACTCCTATGACAAAGAGGTGTTTATTAAAAGAGCCGTGTCCAGTGATGGCGGCTGTGAGTGTGCGCAGCTGTAGTTTGGTCAGTCGAAGCGCCAGTTTGGTAAAGCGGCCGGTATTTATTTAAAAATTACCTTCTTAAGAAGACCTATGGACCTAAATTTTAATATACGGAGTTCCTATGGCCACCTTCCAGCTCCATCATCAGACCCCGGATACTATCTAAAGGCAAAGTATTCGTCAAGACGAATCTAACGAGTCCAAACTCGATGGGGTTGCGTCGTTTTATTACAGAGTTCCTATGGCCACCTTCCAGCTCCATCATCAGATCAGCTCCATGTCATCATAATATTGCATTGTCACGTGATATGCATATGCGTGCAAAATGTCAGCTCAATCTGTTGAAGATATCTTCTTCAAAATTGAGTTGCAAGATTCCACCCGAACAAACATAGTTACGTACATACATTGCATATTAAATAAAAGCTTTTAAAATATGACGATTTGTTGCATCATTGTCATATCGTGAGCTATATTGATGTTTTAAATGCTTTTAGTTTAACAGTTGTTTCAATATAAGATAACAAAACATCATGTATCACGTAATCCCCCACTATGGGTTAGAAAGGGGTGTACCTGTTAGTACACCCCGCCAGTTATGTTTAAGGCCCATGTAAAAGGGGGCGAGCCTATTGCCATCAACCGGGCACAAATCCAGACTCAAGTGTTATTGGGTTTTTCCATCAGGAATTTCTCAGTAGCAGCCCTAGAGTCTGGATTTGTGCCCGATTGACGGCAATAGGCTCACCCCTTATTACATGGAACTTAAACATAACTGGCGAAATGAGGTTGTTCCTCTAGGTAGATTTCTGCGTTACCCTTCGGGGATTAGAGGCGTCAAGTTATATAATTAAAAAATCCTTTTTCCCAACAGGTGGAAGCTGCGAAAGCCCTTGTTGAGAGCAAGAAGCAAGACTTGGAGACCAACAAGTCCCAACTGTCAGAGCTCAGCAACACCGTCACGGAGCTGGGCGAGAAGTGCTCCCGCGTGTGGAAGCTGTACGAGGAGAGGCGCGAGGAGTACCTCAACAGGAGCTCCGCGCCCGCCGAGAGCGCCTGGAGCAACACAGGTGAGCTGGGAAAGCGAAATTCTAGTTTTTGAGCGAAAATTGACGATAGTTGCCGGCAACTGCCATCTAGGTTGGCTATAGTATGCTGGGAGAATATTTGCAAAAAGAGCTCACAGATATAAAGGGTGTAAAAAGACCCTTAACGAAGCCGAAAGGCACTTGTTCTCCCCGTCAATGCGATCATTTTTTTTTTGTTCTAAACTATATCTGGGAACCTTCTAGTTACGGAGATATTGGGGGTCAAAGTTCAAACTTTTTCACAAGTTAAATACATGTTTTTAATCTAAGATTTTTACTTTAAACATCTTCACGACCCCCGTACTATTCAATCCATCCACAATGTTCTGAGTTCGTTACACTGAGTCCTACCGTAAAACGTGATTTTTCACCCAAAAAAGTAAAGGTGTTTCCCAGCAATTTTTTTTGCGTAAAGTTACTTAGTTTGATGTACAGAATGCTTGGTTGACGGCTTCGTGAAGGGTCCGTTTACACCCTGTATAACCTTCCTTTATACCTTGTATTAAAATAGCGTGTGATATTGTTGTAGAAGCGGAGTGGGGCCCCGAGTCCAGCGACGCGTGGGGCGAGCCGCCCGCCGCCGAGGAGGCCTGGGGCGACGCGCCCGCTACCACCGGTAACTAGATATTTTAACCAAACATCACGCCTTGTAATCCCCGAAGGGTTAAGCAGAAGCGTACCTAACAGTACACCTACATTTCGCCAGTTATGTTTTAGTCCCATGTAAAAACGGGCAAGCCTATTGCCATCAACCGGGCACAAATCCAGACTCCGAGGGTGGTACTAAGAAATTCCTGATAGAAAAATTTATTAACACTTTGCCCGACCCGGCCAAGACCTCATGCTCAGGAGTCGTAAAATAAAGTAATCTAAGTTACTACTTATTACATCAGCTATCTGCCAGTAAAAGTCCCGTCAAAATCAGTCCAGCCGTTTTGGAGATAAAACGGACCAAACAGACAAAAAAATTAAAAACAATGTTTGCTTTTGTTACAAGTACCGTATAATGGGTAATTTTTCACCCCAAAAAAAAACATGTTATTTTCAAACTTAATTTTTATTTTATTTATATAGATTAATTCAGAAAACGGGCATAAAAGTTACAAGGACACGCTCACTGCTGATTAGGTCAGATTGAAAACTAACAGAACGTTTATACTGTACAGTTATTTTAACTGCAACACTTACGATTGTCAAAGTTTTGGTTTATCCATTGCCATTTTCGTTAACACAAAAAAAACTGTCGTCTCCTCGTGCTGGCATATTTTTGTAAGAAGACAAGGCAAGATCCAAGCGGCTGTTATTATTTAGCCACAATACGAAATGATTTCATTGGTATTTCTAAGTCAAATATAAAAAAATATTGTCCTGAAAAAAAAACCGAGCTATGGAACGGTTCGGCGGTAAAAACCTCACATAAAAACTTATTCAAACCAATTTTCATTAAAAGTTTTTTTTTACGTTCTACAATCCCCTCCCCTCTTACTTTAGAAATTAGAGGGGCCGAACACACATATTACCATTTTGAAAGGTTCTATCTTTCAAACGATTGAGTTTGAGAAAAAATGGTTTGAGAAACCTCAATCTCATTTTTAAAGACCTATCTAAAGACACCCACCCGTATAGGTTTGATGAAAAAAATGTTTTTAATTGTCTGTTCATGGATGGGGAGCCCCCCTTAATACTTTAATTTTTGTATAAAAATCGTAAAGCGGTTCACAGAATACATCTACCTACCAAGTTTCAACTGTGTAGTCCTAATAAGGCCTACGCAGACCGGGACGGCATGGCAAGGGATTTTGCCGTGAGTCAGCGCACACTGGCCGCTTAGATACCGTGGCATTCCAGCACTTTGCCACAGCATTCCACGGCGTGCCGCGGCACGACAAAGCACGCCTCAGCGACTCCTGCTGCCTGATACACTTTTAGTCTTCAGTTGCGTTTGATCGAGTGTTGGTGTGCCTCAGTTTTAAAATGGTAGATTGGGATTTGGTGTTGATCGCAGTATATCACTACGAGCGCCGGAGTCCGTGGCATGCCGTTGCCTACCGCAGTATGCCACGGCATCCCGCCACAGGAGCCTGTGGCGCGCCTTTTAACGCCGTGCGGTAAAATCCCTTTCAATGCCACGGCATCATTTTAAAGCATAGCAATTTATGTCGTATTTCTGTAACAGTACGGTTGAATGGCCATTAGTAAAAATTAAAATCCCTTCCCATGCCGTCCCGGTCTGCGTAGGCCCATAGTCTCGGAATAAAGTAACTGACATACAGACATGACGAATCTATAAGGGTTCCGTTTTTTGCCATTCGGCTACGGAACCCTAAAAATTTTAAAAAGTATCTATTACTATTATTATGTAGTAGTCTAAATTACAGTATAACCTTAATATCTTGTACTTAGAACTCTGTGTAAGCAACTAAAACGACTCTATTTTACATGGCTGTAACTATTCTACACGCAAAGTTTGAGATACTTCGCTACTTTCATTTATTTTTTCTTTTTTGCTGCTATTGTTTCATTATCGGCCGCAACTTGTAAGGTCGTATAGCTAAACAACTTCTTCACCAACCCTCAAATGATCCTTACCATGACCACCCATTACATATCGAGTTTCCTCCGTGACTCGGAAAGCACGTTAAGCAGTTGGTCCCGGCTGTCATTTGTAGATCTGTGACAGTCGTTACATGTAGTCAGTGTCCTCAAAGGCACCCAGTCTTACCAAGGGATAACGTTTTACCCAGTAACTGTGTGGGCAGATAAGGAGTCGTTCCATCTTACTAATCTACACTAATATTATAAAGAGGAAAGATTTGTATTTTTGTGTGTGTGTGGGTGTGTGTATGTTTGTAATGAATAAACTCAAAAACTACTGTGCCGATTTCAAACATTTTTTCACCATAAGAAAGCTACGTTCACCCTGAGTAACATAGGCTATATTTATTACTAGAAAAACCAAAAGGGGGGGGGGATTAGGGGAAAATAAATGTGCACCCGGGCGAAGCCGGGACGGGCCGCTAGTAGGATGGATGTTAGTTGCTCTTTCACGCGAAAACTACTGAACGGATTTGGAAAAAATGTGGTACATGGATAGTTTATAACCTGGATTAACATATAGGATACTTTTTATCCCTGTAGTATGATCTCGTGGGACAGCTACCGACCTTCATGCGGGCGGAGCCGCGGGCATAAGCCAGAGTAAAATACTGGTATTCAGCTGCATCCGGTTAGACTGGTAGCCGACCCCAACATAGTTGGTAAAAGACTAGGCAGGTGATGATTTCCTAATGTTTTACTCAAAAACAACCAAAAAAAAAAAAAACTACTGCACGTATCGAGCGATATGAAAACATTTGAGGGTTGGATCAAAAGTCGTCGAGTTATAGCAACCGCCAATGTTTTTTACACCTTATTTCTTTGTACTCAAAGTCTTAATCGGTCTAACTTCATACGTGTTTTTTATACAGTGAACAAATTATTTTAGTCATTTATTAGTGTTTTTTGTGTAAATTCGACCTTATTTACTGTTCATTATGGATGTGTTTTGTGTGACTGCGTTCCTGATATTGGGTAGGAACACAGTGTTTTTAATATTTTGGAAAGTAAGAATTAGTTTTCGCCATTTCTAAATTTTTAACCGTATTAAAAAAAATAGGAGGTTATGTTTTCGACGGTCATCTTTTTGTTTTTTTAATGTTTGTACACCGATATCTCCGTGATTTATTTGGTAGAGGAGACCTGCGCGATGGTCCCATATAAAGGAGAATGCCAGGCCGCCATAGATTTAGGCCCTGAATCCCACATGTAAGACCGAATGCTAATATTAGTATACACAACAAATAAATTATTGATAAAAGAAAATTATTGAAAAGGACAAATAAGTAAAGTACAAATATATGTAAACGATTAACTTAATTTTTTGCTACAAATCTTTAATTTTTCGCTATTAGGGTTTACGATTCTACTTAAATGAAACCGATATTTTCCATTTGCACAAAAAAAAACGTAATTCCACTTTATTCAGTACAACCACAGATACATAATTTCGTTATCGTTTCAAATTTAATTTTTTCAAATATGTTTCCAACTTCTATCGCGCTAACTACGTAAAATTTACATAAGATTTTTAATAAATCAAATTGGGCATTCTTGGGTCTAAAATCGGCATTCCCCTTTTATTAACTTAACGTGGGTAGTTCATGAGTTATCTTCCATATACCACGTATTTTTTCTTCGTCGTCTATTTGGATGATCTGCTAATAAAATCTAATTACAATAGAAAGTTAATACTTGAGAAGAATTTGTGTGATATACAGTCAGCTCCGAAAAGATGTAAACACGGCAAGGAACCATTTCATTGTCTACAACCATTATTCCATAATTATGTCTACAATGTTAAGCTACAAAGCATAGGTGTAGGAGTGTAACCCTATGTAGGAGTTTTTGGTGACATGAATTGTTTACTAAGTTTTGTAGCAGTTTACACTATAGACACAATATGGAATAATGATTGGAGAAAATAAAATGGTTCTTTGTCTGTGTATACATCATTTTGGCGCTCATAAGAACATTACCCTCCATAGCGTCGCGCAGTCGGGTAAAAATAATGGGAAAAGACAGGCAGATGATAATGACATTAAATATGTTTACTCTCTTCAACAGCGATAGAAGCAGTGTCTACAGCCAGCGCGCCTAGATGGCGCTGCGTGTATGAGTTCAGTGCGCGCACCACTGACGAGCTGAGCTTGCAACCTGGAGACCTGGTAAGGACTTACTCAGCATTACTTATAAAGGGTGTAAAAATACCCTTAACGAAGCCGAAAGGCACTTGTTCTCCCCGTCATTGCGATCATTTTTTTGTTCTGAACCAAACCTGGGAACCTTCTAGTTACGGAGATATTGGAGGTCAAACTACCAAATTTTTTTTTATACCACTTTTAAAGGTTTTAACTTTAATTAACTCCATGACCCGTTTACTATTCAAAGCATCCATCAGCACTAAGTTTTGAGTGCGTTACATTGAGTTTTACCGTGAAACGTGACTTTTCACCCCAAAAAAAGAAGTCGTTTCCCAGCAATAATGTTTGCGTAGAGTTACTTAGTTTGATGTACAGAAAACTTAGTTGACGGCTTCGTAAAGGGTCTATTTACACCTTGTAGGTACTTACAATTGCGCCATGGCGAATGTATGTGTAACTGGTGTCGACGAACGCTGCGCGTAAGACGAATACAAAAGCTGTGTCAGCGCTCCTCTCCTACATATGGAACAGTTGAATTTTTTTCAAATTACCGATGAAACATTTCTATGTGGGGGGTTTCTGGTAACCGTTTGTGCGTCCATGTGTCTTCCACCCTGTATAAGCGTATGGGGTATCGCTGGATCCCATAAGTCAAAGATACATGGGCAACTACAGTCCATTCACAGTTATTATGCCTGTGGCGGGACTGTAGGTAGCTTATTTTTGACTATGCAAAAATGCCTGTCACGGGTCTATTTGAAATAAATGCTTTGAGTTTGAGTTTGATAATGATGATGAGACTAAATAGTCTAGCCTAGTTAGTAGGTTAAAATTATAATTTTTTGACTGTACCCAAAAACTGGATTCAATCAAAATCTGGAAATTAAGGTTACTCTATTCAAAGCGTACTGCCAGACTTTTTAAACCTGTAGCCTGTGGGCGAAATTTACACGTATATCGCTGGACGCCCTACGTGTTCAGAATAATAATGGCTTTAGGATGCTGCTGGGGCTGCCTCGCTTCTGTAGCCCGTTAGTAATTTTTGCTGAGGCTAGAACGGATTGTTTTAAAACAATTGTACGCAAACGTATAGCCTCCTTAATGCTTCGAGTGCGCGATAGTGCCAGCAGTATCTTAAATACCATTATGGAAAGGGTAAATTGCCCTCTTAGCTACTCGAACAGTGGGCACACGGGTTCCAGGTCTACAGTTTTTTATTTTAGATAAGTTTTAGTTTTTGAATTTTCTAATGAGAAATATGATTTAATTTTTGCAGGTAAGCGATGCACCACCACCCAGAGGGGATGCCGAACCTGGTTGGAGATGGGGCACGGCTAGAGGTGAGCAACCACATTATTCTAACTATGCTTAGTACCTTTGAAGGGCTCATGGCTAAGTACGCACAGCCAATCAAGCTTTAAAAACCAGTTTATGAGGATCTCTCACTGTAAAGGAAATCTATACAAAGCGAGGCCAAGTTATACTGGAAATGTACAGCTTCATGTGCCGCCGTATGTAACACACGAGTCGATCTAAAGAAAATCGGTCCGTAGATGGGTGACCATCCATTACATACCGAGTTTGCTCCGTGCCACAGTGTTTCGACTAGAACAAGCTAGCTGGACAAAAACAACATTAAGGTTTCCTAGAAACATTAGTGGGGGTAAGTAGGGTATTAGTTGGTAATTACACCAACAATAATTGTTTTGGCATAAGTCATACAAAACATCGTTAATGAGGGTAAGTATGTAAGACAATTGGGTCAAATGCATAATATTTTTTGCATTTTTGCTACTGACACGATTGCATCTCCCGAGGTTATTTTAGTAGTTGTGGTAAATTTTAGTAATAGAGTCTATTACTAAGGGTGAGTACATTTTTTTTATGTAGTTACAATAAAATATTATTCACACTAAATTAGAACCTGAGCGTCGCAAATCCGGAAGTTGAGTTTTTTTTTCAACAATTCAAATTCCAAAGACTATAACTAAAAATCCCCTGGTATGTATTTTTTGCAGTTGACAGACACATGCCTCCAAATTATAATGAAGCCTTCTTTTTTTGCACGTTTTTGCCCAAAAGCTGTTTATTAATTTTTTTTCAAGTAGCAGTTTTGCAGTCTCAAAAACGCAGCTTTTCGAAGAATGGGTGAAACATACAAAAAGTGACCGAAATAAGGCGCTTTTCATATTTGTTTCACAAAAACATGACCTCAGTGATGTAACAGAAGCATCTGTGAAGGACATCAAGGCTAATATTTCCCGTTTTTCTTCGAAACTTTCGGAGAAATGGGAGAATGTTAGCCGAATGCGGGATCGTTTCTTAGCTTGTAATGCTAAGTGGCTAGAAGGTGAAAACATATAGTTTAATGTATCTTATGACCTTACAGAAGCATCAACGTCCTCGCATTCACTGCCTGGTCCCGGGAGACCGCCAGTGGATATGGCAAACGCAAGTGCCAAAACCAAACGGCGACGTGTCGATGATCTGGTTCAGTTACGAAGTAATTTTGCCAATCGGGCAGCTTTCTGAGGAAGCTCAAGAAGCTCGCAATAAAGATTGCAGAAGGTTTCGAAGGGATAACAGCCGGAAACAGTCACCTATTGCCACGAATACAGATTTGCTTAATATGTTGATCATCACATCTGATCCTGTAATTAACACCCAGAGATATCAGAGATATCCCTAAAAAAAAAATAGGTAGCCTCCCTTCTGCAGTCTTAAATCTTGTAAACCCACCTGTAAATATTGTAAAAAATGCAAATACTCTAAATATTAATACAGAAGATTCTTCTGAGGATGAGCTTAGTGATGATGAATAATTCCTAAGTTTGTTCTCATTATAATCCAATGAATAGTCGTTTTTAGTAGTAAGTTATAATTTAGTCATTATTTAATAGGTTTACTGTGTACATAATCTGCTAAGTCGTAACTTTTAATTAAAGTTGTATATTAATTAGTTTTATACAATACAATACAATTATTTTTATAATATTAGTTTAATCGCTATATAATGTAATTAGCTTTAAATACCCTTTATTTAATTGATATTTCTGATGAATCGCGCCATAAACATTATTTTTAATTAAGGCATTTTATTTTCGGGGCCCGCATTTTTTATGGGTTTCTAAGTATTTTAAATAATGAAATCATTTATATTAGTATCTAGCAGAGGCTTTGAAACCTATATCCATTAAAAAATAATTTTGTCCAGCTAGCTTGTTCTGGACGAAACACAGTGCGTGCCTCGGAAAGCACGTTAAGTCTTAGGTTCCGAGTGTCATTTGTAGATCTTTGTCGTTCATTACGGGTCAGAAGTCCGAGAGTCTGTATTGCGTTACCTACTCAATACTCAATAAGTTTATTGCATTCCACAATGTGAACTTAGATGGTAGGTACATAAGGATATAAAGGGTGTAAAAAGACCCTAAACGAAAACCACATATTCTGCCCATCATTGGGATCATTTTTTTCTTCTAGACAATACCTGGAAAACCACAGGTTCTGGAGATATTGAAGGTCAAAGTTCCAATTTTGTCAAAAGTTTTTTTTTTTAAACCACTTTTTAAGATTTTAACTTTACTTTAATTAACTCCATGACCCATTAACTATTCAAAGCATCGATCAGCACTAAGTTTTGAGTGCGTAACATTAAGTTTTACCGTGAAACGTGATTTTTCACACAAAAAAAAAGTCGTTTCCCAGCAATAATTTTTGCGCCGAGTTACTTAGTTTGATGTACAGAATGCTTAGTTGACGGCTTCGTGAAGGGTCTGTTTACACCCTGTATACATTAGTTTTGGATCATTGTGGGCCCTGTCGGGCATAACAAAATTTGACTTAGGAGGACGGCTATTATAAATATTTACAATTTTAATATTAACCTACTCTTTTGTTCAGTGTAGGTAGGCTTATAAATAATTGTATACATATAATTTTACTAATCATCATCATTTTACCTAGTAACAGTGCTGTCGAGGTCAGATAGGCAGACTCTCATAACGAAGTAAAATGCGTGTATTAAACTGCATCCAGTTTGCCTGGCCAGGCAGGCGCATTACTTTGTGTAATTTATTTCATTACCACTGCTCTCAAAAACGGTGAAGGAAAACATCGTGAGGAAACCGGCGTGTCCTAGAACCAAACATTCGAAGACATGTGACATCTACCAACCCGCACTGGGCCCGCGTGGTGGATTATAGCCCATTCCCTCTCATAGAGAGAAGGCCGGGTGTCCCAGCAGTGGGAACATTATAGGCTGATTATATTGCAGTTTGCCTGGATGCCGACCCCACGTACTTAGAAAAAGGCTAGACAGATCATGGTTCAGAAAAATACAATTTCTCTTCACAGGTCAATCCGGCTGGTTCCCCGAGTCCTACGTGGAAGACATCAACGCCGCCGCCGCCTACGCCGAGGTCATCGACCCTATGGAAACGAAGACCCAGCTGGAAGGCATAGCGGAGGTACCTGAGGCTGAGATCAACAACGATCTGGGTGGGCCCATGCTGGCTGCTGGTAAGTTTTCATTAAAAAAAGAGAGAAAATTTTCGTGGCCAGTGTTGGCCATTGTTGGCCAGCAGAGGCCATTGTCGGCCAGCAGAGGCCAATGTCAGCCGTAAGAGGAAATAGACAAGTCTCCTAATGGCCATTGTGAGCCAGTAGGGGTCATTATCGGCTAGTATTGGCCATTGTGAGTAATAGAAGACATTATCAGCCGGTATTGGCCATCGTCGGCCACTAGACGCCATTGTCGGCCACTAGTGGTCAATGACAGCCACTAAAGGTGGTGTGTATGGTCGTGATTGACAACTAGATGACCTTATGTAGAGATCATTGACCCCATGGAGATCAAGAGCCAGCTGGAAGGCATTGTGGAGCTGCCTGAGGCTGAGATGGGTTACGATCTGGGAGGAACTATGATGGCTGTTGGTAAGTATCCGTAAAAAAAAGGTATTTAATCAAATCATGACCATTGTCAGCCAGACAACCGATAAAGACCAGCCACAGCCACTAGCGGTATCTCAATCAATAATCTTTATTAACTGTGACAACAAATAATTTCATAAAAAGTGGTTAAAGCTTTTAAGTCTTCATTGTAATACAGTCGTGGTTATTATCAGCCAGTATTAGTAATTGGTAATCGCTATTGTCCAACATCGACCAATACGGGCTAGGGACAGCCTCTACTGGCCATTTCCAGCCGCTAGAAGCCGTTATAGTCAATAGAAAAGAATAGAAGACTAGTAGTCAATGGTGACCAACAACAGCCACGTTGCCATCGACTGCCAGTTGCGGCCTTCTCAGCCACCACTAACTAACGTCAAACACTAGTGACCATTTTGAACGACTTTAGGCTATCTATGGCCACTAGAAAACAGTGATTGCCACTGCTATCCATCGGCAACCACTGGCCGCCATTCTCAGCCACTATCGGCTATATACAGCTATTAGAAGCCAGTGATTACCTCTACTATCCATCGGCATCTACTAGCGGCTATTCTCAGCCAATATAGGGCATCGTCAATCAGTAGCGGCCTTTCTCAGCCACTATTCGCCATTCTCAACTGCTGTTGGCCTTATATGTTATGCCTTGTGGCATTAAGTCCGCCTATGTACCACTTTTGTACATGAAGTTTAAATAAATAAATAAATATAGGGTATCGTTAACCACTAGCGGCCGTTCTCAGCCACTATTGGCCATTCTCACCCACTATAATCATCGTCAACCACTAGCGACCATTCTCAGCCACTATCGGCTATATACAGCTATTTGAAGCCAGTGATTACCTCTACTATCCATCGGCAACTACTACCGGCCATTCTCAGCCAATATAGGGCATTGTCAACCAGTAGCGGCCTTTCTCAGCCACTATTCGCCATTCTCAACTACTGTTGGCCATTCTCACTCACTCCTACACTACTGGCCGTCGTCAACCACTAGCGGCCATTCTCAGCCACTATTGGCGATTCTCAGCTACTATAGGGCATAGTTAACCACTTGCGGCCATACTCAGCCATTATAATCACTGTCAACCACTAGCGACCATTCTCAGACCACTAGCGACCATTCTCAGCTACTAACGGCTATCTACAGCCATTAGAAGCCAGTTACTGCCACTATTATCCATAATCAACCACTGTTAGCCATTGACAGCCATTATAGACCAGCTACAGCCACTAGTGGTAACTTTTCGTACCTCATTGTAGAGACCAAGTCGGCTGGATTGGAAGGCATTGCCGAAATGCCGGAGAATGAAATTAACGATCTGGGAGGCGCCATGCCGGTGGTCGGTGAGTGGCTCCATACCCGATAGGCATGGGAAATAGCATGATTTTATTATTTTTATATCTAGAGTTTTGCATGTTGTAGTTAGTAGTTTTAAGGTTCGAGGAGCTCGTGGCTAAATAATAACAGCCGCTCGGGTCGATCTTTACGTAAAGGCGCGCTTGCCTAGGTTGGTCTGTGGATGGGTGGCCACCCATTACACACCGAGTTTCCTCCGGGCTTCGGAAAGCACGTTAAGCCGTTGGTCACGGGGGTCTTGTGTAGATCTTTGACAGTCGTCGTTACAGGTGGTCCAAAAAGTCTGACAACCAGTTTTACCAAGGGATATCGTATTACCCAGTACTAACTGGGTTGTAGAGGTCAGGTAGGCAGTCGCTCCATGTAAAATACAGCTGCATCCGGTTAGACTGGAAGCCGACCCCAAAATAGTTGGGAAAAGGCTAGGCAGATAATGAGTTAGCAAGTAGTTTAAGGTAGTTCGCGAAAATGAAAGATAGAAGTAAAAAGTGATTATCACAAAGGATATACAATAAAAAAGAAATAAAACTAAATATAGAAATGAAGCCTAAGAAATGCTGGCGTGAAAATTTCGACTCGTTCCTAACTGATAGGCCAGAGGAGGCAAAACACCGAGAGAGTTGGAAAGGAATGGAGGAGGCCTTTGCCCAGCAGTGGGATAGAATAGGTTAACAAAAAAAAAAAGATTTGAGAAGAAAAACAAAAAAACACTAAGGTCCTGTACGAGGCCAAAAGGGTGCCTCAACATGATGCTTCGACATTTAAAAAACAGATATCGCAGCGCTGATATTCTAAAGACCCGAAGGGTTAGGCAGAGGTATACCTACAAGAACACCCACGTTACGTCATTTATGTTTAAATCCCATGCAATAGGGGCCAGCCATCAACCGGGCACAAATCAAGGCTACGTAGCTGCTTCTGAGAAATTTTTGGGACCTCGTGCTCAACACTCGGAAGTCGCGCTCGCGACCTCTAGGCCAACGAGGCAGTCAAAAACATGACGGAAACGAACTAGATCGTAAGAGCCGCCCTCAGACGAACAACGCGAACTACTCCCAGATTCTTCAGTTTCCAGCAGACAATACCGATTTGCAAATAGCAAGAACGCCGCCCGAAGTAGTCACACACATCACGTAAAAGGGTGATTTTATCCACTAAAATGAGGAATAAATTTATTACACCAATAACAATATTATTTTCACAATATAAAAGCTACTATTTATACACTTAGAATATATTATGTATGAGTAATATTTAACTAAAAAATTCATTCATCTGCGTTCTCATGTGAATTGGCCAAGATTATGTCTGGACTTTAAAAGAGACGGTGACCTCTGACTTTGTTGCGGCTATTTCTTCACAGAATAGTCAGTACTACTACAAAAAAAAACCGGCCAAATGCTAGTTGGACTCGCGCACCGAGGGTTCCGTATAAACTATATATTTACGGTTTTCAGATTTTTTTCTTTACATGTTAGGTAAGACATTGCTTCTTGTCAAATTTCATGATTCTAGGTCAACGGGAAGTACCCTATTGGTTTTGATTCCCTTGTGAAATGCAACATATGCGACATAAACGGTCATATCTTTAGATCGCTTTGACTTACAAGTTTGATTTTTTCACTGCTCCAAGGGGTAGCAGCCCTGAGTATTTGATAGTAATTTCAGGTTGATACCTCCACGAATTCCTGAGAAAAAGGGTCTTGAGTTCTTGACAAACAGACAAACAAAGTGATCCTATAAGGGTTCCGTTTTTGCCGAATGAGGTACGGAACCGTAAAAAACGTGAAAATGGTTCACGCCGGAACAGCTGCTCACATTATATCAAGCACAAATTCGATCGTGCGAGTACTGTAACAAAATGGTATTTTTCTTATTTATTTTTTTGTACTCTATCACACACAATGCTGTCCTATTTGACCCAAAGGTTGACTGGTAGAGAATGCCTTGTGGCATTAAGTCCGCCTATGTACCACTTTTGTACATGAAGTTTATATAAATAAATAAATACTGTTCGCACTACTTATATTTCCTAAGATACCTTGGGATGGATTTTTTTTGTGACACTTTTTAGAAAATATTTTTGTAGTGATTCTGGTTTTAAGTGTAGTTTTAAAAATATTTAAACACAATATTTTTTTTACGAACACGAATTATGTTTTCGAATTTTTTGGTTTACTCTATTGCTTATAGTGAATGCTTCACACTTTTTTTTAATTTTTTGCATGGAAATCGCGTAATGTCATGCACGTTAGTATAAAATAGTAGTGTCCTTTGCAAACCTACGAGTTCGGTCAAAATGGGCCGAAGTTTTGGCCGAATCCGAAGTTTTCTAGCAGACGCCGAAATAGGGTATTTGCCTGAAAAAATCTATTTAGTCCATCAGTTAGATTATCAAAAAATATTGGACACGTATTTTTTCTTTCGTCACATAATCAAAAAATGACGACGATACAGCGCATCAAAGTTCAAGAGAGGGGGCTTGTGACGTCACTGGACAGTAAAAAAAGTAACAGAAATTGTGACGTCACGCGAGATTTCAACGCGCTCTCGCAACGCAATCGTGGTCATTTTTCGTTTCCATGACAAAAGAAAAAATACGTATCCATATATTAATTATTCCCTATTGGACGAACTTTTATGAATGCGCGAGAGCGTTATGGAAGAGGCGATGCGTGGGAGGCAGGGCTCACACATTTCGAAGTGTGTCTGATATTATTTTTGACAAGTTGCTAGGTAAGTTCGTTAAGTTGTTTATACAATATGTTAAAAAAAAACCGCTCGAACCGAAAAGGGTGTATAGGTATACCAATGACATTACCAAATAAAATAAGAAACATAAAATATTCATCAAAATAAACATATGAATGAATTTTAAAACCCTGATTTTTGTGCCCTAATTACCACTTTTTCCCTAAAATCTAGCAAACTTTTAAAACGTGACAACACCGTCTTCTGCATTCGTATAATTTTATTGATCGTCAATTGTTTGATTATGTCGTCACTACCCGAAAAGCGATCGGAGTATCGCCGTCCGCGCTCCTGTGTTGCCATGGAAGTTTCCTCATTTTAGTACGTTTTATTTTATTTTTGTCGGGGTATTTTTTTTTACTTGTTATCCAAAAAGGATTACATAAATAGAATCCAATCTCGATACATAATAATACCTTCACGGATCAGACAGGCTTTTTAACATATTGTATACAGTTAACATAAAAATTTTAACTTAATAGTTTAATAATAAAAAAAGACATTATTTATTAACTTGTAGCCAATGTGGAACTGAATTACTTAGGGTGACCTTCGACTTTGGTTTCGGCCAGAAATCGACCTTCGGTCGGACACGATAAAATAGTCCATCAGAAAATAATTCAACCTAAAATATCTTCTGTTGTACAGAAGGTGGTGACTTCTACATCGCTGCGTACCCGTACCTGTCGGCTGAGCCTGGAGACCTGACCTTCGAGGCCGGCGAGAGGATCGAGGTTATCAGAAGAGATGGAGATTGGTGGACCGGCAGGATTGGCATCAGGTTAGTGAGACACTTGACCTCTCTCTCTCCACTTTGGAGATCATAAACTGAGCTGGAGCGTACTTGACATTTAAAAGACCATGGGCATTTTCTATGAACTCTGGGCTTAAGACCAACATAATTGAAATATATCTCCAATAAAAGCTTGTAATAAAGGCTTCACATCGTTCTAAAACGACAGCTCCCTAAGGCTTCTAGAATATAAAGTAATTAAAATTAAAAAAACAGGACGCTTAGGCGTCTAAGTACTCCTCTACATCGCTGTCATCCGGAAACATGCCCAGAAGACTGACAGCAATGCCACGTTGAATGGCAATGCTAATTCTTTGGCCAAAGATAGAGCCTAGCCCTCTGGTCACGAGAAGTGTCAACCAGTCGGCGAGAAATTTACTTAAAAAGAACACGCGCACTCGGGCCCCATGATCCGAGCGTTTTGTCCCCAAACTGACCAATTAGGCTACAGTATTTACGCTGTTTGAGAGTCTCAGCAACCGCAGCAGCAGCACCAGCACGGCCGCGTGCTTGCATGGGTGTCGAAGCTGGTTGCGTCCCACACTACAAGACCTACCCACGTTCCAAGGCATCAGCGTCCTGCCATCTGGTCTCAGCCCATCGTCACATACCAAGCCGTTAGGCTCTAAAACCACCGTATCACAGAACTGTCATCCTTTCCAGAACCGGTATATTCCCGTCGAACTACGTGACCAAAGACACCACGACTACGGCCGACGTGATAGCGCCCATCCCTGAAGCCGCAGAACCTCAAGCCGACAATACTGAAGTGGAGCACCCCGCCTTGCCTCAAGCTGCACCGCCCTCCGCGCCCTACAGCCCGCCCATACAGGTAGGATACAGGATGGGTGACCGTCAGCTCTAAACTCGTTCAAATTGGACGAAAACTGGTGTCTTATGAGGTGAAGATTTTGTTGATAAAATCACAGTGAACTTGTCATCATCGCTGGTTAAGCAACTTTTGCTAAGGTTTGGAAAAAGATGGGTTAACGTACCGGTCCAGGTTAAGCAACTGTTGCCAAGGTTTGGAAATAGATGGGTTAGCTTACCAGTCCATGTTAAGTGACTCTTGCCAAGGTTTGAAAATAGATGGGTTACCGTACCGGTCCAGGTTAAGCAACTCTTGCCAAGATTTGGAAATAGATGGGTTACCGTACCTGTCCAGGTTAAGCAACTCTTGCCAAGATTTGGAAATAGATGGGTTACCGTACCGGTACAGGTTAAGCTACTCTTGCCAAGATTTGGAAATAGATGGGTTACCGTACCGGTACAGGTTAAGCTACTCTTGCCAAGATCTGGCAACGGATGGGTTACCGGTCTTGGTTAAGAAACTATTGCAAAGGTTTGGAAATAGATGGGTGGCCGTTCTAAGTTAAGCACCTCTTGTCAACATTTGGAAATGGATGAGAACGAATTAGGTATCTTGACAAAATGTAGGGAGCAATGAGTTTTTTTTCGTGTTTTCAGTGTTGGTCCCATAGTAATAACTATTCACAGTGATAAGTCAGTACCCCCTATCACGATTTTTCTTTATTCACTCACACCTTATGTGTCGTTGTCACCAGGAGCAGAAGTCTTCGACGCCGATCTCCTCAGAGGTAGCATCCATCATCGGCGGCGAAGCCAATGGTGCGGGAGGGGCCCGGCCGGCCAGCGCGGCGCGGCGGGACTCCGGGAGGGACTCCGTCACGGGCAGGAGGAAGAACGAGATCGCGCAAGCCATCGCTAACTATACTGCTACCAGGTGAGATTTCATTGGAATAATAGCTTTTATACCAGTGCCAACCAGGATTGGTGCCCTGAAACAGTGACACGGGGTCGCGGCAGACCACGAAGGAGATGGCGGGACGAACTGGATGTCTTCCTTGAGAATTGGAAAGAAGTAGCACAGAATCGTGACCTTTGGAAGGAGAGGGAGGCCTTTGCCCAGCAGTGGGACAGTACGGGCTAGCTATAATAATATAATAAAATGCCAGTGCCACTCGAAAAAGGGCATTTTATTCAAAAGTATATAAATAAAACTCTCTTTTACTCACTGAGTGAATAAAAACATTTTTGGATTTGAAACAAAAACGAATTATGAGTACATAACTCGTGAAAAAAAAATCATCTCGGTTCTTGTATCCCTCGCTCCGCTCAGGATTCTACTCTAAAATCCTTCGCTGCTCTCGGGATCCAACTTAGTCCCTCGAATTAAATTCCCCTTTTTTTTTCACTTGTTGTATAATCTACTATTGTACTGGTTCAGTAGTAAGCTGTAGTAGTAGTCATATGTCATTACTTCCCAGAATTTGATCCTTATTAGCGACATTATCATACAATGTGTAAACGGACCCTTCACGAAGCCGTCAACCAAGCATTCTGTACATCAAACTAAGTACCTAACCACGCAAAATGGTTGCGCGGATACATAGACAATTAGTTTGTTGATTGGCACAGGTAATCCCCACCTCTAAATCATTCCCGCACAAAACCTCCGTTGTCGATTCCCAACGATCAATGGCTGCCGACACACCATCGCGATAACACATGTTCTCGACATATTAATAAAAAGTGGTGAAATTGGTGTGATCTTCTCGCTTCCGCTGTCTCCATGTTACGTGCCATGCTCCAGGAAGCTGCTTGGGAAATCGAGGTATGTGCAATCCTTCCTTATAAGCGTACTGCTCGTTTTTTCCACGTGTTCCTGACAGTATGCAATTCCTCCCGCCAATTTAGCTGTGCCAATTTATAATTGTTTAAATTCTTAGCAAAAAAACCAGCGCAATCATTTGGTCCTTCAGCCGTATAAGTGTCGTAAAATCAGTGGCAGCCATTCCCTAGGAAATCCTAGGTAGTTCGTTTAGTTAATCCCGCGTATTTGTACCAAATACTTCGCCACGAGGCAAGTTAGGTATTTAGTTAAAATCTCGTAAACTCCGCATTAGATTAAGTAGCATCGTTTATATTTGGCTCAACACCGCAATCATTTACCAATTCTATCGTATCGTATCGTCCCTGTCGTTTCGTATTTCGCTCATCACCGCGTAGTTACATACACCGCATAATTTCTATCGTATTCGTTTCGTGTCGTTATCCTAGCTAGTAATTGGTACTAGCGTTTGTCGTAATCATCGCGTTATTTAAATAAGTTTCAATTTGTTCGAAAACCGGTTCGGTAAGTAGGTCACAGCACGTGTGCGCTCGACTGCCCGGCCAGGTTAAGTTAACAAAACTATCAATTAGTACATCTGCACAATAGAATAGTTAATATTAATTCTTTCTTATATTATTTCCTTTCTTAATTATTTCGTGTTTCATAAATCGCTAACATGCCCATCGACTTAACGCTCAGGCGACTGGTTTCTAAGCGAGATAGAATATTTTGTCGTATGCAAGCAATATGTGATTCGTTAAAACATATTGATTCGGAAGAATTCAATAAGGAATCCTTCCTCTGTGACGTTAAAACAGTAGATTCAATGCGTGCAGATTTTGAAAGTGTGTTGGATGATATTGTTGATCATGAGCTTAAATTAAATCCTGATTACGTCATCAACTATCAGGCGCTTTCTTCGTTCGAAGACCTATTAGGCCGTGTAAAACGAGCCGAGGAAAAACTACAGGTCCAATCTCGTAGTCAGGTTCAAAGGTCACCTCGATTACCTCCTATCGAAATACCCGAATTTAACGGAGATATTAAAAATTGGCCTTTATTTATAGCTAGTTATCGCAACGCCGTACACAATAATGTTTCTCTGACAGACAGTGAGAGGTTATATTATTTAATAGGAAGGTTGACTGCCAAGGCGCGATCTGTTTGTGCCGGCATATCTCCAACCGCTGACAACTACCCTCTTATTTTTGATTTACTTTGTAAACGGTATGAAGATAAGCGTCAATCAGCGACTTCATACCTAGACCAATTATTTGAATTTAAATCTATTTCGTCAGGAACCCCTAGTAGTTTAGAATCTTTTCTCGATAAATTCGCATCGTCTGTAGCCGCGTTAAAAAACACAAAGGTCAATGACCTATCTGATTTTATTTTGTTGCATATCGCTCTTAAAAAACTTGATCCAGACACTGCGCGTACTTTCGAATCTAATCATCAATTAAGATCGAATAATTCCGAAATTCCATCTTTTTCTGATTTAATAAGTTTTGTTCGCGATCACATAAAGGTATTAGAACGTACGTCATCTCCTGTTGCTCGAGTCGTCAGCAACAGAGGATCCGATCGTAAATCTACAAAATCTACACAGGCTTACGCGAGTACATCTGGTTCTGAGTCCGCCGCGTGTAATCTATGCAATGAGCATCATAACTACATTTATAAATGTAGGGTATTTAATAGTTATAACCCAGATCAACGTTTTAAATTCATTAAGTCTAACAATTTATGTATAAATTGCCTAAGTAGTGGTCATCGTGTTTCTGCGTGTGGGTCAACATCTACATGTAGGAAATGTAATCACAAACATCATACTCTCTTGTGTTTCGGAAGTCAAACCCGCTCCCGGCCCACAGAGGCCGCTCCCAGTGACTCGACCACTGTTCAAGCACACACTGACGTAGCCCTGTGTTCATTATCCGATAATCATGGTGGGAGTAGCCACATGATTCGACCTCTTACCACGGTACTCATAGCAACCGCACGTATCATTATCGTGGATTCTCGCGGAATTGAACATAGTTTCAGGGCATTATTGGACAGCGCATCTCAAAGTAATTTTATAACTCGCGAGTGTTGTCAACGCTTAGGTTTGAACATAAATAATCGACCTGCCTGTTCTACCGTAAAGGGAATAGGAGGTTCGAGTAAAACAATTCAGGGTTCCGTAAAAATTAAATTTCATTCTCGTTTCGACCGCAACATAAATTATAATATCGAGTCTTTAGTAGTAGATAAAATTACCGAACGTTTGCCAACTGCTACGGTCGACGCCTCTCTTTTGTCTAACTTCAAAAATTTACCGTTGGCAGACGATACGTATTTTTCTCCAGGCCCAATTCAAGTATTGATCGGTGCTTCAATTTTCCCGCATTTACTTTTGTCGAACAAGGTGCCAGGACAAGCGAAACATTTCTCGCCTCTCGCATTGGAAACTGTCCTTGGCTATGTTATTGTAGGTGATGCCCCGGTACGCGTTGACAGCAACACGACCGTTTCATATTGTTGTACCGCTGATCCGTTGGACTCTGCGATCCGAAAGTTCTGGGAATTGGAGGAAGTAGACGTCCCCCCGCTGCTCAGCCCGGATGACAAATTGTGTGAGGAGTTCTACAACCGCACTACCACTCGGGATAGTGACGGACGATACGTGGTTGCTTTGCCTTTCAAGGGTGATGTCGAATCCCTTGGTAACTCGCGTCAAGCAAGTGAACGTCGGTTTTACTGCTTGGAAAGGAAGATGCAAGCTTCTCCACAATTAAAGGTCGCGTATGACGGTGTCATCCGCGAGTATTTAGGAAAGGGCTATATTTCACCTACAAATTCTGATTCTTCAGAAATTTCATATTTTATTCCGCATCATGGTGTGATCCGAGATGATAAGGTCACAACCAAACTTCGTGTCGTTCTCGATGGTAGTTGTAAAACTACCTCCCGCGTTTCTCTAAATGATCTCTTGTATGGTGGGCAAAATCTACAAGGGAATCTTTTTAATATTATTATTGGTTTTCGTTTATTTTCGATCGCTCTTTCCGCAGACATTCGTCAAATGTTTCTCAGCATTGGAATCCGAGAATCTGATCGGCGTTTCCAACGCATTTTGTATCGCTTTTCCCCGCAAGAACCTTTACAGGTTTATGAATTTAATCGTGTCGTTTTTGGGCTCAAGTCTAGCCCCTTTCATGCGCTGCGAACTATCAAGCAGCTGGCAGAGGACGAGGGTGACTCTTACCCTCAGGCAAAAAATATTGTCGCTGAAGGTTTGTATATGGACGATTTTGTCCATTCCGTTCTCACGGAAGACCAGGGCATTTCCACAGCTTCGGAAATGATAGGTCTCATGAAAGCTGGTCAATTTGAATTAGTTAAATGGACCAGCAACTCCCAAGTCGTCTTGGATTCGATTCCGCCTTCGCATCGCCTGCCAGCTATCAAAGAATTCGACGAGTCCGACCAACATAAGGTACTGGGCTTGTGTTGGTCGCCGACGTCGGACCACTTCGGCATGAAAGTTAGTACCCCTTTTGAAAATTGTACTAAGCGTACAATATTGTCGTGTGTCGCTAAAATATGGGACGTCATGGGATTTGTCGCGCCAGTCGTCCTGTACGCCAAACTGCTGATCAAACAGCTTTGGCTGTGTGATTGTGACTGGGATGATACCCCACCTGAAAATATAGTGAGGCTGTGGACTCGCTTTAAGGAAGAGCTTCCTTTGCTCGGTAGTATAAAAATCCCACGTCACGTTGGTATCGTCGCCGATAGTGTGGTCACTATCTTGGCTTTCGCGGACGCCAGTGAGAAGGCATACGGGGGAGTGATTTACTTCCACGTCCAAAATAGCGATGGCAATATAGTTAAGTTGTTAACCGCTAAGTCTAAGGTGTCTCCTAAGAAGGTCGTTTCTCTCGCTCGTCTTGAGCTATGTGCTATTCTTGTGCTAGCTCAACTAATAAAAAATGTTGTAGTCGCTTGTCAAAACCGCATTGTTTTTCGTAATATATTCGCATTTTCGGATTCGACAGTCGCTCTCTGTTGGGTACATTCGTCGCCCCATCGGTGGAATACCTTTGTGGCCAACAGAGTGTCGAAAATACAAAACGACCTATCTCCACAAAATTTGTATCACGTGTCCGGTACGGAAAATCCCGCAGATTGTCTGTCACGTGGACTCACACCTTCTCAAATTATTGACCATCCGCTTTGGTTCAGTGGTCCTCCGTGGGCTCACTTGGATGTCTCACGGTGGCCTGTCGTTCCCTTCAATCCCTCTTCGGTGTCTGAAGCACAGAAGAGAAGAGAAGAAGCATTCGTTGCTATCCGCTACACCAAACGAAAGATCTCGTATTCTTTCTTTGGTCGATCGTATCTCGTCTTGGAGTAAATTGCTTCGAGTAGTAATCTATGTTTGTCGCTTCGCTAGATTATTACCTCCTAGAAATCGCATGTCAGCAGCAGATTACAACTTCGCTGAACTACTCGTCCTTCGTGAACTTCAGCGCTTTCATTTCTCCACTGAGATCGCTAGAATCAGGGAAGGCAAAGATTGTAGTCCTACCTTTAGACACTTAAAACCGTTCCTCAAAGACGGACTCGTCAGAGTCGGAGGCCGTTTAAGAAACTCAGATTTAAATTATGATCGGAAATACCCTATTTTGCTTCCAAGTAAGGATCTTATTTTGAACTTGTTAGTCGAATATCATCATAAGTTAAACTGCCACGCAGGCCCCGACCTGCTGTTGTCACTATTACGTCAGAAATACTGGATACTTTCTGCACGCAATTTAATTAGGAATAGAATCCACAAGTGCATTCCTTGCTTTCGTCTTCGCCCTAAGCCAAGTTTCCCTGAGATGGCAGATCATCGTTCTTGTCGCGTCGTTCAAACCGCCAAACCGTTTGTCCACACGGGCACAGACTACGCCGGTCCGTTTAAGGTCACTATGTCTCGCGGTCGAGGTATTCGTTCCACCAAGGCCTACGTGTGTCTGTTCGTCTGCTTGACCACGCGTGCGGTGCACATAGAACTAGCTGGTGATCTTAGCACAGCTAGTTTTATGGGCGCTTTGAAGCGGTTCCTGTCTAGGCGTGGCCCCGTGAGTAGGATTTATTCGGACAACGGGACTAATTACATAGGCGCAAAGCGCAAACTTTCGGAACTTCACGAATTTCTTTGCTCAAAACATCATAACAACGAATTCGGTCATATGTTAGCTGAGAATCGTATAGATTGGTCACTCAATGTCCCGACTGCTAGTCACTTCGGCGGCAATTGGGAGGCTAATATAAAAAGTTTAAAGTCTCACTTATATCGAGTCGTAGGTGATACTATTCTTTCGTTTGAAGAGTTAAGCACCGTGCTTACTCAAATCGAGTCCGTTATGAATACTAGACCTCTTTGTAGGACGCTCTCTAGCGACCCTTCGGAACCGCTAGCTTTAACTCCAGCGCACTTTTTGAATCTCACGCCTTTAAAGTACTTGCCTGCGGAGGAAATAGAGGAAAGGACTATTACTGCTAGACACGAGTTGCTAGATAGTTTAGTACAGTCGTTTTGGAAGCGCTGGAGAGGTGGATACCTCCACACGTTGCAATCGCGTCGCAAATGGAACACGCCGGTCGATCCAGTCGCTATCGGCACGGTCGTGATCCTTATAACCGACAATTCGCCTCCACTGCACTGGCCTTTGGGTGTCGTGGAGGAAGTTTTCCCTGACTCCACCGGAGTCACTCGTATCGCTCGGGTTAAGACAGCGACTGGATCCTACTTGCGTCCCGTCGTGCGTCTTTGCCCGTTGCCTAACCAATAGACACGTCGGTTTATCATTCAAGGTTAGGTAACGTTAGCAATTAGGTATTTTAGTAGTTTGTAGTTTCGTATTTGAAGGCATCCCTTCAAGCCCGGGGGAATGGTTGCGCGGATACATAGACAATTAGTTTGTTGATTGGCACAGGTAATCCCCACCTCTAAATCATTCCCGCACAAAACCTCCGTTGTCGATTCCCAACGATCAATGGCTGCCGACACACCATCGCGATAACACATGTTCTCGACATATTAATAAAAAGTGGTGAAATTGGTGTGATCTTCTCGCTTCCGCTGTCTCCATGTTACGTGCCATGCTCCAGGAAGCTGCTTGGGAAATCGAGGTATGTGCAATCCTTCCTTATAAGCGTACTGCTCGTTTTTTCCACGTGTTCCTGACAGTATGCAATTCCTCCCGCCAATTTAGCTGTGCCAATTTATAATTGTTTAAATTCTTAGCAAAAAAACCAGCGCAATCACAAAAATTATTGCTGAGAAATGTTTTTTTTGGGGTGAAAAATCGCGTTTTACGGTAGGACTCAATGTAACGCACTCAAAACATTGTGCTGATGGGTGGATTAAATAGTACGGGGATCGTGGAGGTATTTAAAGTAAAAATCTTATATTAAAAACATGTATTTAAAAAACAACCTATGACCCCCAATATCTCGGCAACAAGTGGTTCCCAGATATGGTCTAGAACAAAAAAATGATCGCAATGACGGGGAAAACAAGTGCCTTTCGGCTTCGTTAAGGGTCGTGTTACACGCTTTATATATTTCATTCAACAATCAATGACTTACATAAGTATTCAATTGTATTACAAACCCTCGTTTATTAGAGTATTTTTCAACGTCGATCTTGTTGTTTTTTTTAGTTTTAGCCGTATTATTTACAAAAATAGAGTGCTACTTACAGGTAATGTAATTTTACATTGAAATAAAGGAATAGTAACTGAAAAAACAATAAAAAAAGAAAATTCTCCTGAGAAAAAATCCGGTGGAACATGATTCAAAATAAGGAGCTGAATGCACCCTGTCAATTTGCGGAGGTCAATCCCTTACACCCTGTATGTATAGATAAACACTAATTATAACATCTCTCTTGCTCTTCCAGTGCGGAACAGCTATCGCTCTCCAAAGGGCAACTCCTGGTGGTGAGGAAAAAGGCCGACAGCGGCTGGTGGGAGGGGGAGCTGCAGGCCAAAGGGAGGAACAGACAGGTCGGCTGGTTCCCCGCCAGCTATGTGAAGGTAAGGACTGGACTTGAAGAATAAATGGAAGTCGGTATAACAGGGCCTCAAGTCTGCCATTACAATAGTGTCAGAATGGTCTATCATTGATATCATAATTGTTGATTTTGACAAGTTTGGTAATCTATATTTTAATATATAAAGGTGAAGAGTTTGTTTGTTTGGTTGAACGCGCTAAACTCGAGAACTACTGGTTCGAATTGAATAAATCTTTTAGTGTTGGATTGCCCATTTATCGAGGAAGGCTATAGGCTATACCATATCACGCTACGACTAATAAGAGCGGAGCAGCAATGAAAAATGTTGCAAAAATGGGACGGGATTTTACGCGGATGAAGGTCGCGGGTCTACTAATATAATGGCGTCATTTTGACTTTCCAATGGTCAACCACTGACACTCCATTGAAAGAAATGGCACAGAATGGTAGTAGAAAAGGTAATCTCGTTCATTATGAATTTAGCAGATTACGAACTTTTAGCAAAATGACAATGGGATCGTTTTGGAATGACAAATTTATAAAAAATAGCAGACTTGGGCTCCAGGTGAGGTGAATAGCAGTGGTAGCCGAGTGGTGTAACCGTCGGACTGCAACGTCATAGGTCTCGAGTTCGAACCCAAGACACGCCCCTCTGGTTTTTCAGATTCATGTGCGTATTGTATAGTTGAACACTTGCTTCGGTGAAGGAAAACATCGTGAGGAAACCGGCATGTCCTACAACCGAACATTCGAAGACATGTGACATCTACCAACCCGTACTGGGTCCGTGAGGTAGATTATAGCCCATTCCCTCTCATAGAGAGGAGGCCTGTGTCCCAGCAGTGGGAACATTATAACCTGATTATGCTGTAACTATACACTGTTAAATTTTGATCGTTTTAATCCCGCGGAGAATCGATCCGGTCCATGAAACACTATCGATTTGTGAAGATAAAATTAAAAAATAAAATACTTTTTTTTTTAAACTTGAATTAACTCTCGCATGAGTGAAAAAACGATGCGAACCGTAAGTAGGCAGCATTCGGTACTAACAGCTATTATGCGTAAGCGCAGTCAACGTGGACTCACAAAAATTAGCCAATCCTAGACCAAGCCCCGCCCCCAAACCCCATTTGATTGGCAATTCAAAAGCCGCGCGCCCCACGCACCCCGCGCGCTAAGGGCATCACAGGACTACGTCATGTAAACAATTCAGTTTCTCTAAGGCGTCATCGGTGTGTTGTTGTTACGATAATCCTTGTCGCGCGAAAGTAATGGCGTCTCGTAATTACGTGTACTCCAACCTGGAGTTCGTTGCCATGGTGCAATTTTACGCGATCGGGGGTTTTGATGCGCAAGCGGCAAGTCGTCTCTACAGCGAACCAAACCACTTGCAATCATGCCAGTGGATATTAAACAATCGCGAAGTTAATATTCTGTAGACGGACGAATCGACTTTTACGCGTGTAGGACTATTTAATCAACGAAATGATCATTTTTGACACACGTGATTAGTGAGTGTAGTCATCAAGTGCGCGAACAATTATTACGTACCGCGAAGTGTCCCTTAGTTTTAAATAAATCAAAGGTGATTTAGGTATGTAACAGAACTTATTTTAAATCATTATAAATAATTTTGATTCCACATTTTTAAATTCGCCATAACGGCACGATTACGATTATGACGGTCTTAAGCCCGTAAAAGTATGAAGGAAGATTTGGAATCATTTAATTTGTTAACGCGAACATCAGCTGAGCGAGTCAATAACCTAACTTGTAGGTAGGACGACGCGACGCACGCGTAGGCAACTAGCTCGTGGGGCTACTACTGAATTGATTCATTTTGCGAGTATTACGTTATCACTTAATTTTTTTTTTTTTTAAGGGATACAGTGCTGTGCACGCTTTTGATGAATAGTATTTTGTAAGTTAAACCACCGGTCCAAGGGATTAAAACGATCAAAATTTAAGCGTGTATAAGTCCATTGAAAAGTTACATTTGGGGTTGCGTTTTTTAGAGGACGCAATTTTATTTTTTTGATGTGTAGGGGGGTCAGTGTAAAGCTAAAATCAAGTTTGTGGGGTCGCCACCCTTGCCCCACGGCCGCCATCTTGAAAATAGTGGTTGAAATGGTTATTACGATTTATCTCTTAAACTATTTATCTGATAAAAAAAATTGACAACATTTTTTGTTGCAAATTGAATTCTCTACAATTTTGGTCCAGTATCTTTTTGTCGTAGAATTATAAATAAAAAAGTTACAAGCGAAAATGTTCAGAAATTCGAGAAAAAAAATTGTATTTTTCGATATAACATTTCAGTGGACTAATATAACTGTCTGAAATCTTAATACATGAAAATAATACAATATTACATGAAAATGTAACAAAAAAAACTTTCCTCAGATCCTACAATCTTCAGGCCGTACATCAGGTAGAACTACTCCAGTTCTATCCAAGATGGATACCTTACCCGCTGAAACAGTCATCGATAAGGTAAAATTATGATATTCATTATGTACTAGAAGTAGAGTTGAAAATAGTATGCTTACATGGTTTGGTCAATAGAGAGGATGAGTGAAAGGCGACTAACAAAAGGTATGCCGTGTCGACGGTGCGTTCGTGTTCCACGTGCGCTTAAGGCAAGGGCCGCTGCCTGCCGGGGCTGCGGGACTGTTCGAAAGAGATACCGCGGCCCTGGAACACAAAGGGCAAAGAAGGAACATGGATGGGTTTTAGTCAGTAAAAGTCTGACACTCCCTCCCACTCCGCCCAGAGCGGGGGGGTTATTTGATGATTTCCCATACGAAAAAAAAAGGTATTTACAAGGCAGATGTGAGTGGAGGGGACGCCCTAGAAGGACATACACTGACCTATTGGTGAGGTTCTTCAGATAGGTCAGGTGCGTAGTACTCTGTAATCAGTGATTTAGGCAGAAGTGTACCTAATAGTACACCCACATGTCGCCAGTTATGTTTAAGTCCCATATAACAGGGGGCGATCCTATTGCCATCAGCCGGACACAAATCCAGACTCCGTGGCTGCTACTGAGGGATTCAGAAATTGTATTTTTTTTTACTTGCACTGTCACTTACGGTATATCTTCTTTGATGATGACAGTCATCCCGCGATCCTGGCGCTTGCAACAGCGTCGAAATATCGAGAGCTCAGAATAATCAAAATCAAAGCATTTATTTCAAGTAGGCCAGTTACAGGCTTTTTTGAATTGTCGAAACAAAGACAACAATGAAGTGTAGCTACAGTCCCAGTCACAAGGCATAAAAACTGTGAAAGTACTGTAGTTGCCCATTCCAAGGCGTAGATCTCTATGGAGAAGAACGGGCAAGAAACTCCATGGACACTCTTTTAAAACAAAATAATTTAAAATCACTGAAGATATCCCGTAAGTGACAGTATAAGTTTAGTTAACCCTGTTACGAATAGCCAACATAAATTTAAAAAAATAACATTTTCATTATTTTTCCGTCATGAATCGTTTGTGCATCGTTTGTGAACGTTTGTGTCACTACTGATTTTTTTTGTGACTAATTAGTTAATTAGTAATTAATTTTTTAATTTTCAGCTTACGATTAGCCAACATTTTTTTTAATTAATCGGAAAATAGACTTCCGGGTACTTAATCGATCGGAAATCGTTTGTGAATTCCGAATATGCCAACAAAAATGTTTGTGAATAATTATTTATCGAGAAAATAGGAAAAATAAAAGTTTTTTTTTTTTTTTTTTTCATCATGTCGCGTTGTCTTTTCTCGTCACTCCTTATAATTGGCGCTGTTGTCTGCTTTAATACCACCTAGTGTAATACATAATAGCTAACCTTAGAGGAAAATGACAGCACAACAGCTGTATATTATTTTTATTTATAACCTAAAAAAAGAGTGAGATCGAAAGAGAAATGTCATTTCGCATAGAAAATGGTAATTGGATTATTATAAACTAATTGTTGAGTCTCCAAGCTGGACTGATGGCATCAAAAAAAAATGGAATGACACTCATTCTCAATATTCTAGTGAGATAAACGCACAGAGAACTTATAATTTATTTTCGGAAATTTTTGCTGGATTTTTATATCATAAAGCTAAAGCATTTAATCTTTTTAATCCTCCAGAATGCTGGGATGTAAGTTAACAATATTTTAATTATTTTTTTATTAAAGATGAAAAAGAATTTATCTAAATTATTTTAGAAAGAACGTGGATATGGATTGACAACAGTAACTAGTTGCGAAGGCTTAGCAGTTCCATCATATTTTTATATTCAATTTGTCTGGTGTTTTGCATCTTTGACTGGAATATTATTATTTCTTTATGCAACTCATCTCAGGGAATCTATTTATGGAGGTTTTATAGCCAGTTTAAGTTATTTTTTTAATTTCACCGAACGTACAAGAGTACAGTGGACATCTCCTTTACGTGAGAGTTTTGCTTATCCAATATTGTTGTGGCAAATGTTCTCTGTGACTACAGTTTTTGACAAGAATAAAACTAAAGAGAAGAAGCAATTTCAATGAAAAGATATTTTTGATAATTTTCCTTTTTGGGTGAGAATTTTTGATAATTTATCAATGTATTAAGGAATATTTATAATTTTTATGCTGAAAGGTTAAGATAATTATTTTTATTTCAGAAAATTTTTACTTCTACTACATTAAGTCTAGCATGCTGGCAGTTTTTTCAATTTGTTTTAACAACTCTACTCCTTTGTTAACTTATTCTACATTGGATAAAGATAATTCCATGTGAATTATTATTGAAAATAACGGCAACTCATGGATTATCAATAATCATCAATAGCTTATTCGGAAATCATTGTGCTTTTTCAATTTATGCAGCTTCGGCTGTTGGAATTTTTGTAGTGATAATTTGAATACACAATTAGAGAATACTTTAAGTCCAAAATGGCTTATTTTGATAAATATACTCAGTACAACTATTTTCACTTACTTCCAAAAGTTTGCACTTGATATTGCTTACGTGGACTACAGCCATGTTTTTGATATTTTAAAAGCCAAACTCACCAAATACAAAGACTTTCATACTTTGCTTTACACTTGCTCAGCAGAATTTAATTTTCTGCCATACGAAAATTATGAAGTGATCATTAAAACGTTTCTGCTTTCAACAGCAATTCTAGCAGGATTTTTAGCAGTATATTTTTGGTATAGAAATTATAATACCCTAGGTTATTCAGATTGTATTGAACCTGGAATGACTTACAATGATGGAATGAATGACAGAGATGCAAAACACCAGACAAATTGAATATAAAAATATGATGGAACTGCTAAGCCTTCGCAACTAGTTACTGTTGTCAATCCATATCCACGTTCTTTCTATAATAATTTAGATAAATTCTTTTTCATCTTTAATAAAAAAAAAAATTAAAATATTGTTAACTTACATCCCAGCATTCTGGAGGATTAAAAAGCTTTAGCTTTATGATATAAAAATTCAGCAACAATTTCCGAAAATAAATTATAAGTTCTCTGTGCGTTTATCTCACTAGAATATTGAGAATGAGTGTCATTCCATTTTTTTTTGATGCCATCAGTCCAGCTTGGAGACTCAACAATTAGTTTATAATAATCCAATTACCATTTTCTATGCGAAATGACATTTCTCCTTCGATCTCACTCTTTTTTTAGGTTATAAATAAAATAATATACAGCTGTTGTGCTGTCATTTTCCTCTAAGGTTAGCTATTATGTATTACACTAGGTGGTATTAAAGCAGACAACAGCGCCAATTATAAGGAGTGACGAGAAAAGACAACGCGATATGATGAAAAAAAAAAAAAAAACTTTTATTTTTCCTATTTTCTCGATAAATAATTATTCACAAACATTTTTGTTGGCATATTCGGAATTCACAAACGATTTCCGATCGATTAAGTACCCGGAAGTCTATTTTCCGATTAATTAAAAAAAATGTTGGCTAATCGTAAGCTGAAAATTAAAAAAATAATTACTAATTAACTAATTAGTCACAAAAAAAATCATTAGTGACACAAACGTTCACAAACGATGCACAAACGATTCATGACGGAAAAATAATGAAAATGTTATTTTTTTAAATTTATGTTGGCTATTCGTAACAGGGTGTTTAGTTATAAACCGTGAAAGCTTGAAACGGTGATTAGGTATATTTTATGTTTAACCTTTTGACCGCCAAATACACGCGCACACGCGTCCCTCCACGCCACAACTTCACCTACCATTTGGTCACATATTTATGTCACGCGCTTGCTTGTCACATATATGTGACAGTTGCGTTCAGAAGGTTTAAACAGTGACTAGGTATATTTTATGTTTAACTTTTTGAATGCCAGTGCAAACAACCACACGCGTGCCCTCCACGCCAAGCCACAACTTCACCTACCATTTTGTCACATATTTGTGACACACGCTTGCTTGTCACATATATGTGACAGTGGCGTTCAAAAGGTTTAAACAGTGATTAGGTATATTTTATATTTAAAACACATTTTTTGTATATCTAACATGAAATTGTGATTAATAACTGATATGTCGCAATGCTGCTTGCTTTTATTAACGCTTTGCTTAAACAACGAAATCAATTTAATATTTCAATCAAGTATTTTTATAGTTTTCTAACCATTTTTAGGTTCAACAATATTAGTTTCGCATATTCACACAAATGTCGAATTTATAAGAATTTAACGAAGTTTATGTTAAAAATTACAAATTAACAACAAAAAATGACATCGAAATATTTAAGATGCAAACTGGGTTTTTGGCTTATGTAAATAAGGTTTGAAATACCAAAGCATGATCATTTTACAATATAAAGTGTTCGTAAAACCTTATACAATGTGTTAAAAATCATTCTAATATTTTGTTATCACTCACTACATCAAAATAATGTTAAAAGATGAGTGGATTTCATTTGTGATATATCACAATTTACCATACTTCTTAGTGGTAGATATAAAATAGACCAAGATTCTGAAGATTTTCACACAAATTTGATGTAAAATAGACAAAGAGACAGAAGATTTTCACACAAATTTGTTGTAAAATAGACCAAGAGACAGTATTTTTCACATATTTTTTTCGTATATATTTCTTTGGTGACGGTTAAATTTTAAGTTAACCTAAAATCTTTTGGTGGTTGGTTAATCTATAGTTGAACTCACAGTTAAATAACCTATTGCAGGTTATCGCACTATATCCGTACACCGCGCAAAACGCAGATGAACTGAGCTTTGAGAAAGACGACATAATAGCTGTCACTGATCGATCGCAAGACCCCGCTTGGTGGCAAGGTAACTAACCGAACCTACCTGTTTCTAATACGTAGTATTATGTAACATGTATATACGAGGTGTAAACGGACCCTTCACGAAGCCGAAAGGTACTTGTTTTCCCCGTCATTGTGATCATTTTTTTGTTCCAGACCATACCTGGGAACCTTCTAGTTACGGAGATATTGGGGGTCAAAGTTACAACTTTTTCACAAGTTTTTTTTTATATACATGTTTTTTATGTTAGATTTTTACTTTAAACACCTCCACGACCTCCGTACTATTCAATCCATCCATCAGCACAATGTTCTGAGTGCGTTATATTGAGTCCTACCGTCAAACGTGATTTTTGACCCCAAAAAAAAAGTCGTTTCCCAGCAAATTTTTTTGTGTCAAGTTAGTTCGTGTTAGGCTTCGCGAAGCCGTCAGCCAAGCATTCTGTACATTAAACTACGTAACTGTACATAAAAATTATTGCTGTGAAATGACTTTTTTTGGGGGGGGGAAATTAAGTTTTATGGTAGGATGCATTTAATAGTACGGGGGTCGTGGAGGTAATTAAAGTAAAGTTATAAGATTAAAAACTTGTAATTAAAAAAAACTTGTGAAAAAGTTGGAATTTTGACCTCCAATATCTCTGTAACTAGAAGGTTCCCAGGTATGGTTTAAAACAATAAAATTACCAACAATAAGTGCCTTTCGGCTTCGTTAAGGGTATTTTTACATCCATTATTTAGATACAAGTGTTAATTTGTGGGCCCATAGGTTAGGGGTGGGTTCTGTATCAATGATGGATCCACAAAAAAATATAGAAGAAAATTAAAAATTACCACAGTATGATTAGGACCGACCGCTTTAATGAGTCCTCCGCCTTGCCCCATCAAAGGCACATTAAGCGTCCACAAAGTCTTACAATATCCCACAGGTTATTTGCTTTAAAATAACCATAATCCACGTAGGTATTACGATACTAATTGAACCAATTCGAGATCAACCTTCAGACTATTCCATTTAAATTGATACCTTCGCGAGGACTCATTAAAGCGGTCGGTCTATAGTTAATATTGTAACAAGCACTACACTACTTATATTGAAGCAACATAAATAAGTTGTGGTATTTTTTAAAGGGGTTTTGTTTTTCTTCATTGATATGGAACCCGCCCCTAAGCAAGGCACGCAATTTACTTAACACTCTGTATACATATGTGTGTATTGTATTTATATTAAAGAATATATATATATGTTCAGACGCCAGCACATCAAACTACAAGAAATTGTCAAATTTTCCCAATCAACCTAGAACCTAATGCTTTAACGATAAAATTTAAAATCTATTAAAGAAAATTAAGAGCGTTACCGACTTACGGCATTTCGTACAAACTTTTAAGTCCTTATTTTTCAAAATGACTGAATCGATTTCAATGAAACTTCATACGCATAAGCAGGATACATAGCTCTTAAAAATTTATACAACTTGTAACAGAAAGGGTATAGTCATATGAAAAGATATGCTGCAGATCATCAAACTGAACAACTTCCTCTATGGGTCCAATATCGTAAATGCAAAAAAAAATTCAGCAGTCCCATACAAAATTTCGATACCTACTCGACTCAAATGTATGGGACGATTGATAATTTTTCGCAACATATCCTTTCATATGACTATAACCTTTCTGTTACACCCTGTAGAGAACATTTTCGAAATGTCTTTTAAAAAAAAAAGATAATTTGAAATTTCTGTTTCTATGGAAAATTAAAAATCGGTCTAATTTAGCTGTAACACTATTTTTCGAAAAATGTTCTCTGATAACTTTTTAGACCTATGTATCCTGCTTATGCGTATGAAGTTTCATTAAAATTGGTTCAGTCATTGCGAAAAATAAGGACTTCAAATTTTGTATGAAATTCTGTATGTCGGAAACGCTCTTAACAGATTGTATTTATTTATTTATTTTAGTACATGGAGGACTTACAGCTAATAAAAACAAACAAAAAAGGAAACCATAATCACCAGAAAGCTAGTTACAAATCCTCACGTATAGACTTATAATAGAAAAGATTTATGGTGTGAGCACAAAAATAATAATAATATAAAATAATAGTAATACCTTGATGTGCTGTCGTCTGTACATAAATAACTTTATTTGTATTATTTTTATACTGGGTGATTGGTTTAAAAAGACAGCAATACTTTAAAAGATTCAATATTCTTTATTTTGCATATATTTAGATAAAGGACTCATGAACTAACTCTACATGCTCTGGGACTAACTATAAAATTATCATCATCTGCCTAGCCTTTTCCCAACTATGTTAGGGTCGGCTTCCAGTCTAACCGGATGCAGCTGAATACCAGTATTTCACATGGAGCGACTGTCTATCTGACCTCTACAACCAGTTAGTACTAGGTAATACCCCTTGGTAAGACTGGTTGTCAGACTTTTTGGGCCACTGACTACCTGTAACGACTGTCAAAGATCTACAAATAACACCCGGGACCAACGGCTTAACGTGCTTTCCGAGGCACGGAGGAAACTCGGTATGTAACGGGTGGTCACCCATCCACAGACCAACCTAGGCAAACACGGCTTAACCTAAAGATCGACCCGAGCGGCTGTTATTATTTAGCCACGAGCACCTCCTCGAGGTCAGATAGGCAGTCGTTCCATGTAACATACTGCATCCAGTTAGACTGGAAGCCGACCCCAACACAGTTGGGAAAAGGCGTACAGATGATGATATACTAAGTATTCTAATATTTGTTTTTCTTTTTACAGGTGAACTTCGAGGGATGACGGGGCTGTTCCCAAGCAACTATGTAACGAAATTAGTTAACTAAATTATGTTTAGTAACACTCAATCTTGCTTAGTTCGTTAGTCATCAAATTTTAGCAGCTAAAACTGGTTTAGTATTACTAAATGGGAGTTTCCCTCTCTGACCCTGATATCTAAACTCAAGTTAATATAATTACTGGATTTTAAGCAACTTTATGCAACATTTGTTATGCAATAGACAAGAATTTGAACGAAGTAAGAACCGTCAAAGTAAGCAAAGAATTAAACTACAGAGTAAAAAACGTATCTTAACACGTTAACTGCCATGTCAGGCACCGGTGCCTGACAGACACACTATCTGTTCAGGCCATGTCAGTCACCGGTGACTGACACCAAGCATCAAATTCAAATGACCGCAGTCTGCCTGTCACGTTTACAGTGTTCTTTTCTATTAAAAATGCCTGACACCAAGCAAGACATATGCAACATTACACATTTTAAATTTTAGCATTTTTTATCAAAATAAAGGTAAGGGAACACTGTATACATAATTATTCAATTTGGAATCAATACGTAAGAAATTAAATTTGGAGGACACAGGAAATATACCTTGACAGTTAACGTGTTGTTATTACTTTTACTCAAAGACATTCAAATAAAACTAGCTATAGACGGGACAAGACCAAGAAACTGACAATTCCAAAACCTGTTACAAATTAGTAACAAGTCGATCAGTCCAGTGCGATACGTCGCCTTGTCAGGTCGCATTCATATGACACAAAGACACTCAAATATTTCCGAGCTATAGACGGGTCATGAAGAAAATCGTAATCCAAAACTTGTTACTACATAGTAACAATTCGTTCTGTCTAGTGTCATCTGTGTCATACGCCCGCTTGTCAGGTAGCATTCGTGTGTCAAAATCGAAAATATTCAGGATGAAAATTATTGTATGACAATATTCCCAATGTCCTCTCTATATGTGTTTCTTAAATCTCTTTGCTTTTACTCAAATAATCACTTTTTGACGTTTATAGATACGGTTGTCAGTTACGACTAAATCAACTTTAGTATAACTAAATCTAGTTTTAGCTGGCTAAATAAAAATATCCATGATCTAAAACTATACTATTTTAGCGATAGTAACTGTTTGAAAGATTACCTTATAAAGAACAATGTTATATTATAATCTAGGTGGTTTAAAATATACAATTTAAAAGACAAATATATAGCAAAAATGTTTTTCTATACGATGTCGTAGTATTTGAAAAAAAAACTTAAATAGCACTCTTAATACTGTCATTACAGTCTTGTCACGGATATTTTACTTATAATTTAAATAATTTTACATCTGTTATAATGAAAATTTGCGATTGCCTGTTGCGCTGCGTGTCGCGGGTTTGATACTCGCACGGAACAAACATTTGTATGGCCTACAGGTAGTTGTTCCGGGTCTGGTTATTTGTGTATGTGAGGGGCAACGATTTAAAAAAAAAACAAATCTGTCTAAATCACAGTGGTATTTAAGGCCAGAGCACGAAGGGGACGGCGGGGCATAACATTTAATCTTTACTCAAAGTAAATTCATACGTATCTAGTGGTTACAAGACACACATTCAAATGTTTAGAGATCGACCCCAAGGCATCAAAGCTTTACCTTCGCGGCATTGGACATTGGAATATAAACCTTATTACCACTTGTTACGTATGAATTTATGTTGGGTAAAGATAAAATGATCTGCACCCCGCCGTCCCCGTCGTGCGCTGGCATGTATTGTCGTTCCAATAAAATTTCCATAGGTAAAATAACAGTGGCAGGGCTGTAATAAGACAATTATTAGGCTCTGGCCAAACTATAATTTTGCCAGCTCGTATTGTTGCCATCTTGAACGCATATTACTCTTTCCGTGTTCAATGATACACACTGATTGCTTGATCAGAACCGATGTAAAATAACTATTTCTATAAATAAATATACATGGTGTAAACGGACCCTTCATGAGGCCGTCAACCAAGCATTCTGTACATCAAACTAAGTAACCCTACGCAAAAAATATTGCTGGGAAACGACTTTTAAATCACGTTTGTCTCTAAAATTCAATGTAATGAACTTAAAACATTGTGCCGATGTATTAAATAGTAAACGGGTCATGGATGTATTGAAAGCAAAGTTAAAACCTTAAAAATAAGTAATTAACCTTTCGTGTGCCGGAACGTAGATCTACACGAGACACAATGACTTTTTAATTGTGTCTGGATACTCGGCATACGAGTGGTTAAACAAAATTTGAACGTTGACCTCCAATATCTCCGTAACAAGAAGGTTCCCAGGTATGCTCCCAGAACAAAAAAAAACGAAATGACAGGGAGAACAAGTGCCCAGCTCTTTAAGGGTATATTTATACCCTACTACGATCTATCCATACTCCTTGCGACTCATCCATGACCCAGCCAACGTGGTGCGCGTCCAGGTCATCTCGCCACCTGTCTTTGGCCGGCCTTGGCGGGAACGTCCATCTACCCATGGCGTGGAGACTACTTATTGCCTGACTGGTTACTTGCCCAGCGGCCGTTATGCATGTGGCTTACATGACCTGCCCAATTCCATTTGAGCCTGGCTGCCTTTTGGACTACGTCAAAAATTTCTATTTGGAGCGCAGCGTGGTATTCCGTATTCTATCTGATCTTCTTTTCAAGTTCATCTTAATACAGAGTGTAAGGGATAGCCCTTCACAATTCAGTATATCATACTAAGATGACCGGTACAAGAAATTATTGAAAGAATATAAAACAAATTAAATTTATTGGATTCCCATAACATTCCTGAAATAATTTCTATCTAAATACTGTGTTAAAAAAAAGCATATTTTCAAGCAATCGGTGTTTTTAATTGAACACGGAAAGAGATACGCATCTTGTAATTACTTTAATATTTAATTATAAAATAATTAATCGTCTATAATCATGTAGCTGATTTTAGTAGGAATAAATGTTACAATCTTTATTTTTTGTTTTATTTTTTACTACCCTTTGCGAGCTCGCACTATGCGGCCGCGACGCGACTTGTCGCATGGCTGGCTGCTATCTTGAACACTGACGCCAGGAAGAAAGTCGTCACACTTTCTTCCTGGTTTCGACTAAAAGTCGCTTCTGTGGCCAAAAGTTGTTGGTCGTGGCCGCGTAGTCCGCAAGGTACCTTATGGCGCAATTACACTTGGTCGTTATATAGCTGTGGCGAGGTAGTGCATCCTTACCTAACCCCTACCTGTTGAAAATCTCCCACCTGGACATGAGGTTGCCAGGGCTGACCTGGATATCTTAAAATAGACTCCGGACCCAGGTTGGTCGCAGCAGATGGAGATTCATTAATGACTGCTCTGGAATGTAATTTTGGTGCTGTTCTACAAACGATGGGGCACTTAATATCGTGTCCTGTTGTTTGTTCACTACAGGAACTGATGGACGCTACCAAAAGCGTCAAACTCGTAGCTCAGTTCTGGGCCCATACAATTTAGATTTCCATCGACACGCTAAGAAAAAGAAGTTATATAGCAGTGATAGTCTAGTGGTGTGACCGTCGGACTGCCAAGTCATAGGTCTCGAGTTCGAACATAAGCCACACGCCTCTGATCGACCTCGGATTCATGTGTGTATTGTATAATTATTTATCACTTGCTTCGGTGAAGGAAAATACCGAGAGGAAACCAGAATGCCGGAGAGATATTTCTCGGCGGCATGTAAAACAAAGTCCGCCCATGGGTGGTAGAAAGACTGACGCCAGATTGGGCACTAAGCACACGAAAAAAAAAACTTGGTCATTAGCACGTATTCGGGTGGTCGAATGAGTATTAGGATTCGGACACCCGATACATTTATTATCTACACTGAAGTGAGGATTGTGTGGAGAGTTCACCCCACAATCCTCACCAACATATAGCTATAACTTCGGAATCGTAATGCGACTATTTTTTTAACCTTGGTGACTATTTCTGGACTATTTTTTTGCGTACTCAAAATTGATTTTCATGAAGTTATCAAAGGAGAAGATTGTGTGGTGAAGGACACATGATTTATGTGCATGCCCAGGACCCGACTAACGAGTCCAAATCTAAGTAGGCTTTAGAGGCGACCCTATTGCCATCAACCTCACCAAATTCCTGAAGGAAACCCCCAATTAAACTGTCTAATCCGGGAATCGAACCGAGGTCCTCAAGCTCAGCAGCCCCGCAGCACTGGATAGATCGAAAAGGAAAAATGAAACACAATAAAACAGTTTTTCAATTTTTTTTAAATAATTTTTCACTATTACTTAATCCAACAGTATATAAATAGTATTACTATATACTTAACTCCAAAAACCGACGCCAGATGTAAACACGACATTATTGCTACGACGTAAAGTTCAATTTTGACTGCAAAAATATTACGACGGGTTATTATTCTTGAAAAAATATTTATAAGGTAATAAAAATCAACTGTTCTTCATGTTTAATAGCAAATATGACAGTAACATAATTATAACATCATGCCTGTAATACCCGGAGTTAGGCAGAAGCGTACCTAATAGTACACCCAAATTTCGCCAATTATGTTATTGGGGGCGAGCCTATTGCCGTCAACCGGGCACAAATACAGACTCCAGAACCCTAGGCATCCATGACATTTTATAGAAAAAAATAAGATGTTAAAATACAAAATTACGTAGTCAAGTCAAAATTAAACTTTTCGCCTCAAAATGTGCTCATGCAATTATGGAGTTTCACAAAAAAAAACTAAAATTTATAGAAGGGAAGGAAAAACAATAAGTTCTTGGGATTTTAGGGAAAAACAATAAAATACATAATTTCTGGAATTCTTATGTCTTCGAGTAAATTTAGCAACAAAATTGACAGACCACGCTTTGTACGCAAATATGAAACTTATTTTCATAGAGATACTGTTCATATTCGTATTAGCAACTGTGAGCAAGCGTTTCATATGAATATATGATCATTTTACAAAAAGTCTGACAACCAGTCTTACCAAGGGGTATCGTATTACCCAGTACTAACTGTGTTGTGGAGTTCAGATAGGCAGTCGCTCCATGTAAAATACTGGTATTCAGCTGCATCCGGTTAGACTGGAAGCCGACCCCAATATAGTTGGGAAAAGGCTAGGCAGATGATGATGCTAGTTTTCATCGGTTGGATCAGCTCTGAGTTCAAAATCCAAGAGCGCTACAACATTCAGGCATCTTGGAAGAGCTGTTTTCGTGAAAACAGATTAAATGGTTTATATTCGTATAACACGTCTAGTTAAGTCAAAGTGCAGTCTATGAATTTTGCCCTTAAGTTAGATACAAATAAAAAAATGCAGATGATTTGAAAAGCATTGTCAAATGTTGAAAACGTTGATATATTTACCGCCTAAGTCAAAGATATTCAAATATTTACGAGCTATAGATGGGACAAGACTACGAAAATCGTAATCTAATACTTGTTACTACTTAGTAACAAAGCATTCGTGTCAAAATCGAAAATGTTCGCGATCAAAATTTTTGTTCGAAAATATTCCCAATGACCGCTCAATAAGTCTTAAATCTCTTTGGCATAAGCAGTGGTTGAAAATCCTACAATGAGGTTTATTTAGGTATTACAAATCTGACTTAAAAAAAAAAGTAAGTATTTTGTGTCAAAACACTGACATTACTTTTCAAATCACCCTGTATACAGATTGTATAGTTTATTTCATTTGTATCAACCATATTTTATTGAAATTGTTAAAACAACTGATTTTATCATGTTATATAGGGTGACTGGTAATTAGTGACCGATACTTAAACACGTGATTGTACTCATGATAACAAACAACTTTCCCAAAGAAATATTTTTTTTTAACGGCTAACAGCTGATAGGTCACAGGCGCACGCGAAATTTCATACGGCTGTTGTGTTATGGTGCTAAAAGTCTATGTATAAAAAAAAATGTTTCTTTGGGAAAGTTGTTTGTTATCATGAGTACAATCATGCGTTTAAGTATCGCTCACTAATTACCAGTCACATTACATAACCAAGACATTGGGTCCAGATATATGCAGGTGCTCTAAAGTCTGACAACCAGTCTTACCAAGGGGTATTGTATTACCCAGTACTAACTGTGTTGTGGAGGTCAGATAGGCAGTCGCTCCATGTAAAATACTGGTATTCAGCTGCAACCGGTTAGACTGGAAGCCGACCCCAACATAGTCGTGAAAAGGCTAGGTAGATAATGAAGTGATTGGGTCAAAATATACATATACTATAAAATCAGTTGTATTAACATAGTAAGTGTTTCTGTATATTATTTGGTGGAGATATATCAGTCAGGACTGAATTCACTTGTCAAGACGCCATCTTGGATTTTAGCCAACCAGGGCATTCAAAGAAGGATTATGATTTTGGCAGGCTATGTAGGGTCAGACGTAAGATAATGTATTACCCAGTACTAACTGGGTTGTGGAGGTCAGATAGGCAGTCGCTCCATGTAATATAATTTGGTGATCAGGTGCATATGGTTGAATGGAATGATTGATGTGACAACATCACGCCTGTAATCGTCGAAGGGCTAGGTAGGTGTAGAGGTGTACCTACCTACATACAGGGTGTAAACAGACCCTTCGCGAAGCCGTCAACCAAACATTATGTACATCAAACTATGTAACTTTACGCAAAAATTATTACTGGGAAACGACTTTTTTCAGGATGAAAAATCTAGTTTTACGGTAGGACTCAATATAACACACTGAAAACATTGTGCTGATGGATGGATTGAATAGTATGGGGGTCGTGGAGGTGTTTAAAGTAAAAATCTTACATTAAAACATGTATTTAAAAAAACTTGTGAAAAAGTAGGAACATTGACCCCCAATATCTCCGTAACTAGAAGGTTCCCAGATATGGTCTAGAACAAAGAAATGATCGCAATGACGGGGAGACCAAGTGCCTTTCGACGTCGTTAAGGGTCTCGTTACACCCTTTACAGTACTGAGTGTGAATTCTAATTCTTTGTAAACATTGACGATTCAAAAGTTGCTTTTAATGGTTTACTTGAGTTAAATGTTTTTGACTTTTACGGTGAGAAACATAATCCTATATTGAAATCAAAGATGGCGTCTTGTCAAGGGACAATAAATAAGTAAAGCTACTGATGTTGGCTGGAGTTGGCCGCCGTGTGCTCGCGATGGTCGCGCCAGTGTCTCTCAACGAATTTCTTTATGTAGTTGTATGGTTTCGAGTCTTTCTCTCCTAATACATTGTCAACCTGCAAAAGAGAGTTATTCAAATTAGATTTTTAATATTATAAAGCTAAAGAGTGTGTTCGGTTGAACGCGCTTAATCTCACGAACTATCAATCAATCAATCAAACTTTATTTGTGAACAAAGGTATTACAATAAAGGTCTTATGTATACAATTTAGTCGAGCTCTATGTCCTACCAATGAAATTGGTGTACAAATCTATTCATTTTTTGTAATAAGTCTGAATTTATACAATAAAATGTCAAGTTCGAGTAAATTATGTCAATTAAATCAAAAGACGAACAATATTCCACTTTAACTATATTAATATTTAACTATTGGTTCGAATTGAAAAATTATTTTAGTGTTGAATAGCTCATTTTGTTGGCTGGCCCTGCCGTTTCGGAGATTAGACGGAACAAGCAGACAGAATGATAAAAATAAAATGATTTTAGTTATAAGTACCATATTATTATATACTTTCATATGAATTCAGTTAATAACGGTTTTTTTTAAATTACAAACAGACACTTCATTTTTATTTATTTGTAAAGATGGTTGTCTGATCAAGAGATATTTTGAGGTAGCTTTAATAATAAAAGGTTATTTTTCAAATAAAACTGAAAATAAAAGATAATGAAGACATTATGGATAATAAAACTTATAACTTAACTTACAGGATATCCTCCGTGATTATTCATTATTTTGAGCTCCCGGTATTGAACAAGTTAATAGAAAACTAAAAAAACTAAAACTTGGCATACCTTGTAAGGAGGTGTGATAATAACTTCATTATAAACTCGGATGTTCTGGCCGGCCCAGGACACGTCGTCGATGACCCGAGCGATGGCCATGAACAGACGCTGACCCTCGGGGTCCAAGCATGCTGATAGGGCTGAAACCTGCAAGATGGTGACACAGAAATTAGATGATGTGGTATGAGAGAACTGGCATCATTATCTGCCAGCTGTCATTTGTAGATCTTTGACAGTTGTTACCGGTAGTAAGTGGCCTGAAAGTCTGACAACTAGTAAAATTGAACCAGTATCATGTTACCCAGTACTTACAGGGCTGTGGAGTACAGATAGGCAGTCGCTCCATATAAAATACTGGTAAGAATGGAAGCCGACCCCAACATAGTTGGATAAAAGCAGGCAGATGGTGATCTTCCTGCCCTTGTCCCATTCTACTTGTGGTCAGCGCAACACATTTTCTTCTTCCATTTTCATTTTACATGCCATCAAGAAGTATCTCTCAGGCATGCTGGTTACCTTACGAAGTTTTCCTTCACCGAAGTAAGTGATAATTTTACAATACGCACACAAATCCCAAAAATCAGAGTTGCTTGTCTTTGGTTCGGACTCGTCCTACGACTTAGCAGTCCGACGGTCACAACCACTAGGCTATCACTGCTCCCCTTGTAAGATACATCATGGTAAGACTGGTTGTCTTACTTTCAGGCTACTGACTATGTCTCATTGGGCAAGTGTGTGAGTGCTAAGCACGAGATCCTGGGTTTAATTCCCAGACCGAGCAAAGTGTAATTGAGCTATTCCATCAGGAATTACTCAGTAGCTGCCACAGAGTCTGGATTTGGGCCCGTTTGATAGCAATAAGGTGGCTCCCTATTGCGTGGGACTAAAACACCTCTGCCTAACCCTTCAGGGATATCAGGCGAGATGTTATGTTTTTAACGACACAATTTTTTTTTTTGCGTCGCAAATGAAGTTCAGGGTAAAAGCTAGTTTAAATCATACAACAATTCTATAGAATCAGGTAGGCCTCGCTTATTACTTTAGAAATGCAGATATTTGTTAGTTTTAAAAGCAATATCTTGAATACTTATGGCTGTAATCAGTGTTATTGCAAAATATAGGCTCAGGGATACACATTCAGAATGATATAGCTACTCCATCTTGTCCTAGGGCCTACTTCAGAAGAGAAACAAAAGTCTAGTGCTATCAGCACTTTCTAACTTTCCCTTATGTATCTACTACAATTTAGTAAGTTTGCTGACTGAATAACAGTCTAATTTCATATAACATTACTCCAAATTTGAACCGGAACTGTTTCAGACATTGAGCAAAAAAGGAGGCCAAATTATATAAACAAATTTCATCACCCCATAACCACGTTTTATGAAAAAAAAAAACCGCGAAACACTAAAAAGTTTGTTCAATGAAAGTGTATACTCACTAATCTTCTCTTATTCTCTATTGAATTACGAACTCGTGTGTTTAGTCTGTGCAGGTTTAGTGACTGTGGAGGTTCAGGAGCCGTGGTGACTTCCTTCTTGATTTGCACGTCACTGACCAGTGATAGGTTCACGATATTCACGTCATGACGTTTAGGATTACCGCTAGAAGATGGACATTTGAGAATTAGCATCTTCGTTTGAGGATCGAAAGCTAAAACTTCACCCTCAATATTTTCATTATAGCACGTTCGCGTTGCTACTATGCTGCCGATTGTGAAGCAGTCCGACACGACAGTGGACATTATACACCGCTTTTGTTGTTTACTCGGTGGAAATTAAGTTCATGTAGCGTTTCAATTGTGTTCGATCAGTAAAATGTGAAAATTGTGTTTTGTTACGATCAGAATACGAGGACGTCCGCCATTGAAACTTTGACAGGTTTTGGTACAGATTATAAAAGATGAAAGTTTTGAAGTTTATGGTTTTGCGTTTCGTTACCAATGTTGTGCGTTTAGTTTCACTTGATATCTAGGTTATCGTAGGTTACACGCTAGAATAATCCGAAAAACATCTCGTTACATATTTTTATATATGTTATTTCAAAAGTTGTCACCATCAAAATGTTTTAGGTTAATTCTATTGGCTACAATGATCACACCCAACGTTAATTTTTCTAACTCCAAAGCATGGTACAGTCATCGACGTTTGGCTTGACTCACACTAAAAAACTAAAGAAACTGATTGCTTGAAATGGCAGTAGTGTAGCGTACATTCAAAGACATTCAAATATAACTCGTACATTGTATACGCGGTTTCGGCGCCACGATTAATTTTCCAAAACTACCCAATAAACAGGGTGGAGGGGGTGTTAAACATCGTAGGGGTAAAGTACGAAATCTACGCAAACGAAATCGAGGCCAAAGTAAGCAGTAGACAGTAATCTTTGACCAGTGGCCCACATTAGCCCTGGATCAAAACAACTGGAAGTCATGGGGAGAGGCCTTTACCCAGCAGTGGGATGACGCAGGCTAACAGTGTCAGTAGTTCTCCTTCAAAGACATACGTACAGAAACAGTTAAAATTTTATGAGGTAGAAGGATTCATCCACGTTCATACATCTGCTTCAAACACGCCACCCATTTTATACTGACCTACCTACTGGACGAGAGTACTAATTTACAGTTCTATCACAATTATTCTCCGTCTGACAAAAATCCTTATTGCAACGAAAAAGATCACTTTGATTTTGCTAGTGAATGTAAATATGAAGTAAATTAAATGTGAAAGAGCTGTACTTTATGTTTAGTTCTTCTCCATCTAACATACAGTTTTTTTTTTTCAATAGGCCTGAATGTCCCACTGCTGGGCCATCTCGAACCAGCCTTCGTGATGCGCGTCTAGATCATCTCGCCACTTCTTTCTAGGCCGGCCTTGGCGGCACCGTCCATCCTCAGGCAACAATCGTGTAGAAATCTTTGCTCAGGCGGTCGTTGTGCATGCGGCTCACGTGACCCGCCCAATCCCATTTGAGCCTGGCAGCCTTTTTGCATACGTCTCAATTCCGGTTTTTGAGCGCAGCGTAGTGTTTCGTATTTTATCTGCTCTTTGTACACCCAGAATGCTGCGCTCCATTGAGAAAATATAGGTGAGCAGGGAGAGTTTGTACTTATGTAGGAGGTAATCTCCGAAAGTGCTCAATACATTTCAAAAATTCTTTACCTGACAGAAAGCTATACTGCTACCGAGTGGCCCGAGTGCTATACGATACATTTGGTAGTAAGCTACAAGCGATTATGACATGAAAGCGCTTACTCACAGTTATTTGCACATTTCAGTTGACAATTCAAGAAGAATAAAGCGGGAAGGAATATTTGAGGCGTAAAGAATCTTGGCGGTAGGCATCAACTAAAATAGTACGTAAAGAGTAATGACCACTATATTGCATATCGTGGTGATGAAGGCTATACTTTTCCACCCCATGCTAGTTAAGTGAGACGAGGTGACACGCAGGGTGCCCTCAATTATATTGTAAAAAAAACCTACCGCCTACGGCCTGAGAATTTGAGGATATTACTGAATTGACAGGTGCCAGATAAAACTTGCTATTGACAGTTGAAATTGTTGCGATTATGAAAAACTTTGGAAATATTAAGTCTCGTCCTAACCAAAGGGAAAGTGAAAAGGGGCCCTTGCCTGTGCCTCCCCTAAAGCCTCAGGTTTTTTTTTTAAGTTATAACTATTCCCGCCTGATACCACAGAATTAGTAAGTACGTAATAACTTTAGCGTAGGTACAGAAGAACCACACTCTCACTATTATACTTTTTAAGGCTAAAAATGAGCCTCTGAGTAATCTTACTGAGTCTACAAAATTACAAATTTTGCACGCTGGGAAAAAACTTTCATCACAGATGCTCCTTCTTCTTCTTTTTCTACCTCTGGCTGGATTGGCACTCCTGTTGAATTTTCGCATGATTTACCGCTATAGACAGAGGCTAAAATAAATTAGGTGCCCCTTGCTCAGAGGCGTTAATATACAATTATGTCATACATAAGGTTGCAAAAAATGAAGCAAGTAGATATTTTGATCTCAAATTACTTATCTATTTTAATTCAAGGTGATGGCATGATAGAAACGTTTTCATGCTCGCTTCGCTCGCTGTTGCGGCCTATTTTCTCTTGAATCTTATCTTTGTCTACAAGTCGCCAACGTAGGCAACTCCTGTTCATCAAAATTGTCATTTTTTTGGCGGCCTTACCCGTATGAAGTGTCAAAACATTTCTAGCCGGTTCAGGCTAGTTTTAAAATTTTTGAGCTCGCTTCGCTCTTGCAGACTACTTTCTCTTGTTTCTAGACTTTGTCTAAAAGTCCACCAACGCACTCCTGTATGAAGGATCGAAACAATGAGGCTATCGTTTTTAGGCTCACCGGATGGCGACACTGGCGAGCAAGGTCGTACTTACCAGCCATACGTTTAAGTACCAATAACTGTATTTTATTACGTATAACAACAAAGTGTAAACTTCAGATACACATTTAAAACATTACAACTAAAATTAGCAAGCATGAAACATTTATAAAAAATCATTCTTCCTCCAAGTAATAACAAATTAGATACTAACTTAAAATTTTCAAGTCATAATTAATCAGGAATGGCTCAGTCTTGACCATAATCGTGAATCTAGTAATAATAAGTGATAAAAAAGGGCGATATCCGCACTATGAAATCCGCCTTTTGTTAAAACCTTACTCAACACGAACGCCTCTAGCGGCCATTTCATGCGCGATAGCCCCCATTCTAACCCGCTTCGGCCGTCAAGGAAACCGGGGTTTCGTAACTGGTTTCCATGAAGGCTTTTTTTATACGTCTACGTAACTGGTTTCCATGAAGGCTTTATTTGTACGTCTACGTAACTGGTTTCCATGAAGGCTTTATTTATACTTCTACGTAGCTATTACATAAACCTTCCGTATGTCTGGTCACTTATCATTTAGAAAGATGTAATCTAACAGATAATAAAGTTGCACTTGATATTGATAGAATGTCAATAGTTAATGTTCTTGAATGTAAGCTTACTCTGGCTATTGTACTGAAAATGGATTTAAGTGATAATGAATTCATCTCCTACATCGAGGACACAAAAACCATCGAAAAAAAGTACACGAATGGTAATACATTTTGGCTATGCTGTCATTATAATCGTGGATACCATGGCAGCATTACTTTAAATTAAAAAATCCAAGTCAACACTTACAATTCACATAATGAGTGTTTGCCAAACAATGACCAGAATAAAGCTTTGAAGAACTTGATAAACTGAAACACGCAACAGGATCTAATTTTGAGTTGATTCAAAAACAGTACAGTGAATAATTATATTATTATTATAAGCCTAAATTGTCCCACTGCAGGGCAAAGGCCTCCCTTCCCTCCTTCCACATTTCGCGATCTAGTGCGATTGCAGGCCAATCCTTTGCGAAAGAGTCCAGCTCATCCCGCCATCTCCTTCTGGGCCTGCCGCGTTGTCATTTCCTGCTATTTGGTATCCACTGAGTGGTAATTTTTACCCATTGCGCCTCCGACATGCGGCAGATGTTACCAGCCCAGTTACACTTCAACCTAGCATCTGTAAGGCCAGCATCAGCTATTTGAGTTTTGGAGCGAAGTATGGAGTTTCTGATGCGGTCCGTAAGTTTGACACCCAGTATACTTGGCTCCATAGCTCGTTGGCAGACCCCAAGTGCGGACTTCTGACGTTTCGTAAGCGACCAAGTTTGCGCTCCATAGGTGAGGGTGGGGAGAATGCACATGTCCATGAGCTTTCGCACAGTGAAATGGTGTATAAATTGGAATGTGATGGAATACATTTCATGGCTGACATTCATCCATACGAAAACAAGAAAACAGGTCTTTTTAATAATAAAAATGTGCAAGCATCAAAACGGTTACATGGCGTCAAAAATTGTCCACATCGCTGTCAACAAGAAAAGTGCCCAGAAAGCTGGCAGCATTGTAACGTTGGATGGCAATGCTGATTCTTTGGCCAAAAAATAGGCCCGCCCTCTGGTCACGTGAAGAGTCGACCAACCGCTTGGCGATTTCCCGAAATACTAGGTGGGCACTCGGACCCCATGGCCTAGTGTTTCAACCCCAAACGGCTCAAACACATAACTACCAATTATATTGTATTTGAGCCGTTTGAGGTTTTCAGCACCGCAGCCGCCCCTACGCAGCTCACTGTGCTAGGAAGATGGGATTGTGCAAAGGTGTCGACACAAGTTGCATCCCACACCAAAGTCCTACCCAACTTCTACGGTATTATGGTCATACCATCTGGTCTCTTCCCATCGACGCGTGCTAAGCCATTGGGTTCTAAGACAGCTGGCACCCCGGCGGTGGCAAGAGCACGACGGATGAGATCGTTAATGCTAGCGTGCCGCGCAATCCGACCTGCACTCTTACTGCAAGAAAGACCATGGTGTCCGAGGCAGTCGACTGCTTCACCACATTGGCAGCAATGTGGAGCTCCACAAGGAGACGTATAATATCTCACAGTTGTATTAAATTTAGAATGACAAAAATAAAGTACCTACTAAGTTTTTTCGCTTTCTTCTTTCGTAGTGAGTTTCGTAGGTGGCTTAAGGGACATTGGATAATTACTCCTTCGAAACCAGTTACGTAGTAGTATAAATTAAGCCTTCATATTGGATAATTACTCCTTCGAAACCAGTTACGTAGTAGTATAAATTAAGCCTTCATGGAAACCAGTTACGTAGACGTATAAAAAAATCCTTCATGGAAACCAGTTACGAAACCCCGGTTTCCTTGACGGCCGAAGCGTTCTAACCTAAGGCCATGTGTTAAAAAAAAATTCGAGCTCGCTTCTCCCGCTCTTGCAGCCTACTTACTCTTGAATTGGTCCGTAAGTCGACCAAGTAACTCCTTCTAACTAGTGGGTCAAAATTCTAACCTGTCCAGGCTAAAAATGTTGAGCTCGCTTCCCTCGCTCTTGGAGCCTTAAGTCTTTTGTCCTTAAAAGTATAATTTATTCCCAAAAACAGGACTTTAGTACCAAATGTACCTAGCGTAAATTCCGCGACTCATTTCACAGCACAGCTCAAAAAATTACGCCCGTTTGGCCTCAGCCTAATAGCCTATCCACCGGGCAGAAATTTAGACTCCATGACTGCTACCAAAACATTGAAACCTCCTAAAACTTTGCCCAACCTGGAAATCATACCCAGGACCTCATGATCAGCAGTCACGCTTGCGACCACTAGACCAACGGTGCAATCTGTTGCTAATAGGAACTTCAAGGAAAAACGAGAAATAAAACAATTTTCTTAATAAAATGCATATCCTTATATTTTAAGCGACTTACACATTAATGATTAAAATGACACAACATAATATATTTACAATCTGTGATAGTAAACTAAAAACTTCGGGACCCGAACGTCGACGGAGATGCACGATCGGTCCCGAACGTTGGCGAAGATACACGAATACAGCCGAAAGCGAAAGCAATCTATAGATATTTTTTTCTTAGCATTTTTGTTTATAGTTCACTATCACATTTATCTGTAATGAATACGGATATACGTAGCACTAAGTTTAAGTCAAAAAGTAAAGGAGAGAATAATAAAAAAAAATGGTTGTCGGTAAAGTTGGTTTACGGACGATAGTTTAACGTGACAACGTCATAACAAAACATTGAATGCGGCGCAAGCGTACAATGAGCGTAACGGGACAATGAGTCATCCTTTTCCGTGCATGCAGCCGGCGTTCATCGATTTATTAGACGTTGTCACTTCAAAAAATAAGAAATTGATGAAGAAAAATTAAGAAAGAGGAATGACTTTGCCCAACAGTGGGCCAGAATAGGCGGACAATTTTATGTTCAGAACTAAAGAAAACTAGAAAAAATGGGAAAACTAAACAAAAATTACTACTTTACAAAATGCGACGCACACCTATTCACCACAGAACATCAAAGACATAAAAATCAAATCTAGCCGATTCTTCTAGTAAAGGAAAAAAAACATTACTATACCTTTGTTTAAAACTAAAAATTTGACAATTATATAAAATATACTAAAGCGTTTTCACATTTATTTTAACTCTAACAGAGGCTGACCAGCAACCGTATTTTAACGAGAAGAAAGATTTATATAATTTTGACAAATATGCAAAGTCAAGAGGTAAAATAAATCGTGAAAATACCATACAGTGCTAACTTGTGGTAGAAAGTTCATTTCGACACATGGCAACACTGAAAGAGATACTAAGTTTTTTTTTTCAATCACAGAGACAATGAATGTGATTTCTTTTAATGGCGAAGGTAATGAAGTATTATGCTTAACTCATAATACTAAATACAAATATAAAGAAAAATGAAAATGGTTGTATTTGTAGATGTTTTTGGTTCCAGAACATTTTCTCCCTGCTTGTACACGGTGTAAACGGACCCTTCACGAAGCCGTCAACCAAGCGTTCTGTACATCAAACTAAGTAACTCTACGCAAAAACTATTGCTGGGAAACGATATTTTTGGGTGAAAAATCACGTTTTACGGTAGGACTCAATGTAACGCACTCAAAACATTGTGCTGATAGATGCATTGAATAGTACGGGGGTCAAGGAGAGATTTAAAGTAAAGTTATAACATTAAAAAAAAAAGTTGGAACTTTGACCCCCAATATCTCCGTAACTAGAAGGTTCCCAGGTATATTCAAAACAAAACAAAATATCGCAATGCCTGGGAGAACAAGTGCCTTTCGGCTTCGTTAAGGGTACTTTTACACCTATTATTTAGACGGGACAAGACGAAGACAATCGGTCAGTCTAGGGTGATACGCGCGCTTGTCAGCCCGCGTAGCACCGAGCAGAGGAATCGACAAAATGACAGATTGTGTCGACAAAATGACAGATTCCTTTTCACAATCTGTCATTTTGTCGATTCTTCCGTCGACAAAACCCGTTTCTACGGTGGTCATGCTACCCGTGCTGGTAGCATTCGTGTGTCAAAATCGAAAACGTTCAGAATGAAAACATGTACAAACACAACTAAAAACTAGGTAAATGTAGTGTTCTTCTTACGTACTACGATAATATAAAAAATATTCAATAGTTTCATACGTTGCTACGGCGTTGGGTTTGTTCACTACGAGAGAAGTGGGGTAGACAGACAGACATACAGGGTGGAAGGGACACCGACTCTAAAATGGTTACCACGTATTCTGTACATCATCCTAAACCCCCCCACATAGAAATTTTTCGTGGGTCATTAAAGAAAAAATCTGCTGTTTCCTACAAAGCTGCAAAAATGTATGGAATAGCTGTTTTTTTTTCAAATACCGATGAAAAACTTATAGGGGGGGGGGGGGAAGGGACACCTGTATTTCGCCAGTTGCGGTTAAGTCCCATGTTATGGGGGCGAGCCTATTGCTATCTACCGGGCTCAAGTCCTTAGCTGCTACTGAGAAATTCCTGATGGAATAACCCAATAACACCGTGAATATTGTCGTTACACCAATGTAGTGAAGCAGTGATCACAGGACTCCCATTTTAACTGTCTCTAAAGCCGATTAAATCTCTGCTTACCCCAAGACAGCATTAAAAAGCAACAAACCGAACGCAGATAGTCGAAATTGTAAGAAAAATACAAAAACTTGTACCTAAGCACTACATATTATATACTTAGTTTTTTTTTCCTTTTTCCAACATACTTAATGACAGTCTAATATCTGTTAATATTAGATAATTTATGCTACCTAGCTTGCAATACAATTTTTAAGCCTTATTTCGAGTGCACACCCATCATTTTCCAAGCTGCTAACTTAACTCCAGTGTAACCTGTCAATACCTCTGCATATTACACTCGGTGATCCCCTTATGGAAGTGCACGCCCATCATTTTCCAAGATGCTAACTTAACCCCAGTGTATTCTATCAATACTTCTGCATATTACACTCGGTGATCCTCTCACGGAAGTGCACACCCATCATTTTCCAAGCCTCGACGATGCTAACTTAACCCCAGCGTAATCTATCAATACCTCTGCATATTACATACGGTGATCGTCTTACGGTAGTGCACACCCATCCTTTTCCATACCTCGGTAAAGGTAGCTTAACCTCAGAGTAACCTCATCAGTATATCTACATTTCTTAAAGTCAGAAACCACCGAATACCACATCTTTCCGTCTGGCTGTGTACACCCATCCTTATCCATACCTCGATAAAGGTAGCTTCACCTGTGAGTAACCTCTTCACTGTGTCTACATTTATTTAAGTCAGAAATCACCGAATACCACATCTCTCTGGCTGGTCGTGTACACCCATCATTTTCCAAACCTCAGCGCAGGTAGCTTAACCTCGGTTGTTAAATTATCTAATACTAACAGTATTACATTTCTTAACCTAACAATCATTTTCATATTGTGATGCGATTTTGACAAGAATATTATATAAATCAAGTATTTTTTTATGAAATTCTGTATAAATATTGATATGCATCGTGATATATATTTTGTATTTATATAAAAACAACAAATGAAAGGGAATTTATAATTAATTCATACTGAAAAACACAGATTTTTTAAGATATTTTAGTGTCTGCCAGTACGTCTGTCACAAGAGAATATCTCCAAAACATTTCAATCTATCTGCCGTTTAGTTACAGGCAAAAAATAAATCTAATAGCGACATATTTTACCCAACCGAAGAAAGCCTAAAAAGAGGTAATGTTTTTAGCTTAGTATTTGTCAGTAAGCCGTACCTCGGAAAGCACGTTAAGCCGTTGGTCCCGGCTGTCACTTGTAGATCCTTGACAGTCGTTACAGGTAGTCAGTGGCTCGAAAGTCTGACAACCAGTCTTACCAAGGGGTATCGTATTACCAGTAGTAACTGGGTTGTGGAGGTCAGATAAGCAGTCGCTCCATGTAACATACTGGTATTCAGCCGTATCCGGTTAGACTGGAAACCGACCCCAACATAGTTGGATAAAGGCTAGGCAGATGATGAAGACAGTATCTCAGCTACAGCAAAAAAAAAAAAAAAAATTGTTCTGACGTAATCATTCGTCAGTACGTCAGTCCCAGACGACCATCTACAAAACTTTGACAGGTGTCACTTGAGTTCTCCCTTGTCGTCCGCATCACAATAGGAGAGTGAATGAGTGTCCCTCGCGTCGTTCAGTCTTGTTTAGTTCAGCACTATCAGTCTAGGAGGCAGCATGCCTCTCTTGCTCAGCCACATACTGGAACAAACATACTAGTTAGTTAGAAGGTACCAATTTATATTTATAAAATCGTTTGTCCTGACTGACTATCAACTAGAGATGAAACGGTAACTATACATTATCCGGCCAATTTTTACTATCCGGCAGGATACCAGATAGTAACCCACTATCCGGCCGGATACTGAGTAAGAAAAAATCAATAATTTCTCATTAACACAAGATACATTATGCCACAGTAGCTTATAAACACCAGGTATGGTATAAGTTACAATGCAAATGAAATTGTATTACTGACTGTAATTACTTGCTAAAAATATTATTATTGATAATAATTCGGTACTCAAAATTAACAAGCAGAAAATTATGGTGAATAAATACTAAATTTTCAGCATTTGATGGTATAAACCGACTCCACTTGGCTTTGTAAACACCACACTTGTGCGGCAACGTTAACTATAATCAAACTCGTCACAACATGGTACGCGACAAAGGGCGGAATATCCGTCCATCCGGCCTCGAAGCTTGCCGAATATCCGGCCAAATTACTATCCGTTTCATCTCTACTATCAACGCACAGCTCAAACCACTGCGCTTGAACAAAAATTACCCACACAGGTAGCTATTATGAGGTGATTTTGAGCAGATTTCGGTCCTTCTGAGGAAGTGACTCACCCAATGCCTGCGCCGAGCAGCAAGGAGACGACGTTGGTGAGCAAAACGGCCGCTATGGCGCCGCGACTGAACAGGCACGTGCGCCGGACGGAGAGGCAGTGGCTCTGGAAACAATAACAGAACATTCAAACTCAAACTCAAAGCATTTATTTCAATTAGACCACAACAGGCACTTTTGAATGTCAGAAAAACAAAGATGGTGAAGCTACAGTCCCAGACACAAGGCATAATAACTTGTGAAAGTACTGTAGTTGCCCATTCCAAGGCGTAGATCTCTATGGAGAAGAATGGGCAAGAAACTCCATGGACACTCTTTTCGATCAAATTAAAAACATTTTAGTTGGCGAAAGAGGCAAAAAGGTTCTCATATGACTGGACTTGAAGAGACTATGGACTTCAAACTTAGTTTCGGTGTTTTTTTTTACTGTCAAACCGGGGCCCGAGCTAACCAACGGCTTAACATGCTTTCCGAGGCATTGAGGAAACTCGGTATGTAACGAGTGGTCGACCTTCCAAGAACCAACGTAGACAAGAGCGGCTTAACCTAAAGATCGACCAGAGCGGCTGTTATTATTTAGCCACGAGCTCCTCCTCCCTGTGCCTACTTTCGCTTGTTTGCGAAAATAATGACATAACTCAAAAAATAATAAGAAATACAGGACAGCGTTTTTTTAAGTTAGACTAAAAATATTTTCATTATATTTCCAATTTTTATTTTGCATAGAAACCTTTTATCAAAAGATGAAAGGATTATTTTACGTTTTTCGTAACTTAATTTAATACTTACTTTCGTTAATTTTATATTCAACTACAAACAACATCGAAAAATCTAAATTTTTGAGTTATATTATCCTAGTCGCAAACGGGTGATATTATGCTCAGAATAAATATATTCGGTTTTTAGTTAATGAACTCAAAGTTGATGATAATGTTGCGGTATGATAGTTACCTGCTGCATGACAGGAGGGGCTAGTTGCTGCTCCAGCACTTCGATGGAGGAGGTGGCGGAGGGAGGCCCGCGGGCCGACGTGGGGTGCTTAAACCGCCAGTCCCTGCAAAGATAACACATGATTAATGTTAAATGTTAATAAAGAAAAGATCAAGCCTGTAATCCCCGAAGGGTTAGGAAGTTCGCCAGTTATGTTTAAGTCCCATGTAATAGGGGGCGAGTATATTGCCATCAATCGAGCACAAATCCGGACTCCCTGGCTGCTACTATAAGGGCAGGAGAATGATGATCATGATGCACTTAATATCGTGTCCTGCGTGTCCTGTTGTTTGTTCGCTACAGGAACTGATGGACGCTACTGAAGGCGCCAAACAAGTGGCTCAGTTCTGGGCCGACACAATTTAGATTGCCATCGACACGATAAGAAGAAAATCCATCAATGAGACGAATTATATCCCACGCTCATTTAAATAAAACAATACAATGACTCATAAAGTTGTAAATGGTCTAAATAGCATACAATAGCTGATTATACGATTACTGCGAAAAAACTACAATTGCATGACGGATAAAAAAAATAACCGACTTCCAAAAAACACTACAAAAGTGGAAAATATCTTTACTTTCGGAAGTAGGTGGCAATGAAGTCAATGTATCAAACAAAGTCACCGACATCGACGTTACAGCTAATCTCCGAAACGGCTGGACCGATTTTGACGGGACTTTTACTGGCAGATAGCTGATGTAAATAAAAAATCCAACAATGGATGTTGAAATGCTCTAACGAACGACGCGTGAAATCAGCTGTTCACTTCCTGCCTAGCTACAGAGTTCATCGAACTCGTCGTCGCGCTTGCCGTTCGCTACGTGCGTTTTCAAATTTATTGGATTCCCATAACATTCCTGACATAATTTCTTGTACCGGTCATCTTAGTATGATATACTGAGTCCACCCTATCAGTCTGCGAAGGGCTGTCCCTTACACCATGTATGTATGACGTTCTGTTCGTACACCAACCCGCACTGGGCCCGCGTGGTTACAGCCCACGCCCACTCATAGAGAGGAGGCCTATGTCCCAGCAGTCAGTACGTTATAGGCTCTGAATACGTTATGTAAGCATGTATGTGCACTCACTTGGGTGGAAGCTGGTCGGGTCTACTGCTCCACTCCCACACCCAGTCGTTGGAGTCATCCTGGAAAATAAAACACCGCTCTTTAGACAAAAGTTCATAACATAACATCACGCCTGTAATCCCCCAAGGGTTAGGTAGAGGAGTACCTAATAGTACACCCACCGATAGCGAGCGGTGGATGGGAGCTTGGTTCGGCTCTTAATCTAAGGTGACTGGTAATTAGTGACCGATACTTAACCACGTGATTGTACTCATGATAACAAACAACTTTCCCAAAGAAACTTCTTTTTTTAAACGGCTAACAGCTGATAGGTCACAGGCGCGCGAGTGCGAATTTCATACGGCTGTTGTGATATATGATAAAAGTCTGTGTATATAAAAAATGTTTCTTTGGGAAAGTTGTTTGTTATCATGACTACAATCACGTGTTTAAGTATCGGTGACTAATTACCAGTCACCCGATATAAAGGGTGTAAAAAGACCCTTAACGAAGCCGAAAGGCATTTATTCTCCCCGTCATTGCGATCATTTTTTTGTTCTGGACCATACCTGGGAACCTTCTAGTAACGGAGATATTGGAGGTCAAAGTTCCAATTTTTTTCACAAGTTTTTTTTAATTACTACTTTTTAAGGTTTTAACTTTACTTTAATTACCTCCATGACCCGTTTACTATTCAAAGCATCCATCAGCACCAAGTTGAGTGCGTTACATGGAGTTTTACCGTAAAACGTGATTTTTCACCCCAAAAAAAAAAGTCGTTTCCCATCAATATTTTTTGCGTAGGGTGACTTAGTTTGATGTACAGAATGCTTGGTTGACGGCTTCGTGAAGGGTCCGTTTACACCCTGTAGTTCGCGGTGTGAACCAAAGTATGAAAAGAGGTGAAACGATGCCTCGCTCGCCTCGCTCGCTAGCTTTCGGCCTGCGCTTTATGCTAAGCTAATTGGCCGTTTAGCGTTGAAGTGACGCATATTTTACCTCTAATTCCTTTCGTGCTTTTTATGTTATGCGTCAAGTTATAGCGCAAATATGTAATTTTTCTTTGTCCTGTGATCCTTTCTTTCTTTATACTTATAGGAGCACTGACACAGCATTTTGTATTCGTCGTACGCGCAGCGCTCGGTAATACCAGTTCGCCCGTAAGCTTTAGACGCGTTTTCAACCTAAATAAGTACTCCATTGTAATACTTTTCGTGAATAAAGAAATATCTAAGTTACAGCGTATTTAATTTCTCTCCGTACACACACTGTCTTTTTAATTCACTGCTGGTTAAATCACGTTTGGCACTTTTTATATCTCGCCTCCAATTTTGTGAGTGCTTGTATATGATGTCCTTTCGGTGTGTGTTCGCAGAGAAGTTAAATACGCTGAAGTTGGATATTACTTTACTCACAAAACGTATTACAATGGAGTCCTTATTTAGGTTGAAAGCGCGTCTATAGCTTATGGCAGTTAAGGGCGAACTGATGTCACCGAGCGCTGCGCGTACGACGAATACAAAATGCTGTGTCAGCGCTCCTACATAGTTATGGCCACACTCATCTCTCTACTAACAGCTACCTTTCCGTATGGCGCAATTAACTTGGTCGTTTGCCCGTATTCGATTGTCTCTAGAATTGCCTCCAACATCATTCAAACTAGTCGTAGTGTAAGAAATGCATCAGCTGCCCGAATTCGAGTAGCCTTTCGGGCACCCGAATACGGGCTAACGACCAAGTTTATTGCTCCATTAGTATTATTCAAATAATAGTAAGTGGTAAGTTACTTACTCTCCAGCAGTTAATGTAGACTCCTTTGAGCTCATCCTCCGTGGAAGGTTCTAGGTTCGGACTGTTGGGGGGCGACTTCGGACTGGAATACAAGAGAGAAACACTTTGTTAGCTTTATGCAAAAACGTTATAAGTAGTAAACAGAGAGGGACTTTCCTAAATCCACATGAATTAACATGTTAATATAAAAAGGCTTCTTCAAGGCACGAGCATAGATCTCAATGCAGGTAATGATTAGCATAAGTATAATCAGCCTATAATGTTCCTACAGCTGGGAAACGGGCCTCCTCTCTATGACGCTATGACGAATGGGCTATAATCCACCACGCGGGCCCAGTGCGGGTTGGTAGATCTCACATGTCTTCGAATGTTTGGTTCTAGGACATGTCCGTTTCCTCAGGATATTTTCCTTCACCGTTTTGTGACGTTACGCAAAGTAATGCGCCTGCCTGGGTTCGAACCCACGACTAACTGTTCGTAAGTCGGGGCCGCCACCACTGGGTTACCACTGCTCTCATCAGGTAACGTTAGCAGAACGTAAATTGGGCTTTTAAATTAGGCTCGTCTATAATGCTGGAAAGGTTTTCTGAAATGGCGACCGCGTACCAGAAGACGCAGCATTGACAGCCCTACCCCAAGAGGGCTGATGATCTGGCGACACTTGGGCAAGACCGTTGCCAAGGTGGAAGCGCCTGGGTAGCCAGCGATTTTTTTTTACTTATTTCAATTTGGAGGTCAGTGTTAGCCTGTGTGTTGAACAAAATATGATACGCGACCAAAGAGATTTAAAACACATATAGAGAGGACATTGGGAATATTGTCATACAATAATTTTCATCATGAATATTTTCGATTTTGACACATGAACGCTACCTGACAAGCGGGCGTATGACACAGATGACACTAGACAGAACGAATTGTTACTAAGTAGTAACAAGTTTTGGATTACGATTTTCTTCGTCATGACCCGTCTATAGCTCGGAAATATTTGAGTGTCTTTGTGTCATATGAATGCGACCTGACAAGGCCACGTATCGCACTGGACTGATCGACTTGTTACTAATTTGTAACAGGTTTTGGAATTGTCAGTTTCTTGGTCTTGTCCCGTCTATAGCTAGTTATATTTGAATGTCTTTGTACGCGACCGATTTCGCGCGCTACCTTAGCTCATCCTCCTTAAGGCGCGTCTCCGTGCTTGGAGTCTTTATCCAAAAGAAATACCAACTAATAAAAAATACATTAAAACCCTTGAGCCATCTGGTCACTTCATCATGAGCTTCCCACGCCAATTGCTCACAAACAACACTTCTACAAAATTGACCTTGAAGTATGTCCTTTAAAACGCACGAATTACTGCAAAACGTGTAATATCACTCAAAAGTGACTTCGCACGCTCCTCAAGAAATTAACACGAGAGTTTATTAATTACTATTAATAAAGAGATACACTCTAAAACAATTGTCGTTGTTAAGATAACGGGTTGGGCAATTCAAAGATATCAAAGTACTCTTCAAGTTAGTATAGTATGAAGTGGATGGACGTGCTCTGGTCAATGTATCCTTAAAAGCTGAACTAAAGAAATCAATCAGCTTATTGTATTCAACAATATGGAGAAAGGGGAAGCCCTTGCCCAGCAGTGGGACACAATGTAGGCTATCAAAAAATATATAAAGGGTGACTGGTAATTAGTGACCGATACTTAAACGCGTGATTGTACTCATGATAACAAGCAACTTTCCCAACGATTTTAACCTTTGACCTATCAGCTGTTAGCCGCGTAACGCTGTTCTGTCTCATTACTATCGTACCGTGCAACAGTGGGTAGGCAGAGTATCCGCGCGGCTCGCAAGCCCGCTCCGTAAGTTTTATTGTGATAAAAGTGAATGAGTATTAAAAAAAAGTTTTTTTTTGGCAAAGTTGTTTCAAACTCAAACTCAAAGCATTTATTTCAATTAGACCATTACAGGCACTTTTGAATGTCAGAAAAACAAAGGAGGCGAAGCTATAGTCCCAGACACAAGGCATAATAACTTGTACTGTAGTTGCCCATTTCAAAGTGTAGATCTCTATGGAGAAGAATGGGCAAGAAACTCCATGAACATAGCAAGCACGGCTTAACCTAAAGATCGACCCGAGCGGCTGTCATTATTTAGCCACGAGCTCCTCGCACAGCCCTGTCATTCACACAATATTATCCACAGTCAGATGAGCACAGTATACGTACTAAGTAGGTAGTATCACTCCTCACTACCGTATCACATTACACGCGGTCAGCCGGCGCCAGGCGCATTTCAAAGGCTTTACTTTTTCATATGTTTTGTAACTTGAGTAAGGTGGTGTATCTACAGGGTATAACGCTAAAAGCGCAATACCTCTTCATCATCATCCAAGTCTTCAGCCACTGCTGGGTATAGGCCTCTCTTTGCTTGTGCCAAGCTCCACGGTCTTGTGCCAGCCTCATTTAGGATACTCCCACGATGGCAACAATGACGTCTGCCCAGCTCGCTGCGCAATACCTCGGCCTCCTCTCTATGAGAGGGAGCGGGCTGGTAGATGTCACATGTCTTCGAGTTCTAGGACATACCGTTTTCCTCACGATATTTGAGCTGGTCATATGGGGTGTATTTAGCATAATTTTACCTTTCTCCAAATATAATCCTACTACTATTAGAAGTTTGTGAGGATGGAGATGTATGGATGGATGTTTGTTACTCTTACACGCAAAACTGCAGGATGGATTTGGATGTAATTTGGCGCAGAGATATATTATAACCTGAATTAACACATAGGATACTTTTTATCCCGGTAGTACGTTTACGATCTCGTGGGACTATTTCCGAACACCACGCGGGCGTAACCTAGTCTTCTTACAAAGTTAAATCTGCTTGGATACAGCAGGGAGAAGACCTGTGTGTCCGTTGGGCATAATAAACCACGCGGGCCGGGTGCGGGATGGCAGGTGTCGTAATGTCTTCGATGGGGTGTAATTATTCTTCACAATTCTAAAGCTCCTTCGTATCTTCGGGAACGCTTTGAGTATCTGGTTCCTAGAAGTAAATCTTGTCGCTCATCATCATCTCTTCTCCTTCATTTCCCTCCTCATTCCTCAAGTCGGTATGATGGATCATTTACTGTTAGTGCTGTGCGCCTTTGGAATTCACTTCCACACTCCTTGCGGGATAGAAGTGCTCAATATGTAGGTAAATAGGATTCTATAGGCATTATATTATATGTATTACGTATATTATATTGTATGTAGTTTAGTTTATAAAATTAATTAGGTTTAAGTAATAAAATGTACTGTTCATGCACGTAGGTATATCCTCTTATTCAAATTTCGCAATCCAAATTTGGTTTGCTGCAAGAAAACCCAATTCTGGGTTAAGCTCGCCATTGTACATAAGCTAATATTATTGCAATTTGTATGTATATTTTTTTATTTTGTATGCAATAAAGAATAAGAATAAGAATTATTGATTCACCTTGAATTACCCTGCACATCACCTGCCCCTCGTATGTGGGATTATCATAAGTACATCCAGCTGTTCTGTTTTACAATCAGCTGCCATGTTTCTCAATAGAAATCGATTGGTTAATGCGTTTCTTGATAATGTTCAATGGCATCCGAACATCCTAAGTAATCGTAGCCAAGTGGCCATTTCCTAATATAAACTCGGCTGCCAAGCGAGCTTGGTGGTCGGCACATTTGATTCAAGAGTATTTAAATTTTTAACTGACTTCGAAAAGGAGGAGAGGTTCTCACTAAGTTGGTTGATTACTCAAAGACGCCTGAAGCGATTTGGAAAATTCTTTTTTTGTTTGAAAGAGTATACTCCCAAATTGGTCCCATAGACATGTTGTCAAGATCTGATCATGGACTTCGGAGATATGGAACGGAACTCTTCAATAACAAACAGCAAATCTGTCGTGATTGCTGCAATCGCTTGGATGTTTTATTGTTTACACAACATCATCACATAACATCACGCCTGATTCTCTGAGGGGGTATTCCACCAGTTTAGTGATGGGCCATAACTAGCTAAATAACGGCTATTAACAAAATAGCCACGGTTACGATATCCGTCAACACTATAACTAGCTATTGGCTACTGGCTAGCTAGAATACGGCATAGCGGATAGTAGCCACAGAGTATAATATAACTACTTCGTTTTGCAGCCGTCCCGGTTTTCGGTAGCCGGCTAGCCGGAGTAGCCGATAGCTGTCTTAACTGTGTGCACTGTTGATTTTCGTTTTCTTACAATAATAATACGTACGACCTACGAGGGGAAGTCATTTCTTTTCAAAGGATTAAAAAGTAAAATAAAAAGTAAATGAAAAACGAAATCAAGACATTGCCTAACTTATTATTCACATTTAGACTTGTTGCCGCGGCGAGGATCGAACTCGAATCGCAGGACAGTTGATCGTTATTCATTCAATTCCCTATAGCCGAGTGCAATTAGACAAAAAGTACTCAAAAGGTGGAACGAAGTTTATAGTGGTCGGATTTTCATGGGACTTTTTTTATTGAGTTCCTAAAGGTGAAGAGAAGAAAGTTAAAAAAAAAAATTTCGCCGCTCGCAAGTATTTTTTTTTTTTTGGATTTCCTTTGTAATATTTTTTTTTCTTTTATGAATAACTTGAAATTCGGCGAATTAATATTGAGGGATAATAGAAAGACCTGTGTGTATCCATTAAAGGCCAATTTGGTCTGTTTATTTGTTCAATGTTCATATTTCAAGTTTTTTTTTGAAAATATCGTATTTTCTTCAATTATTTCTAAGTTACCGAATTTAAGACTAAGATTTTTGAAATTGATAACAGATACATTTTTACAGATAACTGGACAAGAAAATGTTCAAGAAAACCATATTTATGAGTTTAGCGACTTAAAATTCATTCGCAAAAATCAGAAAATCGTCTATGTTAATGAAGGCATTTTATTTCGAAATTTTTCTATATAACTCAATGTGCAAATTATTTTTCAAAACCTCATTTTAGTAGCTATCTAATAAGGTATAATAACTAGAAAAATATTCAAGGATACTTGTTAAATATCAGTTACTGCTGAGAAAGTAAAACATGACTAAAGGGATCTATCGCTAAGAATTGGGAGCGGTATCGGTATCGGTATTGATATTAAATGGGGCGCAGAGACCCAAGCTTGCAACTAATTCTAAATATAAATTATGAGAAGTGGTTACGTTCCAATTACGATATTTTTTGTGAGTTTACCAGCGGTTCCAGTCCACCTTCGTCAGCAATAATCAACATTTATTGAGTACCTCCGAATATTTTTGTCATTTTATGTTCTCTGTAGATAGCTGATTTAATAAGGATATTTTCAGAATAATATTTACGTTGACCGCCATAGAAACATTTTGAGAAAAATTGCCATCTTTAACTTTTACATACACGATTTCCTGATATTTGCGAATGAATTTTTAGTCACTTCACTCGTAAATATGGATTTCTTGAACTTTTTTACGTTCAGTTATCCGTGAAAAAGTATCAGTTACCAATGACAAAAGAAATCTTTGTGTTAAAACTCGTTATTTTAGAAATAATTGAAAAAATAGGAAATTTTCGTTAAAAAACCTGGAAATATGCATTTCGTCAACACCAATGAACAAGGAAATAGACCAAATTGGCGTTTAATGGATGCATACAGGTCCCACTATACGTGACAATATAAATCCGGTGAATTTCAAGTTATTTCTATGCGAAAAAAAAATATTCAAAAGGAAATTTAAAAAAATAAATCGCGAGCGTCGAAATTTTCTTTTTAACTTTCTTCTCCACAACTCTAGGAACTCAATAAAAAAAACCCCATGAAAATCTGACCACTATAAACTTCGTTCCACCTTAAAGTCTAATTGCACTCGACTACTAGTCCACCTAGCTACGCCGCTAGCGAGCGCTAGTCGTTATTGTTCAATAGCCAAGTAGCCAAAATAGCTGGCTAGCTAGCTGGCTATTCCACCAAAAATAACCGGCTAGCTAAGCTATTGAAATTTCGGCTAGTTACCCATCTCTACACCAGTTAGCAAGTGAGCTGGTGCAGTAAAACGCACATCAGTTAACAGTTACAACTAACTAAAGTAACAAATATCGATTTAGACGGCAAAGTTAATTGCTATGTGCGAAGCGAGAAGCCATAATGAGGCCGCCTCATCGCTTGTGAAACTGCTGACGTTGCTCAATGCTGCTCATAATAGCGTGTTAGTATGCAAGCTGGGTGCACGCACAATTACTTCAGCATTTTTTCCGTGGGGTCACGACTTTTCCACATAGGGGTTATGGGTGTAGGCAGAAACTACCGAACGCCAACTAGTACGGCCTTTTTTTCGTTTTTTTACGGATGAGAAATCATCAAATGACCCCTTCCCGCTCTGGGCGGAGTGGACGGGAGTGTCAGACTCTTACTGACTAAAACCCATCCATGTTCCTTCATTGCCCTTTGTGTTCCAGGGGCGCGGTATCTCTTTCGAACAGTCCCGCAGCCCCGGCAGGCATCGGCCCTTGCGGGCCTTGTCCAGGTTCACGAGTCTTTTTGGAACGAAGTTCCTTATCGCGCGTTGTGAAAGGGGGCTAGACGGAAGAAATTCATACGAAAAGTTGTAACGACACTTTTTGCTATAGTAAGCTATTGTAAGGGGGCGTCCATAAATTACGTGAGGTGTTTTTTTAAATTTTCTGCCCCTCCCTCCCCCCCTGGTGAGATGTCGTGAGATTTTATTCAACCCCCTCCCCCATCCCCCAATCTCACGTGAGATTTTTCAAAATGTGAGTTTCTTACGTAAACGCGTTGGATTGTTATTGTAAAAAGAAAAAAACAAATTTGCTTCGTGCTTTTATTTACGACTAGTTAAGACTAGTAATCAATATTGCTGAGAGTTTAATTATAAGTGTAATAAAAATTTAACAATAGAATACTTAAAATTAGTTAAATATTATAAATTCAGATTAAATTGAGCTATTTGTTGTATGAATGAAATTATTTTCTTTCGAAAGAATTAGTAAATGATCTTAATCGTATTACGATTACGCTTAAGATTAAATCTTAAGCATGTACAATCTGGATTAAATGGACCAAAATAGTATATTTTTTTTTGTTTCAATCAGAAAAAAAATTGCGTGATATTTGCCGAGACCCCCCCCTCTCTCCAACGTAAGATTAGATGAGATTTGACTCGACCCCCTCCCCCCCTTAAACACCTCACGTAATTTATGGACGCCCCCTAAGCCGTGCCGCGTGCGCATGTTTCTCTGTCTGTCTCTCTCTCTCTCTCTCTCTCTTATAGAAAGCAAGCCAGATATTTTCATTTCGTCTTTCTATTTCTCATTGAACAGTGTGGTGTCGCGACGATTATTTATTTATTATTTATTTATTTTACTATTTATGTACACACAGTAGACAACACAGGAAAATAACATTATAATACATGAGTACATAGGTACTGCTTATTTCATACGAAATTTCTTTCAGCAGACCTGCAAAAGGAGAAATGAAAAAGAAATGTAGACAAAAGTGTGTGAGAAAAGGAAGAGAATAATGAGTTTATGTGCCTTGCCTAACTTAACCTAAAATATTATATATAACTACACATATAAGTTAATATTAATATATACTTAAATAAATACATAATATTAAGATATATAAACTAATAAAAATATATAATAAATCATGATTTTTGTTGAGTGTATACAGGTTTTTTGTACATAGTAAAAAATAATAACAATAATGAATCCTGACAGTGTTTCTGCACAAGTTCCAGATATTGCTGATGGAGTTAGATAAGTAGAGATCACCCGGATGGAACGAATCCATCCGGGTGTCCCTTGTTTTTTTTCCGGATCCTCAGAGGACGCCAGATCCAGCTGTTTAAGTGCTGTTGTATATCACTGAACGAATTAAAGATTTTTGTTACGTAGCTTAACAATAAACTATCCAAGAAGGTTGAAGGTACACCTGCTGTGGGGTCATAACAGCTGCCGATAGTATCAACACCTGCATAACTGAGGGGCTTGCCGATGAGATGACCTTTATGAGCATGTGCCATTAATGTCACTGGAACACATACCCTTTAAACGGGACACATAACATCACGCCTGCATGTACACCCACATTTAGTCTGCGGGTTTTTTTAAATAAATCCAACGCAATCAAGAACAGAATAACGTATTTACAGTGAACTACGCATTTTGATCAAATCTCACGAATCTCATCACGGGGGACGGGGACGGCGGGGGCCGAAATATCGCCGATATTGCTTTTTTTTTCGAATGGGAAATCATCAAATGACCCCTCCCGCTCTGGGCGGTGTGGAAGGGAGTGTCAGTCTCGTACTGACTAAAACCCATCCATGTTCCTTCTTTGCCCTTTTCGAACAATCCCGCAGCCCCGGCAGGCATCGGCCCTTGCGGACCCCTTCCGGTTTGCTGACATCTCTTTGAACACGAACGCGCCAGCCGAAATTGGCTCACGTAATTAATGGACGCTCCCTAAGTCAGATTTGCAGGCTTCTCCTAAGAATTGTCAAAGAAAAAACTGAGTCCGACTCTGATACTGGTTCAAAGTAACTAAAGTATTGTAGAAAAGAAATCACAGTGAAAACTCGTCCGATAGTTTTCGCATCATATATAGACGCGGGAAGTGGCAATCCGAATCTATTTATAACCACAAACTGGTGCAGAAGAAACTAGTTCGACCGGATTACATGCATCTTGGACAAGGTAAGTATACACCGTGACTTTTTAGTCGTCTTACAACGGCAGCCCACTTCATGTATCCAATGTCTACTAAACATGCATAAAAAGAAATAGGTATTTATGAGATTTTAATAATTTAAAAATAAAAATATTATTCAATATTATGACGCATGACGTAGATAAAACATCATGTTGTGAGCGATGATCTACCGGACTCGAGCGCTGGGTAGGTACATTCTCCCGTTTGACGAGGATGTTTCATAATTTTTTCTAATGTTTATTTATTTTTCTTTGTACCTATTACTGTAGGTAAAACAAAAATCACGCCTAGAACAATTTTATGTCGGGCACATTGAGTGGACCACCTTTGTAAGACGACTAAAAAGTCACGGTGTATAGTAGACACATCTTTTATGTGCAGTCATGAATCAGTTTGCACGTCTAGAGCTTTCCTAAGTAGGTAGTCTTTATCAAAGAAATAGAGCATTATTTGTAAATAACTTAGTATTTGGCGTTTGTGTTAACCAAGCATCGGAAAGTACATTAAGCTGTTGGTCCCGGGTGTCGGGTGTCATTTGTAGATCTTTGACAGTCGTTAGTAGTCAGTGGCCCCAAAAAGTCTGACAACTAGTCTTACCAAGGGGTATCGTATTACCCGGTACCAACTGGGTTGTGAAGGTCAGATAGGCAGTCACTCCTTGTAAAATACGGATATTCAGCTGCATTCGATTAAGACTGGAAGCCGACCCCAACATAGTTGGGAAAAGGCTAGGCAGACGATAATCCTGTGTGAGTCTACCATGTCACTTTTAGACTTCTAGTTGGCCCGGGCCAGTCTTCCGAACTCCTGGCAGTCCGGGCTTAATCATTAGACCTCAATGTCCAGGATATTGAAAACTTTTCATGAATGTGCGTGAGGATGCAAGTGGAACTGCCGGCAACAGCTACCTACATAATACCTATCCCTGGTGACTGTGTACTGACCTGCCTTTGACGCTGGACGCGCGGGAGTGCCTCACAGAGGAGTCCCGGCTCTCCCTCTGAGCCTCTCGCAGGAGTCTGATGTACTCGTTCTCGACGGCGGCTAGACCTCCGCCGGAGTTGAGTTCTACCCACGATTCTGTAACAAGAGGAGATGAGTATATTTTGTAGGACAATTGTTTTGAATGATTGAGAGCCTGCCTTTCTCTTGAAATTTGTTGAGTCATGATTGTTTTGAGCAAATAAAATAGAATATGAAAAAGAAATTATGTGTATTTATACGGGGTGAAAGGTACACCGACGCGAAAACGGTTACCACTTATTCAGTACATCATTCTGAGCCGACGAAAAATTTTTCATCGGTTATTTAAAAAACAACTGTTTCCTACAAAAGTGCAATACCTACACGGTCAGAATGTATGGAACAGCTGTTTTTTTTTGGTAACCGTTTTCGCGTCGGTGTCCCTTTCACCTCGCATTTTGCGCGAGAGTAATACTCATAATAATATAATAATAATACCAGGCTGTTACTGTCCCACTGCTGGGCAAAGGCCTCTTCTCATACAGAGAAGGCACGAGCATTGATCACCACGCTTGCTCAAGACGGGTTGGCGATTTCAGACTTATATTAATTATAAGTCCAGGTTTCCTCACGATGTTTTCCTTCACCGATGTCTGTGATGTCCAAGATAAACTTAGAAAGTACATATGAATTGGAGTAATACTCGATTTTCCTTATCAGAAGCATTCTTGAGCATTCCTCTAGTAGCATTTTTACAACCCAAGGATATGTCAGACTCCTAAAAACCAAAACGTCGAGGTGACAGTGTCCAGAATCTTTGGGAAATGCACCCATGGCCAACGCCTTTGGCATTCTTCAGCCTAAACCCACGTATTTAATTATGTTCGACTAGCTGTTGCCCGTGACCTCCGTCCGCGTGTAATTATTTTAAAAATATTACTTTACTTATCCCTATTTGAATCGGATAGTGTTAAAAATTTCAGGGCTTTTAATTTTTTTTGCACGAGACCCTAAGTTACTCCTTATAACATCAGCTATATATCAGTAACAGTCCCATCAAAATCAGTCCAGCCGTATCGGAGATTAGTCGAAACAAACAAAGCTGTTATTTCGAAATTACAAACAGATACTTCAATTTTTATAAATTGGTTGTTGTAGAGATCATATAAACAGTCTTTCCATGAAAACAACATTAAAACAAAAATACCAGAAAGCATAAAAAATGGCTTCAAATTCCGGTGTCCACGCATAAACAAGTTACTACAACAGGACGCAATAAAATGTACAACAACAAAAAAATCGCGTGCCGCCATTGTTGTAGCGAGCGGATGTTACTGACATGCCCGTGATTAATTATAATTGTACTGTAATAGTGGCAATAGCAGACTGTGATCTCTCACTCGGAAAATCACTATAAAAAGATATGTTTTGACACCAGACACCGAACAGAAACATCATCATCTGTTTGCCTTTTCCCAACTATGTCGGGGTCGGCTTCCAGTCTAATCGGATGTAGCTGAATACCAGTATTTTACATGGTGCGAATGCCTCTTTGTCGTCCACAACTAAGTTACCGAGTTAAACAATATCTTTGGATGACCAGAGTCAGACTGTAGTCTCCTTATTAGTGCATCAATTTGAATTAATTAATTTCTGGAGCTCGTGGCTAAATAATAACAGCCGCTCGGGTTGATATTCAGGGTAAGCCGCGCTTGCCTAGGTTGGTCGGTGAATGGGTGACCACTCATTACATACCAAGTTTCATCCGTGGCTCGCAAAGCACGTTAAGCCGTTGGTCCCGGCTGTCATTTGTAGATCTTTGACAGTCGTTACAGGCCCGGCAGTCAGTGGTCCGAAAGTCTGACAACCAGTCTTGCCAAGGGTATCGTATTACCCAGGGTATTTTACGCAGACGAGGGTCACGGGTAACAGCTAGTTCTTTTGTAATTGAAGCCGCGCGGCATTGCGCAAACAAAAATGGACTGTTACCCGAGTGAACCGTACACTCAAGGGAAGCGTCTCACATCGGTTTTACAGCCCAGCGATCGATTAAAGATAATTAACAAATTAACCTAAGGCCGACACCACCACAGCCCAGCCCACGAACTCCCCACGCTACGCATGACGTGATCATACCAAAGTACAGCCACTATCGCAGGTCGAAGTGAAAGGTTGATCGCACCATTGTAATATTAGTAATAGATTATCGTGAGCGACCCATGAACTTGAGGAGTGATATCTAGAACCAGATGTAGCTGAATACCCAGTACATAGGTTGTAAAAGTACCCTTAACGAAGCCGAAAGGCACTTGTTCTCCCAGTCATTGCGATCATTTTTTTTTGTTCTAGAAGTTATCCTGCTAGTTACAGAGAAATTGGGGGTCAAAGTTCCAACTATTTAATTTTTTAATGTTATACCTTTACTTTAAACACCTCCGCGACCCCTGTACTATTCAATCCATCCATCAGCACAATGTTTTGAGTCCTACCATAAAACGTGATTTTTCACCCCAAAAAAAAAAGTCGTTTCCCAGCAATAATTTTTGCGTGTACTCGGCATTTCAGCAGTCACCTTCTTTCTAGCCATATTGTCCTTCACACAGTCCATTCACAAAAAAAAGTCGTTTCCCAGTAATAATTTTTAAGTAATGTTACTTAGTTTGATGTACAGAATGCTTGGTTAACGGCTTCGTGAAGGGTCCGTTTACACCTTGTATTTTACACTTTTATATTGTGTAGATTTAAGTTTTTTATTTTATTTTTATTTGTTTGTTGTGTGCACTTGTGGCATGTGCCAAATACATATATATGTTTTCTTTCTTTCTTTCACTGAGAGAGATTGCAGTTTAATTAGAGTTAGGATTCTTACTAGCAGATCATCGTCAGCCATGAGCAGTCCAGTACAGGGTGGATGGGACACCGATACGCACCATAGCCATCAGTACGTTAACTGTTCCAATATTAGCTCCCGTAATTACTCTCTTTGACTACCTGTAACGACTGTCAAAGACCTACAAATGACAGCCGGGACCAACGGCTTTCCGAGGCATGGAGGAAACTCGGTATGTAATGGGTGGTCACGCATCCACAGACCAACCTAGGCAAGCACGACCGACCCGAGCGTTAATAACGTAAACAGAAATTATGATTGTTAATCTTTACCCCGGCTAGCGTGTTTGTGACCCGTCTGTACGTCAAGAAATGTATTCAAGCGTCATGTGATAGCCAAAGTCTAGTTTACTATCGTGTTGTGGACTCGTGGGGTCAGTTGTACTACTTATCTGGGCATTGTTGAGTGATAGTTTGGGATGTAATGACTTGGGTTTTTTTTTGCTTCGGATGGCAAATCATCAAATGACCCCTCCCGCTCTGGGCGGAATGGAAGGGAGTGTCAGACCCGTGCTGGCTAAAACCCATCCATGTTCCTTCGAACAGTCGCGGTATATCTTGCGGACCCCTTCCTTGTTGCTGACATCTCTTTGAGGCGCGCGTGGAACACGAACGCGCCATCGACACGGCCTGTTTACTTTATCTCTTGTAATAATACTAGCGACCCGCCATCTTCCAATGTGACGACTTATAAAAGATTAAAATTAAAAATACGCGCTTTGCACGTGGAGTTGCGTAAACTCGCCCGATTATCTAGCCTTTTCATAACTATATTGGGATCGGCTTCCAGTCTAACCGGATGCAGCTGAATACCAGTATTTACATGGGGCGACGGCCTAACAAACCTCCAGTTAATACTGGGTAATACGATACCCATTGGTAAGACTGGATTCGGGCCACTGACTACATGTAACGGATTTCATCGAGGTATGCTATTTGAAATATCAAAACACCAATTATTATAATGATTAGCTGATTATATAACTTAAGAAATCATTCGATTAGTTGGCTCGTTCATAAATTACATTAATTACGTACATTAGAACCAGTTTTTATATGAGTTTTAAATGGAGACGTTCACGTGACTCGCAAAAAAATGAGGCTTCACACTATTTATTGTAAGGTATTTTGCGTAGTAGAAAAATTATACGCATAAGCATTTTATCAGCGTATAATATTCTCACTGCTTGGACGCAGGTATGGTCTAGAATCTAGACATTCTAAACCATACCAACTGGAACCTTCTACTTACGGAGATATTGGTGGGTCAAAGTTACAAGTTTTTTTTATAATTTTACTATTGATACCTCCACGAACCCCGTACTATTGAATGCATCCATCAGCATATTGGTTTGAGTCCTACCGTAAAACATGATTTTTCACCCCAAAATTAAAGTCATTTCCCATAGCAATAATTTTTGCGTAATGCTACCTAGTTTGATGTACAAAATGCTTGGTTGACGGCTTCGTGAAGGGTCCGTTTACACCCTGTTTGACCACAATATCAGAATGATATACTTTGTATGTACATATGGTGACTGGTAATTAGTGACCGATACTTAAACACGTGATTGTACTCATGATAACAAACAACTTTCCCAAAGAAACATTTTTTTTGAATATTCATTCACTTTTATCACAATAACACAACAGGCGCATAAAATTCTATCAGCTGTGACCTATCAGCTGTTAGCCGCATGACTATCTGTCTCATTACGATCGTACCGTACAACAGTGGGTAAGCAGAGCACCCGGGCGACTCGCAAGCCCGCTCCGTGCTGTTGTGTATTAAAAAAAATGTTTCTTTGGGAAAGTTGTTAATTATCATGAGCACAATCACGTGTTTAAGTATCGGTCACTAATTACCACTCAACCTTTACTGGGTGTAAACGGACCCTTTACGAAGCCGTCAACCAAGCATTATGTAAATCAAACTAAGTCACCCTACGCAAAAATTATTGCTGGGAAATGTCTTTAATTTTGGGGTGAAAAATCACGTTTTACGGTAAAACTCAATGTAACGCACACAAAACTAAGTGCTGATGGATGCTTTGAATAGTAAACGGTTCATGGAGGTAATAAAAGTAAAGTTAAAACCTTAAAAAGTAGTAGGTATTTAAAAAAAAAACTTGTAAAAAATTGGAACTTTGACCTCCAATATCTCCGTAACTAGAAGGTTCCCAGGTCCAGAACAAAAAAATGATCGCAATGACGGGGAGAACACGTGCCTTTCGGCTTCGTTAAGGATCTTTTTACACCCTTTATACATACAAAGTATATTAGAATGATATACAAGAAACATTTTTTTAATATTCATTCTATTTTATCACAATAATACAACAGGCGCATGCAATTCGCGCGCGCGCCTGCGACCTATCAGCTGTTAGCAGCATGTTCTGTCTCATGACGATCGTACCGTGCAACAGCCGCTCCGTAATGCTCCGCTGTTGTGTATTAAAAAAAAATGTTTATTTGGGAAAGTTGTTTGTTATCATGAGTACAATCACGTGTTTAAGTATCAGTCCAGTGCCAGTCACCCTATATTGATTCTGAGGCACATCAGCTATAAAATGTTACAGTCTACTACCAGACGTCGCTGTAGGGATACCTACCTACATCTCTACCTCTCCCGGACACATTAAAACCCTGACTTTGAAGGTTCAACGCCCTCGCTATCAAACACACGTCTGCCACAATTTATCGTGATAACAACACACTGCATTGTCTTATCACGTCTTTGCATATTGCAAAATACTTGTAAGACAAATTCATGTTTACAGGCACGATAATACAGGGTGTAAATAGACCCTTAACGAAGCTGAAAGGCACTTGTTCTCCCCGCTATTGCGATATTTTTTTTTGTTCTAGACCATACCTGGGAACTTTCTAGTTACAGAGATATTGGAGGTCAAAGTTCCAACATTTTCACAAGTTTAAAAAAAATTAAAAATTATGGTTAAAACTTTACTTTAAATACCTCCATGACCCGTCTACTATTCAACGCATCCATAAGCACAATGTTTTGAATGCGTTACATTGAGTTTTACCGTAAAAGGTTATTTTACACCCGAAATTAAAGTCATTTCCCAGCAATTATTTTTGTGTAGGGTTACTTGTTTGATGTACAGAACGCTTGCGGCTTCGTGAAGGGTCTGTTTACACCCTGTATTTTGTTTTGATTACTACTACCTTGAGGAAACCGGCATGACCTAGAACCAAAAATTCGAAGACATGTGACATCTACCAACCCGCACTGCGCCCGTGTGGTGGTACAGCCCACTGTCTCTCATAGAGAGGAGGCCTGTGTCCCACCCGTGGGAACGTTACAGGCTGATTATGCTTATGCTATCTTGCAGTAGTGAATTAATCACACAAAGCACATGTTTTTTTTGTTTTCGGATGTGAAATCATCAAATTACCCCTCCCGCTCTGAGCGGAGTGGAAGGGAGTGTCAGACTTTTACTGACTAAAACCCACAGTTCCTTCTTTGCCCTCTGTGTTCCAGGGCCGCGGTATCTCTTTCGAACAGTCCTTCCGCCCCAGCAGGCATCGTCCCTTGCGGACCCCTTCCTTTTTGCTGACATCTCTTTGAGGCGCCCGTGGAACACGAACGCGCCGTCGACACGGCCTGTCGTCATAAGACAAAGCACATGCTTGTGTCTGCCATATATTTGTGTCTCCATAAAGCTCTCCAGATTTCTGCAAGACCAGTTCTGACTCACGATTCCAGTACATTAAAGACAAAAATACTTCTCTATGTGCTTCAGTTCATCGTCCTGCATTAACGCGTGTTTGTGAAGGTTTCTATTATCGCCTTTGAAGATATTTAGCCAACAATATAACGTTAGAATTAGCGTTGTATGTGTATGAGAGGAACTGTCTGTTTTTTTGTGATTGTTTTTAGAAGTCTGTTTCAAAAGGTTGTTAGGTTATTCTCAATAACAACAAAGACATGAAACGAGATATATCATTTGGAGCCAAGATTGATGATACTACGTAGCAGTAGCGAAGGGTCAGTTTTTGTAAGAGGTAAGCTGGAGTACATATCTTTAATGTGATTATATTATTTGTCTATAGAATACTGACTCTGCCATTTTTCAAAAGGGAAGCCGGTAGGAATCGAGTTGTATGGAACCTTTGCCACTGATATGTAGTCAGGTCGTCTGACTAGAATGATCTACATCATCTGCCTAGCCTTTTACCAACTATTTTGGGGTCGGCTGCCAGTCTAACCGGATGCAGCTGAATACTAGTATTTTACGTGGAACGATTGCCTATCTAACCTCCACAACCCTGAACTAACTGGTAGTTCAGGGTAATACGATACCCTTTGGTAAGACTGGTTGTCAGACTTTCCTGCCACTAACTACCTGTAATGACTGTCAAAGATCTACAAATGACATTCGGGACCAACGGCTTAACGTAGAGCACCGAGGTTGGTTTAGCTACAGTTTTTGAAGGGGGTGACGCATAGTCTGCGATACAATTGTCCATCACTGACAGACCAGCATGATCACGTACATTGAAGTCTTCTTCTTCTTTCTCGTTTCCTCATTACTGAGGGTCGTGACTACATGAGGTCGTTACCTTCTCCACCAACGCTCTCCATGCTGGACGGTTGTCGGCCATGCGGACAGATGCCTGGAAATTTCCTCTGGAGACTTCCTTTACCACTTCTGTCCATCGGATTGGTGATCTTCCACATTGAAGTACACCGTTTTAATTGGCATTCCTGGATGCTATTAAAAGCTCCCCACTGAATTCAAACACCCAGGAGTAATAACCAAGGATATCTCCGTAACCTAGACAGCCCATTCAAGAATAGCCACGACCATTTAGTATTCAACACGAGTTACTATGCTCAATTGCCGGAAATGGGTAACTGTTGCATGTTAAATGAGCAGCCATTTGGAGTCTGGGCGTGATAAAATGATAGTTACGACTAGGACTAGTTGGCTTGGTTACTTGTAACTATTATAGTATCGCCGCCGGCGCACGACGGAACAAGACTGTTATTATCGCATAAAATAAATATCACGCCTGTAAATGCACCCACTTTTCGCAAGCTTTGCTCAAGTCCCATGTAATAGGGGGCGAGCCTATTGCCATCATACACAAATCAAGGCCCCGCTGGCTGCTACTGAGAGATTCCTGATGAAAAACCCAATAGGACTTTGCCCGACCCTGGAATCAAACCCAGGACCTCTCATCAGCTGCGCTTACAACCACGATACCAACGGGGCAGTCGCATAGAATAACATGTCTTTAAATATCCAGATTCCGGGCTACTGAGTTATTCCTGTCATCAATTTACGAGCTATCATAGCATATGAATAAAAAAGGCGCAGAGTGACATAAATGTTATTACAAAATATTGAGACAGAACAATGACCACTGAAGATTATCTATACAATAGGTATATAAAAATAAATAAAATTGTAATTTTAAAATAACGGCTGTTTACTAAAATGAAATAAAAACGGTATGTACTAACAATTTTTTATATTTTTGTCTGTCTGGCCGTTTGTTTCGGCTAATCTCCGAAATTCATACACCGATTTTTACTGGCAGATAATTGATGTTAAAAGGAGTAACTTAGGCTTACTTCTATTTTAGAAAAAAGATTAGAATTCCGAGTGAAAAAATGAATACCCATGAAATTGTTAACAAGATCCGATATAGTAATATTTTTATACTTAATAATTTCACCCGGACAAAGGTCGCGGGCAACATCTCGTATGTTTTAGAAAAACCCAAATATTTACAAATAAACGCAAGCGTAATGAGTATCACACTAACTACTGTAAAGATAACTTTCATCAAATATGGACCAAAGTCAATGAACGACATTATAAATAACAACAATTTTATAATTATTATCATTATCAGCCCCGGGACCGGTTACTAGGAGACGAAGTGGACGAAGAGATAAGAGAAGCTGACGACGATGACGAATTGTAACGACAACAACTTTTCTAGGGGTCGGCTTCCAGTCTAACCGGATGCTGCTGAATACCAGTATGTTACATGGAGCGACTGTCTATCCGACCTCCACAACCCAGTTAGTACTGGGTGATACGATACAGAATTGTTTGTCCTTCTTCCTCATCCATCCAAAGGATGAGAAAAGATCGCTTATTATTCGATTCGATCGATATATATCGATTACTATTATTGGGGTATTCCTCAAAGCACAACTATTTTTAAGCGCAACCAACTAAGTGCAACTAAATTATTCCTCGAAGCGCAAATTCAAATTAAAAATAGAGATGGGTTTGATGGATTCATTAACGATATTTTTCATCATTCATCATGGTTGCGCTTGGAAGAATAAAATTTAATATTTTTAATTTGAATTTGTGAGCGCAACTAATGGTTGCGCTTTGGAATAATTTAGTTGCGCTTTGAGGAATACCCCCTATTATTGATTAACAATAAGACCGCCCATTGTGTCACTGTCACCCTATGTGAAACGTTTTCTTTTATGTAATTGAAATTTGTATGGTGCACATAATAAAGAATAATCTATCTATCTATCTACATACCCTTTGGTAAGAGATAGGTAAGATGTCATAGGTCTGGAAATGACAGCCGCCACTGATGTCTAAAAACTTGCATTTTAATTTTAATGTTGGCAATGGCATTGTCCAGGTTTTGTGAAGCTCTATCATTCCCCTGCCCTTATCCCAATTGATTTGTGGTCGGCGCAGCATGTCTTCTTCTTCCATACGTCTCTATTACTCGTCATCTCAGCAGTCACCTCCTTTCTAGCCATATCATCCTTCACACAGTCCATCCATCGTTTCTTTGGTCTTTCTTTGGACTCTTATAGCCATCATACTCAACATTTTCCTCATTCCTCCGCATCACACGTCCATACCACGACAACCGATTACCACACACTTTTCAGTCACCGGCGCCAATTTCAGACTTCCTCTTATGTACTCATTTCTTATTTTATCCATTCGCGTTACACCACACATCCCCCTTAGCATTCTCATCTCAGCCACATGCATTTAATCATAAGCACAATGACCCCATTAGAATATTTCAATTACATCTAGTATACGGGGATTGGGAACACAATTATATTTAATTAGCTTTGACAATCAATTCGGGTTTCGGGTTCGGTTCGGGTCGGTTGGCTTGTAATAACATAATTCAATCATGATTCGAAAGACACATGGAGCCATCTATTATCATAAGAACGTTATTGTTGTTTTCCTCGGGAACAGTACTTTTTTCGGGATGAAAGGTACCCTATATCCGTTTCTGTACACCTGACAACGCATATGCAAAATTTCAGGATGATCGGTGCAGTGGTTTAGGCGTGAAAAGGTCACAAACAAACTTACTTTCGCATTTATAATATTAGTTAGCAGACATTTTTACACGACTCCCCGAAGTTGTTTTGGCAGTCCATGTTCAGACGTACCGTTTTAAAAGGAGCTCAATTGAAATTCATAATTAATAACGCCTTGTAATGAATCTTTAATATTCGTGAATTAATTAACCTTGTACTGCAGTACAAACTACCAGACCGCGTCGAAAAGTAAACAAAATTGCCTTTTATTATAATTATTGAAGAGAATATTGTGCGCAGTTTAGCATATGGCGTGACATCGCTAGTCTGTTTTTGCTTTGGTCCCTTGAAAATCAATGTTTTGTGAGTAATGATATGCATAAGTATTAGTTGTGATAAAACCTCTGAAACTGAAAACCTGTTTTCATTTGTCCGATCATTGGTATGTTTGTTATTTCGGTCAACACATCACAACTAAAGTACAAGTGTTATTTACAAACCCTGCTTTGCGTAGGGTCCCCAGATGACTGATGTTTTCCGGAGCAAATTCCGGACGTTTAAAGAAAATTCCGGACTTTTAAGGGTTTCGTATCCTAAAAAGTCTAAAATTCAGGCGCGAGACTGGAGAGCCCTAACTCCAGCAGTGGTCTGCTGGACAGCTGGATAGGTTCATGATGTGAACAGAGAACATCACACATGTAATCCACGAAAGGGTCGCAGAAGTTTGAGGTAAGCTGTTTTGGTCCACGAGTTATTAGTTTGATGAATGCATGATACGGCTGTTATTATTTAGCCACAAGCTCTCGGATGTAGGATCAATCTTCAGGTTAAGCCGCGCTTACCTAGATTGGTCTGAGGATGGGTGACCACCCATTACATACCCAATTTCTTCCGTGTCTCAGAAAGCACGTTAATCTGTTAGACCCGGCTGTCATTTGTAGATCTTTGACAGTCGTTACAGATAGTCAGTGGCCCGAAAGTCTCACAACCAGTCTTACCAAAGGGTATCGTATTACCCAGTACTAACTGAGGTCAGATAGGCAGTCGCTCCATGTAAAATACTGGTATTCAGCTACATCCAGCCGACCCCAACATAGTTGGGAAAAGGCAGGCAGATGATGATGTATAACCACTGATCTTCACCTCAGCCCTTGACATTACAAAACAAGTTATTGAGTCTATAAAGACCAGCTCTGTCAGAGCGTTATCAGTTATCACGCGTCTGTGAGGACCGGTCATAATTCTGTCATTTATTAAAGGCCTGATAAGAGCTGATTGTGGGCTATTTGTGTCTGAGCGTACAATGTATTGATTTGATGCTCAAATAATTATTTGATTACTTGGCGTCACCGATTGAGAGTCGCTCGTGTAATTATTTTACCTTTTTAATTTTTATTTTTTTCGTTTATTCATTTACATAAGGTCAGGGTGGTAAATTCCGTCTATGGGGCGTAACCGTCTAAAGTCTGTTTTTTAATCCCTGAGACTAAATTGACAAGTGAAAATGGCAAACTGACATAGATTTCAATAGGATTTATGTCAGTTTGCCATTTTCACTTGTCAATTTAGTCTCAGGGATTAAAAAACAGACTTTAGACGGTTACGCCCCATAGACGGAATTTACCACCCTGACCTTACACATTTTCCATATTTTTAAATATTTCTTTAAAAAAACCATATAAATACATTTAAAAATATTTAAAAAATAATGGTCCGCCGTTGTCGGGAGCAGGGTCCAAGATACCGGTGGTTAGGTCTCCAGAGACAGGAACCTCCTCACAATGCGAGCCGTATCGAGGAGTTCTGCCTTCTGAATCAGGCCCTTGATCCTACCGCCTAAAGAGAGCCTCGAAAGATGGGGACGCGATTTTTTATTTGTTAATGTTAAAAATCTGTTTTTTGATTCATTAAAAAAAATGAAGTACATTAATGTACTTAATATTTTTGTTGTTATTATTGCAAATTACCAAAAAAAAAATTGAACAGCTTTATATTGTATGAATCTTTCTTGGCTTTATAATATTATATTATGTAAGTATAAGTAACCATAATTGGTGCATGTTGTGGTATCCTGTAAGTAATTATTGCACCTGTAAACGTTTTATGAAACAAGTATAATTTAAATGTTTTTTGTAAACGATTGTTGTCTAACCTAAATAAATAATATCGGGTCGCGCCCGTCTGGTAATGCTCCCGTTTGGCAACGCTACATATACATTGGTTATGTTTGTTGATATTACGTACCTGTGCACACCTTAAAATACAGTCCGAGTAAAAAGTTCTGGTGTGCCGAATTTATTTAATGTTCATTTTATTTTACCCAGTATCTAGTATAATATAACAGTACCTAGTATCTCTCAGTTATCGTCATAAACACTGATCATCATCTGCCTAGCCTTTTCCCAACTATGTTGGGGTCGGCTTCCAGTTTAACCGGATGCAGCTGAATACCAGTATGTTACAGGGAGCGACTGCCTATCTGACCTTCACAGCCCAGTTAGTACTAGGTAATTCGATACCCCTTGGTAAGATTGGTTGTCAAACTTTTTGGGCCACTAAATACCTAACGACTGTCAAAGATCTACAAATGACAGCCGGGACCAACGGCTTAACGTGCTTTCCGAGGCACGGAGGGAACTCGGTATGTAATGGGTGGTCACCCATCCACAGACCAACCTAGGCAAGCACGGCTTAACCTAAACATCGACCAGAACGGCTGTTATTATTTATCCACGAGCTCCTCCAAATATGCGAGTAATGAAATTAGAATATTGTAGTAAATTACGCATTTTGAACTAACAGGTATAGTCACCAGCCCGTTATACAATACAATACAAAACAATACAGACTTAATCTTTTCTTTCAAACTGTAAGACAGAGATAGAGTGAATGTGAAAGCACATTAATTATGTCTGTCTCTGTCTAACAGTTTCACAAAGTATTGTCTTGAAACCGGGTTTTATTTAAGTACAGCAATATTAATTACTAAGGATAATGGCGTACTCCGAAACTTTTTGTACCTGCACTTCATTTGTTAGAATGTTGTACCTGATATTCTTAAAAATATTGTCATTAAGATAGGCTAGTTAAATTGTATTCTATGCAGCAGTAGCGAAGGGTTCATTTTTGTTAGAGGTAAGCTAGCATATCTTTAATCTATACTAATATTATAAAGCTGAAGAGTTTGTTTGGTTGAACGCGCTAATCTCGGGAACTACCGGTTCGAATTGAAAAATTATTTTAGTGTTGGATAGCACATTTACCGAGGAAGGCTATAGGCTATATAATATCACGCTACGACCAAAAGGACCGCAGCATCAATGAAAAATGTTGCAAAAACGGGGAAAATTGTACTTTTTTATAATAATTTCACGCGGACGAAAGTCGCGGGCAACAGCTAGTGTGATTATATTATTTGTCTATAGAATACTGACTGTGCCATTTTTTAAAGGGAAGCCGGTAGGAATAGAGTTCTACGGCCCCTTCGCCACTGCTAGGTACTATTATCGTGAAATTGCCCCGTTGGTCGAGAGGTCGCAAGCGCGACTGCTGAGCATGAGGTTCTGGGTTCGAATCAGGATTTTTTCAGTAGCAGCCACGGAGCCTGGATTTGTGCCCCGTTGATGGCAATAGGCTCGCCCCCCTATTACATATGACTTAAACATAACTGGCGAAATGTGGGTGTACTATTAGGTACACCTCTGCCTAACCCTTCGGGGATTACAGGCGTGATGTTATGTTTACGTTAGACGTAATTTCCTTTAAAAAAATGATACGTCATTTATGAAAAACAGACCGTCGATTTGATAATTTTATCAAAACAATAATATTATTATTATACTAGGAAGATAAAACATAAAAAACACTTTTACACGTCATCATGATACAGGGTGTAAACAGACCCTTCACGAAGCCGTCAACCAAGCATTCTGTACATCAAACTAAGTAACTTTACGCAAAAAATTTTGCTGGGAAACGAAATTTTTTTTGGGGTCAAAAATCACATTTTACGGTAAAACTCAATATAATGCGCTCAAAACTTATTGCTGATGAATGCTTTGAATAGTAAACGGACCATGGAGGTAATTGGAGTAAAGTTAGAACCTTAAAAAGTAGTATTTTAAAAAAAACTTGTGAAAAAATTGGAACTTTGACCCCCAATATCTCCGTAACTAGAAGGTTCCCAGGTATGGTCCAGAACAAAAAAATGATCCCAATGATGGGCAGAATATGTGGTTTTCGTTTTCGTTAAGGGTCTTTTTACACCCTTTATGTTTTAAAACAAGATGGGGCCGGAGTTTCGTACCTGACTACTCTGATACAAAATAATAATAAAACAACAGGTATATTTAGTTTAGAAGGTTACCCACAATAAATATTGCAGTTTTAGTAAACCTGAGTAGGTACTTAAATTATTATTCAATAATACGTAATTATCGCAAAAACACATCATGTAGGTATTTATAACGTTTTCCTGCTAACCGTTAATATTATTATCAGTAAACAGTTTAATTAATTAACTAAAACCCGTAATAAACGTGCCCGTCTCACTCGAGAAAATTAGAAGTAAAATTTAATCATTTATTAATTTCGTCATATTATTATTCCGTTTATTCATTTTTCTTACTTACTAATTACATTTTTATCAAAAAAAAAATATTCAAAAAAAAATAGTAGCCCACCGGTATCGGGAACAGGGTTCAAGCTACCGGGCGGTCAGGGCTCCAGAGAGAGGAACCTCCTAACAATACGAGCCGTGTCCAGGAGTACCGCGCAATGAATCCTATTATTGTTACTTTTGTAGAAAATGCCTCGTGGCATTAATTCCTCCACACTTCAATAGTGATAACTATTTTACATAATATTTAAATAAATAAAGTATAGGTTAGGTATTAAGTTGAGCTATTGATATAAAAACAATACAAACATTCTTAAAGCAGCACGTGTATCCGTCAATGAAAAGTTACGCGCATTTTACACTTTATGAATAACTAGAACCAATATTAACAGTACGGTAATACGGATCGTGGCAGCCGCCTTTCTGAAGTTTTATCCACGTCCATGAGAATAAAAACTTATTTTTTTTATAAAAAAATACAATCTTTTGGTCAGTGGGTCGTCTTAGGGGCGGATTTGTAGGAGTTGGAGTATACGCTTAGGGGCACTATGAGCAGCAAAGAAAACAAAAAAAATGATTAAATAAAATTTTTGGAACTTGGAAAAAAAATCAGAGATTTTTTTAAAGTTTTCCTATAATTCGGAAAGGGTGCGTCGGACGCCTATGCGTCTCAGAACCTAAACGGTTTCTATAGTCTAGGTCAACCCGATACTGCAATAAAATTAGGAAACAACAAAAAAAATATTCTTAAAAAATTCTAGCACCGAAATTTGAAAGTCCATAGCGCCCCTAAGGCAACACTCCAACCAAGCTTTTATTAAAAAGAAAAGCAGAAAATTAGGTTTATCTATCAATATTGAACATGTATACAAAGTTTCGTTGTGAAAGTTTTTAAATTGAAGTTATATGTTTTATTGTTTAAAAGTATAAATTTTTGCATGCCTAATGGTAGAATGTACCAGGAACAAATAATTACTACTGTAACAACTCATGTATGTACCTACATTCAATGCAAATAAATTATTTCTATTCTATTCTATTCTATTCTATTCGTGTCCGTGCTATTATCCGTTGAGGAGTTCTCTCGTGAGGCGACCCTGGCTGCAGGATCAAGTCATGTCTGTCATAAAAGTGTATTGGCACCAGAACCAAAGGTGCGTGCAAAATTTCAGCTCAATCGGGTCGAAAAATTATTTGACAATTTTGAATCGGGCCACTTCGCACACATACGAACAGTGCAAATTAAATAAAAGATTGTAAAAAGGCGTCTCCTATGTATATATATAAAAGCCGGTCGTCTTCATAACAACGCTATTAGTAGTAAAGCACTGGAATATTAAACGTCGGAAGAAAATCTTGAAAAACCGGTTCAGAAAAAATCTATTTCCATCAATATCTCTCATCTCGCGATCAGGGACTAACGAATAAATCCACGTGTATCAAAACTATTTGTTTATCAATTAATAATATCAATCAATCGCCCTTGGAAACTTGCCAAAAAGATAAAAAAAACTATGTATGCGAAATCACTTTCAATTTCATCCGAAGTCATTAAACTAAGGTATAAACAAAGGGTTTATTTACCGAGTTCCTCCACCGGTACAGCGGCCAACGGTTCCATGGCCATTGCTCACCACTATAAACGCACAACCACACACAAAACAAAAGAAAAAATCCAAAAATTCCAAAGACAATAAAGAAAAACACTTGAAAAATGTCAACTGCGTAAAAAGGCACTGAAAAATCCGAGCGGGACGACCGTCCACCTTGACGGTCTGAGCGTAACTGATGTTCAATTTTCAAATCGAGAACGCGTGGACTGGCTGGTAAACAAAGCGCTTGCGTGCGCGCACACGTACTCCCGACAAAGTTGTTAGTCGAGAGCTGTTCACCTCTATGCCTTTAGTGATAAGGTTGAAAAGTGGTCGACTACAGACTTTATTGGTCATACAATAGATAGTCACAGAAGGTTTGTTTTACGGAGAGTTAGAGGACTGACGTACTGTTTGACGTAGGATAACAAAAATAATATATTTGATGCACAAACTGCAGTGACTCGTGCGAGGTAGTTTGAGATGACCAATTCAGAGCATGAGGATAAAGAAAGCGATCTTTCTTTTGATTTCATTGTTTCTTACGGTCTTGTTATTGTTATTATACTCGCGCGTCGATGGCAATCTCCATTGAGTCGGCTCTGAATTTTGCAACGAGTTTAACGCCATCTACTAGTGTCCTTGAATGTCTATGGCACGCAGGACATGACATGGTGTAAGATGAGGTCAGTGAGGTATTAGTGGCAACAGCACCAGATATGCACTTATTTGATAGTATTTTGGGGACCGTTTGCAAGATGAGTATGTATATGGATGGCGAGAAGAACGCCACAGTAAGACCAAAGAAATGATGGATAGATTGTGTAAAGGATGATATAGGTAGAAAGGGAGTGACTTCTGAGATGATGGCTGATAAAGATGTCCTGAAGAAGACCAGTAGTAAGACAAAGAAAAAAATGGATGGATTAAGTGAAAGATGATTATGGCTACAAAGGGTTACGGCACATGTATGGAAGAAGAAGTCATGATGCGCCGAACACAAATAAATTTGCACGCCGATTGCAGAAACAACATTAAGATCAGAGCATATCCTTCCCGTCCAGGGGGTTTCCTCCCGGCGTTGCCATTCACAAAAGTGGAAATATCATCATGGATACCGTCCGTTTGAGGCGAGCGGAGGGTCATGTCGGAAACGAACCCACTGTTCCTACTAATACCAGTGATACCAGCGGTATCAGCCCACCATTCCGGGCGGACCAAGTTCAAACCGTGTCTATTACATTCTTTTCGTGAACAGCCCTTTTTTTTGGGATGGGAAATCATCAAATAACCCCCCCCCCCCTCTCTGGGTGGAGTGGGAGGGAGTGTCAGACTTTTACTGATTAAACCCATCAATGTTCCTTCTTTGCCCTTTGTGGTCCAGGGCTGCGGTATCTCTTTCGAACAGTCCCGCAGCCCAATCGCCCTTCATTCACACTAAATATGACCAAATCATCTATCTTTAGATATACTCTTTTAAATGTTTGTTTCTCCATCTTTTCGACCTTAACATTGTTTCCTATGTATCTTTCCAATCTTATCTTTATATTCTCGCCTTCTGTATCATCTTATTCCACAACGTCACGACCGCTGGGTGATAGCTCTTTGTCAGCTACTCGATAGTGGAACGACATTCTACTAATCTGTGTGTATCTAAATTTAGACGCTTGTAACGTGTTTACTCATTAGCAGATGAAAAATAATTGTGTTGGGATGTTTTGATTCTATACTAATACTAGCTTATGCCCGCGGCTTCTCCCGCGTGGAGTTCGGGAATTGTCCTGCGGGATCTTAATACCGGGATGAAAAGTATCCTAGTAGTATATTATATTGTAACCCAGGTGACAGTCTACCCATGTGCCAAATTACATAGTATAAAACAAAGTCGCTTCCCACTGTCTGTCCCTATGTATGCTTAGATCTTTAAAACTACGCAACGGATTTTGATGCGTTTTTTTTTAAGAGATAGAGTGATTCAAGAGGAAGGTTTATATGTATATTGCAGCCGTGCGAAGCCGGGGCGGGACGCTAGTTCTATAGAAATCTGATGCATACATGATACAATGCAGCGCAGTATTGTAGGCGTTAAGCTGTCTAATCATTTACGATTCAGCACACTGGGCTCCAAAACAAAAAATACTGACTTTGCTTAAAACGCCGCTAAGCTGATGTGGGACTGGGCTGGTCACGTCTGCCGTATGCTCAATGAGCTGTGGGCCAAAATAACCACCATGGTAATGAGATGAACAAAATCAATGAGCAGTGGTCCTCAATAGCCCTGGAACGAAAAACTGAAAGTCATGGGGAGAGGCTTTAGCCCAGCAATGAGATGACAAGAGATGCAGCCTATCATTATCACTACGTTCCGAATAATTTCCAATATCCACGCGGACGCAGCCACGGGCAAGACCTGACAAGTCTGTTTCTATATTTAGACATATGCAACTTGTTTACTCGTCATTCCTAAATTAATATGTGAGGAAGTCGTGAATAGGATATAAAGTTTACGGTTTGAATGATGTTATTCCAACATAAAGATTGGTAATTGTGTCATGTGGTACTTATTTGTTTATTGATTAAACCACCGCATAAAACAAAAAGGAATTATAAACGTGTTATTTCGTTCAATACCGTTTATTGACAAAGGCGTGTTTGTTTTCGAAATGACAATCGATGCAGGGCTTATCAACGTGTGGTACCTTTGAATGCGATGGATAGACTATGTGAAAAAGAGAGATGATGATTAATAGAGAAGTATGGAAGAAGAAAAGAAGCTGCTCCGATCACTAATAAATTGGAATAACCACAAGAGAATGATGATGTCGATATACTGCTCTGATAACCCTCTTAGAGACCTTTTCTATACAAATAAACAAAATTGAAGTCTGTGTAGTTTCAAAATAACAGCTTTTTAATATGAAAGTATGTAGGTACGGTACTTAAAACATTTTTTTTTTCGTTCGTCTGTTGGTCTGTCTGTTTGTTTAAGCTTATCTCCGAAATGGCTGAGCCGATTTTGACGAGACTTTTACTGGCAGAAAGCTGATGTTATATGGAGTACTTAGGCTTTTATTTTAGAAAATGGATTAGGGTCCGTGTAAAAAATTAAATCTTTAAAATTGTTAACAATATCCTTATTATGTTAGAAAAAATAGCTGTTGATGTTAAAGTAAACGAGGAAGATCCTTACCATCTATACTAATATTATAAAGCTGCAGTGTTTGTTTGTTTGTTTGTTTGTGGTCTGATTTGAATGATTCTTTCAGTGTTGGGTAGTCCATTTATCGAGGAAGGCTATAGGCTATATATCATCACGCTACGACCAATAGGAGCGTAGCAGCAATGAAAAATGTTGCAAAAACGGGGAAAATTGTAATTTTAATAACTTTACGCAGACGAAGGTCGCGGGGAACAGCTAGTTTTAAAATAACCCTTCAGAGAAAATATGAAGACAACCTGTACCTAGCCACGAATGTTTAGCTTATCATGACAACGTTTCCACTACTGAAACTTAGACCTCCTCTCTGTAAGATGGAGTGGGCTGTATGCACCACGCAGGTCCAATGCGGAGTGTATTACCTCATAAAGAAATCAGCACAGTTGCCACTTATACGTATTTGGTGCACCACAATGCCGACCGAATATATTTGTCAGTGAGGTGGCGAATAAATTGGGATTTAGTTGTTTTGTCTTCGTTTTCTCGTATCGCACCTAATTTGATTACATTTTGGAATGAGTCATTGTTTTTATTATATGAAAAAAGGTTTATATTCTTGTAAATTGGAGAAAAAAAAAAGGTTTATATTCTTGTTTTTTCGTGGGTTTTTATGATCTCTTAGTTTCGACTACAGTTTTGATAGACAAGTCTTAAGTTAACTTTTTGAAAAGCTTGTCTACAAAACATTTCATCATCTGCCAAGCCTTTTCCCAATTATATTGGGGTCTGCTTCCAGTCTAACCGGATGCAGCTGAATACCAGTTTTCTATATAGAGCGACTGTCTATCTGACCTCCACAACCCAGTTAGTACTGAGTAATACCAGTGGCGAATCTATCATACAAGCCGGAAAGCCGGGCTTGCCTAAAAATCAAACTCAAGAAATAAAAAAAACATTTTTCGAAAAACATAAATTTTTGTCAAACAAGAACAAAATTCGGTATCTCCACAACTGTATCCTCTATGTCAGAAATTATTTTAAATTCGCGCGCTTATTCTCCGATGCCGGCCGCGATACCCTGGCTCGCTCTAACACTATACAAAAAAAGAGTTAAACGTAGAATTTTAGTACGCAATCGTACCTACGGTCAGCGCTAGCTAATGCTTTCTCTTTCTCACCCACTGGCTTGCATTTGGCTTCTCTGACCTTTCAGTTTTCCTAACAAAATGTCTCTGTTATTGATAACATTGGTAGGTACTGATTTGAGAATTTGTATAGAGTTTAAAGCTGGGCTTTTCTTTGAATGTGTGCGTGTAAGTCTGTGTAAGTTTGAGAGAGAAGTGTGTTCGCACCAAGGATGCGCGCAATTTATATGCGCTTCGCGCGAATTTTGATAGGTACAAAGTACGATTTCATGATAGTTCGTATTTTAGTTAGTTTTGAGCGATTAGGAACTGGTGCATTTGTTTTTTGTGGTTTTATTTTTTCGATTTCTTGGGATTTAAAGTTTTTTGATTAGTTATTGCCGTAATTAACTTTGTTTTGAAGTGAACACTAAAATTAATTCGAAAAAGCAATTTTTCCTTGTGAAGGATTAAAGTGTCTGTAATCGGTACCTACTTAGCAAGATAAATACTTTGAGTTTTACAGAAAAATATAATCTCGTTACTTCACCTAAATAAACCTACCCCTGATTTGAACATTCTCAGAAAACTAAAACCCATAATGTGCATTTTAGTCGATCAGCGTAGGTTAGCGTGTTCAATGGCTGTTCGGCTGCTCTCATTCAAACAATTTGTAAATCTATCTAGTAATAAATACGTGGTGACTTCTGTGTACTTTGTTGTTTGTCATCTGTCCGGGGTAAAGAAGCGAATAATGAAGAGTTGTGGCTGTTTACATTGTGAGTAATTACAAACATTTTCAATAATGTGTAGTTAGAAAACAATTTATTGTTCGTGCGCCATCTCTAACAAAGCGAGGGAAACAATTACGAATTGACTCGAAGAGTTGAGTTGCTACATTTAAGTCAATAGATGGCTCTTATATCATTTACTTGATACTGACAACTTAATTGAATTAGTTGTAATTTTGTGACGGTATATAAAATATGAAAAGTTAATAACCACTATTTGTATTTTATATTTAGGCATATTTAAATAATAGGAAAATAAAACCGGCGTTATTAAATACCAATGTCAGAACTCGGAACAGATTTTCTCGGTCAATCCCCCCCCCCCCCCCCCCTAAATATTTTCAGTTGTTTATTCAAGGCTTTCACTCGATTTCATGCCGAGCACGCCGCTGAGTAATACGATACCCCTTGGTAAGACTGGTTGTCAGACTTTTTGGGCCATTGACTACCTAATGACTGTCAAAGATCTACAAATGACACCCGGGACCAACGGCTTTTTTTTTTTTTTTTTTTTTTACGGATGGGAAATCATCAAATGACTTCTCCCGCTCTGGGTGGAGTGGGAGGGAGTGTCAGACTCTTACTGACTAAAACCCATCCATGTTCCTTCATTGCCCTTTGTGTTCCAGGGCCACGGTATCTCTTTCGAACAGTCCCGCAGCCCCGGCAGGCATCGGCCCTTGCGGGCCCCTTCTTGGTTGCTGACATCTCTTTGAGGCGCGCGTGGAACACGAACGCGCCGTCGACACGGCCTGTCGTCATAAGACGGACGGACGGTGAGCTAACCCATTACTCACCGTTCACAGGCCCGCGCCTACGGTGGCCGGGAGCCACCACGTGGCCCCCGACGCCCGGTGCTTCGCCCGCGGCGGCTGGGACGTGAGATTCTCTCCCTCTCACGTCCCGCCACCTCCTTCGCTAGCATGACTGCTTCGCAGAAGGAGGTGACGGCTTCCCATTCCCTCTCGCTCCGGACCATGGCCTGAACCAGGGCCGGGAGCGAGAGGTCGCCGCCGCCGATCGCGGGACCAACGGCTTAAGTGCTTTCCGAGGAGATTCTAGACTCCAGAACAAAAAAAAAAAAAAAAAAAATTATGAAAAAAAAAAAAAAAAAAAAAAAAAAAAAGACGGGGAGAAAAAGTGCCTTTCGGCTTGGTTAAGGGTACTTTGTTGTGATGGCCCAGAGGTTAAGGCCTCGCCTCTCATGCATGAGGTTGTGGGTTCAAATCCGGGCAAGTACCAATGTGACTTTTTCAATTCATATGTACTTTCTAAAGTTTATCTTGGACATCACAGACATCGGTGAAGGAAAACATCGTGAGGAAACCTGGACTTATAATTAATATAAGTCTGAAATCGCCAACCCGTCTTGAGCAAGCGTGGTGATCAATGCTCGTGCCTTCTCTGTATGAGAAGAGGCCTTTGCCCAGCAGTGGGACAGTAACAGGCTGGTATTATAAGGGTACTTTTACACCCATTAGATTGCCATCGACACGTTAAGATAAGATGGCCAGGCTTGCCAATAAACTTATTAGTCCTCCAGGTCCTCAGACACATTCCTGAATCTATAAAGGAAGCACTAACAGTATTCTGACAAACAGGCCGACGTGTAAACAACCAGGTTTCAGCACTCAGCGGAGACAGTGACCGATTGAGGTCAATTTCGCGAATTGTGTGTATGTATGCCCAAAATAACGAGGCAGTCGACCGAGTGACGGGGACGCAGTCACGTACGCCTGGTCTTTGAGCTGCTTCAGACTGGGAGCGGTTGGAGTCATTCGCAGATCGGCAATTGACAGGTCGTTAACATTAGTAGAGGTAGAAAAAAAAGTATTTATTTGTCTCAGGACAAAACAAAATGATTAAAAGCTTTCTCACTAATATTGTAAATGCGAAATTTTGTGAGGATGTATTGATGTCTGGTAGTTTCCACTTTCACGCAAAACTGCTGGCCGGTTTTGGATGAAATTTGGCACGCAGATATTTCATAAACATAGGATACTTTTATCCCGGTAGTATCCCATTCTAATAATATAAATGCGAAAGTAAGTTTGTTTGTTACCTTTTCACGACTAAACCACAGAACCGATCATCCTGAAATTTTGCATATACAGCATTTATATAATTTTGCATATTTTCAGGTGTCCAGAAACGGACATAGGGTTATCTTTCATCTCGAAAAAAGTACTGTTCCCGAGGAAAACAGCAATAACTTGAATGATTATAAAAGGCGCCACGTGTCTTTCGAATCATGATTGAATTATATTATTACAAGCAGAGTACAAACCGAATTGATTGACAAATTCTAAATTAACGCGAGCGAAGCCGCGGGCAAAAGCTGGTATGTAATAATTTGTCCAACTATAACTACACGATAAACTAACCGCCAGAATCACACTATGATGAAGCCATCCGTAACTACACAAGAATAAGACCATTTGAACCATCGTTTAAACGAGCCTCATCAGTACCACGTAGCCCACCTGAACGATCGTGGCTTTTTGTATAATCAGGTCAGGGTTTGTTTAACAGATTACCTACTGACGCTGGAGTACTTAAGCGCTGGACACACAGAAAAGATGTAAGACGAGGACGGGGCGCGGACATTTATGTCTCTTCCGCGTCCCTTTCATACAAAATGTATAGAAGCATCGCGACGCAAAACATATAGAAAAGACAGGGCGCGGACAAGACGCTTACTCGTCTGCGCCCTGTTGTAAAAAAAATAGAAAGGACAGGGCACGGGCGCGAGTGGACGAGAGGCGGGGGTGTAGGCGGGTTGGGGCTATACTTCTTGAAAACGATTTGGATGAATAATGTAGATCCTCCATTATTTTAAATCATCTATTGTTTTCATTGCTTCGCCATACCGGATGTACCCAGTAACGCGTAACCGTCTGCATATTAGCGAGATACATCAGTGCTAACACATCTTCATCTTCGGAAGAAGACATGTTATCGTGTCAAAATCGGACGACTGAATGAAGTTGGATGAAAACCGTCATCTCTCGCGAAAATCATCAAATGACCCCGCTCTGGACGGAGCGGAACGAAGTTTCAGACTCGTACTAACTAAAACCCATCCATGTTCCTTCTTTGCCCTTTGTGTTCCAGGGCCGTGGTCTCTTTCGAACAGTCCCGCAGCCCCGGCAGGCATCGGTGGTAATCGGTTATCGTGGTATGGACGTGTGATGCGGAGGAATGAGGAAAAAGTTTTGAGTATGAATGTGGATTGGCTATAAGAGTAGAGGAAGACCAAAGAAACGATATGGATGGACTGTGTGAAGGATGATAACGCTAGAAAGGAGGTGACTGCTAAGATGACGAGTAATAGAGAAGTATGGAAGAAGAAGACATGCTGCGCCGACCGCAAATGAATTGGTCCAAGGGCAAGAGAATGATGACGCACTTACCACAACTGCCGCAAGTGGGAAAAGTACAGGAAAACTCAAGAAAACGTAGTGCATACCTTATAGGCTTCATCAACCTCTAAAGAATAAATTATACGTAATGATGCACGAGCTTGATCACGACATATTTCAGTGTTTTATTGACTCATCGATTAACATCACCCCAGATAGTGATCAAACAAATGCAAGTCTATCGGACGAGTCTGATATCACGTAGACCACAGAGGTCCATGACAGTTATATGCTCAATGAACTTTCAGAGTCACTCATTTTATTACTACTCTCGGCTCTAGTTCTAAAAGGAGCTCGTGGCTAAATAATAACAGCCGCTCGGGTCGATCTTTAGGTAAAGCCGTGCTTGTCTAGGTTGGTCTTTGGATGGGTGACCACCCATTACATACCGAGTTTCCTCCGTGCCTCGGAAAGCACGTTAAGCCGTTGGTCCCGGCAGTTATTTGTAGATCTTTGACAGTCGTTAGGTAGTCAGTGGCTAAAAAAGTCTTACAACAAGTCTTACTAAGGGGTATCGTATTATCCAGTACTAACTGGGTTGTGGAGATCACACAACAGACAGTCGCTCCATGTAAAATACTGGTATTCAGCTGCATCCGGTTAGACTGGAAGCCGGTCGCATAGTTGGCAAAAGGCACGCAGATGATGATGTTGTTTAAAGGGATTCGTGGCTAAATAATAACAGCCGCACGCCTCGATTTTCAAGGTAAGTAACGGTTGAGGTGGTCGGCTGGTGACAAGGGGTGACTAAAGAGATGACGAGTAACGAAGATCTATCTAAACATTCTTCAGGCAGATGATGCTTATGCCTTAGACGCTGCCGGAGTTTCCGTGCTCCTTACACGTGGTCCATTCAAGAGCAGTGATTCTAGCGACTCGACGAGTGTCGTATCACGTAGTCCACTAGTAGTCTAACTGCGTATTTGCGTCGTCAGGTGACTAACCAGGTCAATAGTAATTGGACTTGTGCAATTAGATTATAAGACGAAGACGCCAGACGAGAGTACTATCACGTAGACCAGGTATGTTAGATTTCATCGATTTTTTTATTATTTTTGAATGCATATTCATCATTCCCTTGCCCTTATCCCAATTCATTTGGGGTCAGCGCAACAGTCGTTACAGGAAGTCAGTGGCCCAAAAGTCTGACAACTAGTCTTACCCCAGCGGTTTCGTATTACCTAGGTAATACGAAACCCTTTAGGTTTTGGCCACCGACTACCCGTAACGACTGTGAAAGATCTACAAATGACACCCGGGACCAACGGCTTAACGTGCTTTCCGAGGCACGGAAGAAACTCGGTATGTAATGGGTGGTCACTCATCCACAGACCAACCTAGGCAAGCACGGTTTAACTTAAAGATCGACCTGAGCGGCTATTATTATTAAGCCACGATCTCCTTTACCAGGAGTAGCGTGGAACAGTGAAGAGGCCAATGGCCAGATATAGATCACCATAACACAAACAAATGACGACGGTGATGATACTGATGACGAAAGAGAGAGTGCCTACGTGACCAGAACTACACAACAGATCAACACCTCTTCAAGCATACAACGATCCCTCGTGTCACTCCGGTATTACCAGACCTGCTATTGCATAAAGCTCCTGTACAATGATGGGCCAGTTAATGTTGGTGCAAAGTGTAGCTTTATACATATATCGCCATATATGTGTACTATCTAGATATGAATTAACATACAGCAAACTATCATTACCAGTACAACCAGACCTCGTATTGTATAAAGCTGCAGTACAATGATAGATCAGCTATTTCTGGCGAGGTATAGTCGTATGTACCACGTACCACGTGTAATACACGATCACTTTCTACGATTGACGTCAAGAGTACATAAATAGTATTTTATATTTATAAATGCAAGTTCAAATACAGTAGTAGCAGTCATGGAGTCTGGATTTGGCCCGGTTGATGGCAATAAGCTCGTCCTCTAACATCATCTGCCTAGCCTTTTCCCAACTATATTGGGGTCGGCTTCCAGTCTAAACGGATGCAGATGAATACCAGTATTTTACATCGAGCGTCTGCCTATCTGACCTCCACAACCCAGTTAGTACGCTCCTGACTCCTGTAAATTCAGTCGTGGATGACGATAAAGAGATAGAAATACAAAGTAAAGACTGGCTGATAACATTTGATATCAATCTCATAAGAATTTTACCATTGATCACAACGGTTTTCTATTTCAGAGCATTAAGTCAAGGTTGTTCTCATCGTCAGTGGTTGATGGTTGACAGGGGAGAATGGAAGAGGGGAGGAAAACGTGTTCCGCCGACCCCAAGTGATATGGGACAAGGGCAGGAAGATGATGATGTTCTGATCGCAAGTAACTTACTTACTTAGTAACTTAGGAACGTGGTTGTCTTCATCCTTGAAGCCCGAAAGTCTGGAAACGTATTACCCAGTGCTAACTGGGTTGTGGAGGTCCGATAGGCAATCGCTCCATGTCAAATACTGGTATTCATCTGCATCCGATTAGACTGGAAGCCAGCATAGTTGGGAGAAGGTTAAACAGATGATGTAAGCCTTCATTCGTCCTGTCAAGATACGTGTGACTAGGCATCTCAAAATGTGAAGTTTAAGACTTCAGAAACATAGTCCTGAATATAACGTTAGTCGTCAGGATATTATATTTAGATCCTATTTCACAACATTCAGAAATAGATCGAACAATAACGATGCGTAGGAGTATATTGAGTGGTGTGATGTCGATGGGCGGAGTCCGTGACCAGTTTAGCTATGATGATCAGGTTAGTAATGCGATGTAATCATGATGCTTCATCAGATGATCATCATCTCTCCTACTAACTTTCTTTTAGGATGTATGAATTTTAATTCCCTTAAAGTTAGGAGTGCTGTTGACCAAATAACAACAGCGTATAAAATTTTACATGGTTATACCGACGCCTCAGATTTATATGCGGAGCTGTGTCAATTATTTGTTCCAAATAATTATAATCGCTCTAGAAAGCATTAATTGTTTAATGTCCCATTTTGTCGCACTGTAGCTCGATCCACTTCCCCTATACCGCGTATGCTTGGGATGCTCAACGCGCTCGTGGAGACCAACACTGGATTGGACTTGTTTGCTGATGAATGGAAGACGATAATGTTAGAATGTTTGTTTGTGGTTCTGTGAGAAGACCGAATAAAAGGATAACTTCATTTAGTATTAATGGCTTATGCTGTACTAAATATAATAAATAAATCTCTGTCCATCCCATCCCATTTATGTTGGGGCCAGCTATCACTCTAACTCAGAAGAACCGGAATCAATTTAGTATCATGTCGCCATGACCCTTGCGACAAATAAATATTTTTTCTTTCTTTTATCACAGGAGATGTTTAAAATGAATTTTAAATAGTATTCAAATGCAACTACTTTGGTTTTATCCGGCTCGAAGGACCATGTTTGACATTGGAATAAAACTTTAGAATTTTTAAGAACCTCATTTCTAGGGTTCCGTACGTGAAGGGTAACCAACGGGACTCTATTACTAAGCCCCCGTTGTCCGTCCGTCCTCCGTCCGCCTGTCTGTCAGCGGGCTGTATCTCATGATCCGAAATAGGTAGACGGTTGAAATTTTCACAGAATGTGAAAATTAGCCCTAGATGGTACAGAACTTTATAATATCTTTTTTAAATAATTTACTGCCAAACCAATTTAATTTCTAAGGTCCACAAAGTAGTTATATTTCCTAAAATCAACAAAAAGTATTTATAAATCTGTACGACGGACCAAATGCACATCTTTAAACACGATGCATCGACCTGACACCGGCATATCGATGAGGTAGCCCATTCCCCCTCAAAACGCGTTTGTTATGTGTGTGTTTGTTTGTAACAGTTACAAGTCTGGCCCGTTGTGCTCCGTTAACATAATTTGAAAGGACGCCGACCGGTTTAGGCATACGTGAGTCGGAAGATATCCATAGAGTATGCTGTATGGATATGCTGTGTGGCTAGGCTATGCAGTGTATGGTGTTCACATGAACATGACATTTCTTATTTGTATTCTTTTTTATTCAATTGACATTTTATATTTGTAATTTTAATTGGCTTTTTGTATTCAGTAATGACAAAACATAGCAAGAACCTTTACTACTTATAAGATCCTTAAAGTTGAAACCTATTTTTAACAAATAAATGAATCTAATAAACTACACTGATTTAAGTGAGATTAGGAGGCTGTGTTGTTCTCTGTGTTCTTCAAGCTTATTTCTATGTAAATATATACTTTGAAGCCAGAGGCTACGATCGGCTTGATCACTTGATTGTGACTAGGGCGTGCAAAACCGGAAGGTCTTCAAAACCGGTTTTGAATTACGGTTTAGAGGCCCCAAAACCGGAAACCGGTGTTAGCCCCGGTTTCGGCAACAATTTTATATTGTTTTTATAGTAGAATAGAAAACAATATTCTTAGATACCCACAAACTCTACAAATAAAACAAAAATAAAAAATAATATAATATACCATCACGCCTGTATTCCCCGAAGGGTTAGGCAGAGGTGTACCAATGTACACCCACAATAAAACAAATTGTATGATATACCTCTTTTTAATCAACCATTTATGCCTACCAATACCAAGTAGATCACATTAATAGTTTGGATAACAGAAACTTAAAATAATATAAAGGTTAACTGACTGAGATCAAATCAACAACAAGTAAGTTTGTGGTACCTTTAGTAGGTACCTAACAATTCTGTTAAGTATAAAATAATATTTTTTAAACATCGGCCATTCTACGAACCTATATATTTTTTTAAATAAAAACAAATTCAATGATCAGGTGTATTTATTGAGGTAGGAAGAATTAAAATTAACCTTAATTTAATCTAAAAATAGTTTTAGAGATCATCAATCACAAAATTAGCATTTATGGCACTTTTAAGATTTTTCCCTGTCGACAGATGTGACGCCATTATCGACAGAATAGACAATATTACGAAATAACGAAAATAAATACATTTCTAGAAAATATCAACGTTATAAACTTAAAAAATTAATCGTCTTCTCACTTGCTAAGGTATAATTATCATGAAAATAACCAACAGTTACAAAATAAAAAATATATAAACTATGTCTACAGATGTGACTTCACTTCTGTAGATATTATAATGAGCATTTTTTTTGGCACGCTCACGCCATCCCTTCCTTATCTTTCGCTGTACTCTTGGAGTTTGTTCTTTAACCGTCTTGATCTCTCCTGATGCTTTTTTCCTTTGGTATTTTCCCGTCTTTTCTGCGCCTTTCCTCTAATTCAGCTTCCGACATTTTCTGTCCTGTTTTTTGTGTAAATCTCCTTTTTTGTTCTTTACGGCGCTTCTTCTTTTCATCTTCAGTAATTTTTTTTTTTGTTTCTTGCCATTTTTGTGATCCAAATCGAAAAAAAATTAAAGCATCAAATCAAATCTGTATGCAGACGTCATTGCTATAGACCGATGGTAATTTGCAGATTTTTTGCAGAAAATTAACTTAAAGATGAATAAGATGCTTCAGGTAAACCAAGCGAGAACTGTTAAAAGTAAAATTTTGATATTTTTTAGAAAACAGTAGTAATACTTGGCATAAAACCACATATAATGTGTAGAAATACGTCACATCTGTATACTAATTTGTATTCTGTACTAAACTTATTATGCAACAAAGGTTTTCTTAAAATGAATTTTAATCTTTATCAAATAGCAATAAGATATATTTCGCATCTGCAGGCATACGCCTCATCTGTAGACAGGTTGTCGACAGAAATGAGTTCGACAGAAGTGTGTGAATAATAGTTTAGTCCATGTCGAGGGGAATATTTGAAGTTATAAAACGTGGCTTCCGTCACGTTCGATAATTTTACCGCTAATTAACAAGACCATAGTAAAATTATAATTTTGAATTAAGAACTTACTGTTTCTTGGCGATTTTAGAAGTGATGCACCAACTTTTACACTTTGTAGAATGACTCAAATCTTATTAAAAACTCGGAAATAACGTCTTATAGCCACCAATAACAGACAGTCGATGATAACTACGTGGTTAATTGTTGCTAGCAAAACTAAATATTGTTGTAATACAAAATATTTAAAAAAATACCGGATTTTTCATGTTTGTCTACAGGAGTGATTAGTTTTTTGCGAACACCGTAGAATCTTTTGTAACTTGAAATGTTAACGTGGTATTTTTTTTAAATTACAAGGAAATATACTTTATTACATTTGCAATATGGTAGGTTCACATAAGGCACTTCAAAATATGAGAAAGTATTTTTAAAACATCTCTGGACCCGGTAACCTATGTCGCGAACAGTCTACAGGACGTGATTTGGTCTACAGGAAACGCGCAAAATTTTCGTAAATGAAAGATATTATGTATTAATTCAAATACGTGATGATAGATAACATAAAATAAAGCAAAATACACATTATCGTTAAAATGTAGCTATATTTAAAAAGGAGATATATAGAGCGAAACAGGATTTTGGCCACTTCGTAGAATGGCCGACATACAAAACACATTCATCATCTTAAGACACTAAACTTAACCACAATTACTATACGTCTCAATTTCTTTAATCTTGAGCTCTTTAATTAATAACTACTAAGAAGTTGTTAGTAGTTATTAATTAAAGAGCTCAAGATTTTTCTTGAGCGTGTTCGAAAAAAGTTGTTTAAACCAAAATATAAATATGTAACAGACTACTGCAGTATAGGTATGTAACAGACAAAACCGGAGTTAGCTCCGGTTTTGTCTCTCAACTCCGGTTTTCAAAACTCGGTAAATTTTGTCCGGTTTCCGGTTTTCAGTAAAACCGGAAAGCCGGGTTTGCACGCCCTAATTGTGACATTTTCGATTACTTTTTTTTTGCATTTTCCAGTAGCGATTTTGAAGGGTTCCCTACTGTCAGTTCGTCCGTCCTCCTGTATCTTTGGCACCGTAATGGGTAGGGCAGACAATTTAAATTTTCACAGAGTGTTTATTACTGTAACCGCTATTTTAATATTCCCAGGTGATCCATCAAAAGAGATTTTGCGAGCTCCTCTACCAACAATGCTGACGACTCATAACAATACAAGCCCTTTTGTCATATTATCGCTTGTATCTTGTTTACAATCTCGCGAAATAGATTATAATCTAACGGTATTTACAATTTAACGGTATTTACGGTGACATATCGATAGGATGTTCTTGCAAGATTACTTCCAGATCCCTCTTGTACCAACAAACATACAAGCACAGAAGATATAGTGGTTTGTAATTTGTATTAACAACAACAAAGTCTGACCCGTTGCACCGTTAACATAATTTTGAAGGACGCCGACCGGTTCTGGAGTACGTGACTCGTGAGATGTAGGCACACACTCCAGTCAGATGCTGTGGTGTGTAGTAAGCGGCGTAAACGCAAGATTACACGTGTCGTTTATTGTGGTAAGTAAAGAGGCCAATATTTTTTTTATGAACTTACAAGGTGGCGTGTTTTTTTTAACCGACTTCACAAAAGGAGGAGAGGTTCTCAATTCTTTTTTTTTTAATGTATGTTCACCGATTACTCGAAGACGCCTATGAACCGATTTGGAAATTTATTTTTTTGTTTGAAAGAGTATAACTGGTTTGAATAGCATGATTGGTCGCCGTGGGGTCATTAGGTTTGGTATAATGACTTTTATTAAGCGATTTTTTTTTTTTTTTTGTATACTTCGAAGTTGGTCTCATTGAAGTATTGTCATGATCTGATCATGGACTTCGGAGATATGGAACGGAACTCTTCAATGATAGACAGCAAATCTGTCGTGATTGCTGCAATCGCTTGGATGTTGAGCTATTTTTTGTGTTTTAGAAGTTGGTTTTTATTTTTTGCAAAAAAGTTTTTAGTAACTTAAATCGTGGTTGTGTCCAAAACTATAAAATTGGCTTTTATCAGCTCCTTGGTTTATTGTTCGATAGGTTTGCCTTCTCCATGCTGACTGGTACTAGAACTGAGTTTTTCGAAAATACAATATTTATCTATACAATTAATAAAATTAAAGTGTCTGTTTGTAATTTCAAAAAACTGCGTTTTAGTGGATGCGTATAAAAGTATTTAAGGAACTTAAAAAAAGACCTTTTTTTTTTGGAATTTTTGTCTGTCTGTTTGATCCAACTGGTCCCGTCAAAATCGGTCCAGCCGCTTCATAGATATGAAGCGGCTGGACCGATTTTGACGGGACTGTTATTGGCATATAGCTGATGTTTTATTTCAGTAAGAGGATGAAAGGTCCGTGCGAAAAAAAAAACCCTTGAAATTATTAACTAAATCCGATTCAAATAAGGAAGTTATATTTTTTTAATAATTTCATGGACGAAATTCGCAACGCTAGTAAATATAAAACCCTATCTAAAAATACCTTAAGTAAAAGGTAATATCCGAAGGACGCCAACCCGTTCCGACTACGTGACTCACGCGTGGTATACAACCGACTTGCGTACGCGCATATCTTTGTTTCGGAAGACGCAGAGCACGGCGCGCGGCGGCGGGACGGGGAGGGAGGAGGTGTTGTTTTGATGCGTGAGAATTGATCGGATAAGTGGTAACTTGTTCCGATGTGTTATTCATTTTATAGACTTTGTTGTGGCTAAATGATAACAGCCGCTCGCATCTTCAGGTTGAGCCGTGCTTGCCTAGGTCGGTGTTTGGATGGGTAACCACCCATTTGTTGAGGGAGGGACGGACGGGGGGAGTTGAAAGTAAATCAACGCAATGGCTCTGGATGAAACAACAAGCTTTTCGACCATGCTCGCGTTGACGATAGACGATAGATAATGGTTTTTTAATCATGCCAAAAAAGGCTATTAACCAATTTTTCCTACGTGTCGTATTACAGCTCAGGATATCAGTCACCCTGACCTATTGAATCACTCAAGCATTTGAAACCTACGTTTTTTGTGCGTCTGTCAACGACTCTAATCAGTGAGCTATGTCCCGGAAATGTAACTAGATAACATTATGACGTTGCCGTAGCTACTGTTGCAGACAGAATATCTATTTCACTCGTGGCTTGTTACAAAGCTTGTGTATTTAATAAAAATCTGGAAGTCAAAATCTTCAAACACTGTTTTAAGCTTTTACGGTTTACAACTAAACTTATACTGTCACTTACGGGATATCTTCCGTGATTGTTCATTATTTTGAGCTCCCGATATTTCGACGCTGTTGCAAGCGCCATGATCGCGGGTTGACTGGAGAATGCGGGTGGATGGAAACGGCTGGTGCACAAGTTGCACAAAAGTGCAATACCTACACGGTCAAAATGCATGGAACAGCTGATTAAAAAAAAAAACCGATGAAAAATATCTATGTGGGGAGGCTCAGAATGATGTACTGAATACGTGGTAACCGTTTTCGCGTCGGTGTCCCTTCTACCGCGTATACCTGGGGGTCCTTTACACTCCAAAATTAGAAAAGGATTTTTGTCATCAGCCGAGTCTGCAAGTCACATACATTGAGCCATTGGAAGTAAATATATATGAAACATTCGTGGCTGAAGACTCCCCAAAATCATAGAAAAACTGAATCATGGCCATAGAACGAGTCATAAACTATTTGCTCAGCTAGAGCCACCTGACCCAAGCCTTATCAATCGGGCACAATATACAATAGTCCAAAAATCAATATTGTCTAACTACTAATGAGCTCATATCTCCACTATCAGTCGCGCGATGGGACTGAGCAAATGGTCTGTTTGGAGTAGGTGAGATAAGGATTACTGGCTTATCTATAGTACCAAAAATCCTAGGGTTTATCTAGTAATGTTGGTCTGCTTGTTACTACAGAGTGTAAACGGACCCTTCACGAAGCCGTTAACCAAGCATTCTGTGCATCAAACTAAGTAACCCTACATAAAAATTATTGCTGGGAAACGACTTTTTTTTTTGGGTGAAAAATAACCTTTTACGGTAAAACTCAAAGTAACGCATTCAAAACATTGTGCTTATGGATGCATTGAATAGTAAACGGGTCATGGAGGTATTTAAAGTAAAGTTATAATCTTAAAAAATTGTATTTAAAAAAAAACTTGTGAAAAAGTTGAAACTTTGATAATATAACTCCGTAACTAGAAGGTTCCCAGGCATGGTCTAGAACAAAAAAATTATCGTAATAGCTGGGAGAACAAGTGCCTTTCGGCTTCGTTAAGGGTCTATTTACACCCTTTATGTAAAAGGTAAGTAAAATACCTTTAACGAAGCTGGAAGGCACTTGTTGTTCCCGTCATTTTCTTGTTCTAGACCATTTCTGGGAACCTTCTACTTACGGAGATATTGAGGGTCAAAGATCTAACTTCGTCAAACATTTTTTCTAGTCAATGTATCCATCAGCACAATGTTTTGAGTGCGTTACATTGATCCTACAGTAGAACGTGATTTTTCACTCAAAAAAAAGTCCGTTTCCTAGCAATAATTTTGCGTAGTTACTTAGCTTTATGGACAGAATGCTTAGTTGACGGCTTCGTCAAGGGTCCGTTTACCCCTTGTATGCCTACTGCCAAAAGCCTCGACCAACTTCCCAGGAGGCTTTCTTAGCTCGTTGGGCTATTAGATCAGAGCTTGAGGTCTTATTTCTTTCGACCTTCACTCATTTCAGTAAATAAACGTGCCCAAGCATTACTGATTACCGATTTCAATAATACTTTGCGCTACATGATTTACATTTGGCAACACCCCCTAAGGACAGAGAGGTTTGGATGGAGAAAGGGGAGGCCTTTGCTCAGCAGTGGGACACTCAAACAGGCTAAAAAAATCCCGTACGATCTAGCAGAAGTGCTCCCGACCACACCGACAGCTAATCACCAACAATCCAACCGAATCGATTCTCTTTTTTCGACTATCTGGTCTTTGAACCGAATTACGGGCAAACCGAGGGGTTTAGAATAGCTATGCAGCGGGTCCAGTTGCTAGCGTCCAAGGTGTCCCTACACCTGCACATTACGAAGACCTAATCACTCGTATGCTACTGACACCGCAATTACCGTGGCTACCCAAAAAATATTGTAAGTAGTACACCATGCTGCGGGACTGTTCGAAAGAGATACCACGGCCCTGGAACACAAAGGGCAAAGAAGGAACATGGATGGGTTTTAGTCAGTAAAAGTCTGACACTCCCTCCCACTCCACCCAGAGCGGGAGGAGTTATTTGATGTTTTTCCAATCCCAAAAAAAAAAAGAGTATTACACCATCGATACAAAAGAAGAAGCTATAAAGGGTGTAAAAAGACCCTTAACGAAGCCGAAAGGTACTTGTTCTCCCCGTCATTGCGATAATTTTTTTGTTCTAGACCATACCTGGGAACCTTCTAGTTACGGAGATATTGGGGGTCAAAGTTCCAACATTTTCGGAAGTTTTTTTTTTAAATACATGTTTTCAATGTAAGATTTTTACTTTAAACACCTCCACGACCCCCGTACTATTAAATCCATCCATCAGCACAATGTTTTGAGTGTGTTACATTGAGTCCTACCGTAAAACGTGATTTTTCACCCCAAAAAAAAAAGTCATTTCCCAGGGGATACCTACTTGAGTGCGAAAGCCGTAACATCGAATTACGTTTCTTCGAAAACCTTTCATCGACATCTCTATACTGCGACGCCTTGTTAGATCGACGTCTTGTTACTGCGATATTTCGTTACATCGAAAAACTGTACTGCGAACGATTTTACTGCGTAAATATCATACTGCGAAGCCTTGTTCAATCGACGTCTTGTTACTTCGATGTTATATTACTTAGGGAAAACTTACTTTGGACGATCTTACGGCGATAACCAAGTACATTGATTTTCTTTTTCAAAACAATACCTAAATTTTTAACATTTCTTTAAAAGCAGAGAGCGCCATTTGTCCTGAATATATCAGTGTTTAAGTAAAGATTGTAGATCTTTGCAAAGTTCGTCAGAATGTATTTCTAGCTATAAATGATTAAACTTTAGGTTAATACATTAACATAAACAAATTGTTCCTTGTTATTTATTAACTAACGAAAAAACTAAAGGTACAACCACGTACAATCACACTAAGTAAAAAATTAGGAATAAAGATAATCTTCTTGTATAAAAAAAGAGTAAGTTTTAATAAGTAATAATAAGTATGTAAGTTTTAAGTTTTTTAAGTTTAAAAAAATATAATCAACGATTAACGAAAATTAGCTACCCACAGTACACCGGCACTAACAAATTACTTACAATTCGGTATTGTTTGCCACACCTCTTAAAAACGTAAGTAAATCCATAGTATGCCTTTTTTCGCATAGTTTCGAAAGTGCATGTGAACGATCTCTCAATTTTTTTCGGGGCGGTGTCCTCGGAATACACGATAAGGCTTTTTCAACGGCATGGTTAGTAGCAGTTTGCTCTTTCATCATTTCCCGAATAGTTTCATAAAGGCCATGTCGATTATTATTTAATAGACTATTCCACCTACGGTGCCATGCCTCAACTTTATTTTGGGTTCTGGGCAATCGCAGTTCATTGTTCGTATTTATAGACCACAATTGAGGGGGGAACATTGGGGTAGATCTTGAAATGGAGACTGAAGTACTATTACTGGTTTGGCGCATAAGTTTTCCCAAAACATAGTATGTTTCAAACCACTCTGTAATGTTTCTCGCTTCATCTGGTAGTACACTTTCTTTTAGAGTTTTAAATGCGTCAGGAATTTCTTCAGGCGGAAGATAGGCCAGAGCAATTAAAAATCTTAATTTCAGTGAGAAGTCACTGTCACTGCCATAGCGCGAAGCTAACCCAGATCGTTGGATTTGTCTCCACACATTTTGACCAAGGTGGAACAAACAACCTTGATGATGAGCATCGGGGAAATCGATCCTGATCACGTTTATGATCGCAATCTCAAAATCTGTGACAATATGCTGTGGATTCAAAGCATATTCATATTCAGCAGCATATAATCTGAGTTCTCTTATAAATGCCAAATAGCTCTCCTCTGTTTTGTCTGTCAATAGACAGTATACCAACGGTACTGACTTTTTGGTTTTATCATCATGTCCAACTATAGCGTGAATAGAATAAATCTGACGAAACAAGGCCGGACAAGTTTTAAAAGTTCCGTCCATCAACCAAACTGATGAATCAGAAAGTATCTTGATATTTTGTTTAGTGCAAAATAACAGCAAGCGGTTTTTATCACCGAATTTAGTATCACGAGCCAAAAATCGTTCTCCTTCGACGAAAGCATATGCAGACGGTACTTCAATTTCATCTATAGTCTGCGGTTCTTTAGGCTTATGTTTCCTTCGGACACGATGAATTATTTGTCTCAAAGCATTTTTATTCGGTAGACCACTTGTCCTGGGAACAGCCTCCAAATTAGTCTGAATGATCTGTACCGGTGTCATCGGAGTGGTAGCCGCAGCTTGTTTTATCTTGTTTTTAAATGATATTGATTGCAACAATGAAGCATTAGGAGCATGAGAGTGTTCAGTCATATTTTTAATTACGGAATGCCCGTTACCTGTACAAAATTCGGTCGTCATAGTACTTGAACACTGCTTCCTTTGCTTATGCACACAACACCAATAAAATTTGTCATTCACATTTTTGTTCAAACAAAACTCATATCCACTAGTAATCAGTATGTCATTTCCGCGCTTCGATTTTTCTATGATAACAGAGTCAGTCATTTTAACAATAAATAATTATTCAGTGAACCTATAACACTAAACGACTATAGTCTGTATTTTATTTCTGAGAAAAAACTGACATTACATGAGATGCCATTTTTTTTGATGATGTGCCACTACCGTAAATTGACATTAATAAAATCAAGTAGTATCGCTTTTTTACCCGACTGTGCGACGCAAAGGAGGGTAATGTGTTTATCAGTTATGTATGTATGTTTGTTCCTATGTGGCGTTGTATAGACCAAACGTGTATGCCGATTTTGATGATTCTTACGTCAATCGATTCGGCTGAGCCTTGCGAGTGTCACTAAAGACATGACAATAATTAAAATTTACCACAGCAACAACCAGACGCCATATTGCCAAAATGACAAAAGAAAAACTAGACGAACTACGAGAAGTGGGGTATCGTTGTAAATGGTAATCAAAGTAAGTAAATTTCCAAACGAAAAAAAAAAATGTTAAAAATTTAGGTATTGTTTTGAAAAAGAAAATCAATGTACTTGGTTATCGCCGTAAGATCGTCCAAAGTAAGTTTTCCCTAAGTAATATAACATCGAAGTAACAAGACGTCGATTGAACAAGGCTTCGCAGTATGATATTTACGCAGTAAAATCGTTCGCAGTACAGTTTTTCGATGTAACGAAATATCGCAGTAACAAGACGTCGATCTAACAAGGCGTCGCAGTATAGAGATGTCGATGAAAGGTTTTCGAAGAAACGTAATTCGATGTTACGGCTTTCGCACTCAAGTAGGTATCCCTTTCCCAGCAATAATTTTTGCGTAAAGTTACTTAGTTTGATGTACAGAATGCTTGGTTGACGGCTTCGTGAAGGGTCCATTTACCCTGTATATTGAAGAACCTGAAAATGGCACCACCACGACAATTACACAAACTACGCAAAAAAACATCCTTGCGCATCTAATTGATATGAAACAGGTCGAAAGTCACAACACAATGGACTAACTACTAAATAGATTACTGAAGACAATAGGTTCCACTCAAGGTCACGGGCTGCTCATTCATAAGTTGAAACGTAAGTAACAAGGATTTTATAACTACTTTTGGCATTAATCATGGTGCTAATGGAAGGAGCTCGTGGCTAATAGCAGCCCCACTGCCGCTTGGTCAGCTCACTGGGTGGGTGACCATCCATTACATACCGAGTTTCCGTGCCTCGAAAAGCACGTTAAGCCGTTGGTGCCGGCTGTCATTGTAGATCTTTTTCAGTCGTTACAGGTAGTCAGTGGCCCAAAAGTCTGAAAGCCAGTTTACGTACTGAGTTGTGGCGGTCAAAGAGGCAGTCGCTCCATGTAAATACTGGTAACACTGGCAGCCGACTATTTTCCATGAAGCGACTGCCTATCTGACCTCCACAACCCAGTCAGTACTGGGTAATACGATACCCCTTGGTAAGTCTGGTTGTCAGACTTTTTGGGCTACCCTAAAAACTGTCAAAGATCTACAAATTACACCCGGGACCAACGGCTTAACGTGCTTTTCGAGGTATGGAGGAAACTCGGTATGTTATAGGTGGTCACTCATCCACAGACAACCTAGGTAAAGATCGACCCGAGCGGATGTTATTATTTAGCCACGAGCTCCTATTAAAATAATCATGTGGGGACACATCAGAATTTAAACGCAAAAACTTGTCTGTACCAGAATGTTTTGATCATTTTAACAAACAACAAATCCGTGCAAATATATTCACCACGCCTCATTTACCACGTGTTATATGCCTTCAATAACAACACACGGTAAACTACTTACACGCTGACTGACGTAGTCATTAGGTATGTCAAGGTCGAAACTAACACAGTAACCTAATGATCTTGTTTACTTTATTTGTTTAGAACTTAAGTAGAGCAGGATTTGAGTGCAATTTGGCTTGATAATGGCCGACTGATTGCAACAGGCGGACCCTTCCCGCTCTGGGCGGAGTGGAAGGGAGTGTCAGACTTTTACTGACTAAAACCCATCCATGTTCCTTCTTTGCCCTTTGTATTCCAAGGCCGCGGTATCTCTTTCGAACAGTCCCCCAGCCCCGGCAGGCATCAGCCCTTGCGGACCCTTTCCTGGTTTCTGACATCTCTTTGAGGCGCGCGTGGAACACGAACGCGCCGTCGACACGGCCTGTCATCATAAGGCGCGAATTACACAGAAACGGCGTAAGGTGCGGCGCAGGCATGATGCCGCTTCAAAACATTTTCAAACAAAATGTACGTAGGCGACATGTCGTAAATTACACTCAAGCGGCGCGGCGCAGGCACGCCGTTCTTTCGTTTCCTTATAAATTCCACGCCTGCGCCGCACCTTACGCCGTTTCTATGTAATACGCGCCTAAGACGGACGGACGGTGAGCTAGAAGAAGAAGTGCACTTTTACTGTGCATTTATCAGCTTAAATCAAGGCCAATACATTACACAGTTGATGAGTCACAAGGCACGCAGTCTGCAGCCGCATATCACACCACGCCAATGATGCATTTTCTAAGCAATATTACCACAATACTTTCACAACATCTTCACTTTATAACCAGTCATCCGGAACCAATTGCGCATATGCATTGTACGAAATATCAAAGACTTTGCGGCTGAGTAAACATGTGACGAAGTGATGCAAGTGCTGTACTGTTAGTGCCTATTGTGACGAATTTGTTTGCAAAGCTGGCTTAAGGATCGAAGCACGCAGCTAACACGTTGTTACCTCCATAGTTAGCCAGCCAGTAACATGGTGGCTGACAGTCCAGTTGGCTCTAGTAATTCGATAAGACGAAACCCCTCCTTCGCGAAGCGTAGATCTCTATGGAGAAGAATGGGCAAGAAACTCCATGGACAGGGACACTCTTTTCAATCAACACTACTAAGCCGCACCACTGATAGTGTCGTGGGTTTTTTTTTTCCTTTTGCACAACTGGTCCAGTGGTATCGTAGCTATTTGTAAAATACATATGTATATATGCGTTCCCTATTACACTACCTAATTTATTTTCGCAACTAGACAGGTAAGTAAAAAACACAATTCCTATTTACGAGTATATCGGTTTATTTAACACCAATCCGTCAAAACTTAACACGTACATAACTCTGTACTTTTGTTTATAGGTAAACGGTAAGGTTCTACAAATAAGCAAAAATATTTGAATTTGTACTTTTAGTTCTAGGACATGCCGGATTCCAAAAAGGTTATAAAACCCAATAAAACACAAGACAGATGCTGAACTTTATCGCCACGCAACCCACACGCATCCTTGCTGTTCCACGTCAGGATATAACTTTATTCGCAATCAGATTTACTCGTTAAAGACAAAATTTATATCCACCAGCCAAGGCTATATAATAAAATCGAACATCTGCGAATGGCGGCCGGAGGTTTTATTCATTATTTTATATCCTAGAAGTCATCTTAACGACCATGTACGCAACACCACACTGCGCTCCAAAACGTAAATTACTGACGTTGCTCAAAAAGCCGCTAAGCTAAAGTGAGACTGGGCTGGCCATGTCTGCCGCATTCCCGATGAGCTGTGGGCCAAATTATCCACGATGTGGAGCCCTGACATAGACAGAAGGCGACGCGGTAGACCTCGCAAGAGATGGCGGGACGAGCTGGACAAAACTCACGACTATGGTCCACATTGGCTCTGGATCGAAGAATTTGGAAGTCATGGAGAGAGGCCTTTGCCCAGCATTGGGATGAGACAGGCTAGCAGTATCAGTACTAGCTTTTGCCCGTGACTTCGCTCGCGTTAATTAGAATTTGAAAATCAATTCGCATTACTAAAGACACGTGGCGCCATCTATCATAAGAACGTTATTGTTGTTTTCCTCGGGAACAGTACTTTTTTCGGGATGAAAGGTAGCCTATGTCCGTTTCTGTACACCTGACTACATATATGCAAAATTTCAGGATGATCAGTTCAGTGGTTTAGGCGTGAAAAGGTAACAAACAAACAAACTTACTTTCGCATTTATAATATTACTAGCTTTTGCCCGCGGCTTCGCTCGCGTTAATTTAGAATTTGACAATCAATTCGGGCTGTACTCTGCTTGTAATAATATAAATCAATCATGATTCGAAAGTCACGTGGCGCCATCTATCCTGAGAACGTTATTGTTGTTTTCCTCGGGAACAGTACTTTTTTTCGGGGTGAAAGGTACTCTATGTCCGTTTCTGTACACCTGGCAGCGTATATACAAAATTTCAGGATGATCAGTTCAGTGGCTTAGACGTGAAAAGGTAACAAACAAACAAACTTACGCATCCCATTTATAATACAATACTCAACTTATGGACCCTGTCGGGCATAGCAAGAAGTAAATATATTAGGAGAGAGGAAGCTTTAAATAGCCAAACTTATCAAATATCCAAACTAAATTCAACAATACCATATTACGGATTCTTTATACCTACATAGGATTCTTTATACTTGATATTTTATCGTTTAAATATTCGCTTAAACTACAATAACATTTTTTTGTTAAAAATTGTTTTAGTTTCTTTGTAAATATGTTTATTTTATCTTCTTTATTATATAGTATGGATGGATTTGTATGGATTTTTACTAATTATTCTTTATGTATGTAAAAACACCTTCGTTACGGCATGTGACATCCTACCCTCCTATTGTCTATTTGTCAAAGCACTATGTATTGAAACGTCATGTTAGTATTGTCAATATATGTTTGTTCGATGCTCGTGACAAGCGCGACTGGTTATGTGGTAAATAGCCATTGTTTTACGCATTTAGCGAGGTAGAAATTGTGTGATAATGATAAATCTACACTAATATTATAAAGAGGAAAGATTTGTGTGTGTGTTTGTAATGAATACACTCAAAAACTACTGTGCCGATTTCAAATTTTTTTTTCACCTTTAGAAAGCTACACCCTGAGTAACATAGGCTATATTTATTACTAGAAAAATAAATGGGGGGGGGGAATTAGGGGAAAATAAATGTGCACCCGTGCGAAGCCGGGACGGGCCGCTAGTAATTAATAAGTACGTAGTTTATCGTTTATTAGTCTTAGTAAAAATATAGCCTAATACAGTTTCTTCTATTAAGGTTTCAAGGCCTAGCCTTTTCCCAACTATGTTGGGGTCGGCTCCCAGCCTTACCGCATGCAGCTGAATACTAGTATTTTACATGGAGCGACAGTCTATCTGACCTCCATATACGGGGTGTAAACAGACCCTTCACGAAGCCGTCAACCAAGCATTCAGTACATCAAACTAAGTAACTTTACGCAAAAAATATTGCTGGGAAACGACTTTTTTTTTTGGAGTGAAAAATCACGTTTTACGGTAAAACTCAATGTAACGCACTCAAAACTTAGTGCTGATGGATGCTTTGAGTAGTAAACGGGCCATAGAGTTAATTAAAGTAAAATTAAAACCTTTAAAAGTGGTATTTAAAAAAAAACTTGTGAAAAAATTTGAACTTTGACCTCATATATCTCCTTAACTAGAAGGTTCCCAGGTATGGTCTAGAACAAAAAAATGATCGCAATGATGGGGAGAACAAGTGCCTTTCGGCTTCGTTAAGGGTCTTTTTACACCCTTTAGATACCCCTTAGTAAGACTGGTTGTCAGGCCAGTTGTTACATAGACCAATAACGTTATTAGCGATAACTGAGTGCGTTACACTGCCTCGTTGGCCTAGTGGTCGCGATCGCGAATGCTGTGCATAGGTTTCCTGCACAGCATTCTCGGTTCGCTTCCCGGGTTGGGAAAATTATTATTGTTTATTCCATCAGGAATTTTTCCACAGCAGTAGCATCCACGGAGTCTGGATTTGTGTCCGGTTGATAGCAATAGGCTTGCCCCCGTGGGCCTTAATCATAAGTGGCGAAATGTGGGTGTAGTATTAGTATTAGGTACACCTGCCTAACCCTTCGAGGCTTCCAGGCGTCATGTTATGTATGTATGGATTCGTTAGACAAGGATGCATTAAATTAGCTAGCAAAACCTCACAGACAAAGTTGTTTTCAAACACTGTTTTGAGCTTTCACGGTTTACAACTAAACTTATACTGTCACTTACGGCATATCTTCCGTGATTGTATTTTAAAAACAAGAAAAAGAAAAAAGAAAAGTTTTTTTTTTTGATTTTTTGTTTTTTTTTCATTCTATTTTCATTCTATTTTATTCTTATACTAGCGGCCCGTCCCGGCTACACACGGGTGGACATTTATTTTCTCCTAATTCCCCCCTCCCCCCGTAATTTTTATAGCCTATGTTACTCAGGGTGAATGTAGCTTTCTAATGGTGAAAAATTTTTTGAAATCGGAACAGTAGTTTTTGATTTTATTCATTACAAACATACACATACACAAAATTTTTTATTTTTGTGTATGTGTAGGTATCTTTCCTCTTTATAATATTAGTGTAGATAACTACTTTACTTGCTTACTTATCGGGAGCTCCAAATACTGAACAATCACGGAAGATATCCCGTAAGTGACAGTATAAGTTGTTTTCACTTATACCTCTCGTCCGCAGAATTCTAGCTACGTGTGTGTGTGTGTGTGTATGTTCGTTGACATAACTCGCTAATTTGTTGTTTCGTTCGGACATTTCGCGGACTTGTTTACAAAACACTGTGCATTCGTGTGAGAGCATCGGATGTCATTATCATAAGTGTTTGTGACTCGCTGGCTTTACTTACAGTGAATTGCGTAATGACGGAAGGTGAAAGGTTATTTGTAGAACCGATTTTATACAGGGTGTAAACGGACCCTTCACGAAGCCGTCAACCAAGCATTATGTACAACAAACTAAGTCACCCTACGCAAAAATTATTGCTGAGAAACGATTTTTTTTTTTGGGGTGAAAATATCACGTTTTAGGGTAAAACTCAAAACTTGGTGCTGATGGATGCTTTGAATAGTAAACGGGTTATGGAGGTAAATAAATTAAAGTTAAAACCTTAAAAAGCAGTATTTAAAAAAAAACTTTTGAAAATATTGGAACTTTGACCTCCAATATCTCCGTAACTAGAAGGTTCTCAGGTATGGTCCACAACAAAAAAAATGAACGCAATGACGGGGAGAACAAGTGCCTTTCGGCTTCGTTAAGGGACTATTTACACCCTTTATAGTCGTGTAATTTTTATTATTTAATTGTGCTTCTGCGTGTTGTGCTATGTCTTTTGTGTGCACTAAATAAATGATTTATCTATCTATCTATCTATCTTGATCTATGAAGTCGGATCCAACGATCCGTAAACCAATCCGTATACCACGATTTTCGGGTGTCTAATGCCCTAACGACTGTGAAAGATCTACAATTTTCCGAGACACGAAAGGGGTCTTGATTTAAACTGAATTAATATTATTATCGCTACTCGATAAAACCCAGTTAGTACTGTGTAATACGATACCCCTTGGTAAGATTGGTTGTAAAACTTTCGGGCCACTGACTACCTATAACGACTGTCAAATATCTAGAAATGACAGCCAGGGCCGACGGTTTCACGGACCAACCTAGGCAAACGCGGCCTAAGCTAAAGATCGACCCGAGCAGCTGTTGCAACCCCCCTCCCTCCTACAAAATCTCTCCAACATAGATAAATAAACCACAACAGACTTATCTTTACATATCAAAGTATACACAACAAATGTTGCCAACGGTACACAAACATATTTACAACCAAAACAAAACAATCAGCCAAGCGCTTATACTCAAAACTTTTATCTCAGCTCCCATCGACACGACTGCACGCGACGAAGGTTGTAAACAAAATGATTTTTTTAAATCAAATATCGAAGAGCGTTGACCTTAGCGGAAACGATTCTTTTTACGAAACTGTGGCGGATATTGGTGTTTTTGTTTTTCGGTTGGTAATTTTAGTAGCACGCAGGAATGTTAATTTGTTTAGTTTCTAAATTAGGTAGTTGTTTTTTTTTTAACTAAAACTGCATGTTTATTACGTTCGGTAAAGAGCTCTTGCATGAATTCCTTTTTTTATTACCTTTAACAACACAGAGTGTAGTTATTGACAATGGGATCACCTATTACATAGAACTTGACCAAAACCAGACACAACATCAGTATATTAAAAACTCTGCCTGCTCTGTGGTCAATTTTATCAAATTAAATAAAATAAAATTCATTTATTTCAGGCAAGATGCGCCTACGAAAGCAAATTTCAAAAAATACATAATTGAATTGAATATCAGAAACGGCGAACGTATTGCCATATATGACCATCACAAATCTAGACTCATGGCTGCTACTAAGACATTCCTGCTGAAAAACCCAATAACACATTCCCCGACCCCGGATTATTATTATCCTCTTATGCAAATTTGCAATCAAAATTTGGTTTGCTGTAAGAAAACCCAATTCTGGGTTAAGCTCGCCATTGTACATAAGCTATATTATTGCAATTTGTATGTGTATTTTTTGTTGTTTTGTGTGCAATAAAGAATAAGAATTATTAGGTTATATCTCAAATTCGTCAACAACAACAAACCACTCAAACTCATTCCCTCCAATCAAAACCAACATGTCACAGTAATTGATTATTATCTAGTCACTACACACATAATTGACACAGCTCGTGAACGCGTCACTCACACACACAGACTATCATTTTATTTAAATCAAGTAAACAACACACCACGCCACGCTCACGCAGTTGGGTAAACACGAGGGCAAAGAAAGAGCTACGTTCAGTAATGCTCGTGCGGTAATATACTAATTACAAAATCGATATTTATGAAGAAACTGTCACCACAAGACGTTTGACTGAAAAACATGACGCTGCGAGGTGTAAACAGACCCTTCACGAATCCGTCAACCAAGCATTCTGTATATCAAATATAAGTAACTCTACGCAAAAATTATTGCTGGGAAACGACTTTTTTTTTTGGGGTGAAAAATCACGTTTCACGGTAAAACTCAATGTAACGCACTCAAAACTTAGTGCTGATGGATGCTTTGAATAGTAAACGGGTCATGGAGTAGAGTTGGGTCATGGAGAGAGAGAGAGAAGTAAAGTTAAAACCTTTAAAAGTGGTATTTATAAAAAACACTTGTGAAAAATTGGAACTTTGACCTTCAATATCTCCGTAACTAGACGGTTCCCAGGTATGGTTCAGAACAAAAAAAAATGATCGCAATGACGGGGACAACAAGTGCCTTTCGGCTTCGTTAAGGGTCTTTTTACACCCTTTATGTATGACAGACATTGGAGACTTGTCCCTTCATTTTGACGATCACATTGGAGACTTCCACAGCAAGAGGGTCAAAAGGTCATCACAATAATTAAGGCCTATATAATGCAATTATTAATTTTGATCACAGATCGCGATTAAGATGCTCAAGTGTAGGGAAACTACTATTGGGGAACTGCCATCAGATCATTAATTTGCCTTGCTTTTCCCATGTTGGAGTCGGCTTCCAGATACCACAACCCAACCTACAGTTAGCAGGTATAGGTCAGGTACATGATGAATGAGTCGGACAACAGACACCCATTGTACGGCGCCAAACTGCCAAAGCAGCGGCTTAAAAGCAGGCACAGTTTTTTAAAAACCGCAGCATCCCTATCTGGAGACCCGGGCGACGCCCGATGTAAGCTGTGGGAAAGCTGTCCCACTCACTACTTACCACTAAGAAAGCATCTTCCTACAGGGTCTAACCTTCCGTGGTCCTCCTGGAAGTCCTTGAACCGTCTTCGGACTCAAATAGGAAGATGTAACTCCAACCTCGTTAAGTGGGGCTACCGCAATGAAACAGCAGCGGGGTGTGGTTGTGGAGCTGTGTCACAAACTATGCTCCATCTCCTATCCTGTCCTCTTAGCCCAAAAACATGTAGCCCAAGTGACCTCTGTGCTGCCATCAACGACGCGGTGGAAGTGGCGTAGTTCTGGACTAACAAAATATAAAAATTGTCGTGCCAGGGACACGAAGAAGAAGAAGACATTATGAAACAGGGATAATGGAGTTAAGATGGACACCAGTGACCTGACTTTAATACGACCTGAGATGAACAAACTCGTCTCAAATACCTTCCTTTCAAAAATACTAATACTCATCTACATCTGCACAGACAAATGCGCCAATCAAAACAAGACTTGGGAAATACGAGAGCAAAACAAATAAATAAGATAGCTACTGCGCAGCTCTAATCTGAAGGTAATGAAGTACATTCCAAGGTTACAATCAGTCACACAGGTGCCATTGAAGATCGAGGGCAACACGTCAGACATTGTGTCTCGTCAGGACGCGCTTCAAATTTAGGGTGACTGGTAATTAGTGACCGATACTTAAACACGTGATTGTACTCATGATAACAAACAACTTTCCCAAAGAAACATAATAAAACTTATGGAGACCAACTTTTTTTTGGGGTGAAGAATCACGTTTTACGGTATGACTTAATGTAACGCCCTCAAAACATTGTGCTGATGGATGCTTTGAATAGTAAACGGGTCATGGAGTTAATTAAAGTAAAGTTAAAACCTTTAAAAGTGGTATTAAAAAAAAAACTTGTGAAAAAACTGGAACTTTGACCTCCAATATCTCCGTAACTAGAAGGTTCCTAGGTTTGGTCCAGAACAAAAAAATATCACAATGACGGGGAGAACAAGTGCCTTTTGGCTTCGTTAAGGGTCTATTTACACCCTTTATGGAGTAGTATATTCTGTACTCTCTAAAATTACAAGTAAACAACAAACACTAGATTTAGAGTTTAAGACTATCAATCAAACTGTTATTTTACTTCAAATCTAGGAAAAACTCAAACAAACAAGCTACTACGCAGATCTATTGCGCAGGACCTGATAGTGAGCACATTTCACGGTTAAATGGATAGATACGTAGGTGTTGTTGAGAAATATCTTAATTGGCGATACGGATGGGGAAACGACCTTGTCATGTTAAGCAAAACACGTGGACTAATTCACTGCTATCGGCGGATATCGGTTTTTTATACAGATAACCAAATAGATGTTCATCATCGTCTGCCTGCCTTTTCCCAACTATGTTGGGGTCGGCTTCCAGTCTAACCGGGTGCAGCTGAATACCAGTATTTTACATGGAGCAACAAACAATTTATTTATTTAAACTTCATGTACAAAAGTGGTACAAAGACGGACTTAATGCAAGGCATTCTCTACCAGACAACCTTTGGGTCAAATAGGACAGCATTGTGATAGAGTTCAAAAAAATAAATAAGCAAATACCATTTTGTAAACATAAATTGATATATATAAATAGGTACATACTAATACACATATATACAAATAAATTTAAAAAAAAAATAATAATGATCCTGTCTTTTTGTTTTATGCCTTTTTTAAGTTTAGTTAAATTTAGGTTTTAGTGAAGAATTCAATATTCTTCGAGGCAGCTGCATTTTATGACAATATCTAGTAAATCTACTGAACAGTAAGCTCTCGTGCCATTCAGTAGTTTAGTGCCATGTTTTACAAGCGATTTAAAATACTTACTTGCTAGCAAAACTTTGCATTTTAAACACCAATACTTACTAGAAGTGGTGTTTTAAATGCTAATTTGCATAATTTGCTGTAGAACGCAACGCAATTGAAAGTTACTAGTTCCCAGGTTTTCGTTGGGTTTCGTACCATAGTATTTATTTATTTAACAATTTATGTACACACTAAATACAGAAAAGAAGAAAGGAACAGAAAATAGTACAAAGGTGATGCTTATTTCTAAAGAAATCTCTTCCAGCATACCTGCGAAAGGAGATAATAAAAAAGAGATGTAGACATAGTGTGTAAAAGAGGAAGAGAAAATTGAATACATAAAGCAGAACTTTTAAAAATAATATACCTTATATGGTATTCTTAAAACAATAAACTAACAAACTTATAAATACAGGACAAAACATATAACAAAATAAATAATAATAATTCGGTATCGTTAAGGGTATTTTTACACCCATCATCTGCCTGCCTTTTTCCAACTATATTGGGGTCGGCATCCAGTCTAACCGGATGCAGCTGAATACCAGTATTTTACATGGAGCGACTGCCTATCTGACTTCCACAAACCAGACCCAGTTGTCAGACTCTTTGGGCCACTGACTAACTAACGACTGTCAAAGATCTACAAATGACACCCGGGACCAACGGCTTAACGTGCTTTCCGAGGCACGGAGGAAACTCAGTATGTAATGGGTTGTCATCCATCCACAGACCAACCTAGGCAAGCACGGCTTAACCTAAACATCGACCCGAGCGGCTGTTATTATTTAGCAACGAGCTCCTCCAAAAAAATACAACCTAGCGAACGAATTACCCTCCCAAACTTAACAAAAGAATCTATCAACCTCAAAATTACTCACACTCCCAAAAGCATACTAGTCGCTCCTCTACCCCTAGAAACTCCTTTGTCCTGTAGTCTGGAGCCAAAAGGTCACTCGTCAGGACACGCAGTACAATGACCTTAGGGGCAGACGTCTGGGAGCCGACCTTGAGTGACCTCAGATAGGTAGATGTGGCCGATATGTATATTTCTTTGGAAAGTTCAATGGACAGGAGATGTCGGAGAGATTTGGAGATTAGGATCTTTGTATTTTCTCTCGTATCTGTAGGTTTAAGATTAGATTATGCTGTACTAGCTTATGCCCGCGGTTTTGCCCGTGTGTAGTTCGGTAATTGTCCCACAGGATCGTACTACCGGGATAAAAAGTATCCTATCTAAACTAATATTATAAAGCTGAAGAGTTTGTTTGGTTGAACGCGCTAATCTCAGGAACTACTGGTTCGAATTGAAAAAATCTTTTAGTCTTGGATAGCCCATTTATCGAGGAAGGCTATAGGCTATATAATATCACGCTACGACCAAAAGAAGCGGAGCATCAATGAAAAATGGAGAAAATAGCACGCGGACGAAGGTCGCGGGCAACAGAAGTCCAAGATGTACTGGAAGTATTGTGTTTGAGCCCTAGGTACATTTTTTTTTTTTTTTCTAGCCTACATGGTGTCCCACTGCTGGGCAAAGGCCTCCCCTTTCTCCTTCCATACCTCTCTATCTTGTGCGATCTCCGGCCATGTTAGCCCCGCAAACATGATCAGATCGTCACGCCATCTTCGCCGCGGTCGACCTCGACGACGCTGTCCGTCCTCAGGCGTCCAGTGTGTGACGATCTTTGCCCATCTCTCCGGTTGCATCCGTGCCACGTGGCCTGCCCACTCCCACTTCAGCCTGGCTGTTTTCTCTCCAACATCAGCTACTTGAGTTATGGAGCGCAGGGTGGTGTTTCTAACGTGATCTGTTCGCTTGACACCTACTATGCTGCGCTCCATTGCTAGGTACATGAGTAAACAAATTATTACACGCAAATAGGTCAACATACTCCTATCGGCTCATGTTCTCCGCATGTATTAGATCACGTAGCCGCTTATCGACGCACAGTTATGATAACTTGTTCCTATTTAGTTTTGTTTTAACTACTGAATAGTTAGTACAACTTGTTAGAGGAGCTCGTGGAACCGCGCACAGGTCTTCGAGGTTAAGCAGCGCTTGCCAGGGTGTCTGTGGACGGGTGATCAGATCTTTCATTACATCCCGACTTTCTTCCGTGCCTCGGAAAGCACGTTAAGCTGTTTGCCTCGGCTGTCATTTGTAGATCTTTGTCAGTTACAGGTAGTCAGTGGCCCGAAAGTCTGACAACCAGTGTAACCAACGGTTATCGTGTTACCCAGTACTAACTGGGTTGTGGAGGTGAGATAGGCAGTCGCTCCATGTAAAATACTGGTTAACTCTATCAAAGCCAAAGTGGCAACAGATTGGGTTCCGAACAACAGAAACCGGCGACGCGAGAGGCGCAAGAGATGTCCAAACGGACATCTCATCACGTGATGTGTAAACGGACCCTTCACGAAGCCGTCTACCAAGCATTCTGTACATCAAACTAAGTAACTCTACGCAGAAAATATTGCTGGGGAATGACTTTTTTTGGGTGAGACATCACGAGGTTTACGGTAGGATTCGATGTAACGCACTCAAAACATTGTGCTGATGGATTCATTGAATAGTACAGGGTTCGTGGAGGTATTTAAAGTCTATAAATATTAAAAATAAAAACTAGTACTTCAAATTTGATAAAAAAATACTTGTTAAAAAGTGGGAAGTTTGACCAACAATATCTCCATAAGTAAAAGGACTCCATACTTCCGCAGATATGGTCCAGAACAAACAAAATGATCGCAATGATAGGTTGAACAAGTGCCTTTCGGCTTCGTTAAAGGTCTTTTTACATCCATTAGGTTGCTACAGGTTCGGTGTTCTAGTTCAAAACTTTCCGTGAAGGTAATAATTACGCTAAAAGTTAATTACTACGAGGTACCGCATGAGCACGGAAGTCGACAGTTCAACGGCTTGCATTGTGTATATCTATTTGCATATAATTTCGACCTGGCAGGGTTCCAGTGTTGGTTGTATGTATGTACGTGGTGACTAAGATTTGTCTGTTTGTAAAGTATTTCACCGAAACCGAAATTGTAATAAAAACAGTCGCAGGGAACGAAGGAGATGGCGGGAGCACCTGGATAGGTTCCGTTAGAAGTGGATGGAGGGGGTCGTGTAAGAAGTGGAGGAAGGTCTTTGCCGAGCAGTGGGACAGAACAGGCTAGAGAGATATGTATTTTTTTTTAAATAAAATTTTGATATACGGTTTTGACGTATTGATGCAGTTTGCTAGAGAATCGGAAGACGCGTTGATTCAGTCAATCAGAAAAAAACAACGTCTCATCTAATTTAAAGTGAACAGAAATTAAAGAATGTTTTGTTCCATTACCTAGGCATAATTATGCGGTTTTTTAAGTCTTCTGTAAAGTTGCTATTTTTTACTTAAGTGGTGTTAAAAAAAAGTCAGAAATAACCTAAAATATCATGCTAGCAAAAATCTATGAAAATTCTTGAGAGAAGACGCAACATACTCATAGCAAAGTAATATGTACAATTCTTGCACGCAAGTCATCGTTTAATATTGATATTATTGCACACGAATCAAAATACATATGACTGCCAAAAACGCAGTAAAATACATGTTATGGTCAGTTTACTAATTAATACATCAATTAGTTATTACGTATTACTGCCACCAGTCGTTACAGATAGTCTTCGAGCTTCTAAAAACATACTCCTTGAAATTCCCTCACATCGTACTGGTTTTATGTCCAATTCTTACGCTGTCTCAACTATAAAGCTCTGGAACGCGCTACCCCTTGGCATTAAAAAAGCTGAAAGCAAAATGGCTTTCAAAAGAACAGTACGGAAGTACTATTTGAAATCAGACTAAATTGCTCATAAGCTTGTCATTAGTAGTCATAGTAATTATTATAATGTTTCTCGTATTTTGGACTATTTGTATGTAGGTATTATAATATATATTAGTTTATTTCATTATATTTGTATATATGTATTAGTATGTGCCTATTTATGTATTTCAATTTATGTTAACAAAATTATATTTTTCTTATTTATTTTTTTGTACTCTATCACTATGCTGTCCTATTTGACCCCAAGGTTGTCTGGTAGAGAATGCCTTGTGGCATTAAGTCCGCCTATGTACCACTTTTGTACATGAAGTTTAAATAAATAAATAAATAGTCGCAGAACGGATGGCCGATGGGGCCCAAAAGTTCTGGAGTGGCGACCGCGAACCGATAAGGTTGCGTTGGAAGGCTTAGGTGGACCGATGACCTGATGAAGGTTTCGGGGATCCGCTGGATGCGAACCGGTAAATGTGGTGACACTTGCGGAACACTTTCAGCTGCAATGATGATATGTCCTTCTAGGTCCAAGAATCTAGGACGTCCCCGCCCGGCGTTGCCAGTGGCAAGGCCACTCACACCTCAACACTTTAATTAGTGCACTAAATACATCAAATGCTCATCTATTTCCACGTTATATGGTCAACCACCTCTTTGTGTTGACACATTTGGCAGTAAATGCATTTGCGTCACCCATCGGTAAATACTTCTGAGTAAGCACAAGTGCAGTGGTGCCATTTATGTATAGTCATTCTGAGAACATTACGCATGGTTTCCGTATACTATGATCGTTGGTAAAGATATAACATCTCATCACGACTTTAATTCTCGAAGACAGAGGTGTGTAGATCGACCGCTCTAATGTGTCCTCCGCCTTGCCCCATCGAAGGCACATTAAGCGTCCAAAGAGCCCCATAGGTATTTTGCTTTAAAATAACAATAATCCACGTAGGTATTACGATACTAATTGAACCAATACGTGATCAACCTTCAGAATATTCCATTAAAATTAATACCTTCGCGAGGACTCATTAAAGCGGTCGGTCTAGAGTAGTATTCCCACATTTCGCCAGTTATACAAGGTGTAACATAATAAACGCAAGACCTCCCGTGTGGTCTCTCGGACCATGAAACTGAACAACTTTTGTTCTACGAGTTCTTGGAAATTCGAAAAAAAAAAAGTACTTTCTATAGGAATTGACGCGATCAGCTGATCAACATGTATGGTAAAACAAAAAAATAAGTTACGAATTTCCAAAAGTCATAGAACAAAAGTTGTTCATTTTCATGGTCCGAGAGACCACACGGGAGGTCTTGCGTTTATTATGTTACACCTTGTATATGTTTAAGTCCCATGTAATAGGGGGTGAGCCAATTGCCATCTATCGAGGTATTGTATTGTATGACGGGCTGGTTTTCGCAACTCCACATTCAAGCGCTTATTTTGCGTGCGGATGTACTGAGGTAACGCCGATCTCGAGGTAATGGTCTGAAGTTCTGAACTTATACCTAAACATTTAGATTTCGTCACATTTCGCAGTAGCAGCCACGGAGACTGGATTTGTGCCCGATTCATGGCATTTGGCTCGCCCCCTATTAAATGGAAATTAAATATTACTGGCGAAATGTGTGTGTACTATTATTAGGTACACTTCTGCCTAAACATTCGAGGATTACAGGCGTGATGTTATGTTATCTCGAGGTAATACTACTCAAGATGTTTTCCTCCACCGTAACTCGAGGTCTTTAGTAGTAGATAAGCATCATAACACGTGTTGAGACATCAGCTGATTCTTTGTTTTTAATTTGTGCCTGATAACGTCTAAGCCACAAAGCCTGCAATTACTAAATATTAGTTTTAACCAAAACTATTAAGAATTACTCGAAGAAGCCTCGTTGGTCTAGTGGTCTCAAGCGCGACTGCTGATCATAAGGTCCTGGACACGACTCCCGGGTCGGGGTGTTATAGGGTTTTTCCATCAGGAATATATATTTTTTAATTTTGTCTCTTTGTTCCGGCTTATCTCCGAAACGACTGGACCTATTTTGACTGGACTTTTACTGGCACATAGCTAATGTTACAAGGAGTAACTTTTATTTAAGAAAAAGTATTCCGTGACGAAGTTCGCGTGCAAGCTAATTTTGTTATAAGTACCACAGTAAGTAACTTGCTATATATACTTTCATAATTATGTATTCAATAAAAAGCGTTTATTTTGAAATTACAAACAGACATTTCAATTTTATTTATTTGTTATTAAATGCTTCTCATGGATTTAATTCAATACAACACAAACTCACTTAATTGCAACTAATAACAGACTCGTCACAATTAATTTAGTTGATTTTCTTCATCTATGTATTTTTATATCTCTTTACTTTGTATATTTCTATGTATGTATGTATATAGGTATATATTTTCGGAGATTTTCTGTACTATTGCACCTACCGTTTTATCTCTGCATCACCCTAAGGTAGACTGGTAGAAAATGCCCAAGGCATTAAGTCCGCCTTTGTACATTATGTGCATAAAGTTTTGATAAATAAATAGTATATCAGGAAACCCGCCTAAAAACTTAAAAACCCCACAAACATTTGAGCTGTGTTTATCAGTAACATTGCACGACCTTGTAATTGTAAGTAACGCTTATCGCATGGTTATGTAACTGAAATTGTTCCACGTGTTTGAATTTTAGTTTCCTATGTAAACAGTGAAAGAAAACATCGTGAGGAACCAGCATGTCTTAGAACCGAAGTTCGAAGATATGAGACTTCCACGAAAAGGCACTGGACCCGTGTTGTGGATCAAGGGTAGTCTAATTGGGCTGTGGGACTGTTCGAAAGAGATACCGCGGCCCTGGAACACAAAGGGCAAAGAAGGAACATGGATGGGTTTTAGTCAGTAAAAGTCTGACACTCCCCTCCACTCCGCCCAGAGTGGAGGGGGTTATTTGAAGATTTCCCATCCGTGTAAAGACACGTTTACATGCACAGAAGCCCCAGCACGAAAGCGCGGTGTAACTGTAAACGTAACGTAAATTCGTCGAATTTTGAATCGATTATGGTATTTCTCTATTAATTTAAACTTAATGTACAAGACTGGTACATAGGCGGACTTAATGGCACAAGGCATTCTCTACCAGTCAACCTTAGGGTCAAATAGGACAGCATTGTGATAGAGTACAAAAAAATATAAAGAAAAATACAATTTTGTTAACATAAATAGATAAAATGAAATAAACTAATATTTATTATAATACATTGTATTGTATAATTTAACGGGCTGGTGTCCGCAAACCCACGTCAAAGCGCTTATTTTGCGTATTTTACATACAAATAGTCCAAAATACGAGAAACGTTATAATAATTACCGTGACTACTAATGACTAGCTTGTGAGCATTTTAGTCTGATTTCAAATAGTACTTCCGAACTGTTCTTTTGTAAGCTATTAATGCCATTAATCGTTGTCATGAGCAATGGTGGTGACATTTGAAATGAAGAACCACTCATCATCATCTTCCTGCCTTTGTCCCATTCTACTTGGGGTCGGCGCAACACGTTTTCTTCTACCATTCTCCCCTGTCAGACGTCACGGCATCATTTACTCCTTTCTCTTTCATATCATTCCTCACACAATCCATCCATCTTTTCTTTGGCCTTCCTCTCCCTCGCCATCCATCAACATTCATGTCCATCACTCTTTTAGTCACATGCGTTTCATCCCTCCTCATCACATGCCTGTACCAAGACAGTCGATTCTCTTTCAACTTTTCTGTTACTGGCGCCACTTTCAAACATCCTCTAATATACTCATTCCTTACTTTATCCATTCTTGTCACTCCACACATCCATCTCAAGATCCTCATTTTTCTAGTGAATGAACACTCGTCCTGAAGAATTTATCAAAGAACAATACTCAATTATGCTATCCCACAAATTGAGTGACCTTAGAATAATAACGTGAGTGACATACGACCGTCACATGTCATCATCATCTGCCTAGCCTTTTCCCAACTATATTGGGGTCGGCTTCCATTCTAACCGCATGCAGCTGAATACCAGTATTTTACATGGAACGACTGCCTATCCGACCTCCACAACCCAGTTAGTACTGGGTAATACGATACTCTTGGAAAGACTGGTTGTCACTGACTACCTAACGACTGTCAAAGATCTACAAATGACACCCAGGACCAACGGCTTAACGTGCTTTCCGAGGCACGGAGGAAACTCTGTATGTCACACATCCAACCAACCTAGGCAAGCACGGCTTAACCTAAAGATCGACCCGAGCGGCTGTTATTATTTAGCCACGAGCTCCTAATACAACCGTCACATGTCCCAATCAAAATACCATCATTGACTTCTCATCGACCACCTTCAAACTATATGACGTAACCCCCGCAATGGCCCCATCTTTCAATCAGAGCATTTAAACCAATTGTCCATGTGCGTTCATAGACCCTGAAGATGGACTAAATATAGAAGATGCGGGTAGATGGAAAAATTACAAGCCATCTTCGTTTCAAGATGATCAAAGACCTGTTTAAATGGATTTGACGCGGAATGTGCACAAAGAAACTACTGTTATCGTGCTAAAAATCGGGCAAAATAATTAAAAGAAAAATAGTAAGCAAAAGTTTATTATTTATACCCATTGTGATAAAATTCACACTCATTTTGAGTAGTGCTCATTTTGATAAGTGTTCATTTTGCGAAGTACACATTTTGCGAAGTGCACATTTTGCGAAGTGCACATTTTGCGAAATGCACATACTGCGTCAAACCTCTTTAAATTATCCCGTCCAATTTCATAAAAAAGTCATTCAATGGGACTGTATGGATGCTTTGGATTATTATAACTATTTATGGTCATACTAGCTTTTGCCCGCGGCTTCGCTCACTTTAGAATTTGACAATAAATTCGGGTTGTACTCTGCTTGTAATAATATAACTCAATTTTGATTCGAAAGACACGTGGCACCATCTATTATCATAAGAACGTTATTGTTGTTTTCCTCGGGAACATTTTTTTTTTCGGGATGAAAGGTACCCTATGTCCGTTTCTGTACACCTGACAACGTATATGCAAAATTTCATGATGATCGGTTCAGTGGTTTAGACGTGAAATGGTAACAAACTTACTTTCGCATTTATAATATTAGTAAGGATTTGTTATGCAAATTGTAAAAAACGTAAGAAAATTTGAATGTTACATACCGAAGTTTGGCGTCCCGTTAATTGAAAAAAATCTCTACCCGAGGACTTAACGAAAAATAGGTCTACTAAACACGTCTGCCTACATCTTCAGAGCATACAAGGTGTGACATAACGAAGTAGAACTCGTTCAAGATATGCTAGTCGAGCCAAGACATAAAGACAATAGTCTACAAGTGGGTGCTGGAACAATAGCTGTCTGGTCGCTTCGTCGCTATGTATTATGTAGCCCACGGTCATGCGAAGAACAGGTTACTACGTCTATCCAGGGGCTTGTATAACTGGCAATGCGATAATATTAAAATATATATCTTATATATAAAATTCGCGTGTCACAATGTTAGTTACCATACTCCTCCGAAACGGCTTGACCGATTTTTATGAAATTTTATATGCATATTCAGTAGGTCTGAGAATCGGCTACTATATATTTTTCATACCCCTAAGTGACGCAGACGAAGTTGCGCGGGTCAGCTAGTAATATATAATATTACTAGCTGTTCCCGGCATGCGTTGCAATGCACCTTTTTCCTATCCTACCTACCTATCCTACCTACCCTACCTACCTACTTACCTACCTACTTACCTACCCTACCTATCCTACCTACCCTACCTATCCTACCTACCCTACCTACAAAAATAAACCTATTTAAACTATCCTATCTCTCAAGTTGGATCGAACTGCACATGGTATGCGAATTTTATTATAATCGGTTAAGTGGTTTAGGAGTCCATTGAGGACAAACATTGTGACACGAGATTTATATATATTAAGATGTCATAGGCATATACAGGGTGTAAACGGACCCTTCACGAAGCCATTAACCAAGCATTCTGTACATCAAACTAAGTAACCCTACACAAAAATTATTGCTGGGAAACGACTTTTGATTTTTGGGTGAAAAATAACCTTTTACGGTAAAACTCAAAACATTGTGCTTATGGATGCATTGAATGGTAAACGAGTTAAAACCTTAAAAAAATTGTAATTAAAAAAAAACTTGTGAAAAAGTTGGAACTTTGACCCCAAATAACTCCGTAAATAGAAGGTTCCCAGGTATTGTCTAGAACAAAAAAATTGCGCAATAGCGGGGAGGATAACTGACTTTCGGCTTCGTTACGGGTCTTTATTTTATCAAAATATTACAGACTTGATTTGCCCGTAGCTTTGCTCGCGTTATGGTCAAACATTTTCCCACGGAGACGTCAAGGAAGCCAACTCCAACATAATTGGGAAAACGCTTGGCTAGATAATGAGTATGTGACAAAAGCGTGTTTTTTTAGTTTTTTTTACCCGACTACGGCGAAGCTATGATTTTATCAGTCTATGTATGTATGTTTGAATTTACGTATGTTCCTCCGTAGCGCCTAAACTGTTCATCCGATTTTGATGAATAAGGTGTCAATCGATTCGTTACTATGGCCCGGGTAACATAAGCTACATTTTATTTAGTAGTCGAGTTTTTTAGTTGTACTATAGCACACAAATTCTTTTTTTAAACTACATTTTTCAGACGTATTTTAAAATGCAAACGGCGCAGCGCAGCTTATTTTTGACTATGCAAAAGTGCCTGTCACGGGTCTATTTGAAATAAATGCTTTGAGTTTGAGTTTGAGCCTGCGTGACCTCCTGCAGAGAATACCTATAGTGCGAAAATAATCGCTTTATCTTATCTTTACAATCATGAAGGACCAATATAATACAAAGGTATTATTATATTCCTCTTATCGGCCATTTTGAAGATAAGAAACGATTTCCTTATTTGCAATGTTATTGACATCATTTTAAGCGATAATGCAATTTTATCGTTAATTTGAGTTTTTGCGAAATGCGTGATGACCAAACGCGTGGGCGACGCGAAAGGAGTGTGTAAGGAGCTGGAACACAAAGGGCAAAGAAGGAACATGGATGGGTTTTAGTCAGTACGAGTCTGAGACTCCCTTCCAGTCCGCCCAGAGCGGTAGAGTAGAGGAAAACCAAAGAAACGATGAATGGACTGTGTGAAGGATGATATGGCTAGAAAGGAGGTGGCTGCTGAGATGACGAGTAATAGAGAAGTATTGAAGAAGAAGACATGCTGCGCCGCCCCAAATAAGTTGGGATAAAGGCAGGAGACTGATGAGCTCCTTATTTCTTCGTATAAAAACAAAATTGCCGCTTGTAAAACTTTAAAAATAAATGCTATTGCTATCACCATACATTTTTGGAATGCTGTTGCATATAAAGCGCCCACTTACTCTTCTAAATTATGTAAAATTTAACTTTCTATGGACGTAGTAATTTCTAAAGCCGTCGGTTGGTTTCCGACGCCAAAAAGTGTTGTCCTTATTTTTCCCACCCAAATGGTCAAAAGGCATGACATTATGCATATTTACGTAAACAAGCCGCCATTTTATTTTCTAAAATTAGTAGGAACGTGATGATTTAAAAAAACAGTGCATAATAACATCGTACGATACTCAAAGATTACGATTTGTAAACATGTGCGTAGATGATGCGTACCTAGTAGGTACCTATTCTGCGAAGAAACGACTGTGAGTCATACGTAGTAGTGTTTTTGTTTTTATATAAGTTTAAATACATAGTCGTATCCGCTTGTAAAGAAAGGAAGAGAGGGAGCAAGGCTTAAGAAAAGATGTACAATTACTAGCACCAATATGACTGTACTTATGAATTATGTAAGGTATGATATGAAAGAGAAAGGAGTAAATGATGCCGTGACGTCTGACAGGGGAGAATGGAAGAAGAAAACGTGTTGCGCCGACCGCGAGTAGAATGGGGCAAGGGCAGGAAGATGATGATGCACTTGGTAAAGAGACGTTAAATAACTGATCCTCTAAAAACTATTATTTGTAATGATAAGCGCCAGGGGGTCAGCCATCAGAGTCGTCTTTATTTTTTTTTGTAATAGCCTACGTTTTGTCCCACAGCTGGACAAAGTAGTTGTCTTACACAAATACAAATACTGCCTTTATTTTTGGTAATATAAATACATTGGACCATTTTTATTACATCGTTTTATAGTTTATTGTGCATGCTATAATTTCACTTCACTATATTATCAACCTTCTAATTTAAGAAATATTACTTATTACTACATAATGATAATTTTAATTTTAATTGAATTACATTTATTTTTTATTATTCATAAATAATTATAGACTTTTATATACTAATCATTTTTAATTTGATTTCTTATCAACAGTTTAATCCACGACATCAGTAACATTATTATCAGCTAGCCCTTTGGCATAGGCCTCTCCTAGTCTCCCATATTTTCCTGTTTCACATACAGAGTGAAAAAACTTAAGTAGAATTGGGCAGGCCATATGATAAGAAGCAAGAGGAAAAAACGGACAAAGGATGTTACTGTATGGTACCCTAGAGATGGAAAAAGACAGAAAGGACGTCAAAAAATAAGATGGGAGGATGATATCAAACAAATAGTTTCAACAACATGGCAAAGAAAAGCCACAAACATGGAAATATGCGAAACTCTACCAGGAGTCGTCTTAGGGGCAATTAAATAGATTCTGTTAAAAACTATGTGTAGATTTAAAACAGCAAGACATAGCTTGCCTGCCTAAGTGATAGTGGACTGGCTATATCTGTGAGACACCCTGCCCAGCTAGATGGGCACAAATAGGGGCAAACTGGTTGCAGAAGGCAGAAATCCGGGTATTGTGACACAACTTGGAGGAGGCCTGTGTTCAGCAGCGGCCTGCTATAGGCTGCTGGCAATATCCGGAAATATACTGAACTTCTCATAAGCCTCCCGTCCTTATCCCAGTTTATTTGCGGTCAGCGCAGCATCTCTTCTTCCTTACCTACTATTAATCAGTTGTTCTCGTCATCTTAAGCCCATTCAAACCTTCATATCTTTCGTACAAAGCCACAGTAGTATTAGTCTTCTCTTATACTCGGCACAAAATTACACTAGATTTTTTCTTAAGTGAGAATATTCAGCAATTGTTAGACTAGTTAATTTTGCATTCAGCCTTGTCATAACCAACTCTTTGTGTTTACCTAGTGTCCGTGAGAAACCTACGCTTGATATTAATATGCAAATCAATAAAAATGGGTAGGCAGAGAGACTAGGGTCACCCACATCCATTTACCTAATCGTGACAAACAAAGACATGGTTGGTTACATTCCTTATCTATTAACGCTGTCTACGACACCAAAAGATAACGTAAATGTAAACAAATAAGGTTGAAAATAAACAAAATCTGTGCAGTCAATAGGTAAAAGTACCAGGCGGCAATAATATCGAAGAGATTGCTTCGTATTGAACCCACAGGTATAACGCGACCATATCGGGAAGTCGTGACTTTCAACATCTTCCGTTCAAGACGCTGTGGCTATTTATGAAGCCGGTTAATCACAGCTCATATCACGTACGCGTTATTATTTTATGACGCAAATTAAATTATTGACCTCGGGAGTTCAACTCCTGACGCCATATTGGATATTTTGAAACGTATTTTTACAACGTAAACATTGGTCATAGAAATTTGTGTTGTGCGTCTTACTTATTTAACTGGTTTTGTGTGGATTTATCAATAAATAAAAGTGTTTTTGTAGCCATAAAAGAAAATATAGCTATTAGGAACACGTAAATCGTGTTTCGTCACGCACCAAACAAGTTTTGTTGACACAAAGTTCTTTATTTATTTATGTGTGCAAAATGTACTCACCGCTCAGATCTTCGATGGTATTCAGCTTTCGAGTCGTCATTTTCACGTTTAACGAATTCACTACACGATAAAACTGTTATCACGACGAAATATCGCACTTTTAACGGAAAATAATCGAGATATTTTCAAGTTTTCACAAAGAGACCAACCTTTCTCGACTGCCTTTGTTTTCTTTTTGTGTTGTGTTTTGATTTTGTTCCGCTATGACAGAAGGCGTGCAAATCGCAAACTCTGCTGATTGGTTATTCATTGATTACTTTCAGCCAATTCAGAAGGAATACGTCACTATCACGGTTTTTGATTGGTTTAGATTTGTAAACAAAAAATAATGCTGCCAGTGTAAAAAACTGAATAAAAAACTTTCAAGGACGTCACTTTCACTGGTTTACTTTGTTTGGAGTTTGAATGAAAATAAATGGTATCCGTAAAAAGCATTCATGTTTTGCAAAAATAACCATTTATGTAGCAAAAAAAGATTGTTTTATCAACCTTGAATGTCTATGGTAAATTCGGAACCAAGGCAGTCCAAATTACAATTTTCTTACTGTTTTGTTTCTACATATTGTTTAATTTTTTACTTATAACTAAGGTGGTGGTGTAAAAATTACCCATTACTTATTTTAACTCATCAAAATAGAAGCAAATGCTAATGTTTAAAAAAAATAGGTTATTAACCTCTTTTAAGATTATTTTATGGCAACATTGTTGCCAATCAATTGTCTATTATTTTTCCTGGTTTCATTCAAAAAAATTCATTCTGTCATTCAGCCATTCAACTTCCCAAATTCGTGTAATGTAAAGAACCGCTAATTTACAGTTGATTATTAATTAAAAATACAATATGAGTGTTATTACATCGGATGAGGAGAGCCCATCTTTACCTAGAAACTTCGATGAAGTTGAAAGTGCCCGGTAAACACTGATTTCTATATAAAATCTGTGAAATTCCAATGTTGTAGTCTGACAGCTGATTGTGCCGGCGGGAAAGTCAAAAGGCGCGAAACGATTAGGGTGTGAAAAGTGATATTTTAAAGTAAATTCTGTTCTGTTTACTACAATTAGTCCATATTTCACAGGAAAAAGATGCGTACGGATAGTTCGAGCCGTAAAAGCTGGAGTTTAATGGACAGGAAGACGGATCATGAGGTGAGTTGTCGTTGAATTCCCGCTTTTTTCGTGGACTTTTTTTGGTTATGATTTACATTCCGAGGTGGGAATACTACGTGTCAATTCCTCAAATAGATACTCAATAACCCGGTAATGTGCTATAAATAGCTTTTCCAGCAGTAATTTGGCGGTAAACACCGGTAAGTAACCGTAATCTTCAAGTTCTTACCTACTAGATAACTTCGATTAAAAAAGGATATTTTCTAACCGCCAAACGAACGAGTTATCTTTTACCTACCGTTTTATCGAATGCCTTTTATAGTTGACTGAAAGCTGGCTTTCATTTACGATAAAAGCCGACAGATTTGTCATGGTCTATGCACTAGGTTCGTTGACCTTTGTTTTTGGGTTGTCTGCTAGAGATAGCACACTTTAAATTCTCATACAACCACATGTAGGGGTTGGAAGTCTTCTCTGCTTCTAACTCCACCTCACTGACAGATATACTGGTATCAGTGGAAGATACAAGAGGTGGTATGAGAGGCATAATCAAACCTCGATATACTTGAGCAGGCTGTGAGTACGACCTCATGGATCAAGCCTCTTTTTTTGGCCTTTTCGACTGCTGTCAACACTTGTTACCCCTTCAGCTGCTGAGGGCAGGTTCCCAATAACATTTCACCTGCCATTAACATCAATTGCAGTAAATCCTGTAACCCATCTAAATCCCTATCCTAAGCCTGAAATTTTTGCAGGTTTTCTAAAATTACCCTGTTAGTAAGAATAACTAAAGTAGACAAATGTCAGCACTCTATCCTGTATGAATTTAATGTAATGGTTGTTAATGTAATATTGTGGGGTTACCCCTATTACACAGACAACATAACTGGCTAAATGTGAGGTACACATCTCTACTGAACATTGAGGAGTAAACAGGCAATAAATCTAATATACCAACAAAATATTATCCTGATAATTTTAAATCAGTCCCTGACTACCATATCCTGCCTACATGTCAAGATTCTATAATTTATCCTCATAATGCCATTTTGGGTTCAACACCTACTTCCTGTTACAATATTTGAATACAAATCAATCAAATCAGTTTTTGAATGTCAACACAGACAATGTTTGACAATGTGTTGACAAGACAGTGCCACGAAAACGCCTGGCCTTTGCCACTTCCTAGTGGCTGGCATGAAGAAGTGGTGGAACAAACTCCTCAGCAAGAGGTAGAGAATGACTACTTTTTGTACTTCAAATTTACAGTCTCCTCCCCAACAAGAGGTAGAGAATGAGCACTTTTAGTAGTTCAAATTATAGGTAGTCTCCAAAACTGCCCACCCTTCACCACTTCCTACTGTTTTAGCAGGGAGAAGTGGCCAGAACCAAAAAAGGCAGAAAAAGCAGACAGATGATGGATTCTTCATTAATTCTAGTGCAGATAACTCCATCCAGAAAAGGGCATCACAGAATGCACATGTAAATCATTATCATAATTCTCCTGCCCTTATCCCAATTCATTCAGGGTCGGCGCAGCATGTCTTCTTCATCCATACTTCTCTATTACTCGTCATCTTAGCAGACACCTCCTTGCTAGCCATATCATCCTTCACACCTGTAGCGAAGGGTAATTTTTTTTTAAGCCGGAGTACACTTTAATGTGATTATATTATTTGTCTATAGAATACTGTCTGTGCCATTTTTCAAAGGGAATCCGGTAGGAATCGAGTTGTATGGACCCTTCACCACTGCTGCACATCTAAATTAATAACTATTCATTAATTTACAGGTGTTGCAAGAAATGGGTGTCAGTCTGCTTGAGCCTGATGACTCTGAACATGTATGTGACCCTGGTGCCTCGGGAATGGTGAGCTATTCCTCCTCTTTAATTATTAAAGTCAATGATGGTTCACAGGAGAACGGAAGAAAATAATCCTGGACAAAGGCTGGGAGATTATGATTATTTTATGAAAGTCAAAATCATAACTTTGGCAGCGCGGTTAGCGCATTTGCTGCGCTGCGTGCCGCGGGTTCGATCCCTGCACGGAACAAATATTTGTATGGCCTACAGGTAGTTGTTCCGGGTCTGGCTGTTTGTGTAAGTGAGTTTAAATGTTTGTAAACGTACCCACGATACAGGAGAAATTCCTAGTGTGGGACAATGTTTAAAAAAAAAACTTTTGACAATTGTTGTGTTTGGCTTTTAAGTTTAGGTGTACTAACTGAACTGTGTAAAAACCCTAAATTTAAAGTCACTTCTTCATATTAAGAATCTGATTGTCAAAAGTGAGGCCCCTTAGAAGTGGCCCTCGCCATTCACCTCTTCTTATTCATTGCAACACATTTTTGTGGTTCATATTAAAAATAGCACAATTGCAAAATGAAAAAATAATAAGGTCTTTGATGATTGAAATGTCACTCTTGTCTATTTGTCAGCATAACTATCGAGGTAATTGTGCCACACATGTTCGGTGTTGCAGTAATCCTATGCACAGCTGATATTGTAATTAAAAATTGCTGATGTAGAGGCTAGCAGCTTCATTTTTGCTAGTGATATAGACGTTATGATGACAAGGAGGTTAAAAATTAAGTAATACTCAAGTAATTAGCAAATCAAGTATCAATTAACAGATTCCAATGTTTAGCTATCGACTCCAAGGCATCTTAAGAGGATTTCCTTTCGCGGCATCGAATGTAGGAAATCTATATCTTCTTACCGCTCGCTACGTATGAATTTATTTTTTGTTTTTTTTCTTAGCCACTATTTTCCCACTGCTGGGCAAAGGCCTCCCCCATAACCTTCCATTCTTCTCTCCGTGCGGTTATTTCTGGCCAATCTTTCAAATACGCGTCTCGGTAGTCACGCCACTATTTCCTAGGCCTCTCTCGGCGACGACGCCCGTCTTCTGGCACCCACTGCGTGACGACTCTGGCCCATCGGTCCTGAGAATTTACGTTGGGTAAAGATAAAATGCTCTGCCCCGCTGTCCCCGGCGGTGTACGCTTTCCATTATTCTACCTTAACTCAATCACGTCTCTCGCCGATGAGCTGTGGGCCAAAATAACCACGAAGCGGAGCCCTGACACAGCCAGAAGGCGTCGCGGCAGATCTCGTAGAAGGGCTTTTTTATTTATATGATTAGCTCTAGATCGAAAGAAAGCAAGCTAAGCCGTTGGTCCTGCGCTTGGTGTCTCTCCGGTCGAGTCGGATTGCGTCCCATCGGACTATCAGAGTAAAGAAACAGAGCTCTCCTGTGCCTGCGCACACACTTGTGCACTATAATATCTCCGCGCCGATGGCTAATCTCCGCTAAGATTGGCCGCCGAGACCGAAAAACGGTCAGGAGGACTAAAGATCGAAAGAATTTGGAAGTCATGGGTTGAGGCCTGCCAGGTTCTAAGTGAGGTCTGGCTGCTAGGTTGCCCAGCAGTGGGATGACGGACGCTAACAATAACAGAAAACCGGACTCCTTGGCAATGGCCATTATAATTTCTTGTTACACATACAACAATTCTCCAACTTATGCGATCTTCCGAAGCTTGAATTCTGAAAACTCTGTACAGTATGCAGCAATAGATTTCTTTCCATCATCACTGACAGAACTATTGTAGCCAATAAGCCTGATATAGCCGTAACGGTCCCACATGATGAGAACCTCGTGAAAGCCAAGAAAAATAAACAAATCAAGTATCTTGACTTGGCTCGCGAGGTTGTCGACATGTGGGATGTGGACTCGACGATCATTGTGCCGATAGTCGTATCAGCCCATGACTTAATTGCCAAGAGCCTCGACCAATACCTGAAGAGGCTCTCGTTAGGCAGCTGGATCAAGGGCTTGATTCAGAAATGACCCTGGAACCTGTTACCTGTGGTCCTTGGACCCTGTTCCAGATACCGGTGGGCTACTATTTTAATATTTTTTAATTATTTTGTATAGGAATATTTAAAAATGTAAATCTACTATATAAAAATAAGTCGGGTTTTCCTTCCTGACGCTATAACTCCAGAACGCACGAACCGATTTGGCCAATTTTTTTTTTAAATGTTCGTTGGTGTTCCAGGATGGTTTTTACGGCGAGAAAAATTCAAGGTAGGGTAGGTAAGTAGGTAGGTAGGATAGGAAAAAGGTGCATTGCAATGCATGCCGGGAACAGCTAGTCTTATGTATAGAAATGAATAAAGGGAATAATAATGTCTTTCATTTCTTTCCAGGGCCAAAAAACATTAAAACGCAAACACATGGGCATAGAGAACGTAAACCCAAACGTGAATCTGGTGACATCCCCGAGGTCTATCACCTCGCCGCGGTCTAAGTACAGTCCGAAGAGTCCCAGGGGGAAGCCTTGTATCGGCAGCCCTAACGCTGGACCTTCGAGGCTTAAGAGTGCTGAGAAACGTAAGTATTCACATCCTTAGTAATGTTATAGTGTCCATGGAGTTTCTTGCCCATTCTTCTTACGCCTTGGAATGGGCAACTACAGTAGTTTGTCAAGTTATTATGCCTTGTGACTGTAGCTTCGTCTTTTTGTTTTTATTGACATTCAAAGTGCCTGTTATGGTCTAATGAGGTTGGCAACTGTTATACTAATTCAATTAATAATTTAATTCGAGCAACAAGCCTCATAGTGTTAGTAACAAATTAACTCACAAACTATGTTAGTAATACACTCACAAAGACAAAAATAGGTTGTGACATCATTGCTGCAAGGTGACAGGCCCAGTCGAGACCTTGCAGCAGTGGTTCACAAACTCACAATCAAGCCTGCTTGCTATCATAGATGGGATGCTGTTGGCTGTTGGCTAATGGCGCTAGCATAGCTGGTTCCAAGCAATAATTGGTTGAAAATATGTTAATATCATTTTATATTTCAAAACAGCTTGACTTCATTGGCCAGATTGGTAACTCTTCAGGGTTTACAGGCGTGATGTTATTATTATTATTATAAGCCTATATTGTCCCACTGCAGGGCAAAGGCCTCCCTTCCCTCCTTCCACATTTCGCGCTCTAGTGCGATTGTAGGCCAATCCTTTGCGAAAGAGTCCAGCTCATCCCGCCATCTCCTTCTGGGCCTGCCGCGAAAAAGGAAAAACAAAATTAAATAAAAAGGCGTGATGTTATGTTATGTTAAAAAATATAACCAAAAGACAAAATTACGTAATAGTACATTATGATATAAGTGCGGTAAGTTGAAAATTACAGCCGAGGCCATATTGCTAGCCCGAGCCGTAGGCAAGGGCTACAAGAAAGCAGAGGCTGTAATTATCAAAGCGCACGTATGTCATACGACGTTTTATAACATATTTGCGAGGAAATAAATAAAACTCGGACTTTCTTAAACGAATAAATCTTGAATCACTTGTCAAAGCAGAATTTTTACCTGGGAAAGGCACAAAAACAGCCAGTATTACTAATAAAGTAAATTAATATTTTTGTGTTTTTTTGTTGTGGTTGTAATTTATTGTCAAAATTAATTAAATTAATGGATTAAATGTTTATTTATTATATTATATTTTATCTCCCAAAGTTAATTTTATTCATAAAACGTTGACCACTTTTCTGACATAAAAACTCTTTGCTAATATTTAAAAAAGTACAGTGCGTTTTAGACGGAGCATCTTGATAAACCGTGCGTTTTACATTACAATAACGCACAAGTACGTAATGAGATACATTACGATATTGAAATTGGTGAAATAAGAGACCCTTTACGAGCAAATGTGTTATAATATAAAATATCTTACATTCATCTTCATCTTCTTACTTACAGTCAAACCCCTGCAACCGACAGACCAACAAATCCTGGAAACTACTCTGTTAGAAGAATATTTAATAGACGAAGAGACCCCACTTGCACAGTCTGTGAGCGCGGGGTACCTACCGACCCCAGCGGCGCAATACAGTGGCGCGACTAGTGACAGTAGTGGCGGAAAACATCGGTATACACGTAAGTAGCTTATACTTTATCATAATTAGATTATAACGTTCCCACTGCTGACAGGCATCCTCTCTGTGAGAGGGAGTGGGCTTGAATCCACCCAAAGGTGTAGGAATATCTTATAGACGAAGAGACCCCGTTTGCTCCAGTGAGCGCGGGGTACCTACCGACCCCAGCAGCTCAATACAGTAGGGGGCGTCTACTGATAGTAGTGGCGGAAAACATCGGTATACCCGTAAGTAGCGACTATAACTTTCGCACGGTTGGGACAGGCATCCTCTCCATGAGGGGGAGTGGGCTAAAATCGACAAAAAAGGTATAGGAATATCTTATAGACGAAGAGACCTTCCCTGTTTGCTCAATCCATCCATAAGCTATAAGCGTGCTTGACGTGAGCTGTCAATTGCGGAAGATGCCTAACCTAATTTATTTAAAAACTCATTCATAATTTTATTTTCTGTGAGTTTTTCAGATATTTTAATAGTCATTCTGCTTTTCGGGCTGAGACAAATCCAACAAATCAGAGATCATTTAAATCGGTCCAGCCGTTCTTGAGTTATATAAATGGTGTAACTAGCCCGACTTTGATTTAGATTAATTAACCTTATTATGTTGTTACAGCCCTTGGCTTAGAAGATGAACTAATAATAAGCCGGAGACACAAGTCAGAGCCAGTGGGAGCTGTGTCCTTCAACATCCTGTCAGATGAAATGATACTCAGCGTGTTCCGGTGGCTGCCCAAACGTACCCTCGCGCATTGTATGATGGTCTGTAAGAGGTAAGACTCATCGGGGAACACAGAAGCCTGCAATTAATTCTACAAACTGGTGGTTCGCACAGTTAATGTGGAAGCATAGCAGTTCGGTTTCGTGGAACTTCAACTATATAACGGTGACGCTTCGCCGTATCTCTGCTCGTCCGATGATAGAATGGGAATGGGGGAATTAGATTGTGTAATTCCAAAGCACACTCCTAAATGAAACTGATAGGCTGGCAACTTTACGGTGATGTTCAAGGCTTTGGAGCTGGCTTTGACGAAGGGAGTCGTTGCCAATGACGAGTTTCTAACGCGTGCAGCTGGTACTTGTCTTATCCATCCCAAAGGTGGGAAGAGTACTCTATACGATCTAACTAGTGCTTAATTTAATGTGAGCAGCTGATCCGGCGCGAAGTACTTCTGTTAAGTTTCTGTGCAACAAGATACCATGTCAGCCTGTCAAGCTTCAGACGACCCTTAACGACTGTCAAAGATCTAATAATCACAATCGGGACCAACTGCTTAACTTGCCGAGACCTCGACAAGGGTTGGTTAACCGTGAAGAACCCGTTCAGCTGTTATTGTTTATGCCCGCGCCTTCGATGGCTTGTTTGCCACTAAATAACATAAACCCATACACGTTACCACCCTTGATAGATACCTAGATAGATAGGTAAATCATTTATTTAGTGCACACAAAAGACATAGCACAACACACAGAAGCACAATTAAATAATAAAAATTACACGACTTTCTAACTACATATATAAAAACAAGGCGCCAATATACAAAAAGAAAAACATATCTACGAAAAAAGTATAGTTACACCATGACTGCTGCTCCTTGCATGACTGCTGCTGCTGGTCACATACGGACGTCGAGCAGACGAGATAAATTGGTGTTGTAAAAATAAACGTCGTTCGAAAGGAGGTTCACTACCTGGCCCACCGTCGTCTCGCCGAGCGCTGTCTTTGATAGCCGTAGGGACTGTAAAGAAAAAGAAATAAATAAATGAAATTATTCCCAAGTCTAATTTATTTTCTTATTTGTTCTAGATGGCACAGGGTGGCGTGTGACGAAACCTTATGGCAGAGACTGGACTTAGGCAATAAAACACTTTCAAGAGACGCCGTAGGAAGAATACTAGCCAGGAAACCTATTATTGTCAGACTGGCTAGTTCTGAGGTAAGAAATCATCATTATATTCAAGAGAATGTAAGCTTTAATTGGAATAACTGAAGACCTGAAAAGGGCAAATTTTGAGCTAATTTTGCCATCCCCATTTTGCGAGGGGTATACAGGATGGAAGCAACAACGCCGCACAATCGGTTACCACGTATTAAGTACATTACTCTGAGCTATCTATCGCATTTTTTTTAAGCCGGCTGTTTCCTACAAAAAGGCAATACCTACACGGTTAAAATGTATGGAACAGCTGGTTTGGTTTACTTTACCAATGAAAAATTTCCACCCTGTACAGTATTACAAAATAAATTAGTTGCTCCATAAATTTATGTTCCCATAAGTCAACTAATTGCATGGGCTTCAAGTTAGGTTTGAAATCAACTCAATTGCACCAGTTATAAAGTAGACTATTAGCTGTCGACGAAATTATTATAAAAATATTACTTTCCTATTTGAATTTCAAGGGTTTTAATTTTTTCGCACGGAACCCTAATCTTAAGTTTGAATGGACCTTAATAATATAATGTAAGTTTCAGATTATCATAATATTTCCTGTAGCACAAATTTCTTTCTACTACAATGAAAAAGACGCCTCCACGACATAGGGAACCATAGTGTGGTGATCAGAGACCTATTTTTGATGTCATGCAGGGTGGAAGGAACACCGACGCGAAAACGGTTACTACGTATTCAGTACATCATTCAGAGCCCCCCCACATAGAAATTTTTCATCGGTTATTTTAAAAAAACAGCTGTTTCCTACAAAAGTGCAACACCTACACGTTCAAAATGTATGGAAGAGCTGTTTTTTTTAAAATAACCGATGGTAACCGTTTTCCTTTGGTGACCTCGTATATTTCTGAAATAACAAAGTTATTTGCATGCTACCTTACAGATAGCAGAATGGCACCCGCCCTCGCTCCCCGGCGCGTCCCGCATCCACTACCTCGACCTGAGCATGGCCACCATCGACACAGCCACGCTCAACAACCTGCTGCACACGTGTCCCAGCTTGAAGAAGCTGAGCCTCGAGAGCGTCCAGCTCGAGGATAGTAGTTGTGAATTAATTGGTGAGCGCCAAACTGTATTTGTGACTATTAGAGAACCGATTTATTTATTAAAACTTTATGCACATAATGTACAAAGGCGGACTTAATGCCTTAGGCATTTTCTACCAGTCTACCTTAGGGTGATGCAGAGACAAAAACAGTAGGTGCAATAGTACTGAGCATTTCCAAAAATAAAATATAATAATAAATACATATATACATACAAAACATATATATATACACAAAGTAAAGATATATAATAATAATACATAGATGAAGAAAAACAACAAATTAATTGTGAGACGAGTCTGCCAACTTAGATGCAGTTTTTTTTATTTGAAAGCTAATTTCTTGGCGATAGTTCTTAGATGCGTTTTATCAAAATCGGTGCAGCCATTTACTAGATATGGATGATAAAGTGGGTATTTATCTTTCATCTATGGGGGTGTGGGTATTTAAAGTGTGATACAATATCGCATTGGGTCTCGCCTGTAAGGATATTTGTATGTTTGGAGTAAATAAATAAATCTTTTCATTGGGGCTTTTAAAATTTAAAATTTAATTTTAATGTTTCAGGTAAATGTAGTAACTTAGAAACATTAAATTTAACAATGGCACAAGGCGTCACCGCTGACGGACTGCAGTCAGTATTAGAAGGATGTAATAGGTAAGTTTCATTTATTTTGTTTAGTGGCTTAGCAAGCGTACATTTCCTCTTAATAGGGAATATGCAAGAAATACAATTTTTTTATTTCTTAAAAATGCCTTGTATTGGCCCATAAAAACATTGTGGTACCAGTCATGAGCACCAATAAAGGTTGTAAAAAGACCCTTAACGAAGCCGAAAGGCATTTTTTCTCCCCGTCATTGCGATCATTTCTTTGTTCTGAACCATACCTGGGAACCTTCTAGTTACGGAGATATTGGAGGTCAAAGTACCAATTTTTTCAAAGTTTTTTTTTTTAAATACCACTTTTAAAGGTTTTAACTTTACTTTAATGAACTCCATGACCCGTTTACTATTCATTGCATCAGTCTATGTGTAAAAAAACAGTTTTGTTTAAAAAGTACTTAAAGTTTCACTAAGATTTTATTATAATATTATTATTGCAATGTTTGCTTGATTAATTGGTTTAATATTTTTTTGAGCGACAAATAGTAGTCGAACTTAAAAAACACCATGTAAAATACTGGTATTCAGCTGCATCCGGTTAAACAGGAAGCCGACCCTAAGGGGGCGTCCATTAATTACGTGATGCAATGTTGGCGATTTTTCGACCCCCCCCTCCCCCTTGGTGAGATGTCGTGAGATTTGACTTGACCCCCTCACCCTCGCCTCACTTATCTCACTTGAGATTTATCAAAATGCTTAGTTTTTGTTGTAAATACGTTAATCTTTGCTTGATTGCGTTGGATTTATTAAAAAAAAAAACAATTTTCGTATTTATTTTCATTGAATATTTATTATTTAGTATTATTGTGTAGGAATTAGCCATATTTTAGTGAAGAAATATTTGTTTACTTAATTAAACCCAATATTTTCGCGATTTTACACTGTTCCTTGCGGGGAATAAAATTACGTGATATTTGCCGCGACCCCCCTCTCTTTATGTCGTGAGATTGGGTGAGATTCGGCTTGACGCCCGCCCCCAAAACGCCTCACGTAATTACTGGACGCCCCCTAACATAGTTGGGAAAAGGCAGGCAGAAGATGATTACGTTGAGTCCTACCATAAATCGAGTTTCACCCCAACAAACGAAAATCGTTTCCAAGCAATAGTTTTTGCGTAGAGGTTTGATGTACAGAATGCTTGGTTGACGGCTTTCGTGAAGGTTTAGATAGATAGATAAATCATTTATGTAGTGCACACAAAAGACATAGCACAGCACACAGAAGCACAATTAAATAATAAAAATTACACGACATTGCTATATAAAAACAAGGCATCAATATACAAAAAGGAAAACATATTTACGAAAGAAGTATAGTAACACCATGACATACTTAAAATCATATAACGAGTATACAAGGTGCGGTGTGCGTCTCAAGGTTGCACCAAATGGGAGTCCAGCTCAGCATGTGTCAGGCATGCACCTGACGCTGATGTTCTGCTGGATCCCTGTAGTGACATACGGACGTCGAGCAGACGAGATATGTGTTGTTACAAAGTTCGTTACACTTTGTAGGTAATCTGATAAATGATTGTCTTTGTTCCAGTTTACTATCTCTAAACATATCGTGGTGCAATCTATCTGAGGCAGCGTTAGAAGTGCTGGTGACGACAGCACCCTCAAGGCTGCAGCGGCTAAACATTGGAGGCGCGAGGATCATGAGTGATGACAGTAAGTGGTTTTCTGTCAGACAAACCCATTAGAAAGTTAATGTGATGGAATTACGGTTTTACGGTTTTAGACATTTATTTTCTCAAAAGATTTACAGTCACTTACAGAGAAAATACTATATTATCTATACTAATATTATAAAGCTGCAGGGTTTGTTTGTTTGTTTGTTTGAACGCGCTAATCCCTGGAACTACTGGTCCGATTTGAATGATTCTTTCAGTGTTGGGTAGTACATTTATCGAGGTAGGCTATAGGCTATATATCATCACGCTACGACAAATAGGAGCGTAGCAGCAATGAAAAATGTTGCAAAAACGGGGAAAATTGTATTTTTAATAACTTGACGCGGACGAAGGTCGCGAGGAACAGCTAGTAACTTATAAATACATGAGGCCGATTTGCGTAGTGGGTTGATACTTGATCTTATGCGTTAATGCGGGTAGGTGTGCATGAGCTGAGGAGTACAGTCATAGAAAAATACAATACATGAATTAATTGATTAATTAATTATTTATTAATTAATCATTTAATGTTAATTGTAGTACATCCATTGTTGGGTTTTTGATTTTAGTTGTATTATTTACATAAATGGAGTGCTGCGTATAGGGAATGTTATTTTACATTGAAATAAAGGAAAAGTAATTGAAAAAAAAAAAAAAAATCGGTAGAAAAATTCCGGTTCAAAATAAGGAGCTGAATGCACCCTGTCAGTTTGTGGAGGGCGGTCCCATTGTATTGTATTGTATTGTATAACGGGCTGGTTTCCGCAACTCCACGTCAAAGCGCGTATTTTGCGTGCGGGTGGGAGATCTATTCGATCCACCCTAACTCCCCGAGAAAGCCCAGCAGCGCCTTGGTGTTGCTGACGATCTCGCGGAGAGTACCTGGGTTACCGAAGTACTTTGCCCTGTATGTTGCAACCACTGGGCAGTGCAGGAGCACGTGGGCTGCTGTCTCGTCTTCCTCCATGCAGGCTCGGCACAGGGGGCTGTCTGTGACTCCTATAATAGAGAGGTGTTTAGGGTGTGTTTAGGCGGTCCCATACACCCTGTATTTCTTTTTAAAGTGCTGTTTCACCAGATTCTTGAAGACATCTTAATGGTAACCCTCCCCTTCTCCCCCGCAGTAGTAGACCGTCTGGTGTGCCGCTGCCCGCGCCTGCTGGAGCTGGACATCTCTGACTGCGGCCGCCTGACGGCGCGCTGCGCGCTCGCGCTCACCGCGCTGCAGCGGCTCGAGCACCTCGCGCTCAGTCGCTGCTACCTGCTGCCCGCACATGCTTTAACGTGAGTACCTTTTTATAATGGGTGTTAAAAGACCCTTCATCATCATCCACAGTCTTCACCCACTGCTAGGTATAGGCCTCTCCTTGCTTGTGCCAAGCTCCACGCTCTTGTGCCAGTCTCATCCAGGATATTCCCACGATGGCAACAATGTCGTTTGCTCATCTCGCCGCGAAACTTAAACTTTACTTTCTAAAAGACCCTTAACGAAGCCGAAAGGCACTTGTTCTCCCCGTCATTGCGATTTTTTTGTTGTTCTGGACCATACCTGGGAACCTTCTAGTTATGGAGATATTGGGGGTCAAAGTTACAACTTTTCACAAGTTTTTAATGTTATAACTTTACTGTAAATACCTCCACGACCACCGTACTATTCAATCTATCCATCAGTACAATTTTTAAAGTGCGTTACATTGAGTCCTACCGTAAAACGTGAGCACCCCAAAAAAAAGGCATTTCCCAACAATTTTTTTTTGCGTAGAGTTATTTAGTTTAATGTATAGAATGCTTGGTTGACGGCTTCGTGACAGTCCATTTACATCTTGTATATAACCGCATCGAGAGTCTGAGGTCGGCCCATGGATGGGAGACCATCTAGTACATACCGAGTTTCCTCCGTGCCTCAGAAAACACGTTAAGCCGTTGGTCATCTTTGACAGTCGTTACAGTTAGTCATTGGCCCGAAAGTCTGACAACCAGTCTGACCATGACGCTGGGTTGTGGAGGTCAGACAGGCAGTAACTCCATGTAAAATACTGGTATTCAGCTGCATCTAGACTGGAAGCTGACCTCGATAAAGCTGGGAACAGGCTAGGCAGATGATGTCGTAAAATTTATTTACTTTAGTACATGGAGGACTTACACCTAATAAAAACAAACAAAAAAGGAAACCAACGTCACCAGAAAGCCACTTACAAATCCTCACATATAGACTTAACAAAGCTTGGGGAACTCGTGGTTAAATAATAACAGTCGCTTGGGTCTGTCTTTAGATTAAGCCGTGCTTGCCTGGGTTGGTCTTTGGATGGGTGACCACTCATTACATACCGAGTTTCCTCCGTGCCTCGGAAAGCCGTCAGGTAGTCAGTCAGTGACAGTCGTTAGGTAGTCCAGTAGTGGTCCAAAAAGTCTGACAACCAGTCTTACCAAGGGGTATCGTATTACCCAGTACTAACTGGGTTGTGGAGGTCAGACAGGCAGTCGCTCCATGCATCTAGCTGCATCCGGTTAGACTGGAAGCCAAGCCCAACAGAGTTGGGAAAAGGCTAGGCAGAGTATGTGGTAAATTAACAATGCTGTATGTTTTTTACAGAAAACTAGGCAGCATGCCGTCCCTGCAGTACGTGGACGTGTGGGGCATGCTGCACTCGCACGCGCTCACCGCGCTGCGAGCTGCACTGCCGCACGTGCAGGTCAACACCTTCATGTTCAGGTGAGCTGCTGTTACTGTACTCTCCGTGGTACTAAAGGGCCGTCTGCACGAGCGAGTATTTCTATACACTCTTGGCTTGTAGAGACGGCCCCTAAGAGTGTGCACAGATATATAGGGTGACTGGTAATTAGTGACCGATACTTAAACACGTGATTGTACTCATGATAACAAACAACTTTCCCAAAGAAACATTTTTTTATACTTGTTCACTTTTATCACAATAGCGCCTGTAACCTACGACGCCGTTCTGTCTCCCACTGTGCTCTGCCTACCCACTGTTACACGGTACGATCATAATGAGACAGAACGGTGTCACGCGGCTAACAGCTGATGGGTCACAGCCTAGCCTTTTCCCAACTATGTTATGGACAGATTCTACTCATAACTGGATGCAGCAGAATACCAGTTCTACCAAAACTAATTATTTTGTACTAGCTTCTGCCCGCGACTTCGTACGCGGATCCTGTTGCTTATGCCAGCGATAACGGGGTCGTCAAAATCGAAGATCTGAAACGTCTGATGTCGAATTCTAAGAGCCCGGGGACGGGAAAACAACGGGATGCGCGAGACGATTCGAGACGTTCCATATCTTTCATTTTTGTAAGTCAGAAGTCGATGCGTAGATACGCTTGGAACTCAAGCGCAATTCTCTATCCGTGAACGTCTCCGACTCGCAAGAATGGGTGACGTTCACGATCAGCGGTCAGTCGCGCATCACGTTCCCCACTTGTCTGTAGAGACCTTGAAGTCGATGCGTAGAAACGCTTGGAACTCAAGCGTAATTCTCTATCCGTGAACGTCTCCGATTCGCGAGACAATGCATGACTTGCACGATCAGCGGTCAGTCGCGCATCATATTCTTCACAATTCTCTAGAGACCTGGATATAGATGCGTAAATACGCTGAGAACGCAGGCGTGCTTTGCGATCCGAAGAGGTTTCCACGGAGCGAGTAGCAGCCTGATGTTCTCGAACAGCATCAAGTCTCTCCTGACGTTCTGCGGTAGATTCTTGGGATCTTATGATCCTCAATCTTTTAGCTCCTTTGGAACATTGGGAAAGATTTGACCTTTTTCTAGGCATGGTTATAGTTTTATTGTGAAGATACCTGATCAATTAAAATCTAAGTGACTGCTCCCCTGCGTTACCGGGTAGGCTACCGTGTCACGAAGATAATTGGAAAAGGAAATTAAACACTCAAATAACATAAGCCCGAAGGCATATTTATTCGATAAAATAAAAAAAATAATTGGGAGTTTTGTCCAGTAGAGTCAAATTTTCAATGATATACCGTCGTTATTGAAAATCAGTCCTAAACTGTTACCGCCTTCACCGCGTGGAGGTACTCCCAGCTTATGTTATTTTATAATTACACAATGAAATTAGTGATAGCTTTGATTTACACATCAGATGTTTCTGATCTTCGATTTTTATAAGTCAACAGGAAATGCCCAGCAGACCGAACAACTTTTCTAAGACGTCATTCCTATATGTGTTATGGTGTAGCTGGGCTCTTGGAGTTCCACAACAGGTGTTTCAGATCTTCGATTTTTATAAGTCAACAGAGAGTGCTCATCAGATTGAACAATTTTTGCTAAGACGTCATTCCTATATGTGTTATGGTGTATCTGGGCTCTTGGAGTTCCACAATAGGTGTTCCAGAACTTCGATTTTTATAAGTCAACAGAGAGTGCTCATCAGATTGAAAAATTTTTGCTAAGACGTCATTCCTATATATGTTATGGTGTAGCTGGGCTCTTGGAGTTCCACAACAGGTGTTCCAGATCTTCGATTTTTATAAGTCAACAGAGAGTGCTCATCAGATTGAACAACTTTTGCTAAGACGTCATTCCTATATATGTTATAGTGTAGCTGGGCTCTTGGAGTTCCACATCAGGTGTTCCAGATCTTCAAATTTATTATCTCACCAGAAAATGCTCATAACGTGGAACAATTTTTGCTATGGTACCATTTTTGTATCTCTTATAGTTTAGGTGGTCTATTGCGGTTCTGAATCAGGTGTTCAAGTCTCCAAGATAAATTATAGCCTATATGTTGACCAGACTTAATACCTATACAACAACAAAAAAATCTTTCAAATCTGTCCAGTAGTTCCGAAGATTAGCGTGTACAAACAAACAGACAAACAGACAGAATTTTTTTTTTGGATTCGTGCTCTATTACTGTTTCTAAACCGCCCTCAATAATTTTTTTTTAAATATATTCAATGTACAGACACAGTTTTTTTACTGTCTTATTATATGTATAGATATTTTGTTACAGTGCGATCGCCCGTCCTACCGTCGGTACGCGCCGGACTTCAATATGGGGACTACGTACAAGAGACTGAATTATTAATAATACACATAACATCACGCCTGTAATTCCTGGAGCGTTAGGCAGAGGTGTATAGTACACGAGCATATGATTTTATTATCTAAAGGGACCCTTAACGAAGCCGAAACGCACTTGTTCTCCCCGTCATTGCGATCTTTTTATTGTTCCACACCATACCTGGGAACCTTCTAGTTACGGAGATATTGGGGATCAAAGTTCCAACTTTTTGACAAGTATTTTTTCTAAAATACATGTTTTTAATTTAAGATTTTTACTTTAAACACCACGACTCCCGTACTATCCAATGCATCCATCAGCACAATGTTTTGAGTGCGTTTCATTGAGTCCTACCGTAAAACGTGTCGTTTCCCAGCAATAATTGTTGCGGAGAGTTACTTAGTTTGTTGTACATAATGCTTGGTTGACGGCTTCGTGAAGGGTCTGTTTACACCTTGTATATTATAATTGATTGTAACTTTATATTGTCAGAGATCGGAATAGGTATAGCTTATTTGCCTAAACTTCAATGAAGTAAGTAACATGTTGATAATTACCTCGATGTCAGAATTAAGGATTACAGGTGTCATGTGTTTATGTTTAATGTATAATTTATTATCGCTATCGCATTATCGTATACAGGGTGTGAGGGACAGCGCTCCACACACTGATGGGGTGAATTCAGTATATCATACTAAGATGACCGGTACAAGAAACTATTTCAGGAATGTTATGGGCATCCAATAAATTTGATTTGTGTTATTTCCTCATACGCAATGTATCGTTACCGTGACAAAACGCAAGTAGCGAACGGCAAGAGCGACGACGAGTTCGATGAACTCTGTAGTTAGGCAGGAAGTGAACAGCTGATTTCACGCATCGTTCGTTAGATTATTTCAACATCAATGGATGTTGTTGAGTTTTTGATTTTAGCCATATTATTTACATAAATAGAGTGCAGCGTGCAGGGAATGTAATTTTACATTGAAATAAAGGAATAGTAACTGAAAAATAAATTAAAAATGTATGGAACAGCTGATTTCTTCAAAAAAATCCGATGAAAAATTTATATGTGGGGGGGTCAAAATACTGGTGATGTACTAAATACATGGTAACTGTTTGTTCGTCGGTGTCCCCTCCACCCTGTATATGATTGTGTTATTTACTTCAACTGTAAGTACTAAAAACAATGATTTTGTAAATACATGAAAAATGCAGAAGATTTTCAAATGCATTTATTATTAGTAATAATGCCAGAATGTGGCTTGAAAAAATTATATATAGATTTTGTAAATGTTTTAAATTATATTTGATGAAAATGTGTGTTTATAATAAAGTTAAAAATGTGACTGCCAAGTCAATCAGGTGTGGGGTCGACGAGGGTGCTAACTAGAGATGAAACGGATAGCAATTTGGCCGGATACCGGATATTCGGCAAACTTCGAGGCCAGATGGCCGGATATTCGGCCCTTTGTCTAGTTCATGTTGTGACAGGTTTGATTCGAGTTAACGCTGCCTCATAAGTGCGGTGTTTACGAAGCCAAGCGGAGTCGCTTTTTACCATCAAATGCTCAAAATTTAGTATTTATTATCCATAATTTACCACTTGTTAATTTTGAGTTCCAAATTACTATCAACAATAATTTTTTTGTTAAGTAATAATAGTCTAATAAAATTTTACATTTCTAATTATAAATACATGGTGTTTATAAGCTACTGTGCTGTGGCATGATTTTAAGAAATTATTGATTTCTTTTCATATTCGGTATCCGACCAGATAGTCGGTAACTATCTAGTATCCGGCCGGATAGTAAAATTTGGGCGGATAACGGATAGTAACCGGATATCCGTTTCATCTCTAGTACTAACAGCTAAAAACTTCCGTAAGGTGTCATTTTCATGTCGACTTGAATCCTCACAGCCAGTTTATCATATATTTGGAAAAAGCCACTCGGTAACTCCGAACTGTGCCGACCTGACCCATCCCGAACATGATTCTGCGATAGTAAGTTGGCCAATGTAACACTCCTTATGGTTCAACCGCAAGCATTTACTGGCGTTTTGAAGTAACGTGTGACGTCCATGATCGTTGTGCTTCGACAGCTTGCTTGTGGAATTGCAAGATGAAGAGTAGTTGGACCATTACAACTGGATTAAGGTTCAAGCGCCAGGATAACACGCAAAATAATATTTTTTTTACGTTTTTTGCAATTTGCGGATCAGTCAGGTTGTATGTTGATTAAAATATGACAAATATGGCCTTACTTATAGAGTTATAATCATTGAAATCATGAATACAACCCTCTTAAGTTCATTTAATCCTATTGAATGACTTTTTCATAAAATAGTCATTGAATGGGATCAAATATGATTCGCGACTAATAAGTGTTACGGTCTCGAATCATATTTTATTCAACATACAAATCAAATCAAATCAAAATATTTATTTGCTAGAATATAAGGTGTCACAGTAAATTTGTTTCAGCATATCCTGCCATAACATGGCGTGCAAATGTATTCACAATAAGCCAATTTATAATGTCAATTAATCTAACCAAAGACATTCAAATATAACTAGCTATTAAATCTCTTTGAATCTAACTTCCAAATTACAGATTCTATTGACTTGTCTTCTAAGTAGTCTTTAACGGTATAATATGTGACACTATAATACAACCTGACATTGACCTGCAAATTCCAAAAAAAAAAAAACTAAAAAAAAATTGAATTTCGCGGGCTTCCGTGACGTATCCGTAATCTGTTAGAAACTGAAAAAGCACTAGTGTCTATGGGTATATGGGTTTTAAATATGCATTTTCATTTGATTTTGAGAGGTAAGTGAGTATTGTTATCGAACATATCAAAATAATAATACCCATATATTAATTTCTAAAATGAAATATTTTTGATAAAGTTTCATGACTTGCCAATGGGACAATAAAGGGAATACACTATAATATACTTAAGTAGATAATTTATTTTCAAATTGTATCTTTTTAGTTGTTTTTTCGACTAAAAATCCTGATAACCATCGTTTTTTTTACTTATGAAATCGACATAAATAAGTGGTTCTATAAAGATATAATATTATAAATAATAGTATTTAAAGTTCTTAGTTTCTAAGTTAAAGTTTTAGTCATTGTAAAAATTATCAAAATTTAGTTTTTTTTATAAATAAATAAATTTAAAAAATATTATGTACTCTTTTATTTAACTTTTCATGGCTTGTGTTATTATTTTCCATAGCACTTAATTTCCTATCTCGTTATAAATATCGGTAAAACTGATGAAGCCAACATAGAGATATCTCATTGGTAATTTAAAAAAAAAAACAGCTGTTCCATACATTTTGACCTTGTAGGTTCAGAATGATGTACTGAATACGTGGTAACCGTTTTCGCGTCGGTGTCCCTTCCACCCCGTATAGCCACCTGCACAGCTCTTTCGTTGGCTTCCTTTAAATCCTGGAAGGTGCAGGATGGGCAAGAAGGTGCATAGGGGCATATCCTAAAGAGGGGCTCCACGCTGGCTTTGTATATGTGGGATGGGTCGATGATACCCCATATGGCCTGATTATTTCTACAGAGGCCAACCTGGGCCTGCAAACGGTTAAGAGATTTCGAAGGTGTCCTGCTGGATTGATGAATGTTGGGAAACGCAAGCAGATGGTGTTGATATAACATGGAGAATTATAAAATTACCAAAAAAATGACTAACTTAAAACAAAAAAACCAACATTGACACACCAATACAAATTTATTATATCATAATTTCTAAAATAATTCTATAAGTACTATTTATTAGTAAAAGTCCTCTTCGCCTTCTGCTCGGCGGCGTCGCTGGCCTGCACGAATGTCCTCTTCAGCTTATTCTTTCTGCTCTCCCTGTATTTCGCTGACACCTTCTCTGAGAGCGCGGCTATACGCTTCATAGTGGCGGCTGGGTATCTATGGAAAAGTAAGGGATTATACAGGGTGTAAACGGACCCTTCACGAAGCCGTCAACAAAGCATTATGTACATCAAACTAAGTAACTTTACGCAAAAATTTTTGCTGGAAAATGACTTTTTTTTTTGGGTGAAAAATCACGTTTTACGATAAAACTCAATGTAACGCACTCAAAACTTAGTGCTGATGGATGCTTTGAATAGTAAACGGGACATGGAGTTAATTAAAGTAAAGTTAAAACCTTAAAAAGTGGTTTTAAAAAAAAACTTGTGAAAAAGTTGGAACTTTGACCCCCAATATCTCCGTAACTAGAAGGTTCCCAGGTATGGTCTAGGACAAAAAAATGATCGCAATGACGGGGAGAACAAGTGCCTTTCGGCTTCGTTAAGGGTCTTTTTACACCCTTTATATAAGTGAGGTCTTTGAGGCCACTTTTTTAGCCCCCCCTTCCTCCTACCTAGGGATACGTCGTGAGATTTTAGGATGCCTCCTCCCCCCTACCATCATGAACTGTATTTTTATTATTGAAAAGATCAGTTAGTTTTAGAATGTTTTAGTAAAAATTTGCTTGCTATGGTTTAGTAGACCAAAAATCGTGTGTTTGGGTTTTTAATTCATCATCATTAATGGTAAACACACATTCAATTCATTTTTTTATCCTTCGAAAAAATACAAGTGATTAACTATGATTTTTTTCAGACCCACTTCAGATCTATTCAAACCCCATGTGATTAAAAGGCAACCCTTAGTGGGAATGGGATATCTGGTAGTTTGTAGTGTTTCTGTCTACTACCATGGAAAAAAAATCACGAGTTTATATGTATGAAAGGGAAATCACAGCATGGTTGCCAAGAGATGGTAGAAGGAGCCTCACCAGATGGGTGGGGGCCTGCAGAAGGTTGCAGGAAAAACTTGGAGAGACTCACAAAGACCAAGGAAGCTTTGCAAAACAGAGAGGTTAATACTTGACAGTAGGTGGGATAAGTCTGCCATTATTTATCAAAATCAGCCTACCCTCATAATTGTAATCTGCAGCTTTATCTTGCCCAACTACACACTAATATTATAAAGGTGAAAGTTTTTATGTGTGTATGTTTGTTACTCCTTCTCACTCAAACGGCTTAACGGATTTGGATGAAATTTGGTATCAAGATACCTTGTATTTTGGATTAGAAATATTAGGTAGGTTGTAGAGTAGTAAAAACACAAGGAGTAAGTAGCAATGCATTAGGTACAGTTAGTTAGGAAATTTAAATCAACAACACATTATTCTCTTCTTTTTCTCACACACTATTGACTACATTTCTCTTTTTGCAGGTCTGCTGGCAGAAATTTCTTAAGAAATAAGCAGTACCTATGTACTCATATATTATAATGTTATCTTCCTGTGTTGTCTACTGTGTGTACATAAATAGTAAAATAAATAAATCAATAAATAACCAGCACTGACAGGTCTGTTCTCTGAATCTTATCTACCAAATCCTAAGACATCAAACAAACCAAATCTCAAACTGCATAGTGAGAAGTGTGTTGATGATTGTACAACATTGCGCATTGTTAGTGTCAAGCAGTGATAGCCTAGTGGTGTGACCGTCGGACTGCCAAGTCCTGGACCAAGACCTCTGATTTTATGAATTCATGTTGTTATTGTATAATTATCACTTGCTTTGGTGAAGGAAAATATTGTGAGGAAACCAGCATGTCTGAGAGATATTTCTCGACGGCATCGGCGTGTAAAGCCAAGTCTGATGTCCCTGGGTGGCATACAAAATCTGACGCCAGGTTAGGCACTAACCAGTTAACAACACGATAAAGAAGACGTGTCATCTTGTCAAGACAGTTCATATTTTCTTTGAAAGGACAAGGTTTCTTTAATAAATCTTGATTCTGATTTAGCTAAAGCTTATTTACGTACCGACATCCTAAAAACTCTATGTTAGTAAACAGTTGCGCCAGAGTAATGAGTTCTCCCTCCTCGAAATCATCTTTATGTTCCTCCATGAAGTTGCGTCTCACTTCCCATTGCTCGTCAGATTCGTGCTCCGTGCGTAGCGAGTCTATGTCTAGGATGGGTTTCATTGTTTATAGCGAATTTTTAACAAATTACGAAGCGTGGTAATGCAAATTGCAAAAACAGATGATTTTGTTTTGACAGATGTTACGTTTCGTTTTACGAGAATAGGAACCAGGAACTCTAATTTCAACATAGTTCTGACGTAATTCAGATTGTGAGAAGAGTGTGCGCTTGGATTATGAAAAAAAAAATTCTGCAGAATTAAATTTGATTGTATTCACGGTTTACGTGCGTGAGACAAACAAAGTTTTTTGTATAAAAACGTATTTTTTAACTACACAACAAATATATAGACAATTATAAAGAAACGTTCCTAAGTGTGTAAGTGTTGCAATATACTTTTAGTAAAAAAATTAAATTCGGTAATTTCCGTAAACCTAATTAACCAAATTTTGACTATTTTATTTAAACCAGTTGACCTGGCATCGACTTATGAGAAATTAATAAGTGAACTTTTGCACCGGCTGGCTGCGATAACTATCCATAAACATCTAATAATGTGACTAAAATATCTAGCGCAAGAAAAAAAATCTACCTGTTCTTCCGTGCCATATGTTAAATAGTAGTTTTCGTTACTGTGAAGCTGGCAACATAAATATTGACGTATTACCGTATCAAACACAAAAGTTCTTTGAAAAGGCGTAATTTTTCACAATGACATTAATTTCCAAGACAACTAGCGCCAAAATAAGGTGATATCAAAAACCAATGTATCATTTAAATCGATGGAGTTATACGTAAAGTAGTTCACACAATTTGTCAAATAAGTTTTTGTTTTGCCAAAATATTTATAATTCTGATCGTAATCTGAGGGTAATCGTGCTAAAAAATGATTTTATGTTCTCTAAATATGAGTTGAACCATCAAAAATTGTGGTAAACCAGCCGCACAGACATCGCAGAAGGTAAATTAATCAATTATTTAATTACGAATACATTCTCTTTGTTACCAAAATATTAAGTTAGATTTTTATCGTCTAACAGGTCGTAAGAGTAACTGTAAACTGGAGAAACGTTATAATTGCCGTCGAAAAGTAAGATTACGCCATCAAAATGGCATTTTCTATACGAAAGATGTTTTCAAACATATCGTATTTTTCAAAATCTGGAGACCAACACAGTCCAGAGGGGTATGATGCCCGTGAATCTTCAAGTCGACGTTATCCGTCGGACGAAACGTCGCAAAGCATGGAATTTCAGTCCATAGAGCCTGATTCTACATCAAAACATTACACTGCAAGTTTGAATTTACCTGAATCAGTGAAAAAGTTTGCAGCTAAAAAGGGTTCTTTATCTGATACCGACCTCCTTAATATCAACGAATTTGGCGCCAAGAACCATAAAGGAAAAAAGAAATTAAAACTGGATATCCGAAAAGCCAGTCGGTCTATGAACGAATCTCTATGCCGAACAGATAATCCGTACACTGAAAATACTCCTACACACATCTCCTTAGATTGCCACAGCGCTGACTTATTCAGTCAAAAGTTCAAACAGTTAAACTTCAGCCGCTCATTCGAGTTTGACATCTCATCGGAATCAGAAGAGGAGTTGGATATAGAATCACTGTCTGAATGCTCTGATACCGACATCTCCATCAAAGAAGAAGAAAAGTCTGAAGTCAAAATGTGCCGGAAAGTTGAATCGAGTTGTGCAAATCAGTTGGTGCCTTCAACTACTCCGGAATCATTTGGTGATGTTGAAATAGACCGTAACGAGGAAGAACGGGTCTCCTTACTTCTCAACTATCAAATGAAGTTTGAGAAAATCGAATGTGTCTTGAAGAAGCTGCTTTCTGAGTTCCAATTCCATATAGAAGTCTCCAAGATCTTCAACGGCAGGTCATTTGTAACTGCTCTTCCTGGGACTGACGTTTCTAACATACCGAAGATGTTGGGACAAGTCACGTACATGGATAACGTCAAACATGACAGTCCAACGGAATCCTGGAACATAATTATGGAGAAAGAAGACATCGCTTCGAAATACAAGTTCCGGAAGCAACTTCAGTCTTTGAAACACTGCTTGGATAATTTCACCGGGACTTATTTACAGATTCAAGAGCCCAAGTCAAGAGTTAGGCCTGTTATCAAACGCAGCGTCACCTTCGAACTGCACAAAGGCAAACGGATGCATAAAAACATGAAACTCTCCAATAAGAAACGCATAAAACACTTTGATTTTCCCGACTACAGAGACGCCCTGCTCAACTTGTTTAAAGAGGCTATGTTTGATGAGACGGACACTCAACTAGACCGTACTGAAGATGGGTCAGGTCATCAATGTGCCTGTAACTGCCACAATCATTCCCTAAGCCAGTCGGATTCTGGTTTGACCACAAAAGAGAATCTCTCAAATCAGTCGATCACTTCTTCCATCGGAAACTTCAGCTTGGATTCTACTACTCTCTCTGCTTATTCTGAGTCCCTTGATCAGATTCTAAGCTATAATAGCTTTGAAGATTCCACTCTTTTCAATACGCTGCAGCAGAAACCAGCTGTTGAACGCATTACCTTCTACGTTCAGGCTCACAGCATACAGATACGCTGCGAGACATTAGACAAGGATGAATCTAAGAACACCATCTCTTTCTACTGCCCAGCCTGCGATACCACAGAGAATGAAGAAGATGGCCTACTCAAACATATACTCTGCCAAAAACATTGCGAGAAAATACATTTCTTATACAAAAGTGTTTACATCAAAAAGTGTGTCGCACAAGGAAAAGAAATTCAACCAAGTACAATCCTTAATCCGATGACATTGTACCGAGATGACAACAAAATTGTTTGCTTCGGTGATGCTGTGTATGCATGCTCGCTGTGCTTTGAAAATAATATTGTTGGGGAGTCGATTTTGATGGCACATTGCGCTGAAGAAATTCATGTGGACCGCAAGGAAAAGATGTATGAAATGTTTGAATAAAAATCATCAAAAATGGTAGGACCTGGTAACTATGGTATGACTTCTACTTTAATCTTCTTCTCTATGATAGGTCAGTATTTCTCATTCTCAATTCTTCTCTTACCTTCATTTCTGTATGATGTATGTTTGCATGTACTTTTTTTTAGTGAAATAAGCGAAAGGGCTGGCTATTGTATTGATTATGAGCTTTTTACTATATGGCGTTGACGAAGCTGTCATCTTTGAAAAAAAAAACGAGTTAAAATTTTTTTTTAGTTAGATTGGGTTTTTATTTTGGAATTTGCCTACAAATGAAACTAAGAAACTTTTAGGAATTAGTAAGAATTTTGATAGAAAAAAAAAACAATAATCTGCTCTTTTGCAAAACAATCCTATCTAATCCTAACCAATGACATTTTAAATCTATTTCTTTTACATTTTCTTCTTTTTTTTACAAAAAAAAATGAAATCTACATATTTTTATACTTATTCCATGTCTTTTTGTGTTTACAAAAATCGACGATTAGTAATTATTATTATAAATTAGTAGAAATAAAAAATATAAGGTGCTCGAGGACTCTTTAGTGCAGATTGTGTTCAAATGATTCTGTCTGTCCATTGTTACAATTTTAGCGAAATAAAAAAACCGTTTGATTTCTGTAGTTGTCGCTTTTTCGTAAAAAAAGATATTAAAAAAAATACATGTTTTTACAACAGCATCTATCAATCAGAAAATGCTATTACTCTGCTTTGGTGCTTTATTAATTTGTTCCCAAAATAATATTAATAATAAATTATAATAATACCAGCCAGTCTCCCCCAGTAAGAACCTCTTCTCATACAGATAAGGTACGATCAATGATCACCACTCTTGCTGAAGAAGACGGAATGGCATTAAAATTATAATGGACATGTTTCTAAAAAATGTGACAAACTGATCTCATAAAATAAAAAAATCTCATTTCAAAGTACATAGCTCTAGATTTTTTTTTGTCAAAGAGTTAAAGACGTAAATATCGTGAATCACACTCGATTTTTTTTATTTGCAACGAAAAAGCGACATCTCCTAAACCATTTCTCAAAAACAGGGTGTTACTAGAAGACTTTTTACATCTTTTTGGTTTTAACTTAGCGTAACATAGCTCTTTTGTGTAATAATTAGTGTATTAATTAAGCACATTTATTAACTAACGCCTCTATAATCGTAAACTAAGAAAAAAATAAGCAAAACCTTTGCAAATTATTACAGACTGATTTAGTTCTTATTTATTTGAAAATTTCAAACAAACTACTTAGATATTTATTTAAAACTTTTTGTTGTTGATTCGAATTTTTAAATTGTTATTTTTGTCTAATTGTTTTTACCCGACTGCGTTCAAAAGCGGGTTGTTTTTTATTGATGAACTACAGTGCAATACCCAATGAAGTTATGTATCAAAATTATTTAGAATTTAAGATAAAGTAGGTTTGTTTAAGGCTCCATATTTAATGAGAAATTAGAGAAAACTGCGCAAGTTGTCTCTTAAATAATTCAAAGTTTTTCTTTGTCTATCTTTTTTTAAAAAAAACCGTTTTTCTGTTTGAGACCGATCAGTTATTGGCATGACCGAATGTTGATTAAACTAATGCAAAACTCTAAATTTGGATTGATGAAAATGATTCAATGCTTACTGATGCACACCTTGAATACTGTTACGCGGTGCAGTTTTGTAAAAACACAAGAGTTTTCTTTAATTCTGTCATAAAGTAATGGAGCAACTTCGTATTTAGTCAATAGCAATCATTATTGATCTCAAATTGCCTCAATTTAGAAAAAAAAACTACAAAAGACTGATTTTTGATGCCATTTAATCCAAATGAAATGTTGTTATCCAGGAAAAGTAATAAAAATTTGGTAAAAATAAGAAAAATACCCTCCGATTTTTTTTCTTTTGTAGAGAAAACGTAAAAAAGAATACAAAACTGTGATAAAATTTTAGTTTAATTTCAAGGAAACCGAATCTGGACACTCGATTTGTTTTTTTCTTATTTTTACTCAATTATTTTCGTGTTTTTCGCCATTTCGCAACCGCCTATGCTAAGCTAGATTATAGTTAGTACCTTTAATTAAATATAATCATGTACTAATTATTACGATATTATAATTAGCTTCGTAGAAGACATGAAAAAGATACACAAATTGAATAAAAAAGACACTACACAAAATAACTCCAGAGTTAAAAAATCTGCACAAACAAAAACAAAATTAGAACAAAAATAATAAAAAACTGTTGTGAAAATTTTAAGATTAAAAGATACACATATTCCATTGCAAGTAATTTTTAACTTAAAAAGATGAAACTCATGTAACTATGCTAACTTAGTTTAAGATAAATGAAAAAAAAAACAATAAAAAATACTAATTGTAAGGCATATCTTTCTAGATGTGTAGTTAAGTAAGCCATATGTTATGTGTAGTGTATTGCAAGTTAAAATTAACTTTAAAAACGTAATTTAAACTTTGTGAACCGCATTGTTAAAATGGCGCCGATTCTCTTGCGTTAAACTAAACTTAAATGCAGAGCTTATTTATAAGTTTAGTGTTGTCAAATTTACTGTAGACGCAGATAAATACAACCTTTTTAAGATTTCAATCAATTCAGTACATAACAGTCCACTGCTGGACATCTCGTCTGGGCTGGCTGGGCCTCACAAGCTGGGCCACAGCACCCGACCTTCCGCAATCAGTCTGACCTTTTTAAGGTTGTCAGTTTATCTACCTGAAGTGCGTCCCACACGCTCGTTTGCTCCTCATCGACCATCGGTCCTTCGACAAACATGGCCAGCCCATTTACACCTCAGTTTGCTTACTCGTTTTTGATTTACGACCTAAATTGTTAGATAAATCCATCCATCTCTTTCTGATTTAATCATCTATTCAAAAAGGCAATATTTTAGTATTGTTGTGGTCAGCTAGCAAAAGATTCGGTGCCATCATATTTAGAACAAACTTACTTCAGCATATTGTATTCAAATTCTCTTCAAATATATCACTATCTGAAGCTAAATCTAAAATCTCACAGTCTCGCAATATTTTCTTGCTCTTGTCAATTACCTATTTTTAGAAGTGAGCATTAGATCTTTGAAAAACCTATTTTCATTTCTGTTTAAGTAAATAGCTCATCTTAGTGTGTAGAATGGAGAATAGCAACATAATACTTGAGCATAATTCATGAAATATGTCACACATAAGCGTTACTCTGGGTAGTATCAGTGAGTTGGCTAACGACTGGCAAAGATCAACTTGCGATGACATTAAGATCACCGCTTCAATGCTTGTCATCAGTTTGGTAACCTCGATGATTGATGTTAGATTGTAATAGAGCCAAGCTGAGAGTTCAGTGCTGATGATATGCGACTGGGTATTTGATCCCAGGACCTACAGCTCTTAATGCGGGGCCGTTACTTTTGAGTTATCACTGCTCTTACGACTACATGTTTCCAAATAAATGCTTACCCAGGCGATGTTACAGCTCTTATCTAGCATAAATCATCTCCCAGTCATCTCATCTTAAAAAGTTGACCACTGTTACTACTCTCTCATGATCATATTGATTAAAATCATAATGTAAAAATGTAAATCTTTCAAAAATAAACCCTTTGCAAATTAGGCAAAAATGTGTTCTATAGAGCGTTAGTGAAAACTAAACTAAATTGTCTTTGAAGGCACTACTGTGATTAAAACTGTTATTAGGAAAAAAAAACATTGTTAAAAAAATAGTTGTTGGAATTAATTTTGTGATGGCTTTTAAAAAATAAGAAAAAAAAAGTTTTTTTTTAGTTTTTTGCGAAATAACTGTCGTTTAGTGCATAAATTATTGTTTTCTATTTTAATTAAGTAATGAAATATAATTAGAAAAAAAAAGATACTGACTTACCTCTTTTTTTCCAAAAAAAATAGGGTTTAGTATTTTTTTTTGTAATTAAAAACTTATTTTTTGAAAGCCATGGCATGCAATGGCCTTTTGAGTGTAATCTGTGATCCCAAAAACGTGTTCATATCATTGTACAGCAGCCGTAGATTATGGGAATTATACAAAATACTTATTTTTCCATTATTACTTATGTTTTTCCTACTTAAAAAAAAAGTTTTTCTTATATTTTCAATACAAAATATATAATTTGTGTAGTTTTCCTGTACAAATAAATCGCCAAACATATTTAGTTTTGGAACGGAATCATATTTTTATAAAAAGATTTACATATTGTGCAATATTCTACCTTACCTACCTACTACCTCACAGAATTATTTTTAAACTAAGTAACTATTCTTGTTCATAGTTTTATCAAGCTCCATATACTAAATGGAAATTACTAATCTTTTTACATAGCTGTTGCCCGCGATTACGTTCGCGAGGAAATTTAGATGTGACTCGTTAGAAAAAAAAAGTAAACTTTCTGCTATTCCAGACTATAATCTATCTGTGCCAAATTTTATCCAGATCCGTTCAGCCATTCTAGCGTGATTTAATAATAAATATCCATCCAAACTTTCGCATTTATAATAGTAATAAGATTATCAAGTTCACGTTTAATGCACTTTTTAAAAGATATTTAAATGACTTCACTTTTTACCTAACTGTGCAAGTGTTTCAATATTTTCAACATTTCATAAAATAAAAATAATTGAATATTTACTATCAAAAAGAAAAAAAATACAATATTTTTCACCTGTTGCCACTAATTTTTACCTAATTTAACCGACTTCAAACAAAGGAGGTTCTCAATTTCACCTGTTTTTCTTTTTAATATTTTTTCTTCCTCATCCAGAGCTTATGAAATACATTCCTATAGTCTACACAATGCTGTATGCCCTGTTGTACTCTTGACTGTTAGCCTTATCATTTCGAGTATTAAAAATAAACCATTTTCGACTGATTAAAATATACCGTTTTGGAAATATTTTCGTTGTTTTATTTCTTATACACTAACATACCTGCACGCGTAGTATGACCATCGTAGAAACGAGTTTTGTCGACGGAAGAATCGACAAAATAACAGATTGTGTAAAGAAATCTTGTCATTTTGTCGACACAATCTGTCATTTAGGCGCGTAAAATGACCGCTGTAGGTCTGTAGCAGAATCATATTAACATAATAATATGAATCACGTTAAAATTCTTAAAACGGTTACAGATGCAGTCAATATTATGAATTCTCACTCTTTGTAACCATTTTGCGAATTGTAACGTAATTCATATTAATAGAAGATAGTAGTGTATCAATAAAACAGTTAGGTAATACTTAATATCAATCAACTATTTATTCGTCCTTAAGACACACTGTTAACAATTTATTACATTGACTGATATAATTAGTACTTAGATCTATTTATCCCTTTTTCACCGATCCGTATTCTCCCGCCAATCCATCGCTTCACTACGGTAAAACCGCGGTAAAAAAAAGTAGGCTACGGACACAAACTATTATGCCACAAATAAGTGGTATTATAAATATATATTTTTTTTATAAAACAATTAAGTAATTTAGACGAAATAAATGGCAAAAGCTTACAATATTACTAACCTATTATGATTCTGCTAAAGCAGCCGTTTGAGGCCCCCTGTTATCATGTTCCTTGTAACTGTCTTGTGGAGGTCAGACAGGCAGTCGTACCATGTCATCTGCCTGCCTTTTCTCAACATGTTGGGGTCGGCTTCCAGTCTAACCGGATGCAGCTGGATACTAGTATTTTACATGGAGTGCCTGCTAACTGAGCTCCACAATCCAATCAGCACTGGGTAATACTAACATTCTAAGGGAATGTCCTTAACTTTTAGAATAATTGCTGAGAAAACTTATTTGTAGATCTTCAGTAGTAGCAAGGAGTATCTAGGTTAGACTGGAAGCCGATGTCAACATGTTTGGGAAAAGTCGGGCAGATGGGTTTGAGTGTAACCTTAGGGGCTCTATGGAGCGAGGACTTTTAAAAAAAAGCTTTTGAAAATTTTGAGTGGTTTTTTTTTTCGGAAATTTCCCAATTTTTTTTTGTTTTCTTTGCTACTCATAGTGCCCCTAAGTGTATACTCCAACTCCTACAAATCCGCCCCTAACACGACCCAGTGACCGGCAGATGAGCTGGAAAATCAAGAATCCTCACGTTTTAGGCGATTATCACACTGCCACGCATCACGCTGCATGTTGCGTGTCAATGCGCCTTTTACTATCGGAATGAACGCGCGTGGATGCATTTTCTGTGTGTTGGACTGTGCGTGTTTTCTATACAAACAGAGATACTTACAAGCAACGTTAAAACACGCATTCACGCGCTACGCTGCGTGGTGCGTGGCAGTGTGTTAATCGCCTTATTCCTATGAGGATAATCAACATTATGGTCACAATAGTTAAGGTACCTTTACTTTGCCCCATCTCAAAAATTCACTAAGGATCTATGGTGTTTTTCTTGCCAATTTTATTTAGACATCACTTCGCTGCGACTTAGTCTGCAAAAATTGTGTGTATCTTGGGTAATTTGCATGATATAAATATAATTTACAGCCTATGTTACTTTCTGATAATTTAGCTTTCTATTGGTGAAAAAATGATTAAAATCGGTCCAGTCGTTTATTAGTTACAAATTACAAAAATACAAATCTTTCTACTTTATTATATTATTGTAGAAAATGCTAAAATGGTGGTTTATAGATAGAAAAAAAAACTAAAGTAAATCATTTCTCTTTTATTTCTTTTAAAACAGACAAACATGGTCTTTTAAACGGTGACTTATGTCTTTCTATAAGTCCTTCCATAGCTATACAATCTACATCTCTGTTAATACTGTTTTCATGTTGCAAAAATGCTAACATCAGTTTTCCATAATTTTTGTCACTACAACAAAAATCGCAATGATTTTTTAAGCAAGAAAATATATAATTTTGAATGGAATCTGTTTTATTACACGATTTATATGCAGTATATATGTTAAAAAGATTATGTGAGAACTCTTCAGCAGTAAATTCAATTTCTGAAACAGTTTCTACAAATTCGGTTTGGTTGGTAGCGTTTAGATTCAAAATGAAGTCGTTAATCACATTATTTTGTATGTCCAAGTCTTTCAATATAACTTTCAATACTATTTTTAAGTACTGCGGGTATTTGTCATACGTTTGGAGTAGAACATCAGTACAAAATCGGGAATTTTCACGTTGTATGTAGTTCGGTAAGAAATATTTATAAAAGGCCATTAAAAACTCCTTGTTCAATTCTTCAGTCTTCAGAATATGTTCGAATAACTTTTCTGCAGTACTTGCAGGAATATTTTTAGCTAGTTTTACTAATAATTTCGGAGTTTTCATACATTTTTCAACGAAATAATCAAACTTTGGTAGTAAGTCGATTTCGGGATCTAAAAACTCTTCTACCGCGTTTAAAATGGTTTCATCTTGATTGTCTTGTGATGCTGGGCTTTTATCTATTTCTGGAGAATCATTCACGGTGATTGTTTCAGTAGTTTTGTTTATTAAGTCCAAGTTTCGCGGGCCAAACTTTTGCAACCATTTATTTGACTCGTCTGGCGGCGCGGCGGCACTTAAACAGCGTTGTAATAGCATTTTATTTTCTGGTGCAAATGCCCAAATATATGACATCCTTTGTGAAGCTAAAGCTGTTTTATTTAATTTTCTAGCTATAGTACAGCTGAGAGGAATCAAAATAATTTTCAATAAAACGTCAACGTCAAATAGATTTGGCAGTTTATTTTGACGTTTGCAGAGATGTCCAACATCACAAAACACATTTTAAGTCCATCGATTAAAATGAATATTAGAAAAGAGTGAACAGATGCATAATACTAAGAAATAAGTCATTAAAGACTTCATTTAGAAATTATTAGAACTCTTTTATATTATAAACAAACCAGAATTTTCAAAGGAAAAAGGACATTGCTTGCAAGGATTAATTAGCCTTTGTTTTAATGGATTTTATGATACTATTCAAACAACATGTTTTTCTATTCAATTTATTAACATTAGCAGGAAGTTACACTTAAGCTTATTGTAGTTAAAAAATTAATATTTTCTTATAATACCATACAACCTTATCAGCTAAAATATTTTAAGTTAATTAATTTATTTATGAACTATGGACTTACTTACAGCTACATAAAACAAAATAAAAAATAGTGAGTGAAACTGAGAGCCAATTACAAGTCTTCACTTATAAAAAACAGACTGGCAAAGATGGTGAGAACAACACAGCACTACCCACACAAAAAAAAACAGGACAACATCAAATGCTTAAACTAGAAACACATATTTATTTATTTATGGATCACAACAAATATATACACAAAGCATTATTAAATAATTGAAAACATAAGGTAATAGGTAGGTGTAGTCCTTCACTTATAAGAGACCACAGCATGTACATGTACATGTGCCAAATTAAGCCCCTAATAATTAAAATAAATTTTGGCAGTTTAAGAATGTTAAAATATATACAAATAATTTTTGTAGGATATTAAAACATAAAAGAATAAAATAAAATGATAAATGATTAACATTGACATAAATTATGATGAAATAAAAAATAATCCTACTTATAACATTTATACAATAAAAATATACAATTCCTAACATTTACATAAATTCTTGAGTCATTATACTTTAAATTTTGCGAGCGATATGGTGAGCATAAAATATAGGATAAAAAATAAAAAATTAAGTAGGTAATTAAAATAACGTATTTTACAGTTGGAAATGTTCCACTGGTCTTGGAATAACGATTCTCGGTCCTTATACAACACATATTTCTCTAATGCTGCCATACAAGGATTTTTGAAAAACGTGCCGTGATTTTCTATCATTTTCTTTACAACACTAATTCTAACGCTGAATCCTTCTAAACTTTGTATGAAACATAATAAAAGTCTTACGTAATTTTTGTTGTAAGCACAATATAGATTATAGTTTTAAATTAGATTCGATGTATTGTATGGGCATAAAAATATTTAATAAGTCATAGACATTAAGAACATTCAATTAATTGGTATTTTTAAAAGAAAGCTTAAAAGACTTCTTTGGAGAAAAATAATTATTTAATATGATTGTAATACTTAATATAATGAGATATAAATAATAAGAATAGTATGTTATAATATAAAATATATGAATAATGTTAATTAGTATAATGCAATGAAAACTGTAATATTTAGTATGACTATTTTTGAAAACCATTTAAATTGCAATGCCTTAACAGGCAACTAAGTTCTAAGAACCTACCTAGTTCCCACTAAAGAATTTGAATTTGAAAAATATTGTTGTTTTTCTCACATTTTTGAAAATTTCGTATAACTCTGGTAAATTATGATTGAATTGTTCTGGCGTCAACTGTAATTCTGTTACAATTTTCATTAACTTCGTGGTGTCTTTCCAATTTAAAGTCTCTGCATAATCTAGTAAAATATTACTTGCAAGTTCATGGTCTCAAAACATTGCTTTGATGGTCTTATTAAAATGGACGGGGTAAGCTTTACTAGCCTTTATCAGCAAATGCAGTGAGGACCACAAATAAAATTTGATGACTTAAATTTAAAGAAAATACTGGTAAAAGGGCTGAACAAATTGTTCATCAATACCTTTTCTTGTTAAAATTTTGTCGCAGAGTTTTTCAACTGTTTTTGCTGCTAAATAAAGAGCCATTCCTGAAATGAGGATCAGATTTTTGACTGATTCCCTTTGTACATTGTTGAAGCTTCTTATGGGATCTTCTTCTATGATGTCGTATAAGCTCCTCTCTAATGCTTGATGGGCCGGCCATATGAGTTGTCCGCGACAAGCATGGTTCTGTTCCAACATTTTTCCATCTTCACTTTTGAGATAGTTGAGCTTTATAAATCTGTAGTTTTTTTCCCATGTGGGTAGGCTTGTCATAGAAACGTAAATTTGGCACATCTGGAACTTTGCCAAGGAGCCTCCAGGGTAAATCTAGACCGGCGCTGGAGTGGTTCAAAGCCATGGAGTATCGTCAGTTGGTGTGGTACGGCAAAACTTCAATCAAGGACAGCGGCATCACCATTTCCGAGTGACCAAAACACGGCACCAGGTATTTATTGCTGCCCGCAAACACTTGGCTTCAATAACTGCTGGTCTGCACAGGGAAAGGTCTTCACGCCAGACAAGACACGGCGGGAGATATCAACTATGGGTGAGCTTGAAACATTACTTCCCGCTTCCACCTGTCCGCCACTCCTGATAAACCCGCGCCTGCAGCTTCTACCTCGCCAGCAGTAGCATCTACTTCGCCTGTAATAGTAACCCCCGAAAGGAAGCTTGTGAAGAAGGCTCGCCGCTAAGTTTGCTGGCATGTTTTACGTTGTAATTTAGTGTAATGTCACCACCTTTGAATTTTAGATTCTAGTTTTGTTGATCTACCCTTAACATTCACTTTTTGTTTTTGTAGCTTCTTTTTCGTCACTTTTTAAATGCCGGTAGATGTTTATTTTGTTGTTGTAGTGACAAGACAAGACGTTTGTCAGTGTCATTACTGTCATTTTTATTCTTGTTTTGTATGGAACTGTTAAGTCCCTAATATTACGTTCCGTTACACGGTGCTATTGTTTTGTTTGCTGACGTTTGTTGTAGCCGATATTCTAGTATGTTAATTTTTATTTTTTTAAAGTTACTGTTACCATCAAGTTATATTTTTCTACACATGTTTTACGAACGTTAACGTTACCGAAATTACAGGGTGTAATTTATGTTGTTAAAATCTCTTCCAACTATAGCGTCTCGGTGGTTTTATTAGTTGTGCATTATTTACTACTAGATTTTGCCCGCGGCTTCGCTCGCGTTAATTTAGAATTTGACAATCAATTCGGGTTGTACATGTACTCTGATTGTAATTATATTATGGCCACGTGGCGCCATCTATTAACATCAGAACGTTATTGTTATTTTCCACGGGAACAGTACTTATGAAAGGTACCCTGTGTTCTTTTCTGTACACCTGACAACGTTTATGCAAAATTTCAGGTTGATCGCTTCAGTGGGTTAGGCGTGAAAAGGCAAACAAACAAACTTACTTTCGCATTTATAATATTAATAAAGATTGTTGAGTAAGGATTGTGATTGTTGACTACTTTTTATCACTTTCTTCTGAAAGTGATGAAAAGGTAATGAGATAACGGCAGTAAAACACATAATTATAATAAACTTACACGTTTATTTACTACATACAGGGTTCAGTTTTCTTTTTTTTTCTCAAATAAAAAGGCGATTTTCTACAGCCCATCAAATTTACAATTTTCACTCAAACTATATAATATTTTTTTATATAATATTATACCAAGTATTTTTTTTTTCTAAAAAAAATTACATCTAAATTCTCGTTAAAAAGAATTATGGCCGATTATTTTTTTCTTTAATTACATTAATTTAATGAGTTTGAGAAATTAAGTCCTAAAAATAATTATAAAAAAGTTGGTATAAAAATTCATTATGACGGCAGTGATTTTATTTTTAATGGTTTAAAATTAATTTAAGATAGATTATTGCTTCTAAGAGTCCAGAAGAACGAGAAGGTTTATAAAAAAGCATAATTTTTATTAGTTAAGTAAATAAAATGGACAAAAATATATCCTTTTTTATAATCGAGAAATTAAAATAATTCTAGTATCTAAATCAGGTACGTTCTTCTGAACACTTCACGCAATTTAAAATTAATATAAATTACAATTAAAGTAAGGGATTCTTGTTTCAATGGGTAATAATATCAGCACATTAAGCCGCAAAGGCAATGGCAGGATATCTATTATGTATATCGCTTCGTAGCGCTATTGACGCTCCTGACCTGCTTGATGTGCTGGCGCGCTTTTTTGTTCCAGACAATCACTGCCGGGTCAGAAAGCACAGGCTGTTTACCGTGCGTCCATATCGTTCTGTTGCACGTGCTAAGTCGCCAATTCCTCGCACTCTGGCCGCGCTTAATGATCTCTTGGATTCTAATCCAACGAACGATCTGTTTGCGGATGGATGGACGAAGATTTTATTGGTATGTCAGAAGTTAACTGTGAGAGGAATTTATGAAAGTGTTGTTAACCTTCTTTTAGTTATTTTTTCACTTCAAATTTTACTTTACTTTTTTATTTTGTATATTATGTGTTATAATTGTATCAATTTTTTTTACAATTTTAGTTACTGTAATTGATTGTAAACACAAACGTTGTAATTACATAAATAAATATACGTATTTTTACTATAATATATCTTTTTGTGCCTGCAACAACTTTTTCGTTTTTTAGGTACAGTCGCCAGCGCATTAAGTTACTACTAACTCTCAAATTTTCTCATTCGATTTTAAACTTGACACGCAACATTTTATGGTTAAAAAATCATTTGGAGTAATTTGACAGTTTGTGGTAACTTGTGCAGACGACTGTACCTGTCTCTCAGTTATCCTTTCAGAAGTTCATTTTATTTATTTCTTTCTTATTATGTTTTTTTATGGCAAAAAGTGGTAAAATTAAAAAAAAATGCGTTTAGCTTTGACACAGCGGTTTGTGGTTACCTTTGGAATTGTATTATAATATTACCCATTGAGCCCAGAATCAATAAATTTGTTCCATAGCTTTGTTTTCTTACAAAAAACTAGTGATGTGTCCAAATATTGCTTTCGAATTCACGCTAAAATTAATATTGCACCTAAATTACGTTAATGAGGACTAATTTAGCTTCGAAATACATCGCTCTTATTAGTGGTGGTTGGGGATTTAGACTAGGTATATTTTTTTCATTTCTGTACGCTTATGTTTGAACGTGGAGTTGCGGTAAACAGCCCAGTATCACATACAATAATGTTCTTTACATCGTTTAATTTTTCTTTTTCTCATTAAAATGAACCCTCATCCACTATCTTACAACTTTGGTTTTGAGTTCTTTACGTTACGTGCCTATGCTCTCAGGTGGAAAGCCAATGAAAGCGATCTCTCACCCATTGGCTTGACATATCAAGCCGTTTCAAGAAGTCTCTTCTCCATTTCAATTTCACGTTTGTCGTTCTGTTTCATAATTTCTTGTTCTGTCTAATGACCAACAGTAATCAACATAAGATTGGTCTTACAAAGTCTTCGTCCACCTTGTCTATATCCTCCACCACCAACCCGGCACAAAACCTCATGAAACGTTCGAAAATAAACATAAAAATACACGTTACTTTACTTCTAAAGATAGCATTTATCACTAACACGATTTATTGCTGACTTAAAATGATAACTAGGAGCCTACTCGCGCTTACACGGGGACAGAGTGGGTTTAGCAATGGATGACGTACATCGAAACTATTAAATTAAAATAATTTTAATAATAACAAAAAAAAATTGCCCCTGCTATGTACTGTCTACAGTCCCCTTTTAATAGCTAGCGGTAGAATAGCTACAGTATTTTTTTACATGTACATAAAGAGTTAATATTTAAATAATTCAATACAAATTTAGAAATACCAACATCGAAATAGTACAAAGGGGAACCGATCAGGTTTCCGTTTTTTTTTGTTCGAATTTCATTTTACCGAAAACTATTGACCGACGTCTTTTTTGCTATATGCATTATATGACATATTTTTAGATCATCGAAGTACACGGTATATAGTATGTAGGTACTATCATGTGTCATAGGTATTATTTTACCGAATTATATTTCGCTGATTTACAAAATAATTTTTTGCTACAGGCCGGAGCCTCTTTTGAACTTTTTTCATTTGTGGTGGTGAACGTTAAAACCATCTGCGACGATAAGCTCGCATGGGGACACCCAAACCCTGCAGCGCCGGAGCCGCGACAGAAACAATGCTTGCTGCATGTTGCATGCTTGTTTGCACGCTGCATGCTTGCTTGCATGCTGCATGACTGCTTACATGATGAATGTGTATAATTATATACAGGATGTTTGGTAGATGGGTGCAAAGCCTGAAGGGGGTGATAACTTAGACCATTTAGAACTTATTAAGCTAAACTTGTCTTATACGAAGTCTGTTCCTTGTATTTTTTTTTGAAACTCTAAGGTTTTAACAATAATATCCATTTTTTTTCAATTAATTGTTGATAGTGTCCAGTAAAAGCTGTTATGTTATTATTTTTTATTAATGTAATGTGTGATTACTCAAACAAAATAATCCCTAAGCATCCGTGTCATCAGAGAAACATTCTACGCCATATTCAAGTTTAAGAAACTTTTAAAAATCAAGAAAATGTTTTGTTTACGGCATAATAAAAAAATTACAAAAATAGCCTCAGTTGTTCAAACCTTTTTAAAAACATGCTTGGTTTTTGCCCTTTCTTTTGGGTACTATTTACGCAGATGTCTCATCAACTCTTGGAATTAGGATGTACAAAGCAAATTGAGGAATATTAAATTTTTAAACAGACCAAAATAATGCAAAATTTTTGTTAAAATAATTTATTGTTCATGTTCAAAATGTTGACCGCGGTTTCTTACACAAGCGCGTGCCTGCGCGTTCGTGCGCGTGTCAGATTAACGAAAAAAAACGAATTGATAACAGGTCAACTGATACAGTGGCAGATGTGACTTCGATGAAGTAAAAAAAGGAAACTATAAAAAAAAAATTGAAAAATTTTAGGTAAAATAAAATTCGGTCAAATATTTTTCGAACTTATGATAGGTAACCAGTACAAAGTGTGGGTATCTTAATTTCAACTGTAGTCTTTCACTAGTTTCGATGTACGGCGTCCATTATGTTGCGAATATGGCCAGTAATTTTTAGTCTAAATCGCATTTTGTTTATCTAAATCTTTTTATAACCAACCCATATGATGTGACCATAGCGCTGGCATATAAAGTGCCACAAACCTATCCAGCCGGGTGACAAAATGACAGACCTTGTGCTATAGACAAGTGTCAATCGCTTTCAAAGCGTTTTGTATTTCTATAACGACTTTCAAAGAGATTGACATAAACTTTTTATTAGTTTATTTTTGTTATAACTGATGGAATGTTTTTTTTCTAAATAGAATATCATGTCACTCTTCTTAGTGATGTCATTAGTTAATTTTTTAGCCACCGCGTCAGATAAGTTTGTGGCGCTAGTAGTATTCTGTTGTCATTTACAAGCTTGTTCTTTAAATTCCTTTTGGGAAACTCTTAGAATAAATTATGAACTACATATATTAGTAAATTCACTTTACATGGATGTTATTTAGTAAAAAATATTATTATTTTTGTAAAAGTTTATGATAAAAGCGTCTGGTTATGCGAAATTATATATATTAAACTATGTTACGACTAGATTGTATAAGGTTTCCTTAGATAACGCGAAATACTTAAAAAAATACAGCGTTTAGAGAATTTGTAAATGTAGAGATGCCTATATTTTACACTTTATTCTAGTGTCACTCACTCCAAATAAGGTATCAATTTCTTAACATTTATTTTAAAAATTCCCAGTTCATTTGTGTTTTTATTTAGGTATTATCATTATCTTAGTAATGTGTGTGCATCAATAAAATTTAGACATCTCTATATTTTTACATATAAAAGGACAAAGCGACTTTTTGCTATGTTACTGCCACTAAAACACGGCTAAAAATCACCATGAGCACCTAAAAAAATAACTTAGGTAAAAGCACAAGAAATGATGTGTGCGTAAGTCATTAAAATAAGATTTGTAAAGTAAAAACAATATCAAAAATTTTTGTTTTCCAAGGAACCTTAAAGTTTATGCGCTTTTTACAAAATGGTAGTATGAATCGAGGTATGGCAACACTGATATAAGCGTCAATGACCGCGATTTTTCAAATAATTCGCGCGCGACTTTGATGACAGCTTGTACAATACGAACTTGTTTTTAGTTTCGTGTCATTTCTAGTAGTGGTATAAGTTAAGTTTATTAAAGTTAAAGAAATAAATGTAACTTATTTGTGCTTAAAATTCACTCGTTCGATTTTTGAGGCAATGCTAAGTTCATAGACAATCTTAACTTATGTAGGTTGGTACCTATATTCTTTATAATTTTAAGTAAGTAGGTATGATAGGTACCTAACATAAAACTACTTTGGCCTACCTGATGCAATATATTGCAAATAAAAGTCCCGCCTAAAACTCCCTACATCAAAATCGCGCGCAAATCACACAGCTGCAATAAAAATACATAGACAAAAACAAAATGGCGCATTTTTACAAAAAACAGCTGCTCACAACTCTTAAAAAAGCTTAAACACTAAAAAGTTGGTGTCTCATCGTTTCACGATTCAAAAAAAAAAACAAACTGTCAAACGGAGATCGCTTATTGGTCGGCATAGGGCCTGTTCCACCTCTTTTAGTAGTAAACGTCACTTCAGTGTCCGAAAGAGATGGAGCTGTACAGGTCGTCTAGCTCCATCCCTTTTTCGCACTGAAGTAGAATCAGAACTATAATTTTGAGGTCATAGTAGGCGATTACATGATTTGCTTAAAAAAGGTGTATAAGGCAAGAATGAGAGACCTAGCGAATTGAATTCTTGAGGATGTTGAGAACATTGGAGTTAATTCGTCGGCGTGCGCTGTGTGGGTCCCGCCCAGTGTGTGGAACTGGAAGATGTCGCTGACCTGTAACAAATACGACCTTTAGTAATACAGAAACGAAGAAAAAAGGACTGAAACCTCATATTAGTTACCTCATTCCACCCTGGTAACAAGATACCTTTGTTACCGGATGCCAAGGCTGAGCTGGAAGTCTTTAAATAGACTCCAGACCTACGGAAAACCTGTTCAGGTGGATAACAACTCTGCCCTGGAGTGTACAAATGTGGTGCTATTTGACAAGCGATGGGGTACTCAATAAGGGCAATGATTTGATGGTGATAACCTAGGTCTGCCTATTTGCGCCCGAAGATTTGGGCGCAGGAGGAGCCAATGAAAATGCCCTTTTCCGCCCTCCATAAAATGGCCTGCTGGCGATGGACTTGGGGAAGTCTGTCGTCTAAGAAAATAGGCCCGAGTTGGCGCTCCTCTCACATAGCATGACAGGGCGAGGACCAGCTCACTGCTCCTCTTTACCTGAGACAAGGTTTTTCGCAAGCAACCAGCACCGCTGTGGTGATTGTGGAGAATACAATTGTGTACCCGCACCCTAGCTAGAAGTTACGCGGAGGAACACCGTGTGGTTTTAGTCAGTAGGAGTCTGACAGAACCCTCATCAGGGGCATCCATTGAAGATTTCCACACGTAAAAAAGAGCTTTACAAGAACACCCCCTCACCTCATTCCAGCCGTATCTGTTCTTCGCCTGGACGATAGCTTCGTACACCGCGCCTGGCTCCAGCCCCCGCAGCTCGTGGGTGACGCGGTGGGTGAGGGAGCCGGCCGGTTCTGGCGCTGGGATGACCACGTCGTGCCAGCGGCCTGGCTGCTGGAATGATTCGTTTATCTGGAAGAGACGGGTTAACAGTTAGTGACTAGACCCTTAAGGATGATATGGTTAGAAAGTAGGTGACTGCTGAGATGACGGATAATAGAGAAGTATGGAAGATAAGATAGAGCAGGAGAATGAGGAGCAACTAGGTCCTCAGCTAAGTAAGAACAGATTCTCAGAAACGATGACCTCTTTTCATGATGCGTATTTTCTTAAAGCACGCCTCACCCGTCAGTGCCCTAACGTCAATTCTGCGGAGCACACGTTAAACGCGAACAATACTTACCTAAGTCATATACACGTGGCCTAAAAATGGTGGAGTGTTAGCCTAAATTTTTTGCAAATTACAGCTCTGTATTAGTTGGAATGACGTATTACAATTTTTTTCAAAATTGGAAAATATGAAAGGGTGTTACGCAATTGATGTGCTGATGATTTGTCAGCAACAATTTATAATACTCACAGCTAGCTGCCGATACAGAAGCCTGAGCTCGTCGAGCGGCGGGTAGCTGTCCACGGCGAAGGCGAGCACGTAGCGCGTGTGCGAGCGCGCCAGCGGGGCCGACGTGAAGCGCGCGGGGCCCGGCCGCCCCGACACCTCCACGTGCTGCCGCGCGCGGCCCAGGCTGTTGTCCGCCACGCAGCTGGAGGGAGGAGTGTAAACATAGATAAATAAGGAAATGAATTCAGCATTATCATCCACAGCCTGAATTAACCTACTGCTAGGTATGAGCCTCTCTGAGGGGCTCATGGCTAAATAATAGCAGCTGTTTGGGGGGGGGGGGGTCGATCTTTAAGGTTACGCAACACTTGTCGAGGCCAGTCCGTAGATGGGTGACCGATCATTAAATACCAAGTTTCCTCCGTGCCTCGGAAAGCACGTTAAACCGTTAGTCCCGGCTGTCATTTGTAAATCTTTGACAGTCGTTACCAGCATGCCTGAGAGATATTTCTCGACGGCATGTAAAGCCAAGTCAGAGGCCCTTAGGTGGCATAAAACTCTGACACCAGGTTAGGCACTAACCACAGGACAAAGAAGAAGATCGAGAACTTACCTATAGTTTCCAAAATCTTCAGGCTGTACGTTTGCTATGAGGAGCGTGTGATTGTTCCCTCTCGCTGACATTGTGACTCGCTCCGACGCGCTGAGGGGGAACGAGTTCTGGTACCAGGTCACCTGGGAATGTTGATAAAACAATGTTGATGTAATTAATTATGGACATGATTGTCGAGAACATTAGGACGCGCCGGGCAGCAGCGGAGGGGGAACTGCGAGCGCGCACCGGCCGGCATAGCACTACCGAGCGCTTGCTTATTTTATTTAATTCTCGCATATTCAAATTCATTTGACCGTTTATATTATGTTGCCAAGCTTATCGAGTTAGTTTTTGCTAAGTCAAACGAAGTCGTCCTCTTTGAATGTTGACGGAATGGCCGTAGTGACCCTCTGTGCTACCACTGAGGAAGTGGTGAAATTTTGCGCCAATAATTCTATAGGATAGTTGTAATTTTATTCAAAAACTGTTCGACTATACGTAATTTCACTCCGTACGATCTAGACTAGACACGAATCAGTGTTTAGTAAAAGTTTGGTCAGGTATTTTGTTCGAACCCTGTACCCTACTTGTGCAGCACACTTTTTTATCGAATTCCGAAGACTTTTAACCTTTTGAACGCCATTGTCACATATACGTGACAAGCAAGCGCGTGCCCTGTACGCCAAACGACACAAATATGTGACAAAATGGTAGGTGAAATTGTGGCTTGGCGTGGAGAGCACGCGCGTGCGTTTATACTCTGGCGTTCAAAAGGAATTCCTTGCCTTCCTTACTTATACACACATTGCTTCTTATGCTTGAAAAATTCGTCCGATTCGCAAAGTAAAAAAACAAATAAATTATTTAGGAATTAGCCCACTGCTTGAGTTACTAGGAGCCTCACCTCAGCTGGTGGATCAGCAAGAACTGTGCAAAGCAGTTCGGCTCTGAAGCCTTCTCCAGTGTGGACCCATGACCGCTCAACTGTAATTTCGGGTGGATCTGGAAAATACAATAAAATAATTAAAAAGGCATATTCCTACGTTGCATAGATCTCGAGGAAAACTTCTGATACAGACGAACAAGAAATTGAGATTATAAAGGTTCCAATTTTCATTTTAAAATATCAGATGGTCTACCATGACGGAAAGAGATGGAGCTAAACGCCTTGTATAGTTCTGTCTCTTTCGCACACGGAAGTGACATTAAAACAATACTGCTATAAGAGGTCATGGTAACACCCCAGTCCTCTTTACTGCAAAAGATAACATCAAAATCATGACTTGTCGGTTCTGGGTCATGTTGGTTTTCGTTCTTTTGTGGGCTAGTGATGCATAAATTACACAAAACAAAGTGCCTGCCTGACACTAATTTACAACTGCACTGCACTGTATACTTCCCTGTTACTGTCAGCCTACATCGTCCCACTGCTGGACAAAAGCCTCTCCCCGAGACTTCCAGGACTTTCAATCTAGGGATAATGTGGACCACTGGTCGTTGATTGTCTTTGATTGGGTCCAGCTCTTCCCGCAATCTTCTACGAGGTCTGCCGCGACGCCTTTTGGCTGTGTCTGGGCTCCACATAGGGCTCTATTCCTCTCAAGAACTCAAATCATTTAATCAAAAAGAAGTTACAGGCACTTTTGAATTGTCAAAAAGAAAACGAAGCTACAGTCCCAATCCCAAGGCATATTAACTTTGAAAGTGCTATTGTTGCCAATTCCAAAGCGTAGATCTATAGAGTCAGGTCAAGAAACTCCCTGACGTAACATAAAATGGTTTACTTACATAGAACCTGCAACTGAAACTCGGCCACTAGAGGTGCCCCCACCCCGTTGTCGACCGTGCACGCATATCGGCCACTGTGTCCCCTCTCTAGCCGGGACAGTTGTAGCTGTGGGCCCTCGCCCAGCCGCGTGTTCGTATCGTTCTGGAACACCGGTATTATCTACTTAAATAAAAGATGGTCTTTTACGGTAGCAAAGAAATTATTAAAACGCATAACATGACAAATGATCTTTCTGAAATGCACCAACTACTGGAACACAGGCCTCCTCTTAGTGAGAGTACGCCGGATGTCGATCTCCAGCGTCTCTTTATCGTGTGTTTAGTGTCTAACGTGGTGTCAGAGTTTTTATGCCGACCACGGGCCTCTGACTTGGCTTTATATTCGTCGAGAAACAGGCATGCTGGTTACCTCACGATGTTCTCCTTCACCGAAGCAAGTGATGATACAATGCGCATATGAATCCGAAAAATCCGAGTTGCGTGCCTTGGGTTCGAACTCGAGAGCTATGGCTTGGGAGTCCAATGGCCACACCACTAGGCTATCACTGCTATCCATTCAGCATCAGTTATTTATTGAAGTAGGGGTGTTCAAGGAGGAAAATTACAAAAGACAGCGCCGATTTTTCAGCATTCTTCATGTGGTAGATGAAGAAGCGGCAAAAGAAACTTCCTAGCAAGACATCCGTTACGTTGAAAGTACGTTGTCAGACTTCAGGTATCCATTTTTCGACATTTCTCCCTTATAGCGGATTGTAAGTGTAAGTATGGCTAAAAATACCAAGGTATTACTCGAGGGCACTTTCGTCTTCTCATACAGTAGAATAAACCGGGCAAATGCGAGTCGGTCTCGCGTATCGAAGATTCCCTATTAACTTGTAGGTATTTTGTTATTAAACACTGTTTTAAGCTTTCACGGTTTACAACTAAACTTATACTGTCACTTACGGGATATCTTCTGTGATTGTTCATTATTTTGAGCTCCCGATATTTCGACGCTGTTGCAAACGCCATGATCGCGGGTTGTCACGGAAGATATCCCGTAAGTGACAGTATAAGATTTGTTATTAAACTTCATAAATTTACGGTATTCAGATTTTTTCCTTTACATGTGCTGTAAGACAAATTTCATGATTCTAGGTCAACGGGAAGTAATATAGGTTTCGATTACCTTGTGAAATCGCAAAATATGCGACATAAACGGTCATATCTTTTGATCACGTTGACTTACAAATTTAATTTTTTCACTACGGGTAGCAGAATCGAGTATTTGATATTAATTTCAGCTTGATATCTCCACGAGTTCCTGAGAAAAAGGGTCTTGACAGACGGACAGACGGAAAACAGAGTGATCCTATAAGGGTTACCCTACATGAGCATTCGTCACCACGCTTGATAAATGTTATCAAAGATCCTAATCAAAATAATACCATGAAAAGTCTTGCGTCCTACAAGACGGAGCTCCCTAGAAACCTATGGCTAGAAAAACTCGTTCCTTGTCGCAAAACTTGGCTCTATTAAAAAAACATGACAGGTCCTCACAAGTTTATGCCACGTCACAGTAGGCACGGGGTTGCCAGCTGCCCTGCACTCCAGCACGGCTGCTCCTCCTCTCCTGGCGGCAGCATGCCGGGATTCCGGAGACGCCCTGACGCTGGGCGGGACAAGCACCTCCACGGTGTGGACCTGGTCTCGGGCTACGCGGTCTGAGATCTGGCAGACGTAGTCGCCTGCATCCTGGAAAAAGAGTTGGTTCAGAGATTGGTGGATAGATTTTGCTTCCACTAATAGAAAAGTTAAAAAACATACATTATTCAAAGGTCAATAAGTTTTGAGAGGATCAACTAAATATTTCCTAGTTTAATTCTTATGCATATCTATGGCAGTATAACCTATAACTGTATACCAGTGCTTAAGATAAAAAAGTCGCCATGTGTCGAGTGTCCATGGAGTTTCTTGCCCATTCTTCTCCATAGAGATCTACGCTTTGGAATGGGCAACTACAGTACTTTCACAAGTTATTATGCCTTGTGTCTGGGACTGTAGCTTCGCCTTCTTTGTTTTTCTGACATTCTAAAGTGCCTGTAATGGTCTAATTGAAATAAATGCTTTGAGTTTGAGTTTTGAGTTTGAGTTTTGAGTTTGAAAAATATTGAAATTAAATAGGGTAGTGACTTGCTAGCGATGAAAATGCTTTCGATTTTACATTCTACAAGAAATTGCCTTGATTTAACCGACCGAAAAGTTTGACTCTGTAAAGAATTAAAAAAAAAAACAAATGAAAAACTCAAATCTGAAACAAAAAGCATTCCCCATGTCAAACCTTTTCGACGCGCGAAATAAAAAATAAAAAGCAACATGGCCGACTAAAATTGCGCGGGAAATCGTACCTCAGTGTTGCAACGCATAAAAAATAACGAGGATGTATACCACAAAGGTTTTTATGCGGCCATTATCATATTTTCCCGGGCCAATTACCGTTTAGGGCGCTATTTAGCATTTTTGACGGCGAAAAAAAAATGTGAAACGATTTTTGGTATTATAAAACCTATTTGGGGGTAATAACGGGATGATTTGAATTTTAAGTCCGGTTTGGGAACTATTTTGAAAGATTCTCGGGTCTTCTGTTGATTTCGGGAATTAACAGCATGGAAAATTTTGTTTCCGTATGTTTTTTCACGGGTGACCACGGAAAACCGGCGCTGTGCTGTGGGCCCCCCATATAGCACAGCATCATGCTGAGTGGTAACCTGCTTGTCGCTGTCACGTCGTGTAAGCTGTCAACTATTTTTATTTATTTATTTAAACTTCATGTACAAAAGTGGTACATAGGCGGACTTAATGCCACAAGGCATTCTCTACCAGTCAACCTTGGGGTCAAATAGGACAGCATAGTGATAGAGTACAAAAAAATAAATAAGAAAAATATCATTTTGTTAACATAAATTGAAATACATAAATAGGCACATACTAATGAGAGAGCATGTGAGCGTGTGTGTGTGTGTGTGTGTGCTGTGAGCATATTGAGTAGGTCTGAGAATCGGCCAACATCTATTTTTCATACCCCTAAGTGACGCAGACGAAGTTGCGCGGGTCAGCTAGTTGTTTATATATACACTTGAGAGCAATAAAATCGCACACCTTGACTTTTTTCAGTTAAGGAGTTTTTTTTCATGAATGTGAATAAATATTGAAACAAAACACACATTAACTGAAAGTTTACTTCAGTACCTTTCTAATGATACCAAACACAATGATGAAAAATACCCATAAGAGGTTTTAGGGCACTAAACCCAACATACGGGTAAAATTACCCAATCTCGCTTAAGAAAGAATGAAAATCAAACTCAAAATTCTTGATCTAATTGTTTATCAATAAGGTGTTTTCCCTTCCCTAGCCTTAATTAAATCTCTTATTCGATTTTTCATGAACCGTATTAATCTATAATATAAAAATGAATCGCAAAATGTGTTGGTAAGCGCATAACTCAACAACGCCTGGACCAATTTGGCCAATTTTTTTTTTAAATGTTCGTTGTTGTTCAAGGATGGTTTTTATGGCGAGAAAAAATCGAATAATTGCCGGAAAAACCCTTAAAACAGCCAACCAAGGTACAGCCAAGGTAGGGTAGGTAGGTAGGGTAGGTAGGTAGGGTAGGTAGGGTAGGTAGGGTAGGTAGGGTAGGTAGGGTAGGTAGGGTAGGTAGGGTAGGTAGGGTAGGTAGGGTAGGTAGGTAGGGTAGGTAGGGTAGGTAGGTAGGGTAGGTAGGGTAGGTAAGTAGGTAAGTAGGTAGGTAGGTAAGTAGGTAGGTAGGTAAAAAGGGTAGGTAAGTAGGTAGGTAGGGTAGGTAGGTAAATAGGTAGGTAGGTAAGTAGGTAGGTAGGTAGAGAAGGGTAGGTAAGTAGGTAGGTAGGGTAGGTAGGATAGGTAGGTAGGATAGGAAAAAGGTGCATTGCAACGCATGCCGGGAACAGCTAGTTTTAATATGAAATCTTATGGTATAGCGTTCCACTCCTCTTCAAGATGAAGTTCTGGCAAGTTGTAGTTCTTGGAGGCGCGTAGGAGCAGGGTTTCTTTCTCGAACTCTTCTTTTTAGCTCATCCCAGACATTGTCAATCGGATTGAGATCAGGACTTCGAGCTGGCTACTTCATCGCAGTGATTCCAACGTCTTTCATGTAGTCGCAAATTGTTCTAGCGCCATGGGGTCTGGCGTTGTCGTGCATTAAGAGAAAATCTTCTCCCATAAACCACGCAAGTGGCCTCCCATGTTCTTCGAGAACGTCTTCGACGTATCGTGCAGTCGTCAACTCGCTCGATCTCGGGCGGGTATTCGCCCCAGTGATGTATACAATATCGGTTTTAGTGTCCAACATTATGCCATCCAAAAACATACACGATCCACCTCCAAAAGCCACATGTTCGCTTATGCAGCATTGTGAAAATCGCTCTCACGACTTTCTGTAGACCCTAGAGCGTCCATCATGACCATGTAAAGTCATTCTGCACTCATCAGAGAACAAAACAGCCCGCCATTGGTCATACGTCCAATTTAAGTGTTCCCTAGCAAATTGTAGCCAGGCTTGTCGGTGAGCTGTGGTCAATTTGGGACCATTTGCTGGGCGATGTGAAGTCATTCCTGCTTCACCCAGTCTTTTTCTAACTGTCCACCGACTTTTACTGACATTGTGAACTTTTCGAAGCTGTTATCCCAGTTGAATCGCGTTCAGTTGCCGATTTTTCAAAACCCTTGTCACAAGAAAGCGGTCATCACGCCCTGATGTTCTACATCGCCGGCTAGATCCTGGGCGCCGCATGTAGCCACTGATCTCTTGGAACCTCTGGTATACACGACGAACAGAGTAGTGGCTCAAATTTTGCTGTCGAGCAACTTCACTTTGATTATGGCCTGCTTCGAGCAAGGCAATAACTTGAGCGGCTTCTGCAGGCGTGGTATCCATAATTTTCCAGTAAATCCGTATGCTTCCAGTAGAGATGTTATCATGTTGACCTTCGGTAAGCAACTGATTAAAAATCCATAAAAATCGACCTTTTGCTACCTGCGGGTAAGGGTGCAAGTAGTGACAACGCAAACGCGTGAATTTGGGGAATTGGTGTGTGATTGGTTTTTGTCAGTTACGTGAAGGTCAATGATTTTAATTTTGTGTCTTTTTAAAGCTTAGCTTGAATGCTTTAATTTGGCCTAATAATTTGTACTCAATATCGTTAGATTTAAGAAAAAAATCAGTAGTAAACCAAATTACAAGGGGTGTGCGATTTTATTGCTCTCAATTGTATTTTCTTTCATTGATGACTTTTTCAACCATCAATATCGTAGAACTTTTTTTTATGGCGCAAGCCCGCCACACTATTCCCAAACCACTGCAACTCCTTAAAGCCAGAATTAACAGTGGTGACCATCCGAAAAGCGCCGAGACAATGAAGCTCGACGAAGTCACAGAGAAACAATTTAACTGTCTTGGATCCCGCAACGAGATTAATCAGAAAAGAATAGCCGACGAGTAGGAAAAATATAATTTCCACTCATCTATGTTGGGGTCGGCTTCCAATATAACTGGATGCAGCTAAATACCAGTATTTTACATGGAGCAACTGCGTATCTGACCTCCACAATCCAGTTAGTACTGGGTAATCCTGACTTTCGGGCCACTGCCTACTGTAACGACTGTCAAAGATCTAAAAATGACAGCCGGGACCAACGGCTTAAAACATGCTTTCCAAGGAACGGAGGAAACTTAGTATATAATGGATGGTCATCCATCTACGGACTGATCTTCGCAAGCGCGGCTTAAACTTGAAGATCGACTCGTGCGGCTGTTATTATTTAGCCCCGAGCTCCTCTGATAGGCATACTAACAAAATTCTAACCTTTGCCATTACTTTCTGACAACAAGTCATACCAAGGGATAACGTATTACCCAGTACTAACTGGGTAGTGGAGGTTAGATAGGCAGTCGCTACATGTAAAAAACTGGTATTCAGCTGCATCGGGTTAGACTAGAAGCCGACCCCAATATAGTTGGGAAAAGGCTAGGCACATGATGATGCCATTACTTCGAGATTTAAAATTTTTGCAGCTATATTTCAAGCCGCGTCATCTTAAGGAAACTCAATTTATGCAAAGCTTGCAGTTAAAACCATTGGCTTAAGATTTCATTAGAAGATAACCGATTGATTTCTTGATGGAACGGTAATTAAAATTCATGGTCTGAGAAAAGACGAGACGGAAGATTGAACGAGGAGCGATTGTTTTTGGGCTCCTGTATCTTACTGTTCGTTAAAGTTAAGATTGTTTTGTAGACTATCAGCAAAGCGTACATTTTACTAGTTAATAATCCTACGTCTACGTGAAATTATTATAAAAAAGAGTACAGTATAGATGCCAAAAAAATCAATGAAAAACCCAGCCAATTGCGAGTCGGACTCGCGCATGAAGGGTTCCATAACATCGTAATAGGGGAGCTCCCTTTGATTTTTAATTTATTTTTATTACAGGAATACACATCCAAATTTCAACTATCTACCTATTACAGATCATGAGATATTGCCCGCTGACAGACAGACGAACGGACGGACTGACAGCGGAAGCTTCGGGTACGTTACCTAAGAAAAAAAAAATGTAGAGGATAACTCAAAAACTTCCGACGCAAAGCTAATAAAAATATGGGACTACTGAGACGTCAAAAAAAAAGTACTTATGTCAATTTACCTGTGGCCCAACATCAGTGATTTGTAGATTGTACCCGTCGACCAGCCGAAACCTTTCGTCCCTGGTCACCATGAGACTAGCAGCTGTGAGAACTGCCGGCCCCCTTCGCCATAGCAGGACTAATGAGCCTGTAAGAGAGATAACACCATTTATTATGACTATCTGTCTGTCAGTATGCATATGATGGAATTTTTGCACTACTACAATAGACAAATAAAAAAAATTGCAAGTTTTTTTTTTAATTTGTAGATTGTTTAAAAAATCGATTTAATGTAGGTTTACAATTCCATTCGATAAATGGTCTTCATCGTCATAATTTCAGACGAAGGATGTCCATTGCTGACATAGGCCTCCCCCAAATGTCGCCACATTGACCGGTCCCGTACGACTCGCATCCAGCGGATCTCCGCAACCTCCACCAGGTCCTCGGCATCCATCGATGAATAGTAAAAAAACAAAAACTTGAGCAAATTTTGTCGTAATTACTTATTAATTCTTTTTTAATGCCGCAGCATAAGTTCGCGAATTGGGCTATGGTGCAAAAGCAATTAATTGTAGGCAAATGCGTGCCTTTTAACACAAGTACCACAGATCCTGAACGTACACAGTTCACCCCTATAACTTTTGACTTTCACCCCCTTAAGAACCCTTTAAAACTTGTAACTACTATGTACTTTTGGGGGTATGAAGATCAGGGTGTAAAGTTCTCCATCCCCCATAGAAAAGGGAGGATCCTCCGACCAGACGGGTGTTGTGTCTGGTGGGCTACTGTCCGACAGTTATTGTCGGGATGCTCTACACACAGTATACATATTACAGTCTTAAGTCGCGGATAACTTAAACTGCGGATTTCGGAATTTGATGTTAGTCCTTCATTTACATCATAGATGGCGCTGTAGTACATTTTCCTTTTTTAATATATCATTTTGTAGTGCCGCTACATATTAATAAAATAAAACTTCTTTATTTGAGACATAAATTAATGGTGAGCCCAGAGGGTTTTGCAGCAAGAATATTAACTTAAAATATTAACGTAACTTAAAATTGTTTGAAACTGAGTTACAATGCTTTTCATGCAGGTGCAGGTTATTGAGAAGTCAAATCTCTTACTTACCCAGGTTTTGAACCTGACAGGGCAGCAGAAGAGTGTCTCCTACTACAGTTCTGAATGAATGTCCTCGTGACAGAAACCGTGGTCCGTCATCTGAAAAAGAAAAAAAAGAAGATATATTTAAGTGACACCAATGAACCGTTCCGCTTTTCCCTGACTGTCCTCTTCCAGCGACGGCCTAAGCCGAGGCTCGTACCCCACAAGGGGTGACGTTAGCGTCTTAGTAGTAGTATACCTATAAGTATTAGGTCTAAAATTATCCTGACTTTCAAGCTGGAACCAAACATACACATTCACAAAAAAATCATTGAAACGGTCGGGTGGTCTCGGAGATTAGCGTGTACGTACATACTGACACGTGATTTTTATGTATTAAGGTGAAAGCGCCAGGGTAAACCGCGATTTTCTTACCTTGTTTACAATTTGCAGGTCAGGTGTCAGGTTGTATGTACGTAACACGTATGCAGTTACAGAATTATAATCATTAAAATCTTTTTCATGTAATAGTCATTGAATGGGATTAAATGAACTGAGAAGGTTGTTTTGATCATCTTAATTATTACATTCTGTCCCTACATACGTGTTACGGTCGTGAATCATATTTATTCAACATACAGTCTTGACACTGACCCGGAAATAGCAAAAAACTGAATAAAATTGTAATTTAAAAAAAAACTTAAAAAAATTGGAATATGTGTTCTACAGGGAAATCGTTCAGACTCAGTTTAGCCAACTTAATATAGCTAAATAAACTGTGAAAAGACCATAGACAAAAGACGAAGACGAAAAAAAAAACAATCGAACTCCGCACCATATTTCATTCAGCCATTTTTAAAAACCTATTCAAAAGTATTGAAGAAAAAATAATGAAGTGCCAAAGTTATGGAACTCTCAAACAGAGATTTGCAAAGTTTCCGAAAGTGGGAATTTAAGAATATATGTGTGGTTGGCAGATGTGAATGATGTATGGGAAAAGTCTTGGGTAAAGTTTGTGTTTGATGACTCGAGAAAGGAGTGTCCTGATTAAAAATGTATCGTGCATATAACGTGCCTGCTTTGTTAAAATGATTAACAATTTATGTACTTGGCTACTTTTCGTTTAATAAAAAGAAAAGAAAGAAAGAAAAAATATTTATTTGTCGTAAAGAAAAATAAAAAAAATAAACATACAACGGCTAACAAACATTTAGAATACAACAGGACGGAACAAACTTAAATAAAGTTGACAGTTTGCACGAAAGAAAAAATGTTTATTTTTCTCGCACAAGACAAAACAAAATGATTAAAATTTACAATAAAACTAAAAATATAAATAGTAAATATAAAAAAAGCTTAAATATATCACAAAAGCCCCGTGTCCTAGCAGTTGGATCGTTAAACACTGATTATAATAATCGAATGATATAACAGAAACTTCTGAACACTTACGTTGCAAAGAAACTTTCAGAACAGAGGCATCTAGAATTTCACCCCGGAAAATTATAAAATAAATCTTTAACCACTTAGACACCGGAAAAAAGGGCGAACTATTTCAACCCCCCTTTCGACCCCAAAATACACATAGTTAAAAATAAATAACAAAATAAACAAGAAAACACAATTACCAACATTTACGGAACAGTGTCACATTTTTGTACCGGAAGTGACGAATCCGTTGCGTCATTTCCGGTCCTAAAGCCGCCATATTTATTTTATCCGGAGGAAAGGGGGTGTTTCGTTTTAATGGTTTTCGCCCCATGAAATAGAAATGGGAGGTAATGTTTTGGGTAATAAGGATGCTACGTGTTTTTAGGGATAGAAAATGTCAAAGAAGTCATGTGAAATGGAATTTCAACCCCCTGATATCAAAACTATTGTTCCCTTGGCATTATTAAAAAAATAGTACCTACATTTTGATATAAGTGGGGAAATGTTATTTCATTCGGGCGGAATTAACACCCGAGCTGCAGGCGAGGGTGTTATGGATCCGAGAACTGCAGTAACAAAACCCCACGCGTATCAAAGTATCAATCGACGTTTTTCAATACACTTTCGAAAAAATAAAACGGAAAGTATTTTTGACAGGAATTATAAGGAAACTATGAATTTGCTTATTTTCCGCGCTTTTCTTTCGCCATGTTGAAGAAGAAGCAAAGGTAGCCACGAGCTCAGGGCGTCGCTGGGGAGGACAGCAAGGGGACAGGCTGGATCTGAGTGAGATTATTTAGGGGATGGTTTAAAACTACTGGCTCAGCATCGCAGGCTGGCTCGAGCAAGGTTCAGGTAGGAGGGGGGAGGGGGTGGAAGCTGGGCCTGTGATGATGGAGATGACTTACTTCTGTTGTTCTGTGCGTGCGCCGCTATGAAGACGGCGGCCAGCACCACCCACGACACCTCCATCGTGTCAACCGCGACCGCTCCACGACGAGACGTACCTCATCTGAAACAAAACGGAACAGGTGTTAAATAATATTGCCTACATGTACGAAAGTTAAACTTATTAGTATGTCGGATCCGGTCGTTAGTACGGACATAAAATGAATCGGCAAACACGCTAGTGGGCACTGGTGACATGACGCGACCGACCAGTGTACTCACACCACAGCGTGTTTCTACAGAGCCCTGATGTCCAGCTCTAGGCGAGGGCGACAGTCAGTGTCTGATCGCAGAGGAGTTGAGTCGTCGTGGAACTGTGCCCGATTCATTGTGCCCCGAGTTATTGTGTTAACTTGTAATCTCAAGTAATTCGTTAGTTTTGCTAGAAACAGTGTATCGCACCCAGGGTGTCTTCATAGCACGAAATCCATCGTCTGCCCACATGATGTACGAGCCTAACGGTATATATCCTGACATATCCGACAAGTATAAAAAACTATGATGAAGTGCTTCATATGAATATGAAATTTATAGTAATGCTAGCTGATCCGGCAGCGGGGAGACGTCCTGTCGCAATATTATCTGGATGTTGGTAACAGCGCCATCTATTGGGTTCACGTGCAGCTAAAAACAATACAGATGACCCCTTAAGTAAAAAAAAACATCAAAAACAGTCAAGACTTTCCCTAAAAGCAGAAGAATTACAAACACATACACTAGGGTTTTATGTAAGAGTATAACTATAAGGTTTATTTTTGTATGTTCCGCTATTGAGTCGCTACTTGACTTGAGTGAAGCCAAAGTTCCAAAGAGCGAATTTTGACTGTCTTTGATTTCAAAAATCAAGCAATTCCACAAATCAAATCATTTATTCGTATAATATGGGTTAGCAGGTGGTATATATAAATGTAACATTACATAACATAACAGTAAGAATCCTCATATTGACCATTCTGGAATACGAAATATAAAATAAAAGCTTATAACAAAGAAACGAATGGGTGACATATCTGTACCTACTCTTTTTCATTGTATAGGTACTAACTCAACAAATTATTGCACTAGAATAGGAACATAATGAGGTGTTACAATATTTTCTATTTCTTATAACTAAGGTATTCCTGGGTCGTTTAGAAACATTTTTTGACCAACCAGAGAAACAATTTTTTTCGGAATAAATTAATGGGTAGGTCTTTCAGTTCACTAAAATACATATAAAAAGTAATAACAGATACTAAACACACTGTAAGTTTCTCTTTACCCAAGTAATTTCCTGAAGCTATAAAATAGTTTTTATTAGCATTATTAATGAAGTCATTTATCTTCGAGATAATTATGCAGATAACTCCGACTTTGATGCATCGCTTTATTTTATAGTTAACTTATAAAGGGGAATAATGTCACCTGGTTTTTTGTTTCAGTTGTGCTCAAGCGTAGCCGTCGGCAGTAGATTAAAATCCATACTTCTAAACTATCTAAAGGGTGTAAAAAGACCCTTAACGAAACCGAAAGGCACTTGTTCTCCCCGTCATTGCGATATTTTTTTTTATTGTAGACCATACCTGGGAACCTTCTAGTTACGGAGATATTGGGGTCAAAGTTCCAACTTTTTGACAAGTTTTTTTTTAAATACTTGTTTTTAAAGTTAGATTTTTACTTTAAACACCTCCACGGCCCCCGTACTATTCAACCCATCCATCAGCACAATGTTCTGAGTGGCTAACATTGAGTCCTACCGTAAAACGTGATTTTTCAACCCAAACAAAAGTCGTTTCCCAGCAATAATTTTTGCGTAAAGTGACTTAGTTTGATGTACAGAATGCTTGGTTGACGGCTTCGAGAAGGGTCCATTTACACTCGGTAGTTATAATTACACTTATTTTTTAAATAGACAAAACAAATAACAATTAAGATTTGAGTGTAAAATACTGTTTAATATGTTTTTTGTTTCAACCAATTAATAAAAAATGCTTATATTTTCGTAATCCCATATTTCACTTCCAAAAACCGATTATTTTTCAAGCTTCACCCCCTGACATCTTACCAAACACATCTCTATACGATAATTCCAACAATTCGCCGTGGTCGAAGGAATGCAATAAGTGCGTGTACATGTTTTTTTAAGCATAATATGACTGGTCCCATTCACCCCTCGCTAGGGGGTGAAATCATACGGAATAAATGCTGTTAAGGGGCATGCTGAGGGTTCAAATGTTTTTTTTAATAAGTAGATATTGAATGTTTGTGTTGGATTTTAATAAAGGTATGTAGTAAGTAGACACCGGTATACGAGTATTTTGGGTGCATATTGTCGTTTGGTACAAACCAAATTAAGGACGCTGTTACATTTTCGATGAACTCAAATTTAGGTATCTAAAGTCGCACACAGCAACATCACGTACGCACACATTGAACAACTCTGAGCGCTCGATTTTATACTTCACTTTTATAATCTTGGTCCGTGATATTATTTTTTTAATTTTATTGAAATTGATTCCGGAAGATTACCTGGACCTTTGAAAATGCATTTAGTAACTAGTACCGTCGTCGTGATATGAAGGTTAGTATTTTCAACCGACTTCAAAAAAAGAAGGTGCTCGACCCATAATGTATACGGGATTTTCCAAAAACTACTGATTGAGATTTTCGGAGATAGACAATGGAATTCTTCAATCACAATCATCAAATGACTTGCGAGCGCAGCATCGTCTAACTATATATAAACAGAACAACTGAATGGATCTTGATGAAATTTAGTTTAGAGATAAGTCATAGTCTGGAATAACACATAAGAGACCGTTTATCTCGGTATTATGTTCCTGTGTATATATTGTTTTCACCATGTCATAACATAAAATTACGACTGTTCGGATTTAGGGGGCAGACAGATGTACACCCAATATGTGGTACCCACTAAAACTAAAGTGAAAAAACTGTCCAGTGGCGAAAAACGAAAAACAATAGGTATCGACACCGACTTCCGAAAAGAAAATTAGTTTTCCCTTTATTGTAGTAAACAGGTTTTTTTTTAAAAAAAAAGGCTATATGAAATAAGTAGGTACTTAAAATAAAATAATTTCCGGTCATAAGGATTAAAACAACGACCTGAACATTTTACTATTACATGAAACATATAAAATATTATTATCTAAAGCTCCTCTTTGGAGCATAGCTAATAATAACACACTAGCCTGAGAATTTAGTAAAAACAAAAATGGTTAAATAAATCTCGACTTCCGAATGATCTTTTAGTCTGTGGTGTAGGTTTCGGGTTATTTAGATAAAAGTTAAAACACACGTAAGTAGTAAAAATCTATAATATATTTAAATAAGGCATGTTACTATAGTATTCCGACAGTAATGCTATTTACAACCTGAGGTTTTATGCATTATTTTTTGCACCCAATGCGTTTTTGCGTATGTGTGTGCTATGGTCCCTTAGGCCCATAGACCTTGGGTATCGAGGGTCAACCAGTTCTGGAAGTAAACAGTTATTGTAGAATTTTACTAAATGTCCTTCCATATTTTCCTTCCAGAATTGGTCGTCTCGCACGCTTGTTGGGAAAGCCTATACGCCAAATCGGTTAGTTTTTGGAACACTCCAAAACCTATCAATTCTGGGACAAAGTTTTCAGAGTTTGTTTTATTACAAAAATATGGTGCACAATGGCTGTGATCACCGAATATGTGGTGGGGTCCGTTTTGGATATCGTTTTTTATATTATCGGCCTTTTCTGCGAAGGGGATGTTTTGCCTAGACCAATATTTTACAGAAGAGTCCACTCCCCAACGCAACCTCAAATAATTTCCTTTGACGAGCTTCCTTGCTTTTATGTGATAGGATGTGCTAGTGGACACTGCCAGCAATGCTTTGCAATAATTGCGCAAAAGGTGCTTCTTTGCCGCACTGTTTCAAGTTCAAACTGTTCACCACACATTTTGCAGACAATTTCGAATTTAGAATGCAGGCCATGTCTTTTTTCTTTATTTATCGCTAGCTGTTTCACACCGCAATCGAAAAGGGAAGTGTGGCTTCCAATTTGGATTATCTGCTCAAATAGATAATCAAATTCAACTATTCTCTTGCCTTTTGGCTTAAATTGTTCTGCGCATTCTTGTTCCTGAAAATAAAATGGAACTAGTAGTGTGTACCTACGATAAAAAAATTAAAACAATTCTTTAATTGTTTTAATTTTTTTATAACGTCTGCAGAGTTTCGCTAGGTAACTTAATTTGAGCCTGTATTATGTTTTGTTAACAGGGAGAGCAGCTATCAAAGTTTATTCTTTAATAAACTTTGATAAAACTTACAAATGAAATTTCATACTGCTCATCATGGTCTAACGAGACATCTAAGCTGCTCTCCCTGTTAACAAAACATAATACAGGCTCAAATTAAGTTACCTAGCGAAACTCTGCAGACGTTAACAACAAAATTAAAAAAGGTTTCCTAAACTATTACTTCAATTAACTAATAAACTACCTAGTGAAAATACTTACAGTCTCATTACTTTTATTTACTGCTACGTTCGTAGATTTTTTTGGTCTATATCCAAATTTCCGAATACGGGGCATCTAAAAAAATAAAGATAATAATTTTTACAAAACAACGCACATGAAAACTATGATTTCATATTAATTAGTAGCGACTCCAAAAAAAAACATGAAATTGACAAAAGTAGCCGAATTTTCGTCGGCGCCAACTTGGATTTTGGTTTTGACCCCATATTCATTATAAGCGATCCCAAAAACCATGACAATGACACCCATAACGAAAAGTGGCCAAATATTCTTTGGCGCCATCTTGGATTTTGGTTGTAACCCTATATTCATTGTTAGCGACCCCAAAAACCATGAAATTGACACCCATGACGAAAAATGGCCAAATATTCTTCGGTGCCATTTTGGATTTTGGTTTTGACCCCATATTCGATATAAGCGACCCCAAAAACCATGAAAATGACACCCATGAAGAAAAGTTGTCAAATTTTTCTTATCAGCCATCTTGGATTTTGGTTATGTATGATCATATATCTGATACTAGCGACCCCAAAAACCATGAAAATGACACCAATGACAAAAAGTTGTCAATTTTTATCAACACCATCTTGGATTTTGGTTTTGTCTCCATAGTCGTCATACATACATACAAACCGGTTAAAATCATAACCCTCCTCCCACCCATCCACTTCCAAACCTCACCGCCGACAGCTTGACCTTATCCATCCAAATCCTAAACTTACTAAGAGCTGCTTAACTCTACCCATCCATTTCGCAACCTTGTCAACAATTGCTTAACCTTACCCATCCAAATCCCGATCTTACCCAATATAATTCTAAACCAAATTCAAATAATAAAAGTATGAAACTCGTACTTACTTTAATTTAAGTCCGAAAAAGTATCAACTCCTTCCGATTACGTTATACGACGACGACGGTACTCACACGCATACACACTACAATATTTTCTAGGAATTTTATCGTATTTATTTTTTGCAAGAGAGCGATACACGGCGGTCCTTCCACGAGCGCTTCTGAGCGCGGAATGATGAACCGCGAGTGCAAAATGTATGAAGGAGTCGGCACATGTTTTTATTTTAGCGAATAATTGGAAAATATGTTGATTTTGATACTAAATAATTACCTGAACCTATAAAAGACTATATAAACCGCAGTTTATTATAATTTTTAAGATAAAATATGCTGTAAATTTACTTCAAACTGGTACCTATTCTGACCCTATTTTTTAAAATTTTCTGCGGTTATTGTGATGGGAAAAACGTATTTGTGCGAAAATTTTGTATGATGTCACACAATTTTTCTGATGCCAATCTGGAGATGAATATATTATCTTTAAATTAAGACCATGATATCTTCCTATTTGTGATTGCTTATATATTAAAATGGGACCTGAAAAACACTGTTATTTGTAGAAAAATGTAAAAGCGTCCTTAAGGTAATTTCTTTGTTAGTAAGACATACCAATATGGCGCTAATTGCAATGCTTAAAAAAATAAGACCTTTTGATTTAGTTGACGCATTATCATACTTTAACATATTTATCAGGCATTTTTAAGCATTTTTTTAGCTAACGTTTTATTTAAAAAAATACTTCTTTTCTTTTAACCCTACCTAACTTTCGCATGTTTCCCTTTGTACTCCATTCGTCGAATCGACGATCATTTTTTAAGGTGTTTGTTTTAAAATAAAATGTTAAGGTTTTGTAATGTTTATTAAATTAATTTATGCAACAAAGATTTACACACAGACATTTTGTCTTAAAAAAAATGATAATAATATATTTGTTTATTACAATGTTTAACAAGGCATTACTTACTTAAAAATAAATTTAAAAAAACATCGTGAAGTAGACTTTTCCTCTTAGGCAAACTAAAATTATAAAATTTTCATTAATCCCAAAAAAAATATATTTCCAAATTTTTGAAGCGCAAATTATTTAAAAATCAACTTTATGTACTCCACAAATGGCGGTGCTACACTTTGAACACTACGTATTCGTCATGCGCCTCAGAATAAAGTTCAAAATACGGTTCTAAAGTTTAAGTTTGAAGTAAAGTTAAAACTATGACATGGCAAGTTGATACTATATTTTTTTGGTAATCAATGAACTTAAAAATATATTTATTTTTATTCCTTCTTCTTACTTGTGAAAAAAAAAAAAAAAAAAAAATCGCCCCTCAAGTTTTTAATACCAGCATACTTCCCCTTAAGCCGCCACCCCAACTCAGGGAATCAATCGTTCAGCACAAGATTGTTAGGGGTACCCGCACGATGTTTATTTATTTATTTAATATTAGGGGAACAAGTTTTTTTTGTAGAGAAATCATTTATTTCTTGAGTTAAAAGATGTTTTTACATGGTGATTTTATTGAGAGTTTACTTTGCTGTCGATAAAAAAATAAAGTATTCTGATGCACTTTACATTTTATTGGGAAAAATCTAGCTACAAACATAGTTTATATTCACCCTATTGTACATATCATAATAAACAATTTTTACTCAGCTGTTTTATAACCTTAACCTTAACCTTCAAAATGAAGGGACCAACAGTTTTTGTATTTCTGACTGTACATATATCATTGTTCGACGTTATCCTCGACATGTTCTATGAAGACCATGCAGGTTGTTGTATGAGACAGGGATTTGGGGAAAAAACCACACAGATTTGCGAGAAACTGTCCAATCAAGCATTTGTCAGTAATCGTGAAGCGCAACCTAGGAGTTTGTGGCTAAATAATAACAGCTGCTTGGATCAATCACACAACGAAATTAATCAAACTTGAAACATTATTTTTTTCATTTGATAGCCCCATTTCTTGGGGAAGTTCAGTTCATACTTTATTTAATGTTTTTTATTGATTTTTGTAATGATTTTAATGATATGTTTATGATTACATTGAGATAAAAATAAAAACAGTAAAGATAGAAGTGAAGTTAGATTTTTTGTTGTATATGTATTTTGCCTGAATTCAAATACAATTTATTTATTTTTATTTTATCACGCTACAATCCTTAGGAGCCGACCGACGCGGGTGAAACCACAGGCCACAGCTGTGAAAGAACAATTTCTTCCAAACTAAAATTGAACCTTTGTCCCGCAGCACAAAATCCATTCGCTAAGCCGCTGCCCCAACCATACCATCATTGATTCCCACAAAAACAGATACACAGATTATTTTATAATTTATGCAAAAACTCGCCCCCCGCATTTATATGTCTCTCAAAATCAGGGGAACCAGTCCTTAAATAAGTTCCCATGATAATTTTTAATTAGCCGAGGATTATGTTGACAAATCTTATAAATGTTTAGTTAAATGTCACTGGCAGTTTTTATTTTTTTTGTTAAAAAGGGGTGAAGTCATTGGGGGTGAAGTTGTAGGGGGCGAGCTTGGGCGTGTCGTGTGTGACGTTTAGTGATTTGGAATACTATAATTATTTAAATTATGGTTTAGACTGCGGTGTTGTGGGGTAATAAGGGGTTTTTGTTAATAGGAAAGTATTTAATACTTTTGGAGGAATGTCTCGTGGTCGCAAGCGTTACTGCTCAACAAGATTTGATTCCCAAGTGACGCAAAATGTTATGGAGTTTTTTTATTGAAATTAAAAAGTCACGATGGCACGGTTAGCGCAGTGGCTGAGCGATTGGCTGCTGCGACCACTAGACCAACGAAGAAAATATCGATTATTTAATCGAAAACCCTCTTTTCATCCAATTTAATCCAACCTCTTGACCACCCGGCAGCATTTAGAAGCTAGCTCGCAGCCCCATTTGTTAACCAAACGATTTCTAAAATGGGGGCGCGTAGCTTTTCAAAATGAAAAAATGCGTGAAATTGCAATCGATTTGCAGTTGATAAATTCTGTATTTGTATTAGGGGGCCAGGGGACATATGTGTACATAATATTATGTACATACGTTACGTCATGCTACATCTTTCTCACATAATACACCGTGACTTTTTAGTCGTCTTACAAAGGTAACTCAATGTGCCCGACATAAAATAGCTCTAGACGCGATTTTTTTTTACCTACCTTAATAGGTACTTACAAAGAAAAAAAATAAAACATAAAAAAAAAATATGAAACATTCTGTTAATGATGTTTACGTGTCAAACGGGAGAACATACCTACCCAGCGCTCGAGTCCAGTAGATCATCGCTAACAACAGGGTGTTTTAACTACGTCATGCGTCATAATACTGAATAATATATTTATTTTTAAATTATTAAAATCTCATAAATACGTATTTTTTGATACATGAAGTGGGCTGCCGTTGTAAGACGACTAAAAAGTCATCGTGTATATGGTTGAAGTTCCACGGACCCGAGCAAAGCGCTATGCTTCCATATTTATTGTGCGAACCGCCAGTCTGTGGAATGCACTGCTGGCTTCTCTGTTCCCTGATCATTATAATGTGGATCTATTCAAAGTTCGAGGGAATCGGATTTAATCAAAGAGATTTAAAACATATAGAGAGGACATTGGGAATATTGTCATACAATAATTTTCATCCTGAATATTTTCGATTTTGACACACGAATGCTACCTGACAAGCAGGCGTATGACACAGATGACACTAGACAGAACGAATTGTTACTAAGTAGTAACAAGTTTTGGATTACGATTTTCTTCGTCATGACCCGTCTATAGCTCGGAAATATTTGAGTGTCTTTGTGTCATATGAATACGACTTGACAAGACGACGTATCGCACTAGACTGATCGACTTGTTACTAATTAGTAACAAGTTTTGGAATTGTCAGTTTCTTGGTCTTGTCCCGTCTATAGCTAGTTATATTTGAGTCTTTGGATTTAATGGTAAATTTTGTCTATTTTCTTAAATAACTTCAAAACTATTTATCTTAAAATTGTAAAAAAAAAAAAAATTGAGATGCTCACAATAAGCCAAACATTTCATTTGATATGTAACACGAAATAGTTTGCAAAACTTTTTTTTTTCATTTTCTAATTTACCCACAAAAGTGGCCCCCGTATTTAAAATTCATTAATTTAGGTTACACGTCCGTCTTTGGGTCACCGACTTACATATGTGCACCAAAGAAGAAGGATCAAAATTAACCCAGGTCCTACAGAAAGAGAAGTATCTCAAAAAAAATATAATAATGGGTATAAAAAGATGGAATACTTCCAAACTCCATCCTTACAGTCTAACATATAAAAAAATGCTATGAAAATTCGTTCAGGGGCAGTCACATCTGCAATGAATTCAGGATGTAAACGGACCCTTCACGATGCCGATGCAACCAAACATTCTGCACATCAAACTAAGTAACTTCACCGCAAAATTATTGCAGGGAAACAACAAAAATTTTTGGGGAAAAAAAAAAAAAATTCGATGATGGAACTCAATAATTGAAGTCAAATCAAGATAGCCAAGTATTTCTCAATATTGTAATATATCCATCGTAGATATTACTGCCCCTGAACGAATTTTCATAGCAATTTTTTATATGCTAGACTGTAAGGATGGTATATGGCTGTGACAGACGGACAGACAGACAGACACGCGAGTGATCATATAAGGGTTCCATTTTGAGGTACGGAACCCTAAAAATCGAGCATGATAAAATTACCCACTAGATTTTGCCCGCGGCTTCGCCTGGAAGTCGAAAATAATCCCATGGGAACGTAATACCGGGGTATGAGATACCCTATGTTTTAATCCAGGTTATAAACTATCTGTCAGGCATATTTTATCCAAATCGGTTTTGCCGTTTTTGCGTGAAAGAGTAACAAACATTATTTACTTATTTTCGACTTACAACTATTATTACAGGTCTTGACCTAAGTCGATAGTGTGCTATCAACAAATATGAATTACACATGTTTTTTACAAATTAATCTACAACTAAAACAAATATAAAAAAAAACACATATATTCGCTATTTTATAATAATAAAATAACATAAGTTCAACATCCGCATACATCACAAGAAATATCAATAACAACATAAAATATATAAGCCCATAAATCACTATATCAATTATTGCGCTACCCGGCACCGAACCATCGTCCCACGCGGTCTCTCCCCTCGACCAGTCAATATTGGTTTTAATGTCAAATTAGCGATGGTCCCCGTGACCTTTGATCTCTGCTGAGAGGGGTCTTATTGTGGGGTTCAAATACTTGAATTATCATCCCAGCCTTTTCTCATCTATGGGGTCGGCTTCCAGTCTAACCGGATGCAGCTGAATACCAGTATTTTACATGGAGCGACTGCCTATCTGACCTCCACAACCCAGTTTCTGATATTTGGTTGGAGCGAGATGTCCGGTCCCGGCGATTTTTTTTTAAAGGAATCCTAACTCCTAACTAATATTATAAATGAGAAAGTTTTTTGTTTGTTTGTTACCTTTTCTCGCCTAAACCACTGAACCGATCATCCTGAAATTTTGCATATACGTTGTCAGGTGTACAGAAACGGACATAAGTTACCTTTCATCCCGAAAAAAAGTACTGTTCCCGAGGAAAACAACAATAACGTTCTTAGGATAATAGATGGCGCCACGTGTCTTTCCAATCATAATTGAATTATATTATTACAACCCAAATTGATAATCAAATTCTAAATTAACGCGGGCGAAGCCGCGGGCAAAAGCTAGTCCATACTAAATACTAATATTATAAATGCGAGAGTAATTAACTCTGTTTGTTTGTTTGTTACCTTTTCACGACTAAACGACTTATCGGATCGTAATTAAATTTGGCAAAGAGATAGATTACATCCCTGGGAAGGACATAGGTTATCTTTTTTTCCACGAGAACGAAGGCTCGGGCAAAAGCTAGTTTTTTTATATTTTTTAATAGGAATATTTTATCTGAAAATGTAAGAAATTTGAACTACACTACAACATTGGGAGAAGCCTAGCATTGTCTCTACTAAGGTAATTACAAGTCACGCGCCAAACTTGCTAATTGTTGCCGCCAGGTGGCGTTAACGACTCTAAACTTATGACTATTAATTGTTTCAAACATACGGGCTTTCATTTTGAACGGCCACGATATTTTCTTTTTTCTTTTATCGTGTGGTTAGTGCCTAACCTGGTGTCAGAGTTTTTATGCCGTCGAGAAATATCTCTCAGGCATGCTGGTTTCCTCATGATGTTTTCCTTCACAGAAGCAAGTGATAATTATACAATAAGCACATGAATCCGAAAAATCAGAGGTCCGTGGGTTCCCTATCCATTTGCATAAAATTGTAAGACCTAATATAACTTGGCATACTTTTGTTTAACCTAATTATATTTTCGCATAACATTATTTACGCATAACAGCTTACGCATAATTTTTTTAAGCATAATTGCTCTAATCATAATAATGATTAAGCATAACATTCTGAAGCATACATTTGTTTACGCATAATGACATTAAAACATATTTCTATAGGCATAACAAAACGCAAAATAATAATTAACTCCTAAAATGTTAGACACTAATTCACATTTTTTTAAAGTAGAACCATTGTATCGCAGTAAGTTCACAGTCTCAGTCGTCTTTAGGCGTACATTTCACATTGATAGTCAGAAAATCAAAATATTGATCATTATAAAACAGTTGATTTTATGTTTTTTTTTGTGTTTTTTATTTCCCTGTAAGAAGCATGCAAGCAAGCATACAGTATGCAAGCAAGCATGCAGCATGCAAGCAAGTATGCAGCAAGCAAGCGAGCATGCAACATGCAGCAGGCATGGTTTCTGTCACGGCTCCGGCGCTGCGGGGCTCCAGCGGTCCCACGCGAGCTGATCGTCGCAGATATGTTTTACGCTCACCACCGCAGCTTCGGCTTGCTGGCCGGCTAGGCCGGCCAGCCTCAGCCGCGGTGGCGAGCGTTAAAACCACCTGCTCCTCAGCTCGCGGGCCCACTCGCCCCTTCGCGCCTACGCGGGCTTAAATTACACTCTCGGGGCAGGGCAGACAAGACTACGTGGAGTCGGTTTTACAGCGATTCGATTCTGTCACTAAATTTTGTAGCGCTACATATTGAATTTTAAGACAATATTTTAATTTTAATTACGCTAATAGTCAGTATGCCTAGTAACATTTTGCGAATTCAATTTTTGCCAATACAAATCATTCTACAAGATAATTATGCTAACATAAACTGTATGCCAAAAAAAAATATGGCAAAGTATTATTATGGCAAACCAAATTATACCAAAATTGTTATGCTAAAGTATATTAGGAAAAAACACATTATGCAAAAAGAAGGGATCCCGGTCCGTGTCTTAGGTTCGAACTTAAGACCTATGACTTGTCACACCACTAAGCTATTACTCCTTATAACGGTCACGATGCGATTGTGGAACGAAAGAAATAAAATCAATAAGAAAAACATTAATCTGGCAAAACTAAGGAACATCATCGTCATCTGCCTTTTCCCAACTATGTTAGGGTCGGCTTCCAGTCTAACAGAATGCAGCTGAGTACCAGTATCTTACATGGAGCGACTGCCTATCTGATCTCTAAAACCCAATTAGTACTGGGTAATACGATATCCCTTGGTAAGACTGGTTGTCAGTCTAAGCCACTGACTACCTGTAACGACTGTCAAAGATCTCCAAATGACAGCCGAGACCAACGGCTTAACGTGCTTTCCGAGGTACAGAGGAAACTCGGTATGTAACGGGTGCTCCTGGTCACCCATTCACGGACCAACCTAGGCAAGCGCGGTTTAACCTGCAGATCGACCCGATGGGCTGTTCTTATTTAGTAGTGAGATAGTCTAGGCTTCATAAAAAATAAACAAATGGGAAGCTACGTTATCACCAAGTATCACCGTGGGATATTTACATGGCGCATTACTTCGTGTGATTTATTTCATCACCACTGCTCTCAAAACGGTGAAGGAAAACATCGTGAGGAAACCGGCATGTCCTAGAACCAAACATTCGAAGACATGTGACATCTACCAACCCGCACTGGGCCCGCGTGGTGGTACAGCCCACTGGTCTCTCATAGAGAGGAGGCCTGTGTCCCACCCGTGGGAACGTTACAGGCTGATTAATCTTATGCGTGGGACATTTTCCGACTATAACGGGTTCCAAGCCGCGAGCAAAACAATAGCTAGTATTTAATACAATTCCTATTAGTATAGTAATCACGTAACTCTACTATTAAGTAGATTAGTTGTAGTTTGATGTATAAATTGAATATAGAGGCCACGGAATAAGCGGGTAACACAAGCTGAGCAACACTACCTTTTACTCATCATTTCAAAAGTTGTAAGTCTATCGTTACATTTCAATTGCATAAAAAATGATAAGTGGAAGTGCGGAGTCTCGTAATACAAGCAATTCCTTGCTTAAAAGGTGACCTCGAATAATATTTATCGAAATGCCCATTGTAATCTATATATATAAAAGGAGAACTGACTGACTGACATATCAACGTACAGCCGAAACTACTGGGGCTAGGAATGTGAAATTTTATACACGGCTTCCTATTATAATGTAGGGCAGCACTAAGAAGGGGTTTTTGGAAATTTAACCTTTAAGGGGGTGAAAAGGGGGAATTTTGTTTGTATGGAAAATCTTATTACTTGTGTTAATAAACATGAAACTTGGCACGAACATCTATCTAAGTAAATTATGAAGTTTGGCATTTTTTGTTTTTCCAAATTACCTCCTGAGAGGGTTTGAGGGGGTGTGAAAATTTGTATAGAAGAATTTAGATACATGCAACGACATCTATTGGGCCAGAATGGTACTAATGGTGGTAATGGTAGTACGTAACCCACGCGGACGAAGTCGCGGGCAAAGTGCTAGTTGAAGTATACAATTTATTTATTTATCGTTTACCGCCACAAATAATTCTATCTTCGTCCGTGTTAAATTATTATAAAATATTAGTTCCCTATTTGATTTGAATTTTGTTAACAATTTTAAGGATTTTAATTTTTTAATTTATTTATTACTTTTAGTACAGATTGCCAAGTCATAGGTCTCGAGTTCGAACCCTAGGCACGCACCTCTGATTTTTCGGATTCATGTGCGTATAGTATAATTATCACTTGCTTTTCGGTGAAGGAAAACATCGTGAGGAAACCATCATGCCTGAGAGATATTTCTTGACGGCATGTAAAGCCAAGTCAGAGGCCCATGGGCGGCCTAAAAACTCTGACACCAGGTTACGAACTAACCACACGAAAAAGAAGAAGAAGAAGAAGAAGTACAGTATAAGCCTCAGACCCAAAGCATTTATTTTAATTAGACCATTACAGGCACTTTTTAATGCCAGAAAAACAATGAAAACGAAGCTACAGTCACAGTCACAATTTAAGGCATAATAACTTGTGAAACTACTGTAGTTGCCCATTCCAAAGTCTAGATCTCTATGGAGAAGAACTATTCAGCCATAGATACTAAATTAAATTAAGTAATCCTTTTACTCGGTCTGCTCACAGAACCACAAACATTCTAACATTATCGTCTTCCATTCGTCAGCAAAGAAGTCCAATCCAGAGTGGGTTTCCACGAGCACGTTGAGCATCGTTAAGCGCAAGCCACACAGAAAAGACGTAAGACGCGGACCAAATGTATAGAAGCGTCGTGTCCGCGCCCTGTCTTTTCTATATGTTTTGCGTCACGACGCTTCTATACATTTTGTATGAAAGGGACGCGGAAGAGACATATGTCTGCGCCCCGTCCGCGTCTTACGTCTTTTCTGTGTGACCTGCGGTTAAGCATACATGGATCATGGATCGAGGTATCGTGCGACAAAACACAGTGAGTTTCATATATGATATAACTCTAGTCATCATCATCATAGGAATGAGAAAAATGTAGTGAAGAAGATGTTGAGTATGAATGTAGATAGCAGAGTAGAGGAAGACCAAAGAAATGATAGATGGACTGTGTGAAATAGTAACAAGCATACACAAACACACACACAAACTTTCGCAATTGTAACAGTAGTGTGACGCTAGCCCGACAATCTGACTACCAGTCTTGCCAAAAACATCGTGTTACCTGTAACGGGGGTGTGAAAGTCAGATAGGAAGTCGCCCCATGTAAAATAGTGGTACTCAGCTGAAAGTTTGGAGTATGAATGTGGATGGGTATAAGAGTAGAGGAAGACCAGACGGATGGACTGTGTGAAGGATGATATGGCTAGAAAGGAGGTGACTGCTGAAGACATGCAGCGCCGACCCCAAATGAATTGGGATAAGGGCAGCAGAATGATGATGATCATCGGTCTCCTGCCCTTATCCCAATTTATTATAATAATACATCCAAATTTATTAACTCTAGTGAAGCATACAGTAAGTTTTACAGAAACTCAGCAACTCTGCGGCATAGTGAACTCGCTCGTCTTGTGGCCCCAAAGATTATTGTATTAAACTAGCAATTTCGTCGCTTCTCGAACATTCTCTGTCACGCTAGTTCCGTATTCATTAATTTGTAGTTCCTGCTCTAACTTGAAATGGTTATCTCATGATTTTGGAAGAATATCCTAACTAATATTATAAATGTGAAAGTGAGTTTGTTTGTTACCTTTTCACGCCTAAACCACTGAACCGATCATCCTGAAATTTTGCATATACGTTGTCAGGTGTACAGAAAAAGACATAGGGTGCCTTTCATCCCGAAAAAAAAGTACTTTTCCCGAGGAAAACAACAATAACGTTCTTATGATAATAGATGGAGCCACGTGTCTTTCGAATCATGATTGAATTATATTATTACAAGCAGAGTACAATCCGAATTGATTGTCAAATTCTAAATTAACACGAGCGAAGCCGCGGGCAAAAGCTAGTACTTAATGTTTCATAATGACTGTTTTTCTTTTTACGTGGAATTTTTGGCTTAAAAGCAATCAGAGGGTTCAATTTTATGTGTACAATAACGCTTACAGTGTTATTCTGTGAGAAAATATATGGGACCATCGCGCAAAAAAGCAAAAATGAATCACGAAAATAGGTCCAGTATCATCATTATCTGCCTGCCTTTTCCCAGCTATATTGGGGTCGGCTTCAGTCTAACCGGATGCAGCTGAATACCAGTATTTTACATGGAGCGACTGCCTATCTGACCTCCACAACCCAGTTAGTTCTGGGTAATACGATACCCCTTTGTAAGACTGGTTTTCAGACTTTTTGGGCCACTGACTACCTAACGACTAGGAAAATAGTTCCAGTAATCACGGGAAAATATCGGTGTACAAAATATGAAAAAAAATGTGCTGTCCGAATACATAACCTCCTCCATTTTCAAAAGTCGGTAAAAAACAAAGAAACATTTTTTATTAACAAAACAAAAAAAAACAACATTCACACCACACTTTTGTCTCTGTCCACCCCATAGCTATAAACTACCCTTACAGATAAAGATAAATGTGAGACACGCGCCTGACATCAGGGGTAGTCAGGGGTAGTTGTACAATTAGGGGTTGAAATGCCTGTCTGGGGACTATATGGGACCTATACGTTTTTAATAAGAGTATGTTTACGGTCCGTTTGTGGTGTAGGATAAGCAGAATTGTAGGTCAAAATCCGGAATAAAGGGTGTAAAAATATCCCTAACGAAGCCGAAAGGCTCGTGGTTTTCTCGTCATTGCGATCATTTTTAGGGATCCGTACAAAATAAAAAATCAAAATCCAGTTACAGACACTTTTGAATTGTCGAAACAAACAACAACAATGAAATGTAGCTACAGTCCCAGTCACAAGGCATAAAAACTGTGAAAGTACTGTAGTTGCCCATTCCTTAGCATATATCTCTATGGAGAAGAACGGGCAAGAAACTCCATGGACACTCTTTTAAATCAGAATATTTTTACAAAACCTTTGCTACATCATTCATGTTGAGATGGTACATTATGTGAGAACGATGTAGCAAGATGTGTACGTTAAAAGTGTCCATAGTAAAAACAAAACAAAAAACAATTTAAAATAAAATAATTACCGCTAAAATAAGTACCTCAGTAGGCAAAAACGAAACCCTTATGGGATCACTTTGTTGTCCGTCAGTCAAGACCCTTTTTCTCAAGAACACGTTGAGGTATCAAGCTGAAATTAATATCAAATACTCAGTTCTGCTACCCCTTGGAGCAGTTAAAAAATCAAACTTGTAAGTCAACGCAATCAAAAGATATGACCGTTTATGTCGCATATTTTGCGATTTCACAAGGGAATCAAAACCTATAGGGTACTTCCCGTTGACCTAGAATCATGAAATTTGGCAAGAAGCAATGTCTTACAGCACATGTAAAGGATATAATCTGAAAACCGTAAATATGTAGTTTAATAAAAAAATACCTACAAGTTTATACGGAACCGTCGGAGCGCGAGTCCAACTCGCACTTATCTGTTTTTTTTGTTCAGGACCATACCTGGGAACCTTCCAGTTACGTAGGTATCGAAGGTCAAAGTTTCGACCGTTCCTCATGTTAAAAAAAAAACTAGTTATAAATGTTATAACCTTACTAAAAATACCTCCATGAGCCCTCTAAAGACACAGGATACACAGATTCAATCAAAATATTTTTTTTAAATTTCACATAGGCCTAGATGGGCACTTATAAAACGTCGACAGAAAGGTGCACGGTTCGGGTTGGTTTCCTATGGAGAAGAACCGGCAAGAAACTCCATGGATTATTCACGCGACGAGATTTTCGCGATCAGATGTAATAATAATTTGATGGGTTAGATTTATTTCAAAGTTTATTTTCTTCTTTTTAGAACATATAAATAGGAGCTTGTTTTTAAAAATGTCTTTTGTTCCTATTAATTTATTTTAAATGAACATCGAACTTAATACCTCACACACAAACGCCTATTCACAACAAAAAAACCAATGTAACATTTCAAATAAATTTTACTACAACATTTTCTTTTAAAAATTAACAAGATTCATCCCGGGCGTCCCCTTTGACCCTACTTATTGTATACACGTAGCGCACACGCGACGAGCACGTGACGGGCACGTGGCGGACGCGATACGATAACTACCCGCGTTCGATACGCTCAATTGTCTAGCTCGCTTGTACTGGTTGAATTCTTAATGCCTTGGATACGGACGCTTGTTTTTTATTTTATGCTAGCTTATGCCCGCGGCTTCGACCGCGAGGAGTTCGATAATTGTCCCACGGGATTATACTACCGCGATAGAAAGTACCACATGAGTTAATCCAGGTTATAAACTATCTGTGTGCTAAATTTCGTTCAAATCCGTTTTGTGGTTTTTGCGTGAAAGAGTAACAAACATCCATCCATCTATCCATCCTCACAATCTTTCACATTTACAAGTAGGATTTTACATTTTTTTTTAAATACATTTAATGTTATTATGCTACATGTTTGCGATTGGGCGCTCCTTGTGGGGCTCCACATCGCTGTCAATGTGGTGAAGCAGTCGACTGCCCCGAACACCATGGCCTTTCTTGCACTAAGAGTGCAGGTCGGATTGCGCGGCACGCTAGCATTGATGATCTCATCCATCGTGCTCTTGCCACCTGTCTTAGAACCCAATGGCTTGGCACGCGTCAATGGTAAGAGACCAGATGGTATAACCATAATGCCATGGAAGTTGGGTAGGCCTTTGGTGTGGGATGCAACTTGCGTCGACCCCCTTGCGCCATCCCATCTTCCTGGCACAGTGAGCTGCGCTGGGGCGGCTGCTGCAGGTGCTGAAAACCTAAAACGGCGCAATGTCGCACGGATGGATGGTTTGCGAACATCATACGTTGCAGTTCTCGCAGCTCGTTTGCCAAGGCGACAGTAGGCTCACGGCGGTATTTTTTAGAGTGTGCAAACCCCACTTAACCAAGCCGTCTCCCCGGACGGTGCGGTTTGCGCAGACATTTATCAAAGTTTAAAAAAAAAGCGATCTACTAAAAAATGTATGGATCGATGTGTCTAATTTAGATAAATAAATTGAATAATATTAAAATCTTTTAAATCCGCTTGAAACGGGTTTAAAACAAAAGCATTCTTCACCAGAAAGCCAATACTTTTCGCTTTCAACCGCGTGTCCGAACTCGGATATATCCGCTAGGATCGGATAAATCCGAGCGGTGCCCACCCTATTGTCCTATAGCATCGATTGTGGACGAAATTGAAAATTCCTACCATTGGACGAATATTGTGGAGAGCCCACTTTTAAGCTGCGGCTTAGAAGTGGGATTGAATCCGTTCAAAACTGTGCGTTGAAATATTACACAGTAGTCTTCTAGTGGAGCTCGTGGCTAAATAATTACAACTTCAGGTTAAGCCGCGTTTGCTTCGGTTCGTCCCTGGATGGGTGCTCGGCCATTACATACCGAGTTACCTCCGTGCCTCGGAAAGCACGTTAAGCCGGCTTCCAGCTGCCATTTATAGATCTTTGACAGTCGTTATAGGTAGTCAGTGGCCCAAAAGTCTGACAACCAGTCTTACCAAGGAAGTGGCGATCAGATAGGCAGTCGCTCCATGTAAAATACTGGTATTCAGCTGCATCCGGTTAGACTGGAAGCTGACCCCAACATAGTTGGGAAAAGGCAGGCAGATGATGATGAGCTTCCTAGTGGTAGCCGAGTAGTAACGTTCCCTATTTACTAGTTGCCGGTCGCGGGTTCAAACCCAAATTTATTTCATCACCACTGCTCTCAAAATATGTTCTAAAACCAAACATTCGCAGACACGTGACATCTACCAACCCGCACTGCGCCCGCGTGGTGGTACAGCCCACTGTCTCTCATAGAGAGGAGGCCTATGTCCCAGCGCTGGGAAAATTATACCCAGATTATATGTATTTATAATGCTTGGTTGACGGCTTCGTGAAGGGTACATCCATTTACTTATAGGTAGGTACAGCCACATTCCGCTAGTTATGTTCAAGTCCCATGTAATACGGGTCGAGTCTATTGCCGTCAACTGAACATAAATCCATATTGACAAATCCCTTAAAAAAAACAAATACCATTTTGCCCGACCTAAGAATCGTACCCAAGACTACATGCTCAGCAGTACCGCTTGCAACCAATGAACCAACGAAGCGTTCACGTCAAAGCCGTTGTTTTAATTACAAAAAACAACAATTTTCGTGAAAGTTTCAAACACATTCTTGTAACTAACTTTACCGTCCTTTGTCAAACTTCCGTGCGACTTCAAAACATTGTTTGGAAGTCGTTAGACTTTAAATTTACGATATTGGACGTTGGGGATTGGAATCTCTGATATTACATGGTTCTAATGGTATAAGATGTATGGGAGACAGCGCCATCTAGTTAAAGTTTGAGGGACTGTTGTAACTACCCAGTAATTTCAAAGAGGTTTGAATATTGCAGTATGGAGCTAACTGCTGGGCTGTGAAGATGGATGAAAAAAGATTGCATGTAGCGGAGATGAGAATGTTGAGTTGGGTGTGTGCTGTGACAAGAATGGATAAAGTAAGGAACGAGTATATTAGAGGAAGTTTGAAAGTTGCGCCAGTTACAGAAATTTGAAAGGGAATCGACTGTCTTGGTATGTGCATGTGATGAGGAGGGACGAATCGCATGTGACTAAAAGAGTGATGAATATAAACGTTGATAGATGGAGAGGGAGAGGAAGACCAAAGAAACGATGGATGGATTTTGTGAGGAATATAATTTGATATGAAAGATAAAGGAGTAAAGATAGCGTGACGGTGGACAGAGGAGAATGGAAGAAAAAAACGTTTTGCGCCGACCCCAAGTAACATGGGACAAGGGCAGAAAGATGTTGGAGTTAACTGTCCGACATTTTATTTTATCTTTAGCAAAGGACCATGGGCAACTTTCTGTTAAGTCTGGACGTAGGACCAACATAATTGAAATAATCTCAGAAAGTAGCTTATAATTAGGACTTTACTTCATACTAAAACTACAAGTACGTAAGTCATCATCTGCCTGCCTTTTCCCAACTATATTGGGGTCGGCTTCCAGTCTAAACGGATGCAGCTGAATACCAGTATTTTACATGGAGCGACTGCCTATCTGACCTCCACGACCCAGTTAGTACTGGGTAATAGGATACCCCTTGGTAAGACTGGTTGTCAGACTTTTTGGGCCACTGACTACCTAACGACTGTCAAATATCTACATAAGACACCCGGGACCAACGGCTTAACGTGCTTTCCGAGGCACGGACAAAACTCGGTATGTAATAGGTGGTCACCCATCCACAGACCAACCTAAGCAAGCACGGCTTAACCTAAATATCGACCCGAACGGCTTTTATTATTTAGTCACGAGCTCCTCCAACAACTAGTACCTAAGTCGGTTAGTTTAAATGTTTGTAAACGCACCCACGCAGATACAGGCGACACTCCTAGTGCGGGGCAACGTTTAAATATTAAAATCATAGCTCATGATTAGTAGTCCGATTCATACTATGGCGACAAGTACCTAAGTCGGCAGAGAGCAGAGATAAAGCCAATTGAAAATGGTGGAATTTTCGGTTTTTAATCTGTTTTTTTAAAGCAGACCATGTGGTTAATATTGTGTTAAAGCTATGCAAACCGTTATTAATCCCATCTAGGCCGGCGAAGTCCTAGATTCGATCCTTTGGTCAATCTATGAAGGTTTAAAATACATTTTAATGTTGACTGCCTCGTTGGTCTAGTGGTTGCAATTACGACTGGATTCCCAGGTCGGTCAAAATGTTATTGTAGTTTTTCCATCAGAAATTTCTCATTAGCAGCCAGCAGTAAATCCTGGCCCCGTGATTTGTGATGGATGCGAGGCGAGTTGCGGCCAAACGCAAGCATAGTTAAAAAATATAAAAAATAAATAAGTTCAGTAGTTTTTGTGCGCAAGAGTAACAAACATCCATCCCTAATATTAATTAAGGCGTAGCCTGAAATGCCCGAAATACTTAACAGTAGGTAAAACCAATTTTAAGATTTATTATCAGAGAGAAGATGTGCTAAACGCACTTTCGACCATTATAATTATGCTGTAGGTACTTACGTATTATCGATATCAATCCAAAGTAACACTTATGTAGGCTTTTATTAGAAATTATATTATGTTTCACGAATTTTCACTTTCACTCAATCTATGTATAAATTAACGTTTGAACACTATTTTAATAAAACGTTTTCGTATTTTTTCTTAACTTAAAAAAAATACTTGAAAAACTATATCACAAAAAAAAATCTCACTTCATCTGCTTAGCCTCTATACTGCGTCGGGTGAGCTTCCAGTCTAACCGGATGCAGCTGAACACCAGTATTATAAAACTCACATTTAAAACATAAATCAGAGAAACAAACGTGAATCGATTTCACTGTTTTCCAAATTCATTTGTTTTTAAAATCGCGATGAACTTCGCGTGTTTTTTTTTAAATCGAGGGACATGCGCTCCTCTTGCTTGTCGTAAGGCGACTGGGCCAAACCATGTTTATATTAGGGGACGTACAAGTTAGATGTAATAATGAGATATAGGGGTTATCATTTTGTCAATTTTTTATGGAAAAAAACCGAACAAGTGTGTCTTGTATAACCACGCTCAATGACGGGTTCCGTAGTGCCAGTATTAATTTTATCAAGCGGAAAAAAATATTTGTCAATTTTTTAAATTAAAAAATCTTAAGTGATTACTGCGTTAAAAAAAAAAATCATCATCGTTTGTCTGTCACTCCTTCACGCCTGAACGGCTGAATGGATTTCGATAAAATTTGGCATATGGATAGATCGTTACCTGGGTAACGACATAGAATACTTTTTATCTCGATAGGATGTTACCATGATGTAATTTTCGATCTTAACGCGAGCAAAGACGCGGTCTAAAGCAAATGTTAAAATAGTACAAAATAAAATTGATTATTTTCCAAGGGCTATGTCTAACTAATACGGGGTGTAAACAGACCCTTCACGAAGCCGTCAACCAAGCATTCTGTACATCAAACTAAGTAACTTTACGCAAAAATTTTTGCTGGGAAATGAAATTTTTTTTTGGGGTCAAAAATCACATTTTACGGGAAAACTCAATATAATGCGCTCAAAACTTATTGCTGATGGATGCTTTGAATAGTAAACGAACCATGGAGGTAATTGGAGTAAAGTTAAAACCTTAAAAAGTAGTATTTAAAAAAAAACTTGTGAAAAAATTGGAACTTTGACCCCCAATATCTCCGTAACTAGAAGGTTCCCAGGTATGGTCCAGAACAAAAAAATGATCCCAATGATGGGCAGAATATGTGGTTTTCGTTTTCGTTAAGGGTCTTTTTACACCCTTTATACCTCTAATAATATGTATAAGTCTATCGAATGCAGGGGCTTTCCCAAAGGGATTTCAATTACGGCTGACCCCTTCTGATAAATAATATTTTTTATTTGAAGTTATGGGTGAAGTGTAGTATTTTATTATTTATGCTTGTAGCCTATCAATTATGGGTTTCAAAATACCAAAGAAAAACTGAAGGACATTACGATAGCTTATGCCCGCGGTTTCGCTCGCGAGGAATTCGGTAATTATTGTCCTACGGGATCGTAAAAGGCGATAAAAAGTATTCTATATGTTCATCATCTGCCTAGCCTTTTCCCAACTATATTGGGGTCGGCTTCCAGTTTAACCGGATGCAGCCGAATACCCGTATTTTACATGGAGCGATTGCCTATCTGACCTCCACAATTCAGTTAGTACTGGGTAATACGATACCCCTTGGTAAGACTGGTTGTCAGACTTCTTGGGCCACTGACTACCTAACGACTGTCAAAGATCTACAAATTACACTAGGGACCAACGCCTTAACGTGTTTTCCGAGGCACGGAGGAAACTCGGTATGTAATGGGTGGTCACCTTTCCACAGACCAACCTAAGCAAGCACGGCTTAACCTACAGATCGACCCGAGCGGCTGTTATTTAGCCACGTAAAATTAAACCACATTCTTGAAAGTTGGTTAAAAATAGATCTAACTTAGAGTCTTTAGCGTGGAAGTGGACAATTGAGAGCAATTTAGATTTGTTACATTTAGATCCGACAATTTGTCTATGCGTCATCCCTAAGCTATGCAGTGCCCTTATAACATAACAACGCGCCTGTAATCGTGTCATACTTTCTAGCGGTGACACGACTTTATACGAACTTCAGTCTAATGTCTAAAATGTGTTCGAAAAATGTACGAAATGTATGAAAAAAAAAAGTAGTATAAAGACTTCGCAGAAAACAATACTCAACGTGTCACCGCCAGGAAGTATTCTTTCTAGCGGGCGCTATATATTTCACTAAGTAGGATTCCACTTTTAGACGGTTATGGGCCTCGAAAAATGTACGGAAAGTGTATGTTCAATTCCTATCATTCGCAATCGAATTTTGGTTTGCTGTAAGAAAACCCAATTCTGGGTTAAGCTCGCCATTGTACATAAGCTATGTTATTGCAATTTGTATGTATATTATTTGTTGTTTTGTGTGCAATCAAGAATAAGAATATAGTTTAATGAATATTGTTTGCGATAAAGACTTCGCAGAAAACAATAATCAACCCGTACTTTTTTTTTATTTAGCGTACAATTTTGTACATTTTTCGAACAAATTTTAGACATTAGACTGAAGTTCGTATAAAATCATATCACCGCTAGAAAGACACCCTGTAATCCCCGAAGGTGAAAGCAGCGTTGTATCTAGTAATACACCCACATTTCGCCAGTAATGTTTAAGTCCCATGTAATAGGGGGTGAGCCTATGGCCATCAATCGGGCACAAATCCAATCTCCGTGGCTGCTACTGCGAAAATTCCACCTCTTGCGGCGGCCGTCGTCGTCGAGGCTGACGGCACTTAGTTATCTCAGTAGTTGGAACAATTTGAAGTCAAAGCACGTCTCCACATACTATTCTACATTCAGAATTACATGGAGATTCTATTTGAATTCGATATATTTTTACTTCCGTATTTGAATTGGATGTTGTTAACAATTTCAAGGGTTGCACGAAACCCTAATCCATAGCCTAAGTTACTCCTTATAACATCAGCTATCTGCCAACAAAAGTCCTGTCAAAATCGGTCCGACTATTTCGGAGATTAGCCGGAACGAACTGACAGGTGAACTAATTTTTTTTATTAAATCCGTATAATTATGCTTTCATATGCATTCAGTAAAAAACTGTAATTTTGAAATCACTTCAATTTAATTTATTTGTATAAATAATTGCTTTCTTACCTCTTTTTTGACGCCAGTTTGGGCACTGCAAAGATTTCTTTAAAATCTGGAACAAAAGAAAAACGGCTTTGAAAAGAATGTCAAAAAGACAAACTAGAATACACAGTGGAATAATAGCATAATCAATCAGCCTATAACGTTCCCACGGGTGGGACACAGGCCTCCTCTCTATGAGAGACAGTGGGCTGTACCACCACGCGGGTCCAGTGCGGGTTGGTAGATGTCACATGTCTTGGAATGTTTAGTTCTAGGACATGCCGGTTTCCTCACGATGTTTTCCTTCACCGTTTTGAGAGCAGTGGTGATGAAATAAATTACACAAAGTAAAGTGTTTGCCTGAGTTTGTACTCAAACCTGTGGTCTATGACACGAAAGACGGGTCCATTACGACTAGGATATCGCTACAATCACCGAGTATTAATATTGGCAAAAAAAAAAACCATTTCCGGGACATTTTTTTTAACTTTGCCCCTCAAGGTACTTATCCTTTGTATCGTGGGTGCGTTTACAAACATTTAAACTCACATACACAAACAGCCAGACCCGGAACAACTACCTGTAGGCCATACACATATATTTGTTCCGTGCGGGGATCTAACCCGCGACACGCAGCGCAGCAGCTAATCGCTCAGCCACTGCGCCTACCGTGCTGCATTCTATGTTATTGTTCCACCCCCTTTACACCCCCTGATAACGAGAAAGATGATTGTAATTGATATTTAACCCAAAACGTATGTTAAGAATAGATTTCAAATTAATCAGCTTTTTTTTCTCGGAAATACAATAATTGAATTGGTAGTTATGTGTTTGAGCCATTTGGGGTTGAAACACTAGGGCCATGGGGTCCAAGTGCCCACCTAGTATTTCGTTCGAAATCGCCAAGCGGTTGGTCGACTCTTCACGTGACCAGAGGGCGGGCCTATTTTTTGACCAAAGAATCTGCATTGGCATCCAACGTGGCAATGCTGCCAGCCTTCTGGGCACTTTTCCTGTTGACAGCGATGTGGACGAATTTTTGACGTCTAATAACCTTTTTGATACTTGTACTTATTTTTATTAATATTATAGATTTATAGTTTGTAAATAATATAATATATTCTTTGAAATAAATTACTTACACGCTTTTACTATCAAAAATCATTACAATTACTTCGGAAAATGAGAGTTTTGGCAGAACTGCGTTCATATGATGTTCTTAATATACGTATATATATGTCTACGCACAAAATTCATAAGAAGTCGACGTCATCAATCATAGCCTTGCGTCACATATTGGTTACAAGATAATTTATTAGTTCAATATCTGATACTTTTGACCTTAATGTGTCGCAAGAGAACATGAAAAAATCGGTTAAAATGATCTTGGAACGAACATTTCTCATACCAACCTACATCGTCATCATCTGCCTGACTCTAACCAAATTTGTCGGGGTCGGCTTCCAGTCTTACCGGATGCAGCAGCAGATTTTATATGGAGCGACTGCGTATCTGACCTCCAAAACCCAGTTAGTACTGGGTAATATGATGCCGCTTGGTAAGACTGGCCTACCTGTAACGATTGTCAAAGATCTACAAATGACACCCGGGACCAACGGCTTAGCCTGCTTTTTTAGAGAAATTCTCAGAGCATCATATAGGGTGACTGATAATTAGTGACCGATACTTAAACACGTGATTGTACTCATGATAACAAACAACTTTCCCAAAGAAACTTGTTTTTAAATACTCCTTCAATTTTATCACAACAACACCACAGCGGGCCGTATGAATTTCGCACGCGCGCATGTGACCTATCAGCTGTTAGCCGGATGACGCCGTTCTGTCTCATTACTATCGTACCGTGCAACAGTGGGTAGACAGAGCACCCGCGCGGCTCGCAAGCCCGCTCCGTAATGCTCCGCAGTTGTGTTATTGTGCAAAAAGTAAATGAGAATTAAAAATAATGTTTCTTTGGGAAAGTTGTTTGTTATCATGAGTACAATCACATGTTTCAGTATCGGTCACTAAGTCACCCTATACGGGGTGTAAACAGACCCAACGTCAACCAAGCATTCTGTACATCAAACTAAGTAACTTTACGCAAAAATTATTGCTGGGAAACGACTTTTTTTTTTTTGGGGTGAAAAATTATGTTTTACGGTAAAACTCAATGTAACGGACTCAAAACATTATGCTGATGGATGGATTGAATAATACGGGGGTCGTGAAGGTGTTTAAAGTAAAAAAAATACATTAGAAACATGTATTTAAAAAAAACTTGTGAAAAAGTTGGAACTTTGACCCCCAATATTTCCGTAACTAGAAGGTTCCCAGGTATGGTCTAGAACAAAAAAATTATCGCAATAACAGGGAGAACAAGTACTTTTCGGCTTCGTTAAGGGTCTTTTTACACCCTTTATATGAATTTCAGAGAAATCTGTACCAATTGAATACAAAACCTCCTTCTTTTTAAGGTTAGTTTAAAAAAACTTATTAATGATTCCTATGCCTTAAAAAAAGTTAAAAGAAACATCGCATTTCCTCCACAATAGGATAGCTGTCGTAGTAAAAAAGGAAAAAAGCACCTTTTCAAAATAACTGGAGTTTAAATAAAAATAAAATGAAAAATATGTAAAGAGGCAGTATTTTTCAGCGTTGAATGAAACCATTCCTATTTTTAATTAAAAAGTTTTTTAATGTCAATGAAGAGGAATAGACAGGCAGCCAGTGGCTGTCAAAGTTTTTGTAAACGGAAATCTTTTTTTGCGGAATGTTCAAGAATTTTGTTTAAATACCGACCTGTCGTGTAAGTTCCGTGAATGAGAGACCATCCACTACATAGCCAGACCTCTCCTTGGTTGGAAAGTGTAATGTGGCAATTTCATATTTATAATTGGTTTAATATTGGTATTGGTATATTATTTTTAAATAGTTCTCTTTTATGTATTCAATTTTCTCTTCTTCTTTTACACACTATGTCTACATCTCTTTTTTTATTATCTCCTTTCGCAGGTATGCTGGAAGAGATTTCTTTAGAAATAAGCATCACCTTTGTACTATTTTCTGTTCCTTTCTTCTTTTCTGTATTTAGTGTGTACATAAATTGTTAAATAAATAAATAAATAAAAATACCCTTAACGAAGCCGAAAGGTGCTTGTTCTCCCCGTTATTGCGAGTTTTTTTTTTGTACTAGCTAGACCATTATCTGGGATGTGGGAAACTTCTAGTTACGGAGATATTGGGGGTCAAAGTTCCAACTGCTTCGCAAGTTTTTTTTAAACACAATTTTTAATGTTATAATTTTACTTTAAATACCTCCATATCTACCGTACTGTTCATCCATCAGCATAGTGTTTAGAGGGCGTTACTTCTAGTCTTACCGTACGTAACGTGATTTTTGACCCCAAAAAAAAGTCGTTTCCCAGCAATATTTTTTACGTAGAGTTACTTAGTTTGATGTATAAAATGCTTGGTCAGATAGGCAGTCGCTCCATGTAAAATACTGGTATTAGGTGGTTGCATCCGGTTAGACTGGAAGCCAACCCCAACATAGTCGAAAAAGAGCTAACATAACTACTATTCAGTCCAAAAACAGTTTAAAAACTCCCTTTAAAAAGTTTGAGAATCACAGACCAAACTCAGTGAATTTAATGAATCGAAAGTAAAAATAAAAGCGTCAAGAGTGGGTCTGGCTCACCCGCGAAGGGCTCCGTAGATAGAAACGACAAAAACCGGCAAGTACGAGTCGTACTCACACGCACACAGGCCGTAGCACCAAACAATACAATAAAAATATTTTGAAGGCTCATTCATATGTTGTAACATTCAACAGCAAAACTAAATTTGTTTTTCATAGTCTGTTAATGAAAAACAAAGTTACTGCTGCAGTTTGATGAAAAAGTCCCCTATCTCAAAAACTAAACAAATCTTATTCAAATCAATTTTCGTTGAAAGTTTTTTTGCGTTCAATAAATCAATTTTTTTTCAGAATTTTCCTCATACTTTTGAAATTAGAGAGCCTCTTGTTTGTAAAGTAAGAAGAGGAAAATTCTGAAATAGACAATATCAAAGTGAAGTGTCTGTCTTTCAACGATTTAAAAACAAAACAAAAAATTATAAATTTAAATAAATGTTTTGGTACATCATGTACACTCTAAAGCTACAATTTTTTTTAATTTATTTTTTTAATAGCCTTGAATGTCCCACTGCTGGGCAAAGGCCTCCCCCATATCCTTCCAGGTACTCTTCTCCTGCGCCACCTCGAACCAGCCTTCGTGATGATATAATTTTTATAATCAAGTAAAATTCTAAATCTAAATTATTTCTAAATTAAAAACAAGTGTCTTATCGGCTAAAAAATCTGTCACAGAATAATAACATTTATCGAGTAGTAATGTGGTAAAACGCTTTTTAAATAATCTAAACGGTTGCTCTTTAATGTTGTTAGGATTTTTTTACAAAGCAATGCCATGTTATACTGGAAATGTATAGCTTGATGTGTGGCCATGTGTACTGGATTCGTATGTGTGAGAACTGATCTCACACAGGACCTGTGTCATCATCTGCCTAGCCTTTTCCCAACTATATTGGGGTCGGCTTCCAGTCTAACCGGATGCAGCTGAATACCAGTATTCTACATGGAGCGGCTGCCTATCTGACCTTCACAACCCAGTTAGCACTGGATAATACGATACCCCTTGGTAAGACTGGTTGTCAGACTTTTTGGGCCACTGACTACCTAACGACTGTCAAAGATCTATAAATGACAGCTGGGACCAACGGCTTAACGTGATTTTCGAGGCACGGAGGAAATTCGGTATGTAATGGGTGATCACCCATCCGCGGACCAACCTAGGCAAGTGCGGCTTAACCTAAAGATCGACCCGAGCGGCTGTTATTATTTAGCCACGAGCTGCTCATCCTCATTTATCTACTATACTACTCTGTCTAGATGGTAGATAAATGTGTGTTAACTACCGGAAGGGTTCTTTCCAATTTCAAATACAGCAACGGAACCCTAAAACCTCTCTTGTCTGTCTGTAAAAGTTTAGTGAGTACTTCACAATGAATGTACTTTTATTCACTGAATTCAGGCTTATCTTCACGCTTGTTTTGACTGATGGAGGTTGGCAGAAATGTAAGTTATTTACCAAGTGACGATATTTACCTGGGGTCCTTGTACAGTTATAGCTACCGTAATTTTGATTTAGAGTATACCATAATTTAGATTTTAGTTTTTTGAGTTTTTTCTTAAATTTAATAATAGTCTTAAGTAAAATGAGGAGCTCGTGGCTTAATAATAACAGCCGTTCGGGTCGATTTTTAGGTTAAGCCGTGCTTGCCTAGGTTGGTCTGTGGATGGGTGACCACCCATTACATACCGAGTTTCCTCCGTGCCTCGGAAAGCACGTTAAGCCGTTGGTCCCTGGTGTCATTTGTAGATCCTTGACAGTCGTTAGGTAGTCAGTGGCCCAAAAACTCTGACAACCAGTCTTACCAAGGGGTATCGTATTACCCAGTACTAACTGGGTTGTGGAGGTCAGATAGGCAGTCGCTCCGTGTAAAATACTGGTATTCGGCTGCATCCGGTTAGACTGGAAGCCGACCCCAATATAGTTGGGAAAAGGCTAGGCAGATGATGAACATATAGAATACCTTTTATCGCGTTTTACGATCCCGTAGGACAATAATTACCGAATTCCTCGCGAGCGTAGCCGCGGACATAAGCTATCGTAATGTCCTTCAGTTTTTCTTCGGTATTTTGAAACCCATAATTGATAGGCTATACAAGTACCTATAAATAATAAAATACTACACTTCACCCATAACTTCAAATAAAAAATATTATTTATCAGAAGGGTCAGCCGTACCAAGGGGTATCGTATTACCCAGTACAAACGGGGTTGTGGAGGTCAGTTAGGCAGTCGCTCCATGTAAAATACTGGTATTCCGCTGCATCCGGTTAGACTGGAAGCCGACCCCGAAATGTTAGGAAAAGGCAGGCAGATGATGCTTAAGTTAAATTGTCTTAAGTCTTAGTTTTATCACGTTAAAAGTACGAGTGAAAGGCGACTAACAGAGGCAAGGCAGACGTGAGAGGCAACGCCGGCGGGAGGGCACGCCCTAGAAAGAAATACACTAATGTCAGTGTTGGAACTTTGACCCCCAATATCTCCGTAACTAGAAGGTTTCCAGGTATAGTTCAGAATGAAAAAATGATCGTAATGACGGGGAGAACAAGTGCCTTTCGGCTTTCTTAAGGAAATTTTTACCCGGGGCTGCGGGACTGTTCGAAAGAGATACCGCGGCCCTAGAACACAAAGGGCAAAAAAGGAACATGGGTGGGTTTTTAGTCAATATAAGTCAGACACTACCTTCCACTCCGCTCAGAGCGCGGGGAGGGGGGGGGTTTCATTTGATGATTTCCAATCCGAAAAAAAGGGTATTTTTACACCTTTTATGGAGGGGCTTCTAGTCTAAACGGATGCACCTGAATACCAGTATGTTACATGGAGCGACTCAAGTATTGTTTATATTAGGACCTGCTACAATTATCGTCAAATAAAATCAGTATTCCATTCGCATTTCTTCAGAAATTCACACAAAATGTCCACAACATTGCGTATTTAAGATCCTGAACGAAAACTTTACGCATTTGCATATAATAACGAGTCTTGATGAGTTGTCAAATTAACTTTTTGTTTAGATGATAATACTGTTCGAATGTTCACTGTGGCGAAATCTTCGAACGTTTGAGCGTTGTGTTACTGAAGTTTGTTAGACTGTGGTGTTTTGTAATGAAATTAATTTATCGTTGGTCTAGTGGTAGCAAGCGCTGCTGCCAAGCATGAGGTTGTGGATTCGATTCTCAGGTCGGGTAGTGTCATTGGATTTTTCCATCAGGAATTTCTCAGTAACAGCCATAGAGTATTGATTTGTATCCGGTTGATGGCAATGGGCTCGCCCCCCACAACATGGGAGTTAAACATAACTGGCAGAATGTGAGTGTATTATTGGTGACCATCTGCGAACAGACACATTATATACGGAGTTTCTCCGAAAGCATGTTAAGCCGTTGGTCCCGGCTGTCATTTGTAGATCTTTGACGGTCGTTAAAGTCTGATAAACAGTCTTACCAAGGGGTATCGTATTATTCAGTACTAACTGGGTTGTGGAGTTCAGATAGGCAGTAACTCCATGTACTTATAGTACCCGTTCCCAACAATGGCAAAAGGCTAGGCAGATGATGAAAAGACAACAATAAAAAAGTTAATTCTCACACGACTCCGTTTCGTTAATAAAAGTTATGTTCTGAAGTTAAATAAAATTTTATAAATTGACATTCTTTTTATAATTCGCCGACAGTTAGTTCCTGAATTTAGGTTTAAACTTCAGGTTAAGTTATAAGTGATAGCGATTTTATGCATGCTTTATTCAAAATGCTACTGCCTCGTTGGTCTAGTGGTCACTAGCGCAACTGCTGAGCATGAGGTTCTGGGTTCAATTCCCAGGTCGGGCAAAGTGTTATTGGGTTTGTCCATCTGGATTTTCTCAGTAGCAGCCACGGCAGCTGGATTTGCGCCCGCCCGGTTGATGGCAATAGGTTCGCCCCCTATCACATGGGACTTAAACATAACTGGCGAAATGTGGGTGTACTATTAGATACACCTCTGTCTAACCCTTCGGGGATTACAGGCCTGATGATATGTTATGTTTATTCATATCAAAGAATCAGCATTCTCATTCTGTTTGTTTTTAAGGGTTAGAATAAGGGTGTTTGATGTAAATAAAGGCTGGCAGGTACGCAGTAGTGCTCCTCGAAACGATTCGTATTGTGAGGCCTCATCTATCCCACTCCAGTCCCATCCAAAGGCCTCCCTTCCCTCTTTCCATTTATCTCTGTCTTTGCCTATTTGGCCTCTTTGGCCATTCCACACGAAAAAAAAAGTAAAGTCAAAGTACTCTTCTCCTGTGTCCATCCTGCCCTCATGGTAACCATCTAAGCCATCGCGCCAATACTCCTCCAATATATTTATTTAAAAAATGATACAAAAAAAAATTAAGGAAAATTACAATAAAAACTTTAAAACACGTAAATTAATATGTAAAAAATATTGCCAAGTTCTTGAAAACGAACCGTAAAATAAAAAAAATACATTTACTTTTAAAGAATCGCAACTTGTTTAGTCGCTACCCCTGTCACTGGCGCGAAAACTAAAGATTTTTCCTTAAAAACATCATATTTCACTTTGCACCGAACATCGCTGAACTTGTTCACTTGAATCAACAAATTATTTCTTAATGCCCACAAATAAATCATAAGTTATGGCTCTTTAAGTCGCTAATCGCTCTTCACGTCCTTTGCTCGAGTCGATACGACTTGCGTCGAGTTACAGGCGTACGTCAATTGTTCACTTCATGTGCGTACCGTCGCGTCGCGTCGCGTAGCGTCGCGGTGGCGCGTGGCTAAATACTGACGGGGTGTCCTGCGTGAGCGACGAATACGACGCGACGCTGCGAACGCGACGAACGCGTTCAACTCAACGGCATACCCTGCTTGCGGCCTATATAGCAGTCTGCGGCGAGATGCGACACCACGAACTACGATATGGTTGATCGCCGCAGTGCGAGAGCAAAGATTGTTGTGCGACAAAAAACACTTAACCATTTTAGAATCGATTCCTTCATCATTTTAGAAACTTTCAAGCAAAATTGTACTGTACTTCTCCATGATTCGAGAAGTAATGACCAAAATCACGTAGGACATTTGTCGCGTGTAGCATCGCGTCGCATTGCATCGTGTCGTGTAGCGTCGCATCGCGTCGTATTCGTCACTCAAACAGGACACTGCGTGACTCATGCGGGGTTTACAAGAGACGATTTCCAAGGCACGGCTAGGCCGGCGAGGCACGGCGAGGCAGGGCGAAAATCGACCGTCTAAATGACAATTCGGCTAGACAGCCAGTGACTTTAGTCGCAAGCTCCAAATTAGAGTAGCATACGAATTTGCCCGCGACTAAAATTGATCGTATAAGTGGTCAGTTGCAGGCGATCGTGCGGCGCATGAGGTGTGTCTTACGCTCGTGTTTTTTGAAGAAAATGACCTAGTCGCTTGCGATTTCAGTCAACTGTGTAAATGGGCTAGCGCATGTGGCATGGCTTGGTGAGACGATTAGCCGCACTGTGAAAATCGACCCGTGTAAATCCCGCATTACGGAGACGCGGCGCGTTGTGGGGCGCGGTCCGCAATACACTCACAAACATATGGCGATGTACGAGAGCGTTTATGAAGCAGCGATTTTACACGCGTTTACTCGAAATGCAGCGTTATTTGACGACACACGCGGTGGCACACACAGCGTTGCGGCTAGGCTCCTTTAATACTTTATTCACGGAGAAGCGGCGTGTGTAACGTAGTGATACACGGATCACGCGGCACCCCACGCGCCGTTTCACGCCCAGCGTCTTCGTAAACAACATCGTATATTGTCATATGTTTGCGCGTGTGATAACGCGGGCCGCTGCACTCATCGCCTCTCCGTAAACGGAAAAACGCGCAGCGGGCCGCGAGATTTATTTTGTCTGCAGTAGCTGTCGCAACGTCGTGTGTCGTGGTTATAGTTGTAAATAAACCGTTTTAAACCAAAATCCGTGGTTTAAAACCGGTTTTAAATTGGTTTAAAACGGTTTAAAACCACGACCACGTGGGCCGTACATTGATTATAAATTATTTTAAAAGGCTAATTGAAATCATTTAGCATTTTTATTAATATATGTGAAGTCATATATACTACTTTTTAGGATTAGACAGACTGAAAACAATCATGAAATACGTGTTTATTAAAATATAACGGCAATGCCGTATTTTTATTTTGCAATTTGCTACCAAAATCGTAACGTAGGGTATGAGGAAAGAGAAGAAAAAAGAAGAAGAAGAAAATACATTTACTTGGCACATGCCACAAGTGCACACAATAAAAACAAAACAAAAACGTTTTATACCATTATTAAACCGCCAATTGCGCCATTTTTAAACCGTTTTAAACCAAAAAGACGGTTTAAAACCAAATTGTTTAAAACGTTTAAAACCCGTTTTGCATCTATAGTCGTGGTAACGCTTGAACCGGTAGCTCGTGGCCAAGCAGTTAATCGCCAGTCTCTTGCCTCTTGTACCATACAACGTTGGCTCCAGAATTTAAGATAATTCAGTTCAAAATGAGCATTAAATTTTTATAGCCCATTGTCAAAGAGAAATAAACGATTTTTTATGTGTTTTTTTGGTTTTATCTTGGTCAGTTTATTGTCATCTGTTTAGCCTTTCCCCAACTATATTGGGGCCGGCTTCCAGTCTAACTGGATGCAGCTGAATACCAGCATGTCACATGGAGCGACTGCCTATCTGACCTCCACCACCCTTCCGGATAAAACGTTACCACGCCGTCAGACTGATCGTCAGACTTTCGTCCTTCTGACTACACCGTATCTATCTATTAAAGAATCAAAAGGAGGAGATGCATTATGTGTATAATCACTACACTTGTCACACAGTCCCAGGTTTTCTTACAATGTGGTTCAAATTCTAACTCAAAGCATTTATTTCAATTAGACCATTACAGGCACTTTTGAATGTCAGAAAAACAAAGAAGGCGAAGCTACAGTCACAGACACAAGGCATAATAACTTGTGAAAGTACTGTAGTTGCCCATTCCAAAGCGTAGATCTGTATGGAGAAGAATGGGCAAGAAACTCCATGGACACTATTTTCAATAAAAATATTGTTGCAAAATCTTGGTTACATCATTCATAACGAGATTAGGTATACATAATAATACAACCGTAGATTATAAATTATAATTTAAATCTACAACGCAATTCACGCCCTTTGCGTTACTTTTGGCTGTTTTCACTGTAACTAAATGTTAGGTACGTATATTAGGTGATGATTAAATCGAAAGTAACAATACCGACTTGACTTTAAAAAAAGCCGGCCAATTGCGAGTCGGACTCACGCATGAAGGTTCCGTACCATCGTAGTAGGGGAGCCCCCTTTAATTATTAATTAATTTGTTGTTATAGCTGCAACAGAAATACTAATCTGTGAAATTTTCAACTGTATACCTATAACGGATCATGAGATATAACCCGCTGACTTGACAAAAGTGAATGAGTATAAAAAAAATGTTTCTTTGGGAAAGTTGTTTGTTATCATGAGTACAATCACGTGTATAAGTATCGGTCACTAATTACCAGTCACCCTATAAAGGGTGTAAATAGACCCTTAACGAAGCCGAAAGGCACTTGTTCTCCCCGCTATTGCGATCATTTTTTTGTTCTAGATCATTCCTGGGAAACTTTAAGTTACGGATTTATTGGGGGTCAAAGTTCCAACTTTTTTTCATGTTATAACTTTACTTTAAATACCTCCATGACCCGTTTACTGTTCAATTCATCCATAAGCACAATGTTTTGAATGCATTTCATTGAGTTTTACCGTAAAAGGTTATTTTTCACCCCAAAAAAAAAGTCGTTTCCCAGCAATAATTTTTGTGTAGAGTTACTTAGTTTGATGAACAGAATGCTTGGTTGACGGCTTCGTGAAGGGTCTGTTTACAACCTATATAACGGCCCACGTCCCAGCAGTGGTGACATTATTAGCTCAAAACTTTAGCAGCTTCTTAGGGAACTGTTAAAGTTAGGTATTACCTAGCTAAGCGTATCATAACGTGACGTTAGTGAAAACGCGCGTCACACGGATAAAAAGAATAATATTTGTGTCTTTTTAAAACGCAGTTTTTATTAATATTTAAATTGATTTTACGTTATTTTTACAAAATACTGTTTTACTACATTACATGTAAAACAAAACATTTAATTATTTAGAAATATACATATAAAGAAAATGTAGAACTGTCTGTACACTTTCCACAGATATATCATTCTCTTGCCCTTATCTCAATTTATTTGGGGTCGGCGCAGCATGTCTTCTTCTTCCATACTTCTCTATTACTCGTCATCTCAGCAGATACCTCCTTTCTAGCCATATCATCCTTCACACAGTCCATCCATCGTTTCTTTGGTCTTCCTCTACGAATATACACACACAAGATGCCAGTAACGTATTACTGGCATCATCAATGTTTTTGTGAAAACATGTGACTACAAGAGTGATGAATATAATTGTTGATGGATGGAGAGGGAGAGGAAGACCAAGGAAACAATGGATGGATTGTGTGAGGAATGATGTGAAGGAAAAAGGTGTAACTGATTGTGTGTTGGTTGACAGGGGAGAATGGAAGAAAAAAACGTGTTGCGCCGACCCCAAGTAACATGGGATAAGAGCAGGAAGATGATGATGGATTCCATCAGTTGTTTGTTCACAGGTTGTTGGAATTATTTAAAGAGTCCTTGTGATTCACAGTATGTTTAATTTTGTAAACTCAAGTAAACATCGAAAGACGAGGAATCGCTTTTTCCCATGTCGGGGTCGGTTTCCAGTCTATCCGGATGCAGCTAAATACCAGTATTTTACATGGGGCGACTGCCTGTCTGACCTCCATAACCTACTTACTGGATAAACGATACCACTTGATAAGACTGGTTGTCAGACTTTCGGGCCACTGACTACCTGTAACAACTGTCAAAGATCTACAAACGACAGCCGGGACCAAATGGCTTAACGTGCTTTCCGAGGCACGGAGGAAACTCGGTATGTAATGGGTCACCCATCTACGAACCCAGCTAAGCGTGGCTTAACCTGAAGATCGACCTGAGCGGCTGTTATTATTTAGCCACGAGCTCCTTTTTAATATATGTAATCTCAAGTAACACCACACAATTTCGCAAAGCGTCAATAATTAATGCTTATTATAAAAATAAAAAATCGATTTTAGCGTGACGATAGGAATGTATAAATATGAATGCTAGTCTTAAGTTTAGTTACATAATATTAGAGTAGATGATAAAGTGTGGAGAGGCATAATGGGTGAATTAAAGATATATTTAACTGTGTTAGTTTTTAGCGGTAAGTTTGATTTATTTTACGATTTAACAAAGAAATAAAATAATTATGTTTGTAGACATAACAGTCGTATGCCTACAAACAAAATAATTACAACATCTTTCTTATTTATTTATCTACACTAATATTATAAAGAGGAAAGGTTTGTATTTTTGTGTGTGTGTGTATTTGCATGTTTGTAATGAATAAACTCAAAAACTACTGGGCCGATTTCAAAAATTTTTTCACCGTTAGAAAGCTACATTCACCCTGAGTAATATATATTTATTACTAGAAAAAATTACGGGGGGAGGGGGAAATAGGGGAAAATAAATGTCCATCCGTGCGAAGCCGGGGCGGGCCGCTAGTTTTTTTTATAATTTTACTGTCCTATTTAAATTGTGCTATGTAAAGTGATGGCCTGAAACACAGGTTCAAATAAACCTAGATCGGGCAGGTCGCTACCAAACATTTGAATTCAACATTATTATTACTTACAACCGTTAAATATATTTTAGTTATAGTTTACTTATACGCACTAATTAAACTCAAACTGTTTATTGCATTCATGTGTATATTTAGTTGTTACATACAGGGTGTAAACAGAACCTTCACGAAGCCGTCAACCAAGCATTCTGTACATCAAACTAAGTAACTTTACGCAAAAATTATTGCTGGGAAACGACTTTTTTTTTTTTAGGTGAAAAATCACGTTTTACGGTAAAACTCAATGTAATGCACTCAAAACATAGTGCTGATGGATGGATTGAATAGTACGAGGGTCGTGAAGGTGTTTAAAGTTAAAATCTTACATTAGAAACATGGATTTAAAAAAAAACTTGTGAAAAAGTTGGAACTTTGACCCCCAATATCTCCGTAACTAGAAGGTTCCCAGATATGGTCTAGAACAAAAAAATGATCGCAATAACGGGGAGAACAAGTACCCTTCGGCTTCGTTAAGGGTCTTTTTACACCCTTTAGTTTACTTATAAGCACTAATTAAACTCAAACGGTTTATTGCATTCATGTGTATATTTAGTTGTTACATAATACAGGGTGTAAACAGAAAGTAGCCCACCGGCATCGGGAATAAGGTCCGAGCTACCGGTGGTCAGGGCTCTTGAAATAGGAACCTCCTAATGATACGCGCCGTGTCCAGAAGTACTGCTTTCTGAATCAAGCCCTTAATCCAGCTACCAAGCGAGCCTCCTCAGATGTTGGTCGAGGCTATTGGCTATTAAGCCATTGGCGGACACGACTATCGGCACAATGACTGCTGTACTCACGTCCCACATGTCGACAACCTCGCGAGCCAGATCTAGATATTTGAATTGTTTATCTTTCTCTGCTTTCACGAGGTTCTCGACATGCGGGACCGTTATATCAACAATCATTGCATGACGTATTATATTTTATTAATTTGTATTAATTATTATATTTGATTAATTTATATTTTTAATATACACCGTGACTGTTTAGTCGTCTTACAAAGGTGGTCCACTCAATGTGCCCGACATAAAATAGTTATAGGCGCAATTTTTTTTTTACCTACCGTAATAGGTACAAAGAAAAATAAATAAACATTAGAAAAAATTATGAAACATCCTGTTAATAATGTTTACGTGAGAATATACCTACCCAGCGCTCGAGTCCAGTAGATTATCGCTCACAACAGGGTGTTTTAACTACGTCATGCGTCATAATATTGAACAATATTTTTATTTTTAAATTATTAAAATCTCATAAATACCTATGTTTTTTTTTATGAATGCTTAGTAGTCATTGGATACATGAATTGGGCTGCCGTTGTAAGACGACTAAAAAGTCACGGTGTATTTAAATTATACCATACCAATTACACTACTGCGCCTAAATGTACACTTTTGTTATACTTTTTAAATAAATAATTCTTATTCTTCTTTCCGATTCTTTGTTGTCAGTGTTCCTGACTCTGTCTACAGCCATGCCGCAAGAAGCCACTCCAGCCACGGTCGCCCCCACGGATCCACCACAGTCCCAGAACCCTCTGTCCATGCTGACCCTACCTCTAACCATACCGATGAACTTCCTCTCTAGTTTAATGAAAGGATAATTTGAAGAGTTTTGTTTTATTTATATCATAAATAGCTGTCCTTCGCGGCTTGACTCGCCTTTGCTCGGCTCCCAAGGGTCATAGCGTGATGTTATATAGCCTAAAACCTTCCTAAGGAGTCGGGCTCAAATGCATGCATAATTTTTCAATGTAGTTCCAGAGATTAGCGCTTTCAAACAAACAAACAAACTCTGATCTCAATTTTTTTTTCAAGAATTGATACAGTAGCGACATCTATCGTGCGACATGAGAACTAAAAATCTTGCATCGCGTAATCGAAGTTATCCGCGAGATTGGCATAGCAGAACCTGATATCAACCGGTCACGGCAGTAGCCCACCAGACACAACACCCGTCTGGTCGGAGGATCCTCCCTTTTCTATGGGGGATGAAGAACTTTACGCATGATTTTCTGACCTCTATTATGTCAGAAATCATGCGCCCAATGGGAAAAAAACGACGAGTTCCCATACAAACTTCCACTCCTTATTTTACTCCTTTACAGCCTGTATCAGCTGTCCCATACAAAATGTCAATAAGTAACCTATTCGACTTAAATGTATTGGACACGAAACGCTGAAGCGACACGCGTCTTGCTTGTGTAGACCATGTTACGAGAGATTACGAGTCACCACGTCTTACGGCAAAACAAGTGACGAGCGACTTAAATAAAAGTACATTTTGATATAAGCTGCATTATACATATATAATATGTTATTTAGATGTAGGTTAAGATTTAGAATAAGGTATGTGATTTTATAGGATGTAGATTAAGGATTTAGCATGTAAGGCCACTCTATCGCATTGGATCGTAGATCTGTAATGGTAGCTGTAGGTAAGATTGCTGTAAATAAATAAATAATAAATAAATAAGTGGGGAAACTTTGTTATTGTAGTCGAGGGGGAATTCAGGAGCTGATAAGTGCAGTAACAAATGCCCATGTATATCAAACGACGTTTTTCAATACACTTTCAAAGTATCATCATCTGCCTAGCCTTTTCTCAACTATGTTGGGGCCGGCTTCCAGTCTTAACCGGATGCAGCTGAATACCAGTACAATTTTACATGGAGCGACTGCCTATCTGACCTTCACAACCCAGTTAATACAGAGTAATACGATTCCCCTTGGTAAGCTGGTTGTCAGACTTTCGGGCCACTGACTACTGTAATGAGTGTCAAAGATCTACAAATGACAGCTGGGATCAAAGAGATTTAAAACACATATACATAGAGAGGACATTGGGAATTTTGTCATACAATAATTTTCATCCTGAATATTTTCGATTTTGACACACGAATGTTACCTGACAAGCGGGCGTATGACACAGATGACACTAGACAGAACGAATTGTTATTAAGTAGTAACAAGTTTTGGATTACGATTTTCTTCGTCACGACTCGTCTATAGCTTGGAAATATTTAAATGTCTTTGTGTCCTATGAATGCGACCTGACAAGGCGACGTATCGCACTGGACTGATCGACTTGTTACTAATTTGTAACAGGTTTTGGAATTGTCAGTTTCTTGGTCTTGTCCCGTCTATAGCTAGTTATATTTGAATGTCTTTGGCTGGGATCAACTGCTTAACGTGCTTTCCGAGGCACGGAAGAAACTCTGTGTGGTTACCCATCCGCGAACCAACCTAGGCAAGCGCGGCTTAACCTGAAGACAAACTATGAGTTGAGAAAAAAAACTACCCACGAACGTCTGACAATTTCAGTCACTATTTCGAAAGTATTTATTTCAAGAAGCAAAGAGGCCTTCAGTTCATAATCATTAGGATTTGAATTCAATCCCTTCATAGACAAAATATAATTTGATATTTTTGTTCGGAAAAGTTCTCTATGGCAAGAGAAATTCTCATTTCAGTTCGGGATTTAGTCTATGTATGTGACATGATATTATGTAGCTTTATATACCACTAGCTGTTCCCCGCGACCTTCGTCCGCGTAAAATTATTAAAAATACATTTTCCTCGTTTTTGCAACATTTTTCATTGCTGCTCCGCTCCTATTGGTCATAGCGCGATGTTATATAGCCTATAGCCTTCCTCGAAAAATGGCAATCTAACAATAAAAGATTTATTCTATTCGAACCAGCAGTGCCCGAGTTTACCGCGTTCAACCAAACAAACAAACTCTTCACCTTTATATATTAGTATAATAGATTGTCTGGTAACACTATTCTCGAGGAGCTGGTGGCTAAATAATAACAGCCGCTCGGGTCAATCTTGAGATTAAGCCGTGCTTGCCTGTGGTCTGTGTATGGGTGACCACCCATTACATACCGGTTTCCTCCGTGCCTCGGGAAGCATGTTAAGCCGTTGGTCCCGGGTGTCATTTGTAGATCTTTGGCAGTCGTTAGGTAGTTAGTGGCCCAAAAAGTCTGACAACCAGTCTTACCAAGGGATATCGTATTACCCAGTACTAACTGGGTTGTGGAGGTCAGATAGGCAGTTGTTCCATTTAAAATATTGGTATTCAGCTGCATCCGGTTAGACTGGAAGCCGACCTCAATATAGTTGGGAAAAGGCAGGCAGATGAGATGATGATGTCAGATAACACTATTACAGCTGCACATGGGTGTTAAGAGGGAACAAGGGTTGCGATTCTCCAAAAAAATGTATTCCCTTTTTTCTTCTTCCTAAATAATGCCTCTGGAGCAATCTTTTATTTTTTGCTCATAAAATCAAGGAGTACTGTTGACATGTCCCTGTTATTTCTTTTTTTCTGGAACTAATAAGTTAAGAAAATTGCGGCCGTCATTAGAGGTCTACCAGACAAGTTCGAAAAGTTTTTAACATAAAAGAAATTGATAGGAACCTAGACTACATACTTTTTCTTAAAATTTCAATGTCAAAAATAATTGAATCAGCTCAGTTTTCGAGGAGAAAAAAGGGGAATACGAAACGTCGATCCCGACAATTTTTTTGTGATTTGGTCGGTCTGAGCTGCAGCTGTCCCTACCGCACTCTACGGGGGCAGGCTTAACGCAGCGCGAAAGCAATAGTTTCTTTGAACAGCTACTTCGCAGGCCCAGTTCTCTCTTAAAGCGCTAAAATGGTGTAAGTGGTACCTACTGTGTACGTATGTAGAGAGGGGTGATGAGTCATTTAAATAAAACGACTGTTCCGGCGAGCGCTAGTACACGACTGAGAAAATGGATAATCATTTATTTCGATGTAATAATTATTTGCTTACGCACAATGGGAACGAATTCCGTCATTCCTGTTTTTTCAATAGATTGCCCTCCTGTTTTCATGAACCTAGTCTTTTCCCAACTACTTTGGGTCGGCTTCCAGTCTAACAAGTTGCAGCTGAATACCAGTATTTTACATGGAGCGACTGCCTATCTGACCTCCACAAAACGAAACTCCTAAGTCCCAAATTTTTTCACGCATAATATTTTGCCATAAAACGTCTAGGAGTTTGAAGAACAGGGTCTGACTGCCTCGTTGGTCGAGTCGGTCGGCAGCGCGACTGCTGAGCATGAGGTCCTGGGTTCGATTCTCGGTCGAGCAAAATATGATTGGGTTTTTCCATCAGGAATTTCTCAGTGAAGCCATGGAGTCTTAATTTGAGCCCAGTTGATGGCAATGGACTCGCCCTCTATTTCATACATCTTAAAACATAACTGGTGAAATGTGGGTGTACTATACGTACATCTCCTCAACTCTTCGTGTAAAACAGACATGATAGAATTTATTATACAAGGTGTAAACGGATCCTTCACGAAGCCGTCAACCAAGCATTTTGTACATCAAACTATGTAACTCTATGCACAAAATATTGCTGGCAAAAGACTTTTTTGGGCGAAAAATTACGTTTTATAGTACGACTCAAACTAACTGTGCTGATGGACGCATGGAATCATGGAGGTATTTAAAGTAAACTTTTATCATAAAAAATATATATTTAGGAAAAAAACCTTGTGAAAAAGTTGGATCTTTGGCCTCCAATATCTTCGTAACTAAAAGGTTCCTAGGTATGGTAATGAACAAAAAAATAAAATGCAATGACGGGGAAAACAAAAGTGCTTTCCGGCTTCGTGAAGGGTCCGTTTACACCCTGTATTATAATGTTTGTTCGTAAATAAATACAAATTAGAAAAAAAACGAATACTATATTTCATTCCAAACAATAAATTTTAATTCGTTCCCAAACTCTTAATTTAGTCGCCAAACAAAAAAATCCGACCAAAAAACTTTTACATCACCAATCCCCCCCCCCTTCAGAAAACAAAAGGGTGTAATTTAAATTTCGAGCTGTTTAACTTAGTAGCAAGGGCAAGGGCATGGGCAGGGGCATGGGCACGGGCATGGGCATGGTGGAGGAGGAGCAGGTTCAGGGCAAGGTGGCAGGGGACAGGGGCATGGACATGGGCAGGGACAGGGGCAGGGACAGGGGGGTGGCGGCGGCGGTGGTGCCGGGCACACACAGGGGGTGTAGACCGTTGCTGGCCCAGTGCATGGGGGTAAGGCTCTGCCGATGCAAATGGCTGGGGGCGAGAGACATGGCTGTCCAGCTTCCCCGAAGCAGACGGTGCTGCCGTCACAGGTGCTGTAGCAACGCCAGGGGGCGGCCGCTGCGACGCTGATGAGTGCTAGAGGAAATAACAGTTGATAAAGTATGGTTAAACAAAAAATACTTGGTAAATAAAAGACAAAAAACAATCCAGGAAAGTTTTTGAAAAAAAAGGGAAGAAAACAAGAAAAAAACAGTAAAATATATATTATACTCAAAATAACGGTAAAATAAATATTACGAAAAGAAGGAAGATGAGGATGCTGATGAGGGCTACTCGAAACAAAAGAGGAATAAACAAAAGTGTACAACAATAAGGAGCAAAGAGAGGTTTATACTCAGCAGGTAGGTAAATGGGATGTAATGTGATGTACTAATAAACGTAGCGTGAGCTTTAAGGTTCCGTGGCGACTAGTCCTCACTTATCCAGGGCAGCGACTTCATCTACTTACTGATAATTTGGAGGTTTTATTTCTAACTAGCGTTTCTAGTGAACACCACTATCTGGATGGTGATGAAACAATAAAAAACTTGGCAAAAAAACGACAGAAAATGTATAAAAAGTTATTTGAAAAACAGGAATAAAAGATAAACGGTAACCCATCTCTCCATTCAAATAGAAATAAGAGTAAGATTAAGGAGCATTATGAAAAATAATGTCAATTACCTCCAAGGAAGAAGAGCCTTCCTAGTTTTAAGTCATGAGGAAACCTGAGGGTCTAGCCAAAGTGACGTTTCATCAGCAATAATTGCGTTGGAAATGTCAAAAATTTTTGGAATGACATAAGCTATCGAAAAACATGTGTCTATCCTGTTGAAAATTATTGTAGGAATCTAATTAAAACGCTTTTCAGGCGTTCAGGACTTCATCTGATACGCATTCAGCAAGTTGGTGAGTGGTGCATTTAGAGAGCAACGACAAGGAATGTATCTTAAATTGAGGGCCGAGATCTAGAAACGAATCTAATATACTTAATACGACCTTTAGCTATGTCAAATTTTATACAGTGTCGCACAAAATCACTTTAGTGGCAAGTGCAAAAAAGCAGATTTTTTCAAAATCACCGGTTATAGGTTCTAAATGATGTACTGAAAACATGGTAACCGTTTGTGCGTCGGTGTCCCTACCGCCCTATACACCGTGAATTTTTAGTCGTCTTACAACGGCAGCCCACTTCATGTATCCAATGACTACTAAACATTCATCAAAAATAGGTATTTATGACATTTTAATAATTTAAAAAAATAAACATATTATTCAGTATTATGACCAGTGATCGGAGTAGGTAGATTGAACTGGGGTCATTGATCCGAAACGTATATATTACTATGGACATTCCTCCGGAATTGGTGGATTATTGGTGTGTTTGTTTTTATTATTCAACAGATAAATAATGAATTAATTTAGTTTTGATACCTTCCTTTAAATTTTGAATTGAGTAGTAATAATATCACTACCAACATTAACAATATTTAATTGAATCCGGAAATACCGGAATTACTTTCCGGAAAAATGGCTTATCCATGTTATTCTTTCTGTGTGCATTTATGATACAAGTACCAAAAATCAATCTACCTACTCCGATCACTGATTATGACGCATGACGTAGTTAAAACACCCGGTTGTTAGCGATGGATGCTACTGGACTCGAGCGCTGGGTAGGTATGTTCTCCCGTTTGACAAGTAAACATCATTATCAGGATGTTTAATCCTACCTATTATGGTAGGTAAAAAAAAACGCGTCTAGAGCTATTTTATGTCGGGCACATTGAGTGGACCATCTTTGTAAGACGACTAAAAAGTCACGGTGTATAATCAAGTTCTTATTGCTGGGGTCTTTGTTCAGTCAGTTTCTATAAATTCGATTTACAAAAAGTTCTGATTCTTAACCTAATTTGAATAGGCGCTTCTGAAGGTGCCAAAGTCGTCGTTAATGCTGGACAGATCAATTTAAATGCTATGGACACGCTTGGAAGAAGAAAGGCAAGAAAATGATAAGATAAGGTCGCAGCGCCAGGGTAGTCCGTGAAATTCAAATTTTCGTACGTTTTTTGCTATTTGCAAGTCAGTGTCAGGCCGCATGTTCAACAAAAATGAACAAATATAATTCACGACCCGAATTGCGGTGGTACCCTGGCACTTTCACCTTAAAGATAGCTAATCAGATTAAACTCACCAAGAACCAAGAATGCCTGTAGACCCATATTGACTTCCAGTGCAGAATTTAGTTCAAAACACTTCTTATATACTTGAGACAGTTTCATGTTATTGTCAGCTCTATTGGCTGTGAAAATAACCGCAGATTACGCTCAACGTAACCTCACGGTTGTTGAAAGGAGATAGGGTAAACTGAAATTATGAAGTTTCACGCTTTTTAATGCATCTAGTAATTTGAAATATAAAAACAATCATCTATGTTTTTTCTCCGATGGGATAAGCAAAGGTGATCTGAATGATAAGTCTTCAAATACTTAGAGAAATGGTATCGTTTGTAGTTGTGAAAGAATAACCATTTGAATTTCTTGCCTGTTTATAACAACTAACAACATCATCCATAACACACAACATACCTCGTGTAAGCAGATCCTTCACGAAGTCAACCAAGCATTATGTTCATTAAACTACATTTTTTCTGATGGGAAATCATCAAATTACCTATCCAGACTCCACGTCTACCACTGGGAAATTCCTGATGGTGAAACCCTGTAACACTTTGCTCGAGCCGGGAATTGACAAAAAATTGTCCTTAGTCTCCTTAAACTTAGTAACTTTAGCTGCAATACATCTACTGCTGGACTGGCCTCCCAAGCACCGACACGTCCACCGATCCTGTTTTCCCGCCTTTTTTTTTTAAATCATCAAATGACCCCCCCCCCCCGCTTTGGGCGGAGTGGAAGGGAGTGGCAGACTCGTACTGACTACCCATCCATGTTCCTTCTTTGCCCTTTGTGTTCCAGGGCCGCGGTATCTTTTCGAACAGTCCCAAAGCCCCGGCAGGCATCAGACTTGCGCGCGTGGAACACGAACCGATCCTGTTTTTCCCGCCTCAGCCATGCAGTGTATCCAACAGCTTTCGCAAGGTCATAGGTACCTTGGCCTTCCTTGAGTTACGTGTTCTGTTACGTGGTTGCCAATTGGCTGTATCATCTAAAATATTTATATTCATGAAACGGTGAGGTGTGGTTGGAGGAGGAAAAAGGTCAGGAGCGTAGTAGCGACAACCGGCGTGCGTGTATGACCAGATGTATGACCGATATATACCGATGATAGGATATTAGGATCCTAGCAGGTGGCGTTCTGTGGCTTCTCCTATTGTAAAAAGAGTAGGAAAAAATCAACTATATTGGGGTCGGCTTCCAGTCCTTCTAACTGGATGCAGCTGAATAACAGTTTTTTATATGGAGCGACTGCCTATCTGGCCTCCACAACCAAGTTATTACTGGGTAATACGATACCCCTTGGTAAGACTGGTTGTCAGATTTTCAGGCCACTGACTGCCTTTAACGACTGTCAAAGATCTACAAATGACAGCACAGACCAACGGCTCAACGTGTTTTCCGAGCCACGGAGGAAACCCGGAATATAATGGGTGGTCACCCATTCACAGAGTAACCTAGGCAAGCGCGACTTAACCTAAAGATCGACCCGAGCGGCAGTTATTAGTTAGCCACGAGCTCCTCGCATATTATATTCAATCTCATTCAAAGGCCTTAATAAAGTCGTTTTGACTGCGATAACAAAGATGTAAAAGTCGAAAATGGAAGTCCTTATACACCTTCAAAGGGAAACTTTTTCTAGACCATTTGTAAGACTTCAAGCTTCCCACAAAACTTAGAAAAAAATCTAGAATCACAATCTCATTCCTCCACATCACATGCCCATACCATGACAACCGATTTCCACACAATACTTCAAAAGTCAAAACAAATGAAAGTTTTATTTTTATGCTCGGTCTAGCGACACAAGATGGCTGATTTGAGTGTTTGAAAATAAAATGGCGGTCGGTTTTAGTATAAAACGTTGCAAACTTTGGTGGATAATACACAAGGTTGTCAACCATGGGGCGTCTAACGGCATTGGGTATAATAGGTAACTATCTATTTAATAATTAACTAGCTTTTTTTTTAAATGTAATCAAGCCATACTTATCCATTATAACATGACCTCGTTTTATTTGAGCTTCCCATACAATGAGAGATCAGCTTAATTTGGTACTGCATAGTTTAATATTCGTCGCGTACAAGGAACTTTGAGCACTTGAATGGACTTGACAGGGGCCGCTGTTGGTAAACATTGTTTTATGAAATGTATTAAAAGGACAGAATTATAGTTCCAACTTTGGCCACCCACCCAATTTTCCTTAGAATGTAGCATATTATAGCATCATTAATTGTTGTTTAATGCAAACATCTATCGAAATTTATAACTTTTTAATTGAACTTTGTTACTTTTTGGGACATTAAGTCCCAACCCAACCGGTAAAATTGGATTGGAAACTATTTGATATGTACTTATTTTTTTCTTCTGAATTTACAGTCTTCTCAAAAATCTTAAAAGTGTAACGATTCACTTAAGTAAGCATTTGATGACATTGTAAATCTTAGCGTTGAAATTGAATATTGCAATCTTTGTCCCCGTGGCTCGGTGACAATAAGTCGTTCGTCTTGCACCTGACCACTCTCTGGTCGTAGCGGATTGCCGTCCTTGTAGATTATGAGAGTGAAGGAAGAGAGTGTGCACCTGTCTCTGAGCTCAAACACTTGTGGATTCATCCTTAGTAACACGTACTAAATTATAGGTTTTAATTTTTTGTCCAGCCTCTGCATTGGTAGCTCCGGCTGTGTCAGGGCTCCACGTAGTGGCTGGTTCAGCGTACTGCTCATTACCAACTCATGTTTGCACAAGTCCTCCCCAGTCTCCTCTAAAGAAACAACTGACTCGCGCGGGTGTCGCTTGACGCTAGCCACATCGCCCGTGGCTCTAAACCTTTCAGCTGTAACATCAAGCGCTTTACTTATTGTTATCTCTTCGTCACCAGCATTAGTAGGTTCAGCAGCAGCATCAAGCGCTTTATTAATTGTTTGTTCTTCGTCCTCAGTATTGGTAGCTTCAGCGGCAGCGGCGCCGGCCCCCCAGTACTGCGGGTGTCCGTGTCCGTGCCCGGCCCCCCCGCCCTGTCCCTGTCCGTGCCCCTGCCCGCCACCGCCCTGCCCGCCCTGCCCGCCTCCAGTGCCTCCGCCGTGCCCTTGCGATCCCTGCGCTCCACCAGCTTGTAAGTATTTTTGAATATCACTTTACTAGTACACAAATATTTAATCACTGCCATCTGTCCTTACGCCAGTTTATAGAGAACTTAACAAATGTGGCAGACGTCGCCATTAACGTGGTCACCTATTGAGCCCAAGATATAAGTCGCACTATCGATACGAAAAAAGAATAAGAAGACTGACCACAATCCCATGTAACTCAACGTTAGTGTTATGGTCAAACTGGGTTCAATTCCCAGATTGCCAAAGTGTTATTGGGTTTTATTGAGAATTTGACAAAAGTTGAAAGTTGATGGTTTGATACTCCCGGGTTTTGGAAACTATGTCCAGCTCCTGATGTCTGTCCGGCTTGCTGTCCCATCGGACTATAAGACTATGGAACGAGACAGTGCATTTGTTTTTGCACACACGCGTGCACTATAAGACCTCCCGCGTCGGTGGCTGGTCACCGCTGAGATTGGCCGCCGTGACCGAAAACGGTCAGGAAGAATATAGCCACTGTCAAATCACTAATAAATTATGTTTCTTTCAGCACCATGCGGCGATGGGCCAATCAAGGTACTCCTGCAAAAGAACCTCGTACCTGAACGCCTGAGGGCCGCCGGCTTCCAAGAGATCGCCGTCCCCGGAGGCACCTTCTTCATCAGCGCATCCCCTGATGTAATCATCCAGCCGCCCCCCATCCTGGTGCGCCCACCGCAACCGGCTGCGATCACGCCCCCTGCATTAACCATCCAACTGCCACCGATTGCACCTGTAAATCCTCCCCCGATCTGTGTGAGACCACCTCCTCTGGCGCCGATAGTTCCTCCCCCAGTGCTCGCCCGTCCTGGACCTTTACCTTGCATACAGCCTCCTCCACTAGTCGTCAGGGTGCCGAAGCCAGCTCCTATCCAGCCTGCTCCAATCTCTGTGAATCAGCCGCGACCAGCCTCGATAAACCCGCCACAGATCGTGGTGAGGCCACCTAAGCCGCAGGCAATTCAGCCTCCTACCATCTGTGTGTCGACGTCTTCGCTGCAGTCGCAGCTAGGTCTTCAGGCTCTACAGGCGCTCCAAAACGGGTGTGGATGCGTTCAGCCAGCACCTGCCCCCCCTTGTCCCCCTTGCCCTTGCCCCTGCCCTTGCCCCTGCCCCTGCGAGCCACCAGCACCCCCTCCCTGCCCGTGCGACCCATGTCCCGCCCCTTGCCCCTGCCCCTGCCCCTGCCCATGCCCCTGCCCATGCCCTTGCCCCTGTGACCCTGCACCATGCTCGCCATGCTAAATAACAAAATACTAGGACTTATTTTTAAAACGGCCTTTAAGACCCACTGCTTGGAGAAGGAAAAGACAGAGGCACTGATGGGGTGGGATGGAGGAAGCTGTAGACCGTCGCCTGAACAATCCAACTGAGGTTTTTGAAGCAGAAAACCTTATACTCCATTTGGCCCTACAAAGAACGCTGACCATCATAGCAAGAACCACAGAAATACAAATGAAAAGTAGTGTTACAATTTTCCATTTAGTATCGTAGATCCTACTGGAATTTTTTGATCAATACCCCCTGGTGTCGATTTTAAAGATAAGTTCCTATGTATAATTTAGTATGTTTTCAAAGATCTCTTTACGGTTTCTTTACAATGATTTTGGCATGTGATAAAGGATAAATAGTGGATAGACAATTGCCCGTATGAATTTCGAATGTGTGTGCTGTTTACAAATGTATATACTAAGTATTTATGTATTTTAATAACGAATTATTATACGCATATGTATTAAATGTTTTGGTTTGATTTTGTTCCTACCTGAGAGAATCGAACCCAGGACCTCGTGCTCAGCAGTCGCGCTTGCGACCACTAGACTACTAGACCTTAGATGAAAAAAAATATGAATACCGAACACACGCCGTCAACAGAAAATTAAAGGTGATTTATTAACTTGTTCCTGGGTACCAAAATGAGACAGTTACATCCAGATACCTTTACAATCAAACAAAATAAATATCTGATCTCCCGAAGGCATTTGATTCCGTAAACAACGAAAAACTGTAGTAAAACTTAAACAATACGTAGTGACTAATTCAAAATTCATATATCTTGAATTTTTACTAAATAAAAGAAGCAGGTAATTAAATATCTGGTATAAATTTTCTGTGTATAAAAAAGATTCAAGGTGTACCACAGGGTGTAATATTGGGTCCGTTCCTCTTTTGTTACCTTAAAATAGTTTTGCAAGGAAATTGAATAGAAATCGCCCAATGTAAGCTACTGGTATTCAGCTGCATCCAGTTCGACTGGAAACCGACCCTAGCATAGTTGAGAAAAAGCTAGGCAGATGATGATAAGTTATCTAATATTATAAAGAGGTAAGATTTGTAAGTTTAGATGTAGGGGGCAATCTTCGGAACTACTGATCGGATTCCGAAGATTCTTTCACTAATTAGAAGCTAAACTATCCCCGGTTGTCAAAGACGACTGATGATGGATGGACGTGTAAAAGATGATATGGCAAGAAAGGAGGCGTCTGATGAGATCACGAGTTATAGAGAAGTATGGCAGAAGAAGACATGCTGCGCCGACTCCAAATGAATTGGGATAAGAGCAGGAGAATGATAATGATGTTAAAGACGACGCCAAAACGTTCTTTTGGTACAATTTCCGACCAATTCGAGAGAAATTTAATGCAAGATAATTAAAGAAATATCCGCTAACACGTACACGTAGGAACGATACACACAAAATCATAATCAAAAGTAATTTGTTCAAATTATGTAAAAATTTTCATGGGACATCATCATCTGCCTAGCCTTTTCCCAACATAGTTGGGGTCGGCTTCCAGTCTAACCGGATGCAGCTGAATACCAGTATTTTACATGGAGCGACTGCCTATCGGACCTCCACAACCCAGTTAGTACTGGGTAAACCAATACCCCTTGGTAAGACTGGTTAGACTTTCGGACCGCTGACTACCTGTAACAACTGTCAAATATCTAAAAATGACAGCCGGGACCAACGGCTTAATGTGAGATTTGGTATGTAATGGACGGTTACCCATCCACGGACCGACCTAGGCAAGCGCGGCTTAACCTGAAGATCGACCCGAGCGGCTGTTATTATTTAGCCATGAGCTCCTACATACCGTAGTAATTCAACGTAAAAATCTCTATCAAGGTTTGTCTAGGTTCAGGGCTTACTTTTCTATTCACCACGGTCTACGGTTACTGGTAAAACCTGGATGTAGTTAATATACAGCTTTGCCTATACAGGCGTGATGATATGTTAAGATCGTCTCGCATAACATACATATGTCGGATATGCCATGATTTATTCCGTTAGGCTCGTACATCATGTGGGCAGACGATGGGTTTCGTGCTATGAAAACACACTGGGTGCGATACACTGTTTCTAGCAAAACTAACGAATTACTTGACAATACAACTTAACACAATAACACGGGGCACAATGAATCGTCTACAGTTCCAAGACGTCTCAAATCCGCCGCGATCAGACATTGACCGTCGCCCTCGCCTCGAGCTGAACATCAGGGCTCTGTAGAAGCACGCTGTGGTGACAGACTTGTAAGTAGGTTGCGTGATGTCATCACCGGTGTACTTCCGATTCATTTCATGTCCATACTATCGACCGGATCCGACACATATAAAGGGTGTAAATAGACCCTTAACGAAGCCGAAAGGCATTTGTCCTCCCCGTCACTGCGATCACTTTTTTGTTCTAGACTATACCTGGGAAGTCTGGGAACCTTCTAGTTACGGATATATTGGGGGTCAAAGTTCCAGCTTTTTCACAAGTTTTTTTTTCAATATAAATTTTTAATAACTTTACTTTAAATACGAGTACCTCCACTAATTCAATGCATCCATCAGCACAATGTTTTGAGTGCGTTACATTGAGTTTTACCGTAAATCGTGATTTTTCACCCCAAAAATAAAAGTCGTTTCCCAGCAATATTTTTTACGTGGGGTCACTTAGTTTGATGTACCGAATGCTTGGGTGACGGCTTCGTGAAGGGTCCGTTCACACCTTGTAGATTCACGCCTTTTTCCCATGGGGATAGGCAGAAACCACAGAACGCCACCTGATATGATCCTTACATACTCCTCTCGCTTCATCCACGTTCATACAATCATCTGGTCATACACGCACGCCGGCTGCAAGTACTAAAGAAGTCTCGCATAAGTTCTGAAGAATACTAAGTTTTCTCAGTAGTTGGAACATTTGAAGTCGAACCACGTCTCTGCATACTATTCTACATATATGCAGGAACTACATGCAGATATCGACACTGCTTTCAAAACTATAGTTCAAACCAAGGATTTAAAAGAAGAGATTCAAAGTGGCGGCACGGTTGGCGCAGTGGTTGAGCGATTGGCTGCTGCGCTGCTTGTCGCGTGTTCGATTCCCACACGGAACAAATATTTGTATGGCCTGCAGGTAGTTGTTCCGCTGGCTGTTTGTTTATGTGTGTTTAAATGTTCATAAACGCACCTATGATATAGGAGAAATTCAGAGTGGCGTTTAAATTTATATTTATACAGACCTTTGGGAATATGGATATCATGAAAAATCTATTGAATGTATCTGTTCAAAATAAAATTATTTGCCTTTTTGAACAACTAATCTATCCCTGTATGGTAACTATTTTGTAAGTTTCCTTCTTCTTATGGTATTTATTTTCGCCTAAAGATGCGCTAAATATAGTGTTGAAATATAGAATTTTCGTCAATTTTCGACTCACAAATTTCAAATACATATTTATTTTACTTTTTTGTTTCCATACAGGGCTAGATAATGATGAGACAGATTGATATTTTTTTTTTATTTTGAACGTTCACTATCAAACAGTGGAGTAATCTCCATACTACTTTTGTATGGAAGTATGACCGGCTAGTGTACCCTTAAGGTTATAACTTTACTTTAAATACCTCCATGACCCCTGTACTATTCAATGCGTCCATTAGCACAATGTTTTACGTACGTAACATTGAGTCCTACCGTAAAACGTGGCTTTTTACCCCAAAACAATAATAATATTTTTTGCGTACAGTTACTTAGTTTGATGTACATAATGTTTTGTTAACGGCTTCGTGAAGGGTCCGTTTACACCTTATAGTTACTTATCGTTTTATGCAACATGTGTAAGCTCACTTCTTACTCAAGTGAACATTTTCGCACGCGACCTCAGTACGGTGAGGAAACATCTAGCGGTTCAAATCTTCGCTTCCAACCACATATAAGTTAGAAAGAAAAATAGTAAGTTCAGCTCTTGTAAAGTTCCAGAAAGAATAATAATATGATGTAACCTGATGTCGTAACCTGGTTAGAACAGCGGTCCTGTACTTCGTTGGGTCGAACCAAGGCTGGCGCATTACTTTATGTAATTTACAAGGTGCAGACCGTATATGACCTACGGGTACATACGACATTCAACTAATCGTCCCTAGTTCAGTCTGCATACAAAAATTCAATGAAATATATCCAGTCATATAGTTACAGGACATTGTTTTTCATTTTCTACATGAAGTATGTGAATTTAGCTGTATTATTTACATAAATGGAGTGCAGCGTACAGAGAATGTAATTTTACATTGAAATAAAGGAATAGTAACTGAAAAAAAAACTGGAGAAAAATTCCGATGGAATATTATTCAAAATAAGGAGCTGAATGTACCCTGTCAGTTTGTGGAGGGCTGTCCCTTACAGCCTGTATAGAAGAAGTCATGCTGTGCCGACCCCAATGAAGTCGAGAAATGTTGAAGTAGGTGTGTTCAATATGTGTGGTTTCAATAAAATAACAAAGGGCAGAGTTAAGTAAAAGTATTAAGTATGAAAAATTGATTATTTTAAAACCAATGACTTTCTTATCTAACCGTAACGAATTTAATAATTACAAATATTATATTTAAAAAAATCTTCAAACAAAACCGTTAACATTGTCAATGTTGCAAAACTAAATAATTCTAAATTTAAAAAATAATTTCAAAGACCGTTACAAAACTTTTATTTGAGGGTGACAATACAAAAAGCGTATTTTAGAAACATTAAATTGAAATTAAACTCTTATACACAGTAAAGAAGGTTGGGTTTATATTGCAGTGGGGTTGTGAAAATGGCGGCCATGGATGGGGATTTTCAATGATTGGAGGGTATAAAAGGTAGTTTTTCTAAATTATTATCATCAGACGATCGAAAAATGGCGAAGGGCAAAGTCATATGGTTATCGGGTAAGTTTTACATTTGTATTAACTTTACATCACTAGTTTGAAAAGATCATATTTTCAAGATAGATACAAAAGACTAAGAAAATAAAGAATCTATTAATTGCGTCAGGCAACGAAATAACTTTTATTGCAAGACAAATCACACATCTAAACTGTGTGTTTTCTGTAATATTTCAACTAAGAGTCGGCGCATTTTGCCTAATGATATTATAAATAAAAAGAGGTAGATATCGCACTAGCGCTCGCAAATTGTTGCAGACAAATTCAGACAATTGTCGTAATTTAACTACTTCAAGCGCAATAGCTATCTCTTTCTGTATGATACGTTACGTATTATCTATCACAGTCGTAACAACGATATTTGAACGCCGCTCAGTATGAACGTATCGTATCTTTCTTTATTGATTTTGCCCGTTAAAAGTTACAAGACAAAAAGTACAGCAAGGCATTTTCACTGTTAGTTTACGTCTGACGGCACCAAACCAACGTCAACCGTATTGTGTTGAGAATAAAGATCATTGCTATTTTGACAGTTATGCCCAATCAGAGGAATGTAAACGTATCTGTTCAGTATCGCAGATCTTATTATGGGCAGATCAGTCTGAACGTAAATCTATATTTCACAAGCAAAGATACAGCGACACCTGCAAGGAATAACATCGTAACTCATTTTTAGGTAATTTTGAGTTACAATCATTTTCTTGGTGTACAAAAAAATGCAGTTTTTTTTTGCACTCACCCCTGCGACTAAATATCTTTACATAAAGGAAATAAAGGAATTTAGCCGCAGGGTTGAGTGCAAAAAAAAATTGGGGGTGTTTTAGACAACGTTACCCTACTTTTGTTTCTTGATTGACTAATATGTTTTTACCTTATAGTTCCTTTCAAACTATAGATTTATCATTCGAAAACTGGTATTTTAGCTTTAGTATCATAGTGCATCATAATTTGCACAGATAAAAAAATGTTTCTTTCTTTTTTTTAGTTCTTTTCCTGGGCACTGCGCTGGGGCAGCCGTGCCCACAGCCGGAGCCTCAATTCCCGTGCCCGTGCCCATGCCCATGCCCATGCCCGTGCCCGTGCCCTTGTCCACCCCAACCTGCCCCAGTGAACCCTGTGACCTGTGACTCGGGGGCGCAGCAGATTGGACCCTGCAACCCCTGCGAGCCTCCTGTCAACTATCTGTATGGGCAGGCTCCTTCGGGTAAGTTTCTAAGAAGAAGAGTATCAGTGCTAGGACAGTAGGGGGAGATTCATTTCATTTCATTTCATTTATTCAATAAACAATGTACATTGTGTCTGAATTTGTTACATAAAAAAAAAATTGAAAAAACAGAAAAAGAAACATAACTCGATAAAAAATCGTCTACATAAAAATTCATTGAAATATTTACATGTCGTACAAGAAAAAAAAAACACAAATATACCATTATAAATATGTCAATATAAAAATAATAATAATATCCAAAGTCAAAAATTAAAATTATAATAAGTACATTCGAATTCTTAAGAGATACGGGGAAACTTTCGTAAAAACCATTAGCTCTTCTCTATACTAATATTTTCGTCAAGTTTTTCTATGGGCGTAAGTCCATAAGAAATGAAATACAAGGTGTCACAGGGCTATGCCACACGGAAGGAAAGTACCTTAAATCTGTACTAATTTTATAAACCTGAAGAGTTTGTTTGGTTGAACGCGCTAATCTCAGAAACGGCTGGTTCGAATTGAAAAAATATTTTAGTGTTGGATAGCCCATTTATTGAGAAAGGCTATAGGCTATATAAAATCACGCTACGACCAATAGGAGCGGAGCATCAACGAAAAATATTAAATGAAAATAGTATTTTTATAATAAACTAGCTGTTGCCCGCGACTTCGTTCGCGTGGAAATTTTGGTATGTATGTGTAAGACTGCCTCGAGTGGTCGCAAGCGTGACTACTAAGTATGAGGTCCTGGGATCGATTCCCGGGTCGGGCAAAGTGTTAAAAAAAAAGAATGTTTATTTCAATTAGATACATAAAGTTATGACACACATTTAAGCAAGGAGATGCTTGGGTTAGGGGGCGTCCATTAATTACGTGAGGCAATTTTGGCCATTTTTCAACCCCCCCCCTCTCCCCTTGGTGAGATGTCGTAAGATTTTGCTTTTAATTTACAACATTAAGAGACTTTTTGCGAGAGCCCTTAGACCACCTTAATCCAGCCCTTCCGCAAAATCCGTTCTTAGCAGACTTTTACTGACTATTTATTACCTCCCTGCCAAATTTCAAGTTTGTAGCACAAAAAATGAAGGACTTTCATACAAACTTGCGAGAGCCCTTAGACCCCCTTAATCCGGCCCTGTCGCAAAATCCGTTCTTAGCGGACGTCTACTAACTATAAACTACCTCCCTGCCTAATTTCATATTTTTACGTCAAGCGGTTTCGATATTTCGTGATGAGTGAGTGACTTTATTTTTTTAATATTTTGCTCTGAAGTTAAAATGCAGTATAGTGCAGCCACATCTAAACGTTAAAGACGTCCTGCGAGTGAAACAGTTATAATCTCAGTTATTAGTTATTTTCGTTTTCACTCCACAATTGTAAATAAAGCCTGCTTAGTATAGAAAAAATGCCTAATACAGCCCCCCCCCCAACTGTTCACCGAATGAAAAATATGTTGAATATACATAAAAAAAACTAAAGTCATCACCAATAGCGTAAAAAGTAGGGTTGAGGTAGATGGGCAAGAAATTCACTATAACGTCGATGAGTACATTTGAGTTTGAGAGTTGCCGAGTCGAGAACGCCTGGAAGAGCTACTGGTCCATGAAGTCGCTGATGAAGGGTGACCTACCTTTATCCCTGAAGCACAATTTCATCGACATGTGCATTCTGCCCAAAAATCAATCGCAAAAGTCCAAACTCAAGGTTGGCCAAAGGGCGATGGAACGTAGCGTATTGGGTATTAAGCTTAGCGACAGAATTCGCAATACCACAATACGCTCAAAAACTGGAATCGCTGATGTGGGCGATAAGATTGCTAGTTTGGAGTGGGATTGGGCGGGCCACGTCTGTAGAATGCACCAGGACCGGTGGGCCAGAGTCGTCACGTAGTGGGTGCCAGAAGACGGGCGTCGTCGCCGAGGGAGGTCTAGAAAACGCTGGTGTGACGACTTAGAAGCGTTTGTGACAGATTGGACGAAGAAAACCGCACGGAGAGAAGAATGGAAGGCAATGGGGGAGGTTTTTGCCCAGCAGTGGGACAATAAAGGCAAAAAAAAAGATTACATCAAAATTATAACGAATGGGTTGCCTAATCATTAAGTCAAGAATATTTAAAACTGCGACAGACCCTAGGCTTGACCGCTTTTACTTAGACAACGTTATACATACTTTCCAATCACATTTAAGCGTAAATTTGTCGACCTGTGTATCCTGCCTATCCTAACCTATGGTACCCAGACATGATCTTTGACGGAGGCTGAAAAGTCCAAACTCAAGGTTTGCCAAAGAGCGATGGATTTTAAACATCAAAATCACCGATTGAATACGCAACACCACAATGCGCTCCAAGACAGGCATCGCCGATGTTGGCGATAAGTGTAAGAGGTTCAAATGACTGAGCGGGTCACATTTCCAGAATGGGACAGGACATATGGGCCAGAATGGTCATACAGTAGGTACCTGAAGACTGTCATCGTCACCGAGGCAGACCCAATAAACGCTGGTGTGACGATTTGGATTCGTTCCTGACTGATTGGCCAGAGAATGCAAAACACCAGGAGAGTTGGAAAGGAAATGGGGAAAGCCTTTGTCCAGCAGTGGGACAGAATAGGCTAATTAAAAAAACAAAACGTTATACCATCGTGTTTGTTATAAAATTACCCATCTGTTTTTTAATACATATTTTAATGAGAAAACAGATGAGTGTATATAGTACCTAGTAGTACACCCACATTTTGTCAGTTATGTTTAACTCCCATGAAATATTTAGCGAGCCTATTGCCATTTTGTATAAAGAACAGGTTGTAAGGTTCTTCATCCTCCATAGAAAAGGGAGGATAGTCCGACCAGACGGGTGTAATGTCTGGTGGGCTATAACTGCCCAACAGTTGTTGTCGGGTACTTCTATATAGTCTTAAGTCGCGGATAACTTTATTTGGGCGATTTATTTGACCCAGGTAGAATTTAGACGTATTTCGATGTTTAGTTCATCACCTGCGTCATAGATGGCGCTGTAGTACTTTTTGTTATTTGTTGTTTTTGTACTTTTTATAGTGCCGATACACCATCAACCGGACACAAAACCAAACTTCGTAGTTGCTACTGAGAATTTGCTGGTGGAAAAACTCAATAACACATTGCCCGACCGGGAATCTAACCCATGACCTCATGCTCGCTTCTGAACACTATACCAATCTATAAAAGAACAATAAAATTCCAAACTGCGATTGATTATTGATATTTTGCAAATCGAGAAGGAAACAGACTTCTAGTAAAGCAAGAACTTTTTGTAGAAATCATCATCATCATTCTCCTGCCGTTATTCCAATTTTTTCGGGGTCGGCGCAGCATGTCATCTTCTTCCATACTTCTCTATTACTTTTTGGAGAAACGTTTGAAGATAAAAGGAGAAAAACGGAAATGCAAACGATGCCAATACAAAAAAAAAAATGGAAATATATAAAAGCATCAAAAAAATATTAAAACAAATTACAAAAAAGTGAAAGTAATAGTGGGGTTTGAACTTGCGACCAGTAGCTTACAGAACGTTCAAGAACCCGCTAGGCTGTTTTCTCTGTTGACATAAGCTTTAAATAGCCATTCTGGTGCTTGTCATAACTGAAACGTCAAACAAATGAAGGATACTGACATAATGCATTATTGCTCACCCCCTTAAGCGAGTAGCGTGATAATATATAGCCTAACATGTGAAGAAGCCTGTAAGGAATATTTGTGCAAAATTTGAACAGGATCTATGCAGTAGTTTTTGAGCCAAGTCGGAACATAAAATTGGATTTTTACGATTTTATTATATGTATAGATCACGCGGACGAAGATCGCGGGCAACAGCTGTTTTAATATAAAACACTTGAGACATCTGAGGTTAGAGTTCTTGCTGGGTTTAATTCCCAGGTCGGGCAAAGTGTTATTGAGTTTTTCCCCAGAAATTTCTCGGCAGAAGCCAGGAGCTTAACGAATTTGTGGCCGGTTGTTGGCATTAAGTCCGGTCCGTATTAAATGTGTACTTGTGACGCTGCCACAAATGAAAAACACCATCGCGATATCAGATTAATATGTTGACAGAAACCTAAAAAATAGTATATTTTTGAAAACCATTTAAATTGCAATGCCTTAACAGGCAACTAAGTTCTAAGAACCTACCTATTGTTAATATCTTCAAAATACTGTACACTTATTTCGCAATAAAGAATTTGAATTTGAACTAGTACCCCACCAGACAACGTTCGTCTGGTCGGAGGATCCTCTCCCACCGTAGGACCTTCACCTACCTAAGTAATATCAGATTCTGTTGTAATGACCCATTGTTTCCACAGGTTCCATCCTAATCAGACCCGGACAGATCAGGTTCCCATCTCCACCCCCAATCGTGGTCCGCCCCGGTGAGATCAGGCTGCCCCAACCACCCGCAATATGGGTGAAGCCAGCCCCAGTCCAGCCTCCTACCCCAGCGCCGATAACGGTGCGACCACCCCCGATTCAGCCCCCGCAGCCGCAACCATTCTACGTGAGGGTGCCGGCTGTGAACCCGCCCCAACCTCCCCCACTGATCGTCCGACCTCCGCCTGTTGCTGTGCCGAAACAACCACCGATTAGGGTAAGGAAATGCTTTATATTGAAGCTGTACTAAGTAGTTCTTTCTTGGACAGACGCTCCATGTAAAATACTGGTATTCAACTGCATCCGGTTAAACTGGAAGCCGACCCCAACATGGTTGAGAAAAGGCAGGCAGATGATGGATTTGCAATGCTGGCAATCTCGTTGGTTTAGTGGCTGCAAAGCCCTACTGCTGAACATGAGGTCCTGGGTTCGATTCTCAGGTCAGGTAAAGTGTTACTGGGTTTTTTCTCCAGGAAATTCTCAGTAGCAGCCACGGAGACTTTCTTTGTGCCCGGTTGACAGCAATAGGCTCGCCCACTATTACAAGGGACTTTAAACATAACTGGTGAAATTTGGGTGTACTAATAGGTATACTTCTGCTAAGTTCCTCCACCATACCCTCATTTGCGAAGCCAAGTATTTCAAAATCATGCATTTGAAAGTCTGACAACTATTTTAGCCAAGGAGTATCAACCCAACTGACTGGGTTGTGGAAGTAAAATCGTGACATCTACCAACCTAACATAGGGTCCATGGTGGATTACAGCCCACTCCCTCACACAGAGCGGAGGCCTGTGTCCCAGCTGTAGGAACGTTGACTAATTATGCAATAACTCGATCTAACATCATCTTTCATCCCCAGGTGCAACCACCACCAGTACAGCCCCCAGTGCCTGCTCCCCTCGTCGTCAGACCACCCAAGATCCTCGTGCCCGCCCCACCGACCATCTGTTTCCGCCCTAACCCGCCCCAGAACTTCAGGACCCTCGGTTCTGCTAGCATTTGCACGTCTAACGGGCAGAGCGACTCGGGTTCGTCTGGTGGACTAGGACCTTGCATATGCCCATGCCCCTGCCCCTGCCCACCCCCTCCTGCCCCGTTGCCACCCTGCCCGTGCCCCTGCCCGTGTCCCTGCCCGCCCCCACCTTGCCCGGTCTGCCCGGTCTGCCCTCCCCCCTGCCCAGTCTGCCCTCCCCCCTGCCCAGTCTGCCCTCCCCCATGCCCAGTCTGCTCAGACTGCCCTCCCTCCTGCTTGTGCCCATGCTAGTAGGAATATGATATCTATATAGTTTTATGTATATATATATTTGATTTAGTATACATTTGTAAGCGAGTGAACGTCCGAAATAAAGTACGGGTAATTTGAGCAAGTATACGTTTTTTGTTTTATTTCTTTTACTTACTATTGCACGCGGTTTCGCTAGCGTGGGTATCGGAAATAGTCCCCCGAGAAAGTCCTATTTATTTATTTAAAATAGGTACGCCAACAGTACATACATTTTACATTTAACAATAAAAGTATACAGGTTAGGGTTCTTATGTAGGTACCAATTATAGGTGTACACAACATTCTTTCAAGAGAATACAGCTATATAACAATAAAGTTATAGAAATAAAATGTAACATAAAATAGAAAACATGACAACTAACACATACACTAATAACAAAAGTAGCTTATACAAAATAACAAATATGCAAATAAAATCTAAAAACTCCTAAAAACTCCTAAGTCCTATCGGGATAAAAATCCTTTGTTTTATCCCAGGTCGTGATCTATCCGTATGATAAATTTCACCGAAATCCACCCAGCCGTTGGAGCGTGAAGGAGTAACAAACATACACACACACAAACTTTCGCATTTGTAAGTGTAGTTGTAACGGGGATGTGATAGTCAAATAGGAAGTCGCTTCTCATAAAATAGTGGTACTCAGCTGAAAGTTTAGAGTATGAATGTGGATGGGTATAAGAGTAGAGGAAGATCAAAGAAACGATGGATGGACTGTGTGAAGGATGAAATGGCTAGAACGGAGGTGACTGCTGAGATGACGAGTAATAAAGAAGTATGGTAGAAGAAGACATGCTGTGCTGACCCCAAATAAATTGGATAAAAGCAGAAGAATGATGATTATGGCTGACAGAATGTGACCTTGACTAAGCGCTCAGGTTTTTCTTCTCGACACTGTTTTCCTTCACTCTCTAAATTAAGGATGGGATGTGGTTTAACCTTTTGATCGCTAGAGCATAAACGCACGCGCGTGTCCTCCACGACAAGTCACAATTTCACCGCAAATACCTACAAAAAGAATAGGGATTCCAAAACGATTTAATTGTTTATTTCGTGTTATAGTGCAGGGCATTTTTTTGTCACTTATTTCACTCGTTGGCGTACAGGGCACGCGCTTGCTTGTCGTATGTATGTGACAATGGCATTCTAAAACTATATTTTGGTGTCATACCAAGTAAGTAAGACAACCAGTCTTACCTACGGGTATCGTAGTACCCAGTTCTAACTGGGTTGTGGAGGTCAGATAGGCAGTCGCTCCATGTAACATACTGGTATTCAGCTGCATTCGGTTAGACTGGAAGCCGACCCCGACGTAGATGATGTAATGGTGTCATGACAGATGTTAATAATAATATTTTTATACTTTAATTTATTGCCAAGAGCCTCGATCAAAATCTGAGGAGGCTCTCGTTAGGCAGATGGATCAAGGACAAGACTTGATTCAGTGCGCGGTACTCCTGGACACGGCTCCTATTGTTAGGAGATTCCTCTCTTTGGAGCCCTGACCGCCGGTAGCTTGGACCCTGTTCCCGATACCGGTGGGCTACAATTTTTTTATTTTTTTTTAGAAATGTTTAAAAATGTATAAAAATTGTAAGGAAATAAATAAAGGATTGTTTTTAGTTTAGACCAAAACTTTGAGGCCTCAAAGGCCCCCGGTTGAAGTTTATGGGAATAAAAAAATAAATTATAACAAAAAATCAAATACATACATTTTATTAGCCAATGAGATAGATACATACATTAATAATTTTATAAAAATTATGAACAATACATTTTTTTTTCAATTCAGGTGTAATATTTCAAGACAAGACTTTACAAAAATACAACAAAAATTATAATAAACTGAGATCAGTGTGCTTATCTAAACGTAACTTTGGAAAAAATCTACAATTTTAAACACTTTTTTTTTTTACAAAATTCTGTAATTTTGAAATGGTAACCAAAACGGCCAAAATGATTTAAATTACTTTTCAACATTAAACACACATTACAAAACCAACTATATCTGCTTAAATATACACCTGAAGTTTTTTTAATTTGCCTTTTTCTTAGTTTATAATCAGAGAACCATTATATGAGCCTGGTCGTTGAACCTACCACTAGAATTAGATGTTACCATGGGCACAGCCCCAGAAATCTGTGTGTTACTGTCGAAGTAGGCCGAGGACGTGTTGGTATTTATAAAAAAGGACGTCCAAGTCCGAGGCCTAAACCTCCGAGTCCTAAACCCCCGAGACCACCGAGGCCACCGTATCCAAGGCCACCGAGACCGAGGCCACCGTATCCGAGGCCACCAAGACCGAGTCCTCCTAAACCGCCAAGGCCTCCGTATCCGCCAAAACCGTAAGAAGGTCCAGATTCACAAACGGTAGCACTTCCCAGGCCTCCAATTCCGAGGCCCAAACCGCCTAGGCCTCCTCCGTATCCGCCAAAACCGTAAGAAGGTACAGATTCACAAACGGTAGCGCTTCCTAGGCCTCCAAGTCCGAGGCCTAAGCCGCCTAGGCCTCCTCCGTATCCGCCAAAACCGTAAGAAGGTACAGATTCACAAACGGTAGCGCTTTCTAGGCCTCCAAGTCCGAGACCTAAGCCGCCTAGGCCTCCTCCGTATCCACCAAAACCATAAGAAGGTACAGATTCACAAACGGTAGCGCTTCCTAGGCCGCCAAGTCCGAGGCCTAAGCCGCCTAGGCCTCCTCCGTATCCGCCGAGTCCTCCAATTCCACCTAATCCACCGAGTCCTAATCCACCAAGTCCACCGAGGCCTAAACCGTTTAGTCCTCCGAGTCCTCCCAGGCCTCCATAACCGAGGCTCGGTACAGATTCGCAAACTGTCGCGCCTCCATTTCCACCTAATCCTCCCAAACCGAGGCCTCCTAATCCACCGAGTCCTCCATAACCTCCAAAGCCTCCGCCGAAACCGTAACTGGGAACGGACTCACAGACCGTAGCACCGCCTCCACCACCCAATCTTCCCAAACCGAGTCCTCCTAAACCGAGGCCCCCATAACCGATATTCGGTACAGACTCACACACAGTGGCTCCTCCTAATCCACCCAGCCCTCCCAAACCGAGACCTCCTAAACCGAGGCCTCCATAACCGATGTTCGGCAGAGACTCACACACAGTGGCTCCTCCTAATCCACCTAGTCCTCCCAAACCGAGTCCTCCTAAACCGAGGCCTCCATAACCGATATTCGGTAGAGATTCGCACACAGTGGCTCCTCCTAATCCACCCAGTCCTCCCAAACCGAGTCCTCCTAAACCGAGGCCTCCATAACCGATATTCGGTAGAGACTCACACACAGTGGCTCCTCCTAATCCACCCAGTCCTCCCAAACCGAGTCCTCCTAGACCAAGGCCTCCATAACCGATATTCGGAAGAGACTCACACACCGTGGCTCCTCCTAAACCACCCAGTCCTCCCAAACCGAGTCCTCCTAAACCGAGGCCTCCATAACCCCCACCGAAACCGTAACTAGGAACAGATTCGCAGACGGTGGCACCTCCTAAGCCTCCGAGGCCTAAACCAAGTCCTCCGAGTCCCGCTAGGCCTCCGATTCCGCCTAGGTACCCCAGGCCTCCTAAGCCAAGGGGGCCTGACTCACAGACTGTCGCGCCTAGGCCCGGCAGGTAGTTGGGGCCCGACTCGCATAGTGTAGTCTGCCCTAAGTTCAAGGGGTTGCAGCGTGCGACGCACAGGAATGCTGGGGAAAAGTGTTTTTGGTTAATTTTACAATTAGGTGAGATGAAGATGTGGTAGGATTGATGAACTGGATAATTTTCTGCAGCATTATTCTTGAAGGCTGTTGTTAAACATTTATTTTGAAACTGACACTAGAAATAATATTAATATCTATATCTATATACATATAATAAAATCGTAAAAATCCAAATCGATGTTCCGACATTGCGCAAAAACTACTGCATAGATCCTATTCAAATTTTGCACATATATTCTTTATAGGCTTCTTCAAATGTTAGGCTATATATTATCACGCTATTTGCTTAAAGGGGTGAGCAATATTGCATTATATACGAATTCTTCAATTGTTTGACGTTTCAGCCATGACATGCATGAGAACAGCTATTTAAAACACATTTCAACGGAGTAAACAGCGTAGCGGTTTCATGATCGCTCTGAAAAAACTACATACTGGGCTTACACCCAGTACCCTTCACGAAGCCGTCAAACAAGCATTATGTACATCACGAAAATAAATATTGCTGGGAAACGACTTTTTTTTTGGGTTGAAAAATCACGTTTTACGGTAGTACTCAATTTAACGCACTCAAAACATTATGCTGATGGGTGCATTGAATAGTAGACGGGTCATGGAGGTATTTAAAGTAAAGGTATAACCTTAAAACTCGTGTTAAAAACATGGGAAAAAGGTGGAACTTTGACCTCCAATATCTTTGTAACTAGGAGGTTTCCAGATATGGGCCAGAACAAAAATTATCACAATGACGGGGAGAACAAGTGCCTTTCGGCTTCTTTAAGGGTCTATTTACACCCTTTATATAAACACGCTGTTGGAGGTAGGCAGGGACTATCGAATGCCAGCTGCTGCGATCTCTACATACTAAATAAGATAATTTTTCTTACATATTTCAATATGTTTTTTATCAAAATATATTATTAATAGAATTTAATTTCACTTACCAGCTAACACAATTGCCTTTGATGCCATTCTGTGGTATTGACAGTCTGTGTTAAAACTCCAAAAATGTTCACCTTATATACTAAAAAAAACTAATTTCATTTATTGTTAAAATCATCTTTTACGCCCCGATAACTTTACCGAAACGGATGATCATCGAAAAATATTTTGAGAAAAAATGGTTATTGAAATTGCTTAATTAAAAAATGTTTTTTAAAACATTTGGAAATTAAATTCCTTTGATGTATAAGTATAACTTGATTGTAACTTGAGATATTGATTCAAGTGGTAAGATTTACTCATTATTCTCCTGCCGCTCATCGTCATCTGCCTGCCTTTTCCCAACTATATTGGGGTCGGCTTCCAGTCTAACCGGATGCAGCTGAATACCAGTATTTTACACGGAGCGACTGCCTATCTGACCTCCAACCCAATTAGTACTGGGTAATACGATACCCCTTGGTAAGACTGTTTGTCAGACTTTTTGGGCCACTGACTACCTAACGACTGTCAAAGATCTACAAATGACACCCGGGACCAACGGCTTCGTGCTTTCCGAGGCATGAAGGAAACTCGGTATGTAATAGGTGGTCACCCATCCACAGACCAACCTAGGCAAGCACGGCTTAACCTAAAGATCGACCCGAGCGGCTGTTATTATTAAGCCACGAGCTCCTCATACTTATTACACACAGCTTATTCTCCACCCTAATTTATTTGCGGTCGGCGCAGCATGTCTTCTCCTTCCATACTTCTCTATTACTCGTCATCTCATCAGACATCTCCTTTCTAGCTATATCATCCCCACACAGTCCATCCATCGTTTCTTTGGTCTTCCTCTGCTGCTATAGCCATCCACTTCTTCTTCTTCAATCGGTCCCTAATTACTGAGGATCGTGATCAATCGACCCCTTTAAACGGACAATCTGCCTCCATCGACTCCGGTCCTAAGTTGCCATCACCACCTGCTGAAATTTGCTTGAGGACATAGCCTCTTTCACTTGGTCGGACCATCGTGTTGGCGACCGGCCTCTTGCTCTCTTGCCTTCGGTATTGCCAACAATGACCAGCTTTTCACGGCTGCTATCCACCCTTCGCATTATGTGGCCGAAATAGGTCAAAATACGCTGTAGGCAAACTGTAGCCAGCCACATTCATACTGAAAGTAAATGCTATGACAACTGGTTTCCACACAACTTTTCAGTCGTTTTTTTTTGTAATTTTATTATTTCCATTCATCTACTACAGTGGTGGCGGCCACCCCATCCCCAACGCAACCCAGGCAGGCGCATTACTTTGTGTAATATATTTCATCCCCACTGCTCTCAAAACGGTGAAGGAAAACATCGTGAGGAAACCGGCATGTCCTAGAACCAAACATTCGAAGACATGTGACATCTACCAACCCGCACTGGGCCCGCGTGGTGGTACAACCCACTGTCTCTCATAGAGAGGTCCCAGCCGTGGGAACATTAAAGGCTGATTTTGGATATTAACTTGTTTGTGAATCTGTGAACATTGTAGACTTTGTAGATTCCCAGCTGCTTGTTAACTTTGTATCTTTTTTTTACATCTTTTGTGTAGTAAACAACTACTTATTGTCGGGCCTACGCTGTCCCCCCATACTTAAGTACAAATGCTGTAACATGATAATATTGTAATACCAAATGATTTGAAAAAAGTAACCATGGAGTTTCTTGCCGGTTCTTCTCCATAGGAAACGACCAACCCGAACCGTGCACTTTTTTGTCGACGTTTTATAAGTGCCCATCTAGGCCTATGTGAAATAAAATATTTTGATTTTGATTTATATGATATACCTCTGCTGAACCCTTTAATGGCGTGATGTTTTATTTCGTATCAGGTGATATGTTAATCAATCATATTTCAAAAATATTTATATAATTAAATTTTTAATGTGAAATTAAGCATGACATCTACAACTACTGAATTTCAATCGTATTTCTGAGAATTTGAGTAGATATTTGAACAACTGTGCTTGTCAATGTTTTTATTAGGGCTATACCTATATAAAGGTAGCCATATATAGTTTTCAGTTTGATTCAAATCGCAATGAGAACACTACTACTAATTTTATTATTAGGTACGTATACAAGATGTAAACGGACCATTCACCAAGTCTTCAGCCACACATTCTGTACATCAAACTAAGTCTACGCAAAAATTATAGCTAGGAAACGATTTTTTTAATTTTTTTATTTAGAAGGTTCCTAGATACGGTCCAAAATAAAAAAATATATCGAAATGTCGGTGAGAACAATTATGGATTGATTTTTCGCCCCTGTAAATCCTTATATTACTCAATTTTCATCTAAATCGTTAGAGCCGTTTTAGAGAAAGTAATTACTAATATATCAATATTGCTCGTTTAATAGTATAGGATTACATAACTGGCGGAATCAGTAAGTAATTCTTCTGTAGGTACATCTCTACTGAACTCTAATTATAATTGTATAAAATTCTCGTGTCACAGTCTTTGTGGTCACACACCCCCGAAACGGCTCGACCGATTTTTATGATTTTTTTAATGTACATATATTTGATAGGTATGAGAATAGGTCGTAAAGTTTATTTCACACCGCTACTAGGGCGCGAGCGAAGCCGCGGGCAAAAGCTAGTGTTGTATATATATATTTTTAATTTTCCAGGTGTTCTTCTGCACACTGTAGCTGGTAACCCTGGCTTCGGATTCGGAGTTGACACCGAAAAGAAACAAGTACTGTTTCGATATAACTTCCTACCTAGGATACCTCCTAAACTCACAGATTTACCAATACCCAGTTTTTCTGTAAATCCTTAGTGGCCTAAATGGGGTCTTGGGGGTCTTAACACCTTCTTTTAGGGATCTGAACGACTTTTAAGCGTTTCTTTTGGAGAACTTGTAACCATTAAAGAAGAAGGCGTGAAGTGCTTTTATGGAGGTTTGGGAGCATTCAGAGTGTTTTGAAAAGATTATCTATTTGGGGTCTTAACCGGGATGTAACGATATTGACCCCCAAAAGGTCCTTTACCTTTTGGGGGTCAATATTGTTACCTAAATCCCAGTTTTTGTTAATTTTATTTTTAAGCTAGTTGAGAGTTTTTAAGAGTATTCGAGCTCGAGCCAATTACGAAGATTTGTACCTTAGCTTAAAAATGACTATGTATCTTATTCTAATAAATAATAATATTTATGTTAAGCAAGTAGTTGAGAAATATAAACATCTATTTTGGTAGTTGTTTTTATTTATTTATGTCAACCTACATCGTCCATGATTTTTTAGAGGTACCTACCTAATTAAGTTCAAATGCTTAACAACATTTTTAGCAGCTGTAGATATGCCCGTTTACACTCTAAATTCTATATCATCATCCTCTTCCTGCCCTTGTCCCATGTTACTTGGGGTCGACGCAACTCGTTTTTTTCTTCCATTCTCCTCTGCCAACCGTCACGCTATCATTTACTCCTTTTTATTTCAAATCATTCCTGACACGATCTATCTATCGTTTCTTTGGTCTTCCTCTCCCTCTCCGTCCATCAACGTTTATATTCATCACTCTTTCAGTCACATGTGATTCGTCCCTCCTCATCACATGCTCATACCAAGACAGTCGATTCCCTTTCAAACACATCATTTCACACATTTCATTTGTTTTATCTTATTCTTGTGTTTACTTTTATATAATTTTTGTTTTATTGTGAATTCAACCATTTTTTTTTGTTTTGTTGTGTGTGAGTCTAATAAATACTTTTTCTTTCTTTCTTTCAACTTTTCTCTAACTTTATCCATTCTTGTCACACCACAAATCTTCAAACTTTTTTTTACCATCTTATCTCTTATTCTTTATTGCACACAAAAAACAAAAAATATACATACAAATTGCAATAATATAGCTTATGTACAATGGCGAGCTTAACCCAGAATTGGGTTTTCTTACAGCAAACCAAATTTCGATTGCGAAATTTGCATAAGAGGATATACCTATTGCATGAACAGAAACATCTCAAAACTTAAATTAATTAATTTTATAAACTAAACTACATACATACAGTATAATACACGTCATACATACAATATACATATATACAATAAAATGCCTATAGAATCCTATTTGCTTACATATTGATAATTTCGACAGGAAATGTTCGCTTATTCCTTTCCTGAACACTTTTAACGAAGGGCTATCCCGCAAGGAGTGTGGAAGTGAATTCCAAAGGCGCACAGCACGAACAGTAAATGATCCATCATACCGACTTGAGGAGTGAGGAGGGAAACGAAGGAGAAGAGATGATGATGACTGACAAGATTTACCTCTAGGAACAAGGTACTCAAAGCGTTCCCGAAGATATGAAGGAGCTTTGGAGCATCTTAGTCAGAGCCCAGCATTCTGACGCATACAGTACGACTACGTTCTCTAAATTCTACATGAATGCCTTAGTAAAAGATCACTGTTTAATTTTCTACGCTCAGTTCAACACCTAGAGTTGAAATTCCAAGTCGAAATTCCAATAGTTTTGCTAGTCATAACGCTAACATAAACAGTCGAATTTCAAGACATTTACCCCCAGCTGTTTACATCACAATGACATCCACATAGACAGCCATGTATACGTCAGTTGAGCCTAGACGTCCAGACTGGACACTCTCCCAGCCTGTCTATAAGTCACGTCAGACCGTCAGACTGAGTGACACGCAGATTTAGCTTCACGTCAGGGTGAACTGTCGGAGGCACAACGTTAAAGCCTGGGCCACGAGCTACGCGCTCAAGCGACGCCGAAAGCGGAGCAAACTGAAAGTTCTTTACAGCACAGTTTTTTACAGCCACGTCTGACTGCGACGCGACGGTGCTCTCGCGATAGAAACAAGAATCTCGAACAATTCGCTTGAAACATTTCGCATCAGCCTGGACTGTGTACAAGGTTTACGAAGACGCGCTCCAAAAAAAATTAGTTAAAAAATTATACATACAAGGTGTAAACGGACCCTTCACGAAGCCGTCAACTTAGCAATCTGTACATAGTCTAAGTAATTCTAGACAAAAATTATTTCTGGGAAACGATTTTTTTTATTGGGGTTGAAAAGTCACGATTTACCGTAGAACTCGCTGTAACGCACTGGAAACATTGTGCTGATGGTTGCATTGAATAGTATAGTTATAATAACCTTAAAAACTAGTATTAAAAAACAAACTTATGAAAAAGTTGGAACTTCGACCTCCAATATCTCCGTAACTAGAAGGTTCAAAGGTATGGTTTGGAATAAAAAAATAGAGAACAAGTGCTTTTCGGCTTCATTAAGGGTCTATTAACACGCTTTATGTAATTTTTTTTCTGGCAGATGGACTAAGGTTTTGACCAAGTGATGGCCAAGGTTGGGCCTGAGAAACCAGAGCCATCTAAAAGGTCGTTACGTTGACGAAAGAGAAAGGGGAGGTCTTTGCCCAGCAGTGGGAAACTAAGTAGGCTAGAACAAAAATAATCAGAAGTGAAATATTTTACGATTTATCTGCAATCTTGCCTTGAAACGATGGAAGGACTGTGTGACGGATGATATGGCTAGAAAGGAGGTGACTGCTGAGATGACGAGTAATAGAGAAGTATGGGAGAAGAAGACATGCTGCGCAGACCTCAAATAAATTGGGATTATCATCTGCCTAGCCTTTTCCCAACTATATTGGGGTCGGCTTCCAGTCTGACCGGATGCAGCTGAATACCAGTATTTTACATGGAGCGACTGCCTATCTGACCTCCACAACCCAGTTAGTACTGGGTAATACGATAACCCTTGGTAAGACTGGTTGCTAGATTTTTTGGTCCACTGACTACCTAACGACTGTCAAAGATCTACAAATGACAGCCGAGACCAACGACTTAACGTGCTTTCCGAGGCACGGAGGAAACTCGGTATTTAATGGGTGGTCACCCATCCACAGACCAACCTAGGCAAGCACGGCTTAACCTAAACCCACGAACTCCTAAATTGGGATTAGGGTAAGGGCAGCATCTGCAACCTAGCCATTATTTTAAATGCGCCCTCTAAAGTCACAGTTTTGAACCCAACTTGGGTTCAAGTCTACGACTTCGACATGTTTGCATGATTATTATTTTAATAAATAGTAATTTGTGTATATAAATATTTGCTATAAAATTCGGTAAATAACATTAAAATTGATTTCGTATTAATTTTGTTTGGTCTAGACATTTAATAATGTATTATGTGCTGAAGTTTTTTAAGTGGAATATAACATCAAGTTAAATTATTTATTTTAATTAGATTTTATGTAGCTATTACTAAATTGATAGACTACCTCGTTGGTCTAGTGGTCGCAAGCGCGACTGCTGAGCATTAGGTCCTGGGTTCGATTCCCAGGTCTGGCAAAGTGTTATTAGCAGTGATCGGAGTAGGTAGATTGAACTGGGGTCATTGATCCGAAACGTATATATTACTATGGACATTCCTCCGGAATTGGTGGATTATTGGTGTGTTTGTTTTTATTATTCAACAGATAAATAATGAATTAATTTAGTTTTGATACCTTCCTTTAAATTTTGAATTGAGTAGTAATAATATCACTAACAACATTAACAATATTTAATTGAATCCGGAAATACCGGAATTACTTTCCGGAAAAATGGCTTATCCATGTTATTCTTTCTGTGTGCATTTATGATACAAGTACCAAAAATCAATCTACCTACTCCGATCACTGGTTATTAGGTTTTTACATCGGAATTTCTCAGTAGCAGCCACGGAGTATGGATTTGTGTCCGGTTGATGGCATTAAGCTCGCCCCCTATTTCATGGGACTTAAACATAACTGGCGAAATGTGGGTGTACTATTAGGTACACCTCTGTCAAGCCTTTCGGGGATTTTCCTCCGTGCCTCGGAAAGCACATTAAGCCGTTGTCCCGTCTGTCAGTGGCCTGAAAGTTTGACAACCAGTCTTACCAAGGGGTATCGTATTACCCAGTACTAACTGGGTTGTGGAAGTCAGATAGGCAGTCGCTCCATCTAAAATACTGGTATTCAGCTGCATTAGGTTACACTGGAAGCCGATCCCAATATAGTTGGGATAAAGGCAGGCAGATGATGATAATATACGTAGGACACTTTGGGTGGCGTCTCTCCAATAATAGTGACTATAGATCTGAAGGTGATTTTATACAGGCTGTTACAGATTCATCTCATGAATATAAACAATTTTAAAGTTGAGGCGACACGTAACTCGATAGTAAAAGCATTAAAACCTTGTGGAGCTCGTCCAGGAACATACAACACAATTTAGAAGTTCATTCGATGCTTCTGAGCGATTGACTACAGGGTGTAAGGGACAGCCCTCCACAGACTGATGGGGTGAATTCAGTATATCATACTAAGATGACCGGTACAAGAAATTATTTCAGGAATGTTATGGGAATCTAATAAATTTGATTTGTTTTATTTCCTCGTACGCAATATATCTGTGGCAAAGCGCACGTAGCGAACGGCAAGCGCGACGACGAGTTCGATGAACTCTGTAGCTGTGCAGGAAGTGAACAGCTGATTTCACGCGTCGTTCGTTAGAGTATTTCAACATCCATTGTTGGATTTTTTATTTTAGCCGTATTATTTACATAAATGGAGTGCTGCGTACAGGGAATGTAATTTTACATTGAAATAAAGGAATAGTAACTGGAAAAAAAGAACCAGCAAGAAACGGTCGGTCGTTTCCTATGGTTCTTCTCCATAGGAAACGACCGACCCGAACCGTGCACCTTTTCTCGACGTTTTAAAAGTGCCCATGTAGGCCCATCTGTGTGTTCGCCTCGATGAGAGTTTCTCCGATTGGTGTAGCCTCACCGAGGGTGTTCCTCAGGGTAGCGTTCTCTCTCCTCTTCTTTTTTCAATTTTCATAAACATGGTTACCAGTGTAATCTCTTCCAATTTCCATCTTTATGCAGATGACTTGCAGCTGTACCGGCATTTTATTGTAGCTGATGCGGATTCCGCCATTGCTGCTATGAATCATGACCTGGCTTGTATCAGCGCCTGGGCTAAGTCATTTGGATTGCAAATTAACCCTACTAAATCTCAGGCCATGATCATAGGTAGCCGGTTTGTCCGTGGTGCGGCCGTTGTTGCATCTTTGATGCCGTTGTACCTCGATGGTGTTCGCATCGACTATACAGATACCGCCAAAGATCTGGGTGTGACTATTGATTCTCATCTGTCGTGGCGAGCTCAAGTCAATGACGTAAGCCGTAAGGTACATTTCTCTTTTCATTCGCTGAAATGCCTTCAGAGTCTCCTGCCTTTGAAGACTAAAATTGCTTTGGCTCAAACACTTATTCAGCCGATAATAGATTATGCCGATGCCTGCTACCTGGATGCTACTGAGGAGCTGTTAAATAAGCTTGAGCGCTTGCAAAATTTATGTATTCGCTTTATTTTTGGTCTCCGTAAATATGACCACGTTTCTCACCTTCGCAAAGAACTCAAGTGGCTCCCAATCCGCCTTCGCAGGAACACTAGGATCCTATGTCTCCTCTTCAATATCCTACACAACCCGTCCTATCCTTCTTACCTGCGCGAGCGTTTTTCTTATGCCCGCCCGACTGACGCACCGTGTAGATCGTACCTTAGATCCCTGCTTAAATCCCATCCTCATAAATCCAGCTATTACTCATACTCCTTTTCCGTTCATGCTGTAAGGTTGTGGAACTCACTTCCGCCTAGCATTCGTGATTTGAAGACCATTGCATTGTTCAAGGCTAGAGTGAAAGAGCATTACCTTTCCTCTCAATCATGATTTATTATATATTTGTATTATTTTATATATCTTAATATTATGTTTTTATTTAAGTATATATTAATATTAACTTATATGTGTAGTTATATATAATATTTTAGGTTAAGTTAGGTAAGGCACATAAACACATTATTCTCTTCCTTTTCCCACACACTATTGTCTACATTTCTTTTTCATTTCTCCTTTTGCAGGTCTGCTGGCAGAAATTTCGTATGAAATAAGCAGTACCTATGTACTCATGTATTATAATGTTATTTTCCTGTGTTGTCTACTGTGTGTACATAAATAGTAAAATAAATAAAATAAATAAATAAATAATTTTTAGGAAAAAATAACCTACAAATAAATTAAAACGAATTTTATTATATAAATAAACACACACACCTTAACATATATTTATTTTATATTTAAACCAAGAAAAACTTAGTTTTTATTTGATTATCAACGTCTATAACAAAATTTAAAGTTGATTTTTAATATGTATTCAAACGTATCGATAGATTTAAAAATATAAAACCAATTAAATACAATTTTGAAAGTTACATTCTCAAAAATAAGGTTCAATGTCGTGTGTACCAGTAATTTCTAAGGAAATCATATAAAAACGATTAAAAATAATTTGTTTTGCTTGTTTTAAGAAATGTAGTCCAATGATTAGTTGTAACAATGGTTGTTTTAAGTGTATTTATTTTATTCATAATTTTTGGTAAGTGAAAAACAGCATTCTCCGGCCCGTATCCCAATTTATTTGGGGTCATAGCAGTGAATCTTCTTCTCCCGTTCTTATAGTGTTTATTATATTTCATACCAGCTTCTGTCCGCGACTTCGTACGCGGATCCTGTTGCTTATGCCAGCGACAACAGGGTCGTCAAAATCGAAGATCTGAAACGTCTGATGTCGAATTCTAAGAGCCCGGGGACGGGAAAACAACGGGATGTGCGAGACGATTCGAGATGTTCCATATCTTTCATTTTTGTAAGTCAGAAGTCGATGCGTAGATACGCTTGGAACTCAAGCGCAATTCTCTATCCGTGAACGTCTCCGACTTGCGAGACAATGCGTGACGTTCACGATCAGCGGTCAGTCGCGCATCTCGTTCCGCACTTGTCTTTAGAGACCTCGAAGTCGATGTGTATATACGCTGAGAACTCAAGCGTAATTGTCTTTCCGTGAACGTCTCCGACTCGCGAGACAATGTATGACGTTCATGATCAGCGGTCGCGTCATATTCTTCACAGTTCTCTAGAGACCTGGATGTAGATGCATAAATACGCTGAGAACGCAGGCGTGCTTCGCGATCCAAAGAGGTTTCCACGGAGCGAGTTGCAGCCTGATGTTCTCGAACAGCATCAAGTCTCTCCTGACGTTTTTCGGTAGATTCTTGGGATCTTATGATCATCAATCTTTTAGCTCCTTTGGAACATTGGGAAAGATTTGACCTCTTTTTAGTCATGGTTATAGTTTTATTGTGAAGATACCTGATCAATTAAAATCTAAGTGACTGCTCCCCTGCGTTACCGGGTAGGCTACTATAAGTGGAAAAGGAAATTAAACACTCAAATAACATAAGCCCGAAGGCATATTTATTCGATAAAATAAAAAAATAAATGGGAGTTTTGTCCAGTAGAGTCAAATTTTCAATGATATACCGTCGTCATCGAAAATCAGCCCTAAACTGTTACCGCCTTCACCGCGTGGAGGTACTCCCAGCTTATTATAATTCCCCGCTTATTATATTTTATAATAATTATACAGTGAAATTAGTGATAGCTTTGATTTCCACATCAGATGTTTCTGATCTTCGATTTTTATAAGTCAATAGGAAATGCCCATCAGACCGAACAACTTTTGTTAAGACGTCATTCCTATATGTGTTATGGTGTAGCTAGGTTCTTGGATTTCCACAACAGGTGTTCCAGATCTTCGATTTTTATAAGTCAACAGAGAGTGCTCATCAGATTGAACAACTTTTGCTAAGACGTCATTCCTACATGTGTTATAGTGTAGCTGGGCTCTTGGAGTTCCACAACAGGTGTTCCAGATCTTCGATTTTTATAAGTCAACAGAGAGTGCTCATCAGATTGAACAACTTTTGCGAAAACGTCATTCGTATATATGTTATAGTGTAGCTGGGCTCTTGGAGTTCCACATCAGGTGTTCCAGATCTTCAAATTTATTCTCTCAGCAGAAAATGCTCATCACGTGGAATAATTTTTGCTATGGTACCATTTTTGTATCTCTTATAGTTTAGCTGGTCTGTTGCGGTCCTGCATCAGGTGTTCAAGTTTTCAAGATAAATTATAGCCTATATGTTGTGCAGACTTAATACCTATACAACAACAAAAAAATCATTCAAATCCGTCCAGTAGTTCCGAAGATTAGCGTGTACAAACAAACAGACAAACAGACAAACAGACATACAGACAAACAGACAGATTTTTTTTTTTGGATTCGTGCTCTATTACTGTTTCTAAACCCACCCCAATTTTTATTTTTTTAATATATTCAATGTACAGACACAGTTTTTTTACAGTCTTATTATATGTATAGATATAGATAGTTGTTTTATATTATAACCCGAGCACTGTTTATTTTATTTTCATATTTATGTAAAAAATTCTTCTTCCGTACGTTTTTTCACGGGTGACAACTGAAAACCAACGCTGTGCTGGCTCCCCATAGTACAGCATCATGCTGAGTGGTAACCTGCTTGTCGCAGTCACGACGTGCAAGATGTTAACGTATTTTTTTCGTTTTTTGTCCCGTCCTGTTGAATTTATAAATATTTGTTATGCGTTTTATGTTTATTGTATTGTTTTGTCATTTTGTATGATGCACGTCATGTCTCTGCGATAAATAAATATTTTTTCTTGCTTTCTTCTTCCATACTTCTCTATTACTCGTCATGTCAGCAGTCATCTCCTTTCTAGACATAATCATGTTGAACACAGTCCATCTCTGCCTAGTGTCTTTTGGCCTGAAAGTCTGACAACCAGTCTTACCAAGGGGTATCGTTTTTCTCAGTACTAACTGGGTTTTGGAGGTCTCCATGTAAAATACTGGTATTCAGCTGCATCCGGTTAGACTGGAAGCCGACCCCAATATAGTTGGGAAAAGATAGGGAGATGATGATGATGATGATGAAACGTAATTGGTGGTCATAGTTGCCATTGCAGGTATACCCTGGATAAGGCTGCCACAAGAGCGTGGAGCTTGGCACAAGCAAAGAGAGGCCTATGCCCAGCAGTGGGGCTGTGGATGATGATGATGATGCTACCTTCGTGATCTTATAACATAACATCACGCCTGTAATCACTAAAGTGTTAGGCAGAGGTATATCTAATATTACACCCACATTGCGCCTGTCATGTTTTAAGTCCCATGTAATAGGGGGCCAGCCTATTGACAAGTCCAGACTCCGCCTATTGAGAAATTCCTGATGGAAAAATCTGATAACTTTTGTCCCGTGTAATCGAACCCAGGGCCTCATGCTCAGCAGTGACGCTTGTGACCACTCGGCCAAAGAGGCAGAATGATGCGCCGAAATTTATTTGGCATAACACACTTGGCATAATCTTCTTTAAACGAATATTTTTAAGGCATAAAAATTATTTAATATAATTATTGTTTGGCCGAATGTTTATATGACCAAATTTACTGTGGCATACTTGTAAAAAGCCAGAACTTTATTTGGCATAATTACTCCGCTGTTATGCAAAATAATATTATGCCATAAAACGTTCTGCTATAAAGGGTTATATTTAGTGTTTAATCCCCAGAATCCTCAAAATTGTTGAGCAATGCTGTCAACACCTACTGCACCCTGCCCTGCCCGTTCATGTGTCCTGCTCAACAACCCAAGACTCTCAGCGTCATCCAGCTGCCTCCCAGAAGACCGACCCCTATCCCTATAGGCAGGTCTTCGGAATATGGTATATAGCTACTGTAAAATGTTATGCGTGAACTAGCTTAAGCCCGCGGCTTCGCCCGCGTGGAGTTCGATAATTGTCCCACGGGATCATACTACTGGAATAAAAAGTATCCTATGTATTAATCCAGGTTATAAACTATCTGTGTGCCAAATTTCATCCAAATCCGGTCGGTAGTTTTTGCGTAAAAGAGTAACAAACATCCATCCTCACAAACTTTCGTATTCATAATATTAAGAAAGATATTCACCAAGAACGCTATGGCTCAGCTTAAAAATATGGAGAGATCGCAATCAGTTCGCGAAATACCAAAGTGAAATTGGTCAACACGCTGGTCTTTTCAATTCGGATACGGAGCAGAAACTTGGACCTTGAGAAAGGCCGACCGAGCTCGTATAGACGCCTTCGAGATGTGGTGCTGGAGGAAGTTGCTTCAGATACCCTGGACTGCATTCCACACCAACGAGTCCATCCTTCGCGAGCTCAAAATAAAGACCAGGCTCTCGATGACCTGTCCCCGCAGAGTTTTGGAATTTTTCGGCCACATAGCGAGAAAAGATGGCAATAACCTCGAACAACTGATGGTTACCGGCAAGGTGGACGGTAAACGACCAAGAGCAGCACCCTTTGCCATGGTCAGACCAGATAGGCTCTTCTCTTGATACGAAATTTCATGGTGCGCTTCACGTGGCCAAGGACAGTCAGAGATGGCGAAACATCGTCAGGGAAAAGATGTTTTCAAGGGAGGATCACGACCCTCAGCAATGAGGAGTGCGACTTGAGGAGGAGGATTCACCAAGAAATGATGCCTGTGTTTCTGCCAGATGCAACGTATACCAGAATCGTGTGGTCATATTTTTGGGTGTGGTACAGTCCTACATCATATTCGTGACAAGTAATCAGCTTGACCATACAAAACTGAATACCTCATAGACCCAAATAATTTCGTTTCGTATGAAAATGTTGGCGGGAGCGTCGACTGCGACCCAGAGGGTCTAGAATGACCGCTTAAGCAGAAACATTATCTTAACTTCCTAACTAATATTATAAATGCGAAAGTAAGTTTGTTTGTTACCTTTTCACGCCTAAACCACTGAACCGATCATCCTGAAATTTTGCATATACGTTGTCAGATGTACAGAAACGGACATAGGGTACCTCCAAAAAAAATTCTGTTCCCGAGGAAAACAACAATAACGTTTTTTATGATAATAAATGGCGCCGCGTGTCTTTCGAATCAGAGTACAACCCGAATTAACTGTCAAATTCTAAATTAACGCGAGCGAACCCGCGGGCGAAAGCTAGTAGGATAATAATATGAATTGCGTTGCAATTCTTAAAATGTTTACAAAGACATAATTCATAATAATAACTCCGTCTGTAACTATTTTAAGTCCGACGTCTATGCTGCGTATCGATACGTGGCAAAAATTGAACGGCGCAGATAACGTGTCAAACCTCTGCACATCCTACGTGGCAAGCGCCGGTCGACTTTAGTTATATCATTGAAGCTGCTACAAGTACGACCACAACCAGCCATCAGAACAGGTGCGACCTAACTTTGACGGTACGGTTGAGCTATTGACTACTGCGCTGCGTGTCGCGGGCTAAATTCCCACACGGAACAAATATGTGTATGGCCTACCGGTAGTTGTTCCGGGTCTGGCTATTAGTGTATGTGAGTTTAAATGTTTGTAAACGCACCCACGATACAGGAGAGATTCCTCTGCAGTCAATCTTATGCCCATTGTTGCAAGAGATCCCTTAGTATCCTATTACCCACTAGCTGTGCCCGCGGCTTCGCTCACGTGACCACGTATTCTTTTGTCAATGTCAAAGTTATGAACGAAAAATATAGATGCAACTCATGATCTATCCTGGGCCCCAACGGTTAATAGCATTAAAAACTACAAACAATGCTTTAAGTTTGGTTTTTCAACGCACTGAAATGCATTCATTGCGCACTTATAAAGTCTCTCCACTTTGGTTGCAATACGTCTTATTTATGTTACTTAAAGTTCTGAAAAGATTTTAGTTGTAAATCTGTAATATTCTAAACATGGTGATACATAATAGGTATGTACTCTCATGGTTCAAGGCCGCTCAGCGAGCTATGGAACGCGCTATGCTTGGAGTCTCTCTGAGGGATCGCATCCGAAACGAGGTGATCCGGCAGAGAACCAGAGTTGTCGACATAGCTCACAGAATCAGCAAGCTGAAGTGGCAATGGGCCGGTCATATTAGCCGTAGAACCGATGACCGTTGGGGTAAACGTGTTCTTGAGTGGAGACCGCGAATCGGCAAACGTAAGGTGGGACGCCCTCAGGCTCGGTGGAGTGACGATCTTCGCAGGGTGGCTGGTAGCAACTAGATGAGAGTTGCTGAGAATCGAGTTGAGTGGCGTGCAATTGAGGAGGCCTATGTCCAGCAGTGGACTGCTATGGGCTGATGATGATGATGATGATGACTCTCATGGTTGTAGCAGCTCAATTTGAATACAGGGCTCCCGACCAGACCATGGCTGACCATGCTGTCTATTACCCATTACCCGAATGGTACTAAAACCTTTTTCTTTTCACAGAGAGCTACCCAGAATACGACGACACACCAGAAAGTGAGACCCCGCCGCCCCCGCCACCCCCACCGCCGCCTGTCCCCAAACTTCGCCAGCAGCAACCACCCGACCCTGACCCAACAACACCTCCATCACCACAGCCCAAACCGAAACCTAAGCCACCACCAGCAGAAGACGTGGAACCACCACCGAAGAAGAGAAATTCTTCATCTTCTCCACCTCCGTCTTCTCAACCACCGTCTTCTCCATCCATACAGCCGTCGAGAAGATTCTTCACTTCGTTGTTCTCAATTCCTGGGGCTGTTGTAGATACACTGATTGGTGGAGAGATTACTTTATAACGAAGTTCTCGAAGTGATAATTATCATGATATTATTATACAACGTATAATTATAAGTTAAATATCACATAACGTATAATTAAGTAAATAAATATTATAATTATTGACAATATTTTGAAGTTGTTGTTCTCGTTCCTACTGCCTCGTTGGTCTAGTGTTATTGGGTTTTTCCATTAGAAATTTCTCAGTAGTAGCCATAGAGTCTCAATATAGCTCGCCCCCTTTACATGGGACTTAAACATAACAGTCGAAATGTGGGTGTACTATTAGGTACACCTCTACCTAACCCTTCGGGGATAACATTCGTGATGGTATGTTATGTTGTTAAAATACAGTTAACATTGAATAAACTGACAGTTTTAAAAATTACTAAACTAATGGAAGCAACATCGAGGCACAAAAGATTACGACGTATTCAGTCCATTCAGTCATTCCGAACGGGGGGTTCCTCCGACATAGAAAAGCGTCGGTAATTTTTTTTTTTAACTGCTGTTCTATACATTTTGACCATGGTGGTCACTGCTGGACAGCACTTTTGGCGGAAACAAAAAGCGAGGGGTAATGAGACAAGAATATAAAATTCAAATCTCATTACCCCTCGCTGTGGCCAAGACACCTTTAGCCATCTTCGGATCAGTCCCGTGAGTCTGCGGGATTGGCAGTGAGTTTACCCTTTCCGAACCTGGTATTCCTGTCTGCTATCCGTCTGTAACCTTAGGTCGCATGGTGCAGACATCTTGAACTTATTTATATATTTATTTATCACATACTAGGTATATGGTAGGTTAGGGCTGTAGGGCTTGTAGGGCTTAGGGTCGTAGGACTGTTAGGCTTGTAGGTCTCTGTAGGTTCCTTTAGCTTACCATATATTTCCATGTACGGTCACACCCTTGACAGTATTGCGGCCTTATGTGACGCCGGTTAAGGGTGGACGATGGAAAATTTCTATGCGTGTTCAGAATGATGTACTGAATACGTGGTAATTGTTTGTGCGTCGGAGTCCTTCCCACCTTGTGTTATTCAGTTGTAGCCAATCTTTAGCTGGATTATTAAACCTTCGGCGTCGGCTCGCCTTGTGTCGATAAACGAATAATCGGCTTCGGTTTCGGCCAGAAAATCAATCGTCATTAATCTGTGCCACACAATACTTGAAGTAGTGCATGGAAAAGCTGATTATTTTTCGCGATTACGATGGTGATGGACCACAATATCATAATTTACAATAGAAACGGGATATTTACCAAGTTTACTGTTATCATCATCATATCAGCCCGGAATCACCCACTGCCGGGTACAGGCCTCCCTTTTTTCCGCTACACTTCCCGGTTCAGTGCGTCCGTCACCCAGGTGTTGACCTGTCCCGCGATTTTGACGATATCGTCGACCCAACGAGCACTGTTACAAGTTTACTGTTATAAGTTTACCAAATTTAGGAACTTCAACCCGGAGGATGGGTTTCAATTGTCGAGAGCCTGGAATCCAATCCTGTGTGAAAACCGAAAAAGTGCGGTAAAAGATTCGGGAGCGGACACAGTGAGTTTCGTGTGTCGGGAACAGAATCGAGTTGCGAGTGACAGTGGTAGCGGTACTGAGTGCAAAAAGACAACAAGAAAAAGGGTAGACCGATTTGTCTGCTCATAAACAGCCACCCGCAATAACTTCAGTTTATCCGTGATCATGGTGCTTGCAAAGCGCCGAAATATAGGGAACTCAACACAAACAGTAAACATGGCAAATATCCCGTTTCTAGAGTTAATGATAATGTTTACTGTTTACCACAAAAAGACTAAGTTATTTTAAACTTTAGAAATAAACTATAAAACATTATAATTCGTTGTTTTATTTAATGTGTTGTGACAAGAATGTATAAGGCAAGGATCGAGTGTTTTAGAGGAAGTTTAAAAGTTGCGCCAGTTACAGAAAAGTTGAAAGGGAATCGACAGTCTTGGTATGGACATGTGATGAGGGGGGACGAATCGCATGTGACTAAAAGAGTGATGAACATTAATGTTGATGTGTGGAGAGGGAGAGGAAGACCAAGGAAACCATGGATGGATTGTGTGAGGAATGATATGAAAGAGAAAGGAGTAAATGATAGCGTGATAATTGACAGAGGAGAATGGAACGAAAAGACTAGTTGAACCGACCCCAAGTAACATGCTGATGATGATTTGATATTGATTTGAAATACTGGTGTTTTGCTGCATCCGATTAGACTGGAAGCCGACCCCAATATAGACGGAGAAAAGGCTAGGCAGATGATGTTTTACTGTCGAAGATACTTGATTTGGCTTTCAGCGAACGGGTGTGACAGAAGATGGTAGTTTCTGCATACAATTGGAGAGCCGTATGTCCAGCTGTGTAATACTATGAGTTAGAGGTGATGATTACCGGGGATGCGGGACTGTTCGAAAGAGATACCGCGGCCCTGGAACGCAAAGGTCAAAGAAGGAACATGGATGGGTTTTAGTCAGTAGGAGTCTGACACTCCCTTCCACTCCGCCCAGAGCGGGAGGGGTCATTAGATGATTTCCCATCCGAAAAAAAAGGTGGACCATGACAGTAGGTGTCACACTGAGAACTTATTATAGTTCAGCTTATCTATAATCTTGAAATAGGTTCAAAGTAAACATTCTAACCTGAATCAATTTAGACCTTTTCCATCAATCACACGGTCAAACACAGCAGGTAAACATTTGACTCTAATATTTTTACGAATTATCATATAAATGGTCAGTCTTTTTTATAGAAAAAGTGACATAAATAACCATCGTTCTTTATATATTTACTAGGGACCCGCCCCGGCTTTGCACGAGTGCAATGCAGATATAAATTTGCATATAGGGTGACTGGTAATTAGTGACCGATACTTAAGAGGGCTATCACAAAATAAAAGAACTCAGTTTAGGTAAATTAGACGGCGTGCGGTAGCGGATGCGCACGTGTGCGTCTAGCGAAGTACGCTACGTACACATGCAAACAGCTATGCCTCGGATACCAGGAACAAACCAACATGAGCCTTTGTCACTTTGCTTTCGATAAAATTAAATTTGGTACTGTTATTATAGTTCATGAAATATTATTTGTACCGATTAATGTTATCACCTAAAACGACTTATATGAGTATGTATAATAAATCTAATATAGTTAAAAGTATATTTATTATAGTTGCCAGCCTCTCAGAAAGCGATCGCGCCGCTACTTATAAAAATACTTTTTTAAATACGTACCTACATTTTTTTCGAAGTTTCTTTATACGGAATTTCAGTATTATTCAGTCCTTGAATGCAATATGATGTTGTTTCTACAGTTTGTATAATTCTATTTCTACAGTTTTTGCCGAAGGCTGAAGCTTCGGTGGGAGATTATTGAACCAATAAAGGAAAAATAATATAAACAAATAATAATAATTCTACTATATTTACGTATATGTTTATTTTCTATAATATATATTCGCATTAGAATATCATAAGAAAATACATTCAATACAATAATCTATATACATTACAATCAGATCATAACTAAATAAAAAAAAATGTTAACTTGTCTCAAGAAGGGTTAGTTGCGCTATATTCTTGGCGAATTGGTAATATTACGCGGCGCACAAAGTAGCAACAGCGAGCGATACGTCCACCCTCAGTAAACGCTTCGCGCGGACTAAAGCTCAGGAGCGCCCGTTCCGAGATTTATATTGATTTTTATCATTGCATAAAACAATTGTTTAAAAATATTATTTTACTTTTAAATGGACTGATTATTTTTTTCAATCAAGGTAACATAGTAACCTTAGTTATTAAATACTTTTTGTTTGAATTTGGATTATAAATTCATAGATAAAAAATATAATTTCGGACGAAAAATTGTCAGTATCTCTCTGTTTATCGGAATTATTTTTGGTGTATTACTGTATGAAACATAATAAATTGAATTGAGCATTCCCAAGTACAACATTCAGTTGTACCATGGATATTTTTATATATTCTAATATTACTATATCTTCCATGTAACAAAGCATCAAAAGATGCCCAAAAGCTGAATTCTATGAAACATCCTTTGCAGAGACAAGGTTTTTACTCATTTATGTAAACAAATTAAAATATTTATTTAGAACACTCCCAAGAGAAATAATCAAACTTTCTCGAGCATATTTTTTTTTTAAGTTTGTGGCCATATCTAATCCGTAATCAAACATCAAAACTCGAGTCAAACGCTCAAATTCAAGAAAAATTGTGATAGCCCTCTTAAACACGTGATTGTACTCATGATAACAAACAACTTTCCCAAATAAACATTTTTTTATACACAGACTTTTATCACAATAACACAACAGCCGTATGAAATTCGCACGCACGCGCGGTGACCTATCAGCTGTTAGCCGCGTGACGTCGTTCTGTCTCATTACTATCGTACCGTGCAACAGTGGGTAGGCAGAGCACCCGCGCGGCTCGCAAGTCCGCTCCGTAAGTTTTATTGTGATAAAAGTGAATGAGTATGAAAAAAATGTTTCTTTGGGAAAGTTGTTTGTTATCATGAGTACAATTACATGTTTAAGTATCGTATACCAGATACCCTTTATAAACCTTCCTATTGAATCACTCTATCTATTGCTGAATACTGCATTAAAGTCCGTTTAGTTTAAAAGATCTAAGCGTGGACAGCGGGAGCGGCTTGTTTTATACCATGTACAGTTAAAGATTTTTTAGAAAATGGAAGATTGTTTAATGCTGCGACGAAGTAGCGTCGTCATTGCATTGTGACACCACTAGTGCGTGGCGTTGCTCGTGTGCAAGTGCGTTGAAATTATAGCGTTGCGACGACGCAACTCACGAGGCCCGTGTGGCGTCGCTCTTAGACTGGAAACCGACCCCGACATAATTGGGAAAAGGCAGGCAGATGATTTTGCAAATTCGTTCACATGCACGCGTATTACGCGCGTAAATCATCTAATCTGGACGTAAACTAAGTAATTACATTCAACCTAATTCTAATTGTGACTTTACGAGAAATATCGTAGTTGCGATAGCCTTAATTAAGTAGTTCTAGAAGTTTGCTCTATAATAATAAAGATTCATCTAACTAAAATTATGAAAAATCATGTTTTACGGTAGGACTCAATGTAACGCACTCAAAACATTGTGCTGATGGATGTATTGAATAGTGCAGTCGTGGAGGTATTTAAAGTAAAGTTATAACATTAAAACTCTTGTATTTAAAAAAAACTTGTGAAACACTTTTGTACATGAAGTTTAAATAAATAAATAAACTTTGACCCCCAATATCTCCGTGATTGAAAACGTGATTTTTCACCCCAAAAGAAGAAGTCGTTTCCCAGCAATAATTTTATATGTAGAGTTACTTAGTCTGATGTACAGAATGCTTGGTTGACGGCTTCGTGAAGGGTCCGTTTACACCCTGTATAATATAAACCATGAATTCATAAAACTCAGATTGAAATAAAAATGGCTACAATTAATCGTACAAAAAAGTTTAGTTATTACAACTTTGTAAATTGCTCCAGAATTCACGAATTTCGGAAACGAAAAGTAATTAAAAATATCTGAACAAATTATAAATTTTATTGATTTTTCAGCTTTTCGACTTTTTAACGGAATTCTAAACACGGTCAAGTGTGAGTCGGCCTCGCGCGATAGGTTCCCTAGGTACAGCAAATACTCATCAGTCCTAACAAGACTATTAAGCTGCCGGTGTCGGGTGCAGGATCCAAGCTACCGGTGGTTAGGGCTCCAGAGACAGGAGGTTCCTGTCTCACAATGCGAGCCAGGTCGAGGAGTTCTGCCTTCCGAATCAGGACCTTGATCCATCCTCGAAGGATGATCGTCGAGGCTCTTGGCCATCAGGCCATTGGCCGTCACGAAAATCGACACAATCATAGCAGAGCTCACATTCCACATGTCGACAACCTCGTGTGCCAAGTCGAGACATTTTTTTACTAAGTTAGGCCAGCTTGCCAAATAATTCCCAGCACTAAGGACCAATACTATTATACAGGGTGTAAAAGGACCTATCACATAGATAGCCGTCAACCCAGCATTCTGTACTGCAAACTAAGTAGCATCATCTTCCAGTATAACCGGATGCAGCTGAATACCAGTATTATACATGGAGCGACTGCCTATCTGACCTCCACAACCCAGTTAGTACTACGTATTAGGTAATACGATGCTCCTTGGTAAGACTGGTTGTCAGATTTGTTTTTTGGGTCACTGACTATCTGTAACGACTGTCAAAGATCTACAAATGACAGCCGGGACCAACGACTTAACGTGCTTTAACTAAGTAAAACTAAGTAAAACTAAGTAGCACTGCGCAAAAATTTTCACTGGAAAACTACTTTTTTATTTGGTATGGATAATTACGGTTTATGGTATTGTATTGTAGAACGGGCTGGTGTCCGTAACCCCTGTCCAAACCGCGTACTTTGCGTACGGACGGTATATGGTAGCGCGCAATGTAACGAAATCAAAACATTATGCTGATGGATGCATTGAATCCTAACTTCCTAATCCGATCCTAAATTCCTAACTATCCTAATCCTTCCTAACTAATACTATAAATGCGCAAGTAAGTTTGTTTGTTACCTTTTCACGCCTAAACCACTGAACCTATCACCCTGAAATTTTACTTAGTTACCAGGTTACCAGGTGTACAGAAACGGACATAGGGTACCTTTTATCTCGAAAAAAAAGTACTGTTCCCGAGAAAAACAACAATAACGTTCTTACGATAATAGATGGCGCCACGTGTCTTTCGAATCATGATTGAATTATTTTATTACAAGCAGAGTACAACCCAAATTGATTATCAAATTCTAAATAAACGCGAGCGCAGCCGCGGGTAAAGGCTAGTAGAGGTGAGAAATGTTTATCAACAGCGCTCTCGTCTCAATGTCAGTCATGCGATATGTTGAACTAAACTTACCACGTTTACCCAGAACGAATGCGTCAACTTGACTTAGAAATTCCATGACCTTAAAACGTTATAACTATTTTAAAAACATTACCAAACCATAGCGAAATATCCGTAAACTATAACATTGTTTTAAACTACTTTTTTTTAAACCATAAACAATTTTAATTTCATCAAAAACAATAGATAAGGGACCGTGACTGATTTATTTTTATATTTTTTTCATTACTTAGTTTTAAAGGGTGTTCTGTTTTGAAAACATTATTTTTATTTTTTTTCCTCTTTATCTCAAGAATTTCAATGTGGTATTGATAAAGTTCACTTTTTAGGATAAAAAGTAAAAACACTACTTTTAAAAATTACAGTTTTTTATAAATAAAACCACCATTGTCCATTACCATTTCACATGGTATTGTAGTGTCTGTGGTTTCGAACAAGAAAAAAAAGGTTTTTTAGAATTAAAAACTATCCTATTTTCACAAGTTTTTACCCGACTGTGTTAGAATCCTAAAAAGGGTTTTTGGGTTTTTATAAATAGAGTGCGGTGATTTTTTTTTTATAATTGCGTACTAGAAAGTACTATAGTTTCATAGATATTTAAAAAAAAGATCGTTTTTGGTGCTTCAACTGCCTTTGATTTTTGGAAGCCAAAACTGGATTTGGAACAGTATGCAGCATTTCCTTCTTCTTTCAGACGATGAATATTAATGTAAGTTATTTGTATGAGCATTTTTTTTTATTAAAAAAAAATATATTATAGCACATCACGCTTGTGTATAAGTCCCGTCACGTAAAGAGAACGCTGAGCGACAGTGGAGGGGATGTGTTTGCGCACGTTATACAGTCGCGTCCTAAAGTACTAAGCTATTGTTTTATAATATAAGTATAGTTGTTTCATTGTAGAATCGTAATAGGTACTTCACTAGCTACTTAGTACTTAGGAAAAGGCTGGAATAAAACAAAATCGAGAAAGTTTATTTGAACGGTCAGAGTTCTTTTTACGTGACGGTACCTATACGCCGAAGGGATTGGGCTGAAGTGCTTATATACGAGCTAGCTCAAGCCCACGTCCAGCAGTAGATGTGGTTGTAGACTCTTTATGTTACTGAGTGACAATCATGGAGGCAGTCCATCGGATGAAAGTGATTCTTAAAAAGTCTATGGACACATACAAGGTGTAAACGGACCCTTCACGAAGCCGTCAACCAAGCGTTCTGTACATCAAACTAAGTAACTTTACGCAATAATGCTGGGAAACGACTTTTTTTTGGGGTTAAATCACGTTTTACGGTAAAACAATTTAACGCACTCAAAACATTGTGCTGATGGATGGACTGAATAGTACGGGGGTGGTGGAGGTGTATAAAGTAAAAATCTTAAATTCAAACATGTACTTAAGAAAAACTTGTAAAAAGTTGGAACTTTGACCCCCAAAACCTCTGTAACTAGAAGGTTCCCAGGTATGGTCTAGAACAAAAAAAAATACCGCAATGACGGGAGAACAAGTGCCTTTCGGCTTCGATAAGAGTCTTGGTACACCCTTTATTTACGCCTAAGTTTGTGCCAGACCAGTATAAAAAAAATTCAAAATGAAAATTGTAGAATCTAGAAAAATATTCAACTGTTCCATATAAAATTCAATACCTACTCGACCCAATTGTATGGAACAGCTGTTTTTTTACGATTTCGATTTTGGTTCCACATAGAAGTCTTTCAGTTTCTATGGTATTTATACACACACCCTTAAAAATAACCACACTTTGCTTGCGCATTAACTTCACCTATAACTATGTATGTAATAAAATCTTAGAAGTTAAATTTGACCCACTTCCCGGTTTCCGATTGATTTGAAATTTTGCACAAATGTTTAGTTAAGATGACAATGCATGATTAGCTAAATGATGTCATTCAAAATCCAATATGGCGGACTCCCAAAGATGGCGGATTTTTATGCATTCTCATGCAATACCTACGAGAAATAAAATGACGTCACTCTAAAGCGTTTTTTACACAATATATATATTTTTTAAAATAGGCCTTGTGCCGAAATAGCAATAATTATTCTACAAGAAAATCGTTCGTGATTGTATACTTCTCCACCCAAGTTTAGTTGGTGTAACAAGACTAACTTAAATATTTGCTAAAAATTAAAATTCTAGCAAACCAATCGGTAAATCAAGTCTGAACCGTGGTATCAACAATTTCTAAAACCACTGTTTTTCTCAAATAAAACTACTATTTTCACGAAGACATCCACTCCTGCTAGATGTGCCCACACCATCATGGTTGATCGAGAAATTAAGTCAAAGTTTAAACACAGAATTAGTCTCAGTCATGTTTTTAAACAATTTTTTATTACTGTGTTAGTGGCGGTCTTGCAATATGGCGGTGTTATTCTAAAGTTTCTCAATGATTTCTTGGAAAATAAGTGCGTTTTTATAAGCACTTAAAGGTAGGATATTATTATTTCGTTTATCACATCATTTCTTAATTTTTTTGACGTTATACAAAGTGTAAACGGACCCTTCACGAAGCCGTCAACCAAACATTCTGTACATCAAACTAAGTAACTTTATACAATTATTGTTGGGAAACGACTTTTTTTTTTGGGGTAAAAAATCACGTTTTACGGTAGGACTCAATGTAACGCACTCAGAACATTGTGCTGTTGGATGGATTGGATAGCACGGGGGTCTTGAAGGTATTTAAAGTAAAGTTATAACGTTAAAAACTTGTAATAAAAAAAAACTTGTGAGAAAGTTAGAACTTTGACCTCCAATATCTCCGTAACTAGAAGATTCCCAGGTATGGTCTGGAACAAAAAAATAATCGCAATGACGGGGAGAACAAGTGCCTTTCGTCTTCGTTAAGGGTCTGTTGACACCCATTATGTGCAGCATGAGCATCAGCACTGGGAGACAAGCCTCCTCTCTATGAGAGGGACTTGGCCGTCATCCACCACATAGATTCAGAATTACACCAGTCATTTTTGCGTAGAGTTACTTAGTTTGATGTACAGAATGCTTTGTTGACGGCTTCGTGAAGGGTCTGTTTACACCTTGTATATTTTATGTAACATAGAATCACGTCTATACAGCTTGTCTCAAAAAGGTGTAGTCTTATTTAAGGGTGTGTACAGAGCATCGATTCGAACAGAGCTGTCTCATACATTTGGGTCGAGTAGGTATTGAAATTTGTATGGGATAGCAGCTGATTATATTTTCACAATTACCATGTTTGTCGCATAGAGAAGGTAGTTTAGTTTGATGGTCTGCTGGTTTCAGTTCCATGTAATAGGGCTCGAGCCTTTTGCCATCAAACGGAAGTAAACAGAAACCCGGTTTGCGTCGCAAAAATATTTGCCGAAAAAACAAATGACGCTCTAGTTTAGTTAAAAGTTTTAGCGGTCCAATTTCCAGGAAGGGGAATGACATAACATAACATCACGCCTGTAATCCCCGAAGGGTTAGGCAGAGGTGTACCTAATAGTACACCCACATTTCGCCAGTTATGTTTAAATCCCATGTATAAGGAGGCGAGCCTATAGTCATCAACCAGGCGCCAATCCAGACTCCGTGGCTGCTACTGAGAAATTCCTGAAGGCCAAACCCAATAACACTTTGCCCGACCTGGAAATAGCACCTAGGACCTCATGCTCAGCAGTCGCGCTTGCGACCTCGAGACCAACGGGGCAGTCGTTGCAATAGTATGAGTTGGCATACCAATTTATTATGAGCTATAATTTGAGATACTACTACACACACTATGCACAAGATTCTTTATTATCTTAATTATTTTCTTTTTGTTTTAGGTAATAGTCTAAATGCCAAATAAATGCGGCGCGCGATATGAAAACACTACAACCGACCAAGACATGGATTTTAATATGTAAGTAATGTTTTTTTTTGTAAAATTACGAAAATAGGTTTCAAAAAGTCACTAAATAAAAATCTAAAAACGCAGTTTATTTAATCTAAATAAAAACCAAGTCTTCTTTGAAAAAAACTAGCATTTTTTAATATTTAAAGCATTTTTCCTTCATATAGGAGTAAATTTGAAAGTTGCCACGCGCGTTCGATAGATGGCGTTGTCCCAAAAAACTGAATCGCGCTATGGTTTCGTTACAGCGTTTGATTGAGTGCATCGCGTGATTCTCTTCGTCAGTCACCTTTTACGATACCTTGAGGGATTATAACCATTTTGTACAACCTCATGGCGTTTGTTAAGATTTTTTTGTAAAATATTAACATGATAACATCACGCCTGCATTTCCTGAAGGGTAAAGCAGAGGTGTAGCTATAGTGCAACCACATTTCTCCAGTAAGTTATGTTTAAGTCCCATGTAATAGAGGACGGGCCTATTGCCATCAATTAGCCCCAAATCCAAACACTATGGCCGCCAAAGAGATTTAAAAGAATTTTACAACGGAAATTGGGAATATTTTGATCCAAAAAATTTGATTCCGACAAGGGGCGTATGGCGCTAGACGATTAGACAGACTTTGTTACAAAGAAGAGCCTTCTAATTACGGAGATATTGGAGATCAAAGTTCAAACATTTTCACAAGTTTCAAAATAAAATACAAGTTTTTAATGTTATTTATAACTTTACTTTAAATACTTCCATGACCCCTGTACAATGCATCCATCAGCACATAGTAAGTCGATTCAACATCATCTGCCTGCCTTTTCCCAACTATGTCGGGATCAGCTTCCAGTCTAACCGAACACAGCTGTGGAGCGAATGCCTATCTGAGCTCCAAAACCCAGTTAGTACTGGGTAATACGATAAGACCCCTTGGTAAGACAGGTTCTCAGACTTTCGGGCCACTGACTACCTGTAACGACTGTCAAAGATCTACAAATGACAGCCGGGACCAACGACTTAACGCGCTCTTTCACGCAAAAACTACTGAACGGATTCGGATGACATTTGGCACACAGATAGTCTATATCCTGGATTGACACATTTTGGATCTCCAATAAAGCATACACAGATACAATATAGGTCACACTTATACAAAAGGTTCTTTTAAATGTGTTCCTTCAATTACAGGAGACCACAGTATGCACTTAAAACTAGGTGTTAATGTTACAGTCAAAACTTTTAATCGGTCAAAACTTTTGACTGGTGTCAGTCAAAATCCTTGCTATGTTAAAATACGTTTCAGAACGTTGTAATTGCCTAGTCCTAGAATTACTACAACATAATGTTTTGCAAAGGGTCACAAAAATAAAACCTAACAACCTAATAAGTTTCTAAGTAAATGTTAGTTATTATTAAAATAGTTTTCACCGGTCAAAAATAGTTCTGACTGTGACATTAACACAGAAATGTTTCATAAAACTAGTATGCCCTTTCATTACATATTATCCCGGTAGTATGACCCCGTGGGACGATTACAGAACTCCCCGCGAGCGATGCCGCGAGCAAAAGCAGGTTTGGATAAAACCATGAGCGTGAATGTTAGGAACCATTAATATAAGTGACCTCACAGATTTATAACAATTAATTCACTAAAACAACTCGCTAATGACTGTTTGACATGCTATGTTTATGCTAATTATAATTAACAAGGCTAACGATTCATTGTTTAAAAGGTGGCAGTTATAGCCGATTTCCTTTACTGAACAATACAGGGTGTAAAATACCCTAAACGAAGCCGAAAGGCACTTGTTCTCCCCGTCATTGCGATCATTTTTTTGTTCTAGACCATACCTGGGAACCTTCTAGTTACGGAGATATTGGAGGTCAAAGTTCCAACTTTTTCACAAGTTTTTTTTAAGTACTAGTTTTTAAGCTAATAACCTTACTTAAATAACCTCCATGACCCGTTTACTATTCAATGCATCCATCAGCACAATGTTTTGAGTACGTTACATTGACTCCTACCGTAAAACGTGATTTTTTACTCCAAAAAAAAAAGTCGTTTGCCAGCAATAATTTTTGCGTAAACTTACTTAGTTTGATGTACAGAATGCTTGGTTGACGGCTTCGTGAAGGGTCTGTTTACACCTTGTTTGTATGTAACATAAACTGATGAAATCATAAACCTTCCTTTTGACTTTGTTGTAGTCGGGTAATAAGGGCTTCATAACCCCTAATTACTTGAGTTTGACTTACTTGACTAGTTTCTTCAAAACTGTTTTAATCGTAAAACTAATAACGTAATTTCCCCTCACTTTTCATTTGTTACAAGTGACAGATCTCATCAATATTTCAAATCGACATCTAACTGTCAAATTCCATTCGTTCAAATCGGCCATCTTGGAATTTGGAATTTGGTCCCTACTTAAAATTCAACTCGTGCCCTTACTTTATTCAAAGTTGATTCGAAAAGAATGTTTTTTTTTTATAAGGACGGCTTTTATGTTAAGCTTTATTTAATTGTTCAAAGTATACAATGGGTGCGTGTTTCGGGTTTTTATTAACCGACTTCAAAAGATGAGCTCTGAATTTGTGCAGCGATTTTCAAGATTCAAAGGATTTATACGGGGTGTAAACAGACCCTTCACGAAGCCGTCAACCAAGCATTCTGTACATCAAACTAAGTAACTTTACGCAAAAATTATTGCTGGGAAACGACTTTCTTTTTTGGGGTGAAAAATTACGTTTTACGGTAAAACTCAATGTAACGGACTCAAAACATTGTGCTGATGGATGGATTGAATAATACGGGGGTCGTGAAGGTGTTTAAAGTAAAAAAAAATACATTAGAAACATGTATTTCAAAAAAAACTTGTGAAAAAGTTGAAACTTTGACCCCCTATATCTCCGTAACTAGAAGGTTCTCAGGTATGGTCTAGAACAAAAAAATGATCGCAATGACGGGGAGAACAAGTACCTTTCGGCTTCGTTAAGGGTCTTTTTACACCCTTTAGAACTCTGTCAAAGAAACAACTATTTTTTCGTTCCTAGATCAACTCTTTTACTTTACGTAATCTACTTCATCACCACTGCTCTCAAAACGGTGAATGAAAACATCGTGAGGAAACCGGCATGTCCTAGAACCAAACATTCGAAGACATGTCGCACGCTTAATAATATACTGACCGATTAGTGTTTCGGTCAAAGTTTAATTAAGTATACCAAGAAGTTTATTTTAATGCCCTCTTTCGGCCGATCTCGGAATTTTTTTGATATCTTGTTTCTAGGCGGAGTTAAACCTATATCTGTCTCTTTCACACGCAAACGTTTCGGCAAACATTTTTACGAGACAGAGACAGATATCAGTATGCGTCAAGGACTATATCGTAATCATAACAATAAGAACATACATTGAATAAAATACGGACTCATTTCAAAATATTTCACCAGTATTAAAATCTCACTTCATAGTATAAGGACCCATACCTTAATAATGAGTATTCTTTAGTTATATATTAAATAAAACACGGACTCATTTCAAAATGTGTCACCAGTATTAAATCAATGTAACTTTATATTTTATATTAAAGTGACGCATCTTGAGGAACAAATTTTTTAACCGATTAATTTATAGTAAAAAATCAAAATTTTTCTTTAAAATTATATTCAAATACAATACTCACTTTATCAACTATCCCTACAATACATTATTTCATTATATAAAGCCATTTTCTTTGAGTAATAAGCCATTTTGTAAGGTAAGTCAGGTTTGCTAAATCGTTTTTAGCGATTTCTCGAAAAACGTCTTTTTTGAGTTATGTCAGTATATGATTAAGCGTGCGATGTGACATCTACCAACCCGCACTGGGCCCGCGTGATGGATCATAGCCCACTCCCTCTCATAGAGAGGAGGTCTGTGTCCTAGCCGTGGGAACATTATAGGCTGAATACGCTTATGCTTATGTTACTCGCTTTTCCCTATCTGTGGTACAACGGCCTTAATCGACGCCATTTTGTGGATTTGCCTTAATTTGATTTATCCTTGGCGGTTAAATTCTTAGCGAGGATTAAGAATAAGAATATACAGAGTTGAGGATATTATTATGAACGTTGACTGGAGAAGATAATATTTGTGTAAGTCCCTTATTTACACAGACTAGCACTTCCCCCGTGACTTCGTCCGCAAAAAATGTGATAGCTCGGCTAATATGCATGATAAACATATAATTTATAGCCTATAGCACTCACGAATAATGTATGTTTCTACCAGTGAAAAAAATTTTAGAATTGGATCATTAGTTCCGGAGATTACCTACATATAAACTTACAAACAAATACCTCTTTATAATATTAGTCATCATCTGCCTAGCCTTTTCCCAACTATATTGGGCTCGGCTTCCAGTGTAACCGGATGCAGCTGAATACCAGTATTTTACATGGAGCGACTGCCTAACTGACCTCCACAACCCAGTTAGTACTGGATAATACGATACCCTTTGGTAAGACTGGTTGTCAGACTTTTTGGGCCACTGACTACCTAACGACTGTCAAAGATCTACAAATGACACCCGGGACCATCGGCTTAACGTGCTTTCCGAGGCACGGAGGAAACTCGGTATGTAATGGGTGGTCACCCATCCACAGACCAACCTAGGCAAGCACGGCTTAACCTAAAGATCGACCCGAGCAGTTCCTCAATCCGTCAATACTAGTAAATAAATAAAAAACGTAAGTGCTTTTCATAAATAAACTCAACTACATAAATAATTACTTTTCCTACCCACATAAAGTATCAGAATTATTTTTTTACCCTGCGACGCCGACTTCACTAGAATTTTAATTTAATTTTAAAATTGGTCTCCTTTATTTCGCTCATTTTTTGTGAGAATGTTTCGCCTTTGTCAACGTCGTCTTACTCCAAGCTATTTGAAGGGTATGGATAACTTAAGAAAACTTAATTAGGTTAAGAAAAGAAAGTCTGAAACCTGTTCTTACTAACAGTTGAATTTTTAGCTTTTGGTTAGGATCCGAAAGCAGTGATAGCCTAGTGGTGTGACCGTTAGACTGGCAAGTCATAGGACTCGAGTTCGAACCCAAGACACGCACCTCTGATTTTTCGGATTCAAGTGCGTGTTGTATAATTATCACTTGCTTCGGTGAAGGAAAGCAACGTGAGGAAACTCAGCATGCCTTGAGAGATATTTCTCGACGGCATGTAAAGCCAAGTCAGAGGCCCATGGGCGGCATAAAAACTTCGACACCAGGTTAGGTCCCAGGTGAAATTGCGAGCCGCGCGGGTGCTCTGCCTACCCACTGTTGCACGGTACGATAGTTATGAGACGAACGGCGTCACGCGGCTAACAGCTGATAGGTCACAGGCGCGCACGTGCGCGAATTTCATACGGCTGTTGTGTTATTGGGATAACGGTGAACGAGTTTAAAAAAATGTTTCTTTGGGAAAGTTGTTTGTTATCATGAGTACAATCGCGTGTTTAAGTATCGGTCACTAATTACCAGTCACACTATATAAATGAATATGCACCAAATAATAGCTCATTTTAATTGCAGGTTCAATATTAGTAGTATCAAGTGCCTCAGAGCAAGCCTCATCCCACCACGGCGTGACCCAACATGGAGACAGCGCACCATGGAAGAAACATCAGAATGCCATAGTTCCATATGGCATACAGGTAATCAGTACTTCTCTACCAATTTTGTAAACGGGGCCCGAGTGAGCGTCTCCTTTTTAGTGAAATCTCTCGCCGACTGGTCGACACTCCGCGTGACCAGTGCTGGCACTTTCTTTGACCAAAGAATTAGCATTGCCATTCAACGTGGCAATGCTGCCAGTCTTCTGGGCACGTTTCCGAATGACAGCGATGCGGAGGAGTACTTTGACGCCTAAGTGTCCTATTGTCGTCGTTGTATATATGTATGTACTTACTTTTAGTCTTAATTTCAATTATTATTTTATTTCTATTTGAAGTCTGTATGTAATGTACATAATTAATTACAGGGTGTTAGGGACAGCCCTCCACAAACTGACATTTTGAATCATATTCCATCGGAATTTTTCTCCTGTTTTTTTCAATTACTTTTCCTTTATTTCAATGTAAAATTAGATTCCCTGTACGGAGTACTCCATTTATGTAAAAAATACAGCTAAAATAAAAAATCCAACAATGGATGTTGAAATACTCTAACGAGCGACGCGTGAAATCAGCTGTTCACTTCCTGCCTAGCTACAGAGTTCATCGAACTTGTCGTTGCGCTTGCCGTTCGTTCCTCAAGCAACCGCGCTTTCACACACATAAACAAACTCAAACGTTTATTCGATAATTACTTATTCCCTATACCACTTTCCCCCGCCTATTCTGTTTTTTTTCTGTTTTGAAGGCGATTATTCTGAAATACTGTCAAATAAGAACTAAAAAAAATTGCGTTTATTAATTGATTGATTGACTGATCCCGTAATTTAAATTGATTGTTTTATGACAACCTCCTGAATTTGACGAGGATGCAAAACTACCTTGTATACATAAACTCACATAAAGGGCGTAAAAAGACCCTTAACGAAGCCGAAAGGAACTTGTTCTCCCCGTCATTGCGAACATTTTTTTTGTTCTAGACCATACCTGGGAACCTTCTAGTTACGGAGATATTGGTCAAAGTTCCAACTTTTTCACTTTTTTTTTTAAACACATGTTTTAATGTAAGATTTTTACTTTAAACACCTCCACGACCCCCGTACTATTCAATCCATCCATCAGCACAATGTTCTGAGTGCGTTACTTTGAGTTTTACCGTAAAACGTGATTTTTCACCTCAAAAAAAAAAATTGTTTCCCAGCAAAAATTTTTGTGTAAGGTTACTTAGTTTGATGTACAGAATGCTTGGTTGACGGCGTGAAGGGTCTGTTTATACTTTGTATAATTTAAATTAACGCGAGCGAAGCTTCGGGCGAAAGCTAGTTTTATATAAACTGTAGATTAATGTTTTATATGAAAAAGTTACTAGTGTAAATAACTTTCTCTGCAGCTAATAGTCTTCTTTATCGTGTGGTTATGTTAGGTTAGACAGAAACGACTGCTGCGATCCGTAAATCCGTATTGGAATTAACCCAAATCCGCCCAATTCCTTGCAGATGCCAGACGGAGTACTATCAACGCAAGACCTCTCCTTCATCTCAGCTGATAACAACATCTTCGAGATTATGAACAAGGCTCAAGAAACCTGCAACGGCACTGATATGAGATGTACATTCTACCATTTTCTCAATCATGGTTACGAAAATATCGGAACTTTAAATATTAACAAAGAACGATTTGATGATTTGCTCATGAAATTTGATAACTGGCTTTTAAGTGCTGAGGATATTGAAAAAAGTGGAAATGGTAGTACTAAAGAAGATAGTTCATTAGAAACGGCAAGTATTGGTGTAAATAATGTATTTAGTAATGAAAATGCAAGTCAAGATGGACATATTGATAAATCAGATGATGATGGAGTACATAGTCATCATTTAAAAACTCCACACGAAATACATCACAAAATTCATCACGGTAAGGATCATAATAGTTTGACAACGCCCAATATTCACGAGAAGCAATGGAAAAACGAAAATCATATCAAATTAAATCCAGAATATAATGCTAATCTTAGATATTTTGAGGTTTATATACCGAACGACGAAGTGACGGGAAAACCAAGAACAATATACGTCGAGGTAGATGAAGACAAGAATGAATTCATACTTCTTGATGAGGAAATTGATAAAAAACTTAACGGAATTAAACCTATTAGGATTGAATTAGATGAGCTGTCAGGAATTGCTGATACGGTTTTCAATAAGGTAGCTGAGACTTCAAATTTTAAAGAACATGTTCATAATGATTTAACTGATGATGAAAAAGCAATCATAAGCGAAACAAGTAATCATGCTGCGGTCAATGAAGGTGAAGTACACGTAGATAAAGATGTAGGAGAACAAACACAAAAAAGTATAAAGCCCTCTGTTTCTCATCCTTATATTTATAACAAAGAGGCTGAAGAACAACATAAAACAGACTACATGACAGGAAATGTAAAAGAAATTATAAATGATGAAAAAAATCTCATAGTGCCCAACAAATACATAAATCAGGCACAATTTAATATAGAATCACAAATCGATAATTCAACAGATGATATGCAAAACGATCAATTTGAATTGCAAGAAAGTAATAACACTGAAACAGACATACATACAGATTTTTATGAAAAGGAAGAACCTCTTGATACTATAGAATATAATGACAATAATACCTTTTGCTTAAACGGTACAGAAAATTCTTTGCTCGATTACTCTGACATATCTTACGAAAATGACAACGATACTTCTACAGATTATTATGAATTGCCTACAGAACATGAGAATAGTACTTTAGATGATGATTCTTTTGTTCAAGTAGAAGATCACAATGACACATATCACGATATTGACTATGATGATACTCGCGGTTTCTCATCACCAAACACACTAAATTTAAATGGATTTACTGTCCAAGTTGAAAACCCTGTTCAAGGAAATAATCTCAAATCAACTCCTTACAATAATGCAGAACCTAAATTAACATCATCCGTGACTGATGGGATATCGGACTACACCGGTTCACAGCTACACACAATTCCTTTTGAAAATCGAGGAGGATATGCAGATCTACATGATCTTTCTCTAGAACCTAACACACCGTTAAAACCATACACTAATATTCCTATTTTAGGTAAAGATTCAGCTAACATATTGAAAACAACTTGTTTAACATCTTCTCCACCAACGTATGCTACTCTAGATTTACATGCAGGTGGCTCTCAAAATAGTCCTTTCAATTCTGTCGTTGAAAATCCGAGTATAACTTCATATATTTCACCATTGGACTCTGTCTGTACTCAGTCTACTGCACCTAAAATATCTCAGTACTCACCTTGCAATTTTCCATCCCCTCCATTGGACTGTTTTGTCAGACTTAACAAAGATAAATATGTGCCTCTCAATGTTGGTGTTAGCTGGCTACCTTCGCTGCCATTACCTTCTGAAATTAATCCTTTATCATTAGACCACGTTTCTTCGCCGCAAGATTCTATATCACCATTAACAGTACCAAGTATGGAGTATATTGGTAGCTCTCAGTCGTCACCAAATATTGCTACACCCGGAAAAGACACAACTTTCATTCAAAGTGTTCCCTCGTCTAGTTATGTTATTCAAGAACCGTCTTTAAATACTTCACCGTGTGAATTAGAAACCACTGCACCTATGTCACCAAAATACGACTTGCTTTCAAAATTAGGTTTACCAGAGTCCAATACTGATTATGAGAGAATTCCGACACCTTATCCTGCATCAGTAAAGCCTTGCAGCTTCAAAGATGTAGTAAGCTCTCCCTGTCCTATTCAACAAATTTCACCATGTTTACAGAAAAATATACTTAACCCGGTAGACTCAGGACTTATCAAAAAATCACCATGTGAAACAATGAGTCCATGTTCTGCTAACAGTAACAGATATCCTTTCACAACCATTCCTTACTTTTCAAATCCGTATTTACCATCACCTTATTTCATACCATCGTATTTGGAACCGCTATTGCAAACTCCTTTGCAACCAGCCCCTAAAATTCCAACTCTAGATTCTGTACCAATATCTTTAGACCAAAGTAATCCTTGCCTAACTGGAGTCTACCCACAAGAGACAAAACCAATTCAATTCCTGCCATTTGCACATAATTCTCAATTTTCGCCTCTAAACCCCATGTCAGTAGGGCCGGGTTTCCCACCTAATGCCTTACTTTGCCCCAGTATATGGAACAATATTCCTTATCTCCCGTACATCGGCCAAAATATAAGAAACAATCCACCTTTTCTTAGTAACTATTTCACTCCAACTACTGATCAAAACCATAAACCATTGCTATCAAAAACAGTTCCTTTATCAACAGTTGAACACCCCTGCTCATCTAATAACATTATAGAAATCACACCATCAAGCTACACACCCTGTTTACCAGTACACACATCACAAGTACAAAACGATTTATATCCTTCACTAGCCTTGGGACGAGATTTAGCAAGTCTTTCGTTAAAATATGGTATACCTCTATCAAAGATCCTTCACTCGATAGAAACGGAAATCTCCGATAGCAAAACTTGTTTACCTACTCTTGAGGTTCCTTATTCCAACTTAAAATATGATGGTTCTCTAACTGCTCAGGACTCATATACATTATCAGAAACAAATGACGATCTTACTAATCTAACTCCTTTAGATTCAAGTCTCATAGGTCCTCATTTAGAACTAGAAAACTCACTAGATGCACATGATACCCAAAGTTATACTATTTTATCAGAAACTGCAGAACCAGTTACTACTCCACATTTAAACGCCAAAACTCAACAAACAAAAACAATAAAAGACAGCTCTCTCATTGGTCCAAACTTATCAACATTATGTTCAAGTAATATCTTGCTTAGTGATAATCGAAGCGGATATGAATTGGTACTATCTGAGTCAGATTCTTCTAATTTAATGTCTTTAGATGCATCACTGACAGGTCCGCATTTGAAAATATCAAATCCACCCGCAGTACTAGATTCTCATATTAAACCATTACTCAGTAACGCAATTCAGAATATCAATGAAATTATACCGTTAGAATCAGATCTGACTGAATTGACACCTATAAATATATCGCAAGTAGATTTAACAAATGAACTGTGCCAATCAACAATTCCAGCTAAACCACTACTGACAAATGAAATACAAACAATCAATGAGATGATACCGTTAGAATCAGATCTGACGGGTTTCACACCTGTAGATATTTCTCAAGTAGATTTACCAAATGAACTGGTTCAATCAACAATTCCAGCTAAACCACTACTGACAAATGAAATACAAACAATCAATGAAATGATACCGTTAGAATCAGAACTGACTGATTTGACACCAGTAGATTTTGTAAATGAACAGTCAGAAATCTTACAGCATGAGAAATCAATTGTAACATTATCTGCTAATCCAAAATTACATAAAACAGATGAATATTTACCCACAAACTTAGAAGGACCTGAGTTACTATTAGATTCGGATTCATCCTGTTTTATACCTTTAGATTCCTCTCTCATTGGTCCTGAACTAAACTTAGAAAACTTGCCAGTTATCACAGAAACTATAGACGATAAACTTACTACTAAAGTATCACAAGATAATCTTCAGAAAACAGATATTAAACACGAAGAATTGGAAAGCATAATTTTACCTTCATCACTGTTACCAACTTTACTAAATAAACCAGTCAAAGCTGAATCAAACTTTAACATCAACTCCCAAGACACAAAATTGAACGAAGAACTTTTTGAAATATCAGTTGACGCTAATACAGTGCCTTTAAATGAAACAGACTTCAAGATTGTAGAACCTATAAAACTTGATTTAGATCTTAACATAAACACTCAAAATACACAATTGAATGAAAAACAATCACTAGACAGTTATGTTGAAATACCACTTGCAGACACTTCACAAATATTTCTAAAAGAAACAGACTTTAAAATTATAGAAGAAATTCCTGAGTTACATGATAGCAATATAACACCATTACTACCAAAATATTCAACAACTTTAGAGGACAAGTTAACATCACCAGTAATGTGCCTTGTTGATTATGAACCGCAACTTGAAAGCTCTTTAATAGGTACAAGTATACTTCCCAAGCTACAAAGACCAGTAATTGCCCCCACCTTAGACTCCTCAATACAACTGGATAACTATTTAGTAGGTCCAAGTATACTAAACGAAATAGATTCTCAATCACCAGAAATACGTATAGATTGTAAATCTTTAGATCAGAAAATTAAGCCTTCAGAATCAAGTACCATCGATTCTAACATTCAATTTGATAGCTCATTGCTTGGTCCAACTGTGTGTGATTCTGTCACTCAATTGGTAGGACCGAGTCTATACGAAGAAGGAACAAAAACATCTGTCTCAAATTCTGAAAGTCATCTTGATACTTCTTTAATAGCGCCTAGTCTCTATGACACAGTAGAGGCTTCAGCATCGTCATCTGCCGTATGTCAGCTGGATAGTTCATTACTAGGTACAAGCTTAAAACCAGAAATGGAGTCACTAGAAGTTTCTCATGTCTTTGATTCTCAAATACTTGATAGTACGTTAGTAGGTCCACATTTATCAACTGCATCTTTTTCTGATGATGAAGTCCAAATGATAAATAATGAGTTACACCAACAATCAGAACTTATACCTTTAGATTCAACTCTCATAGGTCCTCACCTAGATTTTGAAAGTCAACTTGATCAGTCAGAAATATCAATTTACCAATCTGATTTACAAGAGTTACTATCTAAATTCAAGAATTCAATAACGAAATCTCAACTATCACCATCTGAATGTAGACCGTGTGATAAGCTACTATCGTCAATAGCTAAACAATCAACAGATAATATAAATCTGTCACCAACTTGTTCAGATTTGCAACCATTCACTTGGAATACCTTACTTAATACTCCATTATCTCTGCTAGATGATACAGCCTCTAAGTTTTCTCCTATAACAATTACAGAGAAAGAATTTTCTCCTTTAGGATCTGTTGTAAAAAAACCCTGTATTAATGATTTTTCGTTAGTTGAATCACTACCTTACGCCCAGGGAGTTCCACAAATACCTATCACACCTTATTCTCCATTCATTCAAATGAGACCACTAGTCGACCGTAATTGGATACCACAGCCCTTAAATATTCTTCAAGCTGCACCTGGTATAACACCAGCAGTAAGAAATGCTCCTGTTCCATTCATTTCTAATGCATTAATGCCATTAGCTCCACAGGATGTGAAGCTATTATTGGATTTAGCTTCTCAAAGTAAAACTTTTCCTCAATTATCAATGCCTAATATATTTACACCAATGAAAGCCGCTCCACCATCATTAGAATGGACTACACTATCAAACAATTTACCTCTAGAAAAATATGTTCCATCACTACCAAAAAAGAACTACTCCCTTCTTCGGTCGAGTTTAGAGTCCTCAGTTTGTAATTCAGAATACACTCCAATAGAAGTTGATGATATTATGTCTCTATTAGGTGGAAATAGTTACAAGTTATTACAAGACATGTCTATTTTACCTGATAGTCAATCTTCTTTAACACCCTCTATTCCAGTATTTGAAACAGGTGAAATTGTATCACCATCATTATCAGATACTTTACCAATATTAACCACTACGCGACCAGTGTTACCTCTTTCTATTTCCAATGCAGTGCTTCCATCATCATTGTATACCAATCCTCAGATAGGTTTGTACAATCCGCAAAACATACCTTACATGTTACCAACACCAAATATCCCACCATGCAGTTTACAGCCTTATTCCATAACACCATTAGACGCACTATTCTCTGAAATAATTGGTCCTGTCCCAGAAATAGAATCATTACCTATTCAATCTTCAAAATCGTCTTTAGAATCACAATGGCACGAAATCCCAAATACTCCACAATTGATGGAGTCGATCCCAAATTTCACACTCGACAGTCAATTTTTACAGCAACTATTATCAAAACCATGCTTGGAATCACCAATACTTCTTCCAAGTTCATTATTAGATTCAATGTTACAATTATCTACAGATTCTAGTAAATTTAAGAGTTATCCATGTCAATCTCCACCAGAATTCTTTACACCAGTATCTCCTGCTCTTACTAGCCCATTGTCAAATGCATATACAAGCCCAGAATTACCGATTTATGCCAGTCCATTATCAATATCTTATGCTAAACCAATTTCATCTAAAAGTACTAGTTTACCGTCAAATGTACCTTATGCACCTAGCTCTCTAACACCCCTACCTCTTAGCCCTTACCCGCACACAGCTAGCTCTGTCATATCAGATTTTTCTGGTCCACTAAGGCCTTTAAAATCAACGCCATTATCAAACTATCCAATTGCGCCAACAGAAATCTACAATAGGCCTGTACCATCAAGAATTCCTTATAAACCTTCTCAAATATATTCTAGTCCATATTTACCAGTATATCCTAGTCCACTGCCAGTCGAAAATAATCCATCTTCACCGAAATTTATGAGTAAATTAACACCAGCTGAAATAATTCCGATTTCGCCAGTTTTCTATGAACCTTTAACAGCACCATGCTTTACTCCCGAACCTAATTTCGGAACACCAACTTATTCTGGTTCATTGATACCAGTCTCCCCCATTTCAATGGCATCATCTACTACTGGTGTATTACCATCATCTTATATCAGTCCTGATTTATCTACATACAAATATTTACCTATATCGGCCCCTGTAAATACACTTACCCAGCCGTCAAGAACTCTTTCACGAGCTTATGTAACTCCGATATCACCAGTGAGTTCCACTCTTCCGTCATATAGCAGACCGCTGCCATCAAAACCAATATTTAACTTAAATCTAGAAATAACACCGCAAGAACTAGAAAATCTGAAACTTCAGAATACATTACCAGTTTCCAATGCAAATAATCCTTTCTTAAATGCGAACCAAATGCTTACCACTAGTTCAAATATACTACCATTACAAAATTATCATGAATACGTTCCAAAATCCCCATCTTTTTACAGTTCACAAATAAAACAAATCAAACCTAGCGAATATAAAACGGGGTCCAATCTTCAGACAACCTCTTTAACAGAAGAAACACCTTACGAAATCATAGAGGAAAACATGTGTGCATATGATGAAGACAACAAATATTATGAAGACTATAATTTCAAACATCCTTTAGAATCTCTGTCATGTACTTTAGCACCAGAAGATATGGAAACAGAAAGAACACCTAAAGAAGATTTAATAAAACAAGAAGATCTTACTCTTTCTGCTCCTATAACTAATCTTGCGTTTGAACCATCAGTACAATCAAAGTTATATCGAAGACCTCTTCTAACACCATATGCTCCATTATATGGTGAACCATTACTAAGACCATGTCCAATCCCACAGTTATTGCCTCAGCCATCCCTAATTGAACCGTTACCACAAACTGTTTTTGATAATATACCATTAGAACCTTCATTATGGCCTCTGAATCACCCTGTGTCACTACCAGCATCAATTTTATCCAGTCCGTTACTGAAGCCACTAACACCGTTAACTCCTGCAGTTAATTTGCCATTACTGCCAAGCCCGTGTGTAAATACATATTTAAGACCATACAAGGTATTACCAACTGACGAGCTTTTATTCTCTTCTCCGTATTACTCCGCAACTAGCCAAGACATGCTGGCATCACCTATAGACCCAAGAGGATTAAGTAAGATTATTTCTCCACAGCTAACATCAGCTTTCTCACAAGTCTCAGCACCTTTTGTGCCAATTTCAATGCCAAAATGTTCACCAACTTCACTTTATAATCTAGATAATTATATTGAATTACCCCTAACATATAACAAACCACAATCAAAGGAACAAGACACCTTAATAAAACCAATTACAGTAACAAGTTACGATCCATATGCTGCACCAATCATATCACATATTTCACCATTAGAAATGCCAATTTCTTCTCAATATATCACTCCTTTAACACCAGCTGAAAGCTTGAAAAAGCCACTAATTTCTCCTCAATACATTTCTTCTATATCACCAGCACTGACAAAATTACAAGAAACCTGTCCATTGAATGAAGCACTACTTAATTATCAACCGTACATTCCACTACCAGCTGGGCCCTCTAATGCCGCAAAAAATATCTTCAAGAGTCCTTTAGTTACTTCACCATATACTGTGATAGCCAATAACGTTGAACCTATGAGTACAAATCTCAATAGTCCACTATGGCCATCTTTTACTCCACAATATTCTTTACCAGTGTCATCTTTACCTACTTTAAAATCAAGTCCCGTTAATTCTTTTTCAAATGTAAAGTATTCTATGATTACTCCGGACGTTGGTACGCTGCCAATGACTAATCATATTATGCCTTCGTCACTATTTATGTCTTCAGATGCAGACTTTCAAACAATACCTCTGAAAAAATTAATCCCTCTTCAGAGCCCTCCAAGATACAGTTATCCATCACCTACCCGTATAGAACTTGCAGAAATAGTTCCGTATGAAACACCAAAGAAGCCTTTGGGACAAACGATTCTTCCTCAAAATATATTCAAGCCCAACACACAGTATTACAATGGAAAATATTCAACTGTTCCACTGTCGTCATCATCTTATCTCACTCAGCCTTTAGAAATAATAGATTCATACCAAACTCAACCCAACGTTCAATATACAAACAAACCCCATCCAAAATTATCACCAATTTTAGCTGAATATACTTCTCCACCTTTAGCCCTAGGTTATACATCTTTGCCGTTAGAAACAGTACCAAATTCACAAATAAATAAACCTCAAGTTCCTCAATTTAGTTTTGCAAATGTTCCTACATATGATGCACCTTTAGCTAAAAATCCGTTCTTAAATCAAGACTTCAAACTTATTACAGAAGTACCATCATATCCTGTTCCAGAAAATCAAATCTCTCCACTAAAATTAACTCCTTATGAAAGTATTCTATTATCAAATCTTAAACCTCTAGGTATTTCTCAAGAAATTCTAGAATCATCTCCAATAACTTCTTCAAGTCCACTATCTTTATTGAAACCTTTAACAAAAACATTAACTCAAAAATCAGGTCAATATCAACCTGAAATGATTCCTATTGACTCGCAGTATGTATCTCAATCACAAATTGATAGTGTTCCACAGTTACTACCCTGTACTAGTCCAATACTAAAAAGTCCTCTGCTAAAACCCATATTGACAAACATCCAAAATTATTCACCATCACTGCCGAACTATTTCTCCAACTCCAACATAGCATTCTCTGAAAGCTCTCCTATGAAATCTCCACCATCTATTTCCAGTAATCAGAAATATTCTGCTCCATCTGAATCACTGATCTCAGAATTACCTGAAACCCTAGAATCAATTAATTCAATACCATTTACACCGTGTAGTTTCTTAAAACCGTCCTTTTACAAAAAATATCAATCACCAGTTACTATGACAAATATGCCAATACATTCAAATTATGATGTACTCGAATCTTCACCTTACCTTCCAATAAAAGAAAACTATATGGACACTGTTAAACCTATCGAAGTTTCACCAATTTCTTCTTCGGAATCATCACGACTATCTCTCAATTCACTAGACTCAGAAATTATAGAAGAAATGATACCATACGAACCGAAGCCTGATCTGAATGATAAATTCTCATACTTACCACAGAATCTTAATCAGCAAAGACAGTTTTACCCTACTTTATCGTATTTGACGACGCCACAACCAGCTCACACCACCTCAGCGTCTTCAAAATATAAAACTGAAAGGCCAAGACCATTTTCCATACCTTCAGTAATACCAGAGGACGTTGAACTTATAGATACAACAGATTTCATTCCAATCTTACCAATTCAATCTGAAGCTTCAACCTCAACCTACTCTCTTGCTGAAAGAAAAGCACCAACATCTATCACGCCATCAAATATCCCGGAATCGAATACTTTACTATCATCACCTTACACTATTTTATCAAACACAGATTTCTCTCCCTCCACTTTCACACCACCGACATCAATAACAAACACTCAATCCAACCAAGAACCTGATATTTCCCAATTCTTCCCATACACTGTTTTGTCAAACTCAGATTTCTCTCTTCCCAATTCGAAGCCATTACCACCAGCAATACAAAAACAATGTGGCAATCAAAGACCGCAATCATCACCAATCTGTCTAAGTCCACAAGAATATGAAGAGTTAACTAAAGGATTGTACTCTCAAGCATCATCATCATCACCCATTGATTCACAGCTGATCACCAATTTGTTGGCAGCAAGACCAATACCACTGACACCACTTTACACCAACCCAATATCCAAAACTCCCGAGGATTTAATTCAATTGCCACTCTTCGGAAAATATTCACCTCTTCAAGAATCCCCTATAGAAATAACACCAGAAAAAGAAAATATACAAAGTATTTTAAATAAATATAGAGATGCTCATAAAATAATGCCACTTGGAGTTAATAACTATCTTTACGAACCTAAATCTTCAATAGTTGAATTGTTTTCGGATCTTGATTCTGTAAAATCTGTAAATCCTTTGATTAAATCAAAAGAATCTTATGTAGAATACACAGAAGATTTAAAATCAATTGACGAAAGTGATTATGTCATGGCAGAAAATGTAAGTTTAGACGAAAATGAAGCTGAATCATTTACTAATAATCCAGCAGAAATAATCAAAGGTGTAAATGTCCCTAATTATTACAATGATAACAACGTGCAAAGGCCTCAAAGATTATCAAAATTGGACCAGTTATATGCATACAATCATATAGGTAAAGGTCCACAGGTTTTTAATGTCCCTACTTGTAATACATCACCTATAAGTTTATCTACCGATGATGAAAGATCCTATACCATAATATCTCCAGAGATTTATAAAGAGTTTACGGAGACACCTACTAAACATCTTGGATCTGACCTAACTGAATATTACCCTGAAATAACAAACTCTGTTGAAACCGTTCCAGCCACGCATGCATACACTCAAAATTACATAAATCCTTCCTTGAAACCTTATTCCCAAATCAAACCTACCAATACTATTGAAGTTACAGATAATTCTGAAATACCGTCTTCTTCTTCATATAATCCTTTTAATAATATTAAATATTCAGGATATAAGACATATCAAATACCGTCTTTGATATCCCCTAAAACGAATCCAAATATAGGACCACCTCCTCAAATGCATAGTCCTTCTTTAGTTCCTTACTCCCATCTAAATCCTGGTAAACCTCCGAACGTCTATCAAACTCCCAGTCCTCCCGAGTTTTATGAACCAACAGAAATGTATGAGCCTATGACTCCTCAGTATCAAGCACCACAAAAAATTACATCACCACTTCAAACTAAATTAAGTCTTGATACTCTACATGAAAGTCCAGAATATAATGACTATAGTACTATAAAAGATGAACCAGTTTGTGTAGATGATATAAAAGAAGATAATGAACTAAAAACTAGTTTAATCAACTATATTAATAAAAATAATATAGATACTAATAATCAAGAATTAACAATACCTATTGGCCTCATAGCTATTACTAAAAAAGCACCGTACGACGCTGATACTATAGAAACAAATAATCCTTCAATAGGACTAAAAGTATGGAAATCTAACTTTAAAATAGTACAAGCAGAATTGAAACTAAAATTTAAAGATTTACCAGTAATCAATTTCATGCCAGTAGTAAATAACTTAGACAAATACGATACGGAAGAAATTCGTAAAATAGTAAAGAACTATATAGATGAGAGGTACGGTATTCATGTAGAAATCACTGAGCCTTATACTGTGAACAATCAGTATACTATTATAAAAGATTTTGATCCTAATGCTGTGAGCAATAAGTATAATTTACTCTGGCCTACTCATTATGTTTGAAAATGCCTCTTAGGGTTCTGTAGCCAGATGGTAAAACGAAACTTGAAAAAAAATCTATTCACAAAAAGCGTGTGGAATGTTCGTGTCGAGTTATTTTTTTAGAAGAATCCATAATCAAAAAAAATTACTATGATGTTTCTAAGTGTATAAGAAATAACCTTCTTGTTTTTTTCGAGAAAATTCACGAAAAAAGCCTAGTTTTAGCAAAAAAAAAATCATTAAAAAATTAATTAGGATGTATTTGATTAATAAAGTCTACTATTCAATTAATGATCATTTCAATGATAAATGTAATTAATATAATTTCTCAAGTCATAATGTATATTTCTAATATATCATATTTATTTTATAATTATTGAAACTCCAATTCCCAATGTTTTTTTACATTTTTTTTTTTTAAATATAATTTGCACTAGTTTTTGCACACCTGTAGTATAATATAGTTTTTAGCTCTATTTTTGTATTATCATCCTTATGTGTACACACGGCGGCACATGAAGCTGTACAATTCCAGTATAATTTGGCCTCGCTTTGTATAATTTTCCTATACAATGAGAGATCCGCATAAACTGGTTTTGTATAGCTCCTGCAAGAACGCAGTGCAGATAAATCTGTTCTTAGGTTATTATTTTAGTTCAATTTGTTTAGTATTAATGTTTCATAAATACAAGGTCGAATTAAATTAGCTAGCTGAACTACGGAGAAATTATGATATCAAAAAACGATATGAAGTTTTTTTTTGGTAAACTACCGCTACTGTTGTGGTTAATTGACAAAAAAAAAGAAGAAAAAAAAATTGGCACAGGCCACAAGTGCACACAACATAATATACAGTGGAAAGGACACCGACGCTAAAACGGTTACCACGTATTCAGTATATCATTCTGAACCCCCCACAAATAGAAAATATTCGTCAGTTATAAAAAAAAACAGCTGTTTCCTACAAAACTGCAATACCTACACGGTCAAAATGTATGGAATAACTGATTTTTTTTAAACTACTGATAAAAAAAAATTCATGGATATCGTTTTAACGTCGGTGTCCCTTCCACTCTGTATACACCGTGTTACAGAAAGGGTATAGTCGTGTTAAGATGTGTCTACAGACTCTCAAATTGGACAACTATATCCATGGGACCAACACCATCAACACCTGCCTGCCTTTTCCCAAGTATGTTGGCGTCGGCTTCCAGTTCAACCGGATGCAGCTGAATACCAGTATTTTACATGGAGTGACTGCCTATTTGACCTCCACAACCCAGTTAGTACCAGTTAATACGATACTCCTTGGTAAGACTGGTTGTCAGACTTTCAGGCGACTGACTACCAGTAACCTAGGTTGGTCTGTGAATGGTTGACCACCCATTACAAACCGAGTTTCCTCCGTGCCTCAGAAGCACGTTAAGCCGTTGGTTCCTGCTGCCAGTTATAAATCTTTGACAGTGGGCCGACGAGTCTCACAACCAGTCTTACTTAAGGGTATCGTATTACCCAGTACTAACTGGGTTGTGGAGGTCAGATAGGCAGTCGTTCCATGTAAAATACTGGTATTCAGTTGCATCCGGTTAGATTGGAAGCTGACCCCGACATAGTTGAGAAAAGGTAAGCAGATGATGATTTCTCTGTACTTGAAATATGAGTTTAAAAAAAAAATTATTCTTTTGTTTCATCATCTTTAGATATTAATACCTACTACGTCTGTGAAGTTCCGCTAGATAATTCAAGTTCATCTTGCATAATTTACAAGAATTTTATAGTAGCGTATAAGTGAGAGATTCTTTGTTTAATGTATAATTAAATTAATAATAATGTTTATAGGTTGGTTGTAATTGTTATGTAAATAAGACTGAATGAGTTCGCAATAAAATATGTGATACGAATGATAATATTGTTTTTATTCACTAAAATTACGAACACCCTATAAAACCCTCAATAGGGCAACAGCACTCCTTGTATAACAATAAATCAGGCTATATAGCTGTTAATATATACCTATACTTTTTATGGAGTAATGAGGAAAATGTAGTGAAGAAAATGTTGAGTATGAATGTAGATGGCTATAAGAGTAGAGGAAGACCAAAGAAGCGATGGATGGACTGTGTGAAGGATGATATGGCTAAAAAGGAGGTGACTGCTGAGATGACGAGTATAGTTTTGCCCCTTATTACATGGGACTTAAACGTAACAGGCGAAATATGGGTTAGCTATTAGACCATTGACCATATTTGGAACTATTATTGTATTCCCATAACATTCCTGAATCGGTCATCTTAGTATGATATACTGAATTAACCCCATCAGCCTGCGGAGGGCTATCCCTTACACCCTGTATTTTCACTGATCCTTTTTACACCAGAATAATAAACACAAATATCCAAGCCATGTCCGCTACACTTGTTTAAAGGGTGAGTCTCAAACTTTCTACTTAGTCATTTGTGAAATTGCAACATTCTTGTGGATGACCCTTTTGAAAACAGAGTTGTACGGTCGCGGGTCATTTACGGGTTGGTAACCCTTAAAAGGGTCTTACAGGGGATGGGTAAGTGTATGGACAAGCTTTAACATACAGAAAAATAAATAAAATATTTAAACACTCTTTTAAGCTTTCACGGTTTATAACTAAACTTATACTGTCACTTAAGGGATATCTTCCGTGATTGTTGTTTTGCCGTGACTTAGTGTCGAGCTCCAGTAGTACGCGTAGCAAAAGACAAAGAAAGAGGGTAGATAGATTTGTCTGCTCTTAACTTCCATCCACCCGCATTCTCCAGTCATCTCACGATCATGGCGCTTGCAACAGCGTCGAAATAGCGAACAATCAAGGATATAATAAATCCCGTAAGTGACAGAATAAGTATAACAAAATATTTTTAACGTTGATCTTTAAAGGTAAGCAATGCTTGCCGTAGGCGTTCCGTGGATGGCCGACCATTTATTATACAGGGTGTAAGGGACCCCGACGCTAAAACGGTTACCACGTATTCAGTAAACCATTCCGAACCCCTCTCGCGAATTTCATACGGCTGTTGTGTTATTGTGATTAAAATGAATGAGTACAAAAAAAATGTTTCTTTGGGAAAGTTGTTTGTTATCATGAGTACAATCACGTGTTTAAGTATCGGTCACAAATTACCAGTCACCCTGTATAGAAAAATCCGACTACAATTGTCGGGCAGTAGCCCTCCAGATAACACCGGAGGATCCTCCCTTATCTATGGGGGATGAATAACTTTACACCCTGTATACTCCATACAAGTGACAACCAGTCTTACTAAGCGGTATAGTGTAATCCAGTTACGTTTAAATGGAGCTTGATTGCCCCCACAACCCAAATAATGAATTTTTTGTTTGTTTTTCTTTTAGTTTTTTTTTTTAGCCAGCCCATATTGTCCCACTCCTGGGCAAAGGCCTCCCTCCATTCCTTCCAAAGGCCACGATTCTGTGCTACTTCTTTCCAATTCTCAAGGAAGACATCCAGTTCGTCCCGCCATCTCCTTCGTGGTCTGCCACGACTATAGTTGTAAATAAACCGTTTTAAACCAAAATCCGTGGTTTAAAACCAGTTTTAAATTGGTTTAAAACGGTTTAAAACGACGACCACGTGGGCCGCACATTGGTTATAAATTATTTTAAAAGGCTATATGAAATCATTTAGCATTTTTTATTAATATATGTGAAGTCATATATCATACTTATACTACTTTTTAGGATTAGACAGACTGAAAACAATCGTGAAATGCGTGTTTATTAAAATATAACGGCAATGCCGTATTTTTATTTTGCAATTTGCTACTAAAATCGTAACGTAGGGTATGAGGAGAGAGAAGAAAAAAGAAGAAGAAGAAAATACATTTATTTGGCACATGCCACAAGTGCATACAAAAAATACAAAACAAAAACATTTTAAACCATATTAAACCGCTAATTGTGGTTTTAAATCGTTTTAAACCAAAAAGACGGTTTAAAACCAAATGGTTTAAAACCCGTTTTGCATCTATAGCCACGACCCCGTGTCACTGTTTCAGGGCACCAATCCTGAGCTTTACTGGCCCACAGTTTGTTCGGCATGTCCTGTCCAGTCCTATTTAACTTGGGCAGCCTTTTGAGCTCAAAGATTTGCGTTTTGGAGTTTGTTTAAATAACAATGGTTTCAAAGTCCATGTTTATAAACTTTTTGAAAAATAACCTTTAACAAAAAGAGTGATTTTTTAAAAACTTCACCTCCATAGAAGGGGAAAATAATTCTTTTGTTACCAAAAAGTTTACAGTTTAAAAATAATGGCTTTAATGTTGTTTTCCTCTTAGATATTTCTTTTTAAGTCTAGTGGTTACAAGCTCTACTGATTAGCAATAGATCTTGGGTTCAATTCCCAAGTTGGGCAAACTGTTAATGGGTTTTTTCATAAAGAGATTCTAAGTACAGTCACAAGCACCAATATGTATACACTTTCCTTTCAAAAGCAATTTTCGAGAATAATAACGATTTTAACTTGGATATAGGATCATTTTCATAAAAATATGAGTGCCAAAATACTATGTTCGTAACAACATGAAATTTTAATCAGAACAGTAGGAGAAAAACACTTTTAAAAGTTGTTAAGTGTTTACATATGTGTGCTCGTGACTGTACCAGGCACGAAGTCTGGATTTGTGCCGGTTGATGACAAATACTTAATCATAACTACGACTTAAACATAACTGACGAAATGTGGGTGAGGAGCTCGTGGCTAAAACATAACAGCCGCTCGCGTCGATCTTCAGGTTAAGCCACGCTGCCTAGGTTGATCCGTGGATGGGCCAAGCTTTACGTACCGAGTTTCCGCCGTGGCTCGGAAAGCACGTTAAGCCGTTATTCCCCGGTTATGTCCCGGCTGTCATTTGTAGATCTTTGACAGTCGTTACAGTGGCCCCAAAGTAAACTAACTGGGTTATGTAGGTCAGATAGGTAGTCTCTCTATGTTCTGGTATTCAGCTGCATCCAGTTAGACTGAAAGCCGACCCCAACATAGTTGGGAAAAAGGCTAGCCAGATAAAATGTGGGCGTACTTGTAGGAACCTACACCTCTGCCCAACCCTTCAGAGATTATCGGCGTGATGTTATATGGTACAGGTAACCTTTCAAGCACAACTTGGGCGAATTATTAATCTTTTATCGTAATAATCTTGATATCTTCCCGGTTAAGGCTTTTGTCGCACCGCTAGCGGAGAAGTTCTCGAGTATTTTTACCCGACTGCGAAGGGTAATGTTTTTATCAGCCTATACAGGGTGTAAACGGACCCTTCACGAAGCCGTCAACCAAGCATTCTGTACACCAAACTAAGTAACTCTACGCAAAAGCTATTGCTGGAAAACCACTTTTTTTGAGGTGAAAAACCACGTTTCACAGTAGGACTCAATGTAACGCACTCAAAACATAGTCCTGATGGATGCATTAAATATTGCGGTGGTCGTGGAGGTATATAAAATAAAGTCATAACATTAAAAAGTAGTATTTAAACAAAATTGGCTGTCTTTAAAGTTGGTTTACGGACGATAGTTTAACGTGACAACATCATAACAAAACATTGATGAATGCGGCGCAAGCGTACAATGAGCGTAACGGGACTATGAGTCATCCTTTTTCGAGCATGCAGCCGGCGTTCATCGATTTATCAGACGTTTTCACGTCAAAAAAACTTGTGAAAAAGTTGGATCTTCGACCCCCAGTATCTCCATAACTAGAAGGTTCCCAGGTGAAGAAGGTTCCTGGTGGCAATGACGGGGCGAACAAGTGCCTTTCGGCCTCGTTAAGCTGAGCCCACTCCCTCTCACAGACCTGAGCCCCAGTTGTAGGAACACTATACGCTTATTATGCTTATCTTAAATATTGAACGCTGGCACAGAACCCTTCGTGAGCGAGTCCGACTCGCTCTAGCTCTGCTCAGTCCCCGCTTATCGCCAGCAGTGAGACCGGCACCTAAGGATGAAGCTCAAAACATCGACTTACCAAGATCATGCATACTTACAAACTCGATGTAATATTTATACGAAACTTGGACTGATTCGGCTGATCCATTCCAAAGTTACTCTTTTTAATTATTCAAAGGTTTTTCCTATAAAGATACCTGTGTTTTGTTGCCTAAGACTTTTTCTTTCTCTAAGTAAGGACGTGTCGGAAACCGTGATCTTTTCCAGGGCGTTATAACGCACAAAAACTTCGGAAAGAGATAGGGCTCATTTACGGAGATCGGTGCGTAGTGCGGCGGCCTTTTTTAAATTAAAATTCAAGAGCGACGGAGAAGCGATTTTACGCGGTATTTGCTTGAAATTAAGCGTTGCCTGCGGGGAAGCCAACAGATGACATAGCAGCCGAGCCGCGTTGCGGTCAGCCAGTTCCTTTAATACTTTGTTCACGGAGAAGCGGGGCGTGTGAAACGTAGGGATACCCGCGGGGGAGCACAAGGCGTTGCACTCGGTGTTGCACGCGCCGCTTCACGCCCCACATCTCCGTAAATAACATCATAAACTGTCATATCCGCGTGTTGAAACACGGGCCGCTGCACGCGACGCCTCTCCTCCTTAGTAATTTTTTGAGCTGTGAGTTGCGGAAAATGAGTCACAGAAGTTAAGCTGCATTTGGTTTCATACAAAAGTCCGGTTTCTACCACACGCGACTCACAGCTCAAAAAATTAGGCTCGTTTGGCCTCACTCAGCCTTATTCGAAAAAAAGGGTGTCACGCCGCACGCGACGCACAACGCACCGCGTCTCCGGCCGAAAAGGACCCCTAGTCTCACAGGTAATGGTGACAGATACGGCGCTCCACATCATCACCTGCCTAGCTTTTTTCCAACAATGTTGTGATCGGTTCCTAGTCTAATGGGATGCAGCTGAATACCCGTATTGTACATGGAGCGAGTGCCTATCTGCAAAACCCAGTGAGAACCCTAGTTCTCACTGGGTTATACGATACCCTTTGGTAAGACCTGTAACAACTGTCAAAGATCTACAAATGACACCCGGGACCAACGACTTAACGTGCTTTCCGAGGCACGGAGGAAACTCGGTAGTATGTAATAGGTGATCACCCATCAACAAACCAACCTAGGCTAGCGCGGCTTAACCTAAAAATCGACTAGAGCGGCTGTTATTATTTAGCCACGAGCTCCTCACTCAACTCTTTCATCGTACGTGTCATCAAATAAAACTCTTTACCTTAGTTAACATAAAACAGAAGTTTGAAGTCGTATTGCGACTTCAGTATGATTGAAAGCCGATCGACTTCCGACTGCTAAAGTCGAGTTTACTTCGTAATATACTACAACTTTCCTAATTTCATTGCAAGTCTGATACTTTTGATGAAATGTACTTTTCTTTTTTGTGAACATTTTCCTCGAGGAGTAACCTTGTTTCTGCTAGTATTCTGACTCCATGATCGTAGATCTAGTAGTCGCAAGCACGCCTTGGAATGGGCAACTACAGTACTTTCACAAGTTATTATGCTTAGTGACCGTAGCTCGTGGCTAAAAAATAACAGCCGCTCGGGTCGATCTTTAGATTAAGCCGGGCTTGCCTAGGTGCTGTGGATGGGTGACCACCCATTACATACCGAGTTTCCTCCGTGCCTCGGAAAGCACGTTAAGCTGTTGGTCCTGGGTGTCATTTGTAGATCTTTGACAGTCGTTAGGTAGTCAGTGGCCCAAAAAGTGACAACCAGTCTTACCAAGGAGTATCGTATTACCCAGTACTAACTGGATCGTGGAGGTCAGATAGGCAGTCGCTCCATGTAAAATACTACCATTCAGCTGCATCCGGTTAGACTGGAAGCCGACTCCAATATAGTTGGGAAAAGGCTACGCAGGTGATAATGACTGGGACTGTATTTTAGCTTCATTTTTTTTCGACTGAAACCTACTTAGACAGTTCAAAAGTAGCTTCGTGGTTAGTATAACGTAGCCACCAGCCCCTCCGTGGTATGAGCCCTCTTTCGCACATAATATATTTTCTCGGAACCGATAATATCTTGCATGTTAGAACTTTAGTTTAACATTGTGTCAACAGCGGTTTTATTTTCAATATGCACTACATTGCATGTCCTGGGACCCATATTACACAATTATATTGATTTTAACAATGACTGTGTAAGCTGAGGACTTCGGACATTTGTTAAAACTTGCAAAATGGTCCTGCCGTCAGGATTATTGAAAGATGTATATAATAAAGGGTGTAAAAAGACCCCTAACGAAGCCGAAAGGTACTTGTTCTCCCCTTCAATGCAATCATTTTTTGTTCTGGACCATACCTGGGAACCTTCTAGTTACAGAGATATTGGGGGTCAAAGTTCCAAACTTTTTCACAAGTTTTTTTTTTAAAGTAAGATTTTTACTTTTAACATCTCGACGCCTCCAAGCAATAACCCGGTAATCGAAAAATCAAAATTTTACAGGAGAAAAGATTTACTGATTTTGTCAAATATCTTTTCAACGAGTGGGACTATTGAAGTCATTGATGTATTCAATGAAAGCTATTTTTTTGCGAAGTCTACCTGTGCCATTGATATGAAAATAATTTTATTCAAAACCTAGTTATTTATGAAAATAAATAATACCTGAAATTTTATACATACAATATTACAGTAATACTACTTACGGGGTTATTGCAGTAAATTTATGAAATGAAATATTTCATAACATTACATTATGGGCTTCTACGGCGTTATTTTTTATTTTAGATAGATAACTTGTTTGTACGGAGTTATTGTGGTAATGTCAAGAAATTTAAAAAAAGGTATTAATAAATAACATTGTTATTAAGAGAAAAATTATAAAAACAGTGTTATTGTTACCACTCAATACCATTTTTAAATTTAAATGTAATATTTGAAGATAATAAACGAAAAAATACAATAATTTCGATTATAAGTAATTTTATTATTTACACTTGAGAGCAATAAAATCGCACACCCCTTGTAATTACCCTGTTACGAATAGCCAACATAAATTTAAAAAAATAACATTTTCATTATTTTTCCGTCATGAATCGTTTGTGCATCGTTTGTGAACGTTTGTGTCACTAATGATTTTTTTTGTGACTAATTAGTTAATTAGTAATTAATTTTTTAATTTTCAGCTTACGATTAGCCAACTCTATTATGTATTACACTAGGTGGTATTAAAGCAGACAACAGCGCCAATTACAAGGAGTGACGAGAAAAGACAACGCGATATGATGAAAAAAAAACTTTTATTTTTCCTATTTTCTCGATAAATAATTATTCACAAACATTTTTGTTGGCATATTCGGAATTCACAAACGATTTCCGATCGATTAAGTACCCGGAAGTCTATTTTCCGATTAATTAAAAAAAATGTTGGCTAATCGTAAGCTGAAAATTAAAAAATTAATTACTAATTAACTAATTAGTCACAAAAAAAAATCATTAGTGACACAAACGTTCACAAACGATGCACAAACGATTCATGACGGAAAAATAATGAAAATGTTATTTTTTTAAATTTATGTTGGCTATTCGTAACAGGGTCTTGTAATTTGGTTTATTACTGTTTTTTTTCTAAAATCTAACGATATTGAGTACAAATTATTAGGCCAAATTAAAGCATACAAGCTTAGCTTTAAAAAGACACAAAATTAAAATCATTGACCTTCACGTAACTGACAAAAACCAATCACACACCAAATTCCCCAAATTCACGCGTTTGCGTTGTCACTACTTGCACCCTTACCCGCAGGTAGCAAAAGGTCGATTTTTATGGATTTTTAATCAGTTGCTTATCGAAGGTCAACATGATAACATCTCTACTGGAAGCATACGGATTTACTGAAAAATTATGGATACCACGCCTGCAGAAGCCGCTCAAGTTATTGCCTTGCTCGAAGCAGGCCATAATCAAATTGAAGTTGCTCGACAGCAAAATTTGAGCCACTACTCTGTTCGTCGTGTATACCAGAGGTTCCAAGAGATCAGTGGCTACATGCGGCGCCCAGAAACTAGCCGGCGATGCAGAACATCAGGGCATGATGACCGCTTTCTTGTGACAAGGGTTTTGAAAAATCGGCAACTGAACGCGATTCAACTGGGATAACAGCTTCGAAAAGTTCACAATGTCAGTAAAAGTCGGTGGACAGATAGAAGAAGACTGGGTGAAGCAGGAATAACTTCACATCGCCCAGCAAATCGTCCCAAATTGACCACAGCTCACCGACAAGCCTGGCTACAATTTGCTAGGGAACACTTAAATTGGACGTATGACCAATGGCGGGCTGTTTTGTTCTCTGATGAGTGCAGAATGACTTTACATGATCATGATGGACACTCTAGGGTCTACAGAAAGTCGTGAGAGTGATTTTTACAATGCTGCATAAGCGAACGTGTGGCTTTTGGAGGTGGGTCGTGTATGTTTTTGGATGGCATATTGTTGGACACTAAAACCGATATTGTATACATCACTGGGGCGAATACCGGCCCGAGATCGAGCGAGTTGACGACTGCACGATACGTCGAAGACGTTCTCGAAGAACATGGGAGGCCACTTGCGTGGTTTATGGGAGAAGATTTTCTCTTAATGCACGACAACGCCAGACCCCATGGCGCTAGAACAGTTTGCGACTACATGAAAGACGTTGGAATCACTGCGATGAAGTAGCCAGCTCGAAGTCCTGATCTCAATCCGATTGACAATGTCTGGGATGAGCAAAAAAGAAGAGTTCGAGAAAGAAGCCCTGCTCCTACGCGCCTCCAAGAACTACAACTTGCCAGAACTTCATCTTTAAGAGGAGTGGAACGCTAGAACCATAAGATTTCATGGTAAAATTAATACGGTTCATGAAAAATCGAATAAGAGATTTAATTAAGGCTAGGGAAGGGAAAACACCTTGTGCGGATGCGGGGTGACTCGGTGGTGGACATCTCGTTCGCCAGCCCCGCTCTGTCACCGCGTGTCGTTGACTGGCGCGTCATGGAGGGGGTGGAGACCTATTCCGACCACCGGTATATCCGGTTTGACGAAAACACCTTATTGATAAACAATTTGATCAAGAATTTTGAGTTTGATTTTCATTCTTTCTTAAGCGAAATTGGGTAATTTTACCCGTATGTTGGGTTTAGTGCCCTAAACCCTCTTATGGGTATTTTTTATCATTGTGTTTGGTATCATTAGAAAGGTAATGAAGTAAATGTTTCAGTTTCAGTAATCTTTCAGTTAATGTGTGTTTTGTTTCAATATTTATTCACATTCATGAAAAAAAACTGCCTTAACCGAAAAAAGTCAAGGTGTGCGATTTTATTGCTCTCAAGTGTATTATAATCACAGAAAGTAATTTAACACTTTAGTTCGACGTGAACATTCATTAATAAAAATAATCCAATAAAAATCAAATCCTGTAATCAACTTTGAGCTACATAAACTCTTCAATTTAGTTCTTCTTCAGAAATGTTTTCGTTTCCCGCTTCAGAACAGGACAAGGATTGATAAAAAGAATGGTAACTCTGAGGAATAGCTCCATAACATATATTATGAGCCAATACCAAACTTAAATAACATTGTTAGTGAATATTACGGAACACGTATTTTAAAATTATTTCAACAAAAACCCCATAAACACGTTTACCAAAAATTTCATGAAAATGATTTACGCCAATAACCCGGTAATCGCAACTTACCAAAATAAAAAATAAATAGTTTTTTCGTACAAACCTATAACAGGTTTTTTGCCGAAATATTATTGTGTCTAAATTCCCAACAATAAACACGTGTGTCATGATTTCTTTGTAAATATCAATAGGAAAAATCTGAAAAAAATTGAGAAGGTGTATTCCAGTCCATAGATGCCGAATTTTACATAACAGCATAAACCCCGTAATAGTACATTACCGAGTTCTTGTTTGGGGGCATCGATCTCCACGACCCCCGTACTATTCAATCCAACCATCAGCACAATGTTCTGAGATCGTTACATAGAGTTTTACCGTAAAAAAAAGTCGTTTCCCAGCAATAGTTTTTGGGTAGAGTTACTTAGTTTGATGTACATAATGCTTGGTTGACGACTTCGTGAAGGGTCCGTTTACACTTTGTATATCTATTGGCCAAAGTTGCCTGAGAACAAATGAATGTTACGTTATGTTAAATCTTGAGTAGTGGTTACATTGCTTGCCGAAGTCCAAACCCACAGTGCACACACTATTCGTAGCATGTCCACTGATGTTATCAGTCACGCGAGCCATGCACATGCTATCATATGCATGGACCTGCCTCTATATGATTACGCTGTGACATTTTGTGATTGACAGCCCGGATGTTATGTAGTAAGGTTGTAATTATAGTGCGGGTTTTAGTCATAACTGAACAGTTAGGCGATTTTTACATTGTTAGAAAGTATCTGAATTTGTATAGAAAACACGCCTAGGACAACACACTGAAAACGAGTAGGCACGCGTCGGAATAATGAATTTTCCGCGCTAAGCTCCGGAGCACGGTGCAGTGAGAGCGATTCTCCCACTGCACCTTAGGTTATTTTAGAAATGGTAATTAAAATGGTTATTTAAGGTATCTGTCCCACGAGCCTGTGGACGGTGATTAATGAGCTAGCTCGCCGTCCGTCCGTCTTATGACGACAGGCCGTGTCGACGGCGCGTTCGTGTTCCACGCGCGCCTCAAAGAGATGTCAGCAACCAGGAAGGGGTCCGCAAGGGCCGTTACCTGTCGGGGCTGCGGAAGAGATACCGCGGCCCTGGAACACAAAGAGCAAAGAAGGAACATGGATGGGTTTAAGTCAGTACGAGTCTGACACTCCCTTCCGCTCCGCTCAGAGCGGGAGGGGTCATTTGATGATTTCCCATCCGAAAAAAAAAAAAAAAGGCATCAGCTGTCTCACAGTTAGCTAACGATTATTTCCTCGCTAAAGAAAGATATTAAAGATTGAAGGTCAGTAAAAGCGATACCAAAATTATAAAGAAACATCAAAAAAATTAAAAATAACGTGAACAGGAAGTTGGTGATTTTGTTTGTACTTTCGGACGTCAGTTTCGAATGACTCTTTTGCTGCTTTTTTCCGAAAGTAAAGTAATTTTTCATTCTTTTATGGAAGTCGGTTTCTTTTTGCAAAAATATATTTTCCCCTTTTTACTTGAGATATCTCACAAAATATCTTGTCTATCTTGTAACGTGAAAATACTTACTTTTATTCCATGATTTATTAGCTTTAGTTCCTAAGAAGAAAAATTTAAAATTGTTTTTATTTTATATTTTTAATACTTTTATTCTCTGATTATTAGCTTTAGTTCATAAGATTGTTATTAGCCTTGTATTGTTTAAAATTTGTTTTTGTTTACTTAATATATATTTTATCAAAGATTATTATATAATTAGCTGTAATAACAGTATTTTTTAGTCATTAAAACTACAACCTGCACTAATGTATAAACATTATTTGTACGCCTTGCAAGGCAGCACATAGTGCGTCATAACTTTTTTGTATAACACCTATTTTTACCTATGTGTCACGAATAAACTTATTTGAATTTGAATTTGAATAATATTTGTCGATGCTTATTAAGTATTAACTTTCCAAATCTAATCTTGTATTGTTACATCACAAGCGAAGACTTCGTTGTGGGAGCGTCTTTAGTAGCTGTGGACTGATCCAGAACCATCCTCTATTTGTGTTCCGTTCATTCAGATCCGTTCACCCATTCATTCATGAGTGAATGAGTACTAACAAACATCAAAACTTTCTCATCCATTATTAGTAAGTCGGTAAGAAGTAAGATTTATTGACCCAGCTTTATACAGTATTAGCTTTTGCCCGCGGCTTCGCTCGCGTTAATTTAGAATTTGAGAATCAATTCGGGTTGTACTCTGCTTGTTAATGTAATTCAATCATGATTCGAAAGAGCCAATCATAAGAACGTTATTGTTTTTTTCCTCAGGAACAGTACTTTTTTCGGCATGAAAGGTACCCTATGTCCGTTTCTGTACACCTGACAACGTATATGCAAAATTTCAGGATGATCAGTTCAGTAGTTTAGGCGTGAAAAGGTAACAAACAAACAAACTTACTTTCGCATTTATAGTACTAGTAAGGATAATAAGGATGTGCCAGAAAGGTGTGGTTATATTTTAGGAGGTGGTGGCCTAATCGATTGAATAATAAAGGAGCCACGCTTTTGTTAGTGGAGGGGAACATTTTCTGTCTTGGTCACACTAAACGACAGCAGTGGCGAAGGTTCCATATAACCCGATTCCTACCGGCTTCCCTTTGAAAACGGGCACAGTCAGTATTCCAGAGACAAATCATAAAATCACATTAAAGATATGTATTCCGTTTTTTCTAAAAAAAAATAACCCTTCGCTACTGACGTAATAAAAAATACCTATTTAACATCACGCTTGGCTCCATAGTACCAACCGCACAGGTCGCTTCAAGGTTAAGCCGTGCCGGCCTAGGTTGGTCTGTGGATGGGCGACCAACCATTGCACACCGAGTTTTATTAGATTTTCATTACATACCGAGTAACGCACTCAAAACATTGTGCTGATGGATGCATTTAATAGTGAAGGGGTTATGGAAGTATTTAAAGTAAATTTTTAACATTAAAAACCTGTAATTAAAATAACTAGAGAAAAACATGAAACTTGACCCCCAATATCTCCGTAACTAGAAGGTTCCCAGGTATGGTCTAATCGTAGAACAACAAAAAAATGATCGCAATGACGGGGAGAACAAGTGCCTTTCGGCTTCGTTAAGGATATTTTTACATCGATTATGTAACGTAACATTTGAAATGTAACGAGGCGCTCGTGGCTAAATAATAACAGCCGCTCGGGTTGATTTTAGGTTAAGCCGTGCTTGCCTAGGTTGGTGGATGGGTGACCACCCATTACATACCGAGTTTAAGCACGTTAAGCCATTGGTCCCGGCTGTCATTTGTAGATCTTTGACAGTCGTTACAGGTATTTAGTGGCCCAAAAAGTCTGACAACCTGTCTTAGCAAGGGGAATGGTATTACCCAGTACTAACCGGGGTATGGAGCTCAGATAGGCAGTCGCTCCATGTAAAATACTGGTATTCAGCTGCATCCGGTTAGACTGGAAGCTGACCCCAAGATATGTAGCTGGGAAAAGGCAGGCAGATGATGATGTAATGTAACATTTTTGTACAATGATCTACCCGTAGTATACGAACAATAATTGATTTGATTTTGATTTGTACCGACTAATTTAGACGTACGGCTACCCTTCTACTTCGACTATACACCTGGACGTATCAGCCGCACTCACATTACTAGCGTCCACTCCACCGTAGTGAAACAGCGATAATGATTTTAATTTCCCTGCGCCGTATATAACAATGGAACAGGGTCGTAACCACCCTAGGATATATTATTATCGGACACGCGAGGCGCCAGCCTAACTTAGTAGGGTTGACTCTCGACTGGACTAATAATCCATCTGTCCATCCAGTGGTTGACTGGTGGAGAATGTCATTGGCATTAAGTCCGTCTCTGTACATTCTGTGTGCTTAAAGAAGAAAAAAAGAAGCCCGCAATTCAAATTTTCTTAGATTCTTGGTTTTTCATTATTTTGAGCTCCCGATATTTCGACGTTGTTGCAAGCGCCATGATCGCGGGTTGACTGGAGAATGCGGGTGGATGGAAAATAAATTGTTAAGAGCAGACAAATCTGTCTACCCTTTTTTTTGTCTTTTGCTACGCGCACTACTGGAACTCGACACTAAGTCACGGCAAAAAACGCTCACAGTATCACCAGGTTTTGTGGAGTGCTTATTATGATGCCGGCTGCTACTTTTGAGCTTACTCAAAACTGGATTCCACGTATTCGACAATTTGAAGGCATCCTCTCGATTGAAATTTTGTGTTTTCTTATCTCAATTGCTTCTCTTATCAGCCCTGGTAAGTAATGTTTGTCAGTTGACAAAATACGACTAGTGAAATTCGATCCAGTGATTATTTTTTAAATTTTTATTTTATGAAAAACGTTGCCTCACACTAGGAATTTCTCCTGTATCGTGGGTGCGTTTACAAACATTTAAATTCACATACATAAACAGCCAAACCCGGAACAACTACCTGTAGGCCGTACAAATATTTGTTCCGTGCGGGGATCGAACCCGCGACACGCAGCGCACCAGTTAATAGCTCAGCGACTGCGTCAACCACGCCGTCAATTGTGCCCTGACTGCAGTAGGTATTCAGCTGTGGCAGATTTTTGCTCATCATTGTTTCTCACAGCCTTTATATGACCTTTATCACGGAAGATATCCCGTCAGTGACCGTATAAGTTCAGTTTCAGGTTGTTGAAAATATGATTCGCGACCGTACGTGTCTGGTGTGGTGGTCGCAAGCGCGACTGCTGAACATAATGTCCTGTGTTAGATCCCCGGGTCGGGTCGGGTTCTCAGTAGCGGCCACAGAGTCTGGATTTGTGCTCGGTTGATGGCAATAGGTTCGCATGGCATGGGACTTAAAATTAACTTGAGAAAAGTGGGTGTACTATTTATTAGGTACACCTCTGCCTAACCCTTCGGAGATTATAGACGGTCGTGATGTTACGTACCTATGTATGTTATGTGTTATATAGTTCCGTGGAATTATTTCCAATCGAGTGAAACCGAAGGGCAAAGGTGAGTTACAAACGAAATCAAAATCTTTTTTTTTAAGGGGCAACCCTATCGAACCCCTCCTTATACTCAGCCACAACCAAGCTAATTGTATGAGAGCCATCTACATTACTATTATCGCAACTGAAAATAGATTTCTTTATTTAGTTTTTTTAAATAATTCTTTTTTTTTTTGTTAGAAGCGTTTGTAGGCGTGGTGATCATCATCTACCTGCCTTTTCCCAACTATGTCGGGACCGGCTTCCAGTATAACCGTATGCAGCTGAATACCAGTATTTTACATGGAGTGACTGGCTATCTGACCTCTACAACCCAGTTAGTACTGGGCAATACGTTACCCCTTGGTAAGACTGGATGTCAGACTTTCTGGCCACTGACTACATGTAACTACTGTCAAAGATCTACGAATGACACCCGGGACTAACGTCTTGGCTCGCCCATTGCCCATGGTAATATTCAATAATATGCGCGAGTAGGCACAGGCAATAATATTGCAAAATGTCAGTGCACTAATAATTTCAAATATCACCGGTAGAGGGCGCCAAATGTCAAGACAATGAAAAGTTTTAAATGTCAATAATGTTATTGTAGATTTTAGCCATATTGGGACTATTTGCAACATCGAATATTATTCCAGTAATAAGACTTCTTACTTAATACGGTTTTTACGCAATCATGCGAAAGCGTGTCGCCTCCTTGATGTGGCGGGTACGGGGCAGCGCCAACAGCCTCTTGGTCACTGTGGCCGATAGGGCGGAAGGACTTATACTCAGGCATTGGACCAAAACACAAGTACTACCTTCGAATCGTCCCTTAAGATAATATGTCTTAAATTTATTGCTAATTTGATTATTTTTCCTTTATTTATTTCCTGATTAGTGTATTAGTTATGATTTTGACATGATTGATGGTGAATATGACATTATTGTTTATGATTTTGACATTTTTATTATTAATCATTTTGAAATTATTACCAAAAAAATTTCAACTATAATTATATACGTACTAACACTAGTGTTTTAAGATGTGTACGTATTACTAACAAAATGATTTTTATGATCTGTTAAATAAATGATTTGATTTGAATATAATGTGTGGCCTTAAGGCGACGCGGTAGGCCCAGAAGGAGATGGCGTGACGAGCTGGACTCATGTCAAAAGGATTGGGCCCAAATAGCCAAAGACAGAGACAAACGGAAAGAGGGAAGGGAGGCCTTTGCCCTGCAGTGGGACACAACAGGCTCATAATAATAATAATAATTAAGGGTCGGCCGGGACCGTTCACCAGTTTAGGTATATCTATAAAATTGAAGTGTTATAGCCGATTATGATGATACTGACTGACAGCTGATGTTGTATGGAGTAATTTAGGCTATTTTTATTTTAAAAAATAATTAGGGAAAATTTAAAACCCTTGAAATTGGTTACAAAATCCGATTCTAAACTTGAAGCAATTTTTTTTTAATTTACACGAATAAAGTCGCGGGCACCAGCTAGTTAATAATATAGGGGTATGAAGAACAGGATCTGAAGTTGGGGTTTTCTTCATCCCCCATAGAAAAGGGAGGATCCTCCGACCAGACGGGTGTTGTGTCTGGTGGACTACTGCCCGGCCGTTGTTGTCGGGTTTTTCTATATAGTCTTATAAGTCGCGGATAACTTTACTTGCGCGATTTAGATTTTTTATTTTAGTTCTCCATTTGTGTCATAGATGGCGCTGTAGGTTTTGAATTACCCTATGGATCATGATTATATAAAAAAAAAATTACTGCGGAACCACATTTGATATCTCGAAAAAGTGCTCCTGCGCCAAATCTAGCTTGTAGACCGAAATATTCAAGCTGTGAGATGTTTGTCAGCGACTTAAAGTTTTATTAGGCCGATGGGGGCTAGAAACTATACCTATTCACACTTTAAAAGGGTGTGACTCCAATTAGTAATTAATAAAACCTTTGTTAGTAAAACAAGAGCCCAGCGTGGGGTCGTCAGTTCGAACCCCAGTTATTGTATTGTTTTGTGGTTTTATTCATTTTGTAGAGAGCATTATACTCAAATATTTGGAAAAAAAAATGGGCGAGTTGGACTCGCACGCCTGCCATGCCTACTAGACCACGGAGCGTCAACAATTGTCGACAGGAATAGTTTGCCGGTACCGATACGCTACGTGCATGGCACGCAACGGTGTTGGTCGGTTTCGAATCGGTCTCGCATAGACATTTCAATAAAAAGTAAGTACAATAATTTAATTGGTAGTTATGTGTTTGAGCCGTTTGGGGTTGAAACTCTAGGACCTTGGGGTCCGGTGCCCACCTAGTACTTCGGGAAATCGCCAAGTGGTTGGTCGACTCTTCACGTGACCAGAGGGCGGGCCTATTATTTGGCCAAAGAATCAGCATTGCCATCCAACGTGGCAATGCTGCCAGCCTTCTGGGCACTTTTCCTGTTGATAGCGATGTGGACGAATTTTTTGACGCCCTTTAACCGTTTTGATGCTTGTTCATTTTTATTAATTCTTACTATTATAGATTTGTAGTTTGTATATTATAATGTAAATATTCACTTGTTGTCATTAAAAGAATTAACTATATTTTTCACTAAAAGAATATTTTTGCCTAACACGTTCATAGCACGGTTATGGTATGGTCAGTGGCGGCGTTAGGGTAGGGCGCGGTTGGGCGACCGCCCAGGGCGCCATACATAACGGGGCGCCGCAGGCGCCCCTTTATTTCCATGTGACTCAGGTTGGCTGGACAAATCTTAAACAAATCTTGATCTATCTGCGATCGACAATATCGCAATCCTGATTGACAAGCTTGGCAACTTTGTTAATCGAGAATGAAATTGCTGAAAACCTCGATTTTGATAAAATAATAAAAGAGTTCGCCGACAGAAAGGCTAGAAAAGTCAAATTTTATTAGTTTTATTTAAAAAAAAATGGTTATTTCTTTTAATAAATGGTAATTTCATTATATCTTTTTCCTTTTTTCATATGGGTTTGAATTGCAGTTAGGGGGCGCCGTATAAATCTCGCCCAGGGCGCTGGTAGTGCTAAAACCGGCACTGGGTATGGTACGGTATAGTGGGCAGTATCCTTTGCTCGATTTCGTTTATTCGCTTGTGCCACGTACCAATCTGTTGGTACCTATACAAGGCGGTGCCGACAGTACGACAATAAAATTAAACTGCGTATACCTCATGACCAGAATCAGAATCGGAATCAGAATCTTTATTTGTGAAACATAGGTATTTACATAAAGGTCTTAAGTTAATTATATGGGCGCTATGTTTTGCCGTGAAGCAAACAGTAAAACAAAACACAAAAAAATAAAATAAACAAAATTAAACACAAGAACATAAACAAAAAAATAAAAACTATTTTAAATTTAACCTAAAAAGAGAAACAGACTTAAAAATATTTAAAAATTACATCAAACGTTTATTGCACACAAAATGTTAAAAATTATCATTTAGAAAATCTTCTACAGTATAATAACATTTTTCTATTAACAGCGAGTATAAACTTTTCTTAAACTTTAATAGTGCTAATTTTTTTTATGTTGTCGGGTATTTTATTATAAATTTTCGGAGCCATGCCAAAAAAACTCTTTTTCACTAAAGCGGTTCTGCATTTTCTGTCGCACTGTTTGCATTCCCAGTCTGCGTACAAAAAATCAATGGAATATATCCAGTAGTACAGTCACAGGAAATTATTTATTCATTTTCTGTATATTGCAGCAACAAACAACATGGAACTCAAATGGAGTTGGGCAGGACACCTAGCAAGGCCTGGTGATGGCAGGTGGAGTAAAGCTGTGACCGAGTGGCGTCCAAGGAATGGAATGAGAAGTGTTGGTCGTCCGGCGGCGAGATGGGCAGACGACATTGTTGCCATGGCGGGAATATCCTGGATGAGGCTGGCACAAGAGCGTGGAGCTTGGCACAAGCAAAGAGAGGCCTATACCCAGCAGTGGGTGAAGTGAGGCTGTAGATGATGATGACAGCAACACCAAAGGGGAGGCTGAACACGTAATGTTTTCTTCTCATTTGCCTGAAATGTCACCGTTTCTATTCAACTGAAACACAGACGGCACGGTTGGCGCAGTGGCTGAGCGATTGACTGCTACGCTGCGGTTAGTCGCGGGTTCGATTCCTACACGGGACAAATATTTGTATGGCCTACCGATAGAAGTTCCGGGTCTGGCTTTGTGGGTGAGTTCAAATGTTTGTAAACGCACCAACGATGCAGGCGAAATTCCTAGTGTGGGGCAACTTAAAAAAAAAACAAAAGCACAAGCACTTGGTATTGGTTTTTTTATACAGGTACACAAGCTGACGGCAGGACTTTCCCGGACAAACTATCTGTCAAGGAGCTCCTACAACTAAGTATGCACTAAGTAAGTAAACTTACCTCTTAAGCTTCAATGCAGGCAGGACACTCGAAATATGTACCTGTAATAAAATATCAATATACAACTGTGTTTGATACTTGTAAACAAACAAATATTCATATACACCAAAAGCACATATTATTATGATTGGAGGAAAACCGTAACAAAATGGATAAAAAAGACTCACGTATGAAGAAACTGAGGCACTTTTACAGTACATTAAATAGCAAGATACATAACATTATTTTACTCAGTTGTCACACACATACAATCTCGCAAAAACTGGCACCTAAAATCAAATAGAACCATACACACACTCACACTCATACACACACACTGGCACACTCACACTCATACTGATCACTCATATACTTTTACACAATTTTTCTTGTTTGCTAGTATAATACCAGCCTGTTACTGTCCCACTGCTGGGCAAAGGCCTCTTCTCATACAGAGAAGGCACGAGCATTGATCACCACGCTTGCTTAAGACGGGTTGGCCATTTCAGACTTATATTAATTATAAGTCCAGGTTTCCTCACGATGTTTTCCTTCACCGATGTCTGTGATGTCCAAGATAAACTTAGAAAGTACATATGAATTGAAAAAGTCACATTGGTACTTGCCCGGATTTGAACCCACAACCTCATGCATGAGAGGCGAGGCCTTAACCTCTGGGCCATCACAACATCTCATCGTTTGCTAGTACTAGGTTTTTTTTTATCTCTTATTTTTTCCTTTTTTAAATTAAAAATATAAATAGAAATAAGTTATTAAGTATAAGTTTAATTACACACACATATTTGTTACTGATGAAATTATTTTGCTATGGAAGAGCGCGGTCTCCAAACACAGGCTAATATTGCTTAACAGGAGTCCCTAAACACAACCACCCATTGTTGTAACAATTTTTTGAATAAAACATTTGTATGCTTGCGAGGATCGCAGCAGGTGCCGTTGTGTAAGTCCTGCTTACCCCCATAGGAAAAACACGTGAGCAAATCATATGATTAATTTGTCTACACCATCAGAGGCGAGGAGAAGAGAAGGGTACATCATCTGCCTGCCTATTCCCAATTATATTGGAGTCAGCTTCCAGTCTAACCGGATGCAGCTGAATACCAATATTTTACATGGATCTGCCTATCTGAGCTCCACAATCCAGTTAGTACTGGTTAATACGATACTCCTTGGTAAGACTGGTTGTCTGACTTTCGGGCCACTGACTACCTGTAACGACTGACAAAGATCTACAATTTACAGTCGGGACCAACGGCTTAACGTGCTTTCCGAGGCACGGAGGAAACTCGGTATGTAATGTGCAGTCACCCATCCACGGACCAACGTAGGCAAGCAAGGCTTAACCTAAAGGTCGACCCAAGCCGCGGCTGTTATTATTTTGCTACGAGCTCCTCCAAACGTTACGTAATTACGTTTGAAGAGCTCGTTGCTAGAGTACGTCGATATTAAAATTTAAAATAACCCGTTTCGTATACAATATTTTCATCATTTTAAGAATTTATTCATATCTACGGATGGTACTGATTGTGCTTGTTGCAAACAATTTAACAAAAATGCTATAGGATAATTGTAATTTCGATTAATAAATCGACGTATTTACTTTACGTTTACACCGCGCACGTGCTAGGGCCTCTGAAAATAGCGCGTGATATTGCGTAAAAATCACAACAAATATACTTAAATTGGTTTAGAGCGTCCCAGGAGAGCACCGAACAAGAATACACACACGTATCTGTCGCAGACAATTTTCTCTGAAACTATTGATTCTAAACATCAAGGGATATAGTTTGTTCTAAAAACACAACGCGGTAGGTTTGTCTGACTGTTATAAACTGACTCGTCTCTGACTCTTCAGCAACACATCTGTCTGTTAGGTTAAAAGAACCAGTTTTTATGCAATATTATATAGGGTGACTACTGGTAATTAGTGAGCGATACTTAAACACGCGATTGTGCTCATGATAACAAACGACATTCCCAAAGAAACATTTTTTATAATGATTCACTTTTATCACAATAAAACTTACAAAGCGGGATGCAACCGAATACCAGTATTTTACATGGAGCGACTGCCTATCTGACCTCCACAACCCAGTTAGTACTGGGTAGTACGATACCCCTTGGTAAGACTTGTTGTTAGACTTTTTGGGCCACTGACTACCTAACGACTGTCAAAGATCTACAAATGACACCCAGGACCAACGGCTTAACGTGCTTTCCGAGGCACATAGGAAACTCGGTATGTAATGGGTGGTCATCCATCCACAGACCAACCTAGGCAAGCACGGCTTAACCTAAAGATCGACCCGAGCGGCTGTTATTATTAAGCCACGAGTTCCTCTATACGGCTGTGGTGTTATTGTAATAAAGTTTGAATGAGTATAAAAAATATATATTTGGGAAAGTTGTTTGTTATCATGAGCACAATCACGTGTTTAAGTATCGGTCACTAATTACCAGTCACCCTATATAAGGCAATACGCTCGCCCCCTATTACATGAGACTTAAACATAACTGGCGAAATTTGGTTGTAGTATTAAGTACACCTCTGCCTAACCTTACGGGGATTTCAGGCGTGATGTTATATTTTATCTACGCTAGAGCGCACGCAGAGCTGGTCTAATTATAGAATTGAAATACATAAAGCAGGTTATATTCAGAAAGTAAATAATTAATAATTATTCGACGGAGCTTGGAACTTGAAAGAAAGGTCATCGTGTGGGCTGGTGAATGAACGCTCGATGTTATCAGGTTTCAATTTGTGCGGACAAGTCATGCTTTTTTGTCCGGACTTTGTCCAACCTTGTCATTTGTCCGGACATGTCGATTTAAAGGATTTTAGAGGTGTAACATTTAATTAAAAGTATCAAAAACCCGACTACAAATTGTATTACGTACCTATCTATAGTGCCTATACGCGGTGTAAGGGACACCGACGTAAAAACGGTTACTACGTATTCAGTACATCATTCCGAGCCAAGATAGAAATTTTTCATCTGTTATTATAAAAAAACAGCTGTTTCCTACAAAAGTGCAATACCTACACGGTCAAAATGTATGGAATAACTGGGTTTTTTTTTTAAACGGTCTACCTATACAGGGTGTAAACAGACCCTTCACGAAGCCGTCAACCAAGCATTCTGTACATCAAATTAAGTAACTTTACGCAAAAATTATTGCTGGGAAACGACTTTTTTTTTTTTTGGGGTGAAAAATCACGTTTTACGGTAAAAATCAATGTAACGAACTCAAAACATTGTGCTGATGGATAGTAGATAGATCTCCGTAACTCTCTCATGATCCGTTCATGAGATCTACAGCCCGCTGACAGAGAGACAGACAGACGGACAGACAGCTGAGGCTTAGTAATAGGATCCCGTTGGTTACCCTTCGATTACGGAACCCTAAAAACGAATTATTTATAGCATCATACCTGTTTTACCTGAAGGGTTTAGCGAGAAGTGTACCACACACCCACATTTCGACAATTATGTTCCAAACTTTTTTACCGATTGTTTGAGAATATGTGAACATTGTAGGCTTTGTAGATTCCCAGCTGCTTGTTAACTTTGTATCTTGTTTTACATCTTTTGTAGTAAACAGCGACTTATTGTCGGGCCCACGCTGTCCCCCCATACTTAAGTACAAATGCTGTAACATAATAATATTGTAACACCAAATGATTTGAAAAGAGTAACCATTGAGTTTCTTGCCGGTTCTTCTCCATAGGAAACGACCAACCCGAACCGTGCACCTTTTTGTCGACGTTTTATAAGTGCCCATCTGGGCCTATGGAAAATAAAATATTTTGATTTGATTTGAACTGGCGCAAATCCAGACTGTGTGCTGCTACTGAGAGTTCCTATATGAAAAACCCAATAACATTTTGCCAGACCCTGCACTCGACCAAAGAGGCATTCACAAACCAAATTACAACTTCTAAAGTTCACTACTAACATTTCTGCTGATCGCATTTTCTTTAAAAGCTTTATATTGACAGGCACACCCCGTAATGACGTTTGATGGCCCCTCATGACATATGATTGAAGGAAATCATAGCAAAGTCCCCTATTTTATCGAATTACTATACTTTTTACCCCCATTGATGTGAACTACAACCGAATTTACACTTTAAAACTAGTACTACACAGTCTAAAATCCTTCGTAGAAATTTTGTAGTTCACAAATTGGTTTGTTTGTAGACTTTCAAAGAAATTTATGACGTATTTTGTGGAGGGTAAGTTTGGAAATGGTTTGTAGTGTCAGTTTTAAAGTGAAAATAGGTTTTAAGTATGAGTTTTTTGTCAAAGCGAAGTGTTATTATTGTGTTTGCATAAGACTTGTGATGTTCAGTGGTTATAGCTGTTTTTTTAAAGGCACTTATTACTATTTTTACAAGTTCGTGTCTGTCTGTGTGTGTTTTTACAATTTCCTCAGAACTCTTATTATCTCCTTTTACAATATTAGTAGGATTTCTGTCATTGCGTTCGCTGATATAGTTTCATGTCTAATGTCTGTTTTTTAATCTCGGAGACTAAATTGACAAGTGAAAATGTCAAAACTGACTTAAATCCTGTAGAAATCTATGTCAGTTTGCCATTTTTACTTGTCAATTTAGTCTCCGAGATTAAAAAACAGACTTTAAGTAAGGCCCTAGACAAAAGAAGATCATCTGTCTAGTCTTTTCCTACCATTAAGGCGCAGACCCACCGCGGTGCACGCTGTGCATGGCGCGTTTTAGCTGCGTGGATTCATTTGTTTGACGTTTCCATAGCAGTACTCGCTACAAACCCACAACTAAGTACAACTGTAGCGTGGGTGGCCCACCGTGGCATACTCGTGGCCCGTGGGTTAAAATTCGTGTATAGCGTGTACCGCGTGCACAGCGTGCATGGCGTTGACAGCGTTGAGCTATGTGAGCGTCTTACTCGAGCAAGCGCTTGATGCATAGCGTGTCCGTGGTTTGCAGTGGACACAATCACATACATTTTCTTGCAAAGCGAAGCTTACCACACGTGCGCAGCCTATCCGTGCGCCGCGGTGGGTTTGCGCCTTTGTGGGGTCGGTGTTTAGTCTAACAATCTGACCTCCACAGCCATAGCCCATAATGGCAGTCAAAGATCATCGAGAACCAAAGGCTTAACTTACGTTCCGAGGGAAAGGTATCTCGGTACGTAATGGATGGGCATCATTCCAGGGAACGACCTCAGTAAGCGCTGCTTAACCTTGAGGATAGAAATCAGGCGGCTGCTATTACTTAGACACGAGCCACCCAATATCTATCATAACATCATGCCTGCAATCCCCGAAGGGTTAAGCAGAGGTGTAACTCTTCAATAATCGACAGCAAATCTATCGTGACCTCTGCAATGCTTGGATGTTTATTGTTTACACAATGTCATAACATATCTCTGATGGGCATTCATTATTTTACTTTGTTAAAAATACATTTCATGGTAATAGGCTTATCTATACTATAATATTATAAAGCTGCAGGGTTTGTTTGTTTGTTTGTTTGTTTGTTTGTTTGAACGCGCTAATCTCTGGAACTACTGGTCCGATTTGAATGATTCTTTCAGTGTTGGGTAGTCCATTTATCGAGGAAGGCTATAGGCTATATCATCACGCTACGACCAATAGGAGCGTAGCAGCAATGAAAAATGTTGCAAAAACGGGGAAAATTGTATTTTTAATAACTTGACGCGGACGAAGGTCACGGGGAATCCCCAATAAAATTGGACTTAATATACCTAACGATATTTCGACAGTTAGGTATATTAAGTCCAATTTTATTGGGGATAAGCCTATTACCATGAAATGTATTTTTAACAAAGTAAAATAATGAATGCATATGAAATATTATCGTAAAGGATATTACAACTAAAAATGGAAAAATAAAAAAACTTTTTTATAAAAAATAAAACCGACTTCAACAACACAAAAAAGTGTCAAAAAAACTGAATCAATCAAACAAAAAGTCGTGATAAAAAAGAGTATAACAAAAAAATGTTTCTTGGGAAAGTTATTTCTTATCATGAGCGCAATCACGTGTTTAAGTATCGGTCACTAATTACAGGTCACCCTATACAGGATGTAAATAGACCCTTAACGATGCCGAAAGGCACTTGTTCTCCCCGTCATTGCGATCATTTTTTTGTTCTAAACCATACCTGGGAACTTTCTAGTTACGGAGATATTGGGGGTCAAAGTTTGAACTTTCTCACAAGTTTTTTTTAAATAAATGTTTTTAATGAAAGATTTTTACTACGACCCCCGTACTATTCAATCCATCCATCAGCACAATGTTTTGAGTGCATTACATGAGTCTTACCGCAAAACGTGATTTTTCACCCCAAAAAAAGTTTCCCAACAATAATTTTGACGTAAAGTTACTTAGTTTGATGTACAGAATGCTTGGTTGATGGCTTCGTGAAGGGTCTGTTTACACCCTGTATGTATTTGGCCCACCAATGATTTTGATTTTGACATGGCTGGTTTACACCCTGTATTTGTACCACGAATGTTTAAGACTACCTACCCCTTACAGGGTTCCTCTCCACTCGTATATTACTGTGAAAAGGTTTGAGCCCCAAGGGTTGGCGAACAAATTGTATTTGAGATCGACAGCCCTAAATCAAATAGGGTTTCGTAAAAAGCTTTAGTACTGTGATCAGAAACTTTTACTGTAACTATTGGTTGAATAGATGGATTGACGTAACATCACGGCGGTGTAATCCCTGAAGTGTTAGGCTGAGGTGTACGTAATGGGTGTAAAATACCCTTAACGAAGACGAAAGGCACTTGCTATTCTAGTTCAGGAGATATTGGAGGTCAAAGTTCCAACTTTTACAAAATAAATAAAGTTGAAGTGTGATTGTAATTTCAAAATAACATCTTTTTTGTGTTGACGTTCACATTTTCCTATTATTAATGTATTGAAAATTTATTGACATTTTTATTATTGACTAATATTAGATTCACCTATTTTGTATTAATGTATTATTTAATTATTTTGCATGTTAGTTTTAGCGAATTGTGTGAGCAACTTTAATAATACTCGACCATCTATGTATAATGTACTACAATTCTAGCAAATAAAATTTCAATCATTCATTCACTCACTGAATGCATATGAAAGCATAAGTATATAAGATACTTATAACAAAAAACTTTTTTTTCATTTTTGTCTGTTCGTTTGATCCGGCTAATCTCCGAAACGGTTGAACCGATTTTGACGGGCCTGTTACTGGCAGATAGCTGATGTTATAAAGAGTAACTTAGGCAACTATTATAGAAAACGAATTAGGGTTACTGCAAAACGTGGTACTTAACAAAATCCAATTAAATAAGGAAGTAATATTTTTATAATAATTTTACGCGGACGAATATCGCGGACAACAGCTTGACATACCTATTTCTGCCGCCAAGAAGCGCAAAGAGAAGGGGCAATGACCGCTATTGCCATGCTAAACCCCTACATCGCCCTGTTGCGTATTTCTAAAGAACATCTAATTCATTATTAAGAACTTCTCATTAAGCTGTCTGAAAGGCATTAAAGGTGCCAAATGATTATTTAATCGTTTTTTAATGACATCGTATTTAAGATTCTCTTCAATTGTCGAAGGCTTCGATATTTCTCTTAGAATATAAATAATTCCTTATTTTGTGAATCGACAATCAGAACATCCCCGGTTTGTTATAAAAGCACCTTCACTTTCGAAAAGTCTTTTAAATTTAAATCCGATGATAAATCTTATAACAAACCAATATATACGGCAATTATAATAAAAACACATTTTTTTCAATTTTTGTCGGTCTGTGCTCCGGCTATTCTCCGAAACGGCTGGACCGATTTTGAAGGGACTTTTACTGGCAAATAGCTAATGCTATGAGGTCTAACATAAACTACATTTATTTATTTTTTTAATTAGAGTTCCGTGCAAAAAAAATATAAATCTTATAACAACCACTCTTACCAAGGGATATCGTGTTTTTATTTGTATTTATTTATTTATCTTCTCACAAAACATCTTCATAAAAAAAGTGTTTAAGGCATGGCGCCTATAATCTATAATAAGGTTCCAAATAGCATCAAGGAGCAACCTTTGAGAATTTTTAAAAAACGGCTTATACCTTTTTTAATACAAAAATGTTATTATTCTCTATCAGATTTCCTAACAGAAAAATATAGCTGTATTATATTTCCTCTTTTTATTTTTATACATATTTTTTACATTTTTAAATATTCCTATACAAAATACTATAAAAAAACATTTGAAATATAAAAAATAGTAGCCCAGACCGAGCCGCCGGTGGTCAGGGCTCTTGAGAGAGGAACCTCCTAACAATAGCTGTATTATTATGTTACTTTATTTTGTCGAGTTGTTGAGAAAGTTTTTAAATTGAAGTTGTATATTTAATTGTTTATAAGTATATGTTTTTGCATGCCTAATGGTAAAATGTACCAGGAACAAATAATTACTACTGTAACAACTCATGTTCGTACCTACATTCAATGCAAATAAATTTATTTATTTATTTAAACTTCATGTACAAAAGTGGTACATAGGCGGACTTAATGCCACAAGGCATTCTCTACCAGTCAACCTTGGGGTCAAATAGAACAGCATACTGATAGAGTACAAAAAAATAAATAAGAAAAATATCATTTTGTTAACATAAATTGAAATACATAAATAGGCACATACTAATACATATATACAAATATAATGAAATAAACTAAAATATATAATAATACATACAAATAGTCCAAAATACGAGAAACATTATAATAATTACTATGACTACTAATGACAAGCATATGAGCAATTTAGTCAGATTTCAAATAGTACTTCCGTACTGTTCTTTTGAAAGCCATTTTGCTTTCAGCTTTTTTAATGCCAAGGGGTAGCGCGTTCCAGAGCTTTATAGTTGAGACAGCGTAAGAATTGGACATAAAACCAGTACGATGTGAGGGAATTTCAAGGAGTATGTTTTTAGAAGCAAAAAATAAATAAAAATAAATAAATAAATTATTTCTATTCTATTCTAACATTACAGGATAACCCAATGCCATAAATGCGCCTTAATGAATCCTAATTTAATTGTTATTTATAACTAATATTTACAGGGTGGGTAAAAAATCGTGGATCAAACGAAACAGGGCGATAGTTGGGGTTATCAGGGTCATTTTTTGGTATTCATTTTTTTTTTCAGTGAAGTTCTTAAGTTACAAATAATTTTCCGTAAGACTTAAAAGACATTGAATAAAGCAATACTCATAAATCATGGTACACACTGTCATAAAAGCACTTTTGTAGTAATGATACATTTCCTAGAAGCAACCAAACACCGCATCTTATACACCGTGACTTTTTAGTCATCTTACAACGGCAGCCTACTTCATGTAGGTATCCAATGTCTACTAAACATTCATAAAAAAAATAGGTATTGATGAGATTTTAATAATTTAAAAATAAACAATCATATTATTCAGTATTATGACGCATGACGTAGTTAAAACACCCTGTTGTTAGCGATGATCTACTGGACTCGAGCGCTGGGTAGGTATGTTCTCCCGTTTGACACGTAAACATCATTAACTGGATGTTTCATAATTTTTTCTAATGTTTTATTTATTTTTCTTTGTACCTATTATGTTAGGAAAAAAAAAAACGCGTCTACAGCTATTTTATGTCGGGCACATTGAGTGGACCACCTTTGTAAGACGACTAAAAAGTCACAGTGTATATTTTGATTTTACAAACAGACACTTCATTTTTATTTATTTATTTAAACTTCATGTACAAAAGTGGTACATAGGCGGACTTAATGCCACAAGGCATTCTCTACCAGTCAACCTTGGGGTCAAATAGGACAGCATTGTGATAGAGTACAAAAAAAATAAATAAGAAGAATACCATTTTGTTAACATAAATTGATATACATAAATAGGTACATACTAATACACATATATACAAATAAAATGAAATAAACTAATATATATTATAATACATACAAATAGTCCACAATACGAGAAACACTATAATAATTACTATAATTTATGTCTATACTATAATTTTATTTATTTGTATACACGTTATAACTAGAACACATACTATTCAACGATCACTCCTAATTGCTACGCGTCTACTGATAATGGTTTTAATTAAATACTAGTAATTTCTTTAGTAAAACGTCTTTGCAATCATTTCTAACTTAATGGGCCCACGGCTTGGTTTGAGTGACTGCTAAGCTTGAGGTCCTGGGTTCGATTCCAGGCCGGCCAACGTGTTATTCGGTTATTCCATTAGGAATTTATCAGTATCAGACCTGGAGTCTAGATTTTTAGCCAGTTGAAGGCAATATCTGGCCTGAGAAAATACACCGAAAAAACACAGAGGTCAGTATTTTTAGGGTTCCGTACCCAACGGGACCCTATTACTAAGCCTCCGTTGTCCGTCCGTTAGTCTGTCTGCCAGCGGGCTGTATCTTATGATCCGTAATAGGTAGACAGTTGCAATTTCCACAGAATGTGTATTTCGGTTGCCGCTTTATCAAAGCCGGTTTTTTTAAAAAGTCCAGTTCAGTAATCTCGAATTTTGTCGAGCAAAATGTTTCCCTTCGAGCTAACTTTTCTACTAAACTATGAATATTCGCAGAACACAATTAACACACATGAATGTATTTCGGAAAACCCTCTCAGAAACGCTTCTAAAAAATCCTTTTAGTAAACTTTAAACGCGCCACCTTTGTCGAAGGCAAGTCCATGAATTAAAACAACACGTACACGTAAATCGCATCACAATTCGTTGTCGATAAATAAGCACACTTATTGACGGGCAGATGTATCGTTTTTAAATACGTTTTATGTACTAAAGACTATTAATTAAATACAGGGAAAGGCAAAGGTCAAGCAAGAGAAGGAATGAGCATTCATTTTATTCTGTGCAGGGGATTTTATTTACTTATTATATACAATTTATACAATTAATAATGAAAATGAACTATCTGTTAGCAATTTCAAAATAACAGCTTCTTTGCTGAATGCATTTGACAAAAAAAAAAACAATGTTTTTAATTTTTGTCTGTCTGATTGTTCCAGCTAATCTTTGAAATGGCTGGACCGATTTTGTCGAGACTTTCACTGGCAGATAGCTAATGTTATGAGGTCTAACATAGGCTACATTTATTTTAGAAAAAAAATTGGGATCCGTGCAAAAATATTAGAACCTTGAAATTGTTGACAAAATTCGATTAAGAAAGGGAAGTATTTTTTTTTAATAATAAGTTCACGCCATTTTCCCATGGAGGTAGGCAGGAACCATAGAACCCCACCTGCTACGATCCTTACATAATCCTTGCGCCTCGCTGCCTTGGACTTTCACACACAACATGAAATACCTGCATAAAAATGTATTGTTACCAGAACCAAAGGTATGTTCAAAATTTCAGCTCAATCGGTTGGGGGGAACTGGTTCGAAATTCACTAGTAAGATTTGACCAATACATACTAAGTAATAAAAATAAAAGCGTATACAAATGTATCGTATTGATATCTACAGAAAAGCTAATAATGTTAATTCTATAAAAAAATATTAAGGAAAAACGAAGTGTTTTAAAAACGAATGCAACTTGTTTTCATCATCTGCCTGCCTTTTCCCAACTAAGTATGTCGGGGTCGGCTTCCAGTCTAACCGGATGCAGCTGAATACCAGTGTTTTACATGGAGCAACTGCCTGTCTGACCTCCACAACCCAGTTAGTACTGCGTAATACGATACCCCTTAGTAAGAGTCATTGTCAGACTTTCAGGCCACTGACTACCTGTAACGACTGTCAAAGATCTACAATTGACAGCCGGGAGCAGCGGCTTAGTGTGCTTTCCGAGGCACGGAGGAAACTCGGTATGTAATGGATGGTCACCCATCCACAGACCAACTTAGGCAAGCGCGGCTTAACCTGAAGATTGAACCTAGTGGCTGTTGTTATTTAGCCACGAGCTCCGAATGCAACTTGTCTTATAATACCAGCCTATTACTGTCCCACTGCTGGGCAAAGGCCTCTTCTCATACAGAGAAGGCACGAGCATTGATCACCACGCTTGCTCAAGACGGGTTGGCGATTTCAGACTTATATTAATTATAAGTCCAGGTTTCCTCACGATGTTTTCCTTCACCGATGTCTGTGATGTCCAAGATAAACTTAGAAAATACATATGAATTGAAAAAGTCACATTGGTACTTGCCCGGATTTGAACCCACAACCTCATGCATGAGAGGCGAGGCCTTAACCTCTGGGCCATCACAACATTAACAACTTGTCTTATTCTTCAATATTTGGGACTACAGCAACGTATTTCTTAAAAAAAATGTCATTGGGTTGTAACGTGGTCGTAACGAAACTCTCCCCGGATTTTTGATTTTTGTAAAACAATAGGCTCGCCCCCTATTATATGGAACTTAAACATAGCTGGTGAAACGTGGGTGTACTATTTACCTCTATTTCGGTATATAGCCATCACTATAAATACATATCTAAATCTAAGTGAAATATCACATAAACACACATAACAACACGCTTGAATTTCACGAGAGGTTAGGCAAACGTGTACCTAATAGTACACCCACATTTCGCCGCTAATGTTTTAGTCCCACGTTATTTATAGAGGGCGAGCCTATTGCCATCAACTGGATACGTAATAAAAAGGTGGTTAAAATGTCAAATGCATAAAAAAAGAATACTGTTCAAAGTCAAATGAATGAAATAACAAATGAAATCTATCAACTGTCATTTGAATTTGAATTCAACATTGTCACTACTTGCAACTGTTAAATATATTTTAGTTGGTTTACTTATAAGCACTAATTATACCATTGTATAATTATGAGAAATAACACTACTGCGCCTAAATGTACACTTTTTTAAATAAATTATTTATTTTACTATTTATGTACACACAGTAGACACAGGAATAACATTATAACACAGGTATAACATTATAGGGACGAACTGGACAAGTTCCGTTCGAACTGGAAAGAGGACGCGCGGGTTCGCGAGAAGTGGAAGGAGTGGAGGGAGGCCTTTGCCCAGGAGTGGGACAGAGCAGGCTAGGAAAAAAAAAATAAAAAAAAAATAACATTATAATATATGAGTACATAGGTACTGCTTATTTCTTAAGAAATTTCTGCCAGCAGACCTGCAAAAGGAGAAATGAAAAAGAAATGTAGACAATAGTGTGTGAGAAAAGGAAGAGAATAATGTGTTTATGTACCTTACCTAACTTAACCTAAAATATTATGTATAAATACACATATAAGTAAATATAAATATATACTTAAATAAATACATAATACTAAGAAACATAAACTAATAAAAATATATAATAAATCATAATTATTCTATATCTAGCACTGTGACTGCTGAGATGACGAGTAATAGAGAAGTATGGAAGAAGAAGACATGCTGCGCCGACCACAAATAAGTTGGGATAAGGGCAGGAGAATGATGATGTATAATGATTCTATATATAGCACCTACTTCATAAAAATCTTTAATTCACTAACAGACAATGTATAACCTAAACTACTGGGCTTATAGGTATGAAATTTTGCACACGAATAGCCTTTATAACGATACTGAGCACTAAGGAAAGATTTATGAAAATTCATCCCCTTAAGGGGTTAAATACGGGATGAAATTTTGTATGGAACTTCGTCGTATAATACAGCACATGGATTTTTGTATCAGAAATAGATATACTCTATACGAACACATTCACATGAAATTTCAAACCCTATGAAACCGTTTTAGGGGCATATTTCGTGAAAAATCTTTTCCATACTTCAAAAGGAACCTATACTTGAAATTTCAAGTTCCTAACCTTTATTTTTCCATAGATTTCATACTATTTCGCTTTGATAGACCCAGACATGCGCTTAACGAGGAAAACTGTGTTTCTGCCCACATATAACCAACGTACATTGTCATTTCAACATAGCACTATTCAGACCTATCTTTCAGGTCCAAAATAACACATTTTTGAATAGAAAACTATACTAGATTAACTTACCAGTATAAGAGAAGACAACACCCAAAAAAATTCACTGAAAATCCTATTTCTTCAGCTCTGAAACACTACAGCCATCTTGGCTGCAAATATTCGTCCATTACTCCATAAAAACACACATACACACACTGAAAAACACTTTAAAACACTGAGATGGAACTTTAAGACCTATTTTAATATGATTTTAGTGTTGGATACAGTTTTTTTGTGAGTTTTTTTCAGGTTTTTCGAGGGAGGAACGCGCGTGTGCCTCCCTTCGCTATCCGCCGAGTACTGGCTGAGGTTCGATATTTTTGAACAAGGAGTGATGAATAAGAGGAAGCTTTTGGATATGACATTTTGCAGTATGAGTGTGGGATGGTAATTTTTATTGTGTCTGACAGTTTAAGTCATTGTTAAAGGTAATTGTTTTTAGTTATAAGGTAACTGTTTCGTTACTAAGGGATTAACTTTGGTTCAAGTTTAAATCTTTTAGGCAGTTTTCCTATTTTGAACGTGTTTCTAGTAATACATGGTTCTTAATACAAAAATGATAAAACTATTAAAAACATGTATTTTCGTTACTTCACTTGTATTTTTTTGGTAATTAATAGTGCTGTTATCTAATCTAGAACAAAAAATCTTCTTTTCTAGGATAAACAGATATAAATACACGCCTTTTTCTCTTGGGTATAGGCAGAAACTACATAAAGCCACCTGCTACGACAATATAATTAAATATAACACAATTTTTTTTTAATAAAACGTAACATAGCAGTATGCCTGTAATCCCCGAAGAGTCAGGCAAAGATGTACCTATTTGTGGACCAACATTTCACCAGTTATTTTTAAGTCCCATGTAATACGGGGCGAGGCTATTGCCAGGCACAAATTCAGACTCCGTGGCTGCTACTGAGAAATTCCTGATGGAAAAACCCAATAACACTATGTCCGAATCGAACCCAGGACCTCAAACAGCAGTCGAGGGAGTAGGAAAACTGAAAAAAAAACCATAATTTAGTTAGCAACAAGAAACAGATGAAAATAAAAATCTCAAAACTATCACAGTGAAAAACATACCAAAACTCAAGTTATTTAAAAGGCCACTATAATCTTTAAAAGCTTAATGATCTAACTCAAAATATCTCCCATTTTAACCTTATTTCATCATCATCTGCCTAGTCTTTTCCCATCTTTGTTGGGGTCGGCTTCCAGTCTAACCGGATGCAGCTGAATACTAGTACTTTACATGGAGCGACTGCCTATCTGACCTCCACAATCCAGTTAGTACTGGGTACTACGATACCCCTTGGTAAGACTGGTTGTCAGACTTTCGGGCCACATTAACCCTATTTACGACAAAATATACCACCTCCATACTACCCCTTGTTAGGCGCAATGTTCCACGATAGAAAAGGATAGACAGCGAGTGAGTGAGACGGAGGATCGGCGCGAGCTCCTCCAATATAGTATATATAATTGTTATTGTTTTTTTTATTTATCATAATTACTTATTTAGTATTAAGTCGTTTTTAATGACGTGTTCAGTTTCTGTTACGTTGTGTTCGTTTTGTTAAAAAGATTAGTTTTCTTTTATTTATTTTTTTGTTTGGTAACGTGAATAATAAAAACAGACATTTGGGTCGAGGTTAAGCCGCGCTTGCCTACGTTGGTCCGTGGATGGGTGACTGCCCGTTACATACTGAGTTTCCTCCGTGCCTCGGAGAGCAAGTTAAGCCGTTGCTCCCGGCTGTCATTTGTAGATCTTTGACAGTCGTTACAGGTAGTCAGTGGCCCGAAAGTCTGACAACCAGTCTTAACAAGGGGTATCGTATTACCCAGTACTAACTGGGTTGTGGAGGTCAGATAGGCAGATGCTCCATGTAAAATACTGGTATTCACCTGAATCCGGTTAGACTGGAAGCCGACCCCAACATAGTTGGGAAAAGGCAGGCAGATGATGACTAACTATGAGAAATCCCTGATGGAAAAACCCAATATCACTTTGCCCGACCTGGCAATCAAACCCAGGACCTCATGCTCAGCAGTCGCGCTTGCGACCACTGGACCAACGGGGCAGTCAATAGTCAGTAGTCGGAGTTGAATAGTAAAGTTATATAATTAAATTACATACACAAGATTAAGACAAATCGATTGACGTAAAAATCATCAAAATCCAGGTTCGAGTCCCGGGCCGGGCAAATAATCATTGGGTTTTTCCATCAGGAATTTCTCAGTACCAGCCACTAGACGTCTAGACTTGTGATTGACGGCAATAGGGTCGCCCCCTAGTACATAGGACTCAAACTTAACCGACGAAATGTGGGTGTACTATTAGGTACACCTCTGCCTAACCCTTCTGGGATTACAGGCGTGATGTTATGTCTTGTTATAAAGAAACACAGAACTCGTAGTACTACTTTGTAATCGTGTCAATAGGGTTTCATTTCGCATGCAAGATTGTAAACTCCTAACAAAGTGTTTGGCAACGGTGCTACGGCGCTACGGTGCTACGCCGTAGTAACCGCTACGTCATTCTACGTAGACTGTCTACGGATGGCAACGTCGTTTGTACTAATATTATAAGTAAGTTTGTATGTAGGGTGTAATCTCCAGAACTAATGATCCAATTCTAAAAACTCTTTCACTCGCAGAAAGCTACATTATTCGTGAGTGTTATAGGCTATAAATTGTATTTTTATCATGCATATTAGCCGAGCTATCACAATTTTTGCGGATGAACTAAATAATTAAATAGTTGACTTTATTAAAGTCGGTTAACGTTTTTATTTAGACTGAAGTATGATAATAAGCCTATAACGTTCCCACTGCTGGGACCCACGGCCTCCTCTCTATGAGAGACAGTGGGCTGTACCACCACGCGGGCGCAGTGCGGGTTGGTAGATGTCACATGTCTTCGAATGTTTGGTTCTAGGACATGCCCGTTTCCTCACGATGTTTTGGGTAATACCTCCTAAATTTACCCAGGTAAACCTAGGTTTACTACTTCTAGCATTACCCGTAATATCTATACTAAATTATAATATTATAAATGCGGAAGTTTGTGAGGATGGATGGATGGATGTTTATACTCTTTCACGCGAAAACTACTGATCGGATTTGGATGAAATTTGGCACACAGGTAGTTTATAACCTGGATTAACATATAGGATACTTTTTAACCCGGTAGTATGATCCCGTGGGACAGTTATTGTTAGTATCTACATAAAGTAAGCATAACAAATGACAAGTCTGTGTCCCAACGCTGGGAACATTATAGGCTGATTATGAACTATGCTTCATACACGTTGCTACACACAAATATCACGCCTGTTAATTCTGAAGGGTTAGGCAGAGGTATACTTATACTACACCCCTATGTCCCCAGTTCAGTATAAGTGCCATGTAATACAGGTAGTTGCATTATATTTCACCCATACGTCAAAAAACATAGTCACCAGCCCACAGGCTGCCATCCGGCTAGCCCCACCGCTGATGTATGTACCGACGCGATAAAATATGACTCCGACTACGACCTACACCAATGTGTGGATTGCGATGAAGGCGAGTTGATACTTGACGAGTTTTTGTCAAAGTTCGCTTCTGTGGTCGAATATTTTCCGAAGTTAAATAGTGATTTATTTATTAATTCAACATTTTTTTTTTTTATTCTACGACTTACTAACTTAAACATATGTCGGATCCGATCGTTAGTATGGACATGAAATGAATCGGCAATGCACCGGTGGTGAAATCACGCAACCTACTTACAAGTCTACCGACAACATAGCGTGCTTCTACAGAGCCCTGATGTTCAGCTCGAGGCGAGGGCGACAGCCAATATCTGATCGCGGCGGAGTTGAAACGTCTTGGAACTGTACCCGATTCATTGTGCCCCGTGTTATTGTGTTAGTTGTAATCTCAAGTAATTCGTTAGTTTTGCTAGAAAAAGTGTATAGAACCCAATATGTTTTCATAGCACGAAACCCATCGTCTGCCCACATGATGTACGAGCCTAACGGAATAAATCCTGAGAAATCCGACACATATATAAACAGAAATCACAAAAAGTTTTAGGATAGTGAATTCATCACTCATAGAAGTTTACACATTACTATTAGGACAGAATTAAAGTTATACAATAAATAGATAATTAAAAATTTACAATTAAAAGTAAAAAATGGGCTGTGTACAATAAGCCGGTGGCAAATGCAGAAATGTATAACAAAAAAAAAATGACAAAAAATTACACTAACTGAAAAAGAAGCGAATGGAAACTAAGGCAATTAATTACCCAGTGTCGGAAAGCATACGACGACAGGCGAACAGAGCCGATCGCGCCTCGAAGAATACTTTCGGCTACGATCGCGTGTCGCGGAAGACGCCCGCGGTCAAGCTGCTGTGCGCGGCTTAGTAATATATTTAGACTTTAAATACTTTTTACACGATTTAATATCGATTCGTTTTTTAAAATCCGTTCCGATCCGATGCGATGCGAGCCGTTTAGTGAAAATCATCCTTTAGAACACACTTATCCTAAATTAAAATGTCAAAGTATCAAACTCACTCAGTCCGTACTCAATCGATCGTTCCCGAAGTCACACGAGCTCCCCCGAACATACACGAAGCCATTGTGTTAAGTTCCCTTATTTCACCTTTGATGACTTTTTGATCGTTTTCGGTTAATTTATTAAAAGGAAACAAAAAGTTTTTTAAGTAAGACTTGTGTGGTCGTAAGAAAGTCATTTTGTTGGTCCATCATTAGTTATTATTAGAACATTAGACAAATGCTGCGTTTATATGGCTCCCCTTATTTACAATGCTTTGCCTAGGTCAATTACTCAACTACCCTTCAATAAGTTTTGTGTTGCGTTGCGGAAGGGGCTGTCCATTAGTCGTCTCGAAAGGGGGGGGGAGGGGTCCATAAAAAATCACGAAATATCACAAGGGGGGAGGGGGGGTAAAGTATTATATCACGTGTACTTATTTTTTCGGCAAGCGCGCGATACTCAACCGAAAAGCGGCGTTACATGTATTTATTTTTAGTCAAACGCGTTCAAAATATTGTTGTTAAGGTGTTGAAGAAAGTCTTGCTAATCCGTGATCCGAAAATATTGTACATTAAATAATGTTCATGTACTAGTACAAAAAACTTTTTCGCATTTCTTTTATTATTTTTATGTCAGTCAAAAACAAAACTGCAACCTTTCTTTCTACCTCTGAACGTTTATTATAGTAGTCTTTAATTTTCTATAATAAAATTAGATGATAGTTATACCAGTATTTTTTATAAATAAAAAAATAGATTCTTTGCAGGTACGAAAAAATACACGTGATATAGGGGGGAGGGGTAGTCTTAAACCTCACCACGTATCACCAAGGGGGAGGGGGGGTCAAAAAATGCAAAAAAAAAACATCACGTGATTAATGGATGGCCCCTAAGTGGTTGTTACAAGAGTGTTTTTATTCGATAGATGAGTTCTTTCAAAAATGTCCCTGTAAACTTTATACATTAAAGCATATACATATTTAACCGTTAAGTAGATACATAAATCGACAAAATGTAGTTACGTAGTTATCTTAAGTGTAAAAACTTGTACTATTGCTTGCTATATATTGGCCAAATGTGTGTTACTAAATATTTTATATAAGAACTTCATGTACCTGCCATATTTGATGCAATACATGAATAGTCTATTTGACAACATCGAAAAAAAACCGTTTGATGACCAAAAAATGTTGGACACGTATTTTTTTCTTTTGTCACATAATTTAAAAATGACGACGATATAGCGCATCAAAGTTCAAGAGAGGGGGCTTGTGACGTCACTGGACAGTAAAAAGTAACAGAAATTGTGACGTTACGCGAGATTTCAACGCGCTGCATCGTGGTCATTTTTCGTTTACATGACAAAAAAAAACATGTGTCCAATATTTTTTAATAATCTAACTGACGGACTAAATAGATTTTTTCAGTCAAATACACTATTGAGTTAAATTTAAAATATGAACCTTAAAGTAGTAGTCTTATGGACTCCACACATTAATGCCGCAGACATGTTGGCGGCATGTCAACTGAATGAACCTTATCGTAGTGCGATAAGAGACAATTTTTAACCCCGGACGCAAAAAGAGGGGTGTTATAAGTTTGACCGCAATGTGTGTGTGTCTGTCTCTGGCACCGTAGCTCTTAAACGAGTGAACCGATTTGGATGCAGATTTTTTTTATTTGAAAGATAGTTTCTTGGCGATGGTTCTTAGATACGTTTTATCAAAATCGGTACGGCCATTTACTAGATATGGGGGATGAAATTGGGTATGAAAAATCTAATATTTTCAAATATACCTAAGTGGGGTATCAAATGAAAGCGCATGATGTGTATATTAAAATTAGACATGTTTTATCAAAATCGGTGCTGCCATTTACTAGATATGGAGATGAAAGTGGGTACATCTTTTATTTTTTCGTTGGGGGTTTTTTAAATTTTAATTATCTTGAGGAGTGTATTGAAAAACTAATTTCTTAATTCTGCCTCGGAAACTGGCTCTAAATATTATTATTTATAAAATAATTTGCTTTTATCAACAAAGTAACATTTATTTGTGTTCCTAATTGAAATATATTTGAATTTTTATTGTTAATATTAAGCTGTTTTGCGGCTTCATAACATTGCGTCTCCGTCACCTGGGAAGGAAAAGAGCGGGGAAAAAAGCAAATTAAATCATAGTTTATAACACAGGTTTACAAAAAAAATATTTTTTTGTGTTGCCTTCGATATTTTTGCTTATTTTGATTATTTATTACTTCTAACTTAGGAATTAAGTCATTGGTGTACCAGATTAGCTCTAGTTTTTTAGTTATTAGGGTTTGTGTAGGGTGTGCTTGTTGGGTATTACAAGTTGAGTGTAAATATGAAACTATGGCAGAGGAATTCTTTGCCCGAGCAGTGGGATAATACAGGCTAGATAAATTAGATAAGTTTTAGATAGATATTAATAGGAAATAATGATCAAAACTTTTTTTAAACTTTTCTTTGTGCTTCCAATTGATGTAAAACATAAATTCGCAGTTTTTTATAATTTTTGTCTTTTTTATTTTTGTACCAGTATTTTCAATGATTTATAGAATGCATTTCTAAGCGATTTCTATCTTTTTTTTTTTTTTAAATATCGAAATAATATTTTGCTTCTCCATACATATTGTTCTATTTCATAGAAATTTCAAACAGTAATAAAAAAAAAAACTAGAGCTGATCTCCAAAAACTGTTAATTTTCCGTTATTCCTGGGTATAAGGCCAACCTAAAACCACTCTCATATCAAGAACAACAAAAACACTGTTAACTAGTGTAATGATTCATGACAAAAATACTTTTCATTCTGTTTTTTATTTCTTCGTTTGGCATTGCAGCTCCATAACACCCTCGCCTGCGGCTCGGGTGTGAATTCCGCCTCGGCTGCGATGACTAAGTCTCGTGTTTCTATAAAGGGTGTAAAAAGACCCTTAACCAAGCCGAAAGGCACTTGTTCTCCCCGTCATTGCGATAATTTTTTTGTTCTACGCCATACCTGGGAACCTTCTAGTTACGGATATATTGGGGGTCAAAGTTCACTTGTATCAAAATGTACTATTTCTGACATGAGACACATTAGAGCCTTTTAAGGAAAAAAAGGTGATTATTTTCACATTAGACATTTGTCGTTGATGTCGTGATGGCTCAGTGGTTAAAGCCTCGCCTCTGGAAGTTTTGGGTCCAAATCCGGGCACGTACTAAAGTGAATTTTTCAAGCTTTTGAATATAGGTGTGACATAATTTATTTTTTCGGATTCTTCTCGGTAAACCCATTTATATATCATGGGGGTGCACAAAAAAATAACGAGTCCACCATCTTTGGGAGTCCGTCATATTGGATTTAGACTGACGTCACTTAGCTAACTATGCATTGCCACCCAAACTAAACATGCCTGCAAAATTTCAGCTCAATCTGGAACCGGGAAGTGAGTCAAATTTAACTTCTAACATAAAATATAAAAGCGTGTTTAAAATAAAGATTACTGTGATTGTACTGTTCACTTACTGGCCCTTCAGGACAACTATGGTGTACCCAGTTATCACAAGAATTATAAAAACAATCAATTATACGAAAAAAATACTAATTTAAACCCAAAAGAAAACAATTTAATTACCTACAACAGCCCTTTTCGAATCACACGACACGATCCATCATAGCGTACGTAAAACGTCATGTTTTTCAATGTTACTGCCGGTCCCCCTGACTTTACGAGCGTAATGATATTACTGAGATTAAAACACAATCTCTGGCGGGGCGCAATTTGTGGCGCCGACTGTACGCTTAGAGGTACAGGCGGGGAGAGAAGTGGTTGGTAAAAAAAAAATTGTTACAAGAGATTTTTTTTAACATTATTAAATTGGCCTACTCTTGACCTCAATCTTGTCCCGAGGTCAAACATTAATCATAGTTGGGGAATGGGTAGGCATTAGGCATATGATGACTCTTAGGAAGTGGAGCTCCACTGCCGGGGTCTACTCCGAGACAAACGTTTTTTTTTTAATATTAAATTGGCCTACTCTTGACCTCAATTTTGTCCTGAGAATTGACGAAGAAGGTCGACGATGGAACGAGCAAATCCAAAAGAAGCCTAGCTTAACTCGCGAATTAAATAGATTGGGGTGATAATAATATGAACTTGGGAACACCGACGCAGGCAGGGAATTCCACTCCTTGGCTGTGCGCATAATAAAAGATGTAGAAAAGCGCTTCGTGCGAATGTGGTCATAAAGAAACCGGTCTAGACCGGGACCCAAAACTATATAACACCAACCAACTCTGTGCCCGCATGGTCGATTACGGCCCACTCACACAAGGAGGCTTATACCCCAGCACTAGAACATTATATAGGGTGACTGGTAAATAGTGACCGATACTTAAACACGTGATTATACTCATGATAACAAACAACTTTCCCAAATAAACATTTTTTGAAATACTCATCCTCTTATATTACAATAACACAACAGCCGTATGAAATTCGCGCGCGCGCACTATTGACCTATCAGCTGTTAGCCGCGTGACGCCGTTCTGTCTCATTACTATCGTACCGTGCAACATTGGGTAGGCAAAGCACCCGCGCGGCTCGATAGCCGCTCCGTAATGCCCGGCTGTTGTGTTATTGTTATAAAAGAAAATGAGTATTAAAAAAAAAAGTTTTTTTATTTTTTTAAAGTCACGTGTTTAAGTACCGGTCACTAATTACCAGTCACCCTAATGCAGAGTATAAACTTGAATTTTGTTTACTCAATAATAAAGAAGTAAAAACTGTCACAGTCTTTTTATTACCATTGCAAGACACCTACTCACTTGTGCGCGCGACAGTACGGAGCTCCCCTATAAACGAGGGTGCGAAGGGCAGACCCTTTATTTTTAATTGAGTGACAGCCTACAGGGACGGACTACAGAGCTGATTGATAATATAATATTAGTAGATGGATTAATATTATGCGGGGTGGAAGGGACACCGACGCGAAAAAGGTTACTACGTATTCAGTACATCATTCTGAGCATCCCCACATAGAAATTTTTCATCGATTATTAAACTAAACAACAGCTGTTCCATACATTTTAATAACCTATGTAAAATTTCTATGGGGGGGCTCAGAATGATGAACTGAATACGTGGTAACCATTGTCGCGTCGGTGTCTCCTCCACCATGTATACACTAAATATTATAAGACGTAAAGTTTGCAAGTTTGGATGTAGAGGGAAATCTCTGAAATTACTGATCTGATTCACAAAATTCTTTCACTAACGGGAAGCTACATTATCCCCGGGTGTCATAGGTTATATTTAAAACCTCCTCATGGGATCTCCGACAATAACGCGAGCGAAGCAGCGGGCGAAAGGTAGTTTAATTTAAAAAAATAACATTTTTCTTCAAGAAATTCAAAAAGCAACGAATCAGCTGACTTTTGAATGTTGTTGGGTGTTAAATTAATCGTGGCTAAATAATAACTGCCAAGGGTCGAGCCATGGTTCCATCTTCAAGGTTAAGCTACGCTGGTAGGGGACGGACCGTGGATGGGTGACCATCAATAACAAACGTCGTATGACGCGTTGTCAAAAGCCCTGCAAGTCTGGCAACCCACTGGAGGTCAGATAGGCAGTCGCTCCATGTAAAATACTGCATTCAACTGCATCTGGTTAGTCTGGAAGCCGACCCCGACATTTGGGTACAGGTTAGGCAGATGATGACCTGTTTTAATTTTTTCAACGCCAGAGCATAACCGCACGCGCGTGCCCTCCACGCCAAGTCACAATTTCACCTACCATTTTGTCACATATTTGTGTAGTTTGGCGTCCAGGGCACGCGCTTGCTTGTCACGTATGTATGCGTTCAAAAGGTTAAACAGACAAATATCTCTTCCAACTTGTTTTCTTATTTTCTGTAAGGAACCTAGTATATTTTTCTTGTAAAATTATTCAGAAATATACGAGAAGGTTCTATGTGAACATTTTGTTCCTAAATAAAGATGAATCTATCATTTATATTCAATATTGTTACCCTTTTCCTTCATCCAATTGACTTGCTATGATAAATAGGGGCGCAACAGAATACTATTCTACACAGAGGGCTATCGTTTTTGAGGTCAAGACGTATTCAGTCTAACTGGATGCACCAGTTAGACTGGAAGCCCTACCCGATGTTGTTTAATTAGCTTTTTTTCTCTTTCTTCATTGTGCTCACATACAAGGTGTAAACAGACCCTTCACGAAGCCGTCAACCAAAGCATTCTGTACATCAAACTATGTATTTTTTTTTTCTGGGAAACGATTTTTTTTTTGGGGTGAAAAATTACGGTTTACGGTAAAACTCAAAGTAATGCACTCAAAACATTGTGCTTATGGATGGATTGAATAGTACGGGGGTCGTGGAGGTGTTTAAAGTTGCAACATTAAAACCTTGTATTAAAAAAAAAACTTGTGTAAATGTTGGAACTTTGACCCCCAATATCTCCGTAACTAGAAGGTTCCCAGGTATGGCCTAGAACAAAAAAATGATCGCCATGACGGGGAGAATAAGCGCCTTTCGGCTTCGTTAAGGGTCTTTTTACACCCTTTATAGAAGCAACAATATTGTACCCAGGACTATGTTAATCTAACTTGATTTGAAAAGAGTGTCCATGGAGCTTCTTGCCCATGCTTCTCCATGAGATCTACGATTTTAGAATGGGCAGCTACAGGCCATTCACAGTTATTATGCCTGTGGCTGGACTGTAGGTAGCTTATTTTTGACTAATTGCAAAAGTTAAAATAAATGCTTTGAGTTTTGGGTAGGTATTATTTATACTATTCCGAGTACGTCCCTGTACACCAGTTTTTTGTCATGATTCCATACAAACGAGATCGCTAAGCCAATTATGGGGTCATGCATGCTCTCTCTATCTTGACGACACATCAGCGCACAAGGAAATCATTGTTAAATAATAATTAAAATGAATTTTGTAATGTAGGGGGTGTCGTGAAGGTGACTGAGCGATTAAGTCAAGAGTGTGGGCAAGGAGGTGGAGTAGTGTTCTCCTGTTTGGTAACAACAAGAATTTAAGAATAAAGGGTGCTAATACAAGGGCACGCCACAATAGTGGCGCGCTCCCCTTCCGCCTGACGCAGGTCCTCACCGGACACGGTTGTTTCGGGAGGTTCCTGCACCGAATCGGGCGGGAGGAAACGCCCGGGTGTTATCATTGTGAGGATCGTCCGGAGGACACGGTGGCCGCACACCGTGGAGGTCTGCCCCGCTTGGGCGAAGCTCCGCCGTGTCCTCGTAGCGGCGATCGGCGGCGGCGACCTCTCGCGCCTGGCCCTGGTTTTCAGGCCATGGTCCGGAGCGAGAGGGAATGAGAAGCCGTCACCTCCTTCTGCGAAGCAGTCATGCTAGCGAAGGAGGTGGCGGGACGTGAGAGGGAGAGAATCTCACGTCCCAGCCACCGCGGGGGACGCACCGGGCGTCGGGGGCCACGTGGTGGCTCCCGGCCACCGTAGGCGCGGGCCTGTAGACGGTGAGTAATGGGTTAGCTCACCGTCCGTCCGTCTTATGACGACAGGCCGTGTCGACGGCGCGTTCGTGTTCCACGCGCGCCTCAAAGAGATGTCAGCAACCAGGAAGGGGCCCGCAAGAGCCGATGCCTGCCGGGGCTGCGGGACTGTTCGAAAGAGATACCGTAGCCCTGGAACACAAAGGGCAAAGAAGGAACATGGATGGGTTTTAGTCAGTAAAAGTCTGACACTCCCTCCCACTCCACCCAGAGTGGGAGGAGTTATTTGATGATTTCCCATCCGTAAAAGAAAAGAAAAAAAAAGGGTGCTAATACACCCTTAAAGAAGCCGAAAGGCACTTGTTCTTCCCATCATTGCGATCACTTTTTTTGTTCTAAACCATACCTGGGAACCTTTTAGTTACGGAGATATTGGGGGTCAAAGTTCCAACTTTTTCACAAGTTTTATTGCAAATACTAGTTTTTAATGTTGTAGCTTAACTTTAAATACCTCCAGACCCCCGTACTGTTCAATGTATCCATCAGCACAATGTTTTCAGTGCATTACCTACATTGAGTCCTACAGAAACCGTGTTGTCACCCCAAAAAATACCTTTGTTCCCACTAGTATCACCGTACTAGTGTGAAATCTCGTTCTCAATATACCATCACCTACTTAGTCGTTTCAATAGTGTAGCAATAATGTTTGCTTAAATTTATTTAGTTTGATGTAAAGAATGCTTGGTTGACGGCTGACGGGTCCGTTTACACCTTGTACGAATAGGATTTTCCCAGATCGATAGTTCTGCATGGCTGTTATATTTTTCCCTTAGGAATTACTCAGTCATCATCATCTGCCTAGCCTTTTCCCAACTATGTTAGGGTCGGCTTCCAGTCTAACCGGATGCATCTGAATACCAGTATTTTATATGTAGCGACTGCCTATCTGACCTCCACAACCCAGTTAGTACTGGGTAATACGATACCCCTTGGTAAGACTGGTTGTCAGACTTTTTGGGCCACTGACTTCTTGTAACGACTCTCAAAGATCTACAAATGACAGCCGGGACCAACGGCTTAACGTGCTTTCCAAGGCACGGAGGAAACTCGGTATGTAACGGGTGGTCACCCATCCACAGACCAACCAAGGCAAGCATAGCTAAACCTAAAGATCGATCCGAGTGGCGGTTATTATTTAGCCATGAGCTCCTTCGTTAGGAATTTCTCAGTATAGTATAGAATTTCTCCCCCGTGCCTCGGTGCGCACGTTGAGCCGTTGGTCCTGCGGCTGATCTCTCTCTGATCGTGTCTGTTTGCCGTTCCATCGGACTATGACAGTGAGAGAGGAAAGAGTGCACATGCAGTGCAGTTTAAAGGCACGGTCGACGCAGTGGCTGAGCGGTTGTGCTGCGCTGCGTGTCGCGGGTTCGATCCCCACACGGAACAAATATTTGTATGGCCTACAGATTGTTGTTCCGGGTCTGGCTGTTTGTGTAAATGAGTTAAGTGTTTGTCAACGCACCCACGATATAGGAGAAATTCCTAGTGTGGGGCAAAGATAAATAATAATTGCAAACCGAGGTTTGGTAGCGGACTGGAGTGTTTGAATGCTGCATTCATTCACCCATCGGTAGAGCATTGCTTCGGAGACTTGCTTTTAAATCAAAACGCTCTCAAGCATGATCGGCCTTTAATGTTCTCACTGCTGGCACACCGGCCTCCTCTCTATGAGAGACAGTGGGCTGTACCGCCACGCGGGCCCAGTGCGGGTTGGTAGATGTCACATGTCTTCGAATGTTTGGTTCTAGGACATGTCGGTTTCCTCACGATGTTTTCCTTTACCGTTTTTGAGAGCAGTGGTGATGGTTCGAACCTACGACTTACTGTTCGTAAGTCGGGGCCGCCACCACTGGACCACCGCTGCTCATTCATCATTTGATGCGACAAAAAATAAAACACAAAACTTGTAAATAACTAATATTTTTTATCCGCCATGTAAAGTAGATATAAACATGATCGTATCTCTGTTCTGCAGCTCGTAGTCTAACTCTCCGTACAGCTCCCAGTCAGAGTCGTTGATGAGAACTAGAATACCTGGTCTGACTGATTCTCCCTGAAACAAACGAAAATGAATGTTATACAGGGTCATATTAAATTCGCTAGTGAAACTCTGCAGAGAACATAACATCAAGCCTGTAATCCCCAAAGACGTGACGTGTACCTAATAGTACACCCTCATTTCGCGAGTTATGTTTAAGTCACATGTAATAGGGGGCGGACTATTGCCATCAACCGGGCGCAAATTCAGACTGCGGCTGCTACTGAGAAATTCCTGATGGAAAAACCCAATAACACTTTGCCCGGCCTGGAAATCGAACCCAGGAACTCATGCTCAGCAGTCGCGCTTGAACTCGACTCTGCAGATATGAGAAACCAATAATAAAAAACGTATTTTCAGACAGCAAGGCCCATACCTATAGTGTAACTATAAATAATTGTTAAATTAAAACTTTGTTAGTAGACACGATTTTAATTATAATATTAAACATTATTATCTTAGGCAAGTTTATTAAGCCCTGTACATGTCATGTAGCTTTACAAACCTACCAATTGCAGTCCCATCCAGCTTTTCCGCAAGTACCTTCAGAATGACATTTGTGCTTACTCCCATTCTACTGCTCCTCCACCTCCCAGCATTTAGAATTTTTTTTAAATGTTTTTAGGCAAACTCGCTTACTCGCATTTTTTTATTAATTATTATTGTACAAGTCACACATCAAATTATTTTTTCGCCGCTACGTCATCCCCCCCCCCCCCTCCGATAGTGAATTTTTGTGACCCCCTCCTGTTTGAACCTCATGTGATTACAGGACGACCCCTAATAGGGTATTTGACAAAAAAATCTATTTTGTCCGTCAGTTATAAAAATATTGGACACGTTTTTTTTTCTTTTGTCATGTAAATGAAAAATGATCATGATACAGCGTGTTGAAATCTCGCGTGACGTCACAAGCCCCCTCTCTTGAACTTTGGGGCCCTGTATCGTCATAATTCTTTGATTACATATGTGACAAAAGAAAAAATACTTGTCCAACATTTTTTGGTGACCTTAGTCCGTCACTAAATATTTTTGAAAAATCCAAGAAACAACATTACCTGTAAAAACAATTCCTCTCTCTCTCTCAGTAAGTTCTCTTTGATCCACACCAATAATTCTCTGATGGTCCATTTTTCGTGTTGGCTATCTGGTTTGTACTTTTTTAAGGCCGGCAACTCTATTTCTCTTTTCTTTATTTTGTCAAAAAGTAGTTCTGCTCCACCTCCGAAATGTATGTTGAGAGTTAGAAGTTCTGTCATTTTGAAACTGGAAACAAAATAAAACAATCCATAAAGTTTTGATGTAGGGAGTAATCTTCAGTACAGTACAGTTCAGTGATTTGATTCAGGAAATTCTTTAAATTTTGGGAAGCTGTATTCTCCCCGAATCAGCAGTGATCGGAGTAGATAGAACTATTTTGGTCCAATGACCGCAAATGTTAATATGCACATTTCCCGGGATTCTAAGGTAACATGATCTTGTAGAAAGTTGGAACGAAAATAAAATAAAAATTAAGTTTTTAACCTGGAATGTGCCCGTCTTATACTTACCCGTCCGAGGGGTCGAAGGATATGTGTTTGTTTACAATTCGTTGAGACGTGTATAGATTTTTACAAAGGAATTAATAACATATTTAATAATATATATTATTTCAAATCCCGAGATTCCGAGTGTCCATATGAAGATATCGTAAGTTGTATCGCTAGTACAAAAAATAGCTCTACTAATTTTCATCTCTTGTTGACTAATTTTCTGTAAATACTGTCCGTGACTCAACGCACGCAAAGATTTATTAACTCGTTTGAACAAGCAAGAAAGAAAACAGAGAAGTTATAAGAATAAAAGTTTACTATGAATTGATATGGACTATACTACGTACCTTATTATTAGCTTTGTGCAGTAAAACACTTATTTACTAAGGTATTTTATTCAAAAACTTTTATTCGAGTTTATTTACAATCACAACAACACAGTACTGCATTTTTAGGTTATATTTTGCTGTCACTGTCATGTGTCACTTGGGTTACGTTTAGTTAGTTCATAGAACTAAAAAGAGATTTAATGTCCGTTTAGTAGTCATTCATAAAAATCTCTGCAGCCAGGTTCTGCGGTTATTTTGGGTGATCTCCCATAACAGTTATCCAAACATAAAATGACAGCTATTATGATTTTATTGATTATGATTTAGGTGACATAATTTACTAAGTATCTTGAAATTGTGCTTGATACAAGTTAACCACCCACTCGCCCATCTTGGGACTGCAAAATGTATGGATGATGCTTACGTCATTTGTTGAATAGCAAACTGCAAAGCGGTTCCTACATTTGTATTTGAATTTGCCGCCTAGCAGTGCCGATTAATACCGACCCGCATAGCTATTCACAAACGATTCGAGTCGTATGTCTATCTTTTTTTGGCATTACGAAAGCGAGCGAGATAGACTTACGACTTTCCGAATCGAAGCGTTTGTGAATAGCTATGCCGCTATAAATATACAACACTCAAATACCTAATTCTACTGCTGAACATGGAGTTCCATAGACTACTATATATTATATACTAGATGAGAGTTCTTTGGGTTCAATTCTCAGTTCGGACAAATTATGATTCGAGTTTCCCCATCCGGTATTTCTCAGCTTCAACCGGGAGCCTGGATCAAAGAGTAAAATACTCATACCAATGGGCTGGATTGCGCACGGTAAGATGCACTTGGCGCCCCGTTACATAGGACTCAACTGACGAAATGGAGCTGTAGTGTTAAGCGCAGGCCACACCGCCAGCTAGCGAGCGAGCGTCGTTTCTCCTCTTTTCATACTTAAGTAGGTCGGGGTGTAAACCAAAGTATGAAAAGAGGTGATGATGGCCTGCGCTTTAGTATGGCACACAGCCAACCCTTCGAGGAAATACAGGCGTGGTGTATGTTATCATAATATGTCAAAATAAAATCGTGTCTGTGGTGGTGGGGTCTTACAGACAGGAGTCTGTGACCAGCTGTCGATTGTTCCCAACGAGTCACACTGTTACTCGATAGGATAACTTTTTATCTTTTGTTCCCAACGATTCACACTGAAACGTGTTGCAGTGTGTCACGTGCTGTGTCCACGTGGTGGGGTCTCACAGACAGGAGTCTGTGACCAGCAGTCGATAAAAAGTCATCCACAATTTTTCCCGACGAGTCACACTGTGACATGTTACAGTGTGACTCGTTGGGAACAATCGCCAGCAGAGAAAAAAATACCGAAAATAAAACGACTACATACCAAAGTGTAACATTTTATTATTTAGTCATTAAAAACTAAGACATTCGTCATTATGTGCACAGCACAATTCATACTAACAGACAGAATTCATACATAATTTAGTATATTACAGTCCCTCCCTAGCGGTTACTCATCTTTTCTCTGACATCGGCAACACAACAATAGCTTAAGGGTCAGTTTAGACGGAACGGAAAAATCCTCGAGCAGGCTCGAGCCTCCTCTGGGGGCCTAAAATGGCCGTTTTAGCAGAATCATAATTCATAGGGTAATAATATGAAAGCTAAGCTAAAGTGGGACTGGGCGGCCATGTCTGCCGCATGCCCGACGGGCTGTGGGCCAAAATAACCACGATGTGGAGCCCTGACAAAGCCAGAAGGCGACGCGGTAAACCTCACAGAAGATGGCGGGAGAAGTTGGACAAAACTGGTCGTTACCAGTGGTCCACATTGGCTATGGATTGAAGAATTTGGAAGTCATGGAGGCCTTTGCCCAGCAGTGGGATGACACAGGCTAATAGTATCAGTAATAATATAAATCACATTAAAATCTTAAAATGGTCACAGACGCAGCTAATATTGTGAATAAAACACGTAATTCATATTATTATCCAATTACGATTCTGCTAGAGCGGTCTTTTTAGACCCCCAGGGAGTCTAAAATAGCCGCTTTACACTAAGAGCAGAAACGCGCTTCGTGACGGTGTACGATATTGAGAGAAGGCTCGAGACCGCTCGAGGACACGCGCGTCCTCCGCTTGAGTACCGTTTTCTGCCATGTCCAAACTGACCCTTATTATAATAACGAGTATAAAAATCACTGTTATTTTGACAGTCTTGTCGTTGGTAGCAACCCTAATAAGTGACAATAAAGATCACTTTCATTTGACAATCATGCAAAGCTGGAGATTAAATAACTTTGAAAGGACTATAACAGTTTTAATATGTGGAATCAACCAAACACGATTATCAAACTATTATATACAATAGGGAAAGTATCGAAAAGGAAAAAAGAAAAAAAAAACAACACCATTAGGCTCGATGTCCATTGAAGCGGAGCGAGGCTGCGGAGCGGAGCAACTGAGAAATAATTATTACCAATAGGATTGCATACTGGAGCGGAGCGGAGGTTTTATGCAATCCTATTGGTTAATATTTCTCAATTTCTCCACTTCTTAGAGCGGCTTCGCCATTATCACATATACGTGACAAGCAAGCGCGTGCCCTTTACGCCAACGACACAAATATGTGACACAAAATGGGGTGCACTATAACACGAAATAAACAATTAAATAGTTTTTGAATCCCTATTCTTTTTGTAGGTATTTGCGGTGAAATTGTGGGTTAGCGTGGAGGGCATGCGCGTGCGTTTATGCTCTGCCGTTCAAAAGATTCAATGCCGTTTAGAATGTGTTGAGCGTCTTCAGTTTCATTAGAGAAATTCGCAGTATTCAGTATTCTGATAGAAACATCTACAGGGTGTAAGGGACAGCCCTCCACAAACCGATGGGGTGAATTCAGTATATCATACTAAGATGACCGGTACCAGAAATTATTTCAGGAATGTTATGAGATTTGATTTGTTTTATTTCCTCATACGCAATGTATCGTTACCGTGGCCAAACGCACGTAGCGAACGGCAAGCGCGACGACGAGTTCGATGGACTCTGTAGCTAGGCAGGAAATGAACAGCTGATTTCACGCGTCGTTTGTTAGAGTATTTCAACATCCGTTGTTGGATTTTTGATTTTAGCCGTATCATTTACATAAATGAATCCTGCGTACAGGGAATGTAATTTTACATTGAAATAAAGGAATAGTAACTGAAAATTTTCCGGACAAAAACGGAATATATTCAATATAAGGAGCTGGATGCACCCTGTCTGTTTGCGGAGGGCTGTTCCTTACACCCTGTATGATTACAAACAATATTAGAGGATTAACAGGTGAACTATGGCTAAATGAAATAAATTATTATGCTTAGAAAGTTGGAGGGTTAAATTCCATACAATATTTAGCCTAAAAATGGCTGTGTACCTAGTATGATAACAAAATGTTTATAAGTAACAGTGATTTATGTCCGTCACATCACCATCTCATGTCCAGTTGAAAACCTGCGTGGGGCACTAGCTGCTCGGCAGTTTGCTGAACCGGGCCTATTTGGCGCAGCCAAAAAGATAATATAAAGGGTGTAAAAAGACCCTTAACGAAGCCGAAAGACACTTGTTCTCCTCGTCATTGTGATAATTTTTTTGTTCTGGACAATACCTGGGAACCTTCTAGTTACGGAGATATTGGGGGTCAAAGTTCCAATTTTTTCACAAGTTTTTTTTTAAATACTACTTTTTAAGGTTCTAACTTTACTCCAATTACCTCCATGGTCCGTTTACTATTCAAAGCATCCATCAGCAATAAGTTTTGAGCGCATTATATTGAGTTTTACCGTAAAATGTGATTTTTGACCCCAAAAAAAAAAATCATTTCCCAGCAATATTTTTTGCGTAAAGTTACTTAGTTTGATGTACAGAATGCTTGGTTGACGGCTTGGTGAAGGGTCTGTTTACACCCCGTATAGCAAAAGATAATATTGTGTGCCTATGAGGCACACAATATTATCTTTTTTTTCTGTTTAGTTTTATATTTTTTATTGTGTAGATTTCAGTTTTTTTATTTTATTTTTATTTGTTTGTTGTGTGCACCTGTGGCATGCGCCAAACAAATGTGTTTACTTTCTATTTAACTACTTTCTTCTGTTCTGTGCGCCGGGAGACAGAGAACTCTTCTTACTGCTAGAGAAGAAACGTATCGTCTCTCTGAGGGCGGTAGAGAAGCAGTGTAACAGGGACCCAGATTATTGGCTGATTTCTTCACAAATCACTGTTATTTTTTAACACATTTATTGAAGTTATAAAACTAAATATTTTGTCACTAACATTAATAATGACTTGTTAACTAAATTAATGCTTCATATACGTAAGTTAATGGTCTATTAACTCGAGGTAATCGCTCACAAACCAAGTCAATGTCTCACAAACCAAGTTATTGGACCATTAACTCGGGTTAATCGCTCACAAACCAAGTTATTGGTCCATTAACTCGAGTTAATCGCTCACAAACCAAGTTATTGGTCCATTAACTCGAGTTAATCGCTCACAAACCAAGTTATTGTACCATTAACTCGAGTTAATCGCTCACAAACCAAGTTATTGGTCCATTAACGCGAGTTAATCGCTCACAAACCAAGTTACTGCACCAGTAACTCGAGTTAATCGTTCACAAACCAAGTCAATGTCGCACAAACTAAATTATTGGACCATTAACACCATTATTTGGAGTTTATTGGTCATTATCTAAAGTTAATCTCTCACAAACCAAGTTAATCCCTCACAAACTACCGGCACAAGCTCGCGGCGAGGGGCAGCGAAGCCTTCTTGCTGCTCGCGAAGAAACGTATCGTGTCTCTTAGCGCTGTGGGGAAGTAGTGCGCGTCGATCACTCGCGACAGGGAGGTGTAGCAGGGACCTAGCGCCCAGCGGATCTTGCGGGTCTTGTCTTCCGTCTGGAAAAGGAGGAGAAATAAAAGTGAACATTAATAAAACTTAAACAGAGATAAATGGAAAGAGGGAAGGGAGGCCTTTTATAATTTTATATCAATGTTACTAACACTAGAATATAAGCTGTTTGTAATACTAACAAAATATGGATCACTGTTATCCGAAATAAATGAATTTTAATTTATTTAAATTTAATTTTGCCCTGCAGTGGAACACATCAGGCTCATAATAATAATAAAGAGACGATCATCTTTCGAGGCTCTCCTTAGGCGGTTGGATCAAGGGCCTGATTCAGAAGGCAGTACTCCTCGATAAGGCTCGCATTCTGAGGTTTCTGTCTCTGGAGCCCTAACCACCGGTAGCTCGGACCCTGCTCCCGACACCGGCGGAAACCTATTTTATATATTTTTAAATGTTTAAAAAAAAAAAGGAAAAATCTTTGACAGTTGTTACAAGTAGTCAGTGGCCCAAAAAGTCTGACAACCAGTCTTGCCAAAGGGTATCGTATTACCCAGTACTAACTGCGTTGTGGAGGTCAGATAGGCAGTCGCTCCATGTAAAATACTGGTATTCAGCCAACCCCAGAGAGTTGGGAAAAGGCTTGGCAGATGATGATGAGTAGAGGCCCAGTATGGACCATCGTATACAGGGGTGTTGGTTGACCACCGCGAGCCATCGTATACTAGGATACTAGGCCTGCAAGGACCGTTGTAATTACGGAATCTGGCCCAGCTAACCTGTCATGGACAAATTATGCTAGGGCCAGCATGCGCCATAGTACACAATAGTGTTAGTCCAGCATGGGCCAGTTGTGTACATACCCTGGGCCAGCAAGGGCCATTGTCTACATGGGCTGTGGACCAGTAGCGAAGGGTCAATTTTGTAAGAGGTAATCCGGAGTACGTATCTTTAATGTGATTTTATTATTTGTCTATAAAATACTGACTGTGCCAGTTTTCAAAGGGAAGCCGGTAGGAATCGAGTTGTGGACCAGCGTCGACCATCTTGTAAACGAAGGTTGATCCAGCATGGACCACAGTGTATTAGTTCATTGGACCAATATGGGCCATCGTCTACACAGACAATGGAACAGCCAGGGCCATCTTTAAAGATAAATATTAGGTACTTTTACTTACTTTAATCAGCCCCAGCGCGGAGAGCACAGTGTTAGCTAGTATCCAGGCGGCGGCATGTTGCTGGCCTGCCCGTACGATCAGTATGGGGTACATCTGCTCCGCTATGTCGGCCGCCTTGGGGTACTGCTCAGAGAGGCCGGCCACGCAGAATGTGGCTTCTACGTACGCTTGGATCAGGGCTGTTGGATCTTTTATTGCCTGTAAGCAGATAGGAGTAGTGTTAAAAATAAGTGGAGTTGAAGCGAATAAAAGACTAAAACAGTTTTCTTTGATTTTATTTCGTAACTAGCAGTGCCCCGCGAACTTCGTCCGCAGGAAATTATTATAAAACTAGCTTTAAGCCCGCGGCTTTGCTCCCGTTAATTTAGAATTTGATAATCCATTCGGGTTGCTGGCTTGTGATAATAATATAATTGAACAGCACCGCATTTACACTCCAGAGCAGTCATTATTATATTTCCTTGCTGCGGCCAACCTGGGTCCGGAATCTATTTAAAGACTTCGTCGCTTCGTCACTGATAGGTCACAGGCGCGCGCTATATCAGCTGTTAGCCGCGTGATGCCGTTCTGTCTCCCACTGTGCTCTGCCTACCCACTGTAGCACGGTACGATAGTAACGACACAGAACGGCGTCACGCGGCTAACAGCTGATAGGTCACACAAGCGCGCGCGCGAATTTCATACGGCTGTTTTATTGAGATAAAAGTGAATGAGTATAAAAAAAAATGTTTCTTTGGGAAAGTTGTTTGTTATCATGAGTACAATCACGTGTTTAAGTATCGGTCACTAATTACCAGTCACCCTATATACAATACTGCTTACCTGTAAGTGTACGTCTATAACATCAGCCGCGTTCGCTCCGAGTCGGTTCAGGTTGTCAACCGTCGGCTGCGCCAGGAATCTGCCCACGTCTGATTCTACTTCTTCTACTCCTGAAACCAAGATATAAATGTTTCAGAAATACTACAAGAAAGTACCTACTACAAAATAACTTAGTTACAAACATACATAGATTGCTAAAATCATAAAACATTGTTTTGGCTTTGTTTCATCTTCGGGGATTTTTACAAGACCAGTATTTTATTTTATACATCACATTTAAAAAAAAAAAAACCGGCCAAGTGCGAATCGGACTCTCGCATGAAGGGTTCCGTACCATTGTAGTAGGGGAGCCCCCTTTAATTTTTAATTTATTTTTAGAATTTGTTACAGCAGCACAACTATTGTATGTTTATTGTTTTTTTTTTTTTCGTTTTCTGGTGTGCGTGTGCGTGTGTGTGTGTGTGTGTGTGTGTGTGTGTGTGTGTGTGTATGTGTGTGTGTGAGAGAGAGAGAGAGAGTCTTTCTTCAAAGATATCGCGGGTTACTGCACATACCTGATGTATCGAGTGTGATATCTTTGGGGAACTCTGTGACCGTGTCAAAGTGCTGCGCGTCCTCTGTGGCGCTATCTTCTGAGTTCTGTCCGTCGTTGTCTTCTTGTTCTTCTTCTGAATTTGAGTTCTCTTCTTCAGAGTCTGTTACATCTGGAACAGAAACGACTTACTTACCCGAGTTTTCCTCCGTGACTCGGAAAGCACGTTAAGCCGTTAGGTCTATCGGTAGACAGTGACCCGAAAGTCTGACAACCAGTCTTACGATTACCCCGTAGTAACTGGGTTATGGTACGCAGTCGCTCCATGGAAAATACTGGTATTAAGCTGCATCCGGTTAGACTAGAAGCCGACCCCAGCATGGGAAAAGGCTAGGCAGATGAATTTACTTTACGCATCAAGGAGGATAAGGAACTCGTGACTCAATAATAACAGCCTCTCTGGTCGATCTTCTCGAATCACGTACATCGGACCAGAATTCAGTCGTTATGAGGTAACAAACATTTAAAAAACTTCTCCTTTTATAAGTCGGTTAAAAATGGGAATTATTTGGGCATTTGTTTGGCCGTCGTTTGTACGACATAATTAAGGTATTGTAACTTACATTCGTCCTCACTGCCTTCGCCGTCGCTCAGTTCTGCTGAGGCGCCGAGTTTGTCCCGCATTGACTTTTTATTACTTGCTCCTCCGAGACTGTTACCTGTAATATTAAATTAAATTTATCTCAAGAACTGCCTAGTTAGTCTTATGGCCACAAGCGCGACTACTGAGCATGAGGAGATAGGATTTTTTCTCATTTTTTTTTTAGTTCCAAAATTCTATGTTCGTAACAACATGAAATCCAGAATAGAAGGAGAAAAACACTTTTAAAAGTTGTTAAGTATTTGCAGATTGGTGCTCATGACTGTATTTTCTATTTTATAAATGAAACTAGGGTGTCCAGTTTCATGGATGGCTTGAACTTTTAATTTTTAATTTAGTTAAGTTTCTCTTTAAGTGAATTGTAATTTGTTCTTTGAAAAATGTCTTTAAACCGAAGTCGGGCAGTCTTTTTGTCAGTTTGTTCTTTTTTTTTTGTCTTTTTTGCTTTTTTTTTTGTTTTTTTTTTATTAGGTTTTTCCATCAGGACTTCCTCAGTAGCAGCCACGGAGTCTGGATCTAAACCTAACTGGCGAAATGTGGGTGTACTATTACGTACACCTCTGCGGATGGGTAGACGACACAAGTGAAAATTATGGTTTTCCTACTCCTCCGCTACACTTTTCTGATTAATTTCGTTGCGGGATCCAAGACAGTTAAATTGTTTCTCTGAGACTTCGTCGAGCTTCATTGTCTCGGCGCTTTTCTGTTGGTCGCCACTGTTGAATCTGGCGCACAGGAGTTGCAGTGGGCAGGGAATAGAAGGGCGGGATAATACCGAAAAAAAATTGTCCCCAAGTGTCTTCGAACTTTTGGTTCTAGGACATTTCAGTGTTCGATGTTTTTCTTCACCATTTTGAGAGCAGTGGTGATGAAATAAATCACACAAAACTACTTACCAGCTAGCACCACTCTGCTGAGCCTGTCGTAGCTGTCGGGTAGCGCCGTGATAGCGTCCACCACCTCCATGCAAGCGTCGCGACCGATCTCGTTGTGGCTGAGGTCTAGAGACTGTGGGAAGAGAAAAATAATAATACATATACGCTCGGTTCGATCTTTAGGTTAAGCCGTGCTTGCCTAGGTTGGTCTATGGAAGGGTGACCACCCATTACATACCGAGTTACTTCCGTGCCTCGGAAAGCTCGTTAAGCTGTTGGTCCCGGCTGTCATTTGTAGATCTTTGACAGTTGTTAGGAAGTTAGTGGCCCAAAAAGTCGAACAACCAGTCTTACCAAGGGGTATCGTATTACCCAGTACTAACCGGGTTGTGGATGTCAGATAGACAATCGCTCCATGTAAAATACTGGCATTCAGCTGCATTCGGTTAGACAGGAAGCCGACCCCAACATAGTTGGGAAAAGGCTAGGCAGATGATGATTAAAATGTTGTTTCTTACCTCTAAAAGTAGAGAGTTCTCTTTGAAAGCCTGCGCAAGCGCACTGGCGCCCTTACTCTTGAGGAGGCAGTCACCGAAGTTTATGCTCTTCAAGTTCTTCAAACTGGAACAAAATGAAAACATTGTTATTATTTATTTACTTAGGGTCTCCAACAAAGGATGTACACAAACACACGAAATAAATAATCGACGACAAAAGTATCACGTAGGTGTACTTCATAACCAGTGATCGGAGTAGGTAGATTGAACTGGGGTCATTGATCCGAAACGTATATATTACTATGGACATTCCTCCGGAATTGGTGGATTATTGGTGTGATTGTTTTTATTATTCAACAGATAAATAATGAATTAAGTTAGTTTTGATACCTTCCTTTAAATTTTGAATTGAGTAGTAATAATATCACTACCAACATGAACAATATTTAATTGAATCCGGAAATACCGGAATTACTTTCCGGAAAAATGGCTTATCCATGTTATTCTTTCTGTGTGCATTTATGATACAAGTACCAAAAATCAATCTACCTACTCCGATCACTGTTCATAACACAGCATGCATAATAAAATGTATTGTAGTAGCATTTAAAAAATTAAAATCAAAACACATTAAAATTTGGTACTAAAATTAAACTGGAAAAATAAAATTAACAAAGTCGTAGTATAAATTAAAAAATCAAAACACATTTGCTACTAAAATTGGAAAACAAAATTAAAATAGTAATAAACAATTATGATTTCTCACTAAAGAATAGGGTGTTGGCATCAATTAACTAGAAGTAAGTGGGCATGAATGAACTTAGCGTGAACAAGATACAAGGTGTAGACGGACCCTTCACGAAGCCGTCAACCAAACATTATGTATATCAAACAAAGTAACTTTACGCAAAAATTATTGCTGGAAAACGACTTTTTTTTGGGGTAAAAAATCACGTTTTACGGTAGGATTCAATGTAACGCACTCAAAACATTGTGCTGATGGATGGATTGAATAGTACGGGGGTCGTGGAGGTGTTTAAAGTAAAAATATTACATTCAAAACATGTAATTTAAAAAAAACTTGTGAAAAACTTGGAACTTTGACCCCCAATATCTCCATAACTAGAAGGTTCCCACCTGGGCACCTGTTCTAGACCATACTTATGGTCTAGAACAAAAAAAGTAATCGCAATGACGGGTAGAACAAGTGCCTTTTGGGGGTCCATATTGGCTCACCTAAAGTTCTTTTCCCGAAATTGTTCTTCCTAACGATTTGTAATCCGAATGATCACTCTTCCTAAAATTTTTCATCCTAAAGTTTTCATTCATACTATTTGTAGTGCTACCGGCGATGTTCATAACACTCATGTTTCCGAAAATTGTAATTAATCATATCATTAATGTAAATATATTTAAACTCCTACTGTTTTTTTATCATAACGCTTTTATCCCTAAACATAAGTGCAGGTCAGAGTGTCGTCTTGGGGGATTTATGAAAAAAAAACTTAGAAAAATTTCGAAGTAGCGCTCGCCGGCCGCTGCCGCGGCACCGCTCGCTACGCTCGCTCGGCTCGCGCGTAGTTGGTCACAGTTCTAACCTAACCTAACCTATGGATCCCTTCCACATCGTTTTTACGACAAACGGTTAGTCGAAGACAAAAAACACCAAGAACCTTTAATTCTTACATTTAGGTGTTTTATACGATAGCATCGAGAATATAAACGGTTTGCAAAAATAACACTTTTTTGGCTAAATTTTTCTAAGTCTAAACAAAGAAATCTAAACAAAAAATATATGACTGAATAATAGTGTAAAAGATGGTTATGTTGAGAAAATATAGGAAAACAAATAAAAGTATAACAGATGTTTATTGCTACTGACATTATGAAGTTGAATGCTTCGGAATTATAAAATTAGAGACAGAGTAGTTAGGAATTGTGATTGTTAGGATGAAAAATGTTAGGAAGAACATTTTCGGATTTCCAATTATCGGAGTTGAAAATTTAGGTGAACTTTGGCGCACCCGCCTTTTGGCTTCGTTAAGGGTACTTTTACACCCTTTATATCGCTGAATGGAGTGTGGGCATTTGTTATCCAAGTCCAAGGAACATTAAATTCCTATTTTAGTTACTAGAGCAACGCAACATTGGTGTAGGCATCTTGTAAATATTATAAATATTATCTAATGACTATAACTTACTTGGGCAACGCGGCTGCAATAGCCTGAGCGCCCTTAGCGCCGACCGTGTTGTCGTTCAGATTGAGCCTCGCTAGCTGAGCGTTGTGCTTGAAAGCCTCCGATAGCGCTGATATGCCGATGTGGTAGATCCCGTTCTGTGGCATCGCCAGCTCCTCGAGGGTGCCCATGTTCTAGAACAAACAGAAAACATTCAGTCTTTATTGCACAAATTGCAATAATACAGGGTGTACAGCGCTCCACAAACTGATGGGGTGAATTCAGTATATCATACTAAGATGACCGGTATTAGAAATTATTTCAGGAATGTTATGGGAATCCAATAAATTTGATTTGTTTTATTTCCTCTTACGCAATGAATCGTTACCGTGGCAAAACGCACGTGGCGAACAAAAATATAGTATAAAAAAAATGTTTCTTTGAGAAAGTTGTTTGTTATCATGAGTACAATCACGTGTATAAGTACCGGTCACTAATTACCAGTCACCCTATATAAATCTTCACCTGAGCAGGTTCTGCTTACTTCGGCCAACCTGGTTATGGAGACTGAGTTACGCTGATGATGGTCTACTTACTTGGAAAACCTTAGCCAGAGCGGTGGCTCCATCATTCTCCAGCCTGTTGCGTCCCGCGATGAAGATCTTCAGCTTGCGAGGGCGCGCGGACAGTGCTTTGGCGAGGAGGCGCCCGCCCGTTATGCCCAGACCGTTGTTGTTGAGGCGCAGTTCCTGAGATGGCAAGGGTTGGTTAGTTTTGACTACGACAAACTTTCACAATTAAAGGGTGTAAGAACCTTAACGAAGCCGAAAGGCAATTGTTCTCCCCTTATTGCGATATTTTTTTTTGTTCTAGACCATATCTTCTAGTTACGAAGATATTGGATTTCCTTTTTTTTAAATACATTTTTTTTATGTAATTTTTACTTTAAAGCCAAAACCTGATTTTTCACGCCTAAAAAAAAGTCATTTTCCAGCAATAATTTTTGCATAGTTACTTAGTTTAATAACCAATGAAAAATGTTTAGAAATTTGTACTGAATACGTGGTAATATATTGGAATAATTTACCTCCAATTCACTGCACACGTCACTCTGCAACAATTTGGCCAGTCCCTCCACTCCGATGGGTCCAAATGCGTTGTCACTTAGGTCCAGCACACTGAGTCTTGCACCAGCTGTTATCATACCATCACCGAGAGCCGCCTAGAAAACGAGAATATTTCATCTTAATATTTATTTTTTACAAATGTCGATCTTCATGGTTAAGCAGCGCTGCCTAGGTCGGTTTGTGGATGGGTGACCATCTATTACATGCCTGTGCCTTTGGTTCCGGCTGTCATTTGTAGATCTTTGACAGTCATCCACTCCATGTGAAATACTGAAATACCCAGCACAGTTGGGAAAAGGCAGGCAAAGGCAGGAAAGGATGATGATACTACTTTTTAGGGTCTACATGGGTCTCATCATCATCATTCTCCTATCCTTGTCCCACTGTCCAGTCAGAGTTTTTTTTTTTATGTATGTCCCACTGCTGGGCAAAGGCTCCCCATATTCTTTCAGGTACTCTTCTCCTCAAACCAGCCTGATGTAAAGAGAGCAGACAAAATACGGAGCACTATGCTGCAGTCATAGGCAAAAAGGCTGCCAGGCTCAAATAGGATTGGGCAGGTCATGTGAGCCGCATACATAACTACTGCTAGGCAAAGGTCTCAACACGATGTTGCCTTAAAATGGACGGCGCCGCCGACGCCGACCTAGAGAGGTGTCGAGATGATCTATAAGCTTAAAATAAGTAAATTGAACCACTCACCAAAGCTGGTGGTATCTCCGTCTTCATCCTCCCAGTGAACATATCAGAGAAACGAGCCACCTTCAGCTCCGGGTGTTGTTCCAGAGCTTTGGATATGGCCTGCGCTGCAGACACGCCCAGCGTGTTGCCCGTGAGAGTGAGGTATTGGAGGTCAGGGCAGCCATTGATGGCATCCACGATTGGTTGCGCTGAAAAAATATTTTTATTTATTTAAATGGTATTTTATGAGAATTTCTAATGGGAAACGGGGAATGGTGATGTTAGAACAGGGCCCAGGTAAAACTGTTGACCACTGAGTGGATCTAAACACTGACAAATCCTAGGATTTTAGCAAAATAAAGATTTTTGAATTATACTATTACATCCAAAACACAAAATGACGTTGCTCAAAAAGCCACTAAGCTGAAGTAGAAGGACTACCCAAGTCTGCCGCTTGCCCAATGAGCTAAGGACCAAAATAACTACTTTTTGGAGCACTGAAACAGCCAGAAAGCATCGCGGCAGACCTCATACAAGATGGCGGGACAAGCTGGATCGAATCAACTGGTAGTCATGGGGAGAGGCCTTTGCCCAGCAGTGGGATGACACAGGCTAACAGTACTACTACTATCCTACTAATATTATAAATGCGAAAATTTGTGAGGATGGCTGTTTGTTACTCTTTCAAACAAAAAGTACTGATCAGATTTAGATGAAATTTGGCACACAGATAGTTTATAACCTGGATTAACACTTAGGATACTTTTTATCCCAGTAGTATGAACACATGGGCGAAGCCGCAGGCACAACTTAGTTTACATTATAATATGAATATTTCTTTCAATACCTTTATCCCTACAACAAACCTACATACATTTAACTAAATAAACTCCACATTCAATAAAATATTGCTATTGCAAGATGACCATAAAATATCTGATGAAAATCTAGTATACCATAAAGCACAGGCCACACTGCCAGCTTGCGAGCGAGCCTATTTTCATACCTCATTACCAAAGTATGAAAAGAGGTGAAACAATGCCTTGCCTGACTCGCTCGCTAGCTGGCGGTGTGGCTGTTGATGCACTTTAACTAATGTAGTGAGAGAATCAAAGCAAATAAAATGTGTTAGGAAGAGGAACTTCTTAATGTCAGAGTTTGTATATCAAAACTCTTTGAAGGTGAAGCTATATAACCTTCATAGATAAATGAAAATAACCATGGACTATTGATTCTTCAAAAAGAATAAAATGAAAATGTCACTTCTTTTACTTATGTTATTTTATTTATGCCTTTATTTATTTTACTTTAATACTTAATACTAAAAAAGCAGCATTTACAGACAGTGCATTGCATAGTTCACCAGAAAACGCACATATTTTAAAGCCTCATTGTTAAGTAGCCTTTTATATACATTGGTCTGACAAATAATACACAAAAATACATTATTCCCTCTCCTAGTCATACAAAGTCGAGAACACCAAGTAAATGATAGGTTGCTATAACGACAAGAACAGGAAAATTGATTTATCAATAGACAATTAAGTGACTAATAAAATAAAACATGAACAAATAGGTTATGTTAGGCAAACACTGAAAATTAAGGATAACAGCTTGGAATTTACTGCATAATAACTTTTCACGGTTATATATGTTTTCTACTTGTTTTTAAGGGAATACATGCACAGAAATACCTAATAAAACACTTATCTTACCATCGTTCGCGGTATCCAATTTTAAAGATTTTCCGGAAAAATCCACGCCACTGGACGGCCTGCCGGAATCAGATAGCGCTGAATTTATGGAGTTTAGATCGAAAGTCGACATTTTAGTGGTCACTTTTCACGAATTAATAAATAAAAACGCAATTAATTAGAAAAACAGTGACAGTCAACGAACTTTTTTCAATTTTTTGTCATGGATACCGCGTTTGACAAGTCTCGTTAGAAGCATCATGTTCTGTCTCTTTTTAGTGTATGAATGCAAGGTGAGATAAAGAATTAAACAATGATTTTTAAAAGACAAAAAGATTCGAACGAAACGCGATTAGTGCTTGGTTCGCAAAAAGCTGCATTCAAAATGTAAAAATGTGAGTTTGTAATATATAGTTTTAGTAGTGTTTTAACAGTATCAGTATTTTACTTTCATGATATCTTATAAAATGCTTGGATAAGGGTGCCTGGGATAAGGGCAAAAGAATAATAATGATTAATGAGTTAATGACCTACAGCAGTTTCACCAATACTGTCTGTACTTATTAAACCGCTCGCAGGCTCGTACATGACATACTAACACATAGTCATATATTGCGCAAAAACTACATAAAAACAAGTTTGAAAGAGGAGAGAGAAAAGTGTTTTCAGCAGGTTTTAAATAAATGTTTCTACTGTTTATTTAATAATTGCTGAACTTACAGGGCTGTTCCAACAGTTGTTCTGATTTTTAGAAATTTTGATGACACCCGGTACCCCACTAGATCGGTTTGGAAGAAAAAAAAATTTTACCTCACAATATGCCATGTTTTATCATACGATCCACACTGACCGGCTTTGCCGCAGTCGGGTAAAAAAAAGGAAGTATTCGTTTTTTTTAAATTGACAGCTGGTATCACATTTCTGACATTACGCAACCCGGCGACATCGACATTTATTTGTCAGTGTCAAATTAATCAACCGAACGCATCGTGTGTTTCGTTGATTACATTTTCGTGACGTAGATTTTGTATAATTTCTCGAACGTTTTCCCTTTTCACTATCGGGATTCGGGAGTGTGCCTGTGCCGTCTAATAGTGCGCAAAAAAAGTTAACATTTAACATGGCGGGTAAGTGAAATTTTAATATTTAAAACTTTACTACGAAAAAATTCCTCCGTAACTTTTATTACCTATTAAAAGTACTAATTAAGCACCCGATAAGAGTTTAATCGTAACTTAATGTAATAAACTTAGTTATTTTTTAAAAGTAGTAATCGCAAGTGATTTTGAACCCGTACGAAAGTGAAAATGAATGATTGAAATAACTGTTTATCTGAACAAATAACAGGTTATCAGACAACTAGCATTGATGAAATAACTTCGACATACCTGTATCTATCGCTATGAACGTATAAATTCATGTTTACTTTAATTTTTTAGGTTACTATAGGTGTAAATGTGTAATTTGATTAATCTTTCGTCAATGCCAAGATTGAAATGTTGTTATCGTAATGAATAAACAACTTTATGTATATTATCTTATTAGAATTCACATGGCAATAGTCGAAAACTGCTTGGTCACCTTTTTCCTTCAAAATTTACGTTTTTTTCATCGATAATATGTGATTTTTTTTTCTGCTCTGGTAAGATTCTGATAATAATCTGGTAGACATTTAAATGTATTTTATTACTGTACCCACACTTTACGGTTGTTTTATTCTGCCTTCTTTATAATTTCTACCCAGAGCAGAGATTAGTATTCCATTAGATCAGGGAAGCACAGACTTATTGAGACTATGGGCCACTTGGGCAAATGATGAACTAATGGTGGGCCACCAGCGCAAATTAAAAAAATAAAAATAGAAAAAAAAAATATTAAAAAAACAATATACTAGTTTGAAGCGTGGCACGTCATTGTGCTTACAATATTAATCACTTACAAATTTTACAAATAAAATTGCTTCCAAACTTTCATTTGCAAGGCGGTTTGGATTTTTTGTTTTATTAATATTAAATACCAAAAAAAATTGTTCACAATAATATGTAAGTAGAAGCAAATAAGCTGCTTTATATTATTTTACTAACAGTATTTTTCCTTCAAATGTATGAGGGAATATTTTTGTTGGCGGGCCAACGGCATATTGCCGGAGGGCCACTTGTGGCCAGCGGGCCGCGCTCTGTGCATCCCTGCATTAGAATGACTCTGGCTATTTCTGTCCTTACTGAGTAAATCTGATTACTGCTATTTTTTAACGTTCATTTTATGAGTTTCAACTTCACATGTTACAACACAATGTTTTTTCACACATTGTCTCTTTAATTAAACTCTTAAACTCACAATGCTGTAATAAAACAAAAAATACTCATACCCTTGCTTCAATGTATAATTATGTAAATAAGTAAGTAACTTAGAAATGGACTTTTGAACTCAGTGAATTTGTTTACGTAAGTCATTGTGACGTAATTGTGAATTTACATCATGTGGGACACACCTCCAGATACATGCTATAAAAACTGGGTGTTCTTATGCCTACAAAGCTTATAATTAACTCATTACATGAGTCCTGTAGGTTTTTAGTAGTAATATTATAAAGTTACTCTATAGACCGACAGCTTTAATGAGTCTTCCGCTTTGCCCCATCAAAGGCACATTAAGCATCCATAAAGTCCTAACAATATCCCACAGGATATTTGCTTTAAAATAACTATAAATAATCCATGTAGGTATTACGATACTAATTGAACCAATACGTGATCAACCTTCAGATTATTCCATTTTAATTGATACCTTCGTGATGACTCATTGAAGTGGTTGGTCTATAGTGGTTGTAAGCATGACTGCTGAGCATGATGTCCTGGGTTTGCTTCCTAGGTCAGGCAAAGTGTTATTGGGTTTTTCCACCAAGAATTTCTTAGTAGTTTTTTGCTATTTGTGCCCGGTTAAAGATGGTTGACCGAGGAGAATGGAAGAAAAAAACGTGTTGCGCCGACCCAAAGTAACATGGGTCAAGGGCAGGAAGATGATGATGGCAACAGATGGACTAAACACATAACAGTCGAAATGTGGGTGTACTATTAGGTAAACCTCTGGCGCTCTGCCTAACCGAAACCGACTATATTTGGTGAAAAGGACCCCAATGCACGAACTGTTACCACATATTCAGTACATCAATCTGAACCAACATGGTAATTGTTCATCGGTAATCTAAAAAAAATATGCTGTTTCCTACGAAAGTGCAATAACAACAACATTCATTTATTTCTAGGCAACTTTGGCCCATACATATATACCTTAAAGACTAACATAATATGTAATTAGTAAAAAGAACCTTAAAAATACGTTAGTAACACTTCACTTGTGCACTATGTCAATACCTACACGGTCAAAATGTATGGAACAGCTGACTTCTTTTTTAAAAACCAGTGAACAATTACATTTTAAACAGTTGGTCCCGGGTGTCATTTGTAGAACTTAAACAGTCGTTTGGTAGTCAGTGGCCGAAAAAGTCTGACAACCAGTCTTACCAAGGGTTATATATATTACCCAGTACTAACGGGTTGTGGAGGTCAGATAGGCAGTCGCTCCATGTAAAATACTGGTATTCAGCTGCATATGGTTAGACTGTGACAGGAACTGTGTGACTGGGACAAGGCAGGCAGATGATGATAATGAACAATTTTGATGTGGGTGCCACCCTGCGTTACTACAATGTCGTTAACAATAATATTGTTTGTTTCAGCCACCAACAACCCATACCACCACCTCCTGAAGTCCATCACCATTGATGGAAAGGAATTCAAGTATTATGATATCACTGGGCTTGGAGACAAATATGGTAAGTTTATTAAATACTACGATGTAGCCCACGACCTTCGTTCGCGTGAAATTATTATAAAAAAAAATATTACTTCCATTTATTTATCGTATTTTCAAATGAAGGCCTTTTTGGTAATTATAACTAATATTATAAATGCGAAAGTAAGTTTGTTTGTTTGTTACCTTTTCACGCCTAAACCAATGAACCGATCATCCTGAAATTTTGCATATACGTTGTCAGGTGTATAGAAACGGACATAGGATACCTTTCATCCCGAAAAAAAGTATTGTTCCCGAGGAAAACAACAATAACGTTCTTATGAAAATAGATGGCGCCACGAGTCTTTCGAGTCATGATTGAATTATATTATTATATAAACTTTTTAGTGTGTTAAGGGTTAAATTGTCAAATTCTAAAGTAACGCGAGCGAAGCCGCGGGAAAAAGCTAATAAAAAATAAAATGCTCAATAAATAGCAATAGGCTTGCCCCTAATTACATGGGTCTTATAAATGGCGAAACGTAGACATACTCCTCTGCCTACCCATTTTATATTATTTACAAAGTAGTGCAATACATTGTTACATCAGTTTATTAAATTATGCAGAAACGGTTCAAGGTTCTACTGAGATAAATATTTACACAAAGATTTTGATAAACGTGAATGACATGGTTTATCTGTTACTGATAAGGGGGATGAAGGTACCTCTCGCGAAGACGGTACACACGAATGTAAATATCCGATTAATGTTATTTTTTTATTTTTTTATTTATTGGCATTGTGCTTAATTGCTAATGTTTTTGAATAATATGAGTAGTTTAAATAATGATAGTAATGCTTACTGAATGGAATGTTTTTTATGTTTTTTATTTTTAGTAAATGTAATTTTGCATGCCGTAAGGCAAAATGTATCGGGACGCTCGTCAAAATTATCTGTATACCTACATTATTGGCAAATAAATTATTTTTAATTATATCTTAGGCCCGTTTTCTAGAATAATCTACGGAGGAGCGGCGCGGCTAAACGGTTCTTAGGGTACCGTATCCAGAGGATGCCAACTGAACCTTATTACTAAGGTTCCGATATCTGTCTGCCTGTCCGTGTGCCACAACAAGACACGTGTTTTTTTTGGCGTTTTAACACGGTTTTCTATACAAATAAATAAAATTGAAGTGTGTTTGTAATTTCAAAATATCAGCTTTTTATTGAATGCATATGAAAGTATGTACAATACTTATAAAAACATTTTTTTTTTATTTGTTTGTCTGTTTATTCCGGTTTGTCTCCGAAACGGCTGGACCGATTTTGTCGGGACTTTTACTGGCCGATACCTGATGTCGTAAGGAGTAACTTAGGTTACTTTTATTTAAAAAAAAACACTACAGTTCCTAGAAACCGTTGAAATTGTTGACAAAATCCGATTCAAATAAGGAAGCAATATTTTTATAATAATTTCACGCAGACGAAGGTCGCCGACAACAGCCAGTATAAAATAAAATCATGCCCACTGGTATGCCGCAATCATAGAATCATAACATTTGCCTCACAAGGGAGGTCCACGTTCGACGTTTGACCAATGGGTTAATTTAATTTAGCACTACGTCGACTGCCGAAGGGGCCATACTGTTGATTTTCCTCTTCTTCGTATAGCTAGCACGGCATTATATTGATTGATTGATGGTCACCCATCTACGGAGACCGACTTAAAGGCCTATTACATTACACGATTTCTCGAGCCCTGCCCGCGGGGACAGGGAAGTGTAATAAGAAACAGGGAGTCAGGGTCTCTAAACAGGGTGATTGAGTGGTTCCGACCCTGCTTCCCTGCCGCGCTGTCGATCGTGTACTGTAATAAGCAGGGATCGGATATTCGGATGCATATTTGCCTAAAGTTCAAGTGTTGACAAGTATAGAGCGCGCTTCAGTACGGAAAAAGTCCCGGTTTATTTAAATACATAGTCTTTTTTTAATTTTAGTGTTTTAGTTCAAATGAATTGTCAATTGTGTGGATAAATTTTATCCTATACGAATATTCAGCAGCAACAATTCAAATCGTATAATTTTATAATTTTTGTACTTCTACGTGTTATTTTCAACAAATTGCTTGCCTGGTTTTAAATAGATTTTAAATATTTATTATGCTTATGAGTACTACATTTTATACACACTGTATTATTTCTAAAATACCGCGATCCCGAGAAAAATTGGCATTTAAAGAAGCCGCTTCCATACTTTCGTACCTTAGGCCGAGCAAAAACGTACTTTAGGTAAATACGCATCCGAATATCCGATCACTAGTAATAAGAGACATGGAGTCAGGAAGCTCAATTGCATGGCCGCAAGCGCAGAATCTACACCTCTGTTTATTTAAAGTTCTGGTGCGTCGATCTACTCTCGTAAATCATTACTCGTAAATATGTCGTGCGCTTAAGAAAAAGAAGTCCTTCTCAATGTCATCGACATCTACAGAGAAATGCCTTATCTTTGGAGCAAAGAGCACAAGGATTATTCCAATAAAGAAATAAGAAGCGAAGGCAATATTACGAATATTTTTTCATCCACATTTTTCTTCTTTTTCTTCCTTTTTGTAGCTTCTGAGGCAGGAAGCGATTTCTAGCGTAAGAATGGTTTCGCACTATGTCCGATCCGAATCCGATCCGAACCCGATCCGAACCCATGAAAATATTGGTCTAGAAATCACGGACCGAATTCGGATATTGCTTACGCACTACTCCCATCTCTGATACAAATCCAAGCAATTCAGGAGCCATCTTTTGGAATGGAGATTCTAGAATGACGGAAAGAAATCAGATGACGGAGATCGGATCTAGTGCGTAAATTACCATAGAAATAGTTCTACGGCTACTACGGACCATATTTTCACGGGTCCAGATCGGATTCGGATCGGACGTAGTGCGAAACTGTAATAAGGTATATTCAGGGCCCGAGAAATCGTGTAGTGTAATAGGCTTTTTAGCCACGAGCTCAAAGAGTACAATAATCACGAGCTCCTCTATACGATAGTTTGAACGGGACATAATATTTAGTAGTTTGATTACCTCGATAACTTTAATATGTATGACGATTCGGGTGTGAGGTTTTTTTTTTTTTTTTTTTTTTTTTTTTTTTACGGATGGGAAATCATCAAATGACTTCTCCCGCTCTGGGTGGAGTGGGAGGGAGTGTCAGACTCTTACTGACTAAAACCCATCCATGTTCCTTCATTGCCCTTTGTGTTCCAGGGCCACGGTATCTCTTTCGAACAGTCCCGCAGCCCCGGCAGGCATCGGCCCTTGCGGGCCCCTTCTTGGTTGCTGACATCTCTTTGAGGCGCGCGTGGAACACGAACGCGCCGTCGACACGGCCTGTCGTCATAAGACGGACGGACGGTGAGCTAACCCATTACTCACCGTCCACAGGCCCGCGCCTACGGTGGCCGGGAGCCACCACGTGGCCCCCGACGCCCGGTGCTTCGCCCGCGGCGGCTGGGACGTGAGATTCTCTCCCTCTCACGTCCCGCCACCTCCTTCGCTAGCATGACTGCTTCGCAGAAGGAGGTGACGGCTTCCCATTCCCTCTCGCTCCGGACCATGGCCTGAACCAGGGCCGGGAGCGAGAGGTCGCCGCCGATCGCCGCTACGAGGACACGGCGGAGCTCCGCCCAAGCGGGGCAGACCTCCACGGTGTGCGCCACCGTGTCCTCCGGACGATCCTCACAATGATAACACCCGGGCGTTTCCTCCCGCCCGATTCGGTGCAGGAACCTCCCGAAACAACCGTGTCCGGTGAGGACCTGCGTCAGGCGGAAGGTGAGGGCGCCGTGGCGCCTCTCTAGCCACTCCTCAAAGAGGGGACTTATCGCCACTATTGTGGCGTGCCCTGCACTGGGTTGCGACAGTCGCTGTCTCCATGTCGCCATGAGATCGCGTCGGAGGTCTGTCCGCTGAGCGGTGATTTGCCGCGGCAGCGGAGTTTCCCCCCGACGTAGTGCCCCCGCGCGCCATTCATGCAGGCAGGCGCGCGAGGACTATCGCCTCCAGATCCCATGGCGGCAATCCGGCTAGGAGGCTCGCCGCCTCGCGGGAGATCGTGCGGTACCCCCGGATCAGCCTTACGGCTACGACCTTTTGGGGCGCGTTCAGGTAGTGCGCGGCACGCCGCTTAATTGAACGCGCCCACACCGGGGCCCCGTAAAGGGCCATGGACCGCACGACCCCCGCGTAGAGCCTACGGCAGGAGGCGTTTGGACCCCTCAGGTTGGGCAAGAGCCGCTTGAAGGCAGCCCCGGCCCGTTCCAGTTTGGGAGCCAAACGTCGGAAGTGCTCAACGAAGTTCCACCGGCTGTCGAGGACGAGTCCTAGGTACTTCAAAGTCGACTCGACGCCGATAGGAACCCCTCCTACCGTCAGCGTGGATCCCGACGGTGGCGCATTCCGAGGCCTATGAAAGCTCATGGCCTCGGACTTGTGCAAGGCCACCTCGAGACCCAATTGCCGGATCCTCTCAACGACTATCGCAACCCCGCGTGTCATCAGTTCGGCCGCCGCCTCGTGCGACCTCCCTTGTGCCAGTACCAGCGTGTCGTCAGCGTAACAGACTACGCTGACGCCGCTAGGGAGGTCGGCGCGCAGCACCCAGTCGTAACCGATGTTCCACAAGGGCGGCCCTAGAACCGACCCCTGCGGAACACCGCACGACATCTCTCGCCGGTTCCATTCTCCGTTGGGACCAGGGTAGATGACATACCTGTCAGACAGGTAGTCCCCGACTACACGACGGAGGTAGGTGGGCACCCGGTGATACCGGAGTGCCTCCCTAATGCAGCTCCAGGGCATGGAGTTGAAGGCGTTGGCGATGTCGAGCGACACCGCCAAGACGACCCCACCCCGGGACACCGCGTCCCCCGTCGTGAGGGCTCGCACGCGCATGATGGCGTCCACCGTCGAGCGCCCCTTGCGGAAACCAAACTGGTGTTCCGCAAGATCCGGCCCCATTCCCGCAAGGTGCCCGGCGAGGCGGTTTGCAATGACTCTTTCAAAGAGCTTGCCCACCTCGTCGAGCAACACAATGGGCCGGTATGCGGACGGAGAGTCCGCAGGGCGAGAGGGTGTGAGGTCAGAAGTCACTTGAAATTAAAATTCTTCTATTGTTATCAATCGTCACGTTCGAGTTTATACAATAACATTGGGCGTGTTTCTTATGTAATGGCTGATAGTATACATTGAAGGTGAATAATAGTGACATTTAAATTTGTCAACGTAGAGTGTTCTGTGTGCACGGAACTATTTCTAGAGTTCCACCGCACATCCAAGTCTTAAAAGACAGCTCTAGATTTTCACGGCCCCAAATGTCGAAACCGCCTTCGTAAGTTTCTGATCTTTCGAAGAAGTCTTTGTCTATAGCTAATACACCACCAGACATAGTAGGAGACCAGAAAGGCTCCGCATCATGTTGGTGTCGAGTGTTGTAGAGTTTGTCAACCTTGATCCATACAGAATCAGAATGCTGGGCTGTAAAAAATATGGATGAAAAACGATTGCATGTAGCGGAGATGGAATGTTGAGATGGATGTGTGGAGTGACAAGAATAGGTAAAATAAGGAATGAGTGTATGATGGACACAGCGTTCAGAACCTCTAACCAAAGAAATCCAAGCAAAAAAAAACACAGATTAAAATGATTTTACTTTGACCTAAAATCTTTGGGTAACCAACATTTTTAGTGTATTTTCGTTAGCTGTTTTTTTTTTGTAAGTATCTAATGCATTTTTCAATTTTTTTTACCATTGCCCTTATTTTGGTGGTCTGAATGATTTCTAAAAGTTTGTCCATCTATTTTAATGGGACTTTATACATATAAGAGGAAGTTTGCAAGTGGCGCCTGTTACAGAAAAAATGAAAGGAAGTCGTTTGTCTTGGTATGGACATGTATGAGGAGGGATGAAACGCATGTAACTAAAAGAGTCATGGACATGAATGTTGATGGATGGAGAGGGTGAGGAAGGCCAAAGAAAAGATGGATGGATTGTGTGAGGAATGATATGAAAGAGAAAGGATGAAATAATGCCGTGACGTCTGATAAGAACGGGATCAGAATGGAAGAAGAAAACGTGTTGCACCAACCCCAAATAGAATGGTACAAAGGCAAAAAAATTAGTTACAGAATACTGTGTTCGTAACAACATGAAATTTTAATCAGAACAGCAGGAGAAAAACACTTTTAAAAGTTGTTAAGTGTTTACATACTGGTGCTCGTGACTGTATAAATAGTAGTAGATAGAGACAGACATAGGGTACGCACGACGGCCAATCAAGCTTTACAAAACCAATTTATGCGGGTCGCTCATTCTATAAGAAATCTATAGGTACAAAGCGAGGCCAAGCTATACTGGAATTGTAAAGCTTTATGTGCCGCCGTGTGTACCTTTCATCCCGAAAAAAACTACTGTTCCCGAGGAAAACAACAAATACGTTCTTATGATAATAGATGGCGCCACGTGTCTTTCAAAATATGATTGAATTATATTATTACAAGCAGAGTACGACCTGAATTGATTGTTTGTCAAATTCTAAATTAACGCGAGCGAAGCCGCGGCCAAAAGCTAGTGGCTAATAAAGGGCGAACACCACGTGTATCCCTATACTATAAGAATGTACGAACTTGATGCCAGTTCCAACATTCCCGCTACACCGTTATTTGCATACGTGACTGCGCGCGCGCACGTCGGGATTGCCCTTTCTGTGCAAGGTCGGGGTACTATTAGAAACTATGTAGATTACGAACTATACGAGTATGTGACGCAACGACAGTATTTTACATAATATTATGCGGCTGGATCTGCTTGCGTTTTTCCAAACATACTGGGGTCGGCTTCCAGTCTAACTGGATGCAGCTGAATACCAGTATTTTACATGGAGCGACTGCCTATCTGACCTCCACAACCTTTTCAGTACTGGGTAATACGATACCCCTTGGTAAAACTAGTTGTCAGACTTTCGGGCCACTGACTCCCTGAAACGACTGTCAAAGATCAACAGTTGACAACCGGGACTATGCCTGGCACACAGGGCGGTGAGAGGGAGTGGGCTGTAATCCACCACGGGCCCAGTGCGGGTTGGTAGTTGTCATAATTATGTCTTCGAATGTTTGGTTCTAGGTTTTCTCACGATATTTTCCCTCACCGTTTTGAGAGCAATCTTTGGACGTGAAGAATCTATTTTTTTATTATTATACACCGTGACTTTTTAGTCGTCTTACAACGGCAGTCCACTTCATGTATCCAATGACTTTTAAACATTAATTTAAAAAAAAATATAGGTATTTATGACATTTTTTTTTTTAAATAAAAATGGTATTCATTATATGACGCATGACGTAGTTATAACACCTTGTTCCGAGCGATAATCTACTGGACCCGAGCGCTGGGTAGGTATATTCTCCCGTTTGACACGTAGACACCATTAACAGGATGTTTCATAATTTTATTTTAATGTACCTATTACCTATGTATTTTCTTCATTGTACCCATTGTGGTCGGTAAAAAAAAATCGCGCCTAGAGCTATTTTAAGTCGGGTACATTGAGCAGACCACCTTTGTAAGACGACTAAAAAGTCACGGTGTATGTATGTATGTTGAAAAGTCATGTGATCTAAACTTTACAATCATTTATTTAAAAAACTGTCGCAAGCTAAAGCGCATTGAGAACGGCTTCATATCCTGCAAACCGACTAACAGCAATGTTTGCATCTGAAATGTTGGTAAAGTAAACAACGTAGTGTCAAGCTAAATACTTGGTAATACGCCACTAAGCTACTTACCGTTGTTACAAACATACCACAGATAACATAACATCACGCCTGTGACGCCCGAAAGGTTTGGCCGAGGTGTACCTAATAGTACACTCACATTCCCATGTAATAGGGGACGAGCCTATTGCCATCAACCGGGTACAAATCCAGACTCCGTGGCTGCTACTATGAAATTCCTGATCGGAAAACCCAATAAAAATTTGCTCGTCCCGGAAATCGAACGCAGGAAGGACCTCATGCTCAGCAGTCGCGACCAACGAGGCAGTCCATAGACCACAGAAAACCTCTAGATTTCACATGTTGAAGATCATTCGATTCGATTGCCTATTGCAAACTGAAGTGTCTGTTTGTAATTTCAAAATAACAGCTTTTTACTGGTATTCAGCTGCATCCGGTTAGACTGGAAGCCCAACCCAACATAGTTGGGAAAAGCCTAGACAGATGATTAAACGGTATGCATAAAGGCATGCAGAACCCGGTTACGGTCCCATAAGAAAAACCGGCTTTTCCTATGGGACTGAAACCGGGGTTCGCATGCCCTAAGTGTACTACAGGTACACCTCTGCCAACCCTTCGGGGATTACAGGCGTGATGTTATGTTATAGGTACTTAAGAATTCAACATACTATCCTGAACTTTACATTCTTCTTCTTTGCGTGTCGATAGACTCAAATAATACCCGACCACTATATAGCCACCTGCACAGCTCTGTCGTTGGCTTCGTTTAAATCCTGGAAGGTGCAGGTGGCTGTGCAGGATGGGCAAGAAAGGAGGTGGGGCATATCCTGCAGAGGGGCTCCACACTGACATTGTATTTGAGACGGGTTGATGATACCCCATTTGGCCAGATTATTTCTACAGCGGCCAACCTGGACAAAAATAACAACTTTACATTGAAACTAATAGAAACACCTATCTCCTTTCACAGATCGCCTGCCCTACTCAGTGCGTGTACTCCTGGAGTCGTGCGTAAGGAACTGTGACGGCTTCCAGGTCTTGGAGAAAGATGTGCAGAACGTGCTGGAGTGGGAGAAGAACCAGGCTGGCGACGCTGTGGAGATCGCCTTCAAACCCGCCAGGGTTATACTTCAGGTGAGGTGGTAGGAGGCCAAGAAATAGGGTAACTGCAACGTCTGCAACGGTAGCAAGACTCCAGATTAACTAATGGGTGTAAAAGTACCCTTAACGAGGCCGAAAGCCACTTGTTCTCCACGTCATTGCGATCGTTTTTTTGTTCTGGACCATACCTGGGAACGTTCTTGTTACGGAGATATTGGGGGTCATAGTTCCCACTTTTTCACTACTTTTTTTAAATACAAAATTTTAATTTTATTTATTTACTTTAAATACCTTTATGACCTCCGTAATATACAATGCATCCATCAGTACAATGTTTTGAGGGCGTTGCAATGCCCTCAAAACCAAACTTCAACACAATCGGCCCAGAAGTTTCGGATTAAATTGGTTATGACAGACGGACAGACAGACAGACACGCGAGTGAATAAGGGTTCCATTTTTTTCTTTTGAGGTACGGAACCCTAAAAATAAATAGAAGATAACAGCAAACTGCCGAGCAGCTAGACCGCCCGACGCTAGTTTTCATCTAGACCTGAGATGGTGATGTGATGAAATGTGTGCGAATTATGATTTCCAACTGCCATTTTTAGGGTTCCGTAGCCGAATGGCAAGAAACGGGACCCTTATAGATTCGTCATGTGTGTCTGTCTGTCCGTATGTCACAAACAGTTTATTCTGAAACTATTAGGACTACACAGTTGAAACTTGGTAGGTAGATGTATTCTGTGAACAGCTTTAAGATTTTTATACAAGAATAATAAAAAAAACTAAAAGATTAAGGGGGCGCTCCCCATACACGGAATGGGTGTTTATAGACAGGTCTTTAAAAATGACATTGAGTTTTCTAAAACCATTTTTTCTCAAAGTCTATAGTTTGAAAGATAGATACTTCCAAAGTGGTAAAATGTGTGAAAAAAAAATAAGATTGTACATAAAAAAACTTACAACGCAAATTGGTTTGAATAAGATTTGATGTTTAGTTTTTGAGATATGGGACTTTTTCATCAAACTGCAGCAGTAACTTTGTTTTAATTAACATACTATGAAAAACAAATTTAGTTTTGCTGTTGAATGTAATACAATACAACATATGAATGAGCCTTCAAAATATTTGTATTATATTGTTTGGTGCTACGGAACGCTGTGCGTGTGAGTAAGACTCACACTTGGCCGCTTTTTTTTCATGCACAACAACAGCTAACAACCACAATTCTGTCTCCCAGGACTTAACAGGCGTCCCAGCGGTGGTCGACTTCGCAGCCATGAGAGACGCCGTCAAGAACCTAGGCGGCGACCCTCAGAAGATCAACCCCATATGTCCCGCTGACCTGGTCATCGATCACTCCGTGCAGGTGGACTTTGTTAGGAGGTAAGTTTCATACATTGCATGGCACCCAGGCAGGCGTTACTTTGTGTAATTTATTTCATCACCACTGCTCACGAAACGGTGAAGGAAAGCATCATGAGGTTGCTAGATTGATGAGGAGCGTGGTGTGATGACTGGTAGCTTTTTTTTTAGCTTTTAGCACATTATCTAAATTTTCTTTTATTTATTTTCTTTTCATATAATTTACATTTTTAAAGTTCCTATACAAAGTAATATAAACAAAAAACATTTAAAATATAAAAAATAGTAGCCCACCGGCATCGGGAACAGGGTCCGAGCTACCGGTGGTCAGGGTTCTTGAGAGAGGAAACTCCTAACGATACGCGCCGTGTCCAGGAGTACTGATCCAAGATCCTGCCAAGCGAGAGCCTCCTCAGATGTTGGTCGACGCTATTGGCTATTAAGCCATTGGCTGACACGACTATCGGCACAATGACTGCTGTACTCACGTCCCACCCATGTCGACAACCTCGCGAGCCAGATCTAGACATTTGAATTATTTATCTTTCTCTGCTTTCACGAGGTTCTATTTATTATTATTATCTTTATCATTAACTCTAGAAACGTGGTATTTACCATGTTTACTGTTTGTGTTGGGTTCCCGATAAACATCCACCCGCAATAACTTCATTTTATCCGTGATTATGGTGCTTGCAACAACGGCGCCGGAATATCGGGAACTCACCACAAACAGTAAACATGGTAAATATCCCGTCTCTAGAGTTAATGATAACGTTAGTGAACATGACAGTTTAAAAATGTATTATTATCTTTCTTTAAACTAAAAAAAAACAAAATCTTTATCCAATAACTTTAAAACTATTATTTCCAGCCCAGACGCGCTAAACAAGAACCAGGAGCTGGAGTTCGTGAGGAACAAGGAACGCTTCCAGTTCCTGAAGTGGGGCGCGCAGGCCTTCGACAATATGCTGATCGTACCTCCCGGCTCTGGGATCGTGCATCAGGTGTGTATCTGTACCGACGTCATCATCTGCCTGCCTTTTCCCAACTATGTTGGGGTCAGCTTCCAGTCTAACCGGATGCAGGTGAATACCTGTATTTTACATGGAGCGACTGCCTATCTGACCTCCATAACCCAGTTAGTACCGGGTAATATCGTATTACCCGGTACTAACTGGGTAAGACTGGTTGTCAGACTTTCGGGCCACTGACTACCTGTAACGACTGTTAAAGGTCTACAAATGACAGCCGAGACCAACGATCACTCATCCACAGAACAACCTAGGCAAGCACGGCTTAATCTAAAGATCGACCCGAGCGGCTGTTATTATTTAGCCACGAGCTCTATATCTCTATCGACAAAAATGCGTAAATAATATCCAAAAATGCAAAAAGATCAGCAGCGACATCTATGACCTAAGTTGGGAACTATGATCCTGCATCGCGCAATCAAAATTATCCGCAAGATAAGCATACAAGGTGTAAACGGACCCTTCACGAATCCGTCTACCAAGCATTCTGTACATCAAATTAAGTAACTACGCAAAAATTATTGCTGGAAAACGACCTTTTTTTAGGGCGAAAAATCACCCAAAAAAATGCAATTGATTTTCCAGTATATTTATAAGGCACAGACGGAACTCGGTGCTAAGTGGACGGTCACCCATCCACGGAGCTTGGCAAACCACTGTTTAACCTCGAAGATCGACTGTTGCGGCCGTTTTTATTGAGCCACGCGACCCTCAAGTTAAGCTTCTGTAACAATGATGACAATGACTGTCTTCCTCCTCAGGTGAACCTGGAGTACCTGGCGCGCGTGGTGTTCAGCGGGGAAGTGCTGTACCCTGACTCCGTGGTGGGCACCGACAGTCACACCACCATGATCAACGGGCTTGGGGTCGTGGGGTGGGGCGTGGGAGGTGAGTTACTTGATAAATTGGTGTGACAGACAAACAACACACGAGTGATCCTATAGGGGGCCTTGATTTCAATCAGACGTGTGGAACCCTAAAATTAACAAAGATAACAAACTAACAAGCTTTTGAACTCACAAATTGGCCACCGTACAAACTGACGGATCTCACAAACCCCTAATCTCACATTCGAATCTCTCAACGCGACTAACTTGCAAACTCACTTTAATCACAATAACACAACAGCCGTGACGCTGCAGCTAACAGCTGATATATCGTACCGTGCAACAGTGGGCAGGCAGAGTCCCACGGCTAACAGCTGATAGGTCACAGGCGCGCACGCGCGAATTTCACACGGCTGTTGTGTTATTGTGATAACGTTGAATGAGTATAAAAAAAGGTTCTTTGGGAATGTTGTTTGTTATCATGAGTACAATCACGTGTTTAAGTATCGGTCACTAATTACCAGTCACCCTATATACAGGTTAGATTATTTGGACAATGCCCGTTCTCTATTGCTGATTTATGTAACTCAGTGTCATCATCTGCCTAGCCTTTTCCCAACTATATTGGGGTCGGCTAATCGGCTTCCAGTCTAACCGGATGCAGTTGTTTACCAGTATTTTATATGGAGCGACTCTCATCTGACATCTGACCTCCACAACCCAGTTAGTACTGGGTAATACGATACCCCTTGGTAAGACTGGTTGTCAGACTTTTATTTATGTAACTCAGTGTAAATAACATTTACATTTTCTTCCTCCCAGGTATTGAAGCGGAAGCCGTTATGCTGGGTCAAGCGATCAGCATGTTACTACCCAAAGTGGTCGGGTACAAGCTGATCGGGGAACTGAACCCGTTAGTCACCTCCACTGACTTGGTGCTCACTATCACCAAGGTAAGCTACTCATCATCATAATCAGCCTATATCGTTCCCACTGCTGGGACGCAGGCCTCCTCCCCATGAGAGGGAGTGGGTTGTAATCCACCACGCGGGCCCAGTTTCACCATTAATGTTACTATTGGGGCTTAAATAAATAATAAAAAATACAATAAAAATGCGGAGCATGAGGTAGTCGGGATGGTGACGATTTTGGACACACAAATGTAATAAAGGGTGTAAATAGACCCTTAACGAAGCCGAAAGGCATTTGTTCTCCCCGTCATTGCGATCACTTTTTTGTTCTGGACCATACCTGGGAACCTTCTAGTTACGGAGATATTGGGGGTCAAAGTTCCAACTTTTACACAAGTTTTTTTTTAAATTTCACTTTTAAAGGTTTTAACTTTACTTTAATTAACTTCATGACCCGTTTACTATTCAATGCATCCATCAGCACTAAGTTTTGAGTGCGTTACATTGAGTTTTACCGTAAAACGGGATTTCTCAACCCAAAAAAAAGTAGTTTCCCAGCAATAATTTTTGCGTAAAGTTACTTATTTTGATGTACAGAATGCTTGGTTGACGGCTTCGTGAAGGGTCTGTTTACACCCTGTATGTAGGGTTAAGAGAGAATAACAACCTTATAGTAAAAAATCATTTTTTAAAACAAGGTTTTAATTATAGGTGTGACGTCATTTTTTTTCGTATTCTTCTCAGCAAACCCTTCATTTGATATCTATAGGGGGCGTCCATTAATTACGCGATCCCCCCCTCCCCCTCGGTGAGATGACGTAAGGTTTGGCTTGTCCCCCTCACCACGCACGAGGCTGTTCCACACAGTCAGCACGTGGGGCGCGGGACGCGTCACGGACTGCATTTCAAAAATGTTTATGAAGCCTAAACCCTTTGTCCGCAGCACCTGCGCTCCCTGGGCGTGGTGGGCAAGTTCGTGGAGTTCTACGGGCCCGGCGTGTCCGCGCTCAGCATAGCCGACAGGGCCACGGTCGCCAACATGTGTCCCGAGTTCGGTGCCACGGTCGCGCACTTCCCGGTTGACCACAGGTCACTGCAGTATCTTAGTCAGACAAGTAAGTCAGTAAAAGTTTCACTAGCTAGTTTAATGTGACCATAGATAAAGACAGTAGAACCAGTAGAGTGTCTAAAGGCCCCTGCATCAATAAACTGGATTGACACGGACTACAGAGTATCACTAGTTAATTTAATTTGACCCCTATAGGCAAGCCCATGAGGTAAGTGAACGGTTCAGAAACTTTACATTGTGGAGAGTAGTTGTATGTTGTAAGGGCAAGCCAGGCTACTCTTCTATGGCTTGCCCTAATATCTCACTACTACTGGCTTGCTACTACCTACAGTCCCCGGCGCGTAACTTGGCAAGATACTTAGATGCGCACGAGTCGATTTTTAGGTCTCTTTGGTGGTCAAGCGGGACGCGGGGTATGAGGTAGCGCCGATCCGAGCGCGCGATTGGTCCGTCAGTCGACCCCTGCCTCCCGCACCGCGTCTACATTCCGTTCGCTTACACTTTCGTGCACGAAAGTTGTACACTTTTTTGTTGAGTTTTTGTTACTTTGATTACAGTTGCAGTTTTATTAACTGATAGTGACGACGAGAACACATAATTTTTAATAATAATATTTTTTTTAATTATTTCGTTTGACTTTTAAATCGATATATTTTGTTTATAAAACGTAATAAACTTCACGGACTCCTCTCCTTTCTTTAACTTTATTCTAAACAGACATGATAAAAAATAAATGATGGCAATGACCATAAAATAATGACAAGCAATAAAAATGACCCCTTTTTTGTTCCACTAAGTGCACGATGCGCGAACTTACCCCCACTACGCCAAAACTGGACTGTACAAGCTTGGCTCGTATGAAAGTACCGCCACTAATTACAGTAAGTCCGCCGACAACGCCTCGTGTAAAGACACTACTTGGGTGAGATTACTACGCGGATAAAAAAAAATACTATGTAGGCGGCTCAGAATGATGTACTGAATATGTGGTAACCGTTTTAGCGTCGGTCTCCCTTCCACCCTGTATAGTGTATTATGAATCATCATCTCTTCTCCTTCGTTTCCCTCCTCACTCCTCAAGTCGGTGTGATTGATCATTTACTATTCGTGCTGTGCGCCTTTGGAATTCACTTCCACACTCCTTACGGGATAGCTCTTCGTTAGAAGTGTTCAGGAAAGGAATAAGGGAACATTTCCTATCGAAATGATCAATATGTAGGCAAATAGGATTCTATAGGCATTGTTTTGTATATAATTATATTGTATGTATTACGTTTATTATGCTGTATGTATGTAGTTTAGTTTATAAAATTAATTAATTTAAGTTATGAGATGTTTTGTTAATGCACACAGGTATATCCTCTTATGCAAATTTCGCAATCGTAATTTGGTTTGCTGTAAGAAAGCCCAATTCTAGGTTAAGCTCGCCATTGTACATAAGCTATGTTATCGCAATTTTTATGTATATTTTTTTTGTTTTTTTGTGTGCTATAAAGAATAAGAATGAATCTCTGCCACTGACACGGGACCTACAATGTTTTGTACGTTTATTGAACGAGGAAATAGCTGATAGTCAGTAGCTTCCTTGTCAACGGTGAGTCAGGTAGCTCAGCATGTTGGCAGTGGGAATGTATTCACACGTCCTTTTCAGTATTGCCACTCTTCCAAGCTATTTATTAAGAGAAAAATATTTGTAAAATGTGCTGTCTGTGCTCTCCAGACCGTTCGAAGGAGAAGATCGCTATCATCGAAGCTTACCTGCGCGCCACCAAGCAGTTCAGGGACTACAATAATGCTGACCAGGATCCCATCTTCTCTGAGGTAAGCTAATAATTATAGGATGACTGGTAATTAGTGACCGATACTTAAACACGTGATTGTACTTATGACAACAAACAACTTTCCCAAAAGAAAGTTTTTCTTATTCTTATTCACTTTTATCACAATAACAAAACATCCGTATGAAATTGCGAGCCGCGCGTGTGCTCTGCCTACCCACTGTAGCACGGTACGATAGTAATGAGACAGAACGGCGTCACGCGGCTAACAGCTGATAGGTCACAGGCGCGCGCGCGCGCGAATTTCATACGGCTGTTGTAAATATTTCTTTGGGAAAGTTGTTTGTTATCATGAGGACAATCACGTGTTTAAGTATCGGTCACTAATTACTAGTCACTCTATATACTAGAAGTAGAGTTGAAAATCGTATGCGCACATGGTTTGGTCAATGGAGAGGATGGGTGAAAGGCGACTAACAAAAGGTATTTACAAGGCATTTTAATTAAGCTACAATCGTGTTTTCCAGGTGGTAGAACTAGACCTATCAACGGTCGTGACGTCAGTGAGCGGACCGAAGCGGCCCCAGGACAGAGTCTCCGTCTCAGTCATGAAGAAGGACTTCCAGGACTGCCTGACTAGCAAGGTTAGTTCGTTTACTGATATCAGTCATTTTATAAATGGCGAATTTTTTAACCGACTTCTGTTAAAAATACATGCAACTTTACATATTATTATTGGTCTACTAGATGTGCTTGCATTAAAAATGGAAAAAAGGATAGGATAAAACACAAAAGATAAACAAAAAAAGACTGAAAAATCTTGTGACTTGTGGAAACGCTAGGTTTTCTATACAACATAGTTATAAGCTTCGATATTCGACTTTGTTGCTAAAATATTTACCTACAAACACACAGCCGAAACAAACTCCATATTTTCATTAACCATACATTGATTTGATAAATAAATATCAAACTCAAAGCATTTTTTTCAATTAGACCATAACAGGCACTTTTGAAAGTCACAAAAATAACAAAGAGCGAAGCTACAGTCACAGACACAAGGTATAATAACTTGTGAAAGTACTGTAGTTGCCCATTCCAAGGCGTAGATCTCTATGGAGAAGAATGGGCAAGAACTGGTGTGATGATGATAACACTCAGTAGTAGTGATCACTACACCCAGTGACATTATTACAAACATGTCTACTGAGTGAGTGACACAACTACTGCTTTTGTTACTGGTGACCTATTCACTGATGATTCTTCTTGGTGACATGATGATAGTATCGCTCAGTAGTAGTGATCACTACACCCAGTGACAGAATTACAAACATGTCTACTGAGTGAGTGAGACAACTACTGCTTTTGTTACTAGTGACATATTCACTGATGATTCTTCTTGGTGTGATGATAGTATCGCTCAGTAGTAGTGATCACTGCACCCAGTAACATAATTACAAACATGTCTACTGAGTGAGTGAGACAACTACTGCTTTTGTTACTGGTGACATATTCACTGATGATTATTCTTGGTGACATTATGATAGTATCACTCAGTAGTAGTGATCACTACACCCAGTGACAGAATTACAAAAATGTCTACTGAGTGAGTGAGACAACTACTGCTTTTATTACTGATGACATATTCACTGATGATTCTTCTTGGTGACATTATGATAGTATCACTCAGTAGTAGTGATCACTACACCCAGTGACAGAATTACAAAAATGTCTACTGAGTGAGTGAGACAACTACTGCTTTTATTACTGATGACATATTCACTGATGATTCTTCTTGGTGACATTATGATAGTATCGCTCAGTAGTAGTGATCACTACACCCAGTGACAGAATTACAAACATGTCTACTGAGTGAGTGACAACTACTACTAAGAGATGATAATGTGATGAAATAAACAAATATTGACAACAACGTGAAGATGAGTATCGCTTGGTAGCTATCATCACCACACGCAGAAACAGAATAGTCAACATGTCTACTGAGTGAGTGACAACTGCTACTGAGAGATAAATGATGACTACAATAATATGAAGATGCGTGAGTGAAAAACCTACGCTGAGAGATGTCCATAGTAAACTTGACAGTAGAAGCGTCTTGAAGATATTTCAGTATCATTCGGTGATAATTATCACACACCCAGTGACAGAATTATCAACATGTCGACTGAGAGAGTGACAACTGTCCCCAAATGAAAGAATAGAATATCAAGTAAGTAATTCTGCGGCGATTTATTGTTTGCTTGAAGACAATTTAATCTTTCAGCAGCAGTTATCACTACACCCAGTGACAGAATTATAAACATATCTACTGAGTGAGTGATCACTACTGCAGAGAGAAAAAGTACGCCAAATGAAAATGAATTTGTTGAAATACTATGAGAAGAATATTACTGCAACAATTATCACCCTCTCACCGACAGAATTATAAACATGTCTACTGACTGAGTGACAACTACGACAGAAATATTGTTATGAGGAAAAGCAGCTTATAATTTTCTGAAAGATACAAATTGAATACATTTATTCGATTCAAAATACTGATCATGTGTGCAGCAATAATAATTAAACCTTATGACAGAATTATAAACCAGTCTATTAAGTGAGAGACGATTACTATTTAAAGCGAGATACAATGCTTATGCACATGAAAGACAAATAAATGAACGTTTAAAAAAAAGATAAATAAAGCAATGAAAGAGAATTATCAATCATTAAGTGATATTATAAATTTGACTTTTTACTTGATGATGACGGTATCACTTGGAAGCAGTCATCACGCTCCCAGAGACAGAATTCAAACATGTCTACTGAGTGAGTGACAACTACTGCAGAGAGAAAAATGATACCGAATAATAGTATGTGTGGTGTTTTATTGTTTGCTTCAAGATGATCTTATCTTTCAACAGCAGTTATCACTAAACCCAGTGACAGAATCATGAACATGTCTACTGAGTGCGTGATCACTACTACAGAGAGAAAAATGATGCTGAATAATAGTTCGATAATTATCATTCCTTAAAAGATGTGATGATCAGCAACTGCCAGAAGCAGTAATCACTACACCCAGTGACAGAATTATAAACATGTCTACTGAGTGAGTGATACTACTGCTGAGAGTTGTATAGTATTCATCAATGCATTCCTATTCCAAAATAAACATGGCAAATAAATGTACTTGTTAGAGAGCGATTATAAAGAAAATAATTAAGAATTAAAATCTTACCAAAGTTTCCTCCGTACTCCTAGCTGTTCAGCAGCTATTCTAATGCTATCACAATCCCGGGATCACAGTTAACTTTAACTTCACTACTCAATTGCACTAAATATTAATACTGAAAATCAAAGTCAGTACTAATTAAATTTCGAACACTGCACAGATATTTACATTTAAAACACTAATGAGATCTACCTGTTGTTAATTAGTTGACAATAACTTCACATTAAATATTTAAGCAATGATTTTGCAATACTAATGTCACTAGTAATGAATAAGAATTATGAAACAAGAAATAAATAACCTCTTGTGAGTCCTTTCACAAATGAAAAAACACAGAAATCTTAACAAATTTACAGTGACTTACCTGAGTTTCTATGAGATTGGCTTGAATTAACTAAAACACAAAGGGCTAAAAGTCTTGATAAGCGCCATTCAGCTGCAGTAATCACTGCACCCATTGACAGAATTAAAAACAAGTCTACTGAGTGAGTGATCACTACTACTAAAAGGCCTATAATATGGTAGGCATATTAAATAAATCAACAAAAACGTGATGATTCGTATCATTTAGCGACAGTCATCACAATCCCAGTGACAGAATGTTCAACATGTCTACTGAGTAAGTGACAACTGACCCAAAATGATAAAGCAATGGACACTGTGATGAAAATCGTCGCTCAGCAGAATTGTCACTAAACCCAGTGACAGAATGTGAAGCATCGTGATTGCCGTGACAAATAAAAAAAAAACAGACCTGTGGATATGACAACTCTTGGTAGCAGATGATTGCTTGAGTCAAGTGCTGTTGTGATTTTATCAGTCAACGGAAGGAATCACTACACCCAGTGACACAATTATTCACATGCCTAGTGAGTGAGTGAAAACATTCGCTGAAAGATGTCCTCAGTAAAAATGACAGTTGAAACGTCTTGACGATATTTCAGTATCATTTGGTGATAATCATCACACACCCAGGGACAGAATTATCAACATGTCGACTGAGAGAGTGACAACTGTCCCCAAATGAAAGAATACGATATCAATTTAGTAATTGTGCGGCGATTTATTGTTCGCTGGAAGATGATCTAATCTTTCAGTAGCAGTCGTCACACCACCCGCTGACAGAATTATAAACATTTCTACTGAGTGAGTGAACACTACTACTGAGAGAAAATGTACGCCAGGTGAAGTAGATTTTTTTAAAACATAATGAGAAGATTATTACTGCAACAATCATCACCCTCCCACTGACAGAATTATAAACATGTCTACTGGGTGAGTGACAATCGCGACAGCAATACTGTGATATGGGAAGTGGCATATAATTTTTTTAAAGTAAAAAATACAAAGATCGTTATCGTAGCAAAAGATCTTCATGAATGAATCTTTGCAGCAGAAATCATTACACGCAGTGGCAGAATCATAAACAAGTCTACTAAGTGAGTAACCACTACTACTGAGAGAACAAATGACGACTACAATAATATGAAGATAAGTGAGTGAAAAACTTACGCTAACAGATGTTCTCGGTGAACATGACAGAAGAAGCGTCTTGGTGATATTTCAGTACCATTCGGTGATAATCATCACTACACCCAGTGACACAATTACAAACATGTCTACTGAGGGAGTGAGACAACTACTGCTTTTGTTACTTGTGACATATTCACTGATGATTCTTCTTGGTGTGTTGATGATAGTATCGCTCAGTAGTAGTGATTACTACACCCAGTGACAGAATTACAAACATGTCTACTGAGTGAGTGACAACTGCTACTAAGTGATGATGGTGTGATAAAATAAACAAATAATGACAACAATGTGATGATTAGTATCGTTTAGTAGCAGGCGGTCACCCATCCGGTTACAGAACGTTCAACATGTCTACTGAGTGAGTGACAACTGGAACTAAGTGATGATGATGTGATTAAATAAACAAATAAAGACAACAATGTGTTGATTAGTATCGCTTAGTAGCAGGCGGTCACCCATCCAGTTACAGAACGTTCAACATGTCTACTGAGTGAGTGACAACTGGAACTAAGTGATGATGATGTGATTAAATAAACAAATAAAGACAACAATGTGTTGATTAGTATCGCTTAGTAGCAGGCGGTCACCCATCCAGTTACAGAACGTTCAACATGTCTACTGAGTGAGTGACAACTGCTACTAAGAGATGATAATGTGATATAATGAACAAATAATGACAACTATGTGATTATCAAGTAAGTAATTCTGCGGCGCTTTATTGTTTGCTTGAAGACGATTTAATCTTTCAGCAGCAGTTATCACACCACCCGCTGACAGAATTATACACATGTCTACTGAGTGAGAGATCACTACTGCAGAGAGAAAAAGTACACAAAATGAAATAGAATTTGTTTAAATACTATTAGAAGAATATTACTGCAACAATCATCACTCTGCCCGTGACAGAATTTAAAATATGTCTACTGAGTGAGTGACAACTACGACAGAAATATTGTTATGAGGAGAAGCAGCTTATAATTTTCTGAAAGATACAAATTTAATACATTTATTCGATTCAAAATACTGATCATGTGTGCAGCAATAATAATTAAACCTTATGACAGAATTATAAACCAGTCTATTAAGTGAGAGACGATTACTATTTAAAGCGAGATACAATGCTTATGCACATGAAAGACAAATAAATGAACGTTTAAAAAAAAGATAAATAAAGTAATGAAAGAGAAATATCAATCATTAAGTGATATTATTAATTTGACTTTTTACTTGATGATGACGGTATCACTCGGCAGCAGTCATCACGCTCCCAGAGACAGAATTCAAACATGTCTACTGAGTGAGTGACAACTACTGCAGAGAGAAAAATGATACCGAATAATATTATGGTAATTATCATTCCTTACAAGATGTGATGATCAGCAACTGCCAGAAGCAGTTATCACTACACCCAGTGACAGAATTCAAACATGTCTACTGAGTGACTGATCACTACCGCTGAGAGTTGTATAGTATTCATCAATGCATTCCTATTTCAAAATAAACATGGCAAATAAATGTACTTGTTAAAGAGCGATTATGAAAATAATTAAGAATTAAAATCTTACTAAAGTTTCCTCCTTACTCCAAGCTGTTCAGCAGCTATTCTAATGCTATCACAATCCCGGGATCACAGTTAACTTTAACTTCACTACTCAATTGCACTACATATTAATACTGAAAATCAAAGTCAGTTCTAATTAAATTTCGAACACTTCACAGATGTTTACATTTAAAACACTAATGAGATCTACCTGTTGTTAATTAGTTGACAATAACTTCACATTAAATATTCAAGGAATGATTTTGCAATACTAATAATGCCATTAGTAATTAATAAGAATTTATAAACAAATAATCCTCACATGAGTCCTTATACAAATTAAAAAGCAAAAAATCTCAAGAAATTTACAGTGACTTACCTGAGTTTCTATGAGATTGGCTTGAATTAACTAAAAAATAACAAAAGGCTAAAAGTCTTGATAAGCGCCATTCAGCTGCAGTAATCACTGCACCCATTGACAGAATTAAAAACAAGTCTACTGAGTGAGTGATCACTACTACTAAAAGGCCTATAATATGGTAGGCATATTAAAAAAAACAACAAAAACGTGATGATTCGTATCATTCAGCGACCGTCATCACAATCCCAGTGACAGAATGTTCAACATGTCTACTGAGTAAGTGACAACTGACCCAAAATGATAAAGCAATGGATACTGTGTGATTATAAAGAAAATAATTAAGAATTAAAATCTTACCAAAGTTTCCTCCTTACTCCAAGCTGTTCAGCAGCTATTCTAATGGTATCACAATCCCGGGATCACACTTAACTTTAACTTCACTACTCAATTGCACTACATGTTACTACTGAAAGCTCCAAGTCGGTTCTAATTTTATTTCGAACACTCTACAGATTTTTATATTTTAAACACTAATGAGATCTACTTGTTGTTAATTAGTTGACAATAACTTATTAGTCCATCTAGAAGTCCAAACTCAAGGTTTGCCAACGGGCAATGGAGCGCAGCATACTTAACGCTAAACTTACCGATCGAATAAGGAATACCACACTGCGCTTCAGAACTCAAATTGCCGACGTGGCTCAAAAAGCTGCTAAACTGAAATGGGCAGGCTATGTTTGCCGGAAGCTGTGGGCCCGCATATCACAAAACTGGAGCCCTGAGACAGTTAGAGGGGGTCGCGGCAGACCGAGGAGAAGATGGCGGGACGCCTTGGATAGCTTTCTCGTTAATTGGCGAGAAGAGGCGCAACATCGAGAAAAGTGGAAGGAATGGGGGGAGGCCTTTGCCCAGGAGTGGGACAATTCAAACTGACTAAAAAAAAAAACTTATTAGTAAATACGTTTTAGTCTTCACATTAAATTTTCAAGCAATGATTTTGCAATACTAATAATGTCATTAGTAATTAATAAGAATTCTGAAACTAGAAATAAATAACCTCTTGTGAGTCCTTACACAAATTAAAAATCATAAAAATCTCGACAAATTTACAGTTACCTGAGTTTTTATGAGATTGGCTTGAATTTACTAAAAAACCCAAAAAATAAAAAAGGGCTAAAAGTCATGATAAGCGCCATTCAGCTGCAGTTATCACTGCACCCATTGACAGAATTAAAACAAGTCTACTGAGTGAGTGATCACTACTACTAAAAGGCGTATAATATGGAAGGCATATTAAATAAAACAACAAAAACGTGATGATTCGTATCATTTAGCGACAGTCATCACAATCCCAGTGACAGAATGGTCAACATGTCTACTGAGTAAGTGACAACTGACCCAAAATGATAAAGCAATGGACACTGTGTGATGAAAGCGTCGCTCAGCTGAATTGTCACTTAACCCAGTGACGGCATGTGAAGCATCGTTATTGCCGTGAAAGAATATTACTGCAACAATTATCACCCTCTCACCAACAGAATTATAAACATGTCTACTGAGTGAGTGACAACTACGACAGAAATATTGTGATAAGGAAAAGCAGCTGATAATTTTTTGAATGATACAAATACAATACATTAATTCGTAAAGCACCATTCAGCTGCAGTTATCACTAGATCCGGCGACAAAACTAAGAACATGTGTACTGGGTGAGTGATCACTACTACTAAAAGACAGTATGGAGATTAAATGAAGAATACATTTAAACTTGAAATTCGTATCATTCAGCGACTGTCATCAATCGTCCAGTGGCAGAATGTTCAACTTGTCTACTGAGTGAGTGACAACTGTCTCTAAATGATAAAATATTGGACTCGGTGTGATGAACAAACGGCTAAAATGTGATGATAAGTGCCTTTCAGCGGCAGTTATCACTACTCCCAGTGACAGAATTATTCAAACATGTCTACTGAGTGAGTGATCACTACTGCTGCAGGTCCTTTAATAGACACAGCATTCACAATTCAAAACACACATAATAAAATAAAAACAATTGCTATAAATCGAATTCCAGGAACTAAAGATTTTATCCCTACCCTGTCTATTATATTTGAAGTTTGTAAGTTCGTTCGTAAGTATCCAGATTTCTTTACAAAAAGAGAGGACATACAAACGAATATTATTTTAAGACATAAAAATAGACTAAACTTACCAAAATCGCGACTAAAAATGCACTCTAATAGTACCTTTGTCATGTCCATAAAAATTTATAATAAGTTACCAGAAATTATAAAGAATTTAAGCAAATATAACATCTTCATCAATAAATTAAAGATTTTCCTTGAAACCAAATGCTACTACAGCATAAGCGAATACTTAAATGATAAATTATGAGTAACTATCTATCTAAAAATAATTTACATGAACCGTCCAATAATTAACTTACTTAGGGATAACAAATATTCATTACGTAAAAAATATAAAATTAAGTAAATAAAATAATAAAAAATAATTTAAAAATAAATGGTTTTACAATGATACTAAATAAATATATAAATGTATAAAATTTATAAAACAATAATTATAAAAATTCAATCCTGTTTTAACTTACTAAAAAAATGAAAATGTATCACAATAAACAGCCAGTGTTCTTCCTCCTCTCTCCTACTTTATCTATGCTGTGCCCGACAGGGTCCATAATTGTTACTAATATATTTGTTTCCATACCAACTACTTACATTATGGTACGCAATAAAGAATTGAGAATTGAATTGAATTAAATGAAACTGAAAAATAAAAATATCTTACCAAACTTACGTCCTTACATCAAATTTGCCCAAAATTCTATTGCAATCACTGGACCGCTCACAATTACGGGACCATACTTACCCACAAACATCAGCGTTTTTCCAATTACAGGATCACTACTTAAACTTCACTGCTCACTACAGTTACTAGTGCAAGATCCACACACGAACTGATTTTAGTTCAGATAAACTATAGCTATTTATATTTGCAACCTTAATGAGATCTACCTGTCGCTAATTAGTTGACAATGATTAGTAAATGCATTTAGTCTTCACATTAAATAATGTATTGCAATAATTATTCTATTAGTAGTATTAGTATATTAGTACTATTAGAAGCGTCATTATATTGCAATAATTATTATATTATTGGTAATTAAAACACTTACGTAACTAGAAATAAATCACTTCACCGTATTAATTATTACTGAAAAAAAAACGTACTTCAGAGCTACCTCAGTCGAGTAAAAACATATAAGTCAATTCACGGTGACGTACTATGGAAGCTAAAATATGATACAGTAAATGTTTCAGTAGTGGTATCATAATAAAAAACGAGATTTTTTCATAATGCTGAGTATGTCACTCAGTGATAGCCGTCACGCTCCCCGTGACAGAATGAAAAACATGTCTACTGAGTGAGTGACAACTGTCTCAAAGTGACAAAAATGCACCAATTACTGCAAAGTAAAACAACAAACGCCTAAAATATGATGATAAGTGCCTTCCAGCAGTAGTTATCACTACACCCAGTGACAGAACTAAGAACATGTCTACTGAGTGAGTAATCACTACTTCTAAAAGGCCAACAATATGGAAACTATATGAAGCATACATTTAAAAGTGAAGATTCGTATCACTCGGCGGCAGTCCTCACGCTCCCAGTGACAGAATGATAAACATGTCTACTGAGTGAGTGACAACTGTCTCAAAGTGACAAAAATGCACCAATTATTGCAGAGGAAATGAACAAACGGCTAAAATATGATGACACATCCGGCGACAGAACAAAGAACATGTCTACTGGCTGAGTGATCACTACTACTAAAAGACAGTATGGAAACTAAATGAAGAATACATTTAAACGTGAAATTCGTATCATTCAGCGACAGTCATCAATCCCCCAGTGACAGAATGTTCAACTTGTCTACTGAGTGAGTGACAAGTGTCTCAAAATGATAAAATATTGGACTCGGTGTGATGAAAGAACGGCTTAAATGTGATGAATACTGTCTCTCAGCGGAAGTTATCACTACACCCAGTGACAGAATTATTTAAACATGTCAACTGAGTGAGTGATCACTACTGCAGATACTCATATAGTAGACAAAGCATTCTCAATCCAAAACACACATAACAGAATAAATGCACTTGCTATAATACGAATTAAATGAAATAAAAAAATAATAAATGTTACCAAAGTTTCATCCATTTACCCAATTTTCCCAAATTGTGTTGGAATCACTGGACAACTCACAATAGGGAATATGCATGTAATTTTTTCTTCACTTAAATCAATAAAATACAATACTATCAACCCAAGAAAATAATTAAAAGTTAAGTTCAACTACTGCTTGTCGCTCAAAAAATAAATTAAATTCCTACAGTTTTCTACGACAGTTCAAACGTCCGTGACTGTCGCGGCCATTCATGTCATGTTATGTGACGTCATTTACCTCTAATCTGCCTTGTTTAAATCTAATTTTTTACCCTTAATATATTAATTTGGCAAATTGTATGTCCTTTATTCAAGTAAATATGGCAATAACAATATTATAATAAAATCTTAGTGAAACTTTAAGTACTTTTCAAATAAAAGTATTTCTTTGACACATGGTATTTGACGTCACTACCGGCGTTATCGAGGGGCGATGCGTTTTGAGTTTGCGTTCCGTTTCACCAAAAACACGCTACATGAAATATTAAATTGTAAAGTAAGTGTTGTATTAGAAAATTAAACAAGTGTACCACAATGTTTTTATGGACCAATACAAGGCATTTTTAAGAAATAATACAAGTTTTGTATTTCTTGCATATTCCCTATTACTTCAACATAGTTAACCACAAACACCACATTTTCAGTTGCACTACTAGCCACAGTTACTTATGCAAGCTTCAAGTAGGAACTGATTTATGTTAAAAGTAAAACACTAATGAGATTTACCTGTTGACAATCAGTGATTATTTAGTCTTCACATTAAATAATCAAGCATCATTATTTTGCAATTGAAGCTATGTCGTTGGTAATGAATAATAATTAAGAAACTAGAAATAAATAACCTCGTATGAGTCAGTACACAAATTAAAAAGCACAAAAATCACAACAAATGTACAGTGACTCACCTGAGTTTTATGAGATGGGCTTGAAAATAATACAATCTATAAAAAAAACATATGTCACATACAAGAAACAAACTTGTAAATGCTGAAAAATCACTTGATGATAGCCGTCACGCTCCCAGTGACAGAATGAAAAACATGTCTACTGAGTGAGTGATAACTGTCTCAAAGTGACAAAAATGCACCAATTGTTGCAGTGTAAATGAACGAACGGCTAAAATATGATGATAAGTGCCTTCCAGCAGTAGTTATCACTACACCCAGTGACAGAAATATTAAAATGTCTACGGAGTGAGTGATCACTACTTCTAAAAGGCCAACAATATGGAAACTAAATGAAGCATACACTTAAACGTGAAGATTCGTATTATTCGGCGACGATCATCAATCTCCCAGTGATAGAATGTTCAACTTGTCTACTGAGTGAGTGACAACTGTCCCAAAATGACATATCTATAAAAAAATGCAGCTGGAAAAATTTACAAACGGTTAAAAATGATGATAAGTGTCATTCAGCTGTAGTGACCACTACATCCGGCAACAGAACTAAGAACATGTCCACTGGCTGAGTGATCACTACTACTAAAAGACAGTATGGAAACTGAATGATAAATACATTTAAACGTGAAATTCGTATCATTCAGCGACAGTCATCAATCGCCCAGTGACAGAATGTTCAACTTGTCTACTGAGTGAGTGACAACTGTCTCAAAATGATAAAACATTGGACTCGGTGTGATGAACGAACGGCTAAAATGTGATGTTAAGTGCCTTTCAGCAGTAGTTATCACTACACCCAGTCTACACTAGCCTTTGTCTACTGATTGAGTGACCACTACTGCTAAGAGACAAATAATGCTGAGGACACATGTGCTTTTCAGCGGCAGTTATCACTACACCCAGTGACAGAATTATTCAAACATGTCTACTGAGTGAGTGATCACTACTGCTGAAGGTCTTTTAATAGACAATGCACACACAACAAAATAAATACACTTGCTATAAATCGAATAAATTAAACTAAAAAATAAAAATATCTTACCAAACTTTCGTCCTTACATCAAATTTTCCCAAAATTCGACTGCAATCACTGAACCACTTAAACTTCACTGCTCAATTGCACTCTGGTCCACACACGTACTGATTTGAATTCGGACACACTATAGCTATTTATATTTGAAACCTTAACGGGTTCTACCTGTTGCTAATTAGATGACAATGATTAGTAAATACACTTAGTCTTCACATTAAATAATTAATCAATTATGTTGCAATAATAATTATGTTATTGGTAATTCAAAACACTAACGTAACTAGAAATAAACCGTATTAAATATCACTCAAATAAAAAAGTACTTTTCCGCTATCACAGTCGAGTAAAAACGTAAAAGTAAATTCACAGTGACGTCCTTTGGAAGCTAAAATATGATATAGTAAATGTATAAATATAAAACATATTCAGTAGTGGTATCATAATATAAAACAAGAATTTTTCATAATGCTGAGTATATCACTCTGTGATAGCCGTCACGCTCCCAGTGACAGAAAGGAAAACATGTCTACTGAGTGAGTGACAACTGTCTCAAAGTGACAAAAATGCACCAATTACTGCAGAGTAAATGAACAGACGCCTAAAATATGATGATAAGTGCCTTCCAGCAGTAATTATCACTACACCCAGTGACAGAATCATTAACATGTCTACTGAGTGAGTGATCACTACTTCTAAAAGACAGTATGGAAACTAAATGAAGAATTAATTTAAACGTGAAATTCGTATCATTCAGCAATAAAATGCTGCAATTAAAGTGATAAATACAGAATAGTTAAATGATCAGATTTGTATGAATACAACAGAAATAAGATGAATAGTGTCTCCCAGCGGCAGTTATCACTACACCCAGTGACAGAATTATTTAAACATGTCTACTGAGTGAGTGATCACTACTGCAGAGAGTCATATAATAGTCAAAGCATTCCCAATCCAAAATAAATATGGCAAATAAATGCACTTGCTATATGAAAAAAAAACATACTTTTGCGCTACCACAGTCGAGTAAAAACAAGTCAATTCACACTTTGGAAGCTAAAATATGAAATAATAAATGTTTCAGTAGTGGTATCATATTATTAAACGAGATATTTTCATAATGCTGAGTATGTCACTCAGTGATAGCCGTCACGCTCCCAGTGACAGAATGAAAAACATGTCTACTGAGTGAGTGACAACTGTCTCAAAGTGACAAAAATGCACCAATTCACAACGGTGACAGAACTAAGAACATGTCTACTGATTGAATGATCACTACTACTAAAAGACAGTATGGAAACTGAATGAAGAATACATTTAAACGTGAAATTCGTATCATTCAGCGACAGTCATCAATCTCCCAGAGACAATGTTCAACTTGACTACTGAGTGAGTGACAACTGGCTCAAAATGATTACACATTGGACACAGTGTGATGAACAAACGGCTAGAATGTGTTGATAAGTGCCTTTCAGCAGTAGTTATTACTACACCCAGTCTATACTAGACTTTGTCTACTGAATGAGTGATAACTACGACTAAAGACACATGTTACGGAAAATGCTGCAATTAAAGTGATAAATACAGAAAAGTTAAATGATCAGCATTGTATTAATACCATAGAAATTAGATGAATAGTGTCCCTCAGCGGCAGTTATCACTACACCCAGTGACAGAATTATTTAAACATGTCTACTGAGTGAGTGATCACTACTGCAGAAGATCCTTTAATAGACAATGCTTTCCCAATCCAAAACACACAACAAAATAAATACACTTGCTATAAATCGAATAAATGAAACTGAAAAATTAAAATATCTTATCAAACTTTCGTCCTTACATCAAATTTTCCCAAAATTCTATTACAATCACTGCACCACTCACAATTACGGGACCATACTTAACCACAAACATCAGCGTTTTTCCAATAACAGAATCACTCTTTTTTTTTTTTTTTTTTTTACCGATGGGAAATCATCAAATGACTTCTCCCGCTCTGGGTGGAGTGGGAGGGAGTGTCAGACTCTTACTGACTAAAACCCATCCATGTTCCTTCATTGCCCTTTGTGTTCCAGGGCCACGGTATCTCTTTCGAACAGTCCCGCAGCCCCGGCAGGCATCGGCCCTTGCGGGCCCCTTCCTGGTTGCTGACATCTCTTTGAGGCGCGCGTGGAACACGAACGCGCCGTCGACACGGCCTGTCGTCATAAGACAGACGGACGGTGAGCTAACCCATTACTCACCGTCCACAGGCCCGCGCCTACGGTGGCCGGGAGCCACCACGTGGCCCCCGACGCCCGGTGCGTCGCCCGCGGCGGCTGGGACGAGAGATTCTCTCCCTCTCACGTCCCGCCACCTCCTTCGCTAGCATGACTGCTTCGCAGAAGGAGGTGACGGCTTCCCATTCCCTCTCGCTCCGGACCATGGCCTGAACCAGGGCCGGGCGCGAGAGGTCGCCGCCGCCTATCGCCGTTACGAGGACACGGCGGAGCTCCGCCCAAGCGGGGCAGAGCTCCACGGTGTGCGCCACCGTGTCCTCCGGACGATCCTCGCAATGATAGCACCCGGGCGTTTCCTCCCGCCCGATTAGGTGCAGGAACCTCCCGAAACACCCGTGTCCGGTGAGGACCTGCGTCAGGCGGAAGGTGAGGGCGCCGTGGTGCCTCTCTAGCCACTCCTCAAAGAGGGGACTTATCGCCACTCTTGACTTCAACTTCACTGCCCAATTGCACTACAGGTTACTACTGCAAAATCCACACACGAACTGATTTTAATTCAGACCCACAATAGCTATTTATATTTGAAACCTTAATGAGATCTACCTGTTGCTAATTAGTTGACAATGATTAGTAAATACATTTAGTTTAAGTCTTCACATTAAATAATTAATCAGGTGTCATTATGTTGCAATAATTATTATGTAATTGGTAATAAATACACTTAAGTAACTAGAAATAAATCACTTCACCGTATTAATTATTACTGAAAAAAAAACTTACTTTGGGCTCCACCACAGTCTAGTAAAAACATAAAAATCAATTCTCAGTGAAAACCTTTGGAAGCTAAAATATGATATAGTATAAGTTTCAGTAGTGGCATCATAATATAAAACAAGATTTTTTCATAATGCTGATTATGTCACTCAGTGACAGCCGTCACGCTCCCAGTGACAGAATGAAAACATGTCTACTGAGTGAGTGACAACTGTCTCAAAGTGACTAAAATGCACCAATTACTGCAGAGTAAATGAACAAACGGCTAAAATATGATGATAAGTGCCTTTCAGCAGTAGCTATCACTACACCCAGTGACAGGATTATTTAATAATGTCTACTGAGTGAGTGATTACTACTACGGAAAGAAACTGGAAACTTCATGCTAGCTGTGTATAAGCACTACATATAATGATGAAAGTGGCGATCAACTGCAGTTTTCACTGCACCCACTAACAGAATTACTTGACATGTCTGCAGAATGCGTGATAACTACGAGTAAAGACATACTACAGAAAATGCTGCAATTAAAGTGATATATACAGAAAAGTTAAATGATCAGAACAAAAGAAATTAGATGAATAGTTGCCTTCAGCGGCAGTTATCACTACACCCAGTAACAGAATTATTTAAACATGTCACTTAATAAGTGATCACTACTGCTGAAGGTCTTTTAATAGACAATGCATTCCCGATCCAAAACACACATAACAAAATAAATGCACTTGCCTTATGAAAAAAAAAAACATATTTTTGCGCTACCACAGTCGAGTAAAAACATAAGAGTCAATTCACAGTGACATCCTTTGGAAGCTAAAATATGATATAGTATAAGTTTCAGTAGTGGTATCATCGTATAAAATAAGATTTTTCATAATGCTGATTATGTCACTCAGTGACAGCCGTCACGCTCCCAGTGACAGAATGAAAAACATGTCTACTGAGTGAGTGACAACTGTCTCAAAGTGACAAAAATGCGCCAATTACTGCAGAGTAAATGAACAAACGCCTAAAATATGATGATAAGTGCCTTCTAGCAGTAGTTATCACTACACCCAGTGACAGAACTAAGAACATGTCTACTGAGTGAGTGATCACTACAACTAAAATGCAAACAATATGGAAACTATATGAAGCATACATTTAAACGTGAAGATTCGTATCATCCAGCGACGGTCATCAATCGCCCAGTGACAGAATGTACAACTTGTCTATTGAGTGAGTGACAACTGTCTCAAAAGGATAAAATGTAGGACACGGTGTGATGAACAAACGGCAAAAAAGTGATGATAAGTGCCTTTCAGTAGTAGTTATTACCACACCCAGTCTATACTAGACTTTGTCTACTGAATGAGTGATAACTACGATTAAAGACACATGTTACGGAAAATGCTGCAATTAAAGTGATAAATACAGAAAAGTAAAATGATCAGCATTGTATTAATGCAATAGAAATTAGATGAATAGTGTCCCTCAGCGGCAGTTATCACTACACCCAGTGACAGAATCATTTAAACATGTCTACTGAATGAGTGACAACTGACCCAAAATGACATATTTATAAAAAGATACAGCTGGAAAAATTAACAAACGGTTAAAAATGATGATAAGTGTCATTCAGCTGTAGTGACCACTACATCCGGCGACAGAACTGAGAACATGTCTACTGGCTGAGTGATCACTACTACTAAAAGACAGTATGGAAACTAAATGAAGAATTCATTTAAACGTGAAATTCGTATCATTCAGCGACAGTCATCAATCGCCCAGTGACAGAATATTCAACTTGTCTACTGAGTGAGTGACAACTGTCTCAAAATGATAGAATATTGGACTCGGTGAGATGAACGAACTGCTAAAATGCGATGATAAGTGCCTTTCAGCAGTAGTTATCACTACACCCAGTGACAGAATTATTTAAACATGTCTACCGAGTGAGTGATCACTACTGCTGAAAGTCCTTTAATAGACGAAGCTTTCACAATCAAAAACACACATAATGAAATAAAAAATAATTGTTATAATTCGAATAAATGAAACTGAAAAATATAATACATATATCTTACCAAACTTTCGTCAGTGTAGCTTTTTATATTTGAAACCTTATTGAGATCAACCTGTTGCTAGTTAGTTGACAATGATTAGTAAATACATTAAGTCTTCACATTAAACAATCAAGCATCATTATTTTACAATTGTAGCGATGTCGTTGGTAATAAATAATAATTAAGAAAACTGAAACAAATAACCTCGTATGAGTCAGTACACAAATTAAAAAGCACAAAAATGTACAGCGACTTACCTGAGTTTTATGAGATTGGCTTGACAATAATAAAATCTATTAAAAAAAACATATATCACATACAAGAAACAAGCTTGTAAATGCTGAAAAATCACTTGATGATAGTCATCACGCTCCCAGTGACAGAATGATAAACATGTCTACTGAATGAGTGACAACTGTCACCAAAATGACATATTTATAAAAAAATACAACTGGAAAAATTAACAAACGGTTAAAAATGATGAAAAGTGTCATTCAGCTGTAGTGACCATACATCCGGCAACAGAACTAAGAACATGTCTACTGGCTGAATGATCACTACTACTAAAAGACAACTAAATGAAGAATACATTTAAACGTGAAATTCGTATCATTCAGCGACAGTCATCAATCGTCCAGTGACAGAACGTTCAACTTGTCTACTGAATGAGTGACCACTATCTCAAAATGATAAAATATTGGACACGGAGTGATGAACAAACGGCTAAAATGTGATGATAAGTGCCTTTCGGCAGTAGTTATCACTACACCCAGTCTACTGTAGACTTTGTCTACTGATTAAGTGATTACTACTACGGAAAGAAACTGGAATCTTCATGATAGCTGTGTGTAAGCAATACGTATAATGATGCAAGTGTTGCTCATTGCAATTTTTACTGCACCCAGCGTCTGAATTATTTGACATGTCTACAGAATGCGTAATAACTAAGAGTAAAGACACATGTTACGGAAAATGCTGCAATTAATGTGATAAATACAGAAAAGTTAAATGATTGGCATTGTATTAATGCAATAGAAATTAGATGAATAGTATCCCTCAGCGGCAGTTATCACTACACCTAGTCACAGAATTATTTAAACATGTCACTAAATGAGTGATCACTACTGCTGAAGGTCCTTTAATAGTCAAAGCTTTCACAACCCAAAACACACATAATAAAATAAAAAATATTGTTATAATTCGAATAAATGAAACTGAAAAATATAGTATATCTTACCAAAGTTTCGTCCTCACATCAAATTTTTCCTAAAATTCTATTGCAATCACTGGACCACTCACAATCACGGGACCATACTTACCCACAAACATCAGCGTTTTGCCAATTACAGAATCACTCTCAACTTAAACTTCATTGCTCAATTGCACTACAGGTTACTAGTGCAAGATCCACACACGAACTAATTTTAATTCAGACACACTATAGCTTTTTATATTTGAAACCTTAATGAGATCTACCTGTTGCTAATAAGTTGACAAAGGATTAGTAAATACATTCAGTCTTCACATTAAAAAATGAATCAAGCGTCATTATGTTGCAATAATTATTATGTAATTGGTAATTAATACACTTAAGTAACTAGAAATAAATCACTTCACCGTATTCATTATTACTGAAAAAAAAACGTACTTTTGGGCTCCACCACAGTCAAGTAAAGACATAAAAGTCAATTCATAGTGACGTCCTTTTGAAGCTAAAATATGATTTAGTAAATGTATCAGTAGTGTGTCATAATATAATACAAGCATTTTTTCATAATGCTGAGTATGTTACTCAGTGATAGTCATCACGCTCCCAGTGACAGAATGAAAAACATGTCTACTGAGTGAGTGACCACTGTCCCAAAATGACATATTCATAAAAAAATACAGCTGGAAAAATTAACAAACGGTTAAAAATGATGATAAGTGTCATTCAGCTGTAGTGACCACTACATCCGGCAACAGAACTAAGAACATGTCTACTGGCTGAGTGATCACTACTACTAAAAGACAGTACGGAAACTAAATGAAGAATACATTTAAATGTGAAATTCGTATCATTCAGCGACGGTCATCAATCGCCCAGTGACAGAATGTTCAACTTGTCTACTGAGTGAGTGACCACTGTCCCAAAATGACATATTCATAAAAAAATACAGCTGGAAAAATTAACAAACGGTTAAAAATGATGATAAGTGTCATTCAGCTGTAGTGACCACTACATCCGGCAACAGAACTAAGAACATGTCTACTGGCTGAGTGATCGCTACTACTAAAAGACAGTACGGAAACTAAATGAAGAATACATTTAAATGTGAAATTCGTATCATTCAGCGGCGGTCGTCAATCGCCCAGTGACAGAATGTTCAACTTGTCTACTGAGTGAGTGACAACTGACTCAAAATGATAAAATATTGGACACGGTGTGATGAAAAAACGGCATAAAAATGACGATAAGTGCCTTTCAGTAGTAGTTATTACTACACCCAGTCTATACTAGACTTTGTCTACTGAATGAGTGATAACTACGAGTAAAGACACATGTTACGGAAAATGCTGCAATTAAAGTGATAAATACAGAAAAGTAAAATGATCAGCATTGTATTAATGCAATAGAAATTAGATGAATAGTGTCCCTCAGCGGCAGTTATCACTACACGTAGTGACAGAATTATTCAAACATGTCTACTGAGTGAGTGATCACTACTGCTGAAGGTCCTTTAATAGACAATGCATTCTCAATACAAAACACACAACAAAATAACACTTGCTATAATTCGAATAAATGAAACTGAAAAATATTATACATCTTACCATCTTTCGTCCTTACATCAAATTGTCCCAAAATTCTATTGCAGTCACTGGACCACTCCCAATTACGGGACCACACTTCACCACAAACACCAATTTTTCTATTGCACTACTAGTCACTGTTACTTATGCAAGTTTCAAGTAGGCACTGATTTACATTCGGACACACTATATATATTTATGTTAAAACACTAATGAGATTTACCTGTACACAATCAGTGATTAGTAAGTACATTTCATCTTCACATTTGATAATCAAGCGTCATTATGTTGCATTCATTATTATTTATTGGTAATTGAATACTCTAAAGTAACTAGAAATAAATCACTTCACTGTATTAGGTATCAGTCAAAAAAAAAGTACTTTTCTGTAACTGTAAAATCGAAAAAATCTGAGTAATTCACATAGACGTCCTATGAAAGCTAAAATATGACATATTAATATTTCAGTATTGGAATCATAATATAAAACAAAATTTTTTGATAATGCTGAGTATGTCACTCAGCGATAGTGACAGAATGAAAAACATGTCTACTGAGTGAGTGACAACTGTCTCAAAGTGACAAAAATCCACTAATTACTGCAGAGTAAATGAACAAACGCCTAAAATATGATGAGAAGTGCCTTCCAGCAGTAGTTATCACTACACCCGGTGACAGAACTTAAAAACGTGTCTACTGAGTGAGTAATCACTGCTACTAAAAGACAGTATGGAGACTAAATGAAGCATACATTTACACGTGAAAATTCGTATCATTCAGCGACGGTCATCAATCGCCCAGTGACAGAATGTTCAACTTGTCTACTGAGTGAGTGACCACTGTCCCAAAATAACATATTCATAAAAAAATACAGCTGGAAAAATTTACAAACGGTTAAAAATGATGATAAGTGTCATTCAGCTGTAGTGACCACTACATCCGGCAACAGAACTAAGAACATGTCTACTGGCTGAGTGATCACTACTACTAAAAGACAGTACGGAAACTAAATGAAGAATACATTTAAATGTGAAATTCGTATCATTCAGCGACGGTCATCAATCGCCCAGTGACAGAATGTTCAACTTGTCTACTGAGTGAGTGACCACTGTCCCAAAATGACATATTCATAAAAAAATACAGCTGGAAAAATTAACAAACGGTTAAAAATGATGATAAGTGTCATTCAGCTGTAGTGACCACTACATCCGGAAACAGAACTAAGAACATGTCTACTGGCTGAGTGATCACTACTACTAAAAGACAGTACGGAAACTAAATGAAGAATACATTTAAATGTGAAATTCGTATCATTCAGCGACGGTCGTCAATCGCCGAGTGACAGAATTCTCAAGTTGTCTACTGAGTGAGTGACAACTGTCTCAAAATGATAAAATATTGGACTCGGTGGAATGTGAATCGTCGCTCAGCAGAAGTAGATGAACAGTGTCCCTCAGCGGCAGTTATCACTACACCCAGTGACAGAATTATTTAAACATGTCTACTGAGTGAGTGATTACTACTACGGAAAGAAACTGGAAACTTCATGATAGCTGTATATAAGCATTACATATAATGATGAAAGTGTCGATCACCTGCAGTTTTCACTGCACCCAGTGACAGAATTATTTGACATGTCTACTGAATGAGTGATAATACGATTAAAGACACATGTTAGGGAAAATGCTGCAATTAAAGGATAAATACAACAAAGTTAAATGATCAGCATTGTTTTAATACAATAAAAATTAAATGAATAGTGGCCCTCAGCGGCAGTTATCACTATACCCAGTGACAGAATTATTTAAACATGTCTACTGAGTGAGTGATCACTACTGCTGAGAGTCATATAATAGTCAAAGCATTCCCAATCCGTATGATATAGTAAATGTTTCAGTAGCTGATTATGTCACTCAGTGACAGCCGTCACGCTCCCAGTGACAGAATGAAAAACATGTCTACTGAGTGAGTGACAACTGTCTCAAAGTGACAAAAATGCACCAATTACTGTAGAGTAAAGGAACAGACGCCTAAAATATGATAATAAGTGCCTTCCAGCAGTAGTTATCACTACACCCAGTGACAGAATTATTTAAACATGTCTACTGAGTGAGTGATCACTACTGCAGAGAGTCATATAATAGTCAAAGCATTCCCAATCCAAAATAAATATGGCAAATAAATGCACTTGCTATATGAAAAAAAAACATACTTTAGCGCTACCACAGTCGAGTAAAAACAAGTCAATTCACACTTTGGAAGCTAAAATATGATATAGTAAATGTTTCAGTAGTGGTATCATACTATAAAACGAGATATTTTCATAATGCTGAGTATGTCACTCAGTGATAGCCGTCACGCTCCCAGTGACAGAAAGAAAAACATGTCTACTGAGTGAGTGACAACTGTCTCAAAGTGACAAAAATGCACCAATTACTGCAGAGTAAATGAACAGGCGCCTAAAATATGATGATAAGTGCCTTCCAGCAGTAGTTATCACTACACCCAGTGACAGAATCATTAACATGTCTACTGAGTGAGTGATCACTACTTCTAAAAGGCCAACAATATGGAAACTAAATGAAGCACACACTTAAACGTGAAAATTCGTATTATTCAGCGACGGTCATCACTCTCCCAGAGACAAAATGTTCAACTTGTCTACAGAATGAGTGACAACTGTCCCAAAATGACATATCTATAAAAAAATGCTGGAAAAATTAACAAACGGTTAAAAATAATGATAAGTGTCATTCAGCTGTAGTGACCACTACATCCGGCAACAGAACTAAGAACATGTCTACTGGCTGAGTGATCACTACTACTAAAAGACAGTACGGAAACTAAATGAAGAATACATTTAAATGTGAAATTCGTATCATTCAGCGACGGTCATCAATCGCCCAGTGACAGAATGTTCAACTTGTCTACTGAGTGAGTGACCACTGTCCCAAAATGACATATTCATAAAAAAATACAGCTGGAAAAATTAACAAACGGTTAAAAATGATGATAAGTGTCATTCAGCTGTAGTGACCACTACATCCGGCAACAGAACTAAGAACATGTTTACTGGCTGAGTGATCACTACTACTAAAAGACAGTACGGAAACTAAATGAAGAATACATTTAAATGTGAAATTCGTATCATTCAGCGGCGGTCGTCAATCGCCCGGTGACAGAATTCTCAAGTTGTCTACTGAGTGAGTGACAACTGTCTCAAAATCATAAAATATTGGACTCGGTGGAATGTGAATCGTCGCTCAGCAGAAGTAGATGAACAGTGTCCCTCAGCGGCAGTTATCACTACACCCAGTGACAGAATTATTTAAACATGTCTACTGAGTGAGTGATTACTACTACGGAAAGAAACTGGAAACTTCATGATAGCTGTATATAAGCATTACATATAATGATGAAAGTGTCGATCACCTGCAGTTTTCACTGCACCCAGTGACAGAATTATTTGAAATGTCTACTGAATGAGTAATAATACGAGTAAAGACACATGTTAGGGAAAATGCTGCAATTAAAGGATAAATACAACAAAGTTAAATGATCAGCATTGTTTTACTACAATAGAAATTAGATGAATAGTGTCCCTCAGCGGCAGTTATCACTATACCCAGTGACAGAATTATTTAAACATGTCTACTGAGTGAGTGATCACTACTGCTGAGAGTCATATAATAGTCAAAGCATTCCCAATCCAAAATAAATATGGCAAATAAATGCACTTGCTATATGAAAAAAAACATACTTTTGCGCTACCACAGTCGAGTAAAAACAAGTCAATTCACACTTTGGAAGCTAAAATATGATATAGTAAATGTTTCAGTAGTGGTATCATACTATAAAACGAGATATTTTCATAATGCTGAGTATGTCACTCAGTGATAGCCGTCACGCTCCCAGTGACAGAAAGAAAAACATGTCTACTGAGTGAGTGACAACTGTCTCAAAGTGACAAAAATGCACCAATTACTGCAGAGTAAATGAACAGGCGCCTAAAATATGATGATAAGTGCCTTCCAGCAGTAGTTATCACTACACCCAGTGACAGAATCATTAACATGTCTACTGAGTGAGTGATCACTACTTCTAAAAGGCCAACAATATGGAAACTAAATGAAGCACACACTTAAACGTGAAAATTCGTATTATTGAGCGACGGTCATCACTCTCCCAGAGACAGAATGTTCAACTTGTCTACAGAATGAGTGACAACTGTCCCAAAATGACATATCTATAAAAAAATGCTGGAAAAATTAACAAACGGTTAAAAATGATGATAAGTGTCATTCAGCTGTAGTGACCACTACATCCGGCGACAGAACTAAGAACATGTCTACTGGCTGAGTGATCACTACTACTAAAAGACAGTATGGAAACTAAATGAAGAATACATTTAAACTTGAAATTCGTATCATTCAGCGACAGTCATCAATCGCCCAGTGACAGAATGTTCAACTTGTCTACTGAGTGAGTGACAACTGACTCAAAATGATAAAATATTGGACACGGTGTGATGAAAAAACGGCAAAAAAGTGACGATAAGTGCCTTTCAGTAGTAGTTATTACTACACCCAGTCTATACTAGACTTTGTCTACTGAATGAGTGATAACTACAAGTAAAGACACATGTTACGGAAAATGCTGCAATTAAAGTGATAAATACACAAAAGTTAAATGATCAGCATTGTATTAATGCAATAGAAATTAGATGAATAGTGTCCCTCAGCGGCAGTTATCACTACACCCAGTGACAGAATTATTTAAACATGTCTACTGAGTGAGTGATCACTACTGCAGAAGATCCTCTAATAGACAATGCTTTCCCAATCCAAAACACACAACAAAATAAATACACTTGCTATAAATCGAATAAATGAAACTGAAAAATTAAAATATCTTATCAAACTTTCGTCCTTACATCAAATTTTCCCAAAATTCTATTACAATCACTGCAGCACTCACAATTACGGAACCATACTTAGCCACAAACATCAGCGTTTTTCCAATTACAGGATCACTATTGACTTAAACTTCACTGCTCAATTGCACTACAGGTTACTACTGCAAGATCTACACATGAACTGATTTTAATTCAGACACACTGTAGCAATTCATATTTGAAACCTTAATGAGATATACCTGCTGCTGATTAGTTGACAATGATTAGTAAATACATTTAGTCTTCACATTAAATAATGAATCAGGCATCATTATGTTGCAATAATTATGATGTAATTGGTAATTAATACACTTAAGTAACTAGAAATAAATCACTTCCCCGTATTAATTATTACTGAAAAAAAAAACGTACTTTGGCTCCACCAAAGTCGATTAAAATTATAAAAGTCAACTCTCAGTGACATCCTTTGGAAGCTAAAATATTACATAGTATAAGTTTTAGTAGTGGTATCATTGTATAAAACAAGATTTTTTCATAATGCTGATTGTGTCACTGAGTGACAGCCGTCACGCTCCCAGTGACAGAATGAAAAACATGTCTACTGAGTGAGTGACAACTGTCTCAAAGTGACAAAAATGCACCAATTACTGCAGAGTAAATGAACAGACGCCTAAAACATGATAATAAGTGCCTTCCAGCAGTAGTTATCACTACACCCAGTGACAGAACTAAGAACATGTCTACTGGTTGAGTGATCACTACTACTAAGAGATAGTATGGAAACTAAATGAAGAATACATTTAAACGTGAAATTCGTATCATTCAACGACAGTCATTAATCGCCCAGTGACAGAATGTGCAACTTGTCTACTGAGCGAGTGACAACTGTCTCATGTAAGCACTACATATAATGATGAAAGTGTCAATCACCTGCAGTTTTCACTGCACCCAGTGACAGATTTATTTGACATGTCTACTGAATGAGTGATAACTACGAGTAAAGACACATGCTACTGATAATGCTGCAATTAAAGGATAAACACGGAATAGTTAAATGATCAGCATTGTATTAATACAACAGAAATAAGATGAATTGTGTCTCTAAGCGGCAGTTATTACTACACCCAGTGACAGAATTATTTAAACATGTCTACTGAATGAGTGATCACTACTACAGAGAGCCATATAATAGCCAATGCATTCCCAATCTAAAACACACATAAAAAAATAAATGCACTTGCTATAATTCTAATAAATGAAACTGAAAAATATTATACATCTTACCAAACTTTTGGCCTTGCACCAAATTTTCGCGAATTCTATTGCAATCACTGGAGCACTCACGAATACGGGACCACACTTCACCACAAACACCGCTTTTTCTATTGCACTACTAGTCTTTGTTACTTATGCAAGCTTCAAGTAGGAACTGATTTAAATTCGGACACACCATAGCTATTTATGTTTAAACACTAATGAGATTTACCTGTTAACAATCAGTGATTAGTAAATACATTTTCATCTTCACATTAAATAATCAAGCGTCATTATGTTGCATTCATTATTATTTATTGGTAATTAAAAACACCACAGTAACTAGGAATAAATCAATTCACTGTATTAATTATCACTCAAATAAAAAAAAGTACTTTTCTGTAACTGTAAAATCGTAAAAATCTGAGCAATTCACATTGACGTCCTATGGAAGCTAAAATATGATATAGTAATATTTCAGTATTGGAATTATAATATAAAATAAGATTGTTTCATAATGCTGAGTATGTCACTCAGTGACAGCCGTCACGCTCCCAGTGACAGAATGTTCAACATGTCTACTGAGTGAGTGACAACTGTCTCAAAGTGACAAAAATCTACTAATTACTGCAGAGTAAATGAACAAACGCCTAAAATATGATGAGAAGTGCCTTCCAGCAGTAGTTATCACTACACCCGGTGACAGATCTTAAAAACGTGTCTACTGAGTGAGTAATCACTGCTACTAAAAGACAGTATGGAGACTATATGAATCATACATTTACACGTGAAAATTCGTATCATTCAGCGACGGTCATCAATCGCCCAGTGACATAATGTTCAACTTATCTACTGAGTGAGTGACAACTGTCCCAAAATGACATATTCATAAAAAAATACAGCTGGAAAAATTAACAAACGGTTAAAAATGATGATAAGTGTCATTCAGCTGTAGTGACCACTACATCCGGCAACAGAACTAAGAACATGTCTACTGGCTGAGTGATCACTACTACTAAAAGACAGTACGGAAACTAAATGAAGAATACATTTAAATGTGAAATTCGTATCATTCAGCGACGGTCATCAATCGCCCAGTGACAGAATGTTCAACTTGTCTACTGAGTGAGTGACCACTGTCCCAAAATGACATATTCATAAAAAATACAGCTGGAAAAATTAACAAACGGTTAAAAATGATGATAAGTGTCATTCAGCTGTAGTGACCACTACATCCGGCAACAGAACTAAGAACATGCCTACTGGCTGAGTGATCACTACTACTAAAAGACAGTACGGAAACTAAATGAAGAATACATTTTAATGTGAAATTCGTATCATTCAGCGGCGGTCGTCAATCGCCCAGTGATAGAATTCTCAAGTTGTCTACTGAGTGAGTGACAACTGTCTCAAAATGATAAAATATTGGACTCGGTGGAATGTGAATCGTCGCTCAGCAGAAGTAGATGAACAGTGTCCCTCAGCGGCAGTTATCACTACACCCAGTGACAGAATTATTTAAACATGTCTACTGAGTGAGTGATTACTACTACGGAAAGAAACTGGAAACTTCATGATAGCTGTATATAAGCATTACATATAATGATGAAAGTGTCGATCACCTGCAGTTTTCACTGCACCCAGTGACAGAATTATTTGACATGTCTACTGAATGAGTGATAATACGATTAAAGACACATGTTAGGGAAAATGCTGCAATTAAAGGATAAATACAACAAAGTTAAATGATCAGCATTGTTTTAATACAATAAAAATTAAATGAATAGTGGCCCTCAGCGGCAGTTATCACTATACCCAGTGACAGAATTATTTAAACATGTCTACTGAGTGAGTGATCACTACTGCTGAGAGTCATATAATAGTCAAAGCATTCCCAATCTGTATGATATAGTAAATGTTTCAGTAGCTGATTATGTCACTCAGTGACAGCCGTCACGCTCCCAGTGACAGAATGAAAAACATGTCTACTGAGTGAGTGACAACTGTCTCAAAGTGACAAAAATTCACCAATTACTGTAGAGTAAAGGAACAGACGCCTAAAATATGATGATAAGTGCCTTCCAGCAGTAGTTATCACTACACCCAGTGACAGAATCATTAACATGTCTACTGAGTGAGTGATCACTACTTCTAAAAGACAGTATGGAAACTAAATGAAGAATACATTTAAACGTGAAGATTCGTATCATTCAGCGACAGTCATCAATCGCCCAGTGACAGAATGTTCAACTTGTCTACTGAGTGAGGGACAACTGTCTCAAAATGATAAAACATTGGACTCGGTGTGATGAACGAACGGCTTAAATGTGATGATAAGTGCCTTTCAGCAGTAGTTATCACTACACCCAGTGACAGAATTATTTAAACATGTCTACTGAGTGAGTGATCACTACTGCAGAGAGTCATATAATAGTCAAAGCATTCCCAATCCAAAATAAATATGGCAAATAAATGCACTTGCTATATGAAAAAAAAACATACTTTAGCGCTACCACAGTCGAGTAAAAACAAGTCAATTCACACTTTGGAAGCTAAAATATGATATAGTAAATGTTTCAGTAGTGGTATCATACTATAAAACGAGATATTTTCATAATGCTGAGTATGTCACTCAGTGATAGCCGTCACGCTCCCAGTGACAGAAAGAAAAACATGTCTACTGAGTGAGTGACAACTGTCTCAAAGTGACAAAAATGCACCAATTACTGCAGAGTAAATGAACAGGCGCCTAAAATATGATGATAAGTGCTTTCCAGCAGTAGTTATCACTACACCCAGTGACAGAATCATTAACATGTCTACTGAGTGAGTGATCACTACTTCTAAAAGGCCAACAATATGGAAACTAAATGAAGCACACACTTAAACGTGAAAATTCGTATTCAGCGACGGTCATCACTCTCCCAGAGACAGAATGTTCAACTTGTCTACAGAATGAGTGACAACTGTCCCAAAATGACATATCTATAAAAATATGCTGGAAAAATTAACAAACGGTTAAAAATGATGATAAGTGTCATTCAGCTGTAGTGACCACTACATCCGGCGACAGAACTAAGAACATGTCTACTGGCTGAGTGATCACTACTACTAAAAGACAGTATGGAAACTAAATGAAGAATACATTTAAACGTGAAATTCGTATCATTCAGCGACAGTCATCAATCGCCCAGTGACAGAATGTTCAACTTGTCTACTGAGTGAGTGACAACTGACTCAAAATGATAAAATATTACACACGGTGTGATGAACAAACGGCAAAAAAGTGATGATAAGTGCCTTTCAGTAGTAGTTATTACTACACCCAGTCTATACTAGACTTTGTCTACTGAATGAGTGATAACTACGAGTAAAGACACATGTTACGGAAAATGCTGCAATTAAAGTGATTAATACAGAAAAGTAAAATGATCAGCATTGTATTAATGCAATAGAAATTAGATGAATAGTGTCCCTCAGCGGCAGTTATCACTACACCCAGTGACAGAATTATTTAAACATGTCTACTGAGTGAGTGATCACTACTGCTGAAGGTCCTTTAATAGACAATGCATTCTCAAACCAAAACGCACATAACAAAATAACACTTGCTATAATTCGAATAAATGAAACTGAAAAATATTATACATCTTACCATCTTTCGTCCTTACATCAAATTGTCCCAAAATTCTATTGCAGTCACTGGACCACTCCCAATTACGGGACCACACTTAACCACAAACACCACATTTTCTATTGCACTACTAGTCTTTGTTACTTACGCAAGCTTCAAGTAGGAACTGATTTAAATTCGGACACACCATAGCTATTTATGTTTAAACACTAATGAGATTTACCTGTTAACAATCAGTGATTAGTAAATACATTTTCATCTTCACATTAAATAATCAAGCATCATTATTTTGCAATTGAAGCTGTGTCGTTGGTAATGAATAATAATTAAGAAACTAGAAATAAATAACCTCGTATGAGTCAGTACACAAATTAAAAAGAACAAAAATCACAACAAATGTAAAGTGACTTCCCTGAGTTTTATGAGATGGGCTTGAAAATAATACAATCTATTAAAAAAGAACATGTGTCACATACAAGAAACAAACTTGTAAATGCTGAAAAATCACTTGATGATAGTCATCACGCTCCCAGTGACAGAATGATAAACATGTCTACTGAATGAGTGACAACTGTCCCAAAATGACATATTTATAAAAAATACAGCTGGAAAAATTAACTAACGGTTAAATATGATGAAAAGTGTCATTCAGCTGTAGTGACCATACATCCGGCAACAGAACTAAGAACATGTCTACTGGCTAAATGATCACTACGACTAAAAGACAACTAAATTAAGAATACATTTAAACGTGAAATTCGTATAATTCAGCGACAGTCATCAATCGTCCAGTCACAGAATGTTCAACTTGTCTACTGAGTGAGTGACAACTGTCTCAAAATGATAAAATATTGGGCTCGGTGTGATGAACAAACGGCTAAAATGTGATGATAAGTGCCTTTCAGCGGCAGTTATCACTACACCCAGTGACAGCATTATTCAAACATGTCTACTGAGTGAGTGATCACTACTGCTGAAGGTCTTTTAATAGACAATGCACACACAACAAAATAAATACAATTGCTATAAATCGAATAAATTAAACTAAAAAATAAAAATATCTTACCAAACTTTCGTCCTTACATCAAATTTTCCCAGAATTCGACTGCAATCACTGAACCACTTAAACTTCACTCAATTGCACTACAGGTCCACACACGTACTGATTTTAATTCAGACACACTATAGCTTTTTATATTTGAAACCTTAACGGGATCTTCCTGTTGCTAATTAGATGACAATCATTAGTAAATACACTTAGTCTTCACATTAAATAATTTGTCAATTATGTTGTAATAATTATTATGTTATTGGTAATTCAAAACACTAACGTAACTAGAAACAAACCGTATTAATTATCACTCAAATAAAAAAAGTACTTTTCCGCTATCACAGTCGAGTAAAAACGTAAAAGTAAATTCACAGTAACGTCCTTTGGAAGCTAAAATATGATATAGTAAATGTATAAATATAAAACATATTCAGTAGTGGTATCATAATATAAAACAAGAATTTTTCATTATGCTGAGTATGTCACTCTGTGATAGCCGTCACGCTCCCAGTGACAGAAAGGAAAACATGTCTACTGAGTGAATGACAACTGTCTCAAAGTGACAAAAATGCACCAATTACTGCAGAGTAAATGAACAGACGCCTAAAATATGATGATAAGTGCCTTCCAGCAGGAGTTATCACTACACCCAGTGACAGAATCTTTAACATGTCTACTGAGAGAGTGATCACTACTTCTAAAAGGCCAACAATACGGAAACTAAATGAAGCATACACTTAAACGTGAAGATTCGTATTATTGAGCGACGGTCATCAATCTCCCAGAGACAGAATGTTCAACATGTCTACTGAATGACTGAAAACTGTCCCAAAATTACATATTTATAAAAAATACAGCTGGAAAAATGAACAACCGGTTAAAAATGATGATAAGTGTCCTTCAGCTGTAGTGACCACTACATCCGGCGACAGAACTAAGATCATGTCTACTGGCTGAGTGATCACTACTACTAATTGTCAGTATGGAAACTAAATGAAGAATACATTTTAACGTGAAATTCGTATCATTCAGCGACAGTCATCAATCGTCCAGTGACAGAATGTTCAACTTGTCTACTGAGTTAGTGACAACTGTCTCAAAATGATTAAATATTCGATTATTTGACATGTCTACTGAATGCGTAATAACTAAGAGTAAAGACACATGTTACGGAAAATGCTGCAATTAAAGTGTGTATTAATACAATAGAAATTTGAGGAATAATGTCCCTCAGCGGCAGTTATCACTACACCCAGTGACAGAATTATTTAAACATGTCTACTGAGTGAGTGATCACTACTGCTGAAGGTCTTTTAATAGAAAATGCATTCTCAATCCAAAACACACATAACAAAATAAATACACTTGCCATAAATTGAATAAAAGAAACTGAAAAATAAAAATATCTTACCAAACTTTCGTTCTTACATGAAATTTTCCCAAAATTCTATTGCAATCACTGCACCACTCACAATTACGGGACCATACTTAGCAACAAAAACCAGTGCTTTACCAATTATAGAATCACTCTTAACTTAAACTTCATTGCTCAATTGCACTACAAGTTACTAGTGCAAGACCCATACACGAACTGATTTTCATTCAGACACTTAAACGAAACTTTAATGAGATCAACCTGTTGCTAATTATTTGACAATGATTAGTAAATACATTTAGTCTTCACATTAAATAATTAATCAGGCGTCATTATGTCGCAAAAATTATTGTGTTATTGGTAATTGAAAACACTTACGTAACTGGAAATAAATCACTTCACCGTATTAGTTATCACTCAAATAAAAAAAATACTTTTCTGTAACTGTAAAATCGTAAAAATCTGAGCAATTCACATAGACGTCCAATGGAAGCTGAGGAGATGATGGAGTCATATTTCAGTATGGGAATCATAATATAAAACAAGATTTTTTCATAATACTGAGTATGTCACTCAGTGATAGCCGTCACGCTCCCAGTGACAGAATGAAAAACATGTCTACTGAGTGAGTGACAACTGTCTCAAAGTGACAAAAATCCACTAATTACTGCAGAGTAAATGAACAAACGCCTAAAATATGATGAGAAGTGCCTTCCAGCAGTAGTTATCACTACACCCGGTGACAGAACTTAAAAACGTGTCTACTGAGTGAGTAATCACTGCTACTAAAAGACAGTATGGAGACTAAATTAAGCATACATTTACACGTGAAAATTCGTATCATTCAGCGACGGTCATTAATCGCCCAGTGACAGAATGTTCAACTTGTCTACTGAGTGAGTGACCACTGTCCCAAAATGACATATTCATAAAAAAATACAGCTGGAAAAATTAACAAACGGTTAAAAATGATGATAAGTGTCATTCAGCTGTAGTGACCACTACATCCGGCAACAGAACTAAGAACATGTTTACTGGCTGAGTGATCACTACTACTAAAAGACAGTACGGAAACTAAATGAAGAATACATTTAAATGTGAAATTCGTATCATTCAGCGACGGTCATCAATCGCCCAGTGACAGAATGTTCAACTTGTCTACTGAGTGAGTGACCACTATCCCAAAATGACATATTCATAAAAAAATACAGCTGGAAAAATTAACAAACGGTTAAAAATGATGATAAGTGTCATTCAGCTGTAGTGACCACTACATCCGGCAACAGAACTAAGAACATGTCTACTGGCTGAGTGATCGCTACTACTAAAAGACAGTACGGAAACTAAATGAAGAACACATTTAAATGTGAAATTCGTATCATTCAGCGGCGGTCGTCAATCGCCCAGTGACAGAATTCTCAAGTTGTCTACTGAGTGAGTGGCAACTGTCTCAAAATGAAAAAATATTGGACTCTGTGGAATGTGAATCGTCGCTCAGCAAAAGTAGGTGAACAGTGTCCCTCAGCGGCAGTTATCACTACACCCAGTGACAGAATTATTTAATCATGTCTACTGAGTGAGTGATTACTACTACGGAAAGAAACTGGAAACTTCATGCTAGCTGTGTAGCATTACATATAATGGTGAAAGTGTCGATCAGCTGTAGTTTTCACTGCACCCAGTGACAGAATTATTTGACATTTCCACAGAATGAGTGATAACTACGAGTAAAGACATACTACAGAAAATGCTGCAATTAAAGTGATAAATACAGAAAAGCTAAATAATCAGCACTGTATAAATACAAAAGAAAGTAGATGAATAGTGTCCCTCAGCGGCAGTTATCACTACACCCAGTGACAGAATTATTTAAACATGTCTACTGAGTGAGTGATCACTACTGCTGAAGGTCCTTTAATAGACAATGCATTCTCAATACAAAACACACATAAGAAAATAAATCCACTTGCTATATGAAAAAAAACCTAGGTTTGCGCTACCACAGTCGAGTAAAAACATAAAAGTCAATTCACAGTGACGTCCTTTGGAAGCTAAAATATGATATAGTAAATGTTTCAGTAGCTGATTATGTCACTCAGTGACAGCTGTCACGCTCCCAGTGACAGAATGAAAAACATGTCTACTGAGTGAGTGACAACTGTCTCAAAGTGACAAAAATGCACCAATTACTGTAGAGTAAAGGAACAAACGCCTAAAATGTGATGATAAGTGCCTTCCAGCAGTAGTTATCACTACACCCAGTGACAGAATCTTTAACATGTCTACTGAGAGAGTGATCACTACTTCTAAAAGGCCAACAATATGGAAACGAAATGAAGCATACACTTAAACGTGAAGATTCGTATTATTGAGCGACGGTCATCACTCTCCTGGAGACAGAATGTTCAACATGTCTACTGAATGAGTGAAAACTGTCCCAAAATTACATATTTATAAAAAATACAGCTGGAAAAATGAACAACCGGTTAAAAATGATGATAAGTGTCATTCAGCTGTAGTGACCACTACATCCGGCGACAGAACTAAGAACATGTCTACTGGCTGAGTGATCACTACTACTAAAAGTCAGTATGGAAACTAAATGAAGAATACATTTTAACGTGAAATTCGTATCATTCAGCGACAGTCATCAATCGCCCAGTGACAGAATGTTCAACTTGTCTACTGAGTGACTGACAACTGACTCAAAATGATAAAATATTGGACACGGTGTGATGAAAAAACGGCAAAAAAGTGACGATAAATGCCTTTCAGTAGTAGTTATTACTACACCCAGTCTATACTAGACTTTGTCTACTGAATGAGTAATAACTACGAGTAAAGACACATGTTACGGAAAATTCTGCAATTAAAATGATAAATACAGAAAAGTTAAATGATCAGCATTGTATTAATGCAATAGAAATTAGATGAATAGTGTCCCTCAGCGGCAGTTATCACTACACACAGTGACAGAATTATTTAAACATGCCTACTGAGTGAGTGATCACTACTGCAGAAGATCCTTTAATAGACAATGCTTTCTCAATCCAAAACACACAACAAAATAAATACACTTGCTATAAATCGAATAAATGAAACTGAAAAATTAAAATATCTTATCAAACTTTCGTCCTTACATCAAATTTTCCCAAAATTCTATTGCAATCACTGGACCACTCACAATTACGGGACCATACTTAGCCACAAACATCAGCGTTTTTCCAATTACAGGATCACTATTGACTTAAACTTCACTGCTCAATTGCACTGCAAGTTACTAGTGCAAGATCTACACATGAACTGATTTTAATTCAGACACACTGTAGCAATTCATATTTGAAACCTTAATGAGATATACCTGCTGCTGATTAGTTGACAATGATTAGTAAATACATTTAGTCTTCACAGTAAATAATGAATCAGGCATCATTATGTTGCAATAATTATTATGTAATTGGTAATTAATACACTTAAGTAACTAGAAATAAATCACTTCACCGTATTAATTATTACTGAAAGAAAACGTACTTTTGCGCTACCACAATCAAGTAAAAACATAAACGTCAATTCACAGTGATGTCCTTTGGAAGCTAAAATATTACATACCTAGTATAAGTTTCAGTAGTGGTATCATCGTATAAAACAAGAATTTCATAATGCTGATTGTGTCACTCAGTGACAGCCGTCACGCTCCCAGTGACAGAATGAAAAACATGTCTACTGAGTGAGTGACAACTGTCTCAAAGTGACAAAAATGCACCAATTACTGCAGAGTAAATGAACAGACGCCTAAAATATGATGATAAGTGCCTTCCAGCAGTAGTTATCACTACACCCAGTGACAGAATTATTTGACATGTCTACTGAATGAGTGATAACTACGAGTAAAGACACATGTTACGGAAAATGCTGCAATTAAAGCATAAATACAGAAAAGTAAAACGATCAGCATTGTATTAATACAACAGAAATTAGATGAATAGTGCCTCTCAGCGGCAGTTATCACTACACCTAGTCACATAATTATTTAAACATGTCTACTGAGTGAGTGATCACTACTGCTGAAGGTCCTTTAATAGACAATGCATTCTCAATACAAAACACAAAATAAATACACTTGCTATAAATCGAATAAAAAAAACGAAAAAATTAAAATTTCTTACCAAACTTTCGTCCTTACATCAAATTTTTCCAAAATTCTATTGTCATCACTGGACCGCTCACAATTACGGGACTATACTTACCCACAAACATCAGCGTGTTTCCAATTATAGGATCACTATTGACTTAAACTTCACTGCTCAATTGCTCTACAGGTTACTAGTGCAAGATCCACACACGAACTGATTTTAATTCAGACAAACTGTAGCTTTTTATATTTGAAACCTTAATGAGATCTACCTGTTGCTAATTAGTTGACAATTATTAGTAAATACATGAAATCATCACATTAAATAATTAATCAAGCGTCATTATGTTGCAATAATTATTATATTATTGGTAATTAAAAACACTTACGTAACTAGAAATAAATCACTTCACCGTATTAATTATTACTGAAAGAAAACGTACTTTTGCGCCACCACAGTCAAGTAAAAACATAAATGGAAGCTAAAATATGATATAGTAAATGTTTCAGTAGTGGTATCATAATGTAAAACAAGATTTTTTTGTAATGCTGAGTATGTCACTCAGTGACAGCCGTCACGCTCCCAGTGACAGAATGAAAAACATGTCTACTGAGTGAGTGACAACTGTCCCAAAATGACATATTTACCAAAAAATACAGCAGGGTAAATTTACAAACGGTTAAAAATGAAGATAAGTGTCATTCAGCTGTAGTGACCACTACATCCGGCAACAGAACTAAGAACATGTCTACTGGCTGAGTGATCACTACTACTAAAAGACAGTATGGAGACTAAATGAAGAATACATTTAAACGTGATGAATCGCATCATTCAGCGACAGTCATCACAATCCCAGTGACAGAATGTACATTGTACAACATGTCTATTGAGTAAGTGACAACTGATCCAAAGTGATAATGCAATGGACATTGTGTGAGGAAAATCGTCGCTCAGCAGAATTATCACTAAACCAATAAAATAAACAAGTAATGACAACAATTTGATGATTAGTATCACTACACTCAGTGACAGAATTACAAACATGTCTACTGAGTGAGTGAGATAACTGCTGCTTTTGATACTGGTGACATATTCACTGATGATTCTTCTTGGTGACATGATGATAGTATCACTCAGTAGAAGTGATCACTACAATCAGTTACAGAATTTCAAACATGTCTACTGAGTGAGTGACAACTGCTTCTAAGTGATGATGGTGTGATTAAATAAACAAATAATGACAACAATGTGATTCGTATCGCATAGTACTTATCATCACCCATCCAGCAACAGAATTATCAACATGTCTACTGAGTGAGTGACAACTACTACTAAGAGATGGTAAAGTGATAAAATAAACAAATAACGACAACAATGTGATGGTTAGTATCGCTTAGTAGCTGTTGATCACCCATCCAGTGACAGAATGTTCAACATGTCTACTGACTGAGTGACAACTGTTACTTGAGAGATAAATGATGACTACAATAATATGAAATAATGTGAAATTCGTATCATTCAGCGACAGTCATCAATCGCCCAGTGACAGAATGTCCCAAAATGACATATCTATAAAAAAATGCAGCTGGAAAAATTTACAAACGGTTAAAAATGATGATAAGTGTCATTCAGCTGTAGTGACCACTACATCCGGCAACAGAACTAAGAACGTGTCTACTGGCTGAGTGATCACTACTACTAAAAGACAGTACGGAAACTAAATGAAGAATACATTTAAATGTGAAATTCGTATCATTCAGCGGCGGTCGTCAATCGCCCAGTGATAGAATTCTCAAGTTGTCTACTGAGTGAGTGACAACTGTCTCAAAATGATAAAATATTGGACTCGGTGGAATGTGAATCGTCGCTCAGCAGAAGTAGATGAACAGTGTCCCTCAGCGGCAGTTATCACTACACCCAGTGACAGAATTATTTAAACATGTCTACTGAGTGAGTGATTACTACTACGGAAAGAAACTGGAAACTTCATGATAGCTGTATATAAGCATTACATAAAATGATGAAAGTGTCGATCACCTGCAGTTTTCACTGCACCCAGTGACAGAATTATTTGACATGTCTACTGAATGAGTGATAATACGAGTAAAGACACATGTTAGGGAAAATGCTGCAATTAAAGGATAAATACAACAAAGTTAAATGATCAGCATTGTTTTAATACAATAGAAATTAGATGAATAGTGTCCCTCAGCGGCAGTTATCACTATACCCAGTGACAGAATTATTTAAACATGTCTACTGAGTGAGTGATCACTACTGCTGAGAGTCATATAATAGTCAAAGCATTCCCAATCCAAAACGCACATAACAAAATAAATCTACTTGCTATATGAAAAAAAACCTAGGTTTGCGCTACCACAGTCGAGTAAAAACATAAAAGTCAATTCACAGTGACGTCCTTTGGAAGCTAAAATATGATATAGTAAATGTTTCAGTAGCTGATTGTGTCACTCAGTGACAGCCGTCACGCTCCCAGTGACAGAATGAAAAACATGTCTACTGAGTGAGTGACAACTGTCTCAAAGTGACAAAAATGCACCAATTACTGTAGCGTAAAGGAACAGACGCCTAAAATATGATGATAAGTGCCTTCCAGCAGTAGTTATCACTACACCCAGTGACAGAATCATTTACATGTCTACTGAGTGAGTGATCACTACTTCTAAAAGACAGTATGGAAACTAAATGAAGAATACATTTAAACGTGAAGATTCGTATCATTCAGCGACAGTCATCAATCGCCCAGTGACAGAATGTTCAACTTGTCTACTGAGTGAGTGACAACTGTCCCAAAATGATAAAATATTGGACTCGGTGTGATGAACGAACGGCTTAAATGTGATGATAAGTGCCTTTCAGCAGTAGTTATCACTCCACCCAGTGACAGAATTATTTAAACATGTCTACTGAGTGAGTGATCACTACTGCAGAGAGTCATATAATAGTCAAAGCATTCCCAATCCAAAATAAATATGGCAAATAAATGCACTTGCTATATGAAAAACAAACATACTTTTGCGCTACCACAGTCGAGTAAAAACAAGTCAATTCACACTTTGGAAGCTAAAATATGATATAGTAAATGTTTCAGTAGTGGTATCATACTATAAAACGAGATATTTTCATAATGCTGAGTATGTCACTCAGTGATAGCCGTCACGCTCCCAGTGACAGAAAGAAAAACATGTCTACTGAGTGAGTGACAACTGTCTCAAAGTGACAAAAATGCACCAATTACTGCAGAGTAAATGAACAGGCGCCTAAAATATGATGATAAGTGCCTTCCAGCAGTAGTTATCACTACACCCAGTGACAGAATCATTAACATGTCTACTGAGTGAGTGATCACTACTTCTAAAAGGCCAACAATATGGAAACTAAATGAAGCACACACTTAAACGTGAAAATTCGTATTATTCAGCGACGGTCATCACTCTCCCAAAGACAGAATGTTCAACTTGTCTACAGAATGAGTGACAACTGTCCTAAAATGACATATCTTTAAAAAAATGCTGGAAAAATTAACAAACGGTTAAAAATGATGATAAGTGTCATTCAGCTGTAGTGACCTACATCCGGCAACAGAACTAAGAACATGTCTACTGGCTGAGTGATCACTACTACTAAAAGACAGTACGGAAACTAAATGAAGAATACATTTAAATGTGAAATTCGTATCATTCAGCGACGGTCATCAATCGCCCAGTGACAGAATGTTCAACTTGTCTACTGAGTGAGTGACCACTGTCCCAAAATGACATATTCATAAAAAAATACAGCTGGAAAAATTAACAAACGGTTAAAAATGATGATAAGTGTCATTCAGCTGTAGTGACCACTACATCCGGCGACAGAACTAAGAACATGTCTACTGGCTGAGTGATCACTACTACTAAAAGACAGTATGGAAACTAAATGAAGAATACATTTAAACTTGAAATTCGTATCATTCAGCGACAGTCATCAATCGCCCAGTGACAGAATGTTCAACTTGTCTACTGAGTGAGTGACAACTGACTCAAAATGATAAAATATTGGACACGGTGTGATGAAAAAACGGCAAAAAAGTGACGATAAGTGCCTTTCAGTAGTAGTTATTACTACACCCAGTCTATACTAGACTTTGTCTACTGAATGAGTGATAACTACGAGTAAAAACACATGTTACGGAAAATGCTGCAATTAAAGTGATAAATACAGAAAAGTTAAACGATTAGCATTGTATTAATACAAGAGAAGTTAGACGAATAGTGTCCCTCAGCGGCAGGTATCACTACACCTAGTCACAGAATTATTTAAACATGTCACTAAATGAGTGATCACTACTGCTGAAGGTCCTTTAATAGTCAAAGCTTTCACAATCCAAAACACACATAATAAAATAAAAAATATTGTTATAATTCGAATAAATGAAACTGAAAAATATAATATATCTTACCAAACTTTCGTCCTCACATCAAATTTTCCCAAAATTCTATTGCAATCACTGGACCACTCACAATCACGGGACCATACCAAACCATAAACATCAGCGTTTTGCCAATTACAGAATCACTCTTGACTTAAACTTCACTGCTCAATTGCACTACAAGTTACTAGAGCAAGATCCACACACGTACTGATTTTAATTCAGATCTTTTAGCTGTTTATATTTGAAAACTTAACGGGATCTACCTGTTGCTAATTAGATGACAATGATTAGTAAATACACTTAGTCTTCACATTAAATAATTAATCAAGCGTCGTTATGTTCCAATCATTATTATGTTATTGGTAATTACAAACACTTACGTTACTAGAAATAAATCACTTCACCGTATTAATTATTACTGAAAAAAAAAACGTACTTTTGCGCCATCACAGTCGAGTAAAAACATAAAAGGCAATTCACAGTGACGTCCTTTGCAAGCAAAAATATGATATAGTAATATTTCAGTATTGGAATCATAATATAAAACAAGATTTTTTCATATTGCTGATTATGTCACTCAGTGATAGCCGTCACGCTCCCAGTGACAGAATGAAAAACATGTCTACTGAGTGAGTGACAACTGTGTCAAAGTGACAAAAATGCTCCTATTACTACAGGGTAAATGAACAAACGCCTAAAATATGATGATAAGTGCCTTTCAGCTGTAGTTATCACTACACCCAGTGACAGAACTAAGAACATGTCTACTGAGTGAGTGATCACTACTGCTGAAGGTCCTTTAATAGACAATGCATCCTCAATCCAAAACACACATAACAAAATAACACTTGCTATAATTCTAATAAATGAAACTGAAAAATATTATACATCTTACCAAACTTTCGGCCTTACACCAAATTTTCCCGAATTCTATTGCGATCACTGGAGCACTCACGATTACGGGACCACACTTCACCACAAACACCGCTTTTTCTATTGCACTACTAGTCTTTGTTACTTATGCAAGCTTCAAGTAGGAACTGATTTAAATTCGGACACACCATAGCTATTTATGTTTAAACACTAATGAGATTTACCTGTTAACAATCAGTGATTAGTAAATACATTTTCATCTTCACATTAAATAATCAAGCGTCATTATGTTGCATTCATTATTATTTATTGGTAATTAAAAACACCAAAGTAACTAGGAATAAATCACTTCACTGTATTAATTATCACTCAAATAAAAAAAAAGTACTTTTCTGTAACTGTAAAATCGTAAAAATCTGAGCAATTCACATTGACGTACCAAAGAAGCTAAAATAAGATATAGTAATATTTCAGTATTCGAATCATAATATATAACAAGATTTTGTCATAATGATGAGTATGTTACTCAGTGATAGCCGTCACGCTCCCAGTGACAGAATGAAAAACATGCCTACTGAGTGAGTGACAACTGTCTCAAAGTGACAAAAGCACCAAGCAGCACTTGGTGAAAAATGCACCAATTACTGCAGATTAAATGAACAAACGCCTACAATATGATGATAAGTGCCTTCCAGCAGTAGTTATTACTACACCCAGTGACAGAACTTAAAAACATGTCTACTGAGTGAGTAATCACTGCTACTAAAATACAGATTGGAGACTAAATGAAGAACACATTTAAGTGGAACTGATTTAAGTTCGGACAAACCATAGCGATTTATGTTAAAAGTAAATCGCAATGAGATTTACCTGTTGAAAATCAGTGATTATTTAGTCTTCACATTAAATAATCAAGCATCATTATTTTGCAATTGAGCTATGTCGTTGGTAATGAATAATAATTAAGAAACTAGAAATAAATAACCTCGTATGAGTCAGTACACAAATTAAAAAGCACAAAAATCACAACAAATGTAGAGTGACTTCCCTGAGTTTTATGAGATGGGCTTGAAAACAATACAATCTATAAAAAAAACATATATCACATACAAGAAACAAACTTGTAAATGCTGAAAAATCACTTGATGATAGTCATCACGCTCCCAGTGACAGAATGATAAACATGTCTACTGAGTGAGTGATAACTGTCTCAAAGTGACAAAAATGCACCAATTGTTGCAGTGTAAATGAACGAACGGCTAAAATATGATGATAAGTGTCATTCAGCTGTAGTGACCACTACATCCGGCAACAGAACTAAGAAAATGTCTACTGGCTGAGTGATCACTGCTGCTAAAAGACATTATGGAAACTAAATGAAGAATACATTTCAACGTGAAATTCGTATCATTCAGCGACAGTCATCAATCGCCCAGTGCAGCCGCACATAACAAAATAAATGCACTTGCTTTACGAAAAATAAAAACGTACTTTTGCGCTACCACAGTCGAGTAAAAACGTAAAAGTCAATTCGCAGTGACGTCCTTTGCAAGCAAAAATATGATATAGTAAATGTTTCAGTAGTGGTATCATAATATAAAACAAGATTTTTATAATGCTGAGTATGTCACTCAGTGATAGCCGTCACGCTCCCAGTGACAGAATGAAAAACATGTCTACTGAGTGAGTGACAACTGTGTCAAAGTGACAAAAATGCTCCTATTACTACAGGGTAAATGAACAAACGCCTAAAATATGATGATAAGTGCCTTTCAGCTGTAGTTATCACTACACCCAGTGACAGAACTAAGAACATGTCTACTGAGTGAGTGATCACTACTGCTGAAGGTCCTTTAATAGACAATGCATCCTCAATCCAAAACACACATAACAAAATAACACTTGCTATAATTCTAATAAATGAAACTGAAAAATATTATACATCTTACCAAACTTTCGGCCTTACACCAAATTTTCCCGAATTCTATTGCGATCACTGGAGCACTCACGATTACGGGACCACACTTCACCACAAACACCGCTTTTTCTATTGCACTACTAGTCTTTGTTACTTATGCAAGCTTCAAGTAGGAACTGATTTAAATTCGGACACACCATAGCTATTTATGTTTAAACACTAATGAGATTTACCTGTTAACAATCAGTGATTAGTAAATACATTTTCATCTTCACATTAAATAATCAAGCGTCATTATGTTGCATTCATTATTATTTATTGGTAATTAAAAACACCAAAGTAACTAGGAATAAATCACTTCACTGTATTAATTATCACTCAAATAAAAAAAAAGTACTTTTCTGTAACTGTAAAATCGTAAAAATCTGAGCAATTCACATTGACGTACCAAAGAAGCTAAAATAAGATATAGTAATATTTCAGTATTCGAATCATAATATATAACAAGATTTTGTCATAATGATGAGTATGTTACTCAGTGATAGCCGTCACGCTCCCAGTGACAGAATGAAAAACATGCCTACTGAGTGAGTGACAACTGTCTCAAAGTGACAAAAGCACCAAGCAGCACTTGGTGAAAAATGCACCAATTACTGCAGATTAAATGAACAAACGCCTACAATATGATGATAAGTGCCTTCCAGCAGTAGTTATTACTACACCCAGTGACAGAACTTAAAAACATGTCTACTGAGTGAGTAATCACTGCTACTAAAATACAGATTGGAGACTAAATGAAGAACACATTTAAGTGGAACTGATTTAAGTTCGGACAAACCATAGCGATTTATGTTAAAAGTAAATCGCAATGAGATTTACCTGTTGAAAATCAGTGATTATTTAGTCTTCACATTAAATAATCAAGCATCATTATTTTGCAATTGAGCTATGTCGTTGGTAATGAATAATAATTAAGAAACTAGAAATAAATAACCTCGTATGAGTCAGTACACAAATTAAAAAGCACAAAAATCACAACAAATGTAGAGTGACTTCCCTGAGTTTTATGAGATGGGCTTGAAAACAATACAATCTATAAAAAAAACATATATCACATACAAGAAACAAACTTGTAAATGCTGAAAAATCACTTGATGATAGTCATCACGCTCCCAGTGACAGAATGATAAACATGTCTACTGAGTGAGTGATAACTGTCTCAAAGTGACAAAAATGCACCAATTGTTGCAGTGTAAATGAACGAACGGCTAAAATATGATGATAAGTGTCATTCAGCTGTAGTGACCACTACATCCGGCAACAGAACTAAGAAAATGTCTACTGGCTGAGTGATCACTGCTGCTAAAAGACATTATGGAAACTAAATGAAGAATACATTTCAACGTGAAATTCGTATCATTCAGCGACAGTCATCAATCGCCCAGTGCAGCCGCACATAACAAAATAAATGCACTTGCTTTACGAAAAATAAAAACGTACTTTTGCGCTACCACAGTCGAGTAAAAACGTAAAAGTCAATTCGCAGTGACGTCCTTTGCAAGCAAAAATATGATATAGTAAATGTTTCAGTAGTGGTATCATAATATAAAACAAGATTTTTATAATGCTGAGTATGTCACTCAGTGATAGCCGTCACGCTCCCAGTGACAGAATGAAAAACATGTCTACTGAGTGAGTGACAACTGTCTCAAAGTGACAAAAATGCAGCAATTACTGCAGAGTAAATGAACAAACGGCTAAAATATGATGATAAGTCCCTTCCAGCAGTAGTTATTACTACATCCAGTGACAGAATTATTTAACATGTCTACTGAGTGAGTAATCACTACTACTAAAAGGCAAACAATATGGAAACTATATGAAGCATACATTTAATGTGAAGATTCGTATCATTCAGCGGCGATCGTCAATCTCCCAGAGACACAATGTTCAAGTTGTCTACTGAGTGAGTGACAACTGTCTCAAAATGACAAAATATTGGACTCAGTGAGACAAATCGATGAAAATGGTGCTAAAGACATTGAGAGATGGTCAGCCACCAGCAGCAGTCATCATGCGCCCGGTAACAGAATGTGAAACATGTCTACTGAGTGAGTGACAACTACTGCTGAGAGACAAATTGATGAAAATGGTGCTAAAGACATTGAGAGATGGTCAGCCACCAGCAGCAGTCATCATGCGCCCAGTGACAGAATGTGAAACATGTCTACTGAGTGAGTGACAACTACTGCTGAGAGACAAATCGATGAAAATGGTGCTAAAGACATTGAGAGATGGTCAGCCACCAGCAGCAGTCATGCGCCCAGTGACAGAATGTGAAACATGTCTACTGAGTGAGTGACAACTACTGCTGAGAGACAAATACTGCTGAGAGACAAATCGATGAAAATGGTGCTAAAGACATTGCGAGATGGTCAGCCACCAGCAGCAGTCATCATTCGCCCAGTGACAGAATGTGAAACATGTCTACTGAGTGAGTGACAACTACTGCTGAGAGACAAATCGATGAAAATGGTGCTAAAGACATTGAGAGATGGTCAGCCACCAGCAGCAGTCATGCGCCCAGTGACAGAATGTGAAACATGTCTACTGAGTGAGTGACAACTACTGCTGAGAGACAAATCGATGAAAATGGTGCTAAAGACATTGAGAGATGGTCAGCCACCAGCAGCAGTCATGCGCCCAGTGACAGAATGTGAAACATGTCTACTGAGTGAGTGACAACTACTGCTGAGAGACAAATACTGCTGAGATACAGGATTATTTATTGAGTACGAAGAAACAATTTATAGTTACATGTTTTAAAACTCACTATTATATCCCTTCAAGAACACCTTTTACCAACTATGTTAGGGTCGGCTTCCAGTCCAAACGGTTGCAGCTGAATACCAGTATGTTACATGGAGCGACTGCCTATCTGACCTACACAACACAGCTACTGAACCTAGACTGGTGGCCAGACCCTCGAGTTTCCACTACGAATGACAACCAGGACCCTTACCTTGCTTTCCGAGGCACGAAGGGAACTCGGCATGTAAGGGATGGTCACCCATCCACTGACCAACCTCGGCAAGCGTTGCTTAACCTTAAAGATTTACCCCTGCAGCGCTGTTATTGTTTAGCCGTGAGCCCCTGACACTCACTGAACTCACTATCATATCACTTCACAAAGTTATCACTTTAAAAACTTATTTACAAAACTTTTACTACAAAAGCTCACTGCTAGCTCTTACTTGTGCAAAAACCGAACGAATACTGATTTGAATTTCGAAATACTGAACTATTTATATTGAAAACTGTAATTAGATGTACCTGCCAAGTAATTAGGTAAAAAGTGATTAGCTAATAGAAAAGGATTATACTCATTAATGATGATTAGTGCACCTCACATTTTTAAAGGTATTTACCTGGGATTAACGTTTGAAAACAATAGTTGTTTTTAATAGGGACCTGTGACTGTGAAAAAAATATGTTTGTCAACTATAGTGTCAATAACAAGTTGTTACATTCTTATTCTTTATTGCACACAAAACAACAAAAATATACATACAAATTGCAATAATATAGCTTATGTACAATGGAGAGCTTAACCCAGAACTGGGTATTCTTACAGCAAACCAAATAAACATAACAAACAACAACACAAAAAACAAACAAACATATTTCTAAACATTTTTTTTGTTGTCTTTAAATCTTGTTTATTAAAGTACCTAAACTTTTTAGAATTAAAAACAAAAACAACCAAATGAAAAAACATAAATACAGGGTGTATACGGACCCTTCACGAAGCCGTCAACCAAGCATTATGTACATCAAACTAAGTAACTCTCCACAAAAATTATTGCTGGGAAACTACTTTTTTTTTTGGGGTGAAAAATCTTGTTTTACGGTAGAACTCAATGTTACGCACTCATGGATGCTTTGAATAGTAAACAGGCCATAGAGTTAATTTAAGTAAAGTTAAAACCTTAAAAAGTAGTATTTAAAAAAATTGTAACTTTGACCTCCAATATCTCCGTATCTGGAAGGTTCCCAGGTATGGTTCAGAATAAAAAAATGATCGCAATGACGGGGAGAACAAGTGCCTTTCGACTTCGTTAAGGGTTTTTTTACACCCTTTATTTCTATACATTTTTTTAATTTATTTTTTTGTCTTTAAATCTAATTTATTAATGTACCTAAACTTCTTACAATTAAAAAGAAAAACAACTTAATGAAAAAACGTACATATAATTATGAGAAACAGTATTTTTTCTTAAAAATTCATCGAGTTGAAAATGATTTTTATGAACTAGTCGGGCCCGTTAACTTCATCCGCGTGATATTATTATTATTAGAAAAATACTAGTTTTTGCTCGCGGCTTCTCTCGCGTTAATTTAGAATTTGACTACCTAGCGGTGTGAAATATACTTTACGACCTATTCTCATACCTACCAAACATACAAGAAAAATTTCATAAAAATCGGTGGAGCCGTATCGGAGGAAGCGACCACAAACAGCGTGACACGAGTTTTTTTATATACAATGTGTCCGGGCATGGACTAGCGATATTCTAGGTACATATATAACAACGGTTTTAATACACAAATTTCTTGGTTTTCAAAGAATTTGTTGACAAAAAATTTGTTTGTTTGTTCACAAAAAAAATATCGATTTACAAATTTTTTGGAGTATAATATTTGTTTCTGAAAGTTACAAAAATGTGAACCCATTATTTCGAAATGACAACAATAAGCAATATTGTTGCCCCCCGAATAAGTCTATTTTTGTCTCAATAAGACCAAAACTTTGACAGATATGATTTTTTTTGTATGCACATAGAGATTATCACAACCAAAAAAAAATGGCTGCCAAATAGCGGGGAAGTGGATTGGACCCAAGTATGTAGCGTATTTGTGTATTAAAATAGTTGCTACATAAGTACCTAATATGTCGCTAGTCCATGACCGGACACATTGTATAAGATTACATCCCTATTTGAATCTGATTTTGCTAACAATTTCAAGGGTTTTAATTTTCTTGCTTGGAACCTAAGATAATCTACCTAGCCTATGTTACAAAGAGTAACTTAGGCTAGGTAGGTTATCTAAGTACATACGGAACTTATAACCAAAAAACATTTATTATATTTTTGTCTGTCTGTCTGTTTGTTCCGGCTAATCTCCGAAACGTCTGTTTTTTTCGGGGATTTTGACGGGACTTTTACTGGCAGATATCTGCTATTATGAGTACTTAGGCGAGTATATTTTTTTAACTTTTGTTATTTTTCAATAGTCAATGTGTATCTATCTAACTGTGATCACACTTCTTGTGTGCGCTGGGTGGAATACCTCCTAATCGAGAAGTTGGTCATAAAATAAAACATTATTTTTATAAAAATGTAAAACTACACAACTGGTTGGGCCGTGGGGAAGGATCTTGCAATAGCATTCTCTACTGCACGACTAGTTGTGCCATCCAGTTGGCCTGTGGGGAAGCAGTCACCCCAACATAGTCGGGATGATGATGATTACTGTTTTAAGCTTTCCCGGTTTACAACTAAACTTATACTGTCACTTACGGGATATCTTCCGTGATTGCCATTCCAGTTACTTGTCAACTTTGTATCTTTTTTTACATCTTTTGTAGTAAACAACGACTTATTGTCGGGCCTACGCTGTCCCCCCATACTTAAGTACAAATGCTGTAACCAAGATAATATAATAATACCAAATGATTTGAAAAGAGTAACCATGGAGTTTCTTGCCGGTTCTTCTCCATAGGAAACGACCAACCCGAACCGTGCACCTTTTGGTCGACGTTTTATACGTGCCCATCTAGGCCCGTGTGAAATAAAATATTTTGATTTTGATTGTTCATCGGGAGCTCAAAATAATGAGTATAAGTTTATGATTACTGTGTTTTTTTTCTTTACGAATGAGAGCAACTAGGTTCTTTATATATTTAAATCACCATAAAAATGTTGTAATAACATTGTTACCTTTTAGTAATAAGAAAGGTAACAAAATAAACGGCTTCCAGTCTAACCGGATGCAGCTGAATACCAGTATTTTACATGAAGCGACTGCCTATCTGAGCTCCACAACCCAGTTAGTACTGGGTAATACGATACCCCTTGGTAAGACTGGTTGTCAGACTTTTCGTGCCACTGACTACCTGTAACGACTGTCAAAGATCTACAAATGACAGCCGGGACCAACGGCTTTAAATATTGACTTAAAAAGGATTCAAAAAATAAAACTGCGCATACTTTGTAAAACAGTTGTATTTGTATTTTATATACCAAGAAAAAAAAAACAACTTATTTGTGTGAATACATTTTTCTTTGTGTATCTTACATAAACATAAGGAATTTAAAAAAAATTTCACCATCATTCTCCTGCCCTTATTCCAATTCATTTTGGGTCGGCGCAGCATATCCTCTCCCATACTTCTCTATTACTCGTCATCTCAGCAGACACCTCCTTTCTAGCCACATTATCCTTCACACAGTCCATCCATCGTTTCTTTGATCTTCCTCTACTTTTATAGCCAAAAAACAAACCTTTAAAATAAATAAATTATATGGACTGCTATAAATGTAATACATGGTTTTAAAGTTAGTAGTCTGTTGATAAATATTACTCAGCAGCGAGCATCACTAAAGCCAGTGACAGAATTATAAACATGTCTACTGAGTGAGTGACAACTACTACTGAATAAGAATTATGGCTGAAAGCAGTCCAAATGAGTAATAATACCACGAATTGTACATCACATCTTCACACAGTCTTTGGTCTTCCTCTACCCTTGTACCCATCCACAGTTATACCCAAAACGTTCCTCACGACATTTTTCTAAAGATAAGTTATCTATTAAAATTAATAAATTTAGAACATCAAAATGACTAAAAATAATAAAAATACTTTTACAATAAATTACTTTTTCAAACACCTATATATACCTAAACTTTTAACAATTAAAAACAAAAACAACTTAATGGAAAAAAATTCATACAGGGTGTAACAAGGCCCTTCACGAAGCCTGTCAACCAGGCATTCTGTACATCAAACTAAGTAACTTTACGCAAAAATTATTGCTGGGAAACGACTTGTTTTTTGGGCTGAAAACTCACGTTTTACGGTCGGACTCAATGTAACGCACTCAAAACATCGTGCTGATGGATGGATTGAATAGTACGGGGGTCGTAGAATAAAAATCTTACTATAAAAACATGTATTTAAAAAAAAAAAACTTGTGAAAAAGTTGGAACTCTGACCCCAATATCTCCGAAACTAGAAGGTTCCCAGGTATGGTGTAGAACAAAAAAATGATCGCAATGACGGGGAGAACAAGTGCCTTTCGGCTTCGTTAAGGGTCCTTTTATTTGCGACATCCCTGGTCGGAATCCGTCATTCCTTGGCAGTGTTTGATGTTTTCTTCAATTCTGCAGTGTAGTAGCAAGTACCCAGCAATACTATTTAGTGATATAGCTTTATGATAATATTCTTCACTTCATAAGCTATCTCACCAAATGGTACGACTAGGCTGACTTCTTCCGCCATCTTGAAAATTTGCTGAAAACCTAAAAAAAAAAATAATAAAAAAAAAACATTTCAGTATTTTTTGAAGAAATAGGCAGATAACATAACATCACATCTTTAAGGGTTAGGCAGAGGTGTACACCCACATTTCCATTTTGTTTAAGTCCCATGTAATAGAGGGCGAGCCTATTGCCATCAACCGGGCGCAAATCTAGACTCAGTGGCTGCTACTGAGAAATCCCTGATGGAAAACTCCAATAACACTTTGCCCGATCTGGGAATCGTACTCAGAACTTCATGCACGGAGGAAACTCGGTATGTAATGGTCGCCCGTCCACGGACCAACCTAGGCAAGCACTGCTTGACCTAGAAGATCAACCCGTGCAACTGTTATTATTTAGCCACGAGCTCCTCTTTTACTTAGAGATCTGTTTACGACAATAAAATTAAATAGTTTAATTATACTCACCAAGTCAAAAGTGTATGTAATAATAAAGATATTTGTGGTTATAACAAAATATATAGTGACTAACTATACCTTATCTATTATGTGGTTTTGTTAATTGTTTTAACATATACAGCGTGTTTGAATTTTAAAAGCCCCCGGTTTGGGCTCGTGCAGGACCATCATCATCTGCCTGCCTTTTCAACCGAGTTAGTACTGGGTAATACGATACCCCTTGGTAAGACTGGTTGTGACTTTTTTGGGCCACTGACTACCTAACAACTGTCAAAGATCTACAAATGACAGCCGGGACCAACGGCTTAACATGCTTTCCGAGGCACGGAGGAAACTCGGTCTGTAATGCAATTCCTAGAAAATACATATATTTCACAGGAAATGTGTGTATTTAAAGAATCTTTAAAAAAAATATTTTACACATTTCCTAAGTAGGGTCGGAATTGTATATGTTTCATATATTTCTGGTAAAATATAGAGTACTAGCTGTTGCCCGCCACTTCGTTCGCGTGGTAATTTTGAGTTTGAAAAAAAAAGGTAGCCTATGTCCTTCCCTAGGATATAATCTCTCTGCTCGCCATATATATATACATAAAAAACAACGAATGGATTGCCTTATTAGACATGTTATTACATTAAGTTAAGAATATTTAAAATTGCGACAGCCGTGAGGCTTGACCGATTTTATTTAGACTGCAGTGGCACTACAAAGAGTGTTAAGCAAAATAGAACAAAAAGTACTACAGCGCCATCTATGACACCAATGATGAACTAAACATCGAAATACAGATAAATCCTACATCGCTCAAGTAAACTTAAGAATAAGTAAGAAAAAACCCGACAACAACTGTCGGGCAGCAGCCCACCAGACATAACACCCGTCTGGTTGCAGGATCCTCCCTTTTCTATGGGGGATGAGAAACTTTACACCCTATTCTCTATACCCCCAAAAGACAACGTTATATCTTTGCCAAAGAGCGATGGAACGTATCATCTTAAACATCTAAATCACCGATCGAATACCACAATACGCTCCATGACCGGCATCGGCGAGGTTGGCGATAAGTGTGCGAGGTTCAAATGCGACTGGGTGGGTCACTTTTCCAGGATGGGTCAGGACAGATGGGCCAGAATCGTCACACAGTGGGTGCCTGAAAACGGTCGTCGTCACCGAGGCAGACCGAAGAAACGCTGCGTAAAGATTTAAGAAAGAAAGAAAGAAAGAAAAATATTTATTTGTCGCAGGGACATGACGTGCATCCGGTGCATCATACATTTAGACTTTTTCCTGCCTGATTGGCCAGAGAAGGCGAATCACTGGGAAAGTTGGAAAGGAACGGGGGAAGCTTTTGCCCAGCAGTGGGATAGAATAGAATAATTAAAAAACAAAAAAAAAACTTATACCGTCGTGTTTGTTATAAAATAATGTACCTGTTTTATAACACATTAATTTCGCCATAACTTCAAAACCAAACGTCCAATTTTAATCATTCAAAGACCAAATATTATCTACATAAACTGTACTTAGTGATGAAATAATTTATTTTGATAAGGATTATAGCATGAGTAAAATAAATAGTCCAAAAAAATTCAAGATAAAAAAATGGTTGTTGTGCCTCACTCGACATAGGTAGGTATAGTGTGTCGCGGACTTTTTTGTAGATATTTATAAGATCTACAATTAATTAGAACATTTTATAGTTCTATCTTTTATAGTTTAGGCAGCGTACGCAAAATAAGTAACTTTTCTGGTTGATTTTTACACCTTGTGTCCGAAAAACCCAAATATCTTACGGAACCCTATTTTTTCCAAAATAAAATTTAGCCTATGTTACTCGTGGATAATGTAGCTTTCGAATGGTGAAAGAATTTTTAAAATCGGTCCAGTAGTTTTTGAGCCTATTCATTACAAACAAACAAACAAACAAACAAACTTTTCCTCTTTATAATATTAGTGTAGATAAGAGCTAGCTCATGTTTATTAATTATGCACAATAAAGTAATTACGGCAAACCAGCGATCGTTCTGTAAGTTCCTCAATGAATTAGAGTTTGGAATACTAATATTACAAGCCCAACTCGCTCACGCTCGGTTATTTTCACTATGAGATAGCCTACAGAGGCATACAGGTTAAGCAAACATGTTGCACCGACCCTAAGTATCACGGGACCAGATCAGGACGATGATGATAATGGGTTGCCCTTTAGTCACGTGAGGTTCAAAAAGGGGGTTTTGAAAATCACGATGGGATGGGTAACGACCACGTGCAGTTTTGATATGCGAAAATATAAAATAAAACGTTTGACGAATTTTTTTTTTTAACCAGAGCAAGGGAATTTGTGTAAAAGAACCTATTAAAAACAAAACAAATGATTTTTTAAGCTCTCTGATTTTTCAATAATAAAAAATATACATGATGCTGGGAGGAGGGGTGGCCTAAAACCTCTTGATGTACTTACAGATCACCAAGGGGAAGAGAGAGGTATAAAAAGTGGCCTAAAACACCTCACTTGAGCCTCTAAGTAAATAACCACAACCTGTATACAATTACCTCAAAAATCCGGTATGTTTATTGATAGTTAAATCAATTTTAACGATGACCCACTTTAGTTGTGGTTGAATTGATATTTTGTATGTACTTACAGCACGTTTTTAACACAACAATACCCTTTTTTTTTCGGATGGTAAATCATCAAATAACCCCCTCGGCTCTGGGCGGAGTGGAAGGGAGTGTCAGACTTTTACTGACTAAAACCCATCCATGTTCCTTCTTTGCCCTTTGTGTTCCAGGACCGCGGTATCTCTTTCGAACAGTCCCGCAGCCCCGGCACAACATTACGCCTGTTTTTTTTACTCGAAGGGTTAAAGGCTTAGAGATTGTAAAACCTAAAGTTTGTAACAAGACCCTTAACGAAGCCGAAAGGCACTTGTTCTCCCCGTCATTGCGACCATTTTTTTTGTTCTAGACCATACCTGGGAACTTCTAGTTACGGAGATATTGGGGGTCAAAGTTGCAACTTCTTCACAAGTTTTTTTTTTATACATGGTTTTAATGTTGTAACTTTACTTTAGTTATACCTCCATGACCCCCGTACTGTTCAATGCATCCACCTGCACAATTTTTTGATTGCGATACCTGGAGTTTAACCGTAAAACGTGAATTTTCACCGCAAAAAAAAGTCCTTTCCAAAGCAATAATTTTTGTGTCAAGTTACTTAGTTTGATGTACAGAATGCTTGGTTAACGGCTTCGTGAGGGGTCCGTTTACACCTTGTATACTTAAGATATGTTGTACAGAGAAGATGTTGGTGAACCTATTTTTAATAAATAAATAGTGATATACATATAGTACACACTCGCATTCCGTTGGTTCCATGTAATAGGGGACGAGCCTAATGTCATCGACAGACTCAGAGTTGTTACTGAACAAATATTGAAGGAAGGCCCCTTATTACACTGCCTGGAATTGAAACCTAGGACTTTATACTCATTGATAGGGCTTGCCACAACTAAGACTGGAACCAATGACGGCACGGTTCGCGCAGTGGCTGAGCGATTGACTACTGCGCGGTGTGTCGTGGTTTCGATTCCCGCTCGGAACAAATATTTGTATGGCCTACAGGTAGTTGTTCCGGGTCTGGCTATTAGTGTATGTGAGTTTAAATGTTTGTAAACACACCCACGATACAGGAGAGATTCCTAGTGTGGGGCAACGCCTTTTTTTAGAAGAAAAAAATAGGCTCTTAAACACATTCAAATTGCCTAAACTTATTTATACCAAATCCGTAAATACATATGGATAAACCACCAATCAATCTTTGCCCGACCTGAGAATCAAACCCAAGATCTCAGTCTCAGCAGTCGCGCTCACAACTACTAGACTAACGAGGCATACACATTAAATCTATCCAAACTGATCATACAACGAATTCCTACGTAAACACTCATGATTTCTTACCCTAATAATCTTAACGAGTTCATTCAGTTGAATACTTACTAATTAGGTCATTACTGATGACCACGTAATTTAAGTAAGTGCTGTTAATATTGTAATCATTAGGAATTGTAAGTTTCTTGTAAAATAATTAATTTCTGATAATTAGGTTACCTATTATTGCGAATTCCGGCAATAAATTATAGCTGCGTATTTTTTGTAATTAGTGTGCAAATGACACGTTTGTCTTGGAGAAAACATACCTTACATTTAGATGTTTACTTATTATTAAAAAAAAACTAGCTTTTGCCCGCGGCTTCGCTTGCGTTAATTTAGAAGTAAAAATAATAATACAGGGTGTAAACGGACCCTTCACGAAGCCGTCAACCAAGCATCCTGTACATCAAAATAAGTAACTCTACGGAAAAATTATTGCTGGGAAACGACTTTTTTTTTTGGGGTGAAAATTCATGTTTTACGGTAAAACTCAATGTTACGCACTCAAAACTTAGTGCTGATGGATGCTTTGAATAGTAAACGGGCCATGGAGTTAATTAAAGTAAAGTTAAAACCTTAAAAAGTGTTTTTTTTTTAAACTTGTGAATCAATTGGAACATTTGACCCCCAATATCCCCGTAACTAGAAGGTTCCCAGGTATGGTCCAGAACAAAAAAAAAGGTTGCAACAACGGAGAGAACAAGTGCCTTTCGGCTTCGTTAAGGGTCTACTTACACCCTTTATGTATGTTTTAGTGAGAAAGGCGTTGAAGTGCCATTTAAATAAATATATTGTCCTACCTTTATCCCAATTTATTTGTGGTCGAATCGCAGCACGTCTTCTTCAATAGTTAACTCAGAGAACTTTATTTTATTATCCTGTTCTATCCCACTGGTGAGCAAAGGCCTCCCCCATTCTTTTCCAACTCTCCCGGTGTTTTGCCTTCTCTGGCCAATCAGTCAGGAACGATTCCAAATCGTCACGCCAGCGTTTCTTGGGCCTGCCTCGGTGACGACGACCGTCTTCAGGCACCCACTGTGTGACGATGCTGGACCAACTGTCCTAGACCACCCGCCCAGTCCAATTTTAACTTCAGAACACTAACATATAATATTCACAAACTGTCACTAGAATGAATTTTAAAACAGGTCTCTCAAAAAATCGAATAAAAATCTCATAGAGTATGCCCTCAAAAAGAAAGGTGTAGTCACAAAATGTGTTAGTAAAGATACATTGATTATGTTTTATTAAGACAAAAGATACAATTCAGCTTTTTCGCTTACTCTCTTCCGTCTTTCAATTGATATTACAATTCTATATTTTGTCTGTTAGTTTGTCAGATTTTTTAAGTATTAGGAGCTCGTGGCTAAATAATAACAGTCGCTCTCGAACTTCAGGTTAAGCTGCGCTTGCCTAGGTTGGTCCGTGAATGGGTGACCACCCATTACTGAGTTAGCTCCGTGCTTCGGAAAGCACGTAAAGCCGTTGGTCCCGGCCGCTATTTGAAGATCTTTGACAGTCGTTACGGCCCGAAAGTCTGACAACCAGTCTTACCCAGGGGTATCATATTACTCAATACTAATCGGTTGTGGAAGTCAGATAGGCAGTCGCTCCATGTAAAATACTGGTATACAGCTGCAACCGTTTAGACTGGTAGTCGACCCCAGCATAGTTGGGAAAAGACAGTCAATTAATTTCATATTTTCATCATCACATCAGCCACGAATCACACACTGCTGGGTATAGGCTTCCCCTTTCTTCTGCCACACTTACTAGTTCCGTGTGTCCCTCCCTCGACCAGGTATTTGCGCTTTTGGTTGGCCCAGATTTCTTTAGCCTTATCTTGGCCACCATTCAGTCAAAGCTTTATCTACCCATCTTCACGTCTAGCCATTTATCTTATTGCTAATATCAAAATGTTGCTATGAGTATTGTTAATTCAGGCATGATTATTTGGTTTATCGTAAATTAAGAAGCAAGCAAATCCGTATGAAAACCAATGTGTTACACAATGCTGAATAATCAAGGTCAGTACTAAGAATCGTCACTACAAATTCGCTTGCTAAGCGGAAGTACGATTTGTTCTTATTAAGTATTATATGTATTACATGCGCACGTGTACTTAAAATACACGTATTGATATTGGGCGTTTCGATAAATATAATTTATGCGTTCTGAATTTTGAGCCTTAGGCTCGCCCCCATGACTTTTGGGTCGCGAGTAACACCGGGCGGTGTGATCACGTAACAAGTGTTTTGGCTTCAGTACGTTTTTTCTCGGGTGACCACTGAAAACCAGCGCTGTGCTGTGGGCCCAGCACAGCATCATGCTGAGTGGTAACCTGCTTGTCGCAGTCACGACACGCAAGATGTTAACGTTTTTTTTTCTTTTTTTGTCCCGCCCTATTAAATTTATAAATATTTGTTATATAGGCGTTTGTTTTATATTGAACGCCCGTTGTATGCAGATTTTAATACTTTATTATCTCGTTCTTCTCCAGGTCGGCTTCAAAGGCTACGGCATCACCCCCGCGAACCTCACCACGAGCGCCAGCTTCAGTTACAGCGACGGCAAGAGTTACTCTATCACACACGGCTCCGTCATCATCGCGGCCATCACCTCCTGCACCAATACTTCGAACCCGAGTGTGATGTTGGGAGCTGGTAAGTACCCTGCCAACATACAATCCCCCTAGCACCCTAAAATATTCCCTAACAGCCCCAACACACCTGTCAACACCCCCCGACGCCGCCCTCCTTACACACGTCTAAAAACATACACACCTAACATCGCTTACACAAGTCCAACATACACCCCCCTTGCACCCCAATACACACCCAAAATATTCCCTAACCGCACCCACAACACATCTGTGAACACCCTCATAAACCGCGACTGCTGAGCATGAGGTTTTGGGTTTGATTCCCGGGTCGGGCAAATTGTTATTCATCAGGAATTTCTCAGTAGTAGCCACGTAGTCTGGATTTGTGCTCGGTTTATGGCAATAAGCTCGCCCCCTATTACATGGGACTGAAACATAACTAGCGAAATGTGGATGTACTTTTCGGAACATCTCTGCTTCACCCTTCGGGCATTACAAGCGTCATGTTATGTTGAAATTGTGTGTGTTCATATTACTCACATACTTACTTGTATTTTCCAGGTCTCCTAGCCAAGAAAGCAGTAGAGAATGGTCTGAGCGTTCTGCCTTACATCAAGACTTCGCTGTCACCTGGATCTGGAGTCGTCACCTACTATCTCAGGGTATGTTCAACATATTCAATTAAAATACAATGAAGAATCGCTTTCATTGACAAATTAGAGCGTTTGCGACTTACGGCATTTCATACAAACTTTCCAAGTCCTTTTTTTCGAAATGACTGGACCGATTTTAATGAAACTTCATACGCATAAGCGAGAGAGAAGAGAACATTTTCGAAATGTCTTTATAAAAAAATATATATATTTGGAAATTTCTGTTTCTGTTGAGGATTTAAAATCGGTCTAATTTAGTTGTAACACTATTTTTCTCTGATAACTTTTAAGATCTATGTATTCTTATTCTTTATTGCACACTACTTAAAAAATATATACATACAAATTGCGATAATATAGCTCATGTACAATGGCGAGCTGCTGATGTTATGCTTATGCGTTTGAAGTTTCATTAAAATCGGTTCAGTCATTTCGAAAAATAAGGAATTGAAAGTTTGAAATCATCAAATAAACCCTGTTATTTGATGATTTCACATCCGAAAAAAAAAGCAATGGGATTGACTATATTTCTAAAATTGTGCGAATAACAAAACCATTTCGAGGAATAAGGTCTCTAATATTTCTCGTTAAAACGATAAAATAGTCCCGTTTATTAATATTTTATTTCGATGACGTCATCTCAAGCAGGAATATCGTGAAATACGATTTTTGCGGTTCCAACCGCACGTAATCACGCGGTTCTCGCGAGCTTAACGAGCCCTAAGCTTCATGTGAATGCCATTAAAAAACAAACTGTCATTAGAGTGACACTCACTTATTAAATCCTTAAATGACCAACGGATTTTTTCGTGTGATGACGTCATCAGCGTTAAAACTTTAAAATTAAATATATAAATTGAACTAGCCATTGAATTTCAAAAATATTCAAAATAGATTTAAAAAAAATACAGGTTACATTTTTTGGACAATGCCCATTATTTGAGTTTAAGTAATTGCTTATAGAACCATTTTTATGCAAAAGAAAAGAATTTGAACGAACTAAGTATCGTCAAAGAAAGCAAAGCTAACAATTCTAACTTTTGACAGTTTTAACTTCAAGCAATTACCCATCATCTTCCTGCCCTTGTCCCATGTTACTTGGGGCCGGCTCAACACGTTTTTTTCTCTCATTCTCCTCTGTCAACGCTATCATTTACACCTTTTTTTACTAAACTACAGAATAAAAATCGTATCAGAAGTTATTATAAGACCGACTGCTTTAATGAGTCCTCCGCCTTGCCCCATCATAGACACAAGAGTCCACAAAGTCCTAACAATATCCTACAGGTTATTTGATTTACAATAACCATAATCCACGTAGTTATTACGGTACTAATTAAACCAATACGTGATCAACCTCCAGAATATTCCATTTAAATTTAAACCTTCGCGAGGACTCATCAAAGCGGTCCGTCTATACTTTTGACTTGTTTGTAGAACCGGCTGTAAGAGCCCCGTACTTCAATGTCTTTTATATTCTTTATGTAAGTATCTAATATCAACATTTTTGGTCTTCCAGGAATCTGGTGTGGTGCCATACCTGGAGAAGTTGGGTTTCGACATAGTGGGCTACGGGTGCATGACGTGCATCGGCAACTCGGGACCCATCGACGACAATATTGCCAACACTATTGAGAAGGTAAGACAATCAAAGACTCTTTGGTATAGCTGTCTATTACTGGACTTACAAGGTGTAAACGGACCCTTCATGAAGCCGTGAACCAAGCATTCTGTACATCAAACTTAGTAACTTTAGAATAGAATAGAATAGATATAATGTATTTGCATTGACTGTAGGTATATACATGAGTTGTTACAGTAGTAATTATTTGTTCCTGGTACATTCTACCATTAGGCATGCAAAAAAGTATAATTATAAACAATTAAATATATAACTTCAATTTAAAAACTTTCACAACAAAGGCAATTAACGCAAAGTAGTTACTTAGTTTGATGTTTATTTAATTATTGCTGGAAACGACATTTTTTTTAAATACAAATAAATAAAATTGAAGTGTCTGTTTGTAATTTCAAAATAACAGCTTTTTACTGAATGCATAATATGAAAGTATATTATACGGAACTTATAACAAAAAAAACTTTATTTTTTTATTTTTGTGTGTCGGTCTGCCTGTCCGTTTGTTCCGGCTAATCTCCGAAACGGCTGGACCCTGAATTTTACTGGCAGATAACTGATGTTATAAGGAGTAACATAGGTACCTTTATTTATTTCTGAAAAAGGGTTTCGTGCAAAAAAATGCAAACCTTTGAATTTGGTAACAAAATTCGATTCTAATAAAGAAGTCATATTTTCATAATAATTTCACGCGGTACAGCTAGTTATATAAATACATCTTCAAACCTTACTCTCACAACAACAACTAACAGACATATTATTCCCTCACAGAACGAGCTGGTATGCTGTGGTGTACTATCAGGCAACAGGAACTTCGAAGGCCGCATCCACCCCAACACGCGCGCCAACTACCTGGCCTCCCCACTGCTGGTCATAGCGTACGCCTTAGCTGGCACCGTGGATATTGATTTTGAGACGCAGCCCTTGGGTAAGTGTTATTAAGGGATTGAAGAAATATTAGCCACACAACAGCCGTATAAAATTCGAGCTCGCGCGGCTGTGACCTATCAGCTGCGTGACGCCGTTCCGTCTCATTACTATCGTACCGTGCTACAGTGGGTAGGTTGAGTCACGCGACTAACAGCTGATAGGTCAAATGTGCGCGCGCGCGAATTTCATACGGCTGTTGTGTTATTGGGATAAAAGTGAACACGTATAAAAAAAATGTTTCTTGGGGAAAGTTGTTTGTTATCATGAGTACAATCACGTGTTTAAGTATCGGTCACTAATTACCAGTCACCCTATATAGAAAAACCCGACAACAGCTGTCGGGCAGTAGCCCACCATACACAACTCACGTCTGGTCGGAGGATCCCCCCTTTTCTATGGGGGATGAAGAGCTTCACACCCTGTGCTTCATACTCCTAAACAACGGTCCAAATAACTCCTCAACCGTATCATTACAGGTAACAGAGCTGATGGGTCCCCGGTGTTCCTCCGCGAGATCTGGCCGACTCGCGCCGAGATACAGGAAGTCGAGAACAAGCATGTCATACCCGGCATGTTTAAGGAGGTATGTGATCTTCTGCTTATAGTTTTTCACAGTTATTTGACTGCCTCGTCGGTCTAGTGGTCGCAAGGTCTGGGTTCAATTCCCAGGACGGGCAAAGTAACTGAAGTGTTTAACAAAATAGATTTATTAAGAGAAAAAGTAAAAGTAAGTAAAGGATCACTTAAGACTAAATTTAAAAAAAAACTTTACACAAGATAGGAAGAAGAACTAAATTTCACATTTAAAAAATAAAACAAAAATCAGCTGTTCCATACATTTTGACCGTGTAGGTATTGCTGTAGGAAACAGCTGTTTTTTTTTTTAAATAACCGAGGAAAAATTTCTATGTAGGGGGCTCAGAATGATACTCAAAACTCAAACTCAAAGCATTTATTTCAATTAGACCATTACAGGCACTTTTGAATGTCAGAAAAACAAAGAAGGTGAAGCTACAGTCCCAGACATAAGACATAATAACTTGTGAAAGTACTGTAGTTGCCCATTCCAAGGCGTAGATCTCTATGGAGAAGAATGGGCAAGAAACTCCATGGACACTCTTTTCAATCAAACATTTTTACAAGATCTTGGTTACATCATTCATGTTGAGATAATACATATATGTGAGAACGATGTAGACAGACGTGCACATTAAGAGCGTCCAGAGTAAAAGATTAGATCAACAATTTAAAAACAATGTAGTTAAAATAAACCGAGGCAGCTAAGAGACTGATGTACTGATTTACGTGGTAAACGTTTTAGAGTCGGTCTCTCTTCCACCCCGTATAGACGGATACTTTATACATAAGGACGTTATTTTTGCATTTACACATAAGGATTTATTCGTGTTATATTGCTTTACAAAAACTTATTTTTAACCGACTTCAAAAAAGGGGGAGAGGTTCTCAATTCGTCGGAATCTTTTGTTTTAATGTATTTTCACCGATTACTCGAAGACGCCTGAACAGATTTTTTGTGTTTTTGAAGTCGGTTTTATTTTTTGCAAAAAAAAATATTTTTCCATTTTTAGGCGTAATAAAAAATTTATAAATATTTTCTATGCATTTTTTTTTGTTTTTCACTGTCTCCTACAATTTTTGTTATTTTAGCATAATACTGATATTCTAGCGTAAATACTAATATCCAATCTCAATATTTCCAGGTGTACGCAAAGATCGAGCAAGGCTCCCCATCCTGGCAGGCGCTGTCAGTTCCTCAGGGCAAGCTGTACGGCTGGGACCTGAGCTCCACCTACATCAAGAGGCCGCCCTTCTTCGACGGCATGACCAGGGTCAGTTGTTTGAACACAAGCTTTGCGCCCGTTGGGTAATAGGGATCTTTTCAGGGGCCAGCGTGCCTGAGAGATATTTCGCAACGGTATGTACAGCCAAGTCAGAGTTCCATGGGCGGCATGAAAACTCTGACACGGGTTTTGTCGACGGAAGAATCTATATAATGACAGATCGATCTGTCATTTTGTCGATTCTTCCGTCGACAAAACCTATTTCTACGGTGGTCATGCTACGCGTACGGAGAGGCACTAACCACACGATAAAGAAGAAGGGGCTGACTGCTGCCTTGCACTGGAGCGGAGAAGAGAGAAGAGGAACAGAGGTGTGCTAATTTTAACACACACCAATGTTCTTTTTGTTATCAGCATGTCTTAAAAATAGGTACTTAACTCGAGAAAAAAGAATATGTTTTTTTTCCTATCTTCAAAAATGACTGAGATATTAAACGTTAACGTACGGCCTCCGCGGCAAAATCCGACTAACGTGTGTCGTCACGCTGCAACCAGCGAGTCGTAATTATAAGTGCGAACCACTTTACAAATCAAATTTTATGCACTCTACATCACCCGCAATCGGACATGATACTCGCAGCGTGACGTCATCGCAGTAGCCCGTGAATGAACGCAAATTTAAAAAAACCTTTGGTAATTCTGGCCCGATTTCGATGAAAAAAAAACTATTATTATTTAGCAACGAGCTCCTGTTATGTAATAATCTCAACTTTTAATAATCTCATCAGGAGCTGAACCCGTCTAAGGGCGTGCAGAAGGCGCGCTGCCTGCTGCTGCTGGGCGACTCGGTGACCACGGACCACATCTCGCCGGCCGGCTCCATCGCACGCAACTCTCCCGCCGCGAGGTTCTTAGCTGACCGAGGGTACGTGCACTGAGAAGCAGCACTTTTTCATCTCGCATGTGGATTCTGAAAAAAAAAAGTCATTTGTTTCATGTAGAAGCTAGTGTGTAGGTAAAGTCAAGTCAGAGACCCTTGGCGGCAAAAAAAACTCTGCCAGCAGGTTAGGCACTAACTACACGATAAAGAAAGAAATTATAGATATATAAATTATAACCCACCCAACCCATTTACCACCAAAACCTATTCAGCACGCACTCGGCTGAACGCTAACTTTTTTTAAAACACGTAGTGTTTTTTTTTCTGCGTCGGTGATGCTTAACCTGGTGTCCGAGTGTTTATACTGCTTATTGTATCTTATTTTAATTCCTTTTATTTTGTTTTTATCGTGCTTGTTATCTAGTGATCCTAAGATTTCTACTATCTTTTCTGTGTTTACTCGTGAGAACCTGTAATTGGCTCTGTGTTGCCTATATAATTGTTATTCATTTGTCATAGCTGTTGGTTCTCCTATCTATAATTAAATAAATAAATAAAATTATATGTGACGACGATGTACCCAGAAAAATTAAAACTAATCCAAAATATTATTTTTCTTCTCCACAGCCTAACTCCCCGTGAATTCAACTCGTACGGCTCCCGGCGAGGGAACGACGACGTCATGTCCCGCGGCACGTTCGCGAACATCCGGCTCGTGAACAAGATGGCCGCTACCGCCGGGCCCAAGACCGTGCACCATCCCAGTGGAGACCCCATGGATATATTCGATGCCGCCGACAGGTAATCTTACTGCCCGAAGTACTAGAAGCTAGTTTTTCAAACCAAGGTAGCAAGCTAGTAACTCTGGCTTCGTGTGTACAGAACTAGCTATTTTTATAGCGTATTATGAACCAGTCGCTGGCGTGTACAGTCACGAGCATGTTAACACTTAACAACTTTTAAATGTGTATTTCTCCTACTGTTTTCATTCAAATTTCATGTTGTCACGAACATAGTATTTTGGAACTCATATTTTTATGAAAAAAAAACATTATCTCCAAGTTACAATCGTTATTTCTCGCGAAAATTGCTTTTAAATTTTGAAAGTGTATATATATTGGTGCTCGTGACTGTACTTATTACTAATTAATCATGAGTGCACTAACAGCCATGTATCTCTTCTTCAACAGATACGCGGCAGAGAACGTCCCTCTGATCGCCATCGTCGGTAAGGACTACGGCTCGGGCTCCAGTCGGGACTGGGCTGCTAAAGGACCTTATTTACTTGTGAGTAATATTAAATACATAAACATAATCCTTATTAATATTATAAATGCGAAAATAAGTTTATTTGTTACCTTTTCACGCCTAAACCACTGAACCAATCATCCTGAAATTTTGCGTATACGTTGTCAGGTGTACAGAAACGGATACAGGGTACCTTTTATCCCGAAAAAAAGTACTGTTCCCGAGGAAATCAACGATAACGTTCTTATGATAATAGATGGCGCCACGTGTATTATCATGATTGAATTGTATTATTTCAAGCAGAGTGCAACCCGAATTGATTGTCAAATTCTAAATTAACGCGAGCGAAGCCGCGGGTAAAAGCTAGTGTTTCATTAATTCCTCACTATACTTTAATCAATAATATCAATACAAATAAAGAGATTGTTACAGAGGTATTTGCAACGACGTAAAGTAAAAAAAAGGAACCTTTTTTTAATGTTTTAAAAAAAATCTGAAGAGCAATATTCCTGATTTTAAGAAAAGTCGCTTTTTAATCTGACTGTGGCATCAATTTTATATGTGATCGCATTTGCTCGCGTGAAAATACGTTTATGAGCGTTTATGACTTAAGTACCACATTTCATACAAAATTTCAAGTCCTTTCTTTTCAAAATGAATGAACCGATTTTAATGAAACTTCATACGCATAAGCAGAATCCATAGCTCTAAAAAGTTATCAGAGAACATTTTCGAAATGTCTTAAAAAAAAATTCGTTGTTCCTGTACTAGAAGTTTCAGTACAACTACTAACAACACATTTCTGTCACCCGCAGGGCATCCGCGCGGTAATAGCAGAGTCCTTCGAGCGCATCCACCGCTCCAACCTGGTCGGCATGGGCATCATACCGCTGCAGTTCCTCGCCGGACAGAGCGCCGACAGCTTCGGGCTCAATGGCAGCGAGACCTACGATATAGAGCTGCCCGATAACATCGCGCCCGGAGATCTTATTACTGTCAAGGTGAGGCATTGATGTAGACACCAGTGTGGGGTGTCTACCGACCCGCGGGGTGTCAACAGACCCCAATGTGGAGTGTCTACCGACCCCAGTCTGCGGTATCTACCGACCCCAGGGTCACTAGCAACCTACACGCCTACCCTACACGTTCGGGTTCCTATTGACCCCAGTGTGGGGTACTAATTATCCCCCACCCCATATTTTTACTCATGCCAACAGTTCCATTTCTATAACTAAACCCATCCTATTCTCCACAGGTAAGCAACGGCCAATCATTCCAAGTGATCGTTCGTTTCGACACAGAAGTGGACCTGACGTACTTTAAGAACGGCGGCATCCTGAACTACATGATCCGGAAGATGTTGTAGAGCTCTGCTGGTACGGTACGGTATGATAGCGTGATGGTTGTCTTAATATAAAGTTGTGGTGTGCTTGGTGCGTATCTGTTGCTGTTTATGAGGATTATAGGTCTTGAAATTCCATAGTTAGTGTAAACGGACCCTTCACGAAGCCGTCTGCCACAATAATTCTCTCTAATACATAAAAAAAAAACTAAAATGATTAAAAGACGTTTTGTAAATTAATTAAAAAATTGGTACACAATTTATAAATAAGTTTAATATATACAGGGTGTAAACGGACCCTTCACGAAGCCGTCAACCAAGCATTCTGTACATCAAACTAAGTAACTGTACGCAAAATTTTTGCTAGGAAACTTATTTCGGGTGAAAAATCACATTTTACGGTAAAACTTAATGTAACGTACTCAAAACATTGTGCTGATGTATGGATTGAATAGCACGGGGGTCGTGGAGGTATTCAAAGAAAAGTTAAAATCTTAAAAAAACAGTATTTAAAAAAAATAACTTGTGAAAAAGTTGGAACTTCGACCCCCGATATCTCCGTAACTAGAAGGTTCCCAGGTATGGTCTAGAAAAAAAAAAAGATCGCAATGACGGGGAGAACAAGTGCCTTTCGGCTTCGTTAAGGGTCTGTTACAAACTGTTACCGGCCGCACCTAGATATAGCCGGCTAGAACTAGGTGTAACCTTACTTCGGCTTTTAGCCGTAACATATACACAAACATATAATGTAAGCAACAGATATGTAAAAGTTTATTTACTAATAAGCATTCGGTGTAAGGGTACTTTTTTTATTTATTATAATCTAATATTTTAGTTGTAAACGGGATCATTTATAAACTTTATCGCTATTTAAAGAAAGGGCTTTGCCTTGTTAAGCCTGGCCGGCCTAATTTCCGCCATTTTTTTTTAAAGTTGCGGCTACGCATAACACCTATATTTATCGATAGTCGGTATCAATACAAACAAGTTTTGTATGAGACAAAATCTTCTAACGTGTCACGTTTCAGCACAGCTTTGATAGCTTATGTCTCGGAAACGTGACACTTTAGAAGATTTTGTCTCATGTAAAACTTGGTTGTATTGATGTCAGCTATCGATTGATATAGGTTTCATGTATAGCCGCAACATTGGAACAAAAAAAATTGTCGGAAGTTAGGCAGACCATTAAATTCAAACCCCTTTCTTAGACTTATAGGTAGAAAAAATTATAGTTTCTGTTTAATAAAAGATAGGCAATTTTACTTTATTTTTTTCAACTATAAACTTTTTTGCTTCAAAGTGTATAACGGTGCTTTTATACAGGGTGTAAGGGACAGCCCTCCACAAACTGATGGGGTGAATTCAGTATATCATACTAAGATGACCGGTACAAGGAATTATTTCAGGAATGTTATGGGCATCCAATAAATTTGATTTGTTTTATTTCCTCATACGCAATGTATCGTTACCCTGGAAAACGCACGTAGCGAACGGCAAGCGTGACGACGAGTTCGATGAACTCTGTAGCTAGGCAGGAAGTGAACAGCTGATTTCACGCGTCGTTCGTTAGAGTATTTCAACATCCATTGTTGGTTTTGTGATTTTAACGTACGGAGTGTTGCGTTGTAATTATACATTGAAATAAAGGAATAGTATCTGAAAAAACGATAAAAATGAAAATTGATATGAAAAAGATCCCAGTGGAATATGATTCAAAATAAGTAGCTGAATGCACCCTGTCAGTTCGTGGAGAGCTGACCCTTACACCCTGTATTCCCCTTGAATCAGATCATACACATTGTGGCTTGAAAGATTCGATTTTGCAATAACTTAACAAAAAAAAACACTAGGCTCAAATGCTAGACAATATTACTATATAAACATAAATAATTCCTAAAAATATATTTTTTAATAACTAAACCATTTTTTTCTGAAAACCGATTGATTTGGTTAATAATTAGTTGTGTACTGGAAACCTATCCGATTATATATGTTATCAAATCTTAAGCTTTTGAACGCTATTGTCACATATACGTGACAAGCAAGAGCGTACCCTGTACGGCAACGACAAAAAAAGTGCGGTGCACTATAACACGAAATAAACAATTTTTAAATTGTTTTGGAATCCCTATTCTTTTGCGGTGAAATTGTGGCTTGGCGTGGCACGCGCGTGCGTTTATGCTCTGACGGTCAAAAGCGGTAGCCCGCGAAATGAATGACTGTTTCGTGGGAAAAATCTTTCAATGGGATTAAATGAACGCAAATACCTATTAAAACAATAGGGATTCCAAAACTATTTTATTGTTTATTTCTCTTGTCACGTATATGTGACAATGACGTTCAAAAGCAAACAAATACTTTACATTTCTGTAGACAATAAGGGACCCAATACAAATAAACAATATAAATAGTAAACAATCAATAATCATGTCTAGATATAAGAAAACAAACTACACAAATATATTTGTTATATTTTGTTATTTAATGTGTTTTATTTAATACAATCCTTTCCTAAGGCATCCCTAAAAAACAACAATCAAGTCATACCAAAGCTTGTCGTATTATCCAGTACTAACTGGGTTGTGGAGGTTAGACAGGCAGTCGCTCCATGTAAAATATTGGTATTCAGCTGCATCCTATTAGACTGGAAGCCGACTCCAACATAGTTGAGAAAAGGCAGGCAGATGATGAGTAGGAACAGCTAGCTGAAGTCCAAAGAAACGATGGATGGACTGTGTGATGTCGACTAAAAGAACTAAAAAAAAAAAGATCAAGATTTAAAACAGTATAGGTTATACCTATTCAATATTTATGTAATCCTGTTTAGATGAGAAGTTACATAAAAATGCCCCTTTAAAAATTAAATAAAATGTAGTAAAATGAGGAAACTTACATGGCAACACAAGCGCTCAGGCGACGACACTCCGGTCGCTTCTCGGATAGTGACGTCATAAACAAACAAAAGGCTATTTGACAACATCGAAAAAAAACAAAAATATTTAGTCCGTCAGTTAGATCACCATAAAATGTTGGACACGAATTTTTTCTTTTGTCACATAATCAAAAAATGACAGCGATACGGCGCGTCAAAGTTCAAGAGAGGAGGCTTGTGACGTCACTGGACTGTAAAAAGTAACGGAAATTGTGACGTCACGCGAGATTTCAACGCGCTGTATCGTGGATATTTTCGTTTAAGTACATGACAAAAGAAAAAATACGTGTCAAATATTTTTTGATAATGTAACGGACGGATACGGTAATAATTTTTTCAGTCAAATACCCTATTGACGATCGAACATACTACTGCCGAAGATGGTGTTGTCACATTTTAAAAGTTTGTTGGATGGGAAATGGTGGCCATTTAAGCACCAAAATCATGCATTTTAAAATTCATTAATATTTTTAGGGGTATGATGAACAGGGTGTAAAGTTCTTCATCCCCCATAGAAAAGGGAGGATCCTCCAACTTCACGGGTGTTGTGTCTGGTGGGCTACTGCCCGACAGTTGTTGTCGGGTTTTTCTATATTATATCTACTCTTAATTCGCGGATAACTTTAACTCGCGATTTAGGAATTTTGATGTTAGTTCTTCATATGTATCATAGATGGCGCTGTAGTACTTTTTGTTCTATGTTGCTGAAGTTCTTTTTGTAGTGCCGCTACACTTCAATTAATATTTTATTTGGTAACTAGCTTCTGCCCGCAACTTCGTACGCGGATCCTGTTGCTTATGCCAGCGACAACGGAGTCGTCAAAATCGAAGATCTGAAACGTCTGATGTCGAATTCTAAGAGCCCGAAAAAAGAAATGCCCATCAGACTAAACAACTTTTGCTAAGACGTCATTCCTATATATGTTATAGTGTCGCTGGGCTTTTAAACAATCAAATAACATAAGCCCGAAGGCATATGTATTCGATATAATAAAAAAATAAATGGGAGTTTGGGCCAGTAGAGTCAAATTTTCAATGATATCCCATCGTCATCGAAAATCAGTCTTAAATTGTTACCCTTGTTGTAATTGTTGCCTTCACCGCGTGGAGGTACTCCCAGCTTATGTTATTTTATAATTATACAGTGAAATTAGTGATAGCTTTGATTTCCACATCAGATGTATCTGATCTTCGATTTTTACAAGTCAACAGGAAATGCCCATCAGACCGAACAACTTTTGCTAAGACGTCATTCCTATATGTGTTATGGTGTAGCTGGGTTCTTGGAGTTCCACAACAGGTGTTCCAGATCTTCGATTTTTATAAATCAACATAGAGTGCTCATCAGATTGAACAACTTTTGCTAAGGCGTCATTCCTATATATGTTATGGTGTAGCTGGGCTCTTGGAGTTCCACAACAGGTGTTCCAGATATATAGGGTCTAACTTTTTAAACACGAAATATTTCAAGAGTAACTTCTACAAGTCATAAAGTCGCCATAGCAACGAAAAAAAAAAATTTTTTCTGAATGTTTTTATTTTTACGAAATTATTATAGTTCTAAATATTCTTGCGACATTTTGCATAAAACCTTTACAAACTTTAAACTTACTTACTTACTTTTACTTTTTTAAGTTTTCTTTTACTTTTTAAACCTTTAGACAGTATTTATTTTGTGGGTCAAGTAATTATTTTTTTTTATTTTTCAAAAAATACACTTTGATAAAAAAAAAGATTTCGTTGCTATGGTGACTTTACGACCTATAGAAGTTACTCTTGAAATATTTCGTGTTTAAAAAGTTAGACCTTATATTGTATATATTTTTCTGTAGTGTTAATTTTTCTTGCGCCGTAGTAAAATTAACGAAATCTATAACTCGGCGATGTTTTATGTCTGAGCAATTACTTTACATTTTTGAGACCAGTTAGTTGCATTACCCTTTTGAATTTCATAAAGATATGAAAACGCCGGCACGACATCACGACGACACGTGACGGCATCGACATAAACGGTCATATCTTTTGATTGCGTTGACTTACAAGTTTGATTTTTCACTGCTCGAAGGGGTAGCAGACTTGAGTATTTGCTATTTATTACAGCTTGATACCTCCGTGCGTTCCTAAAAAAAAGACGGACAGCAAAAAATAGAAATATAAATTATTTATTTGCATTGAATGTAGGTACATACATGAGTTGTTACAGTAGTCAATAATTATTCAAAGGGCTTTTTGTCGACTAAGGTACAGAACCCTAAAAAAACAGTTTAAAACTAACAAAAGGAGGTCAAAGGTGCTACTACCGTGGGGTAGAGAGACGAGCTCTCACTGCGTTCAACAGTTGGATTAAAATCCGTTCCATATTAATTATTACATATTGTTTCGCTGGTTGTTGTTCAGCTGACGCCTGGGACTTAGATCGGCTCCCAGTAAACCGATTTCCGGAGTAGCAACGGACCTCCCGACATACACCCTCGAAATTGGGTCCACTAGAAAACTGACGCGAAAACTTTGCTTGCGAGATGCAGGATTTCAACTTTAGGATTTAATTTCTCTTTACTCGTTAGACTTTTGTTCTAAGTTTTTTGGTTTAAATCAAAGGTATTTCAATAAAATTTCGTCTTGTATTTTTTGTTTTTAAATAAAGCTTTTGGTTTGTATGATATTTAAGGGTGTAATTCTGAAAATACGCTTACGATTTTTCGCGTGAGTGCGAAAAAGTGAGAATATTTCCCTCAACAGCAGTTTTACATGTTCTCATTGGAGCTCGAATTCATCTATGTCTTCAGTGACGCCTATTTATTGATTTAAAGACAAAGACAGCAACAGGATTTCCGGAACATGCAAACGGGATGAATACATTTCGTCAACTCTTGCTTCTATTTAACGCTTTCAGAGTTTTATCCACACTTATTTGCAAATACATATTAAAACAACACTAAACACGCTTACAATACTAAAACAAACTGAAAATAAATTATAAAACAATCAGGCTGAATCATGCTTCCTTTGCTTGTTAACTGTCAAAGTGGCAGATTCGCGCCTGCGTGCTGGATTTCTTCGGGAAGCCAATTCAACCAAGTTATCTGCGCAGACGGGATAACGCAGAACTAAAATAAATGTATCAAGTTTGACATAACGATGCAAATTTTCTTGACAAGCAGCGCTACCGTGAACTGTACACTTTAAGTGGCCATACTATACCTGTACATATTCAGGGTATAACTAGAACCTCAGACACACAGCTTTGACTTAACACAGCGGGACATTACAAAAACTTTACCATTGGCAATATCATGTCTATTTTTACCCGACTACAGCGGCCCAAAGGAAGGGTTTTGATTTTAGCAGCCTATTTATGTTTGTATTTACGTATGTTCCTCCGTAGCGCCTTAATTATTAATCTGATTTTGTTGAAAAAGATGTCAATCGATTTGTTAGTATGGCCCTTAAGTATTGAGTATTGAGAGCTTTTATGCCTCCCATGGGCCTCTGACTTGGCTTCACATGGAGTCAAGAAATATCTCACAAAAAAAAAGGCATGCTGGTTTCCTCACGATGTTTTCCTTCATCGAAGCAGAAAACAAGAACAAGAAGTTAAAACTATACAATACGCACTTGAATCCGAAAAATCAGAGGTGTGTGTCTTGGGTTCGAACTCGAGACCAATGACTTGGCAGTCCGACGGTCACACCACAAGGCTATTACTGCTGTTATATTGTTGTGTTGTTATATTTGAGCTACGCCGTAGCACAGAAGAAGCTGCGTCGTAGCACAGAAGGAGCTACGTCGTAGCATAGTATGTGCTACGCCGTAGTACAGTTTGAACCACACCGTAACAAGATAGTATATTCCTAAAACTTTTTTTTGTTTTCCCGCTCTAGGTGAAGTGGGAGGGAGTGTCAGACTCGTACTGACTAAAACCCATCCATGTTCCTTCTTTGCCCTTTGTGTTCCAGGACCGCGGTATCTCTTTCGAACAGTCCCGCAGCCCCGGCAGGCATCGGACTTCACGCGTGGAACACGAACGCGCCATTGACACGGCATAATTCCTATACTTACTTACCATATTCAATTTTTGAATCAAAATATTTAAGGAAAGAATTTAAGAATTTAAGAGAAGAGCATTCAATCTTGGTCGCAAAATAGCATCTGTTTTTGAAAAAAGTAAAAATAAACTTAAAACTCGACTTCAAGTTAAAATGCAGAATTTTGCGATTTAAAAAAAAAACAATTTCAAATATCCATGGAGCCGAGTATGAGTTATTGGGGCTGAAGGGACAGCAAATGACCTCCTTTCAGCCCGTTGAATTTGGCTAACGATACATACACCAAATATTCTGTATTAACGAAAATTACCACAAAGGCGTTCGTAATTTTTGCTGAAGGAAATACCATCAATACCATCGAACTCAAATGACTCCAGAACGACAAAAGATCAATACTTCTCTGCCATAATATAATTTAAGATGAACCGACGATCGCAGATCAAGTGAACTCAAAACATAAACAATAGCACATCAACAAGAAACAAATTAAAAACAAACAAGACTTACATTACACTACACAATATTAATCAACAATTAAGTTTCACATGACAAAATAAATAAATGTAGCATGTAGTATTTAAGGTGCGTGTGACCTTCTTTTGGCACAGTTCACATTCAGTGTTGGTACACATACATACATACATTTGTGGGATTTAAACGTAAGTATTATAAACACATTATTATTTCCTTTATTTATTTATTGACATTTTAAAATATTTCTTCAAAAAACCATATTAAAAAAAAACATTTAAAAATATAACAAATCCGCCGGTGTCGGGAGCAAGGTCCAAGCTACCGGTGAGGGCTCCAGAGACAGGAATCTCCTCACAATGCGAGCCGTATCGAGGAGCCTTTTGAGTCAGGCCCTTGATCCAACCGCCTAAGGAGAGCTTCGAAAGATGGTCGTCGAGGCTCTTGGCCATAAGGCCATTGGCCGTCACGACAATCGGTACAATGATGCCCGAGTTCACATTCCACATGTCGCCTTGTGTACCAATTATTAGCTAGTTTTACCAACTCAGGATAAGTTTTGCGTAGCGTATCTGGGAGAAATTTTGTACATAGTGTTTATTATGACATTGTGAAACAGTTGTTCTGGTGAAAGAAGTGTTTGTCGGATGGTGAGGATTTATTCTGTTAGTCTCAAGGACATCATGTGGGCCAAAGATGGGTTTCGTGCAAGGAAAACACACAGGGTACACTGGGCACAATGACACCGCTGCGATCAGACACTGCGTCTCCTTGTCGCGAGCTCGAAACATCACAACTCTGTCGACTCTGTGGTGTGGGTAGACTGGGAAGTAGGTCGTAATGTTACCACTGGCGCGCTTGCGATTCATTTTATTTCCGTACTAATGACCGGATCGTGTAGTGTAAATGTACGACCTTTTAAATTGTTTTAAATTGCGACTTGACTAGGCTATCATTGCTTATAATTTATTTCAAACCGTCGACGAACCCACATGGGTACGCATGGTGAAACGCCCCTCTCCCATCCCTAAAGAAGTGTGTGTGACAGTATGTCCCAACCATGGGGCTGATTATGTTGTATATGGCAGAATGGTTTCCTATAATAGCTAACAATGGTGATGTGTTTACTTTTACTCAAAACACTCGTAAACATAATAATTATTGTTAAATTCCTCATTCATTGATCGTTAGTTTACAATTATGGCATAGAACATATTGTATATTGCTATGTCATAATGTCAAGCTACGTTATTAATAGTATTGTATCATCGTTGCTTAAATGTGAGCGCTTGGGTGTTCTTAGGATGTCTAACTTTTGCCCAAGATCTTGCCTGCGTTGTGGTTACTTGTGATCATAAACTATTCCATAGGAACCTACAATGTAGTATCATATATCGAGAGCTATCCGTGTAGTGAGATTATTTTGAGCAACACAAGAAGAGACGTAAGTGTGGGTACAGAGAGACGTAAGCGCGGGGACGACGAGCCGTAAGGCGCGTCGCTCACTGGTAAGTCGAGGCGACGTCGCGTCAGCGGCGGTGCGGCGTCGCACCACGGGCGAAGATAGGTCTCTACGTAGAGTCGAGGCGCAGGCGGCTATGCTTCCTTCACATTTTACGTAATTCATTCACCTCGCCTCCGCCCCGCCTTCACCTCGCCCGCGCCGCAACTCTTGTATATGAGCGCACTGCCATTCATTTGTAAAGAAAACTTTGTTGCGGCGTGCCTCTTAACCGCCCGCGCCTCAACTGCACCTCGACTGTTAATCGTGTGAGCGACGCTCCTAAGGGAGTTGACCACGCACCGCACCGCGGTTCGTGAGCTTGTCCCGAAGCGAGGCGATTCCGTTACGATTCTGATTAGTGTGCGTTACAGTAGGGAGTTTCATACACAGAATACTGAACGGCTCGAGATGATACGGTGCCCTTTCCGAGTTGATATGTATTCTGTGACCTTAAGATGTGCATAGTATACCTGTGATTGAATTAATTTAAAAATTGTCAGTGTTTGAATTGAAATAGATTGTTTGTAAGATTTGTTGTTCTTGACTTCGGTTATCGTGGTATGGGGATGTGATGCGGAGGAATGAGGAAAATGTTGTGAGGAAAGTTTTGAGAATGAATGTGGATGGGTATATGAGTAGATGGAGACCAAACAAACGGTGGATGGACTGTGTGAAGGATGTTATGGCTAGAAAGAAGATGACTGCTGAAATGAAGAGTAATAGAGAAGAATGGAAGAAAAAGACACGCTGCGCCGACAACAAATATATTAGTATATGGGCAGGAGAATTTATTTTTTATTTATTTTCACAAAGACACATTTTTTTTTATAAAACAAAAGAGAAGCGCTTGTTTTATAAAAATGTTTTACAAATATTCTAGTAAACGACTGACCTTATAACTACTACATAACTGTAACTACTAAGAGATATGTACTCGGTAACGGCTGAATCCTCGTTACCGAGAAATAAACTCCTTAATCTTGATTTTAACATACCTTTACTTAATTTAGGGCAGTGTCTTAGCATCTATTTTATTAAATACTTTAGATATTTAGTGCCAACTAAATATATTATCTTGAATGATGATGATGTTTCTAAGACTTGTGTTATTTTCATGTATTATGTTTATGTGCAGTGTACAAAACGATGATTGCCGCGATATTACTGCAACTGCTGGGGTTGACCCCCGTGCTGTCTATGACCCCCATAACGAAGGATCTGTTGACCCCAATAGCGCAGTACGGCGAGGGATGCGGATATGGTGTAAGTAGAACTTTATGTTTTTGAAAATAATAGAACTTTACGCCTATATTCCGGGGTTGGGCAGAAGAGCTTGTTGCGGCACTACAAAAGTACTACAGCAACATAGTACAAAAAGTAATATAGCGCCATCTATGTTACAAATGTAGAACTAACATCAAAATTCAGAATCGCGGAGTTAAAGTTATCCGCGACTTAAGAGTATGTACAAGGTCCCATTAAAAAAATTAACACAGCGTTCAGTACGTCTAACCAAAGATATCCAAGCAAAAAAAACACTGATTTAAGTGATTTTATTTTGCCTTAAAATAATAAATTGCCGGCACTAAAATAAATTAATATAATAATTCCTTATTCCTTATTTACATAAATGACATCATAAAAATAACTAAACATAAATGTATATTATTTGCTGACGATATTTCTATTATAGTGACATCTAATAAAAAACAAAATATCATTTTAGACCACGAACTTGACATTAATAATACAATTGAAAAATCTGTTTACATTCAATTTAACCAATCAAATAATTCTAAAAACAACATTAAACTCAATATTAATAAAATCAATGAAGTAACATGTACAAGATTTTTAGGCGTAATAATAGATAAAGACATAAACTGGAAAGAACATACGGGGTGTAAACAGACCCTTCACCAAGCCGTCAACCAAGCATTCTGTACATCAAACTAAGTAACTTTACGCAAAAATTATTGCTGGGAAACGACTTTTTTTTTTAGGGTGAAAAATCACGTTTTACGGTAAAGCTTAATGTAACGCACTCAAAACATTGTGCTGATGGATGTATTGAATAGTACGAGGGTCGTGAAGGTGTTTAAAGTAAAAATCTTACATTAGAAACATGTATTTAAAAAAAAACTTGTGAAAAAGTTGGAACTTTGACCCCCAATATCTCCGAAACTAGAAGGTTCCCAGGTATGGTCTAGAACAAAAAAATGATCGCAATGACGGGGAGAACAAGTACCATTCGGCTTCGTTAAGGGTCTTTTTACACCCTTTATAGACAATGTCAGTACTAAAATTAATAAATTTGTTTATGCATTAAAACAAGTTAAAAATGTAACTAACATAAAAACTGCAGTAATGTCATACCACGCGTACGTCGAATCGTTACTACGTTAAAGGCGCGATTAAACGACGCGGGCTAGCCCGATCCTACGCGAGCCGAGCCGTCCGTGGAGATGCGGCTCGGCTAAATACGGACGCAAGCCTGCTCGTTTAAACGACGCGGGGTAGCACGATCCTACGCCAGCCGAGCCGTCCGTGGCGGCTACACATCGCGCTGTTGAACCGAGCTGTCCGCTTGTTCGTTCGTCGTGTTCGTTGTCCGCGTATTAACACAAGCCGAGCCGCAGATGGCGCGCGCGCCTTTGATCTGTGTCGAAAAAACCGACAAGTGATGGATCGTGCGAACTTTGCCGAGCCGCGCCGAGCGCAGTTGTTTACACAGCGCGTGGCGCGGCGAACCACGAGCGGAGCCAGGCTCGGCTCGCGTGTTTGCGCGCCGTTTAAACGCCGCTTTATGGAATTGTAATGTGGGGTAACAGCACTGACTTCCGTAGAGCATTCATCGCTCAAAAAAAGTGCATGAGAGCAATTTGTGGACTTAAACCTGACGACTCATGTCGACCAATATTTAAGAAACTTGGTTTGTTACCGTTACCGTCTATTTACATTTACGAAATATGTGTGTTCATTATGAAAAATAAACAACTTTTTAAGACTGCAAATGATGTCAATCCTCGGAACAGACGAGATCCATATAAGTTAGTTTTAAATGACTTACCTAGACTGTCTAAATACAACAGTAACTGCTTGGCAATGTGTGTGCGCATTTATAATAAAATACCGGGGCATTTTAAAGCATTGAATACGAAACTGTTTAAAATAAAATTTCATAAATGGTTACTTGAATGTAGTTTTTACAGCTTAAAAGAATTTATTGATAAAAAAAATTGATTTTGTAAAAAAATTTGAATGTTGTGACCGAAACTTGGCTTAAAATTTTGCATGCTATGTTTTATCCTAGCTAAACATGTTTGTGCCATAATTTGTATTTAACACCACTGTATACCATGTTTTACGCAAATAAAATATTCTATTCTATTCTATTCTATTCTAAACACATCTATATGGGTAGGTACTTGCACTCGCACATTTTGTAGTATCAGAATAAAATTATGAGATAGCAAAGACATGGATGTGTTTATGCATTGGGTAACCAACATTTTTAGTGTATATTCGTTATCTGCTTTTTTCTTGTATCTAGTGAGTTTTTTTTTACCAATGTCCTTATTTTGGTGGTCTGAATGATTTCTAAAAGTTTGTCCATCTATTTTAATGGGACCTTGTATAGAAAAACCCGACAACTAATGTCGGGATTAATGGAAAAACCCAATTATATTATAAAACTTTACCCGACTCGGGAATCGCACCGAGGACCTCATGTTCAAAAGTTGCGCTTGCGACCACTAGCTAGACCAACGCCAACGAGGCATAATGACTGGTCGTCCTAAATATCGGTCTCCATTTCAGAGTTGCCCAATAATGGGGCCGAACGTGCTCAATGTACACATAGTACCTTCCATGCATGGCGAGCTGGGTTACACGCGGGACTTCTACGAGCATTACACAGGATGTGAGTATCATCATCAGCTACTTAGACTTCTCCCAACAGCCATCATCATCTGCCTGCCTATTCCCGACTGTAGGACGGCTTCCTAGTCTAAATGGATTCAGCTATTACAAAGACTGGCTGTCTAACTGACTTCGGCAACCCAGTTTACGTGGATAACTACGTGGTAAGACTGGTTGTCAGATTTGAGAGCTTCTTTCAACCCGCAAGGCTGTACACTCTCGCCGAGACACTCCGAGGCCGGGCGATCGCGAGAGTATAGGCATGGTGTTCCTAGCTTGCTCTCCTTTTTCTGCGAGACATCTTGAGTGAGACATAAAGAGAGCTCTCGGTTGAGAGTGTACAGCCACCAAAACGACAAAAGACAGCCGGGATCGATGGCTTAACATACTTTCCGAGTCACGGAGGGGTCTTAGTACGAAATATACGGTTACCCATCCACAACGATCGCAGCCAGCGTTACTTATTCTTAGTCCATCGACGTTTGTCGCATTTACGACCTGTCACATACATATTACACCTCTTTTTTAAAACCTTCTATTTAATTTGCCTTGTAAGTTATTATGTATTGCTCAAATCTTGCAACTGAATTTCAAACCAGTTCCTCGCAACCGATTGAGCTGAAATTTGGCACACACCTTTGATTTTGGTGACAATACACTTTTATGACAGACATGAAGTGATCCTGCAGCCAGGATCGCCTCCTCACGAGAGAACTCCTCAACGGCTAATAGCACGGACCCGAAACTTTGTATACGCGTTTGACGTTGAAAGATAAACCTAATGTTCTTGTTTTCATTTTGTAATAAAAACTTGTCTTTATTTTATAGTTGAATTTATTTGCTATGCTGTAGTTGTGTAATAAAAGTTATGTTGTGCCATCCAACGTGGCAATGCTGCCAGCCTTCTGGGCACTTTTCCTGTTGACAGCGATTTGGACGAATTTTTTGACGCGTAACCCTTTTGATACTTAGATAGAGATAGATTTGTGTAGTTTATAAATAATAATATTCTTTGAAATAAATTTTCGTTATTCATTAGTTATGTTTTATTTCAGATGAAACTGGATTTGACCACAGTGTAGTCAATATGAAGAATATCTTAGACAATATAATTACGGGGCTTTGGACGAACGAGAGGAGAAAGTAAGTACGTTGGATTTAAAAAGAAGCAATTGTGTAATAATAACATAATATCATGCCTGTTCGGGTAAAGTCACGAGCACTAAATAATGGGTGTAAAGTACCCTTAACAAAGCCGAAAGGCACTTGTTTTGCCCGTCATTGCGATCATTTTTTTGTTATAGACCATACCTGGGAACCTTCCAGTTACTTTTTACTTTTAACTTTTTTTTTTAATAAAAGTTTTTAACGTTATATTTTACTTTAATTGACGTACTATTCAATCCATCCATCAGCACAATGTTTTGAGTTGCGTTACCTTGAGTCCTATATTTCACCCCAAAAAAAGTCGTAAATTATTCAAATAATTATACAAAATCTCATACAAATAAATGCAACACCAAATAATAATAACAATAAATCACATTCAATCATAATCAATTCATCATTATCTTGGACGGCTCAGATCTTAAATGTGTATGCGGCCTGTCTCCACAAACAATGGCCCATCTTCCATCTTGCGCTGCATGCCCTAACACCTCGTACTTGACGATCTTATGAGTCCGCAAATCTGAATTTTGGGCCAAACATATTTAATAAAAATTTGTCATCGACACGCTAATAAAAATCAATTCATTACAATATTATAGTCTCTTACGAGCGACATTATATGTAACTTGTATGTCACAGTAGTGCCACACATAAAGACAGTCCAACCTATTAGCTTTCATACTCAGAACGGTATTGAATCTGGCCCGCACTCTGCACACAAGAAACGCGCTTCCGCATGGTCTCATGGAAGCAGTCCGTGCGCCACATGCTAACATACCTGAAGCTGCAGTAGCGAGGCAGACCCAAAACCGCTCTGAAAGCGTTGTTAAATTGAACGCAGAGGGTACTGTAGCTTTTTTGCATGTAATTTGTCCACAGGCTGCAGGTGTACAGTCACGAGCACCAATATGTAAACATTTTCCTTGATTTAAAAGCAATTTTCGCGAGAAATAACGATTGCAACTTGGAGATAGGACCTTTTTCATAAAAATATGAGTTCCAGAATACTATGTTCGTAACAACATGTAATTTTAATCAGAACAGTAGGAGAAAATCACTTTTAAAAGTTGTCAAGTGTTTACATATTGGTGCTCGTGACTGTACATGGCTGCAATCCAGTCCTAGCTCCCGAATAAGTTTGGATAAGGGCAGGAGATTGATGATGATGTATTTTCCAGGTTCACCTTCTCCGACATGCCGTATCTATTCCATTGGTGGAAGGACAGGGATCTTACAGGTACCTACCTAAAATACAATCACTGTTTTAAGCTTTCACGGTTTACAACTAAACTTATACTGTCAGGATATCTTCCGTGATCATAATAAAACAATAAATTAACCCAAACTAACCCAGTAACCACAAACTGAACTGTAGTGTCAAATAACGTAATGTTATATAGTCTCTCCATAATAGTCTGGTTGAGGCATCTCTTCTTGCAGTCAAGCGGATGGTGTACCAGCTGCTCCGTCAGGGTCGGCTGTTCTTCGTGGGAGGCGGGTGGAGCATGAGCGACGAGGCTACCACTAGTTACCATGCTATTATAGACCAATTTACCTATAGCTTGAGGTATGTCATGTTGTTCACTGTAATGTTGTTCTGCAAAGTTTTCTTATTATATAGGGATTCTGGTAATTAGTGACCGATACTTAACCACATGATTGTACTCATGATAACAAACAACTTTCCCAAAGAAACATTTTTTTTTAAACTTCAACAGCTGATGGGTCACAGGCGCGCGCGTGCGAATTTCATACCACTGTTTTGTTATTGTGATAAAAGTGTGTGTTTAAAAAAATGTTTCTTTGGGAAAGTTGTTTGTTATCATGAGTACAATCGCGTGTTTAAGTATCGGTCACTAATATTACCATTCACCCTATAGGACATCACATCATCATCTGCCTGCCTTTTCCCAACTATGTTGGGGTCGGCTTCCAGTCTTTTAATAGACTTCTGACACAAGTTGGCCGAAGCAAGGAAAACCTGTACAGGTGGATATTGATAGGTAACTCTGCCCTGGAGTGTAAATGTGGTGCTGCCCCACAAACGATGGGACACTTGATATCGTGTCCTGCCTTTCCTATTTTTGCACATCACAGGGACTGATGGACGCTACTGAAAGTGCAAAACTCGTGGCCAAATTTTGGGTTGACGCAATTTGAATTGTCATCGACACGCTTAGAAGAAGAAGGTATGGGGCGAGCCTATTACCAGACACCAGGTACAAATCCAGACTTTCTTATGAAAAAGCACCTTACCTGAGAATCGATCCTAGGACCTCATGTTCACGTGTGACCACTATACTAACGTGGCAATCGTCACTTATTTTTAACAAATCTCCAATTTCATTTCCAGAAAAATCAACGCATCATTCTTAGAATGTGGGCGCCCTCTAGTCACCTGGCAGGCAGACGTGTTCGGCCACTCCAAGGAGTTCGCGTCGCTCATGGCTCAGATGGGCTTCGACGGGCACTTCATTAACCCGATCAGCTTTGATGATGAGCTGACCAGGATGAGGTCTAAGTCGTTGGAGTTCGTGTGGAGAGGGAGTGATGACTTGGGTAAGAGTATACAAGGAGTAAACAGACCCCGAAGCTGTCAACCAAGCAACCAATTATAGCTGAGAAACGACTTTTTTTGAGGTGTATAATCACGTTTTACGGTAAAAGTCAATGTAGCACACTTTAAACATTGTGCTGATGGATGCTTTGAATAGTAAACGGGTCATGGAGGTATTTAAAGCAAAGTTATTACTTAAAAATTAGCATTAAAAAAAGAACTTGTTAAAAAGTTGGAACTTTGACCCCCAATATCTCCGTAACTAGAAGGTTCCCAGGTATGGTCTTAAACAAAAAAATAATCGCAGTGACGGGGAAAACAAGTAACAGGTACTTGTTCTCCCCGTCACTGCGATTATTTTTTCGGCGTCGTTAAGGGTACTTTTACGCCCACTATAAAACCACTACCTATTTAAATACTTCAAAATCTTCTTAATAAGTCTTCTGGATTTCTGACTACTTATAATGACTGTCAAAGATCTACGAATGGCAGTTGTGATGACGATGCTTACTACGTATGTTCCAGGTTCTGAGACGGACATCTACACCCACAAACTGTTCGACGGCTACTGGACTCCTCCCGGCTTCTGTTTCGGAGCGTTCTGTGATGATCCTCTCATCATCACCTCGGATTCTACGTTCACCAATGTGCAGGAGAGGGTATGTTCTATTTAAATCTTTGCTCTTTATTTATTTAACTAGCGGCCCGTCCCGGCTTCGCACGGGTGCACATTTGTTTTCCCCTAATTTCCCCCCCCCCCCCCCATTTGTTTTTCTATGAATGGATTGTCCGATTGGAATAAAATAAAAAGTAATTTATAGCTATTGAAACAATCTTGCTCAATAAATAGTTTATTTGGATAAGGATTAGTATTTGACGATAATATGATCAATAAACATAGGCTAATAATTTTAATTACTTTTATTCTATGGAAAAGTGGTTATAATGGCTAAAATATAAATGTTTGGTTTATACTATCGCGGACTTTTTTGTAGGCATTATTGAGTTCTACAACTTTTCTATAGAAGTCAACCATACATCTCTAACCATTTAGGCAGCGTTCGCGAGAATCGTTAACGTACGGCAGTTTTTTCGACGCCTTACTCCACAATTTTCACTACCACGAAAAATCCTATCTATTTTCCGGGATAAAATATAGCCTATACGGATTCGGAAGAATCCCTCTAAGTAATGGTAAAAGAAATTTTGAAATCGGTCCAGTAGTTTTTGAGCCTATTCAATACAAACATACAAAAATACAAAGGTTTCCTCTTTATAATATTATTAGTATATTAGTATTAGTAATTAGTATAGATAGAAGCACTTCACCCGCGACTTACTCCTTATAACACCAGCTATCTGCCAGTAGAAGTCCCGTCAAATTCCGTCCAGCCGTTTCGGAGATTAGCCGGAACAAACAAAGAAATAAAAAAAATGTGTTCATGCTATAAATACCATATATAGTTTTCTTTCATATGCATTCAATAAAAAGCTGGTATTTCGAAATTCCAAACAGACACATCAATTTTATTTATTTGTAAAGATTAATCTATCAAGATCACAGGCGTGATTCCATGTAACCCTTTGCCCTCAGATAGAGATCTTCATGCAGCAGATGCTCAAGCGCCAGAGCCCGTACTACACCACGAAACACGTGATGGTCATGATGGGGACGCGCTTCGGGTACCACGACTCGGCCGCCTGGTTCGCCAATATAGACAAGCTCATCATGTAAGTCGTCATCATTTTCACCTGCCTGCCTTTGTTTTTGGCAACATAAAGGGTGTAAAAAGACCCTTAACGAAGCCGTCAACCAAGCATTCTGTACATCACCTAAGTAACTTTATGCAAAAAATATTGCTGGGAAACGACTTTTTTTTTTGGGGTGAAAAATCACGTTTTACGTTAAAAGTCAATGTTACGAACTCAAAACTTAGTGCTGATGGATGTTTTGAAAAGTAAATGGGTCATGGAGTTAATTAAAGTAAAGAAAAACCTTAAAAAGTGGTTTTTTAAAAAAAACTTGTGAAAAAATTGGAACTTTGACCTTCAATATCTCCAGAACCTGTGGTTTCCCAGGTATGGTCTAGAAGAAAAAAATGATGCCAATGATGGGTAGAATATGTGGTTTTCATTTTCGTTAAGAGTCTATTTACACCCTTTATAATATACTTTCTGAATAAGAATTATTCTCTCTTTCTCTTTATCGTGTGGTTAGTTCGTAACCTGGTGTCAGAGTTTTTAGGCCGCCCATGGGCCTCTGACTTGGCTTTACATGCCGTCAAGAAATATCTCTCAGGCATGCTGGTATCCTCACGATGTCTTCCTTCACCGAAAAGCAAGTGATAATTATACTATACGCACATGAATCCGAAAAATCAGAGGTGCATGCCTTGGGTTCGAACTCGAGACCTATGACTTGGCAGTCCGACGGTCACACCACTAGGCTATCACTGCTTTTTTAATAAGAATTATTAACAGACACTTAAATTTTATTTATTTGAATAGATGTATAAAGGGTGTAAAAAGACCCTTAACGAAGCCGAAAGGTACTTGTTCTCCCTGTCATTGCGATCATTTTTTTGCTCTAGACCGTACCTGGGAACCTTCTAGTTACGGAGATATTGGGGGTCAAAGTTCCAACTTTTTCCCAAGTTTTTTTTTTTTTAATTCATGTTTCTAATGACAGATTTTTACTTTAAACACCTCCACGATCTCCGTACTATTCAATCCATCCATCAGCACAATGTTTTGAGTGCTTTTCATTACGTTTTACCGTAAAACGTGATTATACATCCCAAAAAAAAAAGTCGTTTCCCAGCAATAATTTTTGCGTAAAGTTACTTAGTTTGATGTACAGAATGCTTGGTTGACGGCTTCGTAAAGGGTCTGTTTACACACTGTATGTCGGATATGATTGTAATGATTTATTCCGTTAAGCTCGTATACATCATGTAGGCAGAAGATGGGTTTCGTGCTATGAAAACACACTGGGTGCGATACACTGTTTCTAGCAAAACTAACGAATTACTTTAGATTACAACTTAACACAATAACACGGGGCATAATTCCAAGAATCGGCTACAGTTCCAAGACGTTTCAACTTCGCCGCGATCAGACATTGACTGTCGCCCTCGCCTCGAGCTGAACATCAGGGCTCTGTAGAAGCACGCTGTGGTGACAGACTTGTAATTAGGTTGCGTGACGTCACCGCCTGCGCACTTCCGATTCATTTCATGTCCAATTATATTTTTCAGGCACACGAATGGAGTACAGCGAGAGCAGAAGCAAAAAATATTTTTGTTCTACTCGACTCCTGCTTGTTACCTGAGAGCCGTGCATGAAGCTTCGTAAGTTAGACTTGTATTTACTGCTCAGCATTTTGTCTATTTATGTGAAATTTTTATTGCCTTAGAACAATTCATCCCATCTGCCTAGCCTTTCCCAACTATATTGGGGTCGGCTTCCAGTCTAACCGGATGCAGCTGAATACCAGTATTTGCCTATCTGACCTCCACAACCCAGTTAGTACTGGGTAATACGATATCCTTTGTAAGACTGGTTGTCAGACTTTTTGGGCCACTGACTACCTAACGACTGTCAAAGATCTACATATGACAGCCGGGACCAATGGCTTAACGTGATTTTCGAGGCACGGTAGAAACTCGGTATGTAATGGGTGGTCACCCATCCACCGACCAACCTAGGCGGGCTGTTATTATTTAGCCACGAGCTCCTCAGATCGATCCGAGAGGCTGTACTTACTGTTTAGCCACGAGCTCGTCGTTTAAAGTTTAAAGTAAAGGAATCATGGGCGTACCCACGGTGGGGCAGGGTGGGGCCCTTGCCCCACCCTGCTCTCTGACCCGAAGCAAAGAGTTTTTAGGCAAAATTATAATATCAAAATTAAATATTCATTTGGGTTCTTTAACATTTTTCACATTAAAATAAAAACTTGGTTAAGGTCAACAGTGCCAGAAAACCGTCTTGTCGGCCTCTGTATGATGAGTGTGCATAGAAAGAAGGTTCTGGAAGCACAACATACATTTTAAAATCCGCACGCAAAATACGCGCTTTGACGCGGAGTTGCGGAAACCAGCCCGTTATACAATACAATACAATACATTTGAAAACGAAATTTTGGCTAGATTTAGCCAGAACCCTCGTAGGTTATTATTTAAATGGTGTAGTGTAGTCAATAAAACGTATCAGTCAGTAAATAAAAAGCATTTTTAATTTCCTACTACTTAGTTTGTTTACTTCTGCCCCACCCCTTAGAAAATGCTGAGTACGCCCATGAAAGGAATAACATTAATTAAATGTATTAAAAAAAAACAACTTTCGGCTATGTTAAGTGTGTATTTACACCTTTTATAGCGCATCGTATGAAAAATTGATGGATAAAATCAAGCGTTAACAAAAAGTGAAGCCGTTATGTCTTCCTCTGCGCCACATACTCGCACGCTTCGCGCTCCCCGCTCCTCAGCGCCAAGTACACTTTACCCTCTCTCTTTCAGCACACTCTCTCACTCTTTCTATATGTGGAAAGCTTGGTGGGGCTATAGCGTAGCTGCATGGTACTAGCATAACAGTGTGGCCACTGTTTTTAAAATTTGTCCATCTATTTTAATGGGACCTTATACACCGTGACTTTTTAGTCGTCTTACAACGGCAGCCCACTTCATGTATCCAATGAATACTAAGCATTCATAAAAAAAAATAGGTATTTATGAGATTTTAATAATTTAAAAATAAAAATATTATTCAATATTATGATGCATGACGTAGTTAGAACATGCTGTTGTGAGCGATAATCTACTGGACTCGAGCGCTGGGTATGTTATGTGTATGTGATATTCTCCCGTTTGACACGTTCGATCGATTCGAGCTATTGCCGGATAAAAAATAACTGATAGCTGCAAACCTTACTTTATATTGTTAAAAATCATGACTTTACCTTGCTTGTACATATTTGAGACTGCTTTATTTGTTAAAAAGAACATGCATCTATTCAGAAAAGCATCTGAACATCGCTATAAAATGATAAGACAAGAATATAGACATGAATTATGCGTTCGACCATCAAAGACCGCCTTGATGCACAAAAGCATACTTTGCATGGCCCCAAAAATATTTAATAAATTACCAAATGGAATTAAGGACTCAAATACTATTCAATTTAAAAACAAATTAAGACATCTATTATTGGAAAAATGTTATTACACTATTGACGAATTCCTTAATGATAAATTGTAAGAATTGACATTGATATTTATTTAATTTTGACATTGTAATTTTGGCATATTATTTAATTTTGACATTGTCATTTTGACATCTTTATTCCATTCATTATTTATAAGTATATTAGTAGTCAATTGTTAATGTTTTGTTTTGCTTGCTTTTTTCTGTTTTAAGTTGTGACGTGTTTTGTTGCAATTATTTTATTTTAAAATGTTGATTATTCTTCTTTTTTATAATATTTACCTACTAATTATGTGAAAGAGTGTACACCTTTAAGGTAGATTTTTGAGGAACTAATTATTTATTATTAAGATCTCATGTAAAATGTACCAAAAATCACACCAATAAATAAATTTGAATTTGAATTTGAACATCATTAACAGGATGTTTCATAATTTTTTCTAATGTTTATTTATTTTTCTTTGTACCTATTACAGTAGGTAAAAAAAAATCGCGCATAAAACTATTTTATGTCGGGCACATCGAGTGGACCACCTTTGTAAGACGACTAAAAAGTCACGGTGTAAAGGCTGATATACACACTACCACTAGCCTCCCTCAGTCGCGTAATGAAAACTACACGTGCTGCGATCCTTACATACTTCTTTTGCTTCTTCCAAAAAAAATTACTTCTTTAAAATATGACATATTGTTTCCAGGCCAAAACTAGCGACTAAACAGGACGACTTCTTCCCGTTTACCTACGACAAGGACACTCATGGCTCCGGAGCGTATACCTCACGACCTGTCTTCAAGTACATCGCAAGAGAAATACATTTGTTAGCACAGGTCAGTCAATGCAATCATCACCTCCCAGCCCACATATGTTGGGGTCGGCTTCCAGTCTAACTGGATGCAGATGAATGACATAACAGCGCACCTGTAATTCCATAAGGGTTAAGCAAAGGTGTACCTAATAGTACACCCACATTTCGCCAGTTATGTTTAAGTCCCATGTAATAGGGGGCGAGCCTATTGCTCTCGTGACTGATAAATTCCTGATGGAAAATCCCAAAAGCTTTTTGTCCGACCTGGGAATCGAACCCAAGACTTCATGTTTAGAAGTGACGCTTACGAGCCTGCTTAGCGAATAGCAATGAGGCAGTAATGTCATAAAATCAATACTTAACGTACTTTTTGTGGCTTTTGCAAGATTCAATCGTCAAATGCTAACTATTTTTGAATGTTTAATTGCCATTATCCGAGCACAAATCCAGATTTCGTGGCTGCTACTGAGAAATTCCTGATGGAAAAACCCAATAACACTTTACCCGACTCTGGAATCGAACCCAGGACCTCATGCTAAGCAGTCATGCTTGCGACTACTACCAACGAGGCAGTCAAACCAGCTGAATACTATTTAGTATTTTAAACTATTTTACATGGAGCGTATGCCGTAGACAGAGTGTGCTACGCCGTAGTCCGCGTGTGCTACGCCGTAGTAAATGTGGGCTACGCCGTAGGCAGCGTGTTCTACGCCGTAGTTAATATGGACTATGCCGTAGTCATCGTGTGCTACGACATAGATCATAGTAGCTCTACGACGTAGCTAGTATGATAAAGATCATACTAGCTACGTCTTAGAGCTACTATGATAATGATAAAACCAAAAGCATGCGTAAGACAACCAAACCAACGCGCCAAACGCGACCAAACGCGCGCGAGCCGAGCGAGCGCACCGGGCGGTGCCGCGGCAGCGGCCGGCGAGCGCTACATCCAAATTGGTTGCATTGTAACAGTCTGTTACCGGCCGCACCTAGGTATAGCCGGCCAGAACTAGGTGTAACCTTACTTCGGCTTTTAGCAGTCACATATACATTGGGATAAGGGCAGGACTATGACAGTGACAATTGAACTGATAGTAGAGACGGAAGGATTGAATTTTAAGATACTCTTATTTTATGTTCACAGATAGCGAAGCATTTACAAATATTTGGCCTGCTCGGGAATAATGACAACAAATTTGAAGAAATCATGTGGATTCATGGTCAGTAACTCAGTGTGCATACTTTTATTATATTAGATTAGAGAGAAGATTTATGTACAGATATCTATGTTAAATAGATACGTACAGTCACGAGCACCAATATGTAACAACTTTGAAAAGTGTTGTTCTCCTACTGTTCTGATTAAAATTTCACGTTGTTACGAACATAGTATCCTGGAACTCATATTTTTATGAAAAGAATCCTATCTCCAAGTTACAATCGTTATTTCTCGCGAAAATTGCTTTTTTAATGTAGGAAAGTGTATACATATTAGTGCTCGTGACTGTACCTATGTTGTTCATTTTAATGTACAAAAAAAATATTTTGCATGCTATTATTGTGGCGGAATGTGTCCTGCCTTATAACATTTTTATGACAGCCTGTATATTCCACATTTTATGCATATAAATATAATTATTTACTTACTTAACACCTGCCGCACCTCAAGACTATAAAACCGTACATAACGAGACGTTTACACCTTCCAGGAGTGCTACAGGACCACACAATCATCACGGGGTCCAGCAGACCCCACGTCATGGAGTACTACGGAAAGAAAGCCTATCTCGCCAAACAGCTGTGTTTGCACATATATAGGCCAGCTTTGAAGTAAGTTTATTAAATATCAAACTCAAACTTGAAGTATTTATTTCAATTAGACCATTACAGGCACTTTTGAATGTCAGAAAACAAAGAAGGCGAAGCTACAGTCACAGACACAAGGCATAATAACTTGTGAAAGTTGTCCATTCCAAGAAGTAGATCTCCATGGAGAAGAATGGATAAGAAACTAGTTGCCCATTCCAATGCGTAGATCTCCATGGAGAAGAATGATTAAGAAACTCCATGGACACTCCTTTAAATCAAAATATATATCATTACTAGCTTATGCTCGCAACGTGAATCGATCACACCACCAGGATAAAAAGTACCATGTGTGTTAATCTAGGTTATAAGCTATCCGTGTGCCTAATTTCATCCAAAACCATTCAGTAGTTTGCAACCTGCAGTCGTTCATCCCAAAAAAATACATCCAATCTTTGTAGGGTTCCGTACCTCAGTCGGTAAAAATGGAACCTTTATAGGATCACTTTGTTGTCCGTCTGTCAAGACCCTTTTACTCGTAAATGTATCAAGCTGAAAATAATACCAACTACTCAAATTTGCTACTCCTTGGAGCAATGAAAAAATCAAACTTGTAAGTCAACGCGATCAAAAGATATGACCGTTTTTGTCCCCCCCGCTCTGGGTGGAGTGGGAGGGAGTGTCAGACTTTTACTGACTAAAACCCATCCACCGCGGCCGCGGTATCTCTTTCGAACAGACCCGCAGCCCCGGCAGCTTAGGTTATGTTTATTACGGGACCATTATTATCATTATTGTCGCACATTTTGAGATTTCACAAGGGAATCAAAACCTAGGGTACTTCCCGTTGACCTAGAATCATGAAATTTGGCTAGAAGCAACGTTATACAACACATAAAAAGGAAAATATCTGAAAACCGTAAATATTATGTAGTTTTGTAACAAAATACCTACAAGTTTATACGGAACACTCGGCGCGCGAGTCCAAATCTCACTTGGTCTCATTTTGTTTTAAGATATCAATACCCGTAGATATCGCCACATCCCTTTCATGTCTGGTACAGTCCTAAGATATAATGAATGGTTTCTCTTCACCAGCATCCTCCGTAACTCTCCAAAGAAGATGATATACTACGCGTGCCAGTTCAACATGTCGTCTTGCTGGAACATACAGGGGGAAAATTTCTTTGTAAGTGACCTTATGTATACCCGCAGCCGTAGCTATGGAGGACGTGCCTCCCAATACGGGTTTCTTTGCTCAAAAAGAGGATCCAATCACTAGGTTAACTTATTCAATCTATAGAAACAAATAAAATTGAAGTGTCTGTTTGTAATTTCAAAATAATAGCTTTTTACTGAATGCATGTGAAAGTATACTAGTAGTAGTAGTAGTAGTACTTATAACAAAGAAACAATTGTTATAATTTTTGTCTGCCTGTCTATCTGTTTGTTCTTCTCCGATCTCCAAAACGGCTGGAGCGATTTTGACGGGACTTTTACTGGTAGATAGCAGATATTATAAGAAGTTACGAAGGCTAAAAGGATTACGGTTCCGTGCAAAAAAAATTAAATCCCTTGAAATTGTTAACAAAATCCGATTGAAATAGGAAAATTATATTTTTATAATAATTTCACGCGGACGAAGGTCCGGGACATAGCTAGTTAATTACTTTAATTGTTAAACGTTAACAGATGCTTAAATAAATTCCTTATGTTATAATAAAGGGTGTAAAAAGACCCTTAACGAAGCCGAAAGATACTTGTTCTCCCCGTCATTGCGATCATTTTTTTGTTCTAGACCATACCTGGGAACCTTTTAGTTACTTAGATATTGGGGGTCAAAGTTCCAACTTTTTCACAAGTTTTTTTTTAAATACATGTTTCTAATGTAAGATTTTTACTTTAAACACCTTCACGACCCCTGTACTATTCAATCCATCCATCAGCACAATGTTTTGAGTTACATTGAGTTTTACCGTAAAACGTGATTTTTCACCCCAAAAAAAAAAGTCGTTTCCCAGCAATAATTTTTGCGTAAAGTTACTTAGTTTGATGTACAGAATGCTTGGTTCACGGCTTCGTGAAGGGTCTGTTTACACCCCGTATACTGTTGACATTATTAAAGCAGCATTTTTTTATACATAAAATTATTTCACAATAACACAACAGCCGTATGAAATTTGCACGCGCGCGTGTGACCTATCAGCTGTTAGCCGTTTCTAAAAAAATGTTTCTTTGGGAACGTTGTTTTTTATCATGAGTACAATCACTTGTTTAAGTATCTACTTGGTCACTAATTACCAATCTCCCTATATATTATTCTGTTTCAGACTGTGATATACAACCCATTAGCCTGGCCGGTGACCATCCCGGTCAGACTGCCTGTATCCAGAGGAGTATACGACGTCTTTGATCCAAAAGGTAATGCATAAAACTTGAATACATTTACTTCGTCATTGATGAATTGAGTTGAGATGCCAATAGACTCCGGACCCTGGTTGGTCGCAGCAAGCAAAACCTGCTCAGATGGAGATTCATTAATGACTCTGCCCTGGAGTGTAAATGTGGTGCTGTTCCACAAACGATGGGCACTTAGTATCGTGTCCTGTTGTTTGTTCACTACAGGAACTGATGGACGCTACCGAAAGCGCCAAACTAGTGGCTCAGTTCTGGGCCGACACTATTTAGATTGCCATCGACACGCTAAGAAGAAGAAGTCATTGGTTCCAGTTGTAATCGTCCTTTACTCCATCCTTCTGCGTCCTGCTTGATATGGAGCGTGGCTAAATAATAACAGCCGCTCGGATCGATCTTTAGGTTAAGCTGTGCTTGCCTAGGTTGGTCGGTGGATGGATGACCACCCATTACATACCGAGTTTCCTCCGTGCCTCGGAAAGCACGTTAAGCCGTTGGTCCCGGCTCTCATTTGTAGATCTTTGACAGCCGTTACAGGTAGTCAGTGGCGCAAAAAGTCAGAAAACCAGTCTTACCGATGGTTATCGTATTACCCAGTACTAACTGGGTTGTGGAGGTCAGATAGGTTGTCGCTCCATGTAAAATACTGGTATTCAGCTGCATCCGGTCAGACTGGAAGCCGACCCCAACATAGATGGGAAAAAGCAGGCAGATGATGATATGGAGCGAAGTGGAATTTGTGTTCTACTCTTCTTTTCTGATTAATTTCGTTGCGGGATCCAAGACAGTTGAACACTTTTTCCGAGACTCTTCGAGCCTCATTGACTCTCCGGTTTTCTGGTCACCACTGCTGACTGACAGGCTTTCAGCAGTTGCAGTGGTGAGGAATAGTCTGGTGGTACGTTTCCAGAATCGGGCAAAGTGTTAAAGAGTTTCTCCGCCAGGAATATCTTTGGTTGATGGCAATAGGCTCGCCCCCTATTACATGGGACTTTAACATGGCTAGCGAAACGTGGATGTACTTAACACCTCTACCTAATCCTTCCAAAAAATCAAACGTGATAACGTTTACATAAACGTAAAATCACACCTGTTATCCCCGAAGGGTTAGGCAGAGGTGTACCTAATAGTACACCCACATTTCGCCAGCTATGTTTAAGTACCATGGAACAGGGGGCGAACCTATTGCCATCAACCGGGCACAAATCACCGAGGCTGCTGAGAAATTCCTGATGGAAAAACCTAATATCACTTTGTCCGACTCGGGAATTGAAGCCAGGAACACATGCTCATTCGTCGCGCTTTTGACCACTCGACCAATGACGCAATACCGACGACGACGTCCTGATGACGTTTATATCATTATTAACTGTTGCCCGCGACTTCGTTCGCTTGGTAATTTTGATGAATATGAGTGAGGAAAAAAAAGATAGCCTATGTCCTTCCTCAAGATATAATCTATCTCCTCGCCAAATTTCATTAAGATCCGATCAGCTGTTTAGTCGTGAAAAGGTAGCAAACATACAAACAAACAGAGTTACTTTCGGATTTATAATATTAGTATGGATTTTCCACTTTTCCAGGTATAAAACAGAACCACTCAATAATAGCAATCCCAGATATTGTACTGAGACTCCCAGGACGTGGCCCATTCCTGACTGAAGACGAGCTGGTCTTCATAGCAGAAAACATACCACCAATGGGCTACAGATCATACTTCGTGAACCGCGTTCAACTGAAGACTAGGTACAAACGCTCGATCATCAAGAAGATGAACAAAAATCACAAGAAAAAGAAGTATTTGACTCGGCAGACGAATAATTTGAAGATTGATGATAAGTCTCTTCTAGCCGATATTCCTGAGTATGAGTATTTTGAAGACGAAGTTGAAGGTACATACTAGTGTTTTGTTCAGAATCAGAACTTATTTGCTTTGAATGTAGGTACAGGTATAAGATGTTGTACATTAATTAATGAGATCGGCTACAGTCTACCTTACGGCGTGCAAATTATTACATAAATTAAAATGTCAATACAAACAAAATAATGTTTTAGTGTGCGTGTATGTAATGCCTTTAGGTGTGTGTGTACAGAGATAAATGATATGCGGCGGAACTTGGATATTTTTTTACTTCAAATGCATTTACAAATATTACAATGGAGTAGTTACTTAAGTTGAAAGCGCGTCTATAGCTATTGGCGGTTAGGGGCGAACTGGCGTCGCCGAGCGCTTCGCGTACGACGAATACAAAAATGCTGCGACAGCGCTCCTACAATGTCAACAAAACATAACAGAAATTAAAGTGAAGTCAATTAATAATATTATAGTTACCGGCCAATGCCGATTTCAGGCCAAACTAGTTTGTCATAGGCCAAACCGGTTTATTGTGTCAGAATATACAAACCCAAACAAAGCAATTACACTGCCATGAATTTTGATGTAATGGTCTCAGTACGTAGTCGGGGTGACATATGGTCTTGGACACCGGTTTGGCCTGGAACAAACTAGTTTGGCCTGAAATCAGGGTTGGTCCGTAACATATTATATTTATTTATACCATTTTTTTTTCTCATTTGTTCAAAAAGAAACTACAAAAATACCAGTCAACGTGAGCAAAGCCAGGGAACTGGAACAGTACAGTGATGGCACGATGACGCTGGTGAGGACTTCTACGGCCGCCAATGAAGATATTGAGGAGGATATTATGGGACGGAAGATGTACAGGCCAACTACTACTACCACCTCTACTACGTAAGTATTTTATCGTATTTTTATAATTCCGTATTCCACATTTCCGTGAGGAGCTCGTAGCTAAATAATAGCAGCCGCAGGGTCGATCTTTGGGTTAAACCATGCTTGCCTAGGTTGGTCTGTGTATGGGTGACCACCCATTACATACCGAGTTTTCTCCGTGTCTCGGAAAGCACGTCAAGCCGTTGGTCCCGGGTGTCTTGAAACTGTATCCGATCCATTGTGCCCCGTGTTATTATGTTAAGTTGTAATCTCAAGTAATTCGTTAGTTTTGATAGAAACAGTGTATCGCATCCAGTGCGTTTTCATAGCACGAAACCCATCGTCTGCCCACATGATGTACGAGCCTAACGGAGTAAATCCTGATATATCCGACATATACATCCTCACAAACTGTCGCATTAATAATAGTAAGTAACATTTTCGATTATTATTCCAGCGGGCGTCCTACCACTCGTCTTATGACACGAACCACCACCACAGTTCGCACCCCAGTGCGGAGCACCCGGCTACAGGGCCCCGTGACCAAGAAGTTGAGCCCTGAACCAGAGATCGAGTATTATTACGAAGACATCACTGAACCTACAATCAGCACTACACCGAAGATTGACACTGAGATGTTCTACAGGAGGATGGAGCAGACTGGGTATCATAGCTCGGATTCTGATGATAATTATATCAAGAATGAGGTTAGTAACATTGTTTTAACCGACTTCTAAAAAAGCAGAAGGATATAATGATTTTTTATTTCGAATCAGCATCTGCCTAGCCTTTTCCCAACTATGTTGGGGTCGGCTTCCAGTCTAACCGGATGCAGCTGAAACCAGTATTTTACATAGACCTCATCTGACCTCCACAACCCAGTTAGTACTGAGTAATACGATACCCCTTGGTAAGGCTGGTTGGCAGACTTTCGGGTCCATCATTACATACCGAGTTTCCTCCGTGCCTCGTAAGCACGTTAAGCCGTTGGTCCCGGCTGTCTTTTGTAGATCTTTGACAGTCGTTACAGGTAGTCAGAGACCGGAAAGTCTGATAACCAATCTTACCAAGGGGTATCGTATAACTCAGTACTAACTGGATTGTGGAGGTCAGATAGGCAGTTGCTCCATGTAAAATACTGGTATTCAGCTGCATCCGGTAAGACTAGAAGCCAAACCCCATTAAAGTTGAGAAAAGACAAGCAGACGATCCAACTCTCAACCTCATTTCAGTACATCCAAATAAACTTCAACGAAGACCGCAAGCTATTGAACATAACCCTCGCTAACCAAGTCAGCATCTCATTTGACGCCCAAATGTGTTACTACGTGTCCGACGACCCTGAGAAACTGGGAACTGTCAAGAAAAAGCCTGGAGCATACATCTTCAGACCTATAGACCCTAATCCAATCTTAATCGCGGACTATATCGAAGCCAGGGTCCTCAAAACAGAGATCGTTCAAGAACTACAGATCAAATTTTCAAGCTACGCTGGTCTATCTTTTAAACTCTACAAAGGTCTACCAACTATTGAAGTGGACTGGGTCGTGGGACCAATTCCTGATGAAGATGAATTGGGAAAAGAGGTTTTTGTCCGTTATGTGACTGATTTGGAGAATAAAGGTGTTTTTTTCACGGACAGCAATGGACGGCAGACTATTAAGAGGATTCGGGATGTAAGAGCTACTTATAGTCCCGTGTTGGATACAGGAGAAGCTGGGATTGCAAGTAAGTTGAAATCAACTTTTGACGTATAAGGTGTCATACGGATCCTTCATGAACCCGTCAACAAAGCATTCTGTACATCAAACTAAGTAACTCTATGGTAAAATTATTGCTGGGAAACATTTTTTTTGGGGTGAAAAATCACGTTTTACGGTAGGACTCAAAGTATTGTGCTGATGGATGCATTGAATAGTACAGGGGTCGTGGAGGTATTTAAGCTAAAGTGCAGATAGCATTAAAAACTTGAATTAAAAATAAAAACTTTTGAAATAGTTGGAACTGACCCCCAATATCTCTATAACTAGAAGTTTCCCAGGTATGGTCCAGAACAAAAAAAAAATTACAATAACGGCGAGAACAAGGTGCCTTTTGGCTTCGTTACGGATATTTTTACACCCATTACTAATCTCAGAAGAGTAAGGCAGAGGTGTACGTAATACCACACCCACATTTCGCCAATAATGTTCAAGTCCCAAGTAATAGAGGGCGCGCCTATTGCATCAACCTCAAATACACTCATCCGTAAAAACCCAATAACACTTTGATCGACCAGGGAATCGAAAGCAGGACCTCATACTCAGCAGTTGCGCTTGGAAATGCACTAGACCAGTTATTATTTACGAAACAATAATCTCTTTTATCTCTCCAGGTAACTTCTACCCCGTGACATCAAAAATATACATCGAAGACTTGGAAAAAAACATAAGATTGTCAATTTTCACCGATAGGGCTCAGGGAGGGACCAGCCTTCTGAACGGACACGTAGATATGATGCTGCATCGAAGGATTTTTACCGACGACATCGGCATCAGAGCTTGGGTCAACGAAACGGAGTACGATAAGGGCTTAATAGTCCGGGGAAAACATCATCTATACATCTCAAAAGCGGATTACAGACCGAACAAAGTCTTTGAAAAGAAATTTGCGAAAGAATTAGAGTTGGCACCTACAGTTTTGACATCTATACATGAATCGTATTATAATATTTCTTATGCAGATTGGCTTAAAGAAAATAATCAATATTCTGCTTTGCAAGCGAGGTTGCCAGTTGGTGTACATATTTTGACGCTAGAAAAATGGAATGACAAATTCTTGATAAGACTAGAAAATTATTTAGAAAAATCAGACGTTGTACATACAGGGCATAAAAAAGTATTTATTCAAGAATTATTTAAAGATTTTAAAATCACTGCTGCTCAAGAAACTACTTTGGCTGCCAATATTTGGCTGCAAGACCATGTGCCTTTGCAATGGCAGTCTGACAAATTTGTGAACAATTTTAACGATGTTTTTGGGAACCATAGTAACTTAAAATTTAGTGCCGACCAAGGCGGTTTTAAACCTAAGGCTGTGTTTTATTTTGATCAAGGTATTGAGTTAAAACCACAAGAAATTAGGACGTTTGTTGTAAGTTATGAGAGAAGATAATTTAAGACTAGATTTTGCCCGCGGCTTCGCGCTTGGTCGGAAATTAAGTTTCTATCCCACGAAAACATATTACATATACCGGGATAAAAAAGTATCTCATTTAAGTAACCTAACACGAAGCGGGTGGCGGGGTCAGGCGTAGTTCACTCATTTCTCTCTCGCTTACTAGACACCGCCATCCCCTTCTAACCTAACCTGTCCGGAGTTGGGGTGACCATCCAGGCAGCTGTTAATGATTTCTGACAGACCGTCAGTAACTTGCTAAAAATATGCATTCGCAACATGCAATATTTATTTTATTCTTATACAGGGTGTAAACTAAGTAACTTTACGCAAATAATATTGCTGGGAAATCTTTTTTTTGGGGTGAAAAATTACATTTTACGGTAGGACTCAATGTATCGCACTCAAAACAGTGTGCTGATGGATAGATTGAATAGTACGGGGGTCGTGGAGGTGTTTAAAGTGAAAATATTACATTAGAAAAATGAATTTAAAAAAAAACATGTCAAAAAGTTGGAACTGTGACCCCCTATATCTCCGTAACTAGAAGCTTCCCAGGTATGGTCTAGAACAAAAAAATGATCGCACTGACGGGGAAAACAAAAACCTTTCTGCTTCGTTAAGGGTCTATTTACACCCTTTATTTAAGCCGTTGTACAGTTCACATTGTAATGTAAAGTTAGTTGTATTAACAAGTTAAGTTGTTTTAAATATAGTTGTTGCTCCAGTAACCTATTTTTTTTTCACTATCTTCCTTGAGGATCTCGTGGCTAAATAATAACAGCCGCTCGGGTCAATCTTTAGGTTAAGCCGTGCTTGCCTAGGTCGGTCTGTGGATGGGTGACCGCCCATTACATACAGAGTTTCCTCCGTGCCTCGGAAAGCACGTTAAGCTGTTGGTCCCGGCTGTCATTTGTAGATCTTTGACAGTCGTTACAGGTAGTCAGTGGCCCGAAAGTCTGACAACCAGTCTTAATAACCCCCGTATTCGGTATTATCCAGTACTAACGGGGTTGTGGAGGTCAGATAAGCAGTCGCTCCGTATAAGTTACTAGTATTCAGCTGAATCCGGTAAGACTGGAAGCTGACCCCAACATAGTTGAGAAAATGCTAGACAGATGATGATGGTACACTAATAAAACAAACGAATTTAAATAAAAAATATAAAATTATTTATTTGGTTCATCATTTTTTACATCACACAAAATATATGAACATTAATACTATCTATAAACACATATAAACAATTACCAAAAAACAAATCACCCTATTTTATTATTAGTTCATTAATTTTATGACGACTTTCTATTTGACACATTATGTCAAATGCTGTCATTTCATGTTTAATTTACGTCCGATTTTTTTATCTAAAAATCAGTCATCTTTAATTCGTTCCAATAAGGTGGTTCAGGTAAAATAAATGTGGAATGACATAGATGTGACAAACAAGCGCGTACCCTGTACGCCAACGACACAAATATGTGACAAAAACTGCGGTGCACTACAACACGAAATAAACAATAGGGTATTTGCGTGAAAAAATCTATTTAGTCTGTCAGTTAGATTAACAAAAAATATTGGACACGTATTTTTTCTTTTGTCATGTACCTAAGCGAAAAATGACCACGATACAGCGCGTTGAAATCTCGCGTGACGTCACAATTTCTGTTACTTTTTACTGTCCAGTGACGTCACAAGCCCCCTCTCTTGAACTTTGATGCGCAGATCGTCGTCATTTTTATGTGACGAAAGAAAAAATACGTGTCCAATATTTTTCTCCCGTTATGTACGGAATGTACTCACGAAGATTACCCCCTACATACAAAACTTACAAACAAATTGTACATCTTTATAATATATAGATATACAAGGTGCAGTTTTGCATCCTCGTCAAAATTCAGGTGTCACAAAATACATAAATAATCGCTGCTATTTTAAATTGTTTAAATTTGACAGTATTTCAGAATAACACGAATACTTTCGTGTTTACATTACAACAAAAAAAACAGAATCACCCATCGCGCGATATATCGCTGTGTGCGTGAGTGTCGACGTTCAGTGCGAGACGCCGCACCGCCGCCGCTGTCCACACTTACCGATTTCCGTAAATAAGAAAAAAAAGATACCTACCCATTTTATTATAGATTCGGGTCGAGAATCATTAGCATAGATACCTCCTTGAATTTGACTAGGATGCAAAACTACACATTGTAGATTAAGCACAAATGAGTAAAAAATATGCTCTCGTGTTTGTACTATCAATAAAATGATATGTATTTTTCTATCAATATTTTATCAAATAATTGGTATTGGCTCTCTGTATGTATTTGTAATAAATAATATTATTCCCCAACTTTTACAATTATCCCAGACTCAGAGATGTCACTTAATTATAAATATCAATCATTAACTTTAATTGGCGAGCAAATAATAACATCACGCCTAATCCCCGAAGGGTTAGGCAGATGCGTACCTAATAGTACACCCACATTTCGCCACTTATATTTTAAGTCCCGCGTAATAGATGGCGAGCCTAATGCCATCAACCGGGCACTAAGAGTCCGTGGCTGCCACTGAGAAATTCCTGATGGAAAAACCCAATAATACTTGAATGAACCGAATCTAGGACCTCACAACTTACAAGAGACAGTTAATGGCTGATTTTTCTGAAGTGACATCTTAGAGTACAACAGACAAAATTACTGAGTAATTGTAGTTTTTTGTACTTGATCTTGTTTCCTGTCAAAACACGCTATGAACGTCCTGATCTGTTTCGAATTGATTTTAATACTCAAATCTTTTTCAACTAATTTGACTTTTTCTTCCGTATTTTCATAAGTACCCTCTTTTTTCCAAGTCCACTGTTCGTATTCGTCAACAAACATGTTAGCTGACAGCATAGTTTCTTTCAAACACTTAATTTCAATATTTTTGAATAAATCTTTCAAATTGACTTCAACAGGCGAATTTTTGTCTTCTAAGTAATTCTCGAATCTGATCAACAGTTTAGAGTCCCACGGTTCTAAAGTCAACAAATGAATTCCTTTCGGCAAATCTTTGTCTAACCAACTGAATTCATTTTGTAATTTTAACCAATCATCATATTTTATATTTGTCGCATCTGAGAATAGGACTGTCGGACTTAAATGCATGCCTAGAACGTTTCTTTTTATCATATCTTTATCTTTTCCAATAATAATTCTATGTTTCCCTCTCGCTACCAAACCAAATTCATTAGCAGTTTCGTTTAATGGTTCTCCTACCCCAAAAGCATCGTCACATAGAAGTCTTCTATGCAACATTAGTTCGACTTCACCTTCAACGAGTGAAGTTCCACCTTCAGACCGATCAGTTAAAACAGTCACCCTTATATCTTCATTTTCAATATATATCTCGTTGGTGACCGGGTAATAGTTCCCGGGGATCGGTTCAGCTAACGACAAATTCCATTGCGGTCTGAAATCTAGTTTCCTTTTCAACATTTGTCTTCCATTGGAGTCAGTATAAAACTCACCATTGTTTATTATATTCGTTTCGTATTTTATCACATATTCTTTTCCAGTCTCATCGTCTATGGGAATAGGTCCTACAATCCACTCCGTTTCAATAAAATTAAGACCATCATATAATTTCGCGCTTATAAATCCACCAGGACTTAAATTCACGCGGAATTCTTTGACCAGATCGCCGTTGATGAATTCGGTTTTTTGTGTGGCCAGTTTGGTGAGGTTGTCGGTGACTGGTCTGAAGATGTAAGCGCCTGATGCCCTGTGGTTGGCGTCGTGGTTGTCGCCGCAGGTTCCTGTGTAGTAGTACATGTTGATGGACAGGTTGAGGTGGGAGTGGTCGGGGAACGTCACCTCGCGGATGAAGCCGGTAGCTTTGTTTGCGTTTAGTTTGTAGAACTGGAAAGATAAAGAGAATTTGAATATTGTGAATTGCCTGAAAGACAAGAAGGTATAATGTCCCCACTGTTGGGACACGTAACGTCCACGGACGTTCCGTTTCCGTCCCGCAATGTGTCTGCGGGATGCTAATTGTTCCGCTTTATGGTAAATCTGGCTTAGGTTTGAAAGAAACCCCATTCAAATGAAGTACGGGCGGCGCGTTGCGTACGTGCAACGGTGTCGGGCGCGGAGACAATAACAGTTTTTAAGAATAAAAAAATTGCTCAAATGTGCCCAATCTCGAGACAAGTACTCCTTCAAAGAGAAACTAATTAATTGAGCAAAGTGCTTTACTTACAGAATTGTGTTTTAAAAAGAATGTGATGATTACTTTGAAATAGCGAAGAATTTATTTTGTTTTGTTTCAAATTTTAAATAAAACTGTCAAAAAATGATTACAATTGTTTTTCTCTCGTTTCTGTAAATTATAAATATAAAAACGACTAGCTTTTTATCATAAGAACGTTATTGTTGTTTTCCTCGGGAACAGTACTTTTTTTGGATGAAAGGTACCCTATGTCCGTTTCTGTACATCTGACAGCATATATGCAAAATTTCAGGACGATCGGTCCAGTGTTTTAGGCGTGAAAAGGTAACAAACAAACAAACTTACTTTCGCATGTACAATGTTAGTGAGGATTTGCATCAAATCATCTATAAAAGTGTGAAAGAAAGACTAAACATACACCGTGACTTTTTAGTCGTCTTACAAAGGTGGTCCACTCAATATTCCCGACATAAAATAGCTCCAGACGTGATTTTTTTTTAACGTAAAATAAATAAAAATAAATAATACAGTAGAATAAAATTATAAAACACTAGCTTATGCCCGCGGCTTCGCCCGCATGGAGTTCGGTAATGTCCCTCGGGATCGCACTATCGGGATAAAAAGTATCCTATATGTTATTCTGATATATAAGCTATATTACTGCCAAGTTTCATCAAAATCCATCCAGTAGTTTTAGCGTGAAAGAGTAACAAACATCCACACATACATACTCACAAACTTTCACATTTATAATATTAGTAGGATAGTAGGATTCTATTAATGATGTTTTCGTGACAAACGGGAGAACATACCTACCCAGCGCACGAGTAGAGTAGATCATCGCTCGCTACAGGGTGTTTTAACTACGTCATGCGTCATAATATTGAATAATATTTTTATTTTTAAAGTATTACAATTTCAAAAATACCAATTATTTTTTATTGAATGTTTAGTAGTCATTGGATACATGAAGTGGGCTGCCGTTGTAAGACGACTAAAAAGTCACGGTGTATAAATTTATTTGACTCCACTCACCTGATTCCCAATAACAACGTCATCATCATGTTTCTCCACCGTCTTAGGATCATCAGACAGCATCCTCAGCTCATCCATACTCAACTTCGGATAAAGAATCATCCGATCGACTTTCTTATCCTTCTTCTTCCTACTCTGTCTTAAATACTTCTCCAGTTCCAACACCTCTTCATCATTCTTCCCGTCTTTGAGGATATCCAGGTTAGTTTCTCTATCGTCGAGGTTGAGTATGTCTTCGGAGTAGACGGGAGCATATGGTATCGTTTGTATTTTAGATAATATATCTTTGGTATCTTTATCTTTTATTCTGTCGTCCAATCTATTTATAATAGGCTCTTTTAAAGGGTCCCAGTAGTTGTTATTATGAGCATAAAACTCATAGTCGCTTTTCTTCAAATTTCTTCTCAGTCGTGTTGGTAATTTTTGTATGTATAGACTTTTGTATGAGAGAGGTTTCAAATCGGTTATAAAGACTATTTCTTGGGTCGCTGTGGAGGTCCGTGTCGGTATCGTTATCACTCTTTTTGGTATCGGTACCATTTGTGTTTTGATTTTTGCTCCTGTAAAAAAAAATGTTTTGAAATGTACAATCTTAAATTAAATTAGATTTAGGAACTCCCCAAAAAAAACTGATATTTCAAGTAACTTAAATGCATGCGATTCAGTACATCATCCTGAGCCCCCCACGTCGAAATTTTTCATAAAAATCTACTGTTTCCTATACCTACACGGTCAAAATGTATGGAGCAGTTGATTTTTTTTAAATAACTGATGAAAAATTTCGATGGGCTCAGTATGATGTACTGAATACGAGCGGAGTTTTGCTGGCTAATTCAATTTGACCCTGTTTACTACGATGTGGCTATTATATGGAGACAAATATTTTTATCAAAACAATATCACGAAAATCAGTGATACCGATACTTTTGCGGTAAAATCTCGGTATTACATTGTGATATCGGTAGTTTTGTACCGGTATCAATATTAGTCACCCGTTTAAAAAAATCCTAGATTTTGTATATAACTTAAAGATCACGCCTGTAATCCCCGAAGGGTTAGTCAGAGGTGTACCTAATGGCACAACCACAGTTCTGTAAAGGGGGCGAGCCTATTGCCATCAACCGGGCACAGATCGAGACTCCGTGGTTGCTACTGAGAAATTCCTGATGGAAAAACCTAATAACGCTTTGCCCGACCCGGGAATCGGACCCAGGGACCTCTTGTTCAGCGCTTGCGACCGCTAGACCAACGAGGCAGTTACTTTGTATGTGTTAGATTAAAGTTAGAACTTACCATCAGAACCATATACTTCAAACGAGCCGTCACCAACCGGTATCCTGATTGGTTCTTTCACAGTCCAACCCAATGGATTGTAGATAGTTATCTGAAAATTGACATATCACAATATTATCTACCTGCAATTAGGTATTTAAAAGTATCGATATCAGAGGCCCTAACAAGATTGCGCGAAATAAACGTAACGTAAATACGTAACGATATTAAGATCAAAAATACTCGTTTCACAGATAATATTTACATAATTTAAAGAATTAATACGTATATATGGATGATACTGATTGGGGTTGCTGCAAACAATTAACTAAAATTCTAGAGCATAATTGTATTTTCGACTAAAAAAATCGAAGTAATTACGTTGAAGTAGTGATAGACTTCATTCGATACTTTTTAAGCACTACTCAAAAATTAACAGTAATAATAAAAAAAATTAAAACGTACCAAATACTATTAAAGTTTTTTTTTATAACAAAAGTTTTATTTTATTTTGGAAAAGTCAAAAATGTTTTAGATTGACATAAGTTATGGTCAATCCTGATGGAACTCGTAGGAATAGGAAACGCTTTGAAAACGATTGCCTGTTGTTTTTATGCCATATTTTGCCTTCAACCCAAGCTCCGACGCACAATACCACGTATTTAATACATTATCGGTACTTAGAAAAAACAGCAGCTGCACCATACATTTTGACGTGTAAATATTGCAGTTTTGTAGGAAGCAGGAGATTAAAAAAAAAAACCGATGAAAAATTTCAGTCGGTTCTGAATGATGTACTGAATACATGGTGACCGTGAGCGTCGGTGTCCCTTCCATCCTGTATACATAAATTCGTTAATACTTACAACAAACTTGTCGCTGTTCTCAGAAATATGGCAGCTCGACTCGTTGAGGTGACATCTTTGGAAGTCAAACAGCGGCGGCTTCGTCGCATCCTTTAATGTCATTTTACTGAAAATAATGATAATTACTATTAAGATTAACACTGCACAAATTATTGATGTTGCTCAAAAAGCCACTAAGATGAAGTGGGACTGGACTGGCTATGTCTACCGTATGCCCGACAATGTGACTGTGGGTAGAATAACCACGATTCGGAGCCTTGACACAGCCAAAAGGCGTCGCGGCAGACCTCGCAGGAGATGGCGGGACGAGCTGGCCAGAACCAACGACCAGTGGTCCACATTGGATCGAAGGATTTGGAAGTCATGGGGGGAGGTCTTTGCCCAGCAGTGGGACAACACAGGCTAGCAGTAACTATTAAGATGGTACTTTGCTGAGGATGGAGGATTTTTCAATCAATTCAACAAATGGGAATTCTTAGTTTGATCCTTTATGTGTATAAACGAATTTTCTTTCCAAGTCAGAGGCCCATGGGCGGCATAAAAATCTGACACCAGGTTAGGTACTAACCACACGATAAAGAAAGAAGCTAGTAGCCCTTTGTAGACCTAACAGCAAATTCGTGTACTTACTTGAGCGCCTGTTTAGCGATGATAAGCGCGTCATCCAGGGCCTGGTTGAGCAGGCGCTCGTAGTCGTGCGTCACGTGCTGCTTCTCCGTGCCCGTGATGGCGTCGTGATGCTGCATCACTCCTGGAAAACAAAGATATAAATAAAATAAAGGTTGTAACAAGACTCTTAACGAAGCCGAAAGGCTTCGTTAAGAGTCTTGTTCTCCCCGTTTTCATGTTGTTCTGTACCATACCTGGGAACCTTCTAGTTACGGAGATATTGAGGGTCAAAGTTTCAACTTTTTCACAAGTTTTTTTAAAATACTAGTTTTTAATTATATAACTCAACGCATCCATCAGCACAATGTTTTGAGTGCGTCAGATTGAGTACTACCGTAAAACGTGTTTCGTTTCTCAGCAAATATTTTTGCGTGTAGTTAGTTTAATGTACAGAATGCTTGGTTGACAGCTTCGTGAAGGGTCCGTTTACACCTTGTATACTGTTGATATCGGCAGACTGGCTGCATAATCCGACCTTGGTTGCCTTACACGACACCTTCTAGTAGACCCACATAAGATTCCCTTCAAATAATCATATTTAAAGTATTGAAGGTAGGTCGTTTTACTTACCCATAGCACTTTTCAGTTCATCCAACACAAATTGATTGTGTTTCTCCAGGTCAGCTAGTACTTGCAACTGCTTTACCACCTGGAAATATTAAAAAAACTTGGTTATTCCAATGCTCATTTTCGTTAACATTGGCGCCGGGGTAGCCGGCAAAATTTATTTTTTCTTAAGTTTTTTGCAACTTGCAGGTCAGGTTGTATGTCGAACAAATATGATTCGCGACCGTAACAGGTATGTATTTACAGAATTTTAATCATTAAAATCATCAATACAACACTTTAAGTTCATGTAGTCCCATTGAATGACTGTTTCATGAAAAAGTCCACCTTAATGTCATCATCTGCCTGCCTTTTCCCAACTATATTGGGGTCCGCTTACAGTCTAACCGGATGCAGCTGAATACCAGTATTTTACATGGAGCGACTGCCTATCTGACCTCCACAACCCAGTTAGGGACCATCCATTAATCACGTGATGTTTTTTTTGGCATTTTTGACCCCCCCTCCCCCTTGGTGATACGTGGTGAGGTTTAAGACTACCCCTCCCCCCTCCCCCCTATATCACGTGTATTTTTTCGTACCTGCAAAGAATCTATTTTTTTATTTATAAAAAAATACTGGTATAAGTATCATCTAGTTTTATTATAGAAAATTAAAGACTACTATAATAAACGTTCAGAGGTAGAAAGAAAGGTTGCAGTTTGTTTTTGACTGACATAAAAATAATGAAAGAAATGCGAAAAAGTTTTTTGTACTAGTACATGAACATTATTTAATGTACAATATTTTCGGACCACGGATTAGCAAGACTTTCTTCAACACCTTAACAACAGCATTTTGTACGCGTTTGACTAAAAATAAATACATGTAACGCCGCTTTTCGGTTGAGTTTCGCGCGCTTGCCGAAAAAATAAGTACACGTGATATAATACTTTACCCCCCCTCCCCCCTGGTGATATTTCGTGATTTTTTATGGACCCCTCCCCCCCCTTTCGAGCCTCACATGATTAATGGACAGCCCCTTAGTACTCGGTAATACAATACCTCTTAGTAAGACTGATTGTCAGACTTTTTGGGCCACTGACTACATAACGACTGTCAAAATACAGCTTTATAAAATAACACAGGATCTCCATCTATGATAACACTATGCCGTTCTGGGAATCAAATCCAGGACCTCATGCTCAGCAGTCGCGCTTCCGACCACTAGACCAAGGAGGCTGTCAAAACTCCTGTGAATGTGTGATATTTGAGTTGTTTTTTTTGCAAATAAAACGTACCTGTAAATAATTGTTCCCCTCTCTCTCAAAGTACTTTGTAGTAGGTCTAGAAGTGAAATAGCCAGTCCAGTAGGCTTTGGGGTCACTGGCGTACGGGAAGAAATCGTCCTGTTTCGTAGGCAGTGTCGGGCTGAAAACAATGTGTTATTGTTAATACCGGGAGTAGTATCGGTAAAAATGTGGTATCGGTATTAAAAATACCAGGTATTTACCGGCATAGATTTATTACCGGTATTAGATATACTTTACGGTCCAGTAACGGTACAATAAATTACCCTTAGGTATAATTCAAAGTAAGAACTAAAATGAAAGCTTCACTAACGGTGACGGATGGTCACGTCTAAAATAATAAAAAATTACTTGAATCCTTTTGTTTTTTTTTCTCGTTCATTAATATATTATTTAAGTTTCGGGAAAATATAAATGGCTTTATACACGAACATTAATTTAAATAGTAAAAAAAAACCGGCCAAGTGCGAATCGGACTCGCGCATGAAGGGTTCCGTACTATCGTAATAGGGGAACCCCCTTAAATTGTTACAGCAGCAACGGAAATACACATTCTGTGAAAATTACAACTGTCAACCTATTACGGATCATGAGATTCCGCCCGCTGACAGACAGACGGACGGACGGACAGCGGAGGCTTAGTAATAGGGTCCCGTTGGTTACTTTTCGGGTACGGAACCCTGAAATTTACGCAAAATAACTAAAATAATATACTTACTTAGAATCTTTGATGGATTTCAGGTAACAATTTGGTGTCGAATAAAACAAAGTTACATTCAGACCATCCTTAGCCGCTTTCAAGTTACCGTATCTGAAATTATAAATACATTACTAGTCAAAAATTAACAAATATAGGTATTTCCCATATTTACACTATATCATCATTATTACAGTTCGCGTCACGTAAAAAGAACGCTGATCGCTCAAATAAACTTTCTCAATTTTTGTTATTCTAGCCTTTTCCAAAGTACAAAGTAGCTAGTGAAGTACCTATTACGATTCTACAACGAAACAACTATACTTATATTATAAAACAATAGCTTAGTACTTTAGGACGCGACTGTATAAAGTGCGCAAACACATCCCCTCCACTGTCGCTCAGCGTTTTTTTTACATGACGGGACTTATACTGTGCGTTCCCACTGGCGAAATATCCAAACATGTTGAAATATCTATTTTTTTATTTGTCTCTCTCTCTTTTCTTAAGGTGGAACCGCCAGGGTGGCAATTGAATTTTTTGCTAATTTGCAGATCGCAATTCGTATTTTAATCAACATACAACCTGACAATTGCAAAACGCAGAAAATTCGAATGTCGCGGGCTACCCTGCCGCATCCCTCTTAATTGAAATGTTTTATCTCATCAGACAATATATTTTTATATGAATAATTAATGGAAACACACAGATAAATTCTTAGTGATACGTGCACGCACATGCAAAAAAAAACGGGACATAAATTAACAAGCAGCGTTGCAAGCAGTTTTGTTACCGGTATTTTGGTACCGATATTTTTCATACCGGTATCCTTCTAAAGAGCTCTCCACTTCTGAACTAAATTAATAATTAATAGAACCACAGCACCAGCTATTCCCAAATAAAGAAAAGAAGTAGAAGAACAAAAGATTTTTTGCAAAAAAAAATACTAACTTCCAAAAAAAACATTAAAAAGTAGAAAATAACTTTACTTTCGGAAGTCGGTGACCTTTATTTGTTTCATTCACTTTTTTGCCACCAACTACTCAGCCTTTTCCCAAATATGTTAGGTTCCACTTCCAGTCTAACTGTGTGCAGCTGAATACCAGTATTTTACATGGAGCGACTGCCTATCTGACCTACGAAGGTTAGATAGGTAGTCGCTCAATGTCATGGAGTTTCTTGCCCGTTCTTCTCCATAGAGATCTTCGCTTTGGGAGACTATAGTACTTTCACAGTTATTATGCCTTATGACTAGCTTCATTTTATTGTTGTTTTTGTGTCTACAATTCAAAAGTGCCTATAACTGGCTAACTTAAAATAAAGGCTTTGATTTTCATTTTCATTTTAATGGTTAATCCGACTATACCAACACCATGAGCTATGAAAAAATACTCACTTGATCAATTTATCAAGATTTATATACCACATAGCGGCGTCCTGGTACGTGAAGTCACCGCCCATAGTTATAACAACATTGTTACTTCTATAGTAGCGCGCTTGATTCTTTACGTAATCTAAAAACACAGCTATCTGTAAACAAATGATCAAAAATATCACGGATGTAGCCCCGACAGAGGAAGAGGTTTAAGTAAACTGTTTCGCCAGTTATGTTTAAGTGTCCTGTATGTAGTAGGGAGCGACCTTATTGCCATCAACTGGACTGCTTCTGAGAAAATCCAGATGGAAAAATCTTGTAGTTTCAGTTTAATAGGAATCGTTTTGCATAGTCCAGTAACTTTAGAAGAAATGTGGTATCAATGCTAGTCTTGAGGTGTTTTGGGTACAATAAAGGGTGTAACAAGACCCTTAACGAAGCCTAAAAGCATTTGTTCTCCCCGTCATTGCGATATTTTTTTTGTTCTAGACCATACCTGGGAACCTTCTAGTTACAGAGATATTCGGGGTCAAAGTTCCAAATTTTTCAATTTTTTTTTTAAATATATATTTTTAATGTAAGATTTTTACTTTAAACACCTCCACGACCCCCGCACTATTCAATCCATCCATCAGCATTATGTTTTGAGTGCGTTATATTGAGTCCTACCGTAAAACATGATTTTTCACCCCAAAAAGAAAAGTTTCCCAGCAATAAATTTTACGTACAGTTACTTAGTTTTATGTACATAATGCTTGGTTGACGGCTTCATGAAGTGTCCGTTTACACTCTGTATAGAAATGAAAGACTGTGTGATGGATGATATGGCAAGAAAGGAGGTATCTCATGAGATGACGAGTAATAGAGAAGTATGGAAGACGACATGCTGCGCCGACCCCAGACAAATTGGGATAAGGGCAGGGGAATGCTGATGATGATGACGACTAGCTCACTGTGGGTAGCCTTACTAATTGTGTCCTAAAAGTTATGAATCATTTCATGTATTACTTGGTAAGAAAGGATGTTTTTAAAAAAACAAGGTGTAAACGGACCCTTCACGAAGCCGTCAACCAAGCATTATGTACATCAAACCAAGTAAGTTTACGCAAAAATTATTGCTGGGGAACGACATTTTTTTTGGGAGTAAAAATCACGTTTTACGGTAGGACTCAATGTAACGCACTCAAAACATTGGGCAAAAAAAAAATAGTAGTAATATCTTGCATTAAAAACATGTTTATAAAAAATTTGGAACTTTGACCCGTTTGAACAAAAAAATTATCGCAATGACGGGGAGAACAAGCGCCTTTTGGCTTCGTTAAGGGTCTTGTTACACCCTTTATTCTTAATAGCTGGTATCATCATCTGTCTAACATTTTCCCAACTACGTTTTCGTCGGCTTCCAGTCTAACCGGATGCAGCTGAATACCAGTATTGTACATGGAGCGACTGCCTATCTGACCTACACAACCCAGTTACTACAGGGTATTACGATACCCCTTGGTAAGACTGTTTGTCAGATTTTCGCGCCACTAACTGTCAAAGTTCTACAAATGACAGCCGAGACCAACGGCTTAACGTGCTTTCCGAGGCACGGAGGAAACTCGGACTTAATTGCTGGTATGTGGAATACAAATCTTGACAAACTATTGAGATGTAATACAAATTAAATAAAACATATTCTAGATAAATTATTTAGTTTTTTTGCAAATTAATATTTTTTATAACAGGCAACACAAAGCATAGCAAGCAAATTAACTTAAAGCACATTCACGTTAACAAAACATGCAACACAGATATAATCTGTGACTCCCAGGTGACGTTGGTTTGAGTTCAAAACCATAACTTTTCAAGGAATCATCTACTCTACATGTTAATTTATTTTAAGATCACTTATGATCATTCACCTATTGATCAAACGATATTATATATTTTTAGTATATTTTAAATGACGATCTTTTAATTATACGTTTTTAAACAAACATTGTCACTAATACTATATTTAAAATCAAGAGCGTTCATCCAAAAAGTTGGCAACGTCGCAAATAGCTGTCAAATATTTATCTGTTTTAATTAATTTGGCAATATTACTGTATCGGAATAAGAAATATGGCTAACAAGTGAACTAGAATATTAATAATGAATTGCAATTAAAACACTGAATTTGATGTTGTAACCGTTTTAGGTGTAAAAAAGGCATTTGGAAAGTTTCCAAATACATTTTTTACATCTAAAACTAAATATTCGGTGTTACGATTTTAATTATTGCATTTCATAATCAATATTTAGTACCTAAGCAACGAATTATTGTCAGCCCTACGCTGTCCCCCCATATCTAAGTACAAATGCTGTAACATGATAATATTGTAAAACCAAATGATTTGAAAAGAGTAACCATGGAGTTTCTTGCCGGTTCTTCTCCATAGGATACGACCAACGCGAACCGTGCACCTTTTTGTCGACGTTTTATAAGTGCCCATCTAGGCCTATGTGAAATAAAATATTTTGATTTTGATGTTAGCAGTTAGCATGCATTTAAACAAACATGCAGACTCACTCAATAAGTTTGTCTAGATTCATGAACCACATCGCAGCATCCTGATAATGAAAATCTTCTCCCATTGTTATCAGAATATTGTTACTTCTGTACACCTGAGATATGTTCGCACAGATCTCCAGAAACGTCTTAATCTTTAACAAGAGGAAGCATTATTTATAATCTAAATCTCAAATGACCATATTTAATTTAACTTATTTTTATTATAAAGAGTGTAAAAAGATCCTTAACGAAGCCGAAAGGCACTTGTTCTCCCCGTCATTAAGATTTTGTTTTTGTTCTGGACCATACCTGGGAACCTTCTAGTTACGGAGTTATTGGAGGTCAAAGTTCCAATTTTTTCACAAGTTTTTCTTTAAATACTACTTTTTAAGGTTTTATCTTTACTTTAATTTCCTCCTTAACCCGTTTACTATTCAAAGCATCCATCAGCACCAAGTTTTGAGTGCGTTACATTGAGTGTTACGGTAAAACGTGATTTTTCACTCCCAAAAAAATGTCGTTTCCCAGCAATTGTTTTTGCGTAAAGTTACTTAGTTTGTTGTACAGAATGCTTGGCTGACGGCTTCGTGAAGGGTCCGTTTACACTCTGTATTTTTAAAATTTGTTTGTGGACATTTTACATTTAATTTGACATGGATAAGTATTGCATTATTTTAATTTTTATAGATTATTTTGATGTTAAATTTAGGTGTTGTGATTTGTCTTTGATTATTTAATTACTAACAAAATTATGGATTGTTGTGTCTGAAGAAAATAAATTGAATTGAATTGAATTATTTTAACAGCTACTGTGTCTGTGATTTCAAGTCATCATCTGCCTGCCTTTTCCCAACTATGTTGGGGTCGGCTTCCAGTCTAACCGGATGCAGCTGAATACCAGTATGTTACATGGAGCGACCTCCACAGCACGGTTTCTAGGTAACACGATACAACGCAGTACGACTACATAATTTTATGTGGTTATATGTATTAACAGACATGTACATAATGTGATATTTTAAAAATAATTAATGCTCTTTTAAAATACAATTACGTTTCAAACTGCAATCTGTTATTGGCTGAGCCTAAATATCGGGTGACAGGTAATTAGTGACCGATACTTAAACACGTGATTGTACTCATGATAACAAACAACTTTCCCAAAGAAACATTTTTTTTAAACTCGTTCACTCTTATCACAATAACACAACAGTCGTATGAAATTCGCGCGCACGCGCCTGTAACCTATCAGCTGTTAGCCGCGTGACGCTGTTCTGTCTCTTTTCTTTGGGAAAGTTGTTTGTTATCATGAGTACAATCACGTGTTTAAGTATCGGTAACTAATTACCAGGCACCCTATATAACCTAATATTTTTACAACAGCACTATTAATTTGAATTTATTAAAAGTGGTGTGAAGTAAGCAACCAAGCATTGTTATTTACAATTAATCCAATTTTAGGTATAGTCACCCAACTGTTTTTTTTTTGTTTTTGTCAACATTAAATTATTGAGAAATAAGTTACTAAAGTCGAACTAAATAAACAAAATAAAAAAAACATATACACAGTATTGGACGTTTTTTTTTTTAAATCCGTCTTATGTTTGTGCTGAAATTTTATAAAAGGATAAAAGTAGTTTAACTTTCCAAGTAAGTATTATATTAACTATTTATCTTCTTTTCTGGAGATTATTTAATTTTTTTTTTTGCATTTTTGTTTCTTTTTATTTAAATTACGAGTAAAAATTAAACTTAATCCAAAAAAATATATAGAAACTTCTCCATTATTAATGTTACAGTCAAAACTGTTAATCGGTCAAAACTACTTTTGACTGGTATCAGTCAAAATCCTTATTATGTTAAAATGCGGTTTCTCCATTTAAAATATGTTGTTTCAGAACGTTGTAATTACCTAGTCCTAGAATTACTACAACATAATGTTTTGTAAAGGGTCACAAAAAAACGAGTGTGCTTATGACCACACGACTGAAGTGAAACTTCTGAAAATTGCTTAGATATACGGAACGTATTTGGCTATGAGAGGAAACGAGAAAGAAAATGTGCGCGCGCACTGCTGTCTCTTGCTTATATCCCCCACTCAATTCCCGTTCGCCTCGCCCGATCACACTTTTCGTAACGCTTACGTCACGCGTTCGCCAGCTTACTCCCCAAGTCAAGCGTGCGTAAATAAGTTCCACTTCAAAAAAACCTGCCAACCTTTTAAGTTTTTAAATAAATGTTAGTTATTGTTAAAATAGTCTTCACCGGTCAAAAGTAGTTTTGACTGTGCCATTAACACCAATGCGAGCATAGCTTTAAAAACACAAATATCACAAACACACTTATTATTTCACACACAAACAATAAACATGCACACACACACACAAACTCACTTACTCAATTAGTTTATCTAGGTTGCTGAACCACATGCCAGCATCCTGGTAGTTGAAATCGTCTCCCATCGTCACTAATATGTTGTTGGAGCGATATCTCGTAGACATATTTCGAGATATTTCGAGGAAATTGTTTACCTATGCAGATAGTACATTTTGATATAAGTGGGGAAACTTTTTGCAGTTCTCGACTCCATAACACCCTCGCCTGCAGCTCGGTTGTTATTCCGCCTCGAATGCAATACCAAATTCTGCACGCGTATCAAACAACGTTTTTCAATACTCTTTCGCAGAAATAAAATATTAGAACGGAAAGTATTTTTGTCAGGAATTATTAGGAAACTATGGTTTGATTTCCTTTTTCCGCGCTTTGCTGTCGCCAGTTCATAAAAGTAAATGTTTGTTTTAAATAATCATGTTTATTTATGATACTCTATTTATAAACACAATTTAAATATTCAAAAAATATTTACGCCGTAAAGACGCATACCTCTTTGCCGAGATTTAAAAAAAAAATCACCGCCGTCTATAGTCATTGAACTCGTTCGGACTTAGTATAAATTTATGAAAAACAATTAAAATCCACGCGTGTGAAATACATTGCATGTTGAACCTTATGCGATAAGAACCAGTTTTCGAGAAAATGTATTGAAAAACAATTGTTATTACTCTTGCATTTTCCAAAAGAGTAGATTGTTCAATCAAGGAAGCATAATTCCTTTGTGTCTACAAGAAATAAAGAATAAAGAAAGCCTACACAAGTAATAATCGCTTTAAACATTTTGACCGCCATAGTCACATATAAGGTCTCATTAAAAAAGATGGACAAACTTTTAGAAATCATTCAGACCACCAAAATAAGAAAAAAATAAAAAAAAAATATTAAGAAAAACGCATTAGATACTCACTAGAAAAAAATCAGCTAACGAAAATATACTAAAATGTTAGTCAAATGAAAGTTACTATGGTTACATACAGAATGATATTATTATAACTGACTGGGTACCTACTTACGAGAATGCACGCGGCGGGGCGCGAGTGCAAGTACCTGTGTTATTTGTCCATCTATTTTAATGGGACCTTATGTACGTGAGTTTACGTGACAAGCACGCGCGTGCCCTGTACGCCAAACGACACAAATATGTGACAAAATGGTAGGTTTTTGATGAGTTATGTCAATCCAAAATAATTTTTGGCTTCCCATCCTCGTTTTGGATCGCTCATAGAATGACACTCAGGTTGCTATTGATAATTTCCTATTGAAATCACCCCTTCGGGAAATGAACCCGGAACCAAGCTATCGCGTTTGCGACCACTAAAGTAACGTTTAATTTATTTATTTATTTAAACGTCATGTACAAAAGTGGTACATAGGCGGACTTAATGCCACAAGGCATTCTCTACCAGTCAACCTTTGGGTCAAATAGGACAGCATTCTGATAGAGTACAAAAAAATAAAATAAGAAAAATACCATTTTGTTAATATAAATTGATATACATAAATAGGTACATACTAATACACATACTAATTATCTAATAATTTAATCTAAGTTACGTAAGTATAACGACCTGATTGGCACAGTGGCTAAGCAATTGGACTGCTGCGCTAGGAGTCGCAGGTTCGATTCACGCACGAGACAAAAAAATGTGTGATCCGCAGCTGTTTGTCCCGAGTCTGGGTGTTTGTGTATGTGATATTTCTCAGTAGCAGCCACGGAGTTTTGCGCCCGGTTGATGGCAGTAGGCTCGCCCCCTATTACATGGGAGTTAAACATAACTGGCGAAATGTGGGTGTACTATTAGGTACACCTCTACCTAAGCCTTCGGGGATTACAGGTGCGATGTTATGTTATGTCTTGCCCAGCAGTGGGACAGCAATAGGCTTGTATTATAATTATTATTTTATTTTTATTATTGGTGAAGCAAATAAGAAGTTGAAGAAACATCGTGTACATAGGGTGACTAGTAATTAGTGACCGATACTTAAACACGTGATTGTACTCATGATAACAAACAACTTTCCCAAAGAAACTTTTTTTTTAAACTCGTTCACATTTATCACAATAACACAACAGCCGTATGAAACTCCCACTGTACTCTGCCTACCCGCTGTTGCACGGTACAATAGTAATGAGACAGAACGGCGTCACGCGGCTAACAGCTGATAGGTCACAGTTGTGTGACACTGTTGTGTTATTGGGATAAAAGTGAACGAGTAGGTATAAAAAAATGTTTCTTTGGGAAAGTTGTTTGTTATCATGAGCTGAATCACGTTTTTAAGCATCGGTCACTAATTACCAGTCACTCTATATTTATCAGTACATATGCTGAAAAGATACGATTAATTTCAATAAAACAAAAAATGTACAGTACCTTGTTTTCCACATTGTACATCGGCGAGTTCGGATCGTCTATGATGGGTTCGTCGGAACAGAGCACATCGAAGCAGAAGCCGGGGGGCGGGGAGTATGTGTTGTGCAGGACCCCGGTGAATATGTCCGACGATTTACCTGGAAAAATAATGAGATTACTGGATGAAATGTGAGAGAGACACTGGTGTAAGCGGCATAACCGATAAAAAACAGCTCATCAATAAATGTTGACCGTTTATTGCAATCGACTGTCTTGGTATGGACATGTGATGAGGAGTGACAAATCGCGAAGGATTGTGAGTAAAAGAGAGATGAGTATATACGTTTAGCGTCTTGAAAAGGCCATTTTTAAGACGCTGATCGTTTATATTAAGTTGTTTATACAGGGCGGAAGGGACATCGATGCGAAACTGTTACCACGAATTCAGTACATCATTCTGAACTTCCCCACATAGAAATTTTTCGTCGGTTATTAAGAAAATACTGCTGTTTCCTACAAAACTGCAATACCTACACGGTCAAAATGTATGTAAATGTCCACTGCCTCTTAAGTTTGGCAATTCTATATGATGGATGTCTTCATTTCTGATTCGGCCACGCAAGGAAACTCCGAGCATAGCCCTCCAATACCCTTTAGTAGTAAAAATTATAAGGGTTCCGTTTTTGCTACGGATCCCTAAAAACAACCAAGCTATATAACTTACCCAGTACATCATCTCCGCGCCACACCATCTCCATGTTCCTCTGCAGGAACCTGGCCCTCTTGTCCTGGTAGTCAATCCTCCCGAGGAACAGCCCATCATACCCCATCATGGCGAGCAGGGAGGCGAACTCGCGCGAGTGACCGAACGGGTCTATCTGCCAGCCCACGCGTGGGCGGCCGCAGTGACCGAAGGTGTCGTTTAATTTTCTGTAAAAAAGAGTCATCATCATCTGCCTGCCTTTTCCCAACTATATTGGGGTTGGCTTCCAGTCTAACCGGATGCAGCTGAATACCAGTATTTTACATGGAGAGCCTGCATATCCGACCTCCACAACCCAGTTAGTACTGGATAATACGATACCCCTTGGTAAGACTGGTTGTTTCGGGCCACTGACTTCCTGTAACGACTGTCAAAGATCTACAAATGACAGCCGGGACCAACGGCTTAACGTGCTTTCCGAGGCACGGAGGAAACTCGGTATGTAATGGGTGGTCACCTAGTGTATATTCTATGTGTCCTAATATTTGTATGCCGTTCTATGTCGAAGCATGTAAGTTCACAACGCTATTTATTTATAAGACCTTAATGTACCATGTTTTTTCACAAATCATATTATTCTATTCTATTATATTGCTATACCGATATTTTTTATCTACCTATTAGTCACACAATAAGCCTATTGTATGAGTTTGGCTTTGTAAGCAATTAGTAAACGAGGTGTCGATAAAGGCAATGCTGTGTGTCCAATGTGGATAAGTACATAGTAACCGAACGACCAATTAAATGAATAATGGCACAAGATACGCCGAATAATCGTTTTTTATTGTCTACTAGCTTTTGCATGCGGCTTCGCTCGCGTTAATTTTGAATTTGAAAATCTCTGTTGGTAATAATATGATTCAATCATGATTCGAAAGGCACGTGGCGCCATCTATTATCATAAGAACGTTATTCTTGTTTTCCTCGAGAACAGTACATTTTTTCGGGATGACAGGTAGCCTATGTCCGTTTTTGTACACCTGACAACGTATATGCAAAATTTTAGGGTGATCCGTTCAGTGGTTTAGGCGTGAAAGGGTAACAAACAAACAAACCTACTTTCGCATTTATAATATTAGTAAGGAAGTAAGGATACTAATATTATAAAGAGATATTTGTTTGTAAATTTGTATGTAGGAGATAATATCAGGAACTAATGATCTAATTCTAAAAATTCTTTCACTGGCAGAAAGCTACATTATTCGTAGGTGCTATAGGCTATAAATTATATTTATATCATGCGTATTAGCTGAGCTATCTCAATTTTTGCGGGCAAAGTCGCGGGTGACAAACTGACAACTAGTACTTTGTCAATAAAATTCAAATATTAATGAATAAACAATGGCTAAAAAGAGATTTAAAACGGTTATAAATTGGGAATAATCTCATATAAACTTTTTCATCCCGAAAATTTTCGATTTTGACACACGAATGCTACCTGTCACTCTTGAGCCATCCGTCACTCTTGAGCATCACTAGGGTCCCACTCAAAATCACTTGAAGCTGCCTAGATCCCCTCAAAATCTCCTAGATCTTTCTAGAAACACCTAGAACTGACTCCAAAATTACTAAGGACCCCATAATATCACTTAGCACAGTCTTAAAAGCACCATCTTCATCCTAGTCAAGATCCAGATGTAGCTAGAACTAGAATTAAGAAAGTCCTTACTGGTGTCCCCAAGTGAACTGGTCCACAGTGCTCTGGTAGTGAGCGGCGGCCTCGTCGTTCATGCTCCACGCGCCGCCCACCATCTGCAGGCGTCCCTCGCGCACCAGTGTGTGCACCTTCTGCTTGATGCTATCGGGCTGACGCACCCACCATTTCCAGAAGAATGCTGTTTCGACGTAGATGAATCTGTGAGGAAAAAAGAAGAACCATTATTAGTGTAGTGTCATCAAAAGACTCTCACACTTCTGTCTGCCTTCCCAGCTATGTTGGGGTCGGCTTCCAGTCTAACCGGATGCAGCTGAATACCAGTATTTTACATGGAGCGACTGCCTTTCTGACCTCCACAACCCAGTTAGTACTGGGTAATACGATACCCATTGGTACGATTGGTTATCTGTCTTTCGGGTCACTACCTATAACGACTGTCAAACATCTACAATTGACATCCGGGACTAACAGCTTAACGTGCTATCCGAGGCACGGAGAAAACTCGGTATGTAATGGGTGGTCAGCAACCCAGGCAAGCGCGGCTTAATCTAAAGATCGACCCGAGCGGCTGTTATTATTTCGCCACGAGCTCATCCATGTAAGCTGACCCTAACATGACTGGGAAAAGTTTGGGCTTCTGATGATCCAGTCGCTTCCTGCCACCTGGCGAAGATCGACACTTCGCGCAAACCACTAAGAACTATGCATATCAGGTTTTGAAGCTTACCTTCTTTTCGGATCTTCCCAGAGTTCTTTAACGACAGAATCCAAGATGTACTGGACACCAGCCTTTTGGATGTTGTTGCGGCCTGAAAACAGAAAATCGTATCTTTAGAATTTGTTTCAATTTTGGGATCCAGGCAAATCTTTACTCGGGAACATAGATTAACAGCAGTCAAGAATAAAATGTTTTCTGTGTTTTACTGTTTTTCAAGCACGAATGGGGATTTTGGATTCAAGCCCAAGACATAACATAACCTCTATAATCCCCGAAGGGTTAGGCAGCAGAGGTGTCCCTAATAGTACACCCAGATTTCGCCAATTATGTTTTAGTCCCATGTAATAGGGGGCGAGCCTATTACCATCAACCGAGCGCAAATCCAGGCTCCGTGGCTGTTACTGAGAAATTCAAAACCCGATAACACTTTGCCCGATTGATCGACACGTTGCCATCGAGGACGCCGTGGAAGTGGCGGAATCTTGCGCTAACAACATATTGAATACTGTCATGCCAGGGACCTGAAGGACAAGATTTTCCATTGATTATCAAGCAGCATTATCCAGCAGCAGTGATAGCCTTGTGATGTGACCGTCGGACTACCAAGTCATAGGTCTCAAGTTCGAACCCAAGACACTTCTGAATTTCGGATTCATATGCGTATTGTATAATTATCACTTGCTTCGGTGAAGGAAAACATCGTGAGGAAACCAGGACACCTGAGAGATATTTCTCGATGGCAAAAAGCCAAGTCAGACGCCCATGGGCGGCATAAAAACTCTGACACCAGGTTTGGCACTAACCATACGATAAAGAAGAAGAAGATAATATGTTAAGAAGATAAGGAGAAGTATACTTACTGCCATAATAATACTGGTCGACGGTCTTCAGCCAGCCGACGTCATCGTGTGTGTGGGGGACGATGTGCACGTTGAGCATGCCAGCGGGAGTGGCGTGGCAACTCTGGAAATGCAGAAGAGGTAATTAGAGTTTTGGAAGTCACTCCTCACGAAGAAATGACGTGATGATCTAGTGGTTAAGGCCTCGCCTCTGATGCATGAGGTTGTGGGTTCAAATCCGGGCAACTACCAATGTGAGTTTGTCAATTCATTAAGTAATCTCGGTGAAGGAAAACATCATTTTATGGAAGACTAGCTTTTGCCCGCGGCTTCGCTCACGTTAATTTATAATTTGACAATCAATTCGGGTTGTACTCTGCTTGTCATTAAAATTCAATAATGATTCGAAAGACACGTGGCCATCTATTATCATAAGAACGTTACTGTTGCTTTCTTCGGGAACAGTACTTTTTTTCGGGATGGTAGGTATCCTATGTCCGTTTCTGTACACAAGACAACGTATATGCAAAAATGTAGGATGATCCGTTCAGTGGTTTAGGCGTGAAAGGTAACAAACAAACTTACTTTCGCATTTATAATATTAGTAAGGAGTAAGTATGGATGAAAAAAGATTGCATGTAGCGGAGATGAGAATGTTGAGATGGATGTGTGGAGTGACAAGAATGGATAAAGTAAGGAACGAGTATATTAGAGGAAGTTTGAAAGTTACGCCATTTACAGAAAAGTTGACAGGGAATCGACTGTCTTGGTATGGCATGTGATGAGGAGGGACGAATCGCATGTGAGTAATACAGTGACGAATATAAATGTTGATGGACGGAGAGGGAGAGGAAGACCAAGGAAACGATGGATGAATGATGAGGAATGATTTGAAAGAAAAAGAAGTACATAATAGCGTGACGGTTGACAGGGGAGAATAGAAGAAAAAAACGTGTTGCGTCGACCCCAAGTAACATGTGACAAGGGCAGGAAGATGATGATGAAGGAATACATCGTGTGGAAACCTGGAGTTAGTAAGAGCTTTAAGGTCAGGGTGGTATATTCCGTCTATGGGGCATAACCACACGTGAAAATGGCAATCTGACATAAATCCTAGTGAAATCTATGTCAGTTTGCCATTTTCACTTGTCAATTTAATCTCAGGGATTAAAAAACAGGCTTTAGACGGTTATGCCCCATAGACGGAATATACCACCCTAACCTTACTTATATTTGTTGACAAGGGGTAGGGGGGGGGATAAAAACTACAAAAAATCGCCTTACGAAATACTTGGCCCCTTACTGGCCAATTTTGGGTGTTCTTTCATCCTTTCGGAATACAAGCGTAATGTTATGCTATATTTGAACCCATTTACTACTAGTATAATGTGTTATTTACATGCTTTATTATTGTATATTGTCAACGATAACTGCTTGAACTTTACACTCTGATGATAATATCGTATTTATATGCCGAAGTAGATAATGTACATAACGTTATTTGTTTGCAAACTATTATTTGACTGATATTGAAAATACAAGAATAGAATTTTATTTTATAGGTTTATCTATCATCTGCCTTTTCCCAACTATCTAGCATATCGGCATCCAGTCTAACCGGATGCAGCTGAATACCAGTATATTACATGGAGCGACTGCCTATCTGACCTCCACAACCCAGTTAGTACTGGGTAATACGATACCCCTTGGTAAGACTGGTTGTCAGACTTTTTGGGCCACTGACTACCTAACAACTGTCAAAAATCTACAAATGACACCCGGGACCAACGGCTTAGCTTGCTTTCCGAGGCACGGAGGAAATTCGGTATGTAATGGGTGGTCACCCATCCACAGACCAACTTAGGCAAGCACAGCTTAATCTAAAGATCGACCCGAGCGGCTGTTATTATTTAGCCACGAGCTCCTCTATATTATAGGTTTATCTATACTACCTAATATTATAAAGAAGTAAAATTTGGTTGTAAGTTTGTATCTCTGAAACTAATAATTCAATTATAAAAAAATTGTCACTGGCAGAAAGCTACATTATTCGTGAGTGTTATAGGCTAAAAATTATATTTATATCATGCATATTAGCCGAGCTATCACAATTTTGCGAACGAAGCCGTGGACAAAGTGCTATTGTAGAAATAACGCGATAAAAATTATAATACTCTGTTAGTTCTTCATTTGCAAACTCAAACTCACAGCATTTATTTCAATTAGACCATAACAGGCACTTTTAAATGTCAGAAAAACAAAGAAGGCGAAGCTACAGTCCCAGACACAAGGCATAATAACTTGTGAAAGTACTGTAGTTGCCCATTCCAAAGCGTAGATCTCTATGGAGAAGAATGGGCAAGAAACTCCATGGACACTCTTTGCAATCAAAATATTTTTACAAGATCTTGGTTACATCATTCATGTTTTGTCATAGACGTCGCTGGTGTTCTTTTTGTCGAATTGATCATGTCTGCTACACTAGTACGTACTGACCTCATAACCACAGCGCTCCCCTCCAGCAGGTGTGTCAGTGTCCTGCAGCGGTACCAGGTACGCGCCGCCGACTGCGCACAGAAGGAGCAGTAACACCTGCATTGTTAACTGAAACAATAGAGGAAATCTTATTGTTATATTGATGTATGGCAAATTCAATCGATCATTTATTTTATAAATCATAGGTATCGTTACAGATAGTATATTGTCTAAAATATGTGCACTATGTTAATATGTAATGTTACTTTTGCTATAATAATATATGCAATGTTAATGTGCAATATATGGCGTATAAAATGGCGTACAAAATTAACATAAAACAATTACAATTAAGGTTGCATGTCAATAGATTACATTATGAAAAAAAAAACAATTTAAAATATGTCATTTACAATTTTAAATAAATAAACACATTCATACTTAGTCAAAAATAAAATCTAAAGTATTTAATTTGCAAGTCGGAATCGTCAAACCTCTGGTTTATGAGTAGTAGATAGATAGATAGATAGATAAAACATTTATTTAGTGCACACAAAAGACATAGCACAACACACAGAAGCACAATTAAATAATACAAATTACACGACTATAAAGGGTGTAAAAAGACCCTTAACGAAGCCGAAAGGCACTTGTTCTCCCCGTCATTGCGATCATTTTTTTGTTCTGGGCCATACCCGGGAACCTTCTAGTTACGGAGATATTGAAGGTCAAAGTTCCAAATTTTTCACTTTTTTTTTTAAATACTACTTTTTAAAGTTTTAACTTTACTTTAATAAACTCCGTGACCCGTTTACTATTCAAAGCATCCATCAGCACCAAGTTCTGAGTGCGTTACATTGAGTTTTAACGTAAAACGTGATTTTTCACCAAAAAAAAGTTATTTCCCAGCAATAATTTTTGCGTAGGGTGACTTAGTTTGATGTAAAGAATGCTTGGTTGACGGCTTCGTGAAGGGTCTGTTTACACCCTGTATAACTATATAAAAACAAGTAAATAAATAGACAAGTAAATAGTAAATTCAGTGATGGAGTAGTAACATCTATCTAAAAGGAATTTAAACGAAGACCTCTTAAAGGATCTCAGACACTCTTTATATTGATAACGTAAGGTGATAAAGTTTCATACTTTGGACGGCATTATTTATTGTGAAATCATATAAAGGGTGTAAAAAGACCCTTAACGAAGCCGAAAGGTACTTGTTCTCCCCGTCATTGCGATAATTTTTTTGTTCTACACCATACCTGGGAACCTTCTAGTTACGGAGATATTGGGGGTCAAAGTTCCAACTTTTTCATAAGTTTTTTTTTTTAAATACATGTTTCTAATGCAAGATTTTAACTTTAAACACATACACAACCCCCGTACTATTCAATCCATCCATCAGCACAATGTTTTGAGTGCGTTACATTGAGTTTTACCGTAAAACGTGATTTTTCACCCCAAAAAAAAAAGTCGTTTCCCAGCAATAATTTTTGCGTAAAGTTACTTAGTTTGATGTACTGAATGCTTGGTTGACGGCTTCGTGAAGGGTCTGTTTACACCCTGTATATTGATAACGTATGGTGATAAAGTTTCATACTTTGGACGGCATTATTTATTGTCAAATCATATATAACCAGGATTCGAAGTGATAATTATCATTGATTTTAGACCTCCATAATTATAGAATTCATAAAACAATAACTTACTAACGTTATCTATGTCATTCCACGTGTACCCAAACGCGTTAAGCGTCAACTTAAGAAAAAAACCGGCCAAGCCCGAGTTGGACTCGCGCACCGAGGATTCCGTATAAACTTGTAGGTATTTTGTTATTAAACTACATATTTTCAGTTGTCAGATTTTTTTCTTGTGATTATAGGTCAATGGGAAGTACCCTATAGGTTTTGAAATCGCAAAAATATTCGACATAAACGGTCATATCTTTTGATCACTTTGACTTACAAGTTTGATTTTTTCACTGCTTTAAGGAGTATCTGACTTGAGTATTTGATACTAATTTCAGCTTGATACCTCCACGCGTTCCTGGGAAAAAGGGTCTTGACTAACGGACAGACGGACAACAAAGTAATCCTATAAGGGTTTCGTTTTTATCGACTGAGGTACGGAACAATAAAAATGACGGGAACAGCTGGTTTTTTTCATAAATCTGAGTAAGACCCATAGTCAAACTTGCTTATATTGTCATGTATATGAGTACTCTAATCCTTAAAGTATTGACCATGAGTAACCAATCAACATGTGTCATCATCTGTCTGCCTTTTCCCAACTATGTTGGGGTCGGCTTCCAGTCTAACCGGATGCAGCTGAATACCATTATTTTACATGGAGCGACTGCCTATCTGACCTCCACAACCCAGTTAGTACTGGGTAATACGATACCCCTTAGTAAGACTGGTTGTCGGGCTTTTTGGGTGCTTTCCGAGGCACGGAGGAAACTCGGTATGTAATTGGTGGTCACCGAACCACAGATCAACCTAGGCAAGCACGACTTAACCTAAAGATCGACCCGAGCAGCTGTTATTAATCAGCCACGAGCTCTTCCACCAACATGAGTATTCTATACTAACAATAGTTAAAAATAGTTATCTAGACGCCTGCATTTCCGGTCGTTATCCTGTTTCGTCCATTGTTTAGCTATCTTTACAATGTCACTTGTCCAGTTTATTATAAAAGCAGACGACAGGACAAGGCAGGTCGGCTATTTTTCAACTGCTAGCAACCTCGTTGGTCTAGCGCCACTGTTAAGCGTAGGGTCCTATTCCTGAATTCAATTCCAGAGTCAAGCAATATATTTAACGATTTTTTTATAGAAAACACTAAAAAAAATTAAAGAATCAGGCGAATCTAGTTCTATAAAAATCGGGCAAGTGCGAGTCCGGTTCCGACACAAAAGGTTCCGTAAAAAATGCCGAAATAAAACCCGTTCAATTTTTTTTTGTTGTAGCGGCTATAATAATACAGACCTGTGAAAATAACAAGTGTCTATGTATTACGGTTCAAGAGATAGACGAACGGACAGACAGACAGCGGAGCTTAGTAATAGGGTCCCGGTGGCACCCTTTGGGAACGGTACCCCAAAAAACCGTGAAGCTGCGTTATTACAACATAACAGTGGAGCATATCCTGCACAAACACTTGCACCTTTTAGGATTTACTCGAAGCAAATGTTAGAGCTGTGCAGTTGGCTACATACTGGTCTAACACAATTTGAGTTTCATCAACACGCGAAGAAGAAGACTTGACGAAACTGGAGAAACATGGCACCATTCCCACAGTGATGACCAGAAGCTGTGTGATCACACGGCAGTTTCATCTACACTTATAATATTAAACGGCACACGGTAACTCGTACCCTGTTCCCGATACCGGTGAACTACTATTTTTTATATTTTTAAATTATTTTTACTAATATGCTTTTATTTTTAAAATTATTTAAAAATTTAAAAGTACATGTAAAAAAATAAAAAAGAAGTTCTGATGTGGGAGGCACAAATAGCACATATCCTACTCCTAAAGCAAGCAATAGTACACTATACAAGGTGTAAACGGACCCTTCACGAAGCCGTCAACCAAGCATTCTGTACATCAAACTAAGTAACTCTACGCAAAAATTATTGTTCCGAAACGACTTATTTTTTGGGGTGAAAAATCACGTTTTATAGCATTGAATAGTAAACGGCTCATGGAAGCATAACCTTAAAACTTGTATTAAAAAAAACTTGTAAAAAGTTGGAACTTTGACCTCTAACATCTCCGTAACTAGAAGGTTCCCAGGTACGGTATATAACAAAAAAAATATCGCAATGACGGGGAGAACAAGTGCCTTTCGGCTTCGTTAAGGGTACCTTTTAAGAAATTAATGCGTTATGTTATCAAAACATAAACACAGTGTACCGGTCTTGACCCAGTAAGTAACATAACACTGGGTCACTAGACCCAGTGAGACATGACAGTAATTCTACACTATGTTGTATCTACACGTAGGATACAATTAAAAGAAAGCTAGCATTCTTACACTCAAAACGTAATGACCTGAGACCAATAATGGTGCTATTATTTTTTATGTCTCGACCCGATTAAGAAAAATTCAAAGGATTTATCTACAACTTGCGCGAAGAGTTCGGTTATGTCTCACGGGATCGTACTATCGGGATGAAAAGTATCCTATGTCTTAATCCAGGTAATAAACTATATGTGAGCCAAATTTCATTCAAATCCGTTCTGTAGTTTTTTCGTGAAAGAGTAACAAACATCCATCCATCCTCACAAACTTTCACATAAAATTAATCGATAAAAATAAATAAAATTGAAGTGTCTGTTTGTAGTATAAAATAACAGCTTTTTACTGAATGCATATGAAAGTATATACGGTACTTGTAACAAAAAAAAACAATATTTTTAATTTTTGTCTGTCTATCTGTCAGTTTGTTCCGGCCGCTCTCCAAAACGGCTGGACCGAAATTGACAAGTCTTTTAATAGCAGATAGCTGATGTTATAAGAAGTAACTTATGTTACTTTTATTTTAGAAAAAGATTTAGGGTTCCGAGCAAAAAAAAAAACTAAATTGTTAATAAAATCTGATTTAAATAGGGAAGTAATATTTTTATAATATTTAATTTAATTAATTTTTTTAATTTAATTTTTTTTTTTTGATAATTTTACGCGGACGAACTTCGCGGGCAACAGTTAGTGGAAAATAAATCTCTTAAAGTGGTAAAATAGGGGTTAAAGTTTCTTTGGAAGATCATCACTTTTATGAAGTTAGAAACGTATTTTTTTATACAAAACTAGCTGTTGCCCGCGACTTCGTACGCGTGGTAATTTTGATGAGTATGAATGAGGAAAAAAAAATAGCCTATGTCCTTCCCCAGGATATAATCTATCTTCTGCGCTGTCATAGTATTGCTACTGTATTTTGTTATTACTGTTTGAACCAAATGTATTAGACAAGCGCTAATCCCGCCGACAAACTGTTACGCAGTTTGGTGGGTTTACAAAATTTATAAAATGTTTGGTCCTGATTAAATGATTTATTTATTATTTATTTATTATTCTCGCCAAATTTCATTACGATCCGATCAGCTGTATAGTCGTGAAAATGTAACAAACAAACAGAGTTACTTTCGCATTTATAATATTAGTATGGATACTGGATAGGCTTGCGTTTACCCGCAACTCATCTGATGCGAAGCGATGATGCGGTCTAGGGTGGAGCACAATTTGATACCTAGACTTCCGTTTATTAATAAAAGTTGGTTATACAACAAGTTTGTCGCTGGCACGTATCCGGCTCGAAGGACCAAAACAGTTTAGGAAATATAAAATGCTGTAGAAAGTTTTACAATAAAAAAATATTAAACTGCAGCACACCGTTTATAAGTAAAAGTTGATTATAACACCAGCTTGTCGCTGGCACATTTCCGGCTCGAAGGACCACTAAGTGTTTACGAAATAAAATGCAGTAGCAAATGTTAGGTAATATAAAAAAATATTGAACTAAAAACCGTAGCACAACATACTCTTTCAAAAGAGACAAAATAGAGGATTTATTACGCACAGCAAAAACGGGTTTTGTTTTTCTCTTGCCTCGCATTTAGCCGGTTTTATTTACCCCAAAAACGGCTTTATAAACAACAAATTCAAGTACTTGATTAAGAATACGTCACTATGAAGCGGTCAATGAATTTTAGCTAGATCGTTGACACAGTCATACTTATCTTTATAAAAATATATGAATACATACATACAAATTAAATTTGAAACTAGCGTAGTGATTCAAAAATCTTTGTACAGTCACAACAACAATACGTTCGTCAACTTGAGATTTTGCATAAAAAAATCTTTTCGTCTCTGCGTCGTTCGATAGAGTATTTTAACATCCATTGTTGGATTTTTGATTTGAGCCGAGTGCTGCGTACAGGGAGTGTTATTTTACATTGAAATAAAGAAATAGTAACTAAACTGAACTAATAAAAAATATGAGAAAAATTCTGGTGGAATATGATTCAAAATAAGGAGCTGAATGCACTTTGTCAGTTTGTGGAGGGCTGTCCCTTACACCTTATATCTCCGAAGATCAGCATCAGATCTTCACCAAATTTAAACGGGCCCACCGCAGAATAATACTCATCCAAATAAAAAAAGGATTATCGAAATCGGTTCGCAATTAGCGAAGATATCGCTGAACATACACACACAAAAAAAACATTCAGACAAATTGATAAACCCCTTTTGAAAGTGGGTTAAAAATTGACGAAAGAATTAGTAACTCACTGAATAAGGTGAAAGTACTTCTCCGAAAGAGCTCCTATACGAGGAGCCCCACAAAATGGTACTAATTATGTATTTTTACCGGGCCGGGCAATAAGTAGTTAAACAATAGTTAAGTTTATCTTCAAAATTCTGAGAATTTGTAACAAATAAATAAGTTTAGGGTAATTACTATTTTAACGACTTTTACAATAATGTCAACAATTGTGTTTAAAAGATAATAATTAGTTAAAAAATGGCTTTCTTATCGTTGACATTAAATAAATGAGTTTACTTTAAAAGTAGGTAAATTGTTGTGATAACACACACAACAGGCGGCAGTCGCCATCTCATCATCTGCCTAGCCTTTTCCCAACTATATTGGAGTCGGCTTCCAGTCTAATACGAGGCAGCTGAATACCAGTATTTGACATGGAGCGACTGCCTATCTGACTTCCACAACCAAGTTAGTACTAGGTAATACGATACCCCTTGGTAAGACTGATTCGCCGGAACCAACGGCTTTAACGCGTTTTCCAAGGCACGGAGGAAACTCTGTATATAAAGAGTTGCCACCCATCCACAGGCCAACCTAGGCAAGCACGGCTCCCCCGAAGGATTAAGCAGAGAACTCCCACACTTCGGCTATTATGTTTAAGTCCCATGTAATAGGTGGCGAGCCTATTGCCATCAACCACGCACTAAACCAATACTCCGAGTCTACCACAGAGAAATTCTTAATAATTATAAAAACCCAATAACACTCTGCCCGACCCGGGAATCGAACCCAGGACCTCTTGCTCAGCAGTCGCTCTTGCGACCACTGACCAACGAATCAGTCAATGTAATTATAACATGGATCTTATAACATAACGTGCGACATAATATGAGAGAACCATACACCTCTGCCTAAGTGTTGAGTATGAATGTGGATGGGTACAAAAGCATAGGAAGACCAAAGAAACGATGGAAGGACTGTGTGAAGGATGAAATGGCAAGCAAGGAGGTGTCTGTTGAGATGACGAGTAATAGAGAAGTATGGAAGAAGAAGACATGCTGCGCCGACCGCAAATGAATTGGGATAAGGGCAGAATGACCAGCGCTGTGCTGTGCTGTGGGCTCCCCATAGCACAGCATCATGCTGAGTGGTAACCTGCTTGTCGCAGTCACAACGTGCAAGATGTTAACGTATTTTTTTCTTTTTTGTCCCGTCCTTTTGAATTTATAAATATTTGTTATGCGTTGTATGTTTATTGTATTTTTTGTCATTTTGCATGTACGTCATGTCCCTGCGACAAATAAATATTTCTTCTTTCTTTCTATACACCTCTATCTAACCCTTTAGGGATTACTGGCGTGATGTTATGTTAATCTTACACAATATTATCGGCCTCAGTTATAAAGTCAAGTGGCTATTAACGAAACTGTTTACTCAGACTTCATTTGTGAAACGCGTTCAAGATAACTGATAACTGATAATGGATTAACTCAAGTGTTTTTTGACCTAAATCTTTATTGCAACAGTGATCTATTGGTAAATAATATCGTGTTGCTATGGCTTAGGGACATAACGTAATATCACGCCTGTAATTTCCGAAGGGTTTGGCTGAGATGTACCTTTTGTATCAACAGTTATGTTTAAGTACCATGTAATTTATAATTTATTTATTTAAACTTCATGTACAGCTCGGGGTCGATCTTTAGGTTAAGCCGTGCATGCCTAGGTTGGTTTGTGGATGGGTGTCCACCCATTACTTACTAAGTTTCCTCCGTGCCTCGGAAAGCACGCGGGTCCTGGATGTCATTTGTAGATCTTTGACAGTCGTTACAGGTAGTCAGTGACCCAAAAAGTCTGACAACCAGTCTTACCAAGGGATATCGTATTACCCAGTACAACTGGGTTGTGGAGGTCAGATAGGCAGTCGCTCCATGTAAAATACTGGTATTCAGCTGCATCCGGTTAGACTGGAAGCCGACCCCAATATACATAGTTGGGAAAAGGCAGGCAGATGATGAATTACTTTTTTATAAAGATTGGTGAGTTATTTACCCATTACTTAGGTTTGTAAATAACATTAAACGGTGTTTAAAACAAGGAAATAACAACTAAGTATCACACACAATCCACGCCAGCGATCCAAACAGGAATGGAAAGAAAAAAATGTATGTCGAGTAACTGTGGCGCACACCTCTTAAGAACTTATGATATCCTGGTACCTTGGTACGTAGTCAGACTGTTTTAGTTAACTTACTAACCGGGTTATAAGTTAACTGGGGTTTAAAGTGAACTGTTTAACGTCACGCCTGTAATCTCCGAAGGGTTAGGCAGAGGTGTACCTGCATTTTGCCAGTTATGTTTAAGTCCCATGTAACCATGTCTGTTAGTTTTAGAAATTAAATGGGATTTAAAATAAGACTGACTACTAAGATGGCGGCTCATCACGGCCTGCCTTTTCTTAACTATGTTGGGGTCGGCTTCCAGTCTAACCGCATGCAGCTGTATACTAATATTTTACATGGAGCGGCTGCCTATCTGACCTCCACAACCCAGTTTCGTACTGGGTAATACGATACCCCTTTGTAGAGACTTTCGGGCACTGACTACCTGTAACAACTGTCAAAGATCTACAAATGAAAGCCGAGACCAACGGCTTAACTTGCTTTCCAAGGCACGAATGAAATTCGGTATGTAATGGGTGGTCACCCATCCACAGACCGACCTCGGCAAGCGTTGCTTTACCTTGTTTATCGACCCCTTAGCAACGAGCTCTTCATTAGTAACTAATGAAGCAATACATCTAAAACAAAAGACCGGAAGTTTCCTTTTAATACAAGTCCGCCTATTAACGTCATCTGCCAAGCCTGATCCCAACTATGTTGGGGTCGGCTTCCAGTCTAACCGGATGCAGCTGAATACCAGTATGTTACATGGAGCGACTGCCTATCTGACCTCCACAACCCTGTAGCTTGGTACGATAATACCACACGATAAAACCCTACTTTTTATTTACTAGCTTCTGCCCGCTGCTTCGCTCTCGTTAATTTAAAATTTGACAATTAAACTAAAGTTTCTATAATAACATAATTCAATCATGATTCGAAAGACACGTGGCGCCATCTCTTATCATAAGAACGTTATTGTTGTTTTCCTCGGGAACAGTACTTTTCGGGATGAAAGGTTACCCTATGTCCGTTTCTGTACACCTGACAACATATACAGGGTGTAAACGGACCCTTGACGAAGCCGTCAACCAAGCATTCTGTACATCAAACTAAGTAACACTACGCAAAAATTATTGCTGGGAAACGACTTTTTTTTAGGGTGAAAAATCACGTTTTACGGTAAAACTGATGGATGCTTTGGATAGTAAACGGGAGGTCATTAAACTAAAATTAAAACCTTAAAAAAGGGTTTAAAAAAAAACTTGTGAAAAAATTGGAACTTTGACCTCCAATATCTCCGTAACTAGACGGTTCCCAGGTATGGTACAGAACAAAAAAATGATCGCAATGACGGGGAGAACAAGTGCCTTTCAGCTTCGTTAACACGTTCAACGCCACGGAATAAAATACGGAACACGGAACATACTGGTGTCGCCCAACATTGTCCGACATGGCGTTGAACGTGTTAAGGGTCTTTTTAGACTCTTTATATGCAAAATTTCAGGATGATCGGTTCAGTGGTTTAGGCGTTAAAAGGTAACAAACAAACTTACTTTCGCATTTATAATATTAATTAGGATGTTTACCCTGATTAGGAACACCCCACCATAGCGTGCCTAACAACCATTCATTCTAGATTCACGGCTGATGTTTTTATTGATCGTTTCCCATGACATTACTCTACTGGTTCAATCCTACATACCTGTATACATAATTGTTATACATCGTGTATTGTTTTACATGAAAAAACATGATTGGCACGGAATATTGTAGAGAATGACTTCCTAGGTTCGATTCACGGGTAGGGCAAGGTGATATTGGGTTCTTTCATTAGGAATTTTCTTAGTAACAGCCAACTTGGTGGCAATAGGCTCGCCCCCTATTACATGGGACTTAAAAAAATGGTTGTATTATTAGGTAAACTTCTGAAAGTCTGACAACCAGTCTTACCGCGTAGTTTCCCAGTACTTAACTGGGTTGTGGAGGTTAGTTAGGCAGTCGCTCCATGTAACATACTGGTATTTAGCTGCATCCGGTTAGACTGGAAGCTGACCCTAAATAGTTGGGAAAAGGCAGGCAGAGGATGATGATATTAGGGTAAACCTCTGCCCAACCGTTCGTGGAAAACTGTCGTTAAGTTATTTTTCTATTAGAGGAGTCGTGGGTCAGTGGTAACGGCCCCCATACGAGTTGCAGGTCGCGGGTTCGAACAAAGGCACGCTTAAGTTCGTGCAATTAACATCACCCACCACTGCTCTCAAAACGGTGAAGGAAAACATCGTGAGGAAACCGGCATGTCCTAGAACCAAACATTCGAAGACATGTGACATCTACCAACCCGCACTGGGCCCGCGTGGTGGTACAGCCCACTGTCTCTCATAGAGAGGAGGCCTGTGTCCCAGCCGTGGGAACGTTACAGGCTGATTCCTCTGATTGTTCTAACATTGAAATGAAATAACATGCTATGGTAGATATGGTAAGTAGTATTTACAAGTAATTTGTAACAATTAAAGAGTATTTTAATTGCTGTTCTATAGGTTCGTGAGAATTTAAAGCTTTATATGAATGATACTTGAGAAAGCTCAAAGAAAAGATGAAGAGAAAAAAGAATAAGCGCTTTTGGAAGCTGGCGGTACTCTGGACCCATTCGATGTTTTAATAATTTTATATTTAATTATTTTATATCATAATCGCACCGGCCACAGCTGGTTATAGACTTCTACTCAACTCCTCAGTTCCGTGCGTCCGTCATCAAACTGTTTTCCGCGCCTTCGGCCACCCAACGCGCTGTTTGACGGCCCACTCCAGGTTTCTCAATAGGAAAACGGAAAACCTAGGTACCTGACACATTGTCGTCCCGACCTGAGAAACGAACTCAAGACCCTGTGACGACCCTACCACCACTAGAACACGATGCAATCAACACCGTCGAGAACACGAAAAATAAAGACGAGTCGGATAATCGCCCTTTAATTTATAATTTATTTTCATTATATTTTGTTGTTATAGCAGCAACAGAAATACACATTCTGTGAAAATTTCAACTGTCTACCTATTACGGATCAAGAGATGCAGCCCGCTGATAGACAGACGGACGGACGGACAACGGAGGCTTAATAAAAGGGTTCTGTTGGTTACCCTTCAGGTACGTAACCCTTAAAAGAGCTGATGTTCTTCAAACGGCTGTACAGATTTTCTTGAATCAAAACGCCTTTCAATAAAAAAAAAACTAAATCAAAATCAGTTCATCCGTTTAGGAGTAGCAATGCCACAGACGGATACAAGTTAAACTCGTCTTATAACACCCCTTTTTTTCCGTCGGTGATCTAAAAGCATAGGGTGGTTAAAATACAAGAAAGGAAATAATTTATTCTCTGTTATTGCGACTAGAATAGGTACAAAACATTGTCTAAGTGAATAATCGCATGCCTATTAAAAAGAAAAATAAACCTATTTCGCCGTTTCCTGAGTCTACAACCAAATGTTTTATGCCAATTTATGCGGTTAAAAACATACCTATCACACAAAACGAGGAAAAAGTTTTCATAAACGAATAATCAACAACATTGTTACCTATTTGTATTTTGATGTATTTTGATTAACCGGCTGAACAAATAAATTATTTCCACTGCTTCGCGTCTAATTTTAAAAATATCACGTTTATTATCCGAGTACAGTTAAAACGAATTATATTAGTTTCAAATAAATCTAAACTCACCACAATCTTCTATTCGCTTCTACATGTATTTATTAAAACGCGGACGTTATCGAAATATTGATTTTAGGATAATTTTCAACACAACCCTACCTTGACGTATACAAACTCAAACTGACAAATACAATGAATGACAAATTGACGAATACAGAACTTCATTCATTCAATCTGATTTTCATTCAACGCGCGCGCGCGCGCGCGCGTTGTACCTACCTATGTTTATTGTATTTTTTTTGTTATTTTGTATGATGCACGTCATGTCCCTGCGACAAATAAATAGTTTTTTTCTTTCTTTCTTTTCTTTCTTATTCATTCATTGTTAAGAAAATGTCAACACGAATGAATGTTTTCTGTTGGAGTTGAATGTACGAATGACGAATACTGTTTAACACAGTCGATCGATTGTGTTGAAACATAGTCGATAACACTCTGACTTATTTGTATTGTACAATAGGTGGACATATAATAAGGATTTTCTTTTCATTTGTATTTACGTCAATGTTAATCGTTTTATTTTATTCTTCCATGTTTCAATATCCTAGTAAATTATTCAAATGTATTTTAACATTCTTAAACTGCCAAAATTTATTTTAATTATTAGGGTCTTAATTTGTTAACTTTATTGTGCATGCTGTGGCCTCCTATAAGTGAAGGAGTACACCCACCTAATACCTTATGTTTTCCATTATTTAATCATACTTTGTGTATGTCTTTTGGTTGAGATCCCTAAATAAATAAATATGTGTTTTTAGTTTAAGAATTTGATGTTGGCCTGTTTTTTTTTGTGTGGGCAGTGCTGTGTTGTTCTCACCATCTTTGCCAGTCTGTTTTTATAAGTGAAGACTTGTAATTGGCGTTCAGTTTCACTCACTACTTTGTAATCTGTTTTGTTTAGCTGTAAGGGTTCCATAGTTCATAAATAAATAAATTAAATACTTGTAGATTGAACTTACTAAGGCAATAAACTTAAAATATTTTAGCTGATAAGGTTGTATTTAAAACAATGGTGTTATTCTAAGAAAAATATATTTTTTTTTTAACTACAATAAGCTTAAGTGTAACATCCTGCTTATGTAAATAAATTGAATAGAAAACATCTGTTGTTTGTTTGAATAGTATCATAAAATCCAGGCGTGTTAATCCTTCCAAGCAATATGCTTTTTCCTTTGAAAATTCTGGTTTGTTTATAATATAAAAGAGTTCTAATAATTTCTAAATGAAGTCTTTAGTGACTTATTTCTGAGTAGTATGCATCTGTACACTCTTGTCTAATATTCATTTTAATCGATGGACTTAAAATGCGTTTTGTGATGATGGACTTCTCTGCAAACGTCAAAATAAACTGTCAAAAATATTTGTCGTTGAAGTTGTATTGTAGATTATTTTGATTTCGTTCAGCTATAGCTAAAACATTAAATAAAATAGCTATAACTTAACACAGGATGTCATATATTTGGGCATTTGCACCAGAAAATGAAATGCTACTACAACGCTGTTTAAGTGCCGCCGCGCCGCCAGACGAGTCAAATAAATGGTTGCAAAAGTTTGGCCCGCGAAATTTGGATTTAATAAACAAAACTACTGAAACAATCACCGTGAATGATTCTCCAGAAATAGATAAAAGCCCAGCATCACAAGACAATCAAGATGAAACCATTTTAAACGCGTTAGAAGAGTTTTTAGATCCCGAAATCGACTTACTACCAAAGTTTGATTATTTGGTTGAAAAATGTATGAAAACTCCGAAACTATTAGTAAATCTAGCTAAAAACATTCCTACAAGTACTGCAGAAAAGTTATTCGAACATATTCTGAAGACTGAAGATTTGAACAAGGAGTTTTTAATGGCCTATTATAAATATTTCCTACACAACTACTTAAAACGTGAAAATTCCCGATTTTGTACTGATGTTCTACTCCAAACGTATAACAAATACCCGCAGTACTTAAAAATAGCATTGAAAGTTATATTGAAAGACTTGGACATACAAAATAATGTGATTAATGACTTCATTTTGAATTTAAACGCTACAAACCAAACCGAATTTGTAGAAACTGTTTCAGAAATTGAATTTACTGCTGAAGAGTTCTCACATAATCTTTTTAACATATACACTGCTTATAAATCTTGTAATAAAACAGATTCCATTCAAAATTACATATTTTCTGGCTTAAAAACTCATTGCGATTTTTGTTGTAGTGACAAAAATTATGGAAAACTGATGTTAGCATTTTTGCAACATGAAAACAGTATTAACAGAGATGTAGATTGTACAGCTATGGAAGGACTTGTAGAAAGACATAAGTCACCGTTTAAAAGACCATGTTTGTCTGTTTTAAAAGAAATAAAAGAGAAATGATTTACTTTGAAGATAAAGAAGTTTGGCTTTAGTTCCTTCAGCGCATTCAGCTTCCCAGGTAGCTCATAAATGGCACAAATTTACAGCACTGATGACAATACTTGTGTCACTTGTTTAATTTACTATTTTACAATATTTTATTACCTTTGTATAGATTCTTTTTTACCGATTGTGAATGTGTGAATATTGTAGGTTTTGTAGATTCCCAGCTGCTTTTAATCTTTTTATCTTGTTCTACATCTTTTGTGTAGTAAACAACGGCTTATTGTCAGGCCTACACTGTCCCCCATACCTAAGTACAAATGCTGCAACATGATAATATTGCAATACCCAATGATTTGAAAAGAGTAACCATGGAGTTTCTTGACGGTTCGTCTCCATAGGAAACAACCAACCCGAACCTTTTTGTCGACGTTTTATAAGTGCCCATCTATCTAGGTCCATGTGAAATAAAATATTTTGTTTTTGATTGACTTTAGTTTTTTTTTCTTTCTATAAAACCACCATTTAAGCATTTTGCTGAAAAAAAAATTGGCAAAAAAAACATCATCATAAAACTATGTTGCGATCAGCATATCACGTGTATACTACTATGTTACATTGAGCGACTGCCTGATAACCCGTCTTACCAAGGTGTATCGTATTACCCAGTGCTGATTGGGTTGTAGAGATCAAATAGGCAGGCACTCCATGTAAAATACTGTTGTTCAGCTGCATCCCGTTTACTTACTATCCTGTATCCTGGCCATTTTACGCCTCCAGGTTAGGTATTGTATAAGAAATAAAACAAAGAAAATATTTCCAAAACGGTACATTTTAATCAGTCGAAAATGGTTTATTTTTGATACTCGAAATGATAAGGCTAACAGTCAAGAGTACAACAGGGCATACCATGGGCGTACCCAGCATTTTTTAAGGGGTGGGGCAGAAGTAATAAACGTGGAAATTAATAAAAAAAACTTTTTTACGAAACATAAAACCGACTTCAAATTAAACCCAAAAAAGTGAAAAATTATTTTAGCTTCTGATGTCGCTGACTTTTGTTTATTTGATTCAGTTTTTTTGCCACCTACTTCTGAAGCTAGAATTATTTTTAACTTTTTTGAAGTTTTTTTATTTTTCCATTTTAGTTGTAATATCCTATACAATTAATAATTGCTATGCATTTATTTTACGCTGTCAACAAAAACAAATCTGGTTCACAATTGGCGAAGAAATCGCTGAACATAAAAACAAAAAAAAACAGACGAATTGATAACCTCCTCCTTTTGGAAGTCGGTTAAAATTGCTAGGGTTCTGGCTAAATCTAGCTAAACTTTCGTTTTCAAATATATGTTGTGCTTCCAGAGCCCTCTTTCTATGCACAATCATCATACCGACCTGACATGAGGCCTAAAAGACGGTTTTCTGTCATTGTTGACCTTAACCAAGTTTTTATTTTAATGTGAAAAATGTTAAAGTACCCAAATGAATATTTAATTTTGTCATTACTTATATTAATTTTGCCTAAAAAAATCTTAGCTTCGGGTCAGAGAACAGGGTGGGGCAAGTGCCCCACCTTGCCCCACTGTGGGTACGCCCATGGGGCATACAGCATTATGTAGACTATAGGAATATATTTCATAAGCTCTGGATGAGGAAGACAACATATTAAAAAGAAAAACAGCTGAAGTTGAGAACCTCTTTTGTTTGAAGTCGGTTAAATAAGATAAAAATTAGTGGCTACAGGTGAAAAATATTGTATTGTTTTTCTTTTTATAAGTAAATATTCAATTATTTTTATTTTACAAAAAAAAATCAACATGAAGGAATCTTTTCGGTTAGTGTTGAGTGTTCGAGTAATGTTTAATAGTTTAGTATACCTAGTCGATCGATCATGTACAATAGGAGTTCAAAACAAAAGCAGCAGGTAAAGAGACTTATTTATTAGTTATGTAGGTACCTGGATATTATTAACAATAAAGTGCAGGGTGCTACATTTATAGTATATTACGAACCATCATTGTGAAAGATTGTTTTAAAAATACCTGGTTGAATTTGGTGTGGTACTAAAGTTTTTTCCTGTAAAGAAATACTTACTTACAATTCGCGACATTGCGTTTCAAAAGAAATTTGATTTCTTTATTAAAATTAAAGACTCACTGAAAAATAAAGTGAAACAGTGATTGTAAACAAAACGTTTATTTAAAAGTGTGGAAGAGCAAATTGAAACATGAACCATTCAAATGATGAGTCAAAAAACTGCTGCATCGGAACCATAGCCCCGAGAGATGATTGGCTGGTCAGAATAGGCCACTGATTTATAAACCTCAACTATCTCAAAAGTGAAGACGGAAGAATATTCGAAATACCATGAAAAAAAGAAACAAAAATGAAAAATAAAGGGTGTAAAAAGACCCTTAACGAAGCCGAATGGTACTTGTTCTCCCCGTCATTGCGATAATTTTTTTGTTCTAGGCCATACCTGGGAACCTTCTAGTTACGGAGATATTGGGGGTCAAAGTTCCAACATTTTCACAAGTTTTTTTAAAAATACATGTTTCTAATGTAAGATTTTTACTTTAAACACCTTCACGACCCTCGTACTATTAAGTCCATCCATCAGCACAATGATTTGAGTGCGTTACATTGAGTTTTACCATAAAAAGTGATTTTTCACCCCAAAAAAAAAAGTCGTTTCCCAGCAATAATTTTTGCGTAAAGTTACTTATTTTGATGTACAGAATGCTTGGTTGACGGCTTCGTGAAGGGTCTGTTTACACCCTGTATTTTTATTTTAACAAAAAGCTTCATGTACAATGATGATAATTGATTTTTTTGTGATACAGCAAGACCATCCGTGCCACAAAACGTTTCTACGGCAAGCCTACCCACATGGAAAAAAAAAACTATCTCAAAAGTGAAGATGGATAAATTTTGGAACAGAACCAAGCTTGTCGTGGACAATTCATATGGCCGGCCCCTCAAGCATTAGAGAGGAGCTTATGAGCTGTCGTCATCATAGAAGAAGATCCCATAAGAAGCTTCAAGTATATACAAAGGGAATCAGTCAAAAATCTGATCCTCATTCCAAGAATGGCTCTTTTCTTAACAGCAAAAACAATTGAAAAACTCTGCGACAATTTTTTTACAAGAAAAGATATTGATGAACAATTTGTTCAGCCCTTTTACCTGTATTTCCTTAGAATCTACTTCAAAAGATTTTATTCGTGATCCTCACTGCATTTGCTGATAAAGGCACGTAAAGCTTACCCCGTCCATTTTGATACGACTATCCTGCCAACGTGGTGCGTATTTGAAAGTAATATTTTACTAGATTATGCAGAGACTTTAAATTGGAAAGACACCACGAAGTTAATGAAAATTGTAACAGAATTACAGTTGACGCCAGAACAATTCAATCATAATTTACCAGTGTTATACGTAATTTAAAAAAATGTGAGAAAAACGACAGTATTTTCCAATACATTGGGTCAAATTTAGAATTGAATCACCTATATTGTGCTTACAACAAAAAATACGGAAGACTTTTATTGTGTTTCATACAAAGTTTAGAAGGATTCAGCGTAAGAAAGTGTTGTAAAGAAAATGATAGAAAATCACTGCACGTTTTTCAAAAATCCTTGTATGGCAGCATTAGAGAAATACGTGTTGGAATTAATGGCTTTGCAGGTTTTTGATGGACCGAGAATTGTTATTCCAAGACCAGTGGAACATTTCGAGTTTTAAATAAATGTTATTTTAATTATTTAAACCCGGTTTGTGTAATAAAATCAACATGTCAAAAATTAGACGCTTGTCAATTGATCCGATTGGCTGTTGAAAATATGTAGGTATCTACTGTCAAGAAAGCAGTTGACAAGCTTGCAATTTGTTGGTGTTTTTATTTCAATTTTATTACAAAAACCGGGCGTTAATTAGAATTAACTTAAGTACTAACATGTGATTTTATTTTGTTAACAAATAAAGCTTAAAAAGTGTCTAAAAAAGCGACTCCTGTGTTGTTAAATCTGTCGACTTTTGATGGATGTGACGGTGTTACATACTACCAAAGACATTCAAATATAACTAGCTATAGACGGGACAAGACCAAGAAACTGACAATTCCAAAACCTGTTACAAATTAGTAACAAGTCGATCAGTCCAGTGCGATACGTCGCCTTGTCAGGTCGCATTCATATGACACAAAGACACTCAAATATTTCCGAGCTATAGACGGGTCATGACGAAGAAAATCGTAATCCAAAACTTGTTACTAATTAGTAACAATTCGTTCTGTCTAGTGTCATCTGTGTCATACGCCCGCTTGTCAGGCAGCATTCGTGTGTCAAAATCGAAAATATTCAGGACGAAAATTATTGTATGACAATATTCCCAATGTCCTCTCTATATGTGTTTTAAATCTCTTTGCATACTACCAACTCCTACCTAATCTTGTGCAATTACAATCTTGTGTCATAATTTTAAGTATTTAAGTTAAATAAAATACTACCAGACTGTACTTACTAAGACGATAAACTTAAAATATTTTAACTGATAAAAATATTATAACCATTTAAAACAATAGTGTTTTTCCAAGAAAAATATTACTTTTATAACCATAATAAGCTTAAGTGTAACAGCCTGCTTATGTACATAAAATGAATAGTAAAACATCTGTTGTTGGTTTGAATAGTATTATAAAATCCATTAAACAAAGGACTGTTAATCCTTCCAAGCAATGCTTTTTCCTTTGAAAAATCTCGTTTGTTTATAATACAAAAGAGTTTTATGAATAGCTAAATAAAGGTTTTAATAGCTTATTTCTTAGTTTTATGAATTTGTTCATGTCATGTAGTGTCTAATACCTATTCATTTTGCAATCATATTGTAATAGATACTACAAAATACACTAAAGTACCTACACAATACAGAAAGTTTTCAGCAGAATGCTTTCAGTTGAAAATAGGTTTAAGTACAATTTAATTATTCCTATTTTATTGCTTAAATACTGAAATTTGTCTCTGGGTACAGCCTTTGTAAATACATCAGCAGTTTGCTCTTTGGTACATACATACTTTAAATCTATTTCTAAGTTATATTTTACTTCCATACAGGGTGTAAACGGACCCTTCACGAAGCCGTCAACCAAGCATTATGTACATCAAACTAATTTAAGTAACTTTACGCAAAAATTATTGCTGGGAAACAATTTTTTTTTTTTTGGGTGAAAAATTACGTTTTACGGTAGAAGTCAATGTAACGCACTCAAAACATTGTGCTGATGGATGGATTGAATAGTACGGGGGTCGTGGAGATATTTAAAGTAAAAATCTTACATAAAAACTTTGACCCCCAATATCTCTGTAACTAGAATGTTCCCAGGTATGGTCTAGACCAAAAATGTGATTGCAATGACGGGGAGAACAAGTGCCTTTCAGCTTCTTTAAAGGTCTTTTTACACCCTTTATGTTTACATCTTTTATGATTATCTACATTTTTAATCAAACAGATTGCACTTTGACTGTCTATTCATAAAGTCACCGAATCTTGATGAAATGCACAAATGTCTATTAACAGTTGTTCCAATCACATGGCCGCATGCTGCCATAAAATCAGTTTCTGTAGCAGATAACGCAACACTGCTGAAGCTGTGTTGCCCCTGTTATTGCAGCTCCATTTCTCATGAAGACATATCTGGTCAGAGATCAGTCTGCATCACAATATGCTTGTAATTAACTTTTATTACAAGTTGTGTAACACAAACCATAATTTTTGGATTTCTTTAGATTTTTTTGACAACATTCCAGTGTGTGTGGTCAAAATTATTGAGATATATGCTCACCAGACTGACTCTGTACTTTATATCAGGTCGGTCTGCTTACGATAGCCAGGTTATGGCCAGCCTGCCAGCCCTGGCTAGATAGCCAGGATGGTGGTTGCTTAGAGAGCCAACTGTTTCTCTTTATGGGATACTCTTGTCTGGTGCAGCAGAGCTCTTTTCCAGTGTGACATGAGGATGTACTGGAAATATATTAGAATTTTAATTTTGCATAACAAGACTTTCTCAATATACGACGGCGCGGTTGGCTGAGCGATTGACTGCTGCGCTGCGTGTCGCGGGTTGGATTCCCGCCCGGAACAAATATTTGTATTGCCTACAGGTAGTTGTTCCGGGTCTGGCTGTTTGTGTATGTGAGTTTAAATGTTTGTAAACGCTCCCACGATACAGGAGAAATTCTTAGTGTGGGGCAACGTTTAAAAAAAAAAGAAAGGAAGATCTTTCTATTTGTTAACCAACAAAGTTCTTCGGTTCACATTGTTTAATATCACAATTCTTACTTGACTCATGACATGACAGTATCTATGGATTCTCTTGACTATGACAGTAGGAGCCCATCATCAACATACAGAAGCAGTTAAACTTTCTTATTGTTAATCTTAATATTGCCAATATAGGGTGACTGGTAATTAGTGACTAATACTTAAAAAAACATGTGATTGTACTCATGATAACAAACAACTTTCCCAAAAAACATTTTTTTTAAACACCTACTTTTATTATATTGCACGGCCTGTGACCTGTTAGCCTTTTAAAAAAAATGTTTCTTTGGGAAAGTTGTTTGCTATCATGAGTACAATTACTTGTTTAAGTATCGGTCACTAATAACCAGTCACCCTACATAAACACATTTATCAGCATGACTATTATCAAAACTAATTTTTTTTTAGTAAGCTATCAAATTTGAGATTCCAGCACATAGGTGCTTGTTTGAGACCATAAAATGAACGATTTTGTTTACATACCAGTTTTGTTGGATCTTCCAGACCTTCCAGTGGTACCATATGTCTTCCTTTATGCCTCTGAAGGCAATAACTTCAGTACTACCATTCTTATTCAAAACATGTAAATTGACCTACCCACATGCTTTCACATGTAGTTTCTTGTCGTCAGCCACTCTGATAGTGTTAATCAGAGTTGGTATTTCATTGAAGAACCAGTCATGGTGCATTTTGAGATGTATTGAAGCCCCTGAGTCCACATCCGAACCATTGTCATTGCTGGTTGACGCAGAAAATACAGGAACATAGCCAGAGTTCTCATTAGATATTTGATCCTTCTTCTTTCTACAATTTTTGCTTATATGCCCATGTTTATTATTACACGTAGCACCTCGGACCTTTACTCGGTTAGTTCACTATGTCGGAAGCTTGTTTGACATTTTAGTTTTTTTTATTGTAAAATGGACCTGCTCTTGAACTCGATCATGTCTGATGGATGCCTTGTTTCAATGGAATCAGATGTTATTGTCAAACCTGAGCTTTTTAATGCCATGATCATTGGTGGTCAGAAATAACCCTGCCAATAGTATGGTTCCCAACCATTCATCATCTACAACAAACCTGATGTTTCTCAGTTATGAGCAGTAATCATGATCTTATTAACATACCCTTCAATGTTTTGACATCCGTCCAGCGTTGTGGTGATGATTTCTTAACAGGCCTACCTTCGTCGAAGCTTTTGCTAAGTCATCCCATACTTTTTTAGCTGTCTTTGCTTCTTGAAAGTGTATGTAGATGATGGGATGGGATCAATTAATAAAATGATCTTTCTAGCCTTAGTGTCTCTTTTCTTTTCGTATACTTATGTCATCGGACGCCGGGTACGACACAATTCCACAACTCCACATGTTCCATGTAGGTTTGGACGGCAAACCTCCAGGTGGGATAGTTCTCTCTTCCGGTCAGCTTTTCTATTATTGCCATTGTATTGTTCGGAGACGTTTTTAGCTGATGAATATGCTTTCACTGTTCGACGGTACGGGGACTACCGGGTACAAAGTATATAATAAAGTAGTTTATGTGGTACAATATCAAGTCGTCATTGTCGTCAACTACCTCCCTTATTGTTATTATACTCTTTGACAACTACGTTGGACTGTTACATATAAGTTGTTTCACTGAACCACTGGATTCTTCAAAGTTCAAGTTTTCATTGGAATCGACTATACAATTTATTTTGGAAGAATTAGTTGGGTCTGGTGGTCCCATAATAACCTGTTGGAATATATTGTTGGATTATATTAATTAAATAACAAGTAATCTAACACGGCGTGGCTTTATTAGTTATTATTGTACTCTTTGAGTTTTACATTATACAGGTGGGTAAAACTAGAAAATTGAGTATCAAACGAAACAGGGCGACAGTTGGGATATATATAGTAGCAATTAGCATAAAGTAATATAACCATAGAGTAAAGTAATATAACGGGTAATATAACGTATAGTACTCTATGGTTGGGGTTTTCAGGTTAATTTTTTGGTAGTACATTTTTTTTTCCAGTAAGGTTCTGAAGTTGTCAGTAATTTTTCGTAAGACTTAAAAGATATTGAAAAAAGTGTCAATGCTCATAAATCATGGTACACACTGTCATAAAAGCACTTTTGTAGTGATGATACAAAAAAACACTCAAGTAGTCATGTCATAACTTTTACGAAGATCAAGTTAGAACTCTGTCACAGAGATATTTTTTACTGCAAATAACCCCAACTATCACCCTGTTTCGTTTTATCCACGATTTTTACCCATTTTGTAGAAAAATCTCCTGTCACGGTGTTTGTGGCCGCACTCCTCCGAAATGGCTCGGCCGAATTTTATGTAGGTATGAGAATAGGTCGTAAAGTATATTTCACACTGCTAATTTCACGCGGACGAAGTTAGCGGGGCACAGCTAGCAGAGCATGATCTATCTATACAATGAATTTAGTACAAAATGAAAATATTTAGCTGGAAACTTTTTAACGAACACTTGTCTCAAAAGCCTACTTATTTCGTTTTTGACATTTCAGATTAAAAATCTTACTTTGACACTGACTTGACAGCTGTTTTGTTTGATATTTTATGTACTTTTGTATACAAACACCATTATTTTTCTCAGCAAAATCTGAATTAAAATGTCTTTAATTACGTTAAAAAACGAGTTTAATGAAGATATATTAGCCTGCAGAGCTTGTTTGGCTACAAATAGGAAGTTGTACAGCATACATCAGGAAGAAGTTTTAAAAGCTTATAAGAATCTTACAGGACAAAACGTAAGTTAAAAAAAATACTGTAATGAGGTTCTCATGCGTCCAGCCAGCCAGAAACTATCCCACTTCAAGGCAAAAACCTCTTCTCATTCAGAGAAGGAACAAGGAATGGACATTGATCACCACACGCTTGCATATTGACGAATTTGGGTCGAATCTAAGTCTTACGATGTTTTCCTTCACTGATCGTCAATGATGTTTACAATCAAATAAGATTATATGTGACGTATCGTCGCTCATATTACAGGCATATTTAGCCTAATTAGAGGAATCAGGTATACTACCAAAGACTTATAGAGCTTATATTGTCAATATTTTCATACAAAAATTTGCGTGTGGCGTGTGATACGAGACAGAACTATTTGTTAATGTTAACGGTAGCAAGCGGAACTGCTGAAGATCTTGGGTGGTCCTGGGTTAAATCCTCAGGCCAGGCTAAGTATTGTTGGGTTAATACTGCAATAATTTCTGCATTCTTGCCCCTATTATGGAACTTAACCTTTGGTGATGTCATTTTGTCGCTAATCCGCATTTCCGGCAGTATGACAGAATTGGGTGGATCCACTTTCTGGTTTCATCATCACACACTGCTGGGTATAGGCCTCTCTATTCTTGTGCCAATCTCCATGTTTCTGTGCCAGCCTCATCCAGGTTTTCTCCCCGATGGCAACTATGTAGTCTGCCCATCTCGCCACTAGACGACCCACATTCTATTACCAAGGATAAGTGGTGAAATATGTGTTACAATATCATTCTTATACTTCCCAAGGGGTTACACAAAGATGTACGTATTGTATGCCCACTTTTCCCCAGTTATTTTTAAGTTGTATTTAATAGGGGGCGAGCCTATTGCCATCCTGTAATCCCCGAAGGGTTAGGCAGAGGTGTACATACCTAATAGTCCACCAACATTTCACCAGTTACGTTTAAGTCTCATATAATAGGGGGCTACCTATTGCCACCAACAAAAATCCATACTCCATAGCTGCTTCTTAGAAATTCCTGTAGGAATAACCCAATAGCAGTTTGCCCGACCCAGAAATCAAACCCAGGACCTCATGCTCAGCAGTCGTGATTGCGACCACTAGACCAACGCGGCAGTCATACACAGATATGTTATGTTATACCCTCATTTCAGGTATATCCTTATGACACATTACCGCAATACATATGTAATTACTGCACTGTTCTCTTGCTCAAATACAATGCATTCCGGGATCACTGTCAAAGAGCTACAACCTATTTAGAAGACGCCAGGATAAGGAATAAAAATGTACGTATTATCATGATGTTTTTTGTTTGATATCTCGTAAACTACGGTCAGATAGTCAGGTACTTAGACCATATTTTTGCTAATGTATTAAAATACTTAAGCTCACAATGTCTAGCTGCCTGGGGCTGCGGGACTGTTCGAAAGAGATACCGCGGCCCTGGAACAGAAAGGGATGTGTTTTAGTCAGTAAAAGCCTGACACTCCCTCCCACTCCACCCAGAGCTGGAGGCGTTATTTGATGATTTCCCATCCCAAAAAAAAAAAATGTCAAGCTGCCTCCAGGCTTGAAACGTTGGAAGTTCCTACAACTAACTAAACAATTACAAAGCAAAATAAACTTCATACTTAATAAACCGTTACATACATGGTTGTAAACATATTTAATTAGAGACTGTACAGAAACAAAGGTACATCACTATGTGATTAGAGACATGACAATCTCAAAAGAACAATGTCGCATTCATTCCATGAAAATACTGTCTGCATCAGGTTAGACTGTAACAGGACCCGACACAAGGTGGAAAGGACACCGACTTTAAAATGGTTACCACATATTCAGTACATCATTCTGAACCGATAATACATTTTTCATCAGTAATTTTTTTTTAATCAGCTGTTCCATGTTTTTGACCATGTAGTTATTGTAGTTTTGTAGGAAACAGCTGAACAAACAAACAAAACACTTAAACATGGTAAATATCCCTAACAGGGTCATGTACTCACTAGTTTTAAGCCTAGCGTGTAAAATTGGTTGTGTACATTGTGCATTAAATAAATAAATATCCCATTTCTAGAGTTAATGATAATGTTACTGACCATGACAGTTTAAAAACTTATATATCCTTATTGCCATTTAAAAAAAGCACCATAATTATCGTTTACAGGTCACATCAGAGTATCTAAACTATTTCCAACCATACATACAACATAAAACATCACAAATAAAACAAATAAACATCAATGAAAATGATGTCACTAATGAAACCTTTTCAAACTTTAAAAGTGATGACAATGATGATCATTTTGACAATTATGATGACCACTGCACATACTCATCACCTCATACTGAGAACATGAAAATATTCAGTGAAACGTCTAATGACAAAAATGATCTATACGCATACTCCTCTAGCAATACTGAAAATCTCAAAATATATGCTGAAACGGTCAAAATCAAAATCGAAAATGACTTGCCGGATGTACCAGAAAAACCCCACAGAAATGTCAACAAAAAGAAAAAAAGTACAAATTCAAGAATTAAAAGTACGAAAAAGTCCGAGACAGTCAAAAAAACAGGAAAGTTTTTTGAAACTAAAGAGAATATGTCTGATTTTGAGAAAGCATTCGAAGTTGAAATTACTGTTTTAAGTGAAGATCAGCAAATGAAAGATGTTTTGGATAGAAAGTCTAGCTCGAATTACTTACATAGCCCATATAAATGTGAATTATGTTTCAAAGGGTACATGGGAGCCGATATTTTGAATAAACATGTTTTGTCTCAGCATGATCCGGTAAGTACATATAAGTTATCCTAACATATCATCACTTTGGTTTTTAACCTCCGACCAAAAAAAGAGGGGTGTTATAAGTTTGAAGTGTGTATCTGTGTGTCTGTCTGTGGTATCATACCTTCTGAACGGATGACCTGCTTTTGATCAAGTTTTTTCAACTTAGACTTAGGCAAGTAGGTACCTGTAGTAAACCCAAATTTTACCAGTTATGTCTTAGTCGCATGTACTAGCAGTACCAACCCGAATGGACTGTCAAATTCTAAATTAATGCGAGCGAAGTTGAATATGTCGGATGGGCAAGATTTTTCCGTTACACACAGGGTACATTGGGGACAATGATACCGCTGCGAACAGCCACTACCTGTCTCCTTGCTGCGAGCTCAAACAAAACATCACGACTCTGTAGAAGCTACTCGTATAGGTGTGGGTAGACTGCGAAGGTCGTGATGTTACCTCTGGCGCGCTTGCGATTCATTTTATGCCCGTACTAATGACCGGATCCGACAAATACTGTTGTTGTTTTTATATTTCCAGAGTCGCGGTAGTGTGGTGTGTGAATTCTGTCAATTCCGCTACAAGGATCGACGAGGATTAAACCAACATCTGAAAAGCCATCGACTGAAGTTCTCTTGCAAACAATGCTCATATATTTCTAGAACCACGTAAGTACTTCTAGTCATCATCATCATCTGCCTGCCTTTTCCCAACTATATTGGGGTCGGCTACCAGTTTAAACGGATGCAGCTGAATAGCAGTATTTTACATGGAGCGACCGCTTATGTGACCTCCACAACCCAGTTAGTACTAGGTATTACGATACCCCTTGGCAAGTCTGGTTGTCAGACTTTCGGGACGCTGACTACCTTTAACGACTGTCAAAGATCTACAAATGACAGCCGGGACCAACGGCTTAACATGCTTTGTAAGAAACTCGGTATGTATCGGGCGGCCACCCATCCACAGACCAACCTAGGCAAACGCGGCTTAACCTTAAGATCGACTCGAGCGGCTGTTATTATTTAGCCAAGAGCTCCTCTAAGTAAGTACTTCTAGTTATGAGTACAGTTAAACTAGAAAAAGTACGCGCTTCGGTAATCATCCTGTTTCCAAATTAGGAAGGAATTTGAAAAATAGGTATTTGAAGAAACTATTACCGTCGCGCTGCGTCAAGCCTGCCCCCGTACAGTGCGATAGGGATAGCTGCAGCTCAGACCGATTATATCGCAAAAGTATAGACAAGGTCGTAATTCGCCTTTTTTCATCAATTATTTTTGACATTAAAGTGTATGTCTAGGTTCCTATCAATTTCTTTTATGTTAAAAACTTTACGAATTAGTCTGGTAGTCCTCTAATCACGGCCGTCAATTTTGGAGGGTCTTATTTTTTTACTTACATTAGTTGCTAAAAAAAAGGAAATGACAGGGACGTATCTACAGTTACCCTTGATTTTATGAAAAAAAAATGATTGCTCTAGAAGCATTATTCAAGAAGAAAAAGTGGATTACTTACTTGTTAACTTATTTTGTTGCATGTTGCTGTTGTTTATGAATGCCCGTCATGTCCCTGCAACAAATAAATATTTTTTCTTTCTTTCTTTCTTTATTATCACTTGCTTCGGTGAAGGAAAACATCGTGAGGAATCCAAACCAGCATGCTTGAGAGATATTTCTCGACGGCATGTAAAGCCAAGCCAGAGGCCCATGGGCGGCATGAAACTCTGACACCAGGTTGTTAGGCACTCATCATCAGCCTAGCACTTTCCCAACTATATTGCGGTCGGCTTCCAGTCTAACCGGGTGCAGCTAAATACCAGTATTTTACATGGAGCGACTGCCTATCTGACCTCCACAACCCAGTTAGTACTGGGTAATACGATACCACCAGGTTGTTAGGCACTCACCACACGACAAAGAAGTAGTCTACCTGCAATCGTTTTCTCTTAGTCAGATTACCTACAGTCCTGGTCACACTTCGTCATATGTCGCACAATTTTGTAATTGATATAATTTTACTATCCTTACAGGTTCAATGCTAAAGAACACTTTAAAATGCATGGTGGGCAAATGCACGAATGTCGGCATTGTGGGAAATCTTATGAGTAAGTTTTGATTTTATTTTTTCTTTATTTCAGTACTAGCGTGTACCCGTGGGTTCGTCCGCGTGTTCAGTGATTGTCTCACGGGTTCATACTACCGGGATAAAAATGCTTTGCGTAAATTCTATCTGTGTGTACCAAATTTCATCCAAATTCGTTCAGTATCATCCATCCGTCCTCACAAACTTTCGCATTTATTACACACGTTACAGGTAGTCAGTCTCACGAAAGTCTGACAACCAGTCTTACCAAGGGGTATTACCCAGTACTAACTGGGTTGTGGAGGTCAGATAGTCAGTCGCTCCATGTAAAATACTGGTATTCAGCTGCGTTCGGTTAGACTAAAAGCCGATCCTAACATAGTTGGGAAAAGGCAGGCAGATGATGACACGCAGACAAAGTAGCGAACAAAAGCTAGTAAGAATAATAATATAAGTTATTTGTGCTTTCAGAAAACTGTCGAGCCATCTGTCCCACCTACGTATACACCACCCGTCTGAGTTCATCTGGTGTGACGTGTGTGGGGAGGCTTTTATAGGCTCGTTCGGTCTGAACGCGCACAAGAAGAGGGCGCATCGACATGTATGTATGAATTGGTCGTTCATTCAATTTGTAACGTAAATTAAGAAGTATAACTTAGTAAGTCATTCAGTCATAGTAGGTTAGTAGGTATGTGTATTTAATTGATGTTAAAATAATAACAGCCGCTCGGGTCGATCATCTTTAGGTTAAGCCGCTTGCCTAGGTTGTTCTGTGGATGGGTGACCACACAGACATACTGAGTTTCCTCCGTGCCTCGGAAAGCATGTTAAGCTGTTGGTCCCGGGTGTCATTTTTAGATCTTGGACAGTCGTTAGGTAGTCAGTGGCCCAAAAAGTCTGACAACCAGTCTTACCAAGGGGTATCTTATTACCCAGTACTAACTGGATTGTGGAGGTTAGTTAGGCAGTCGCTCCATGTAAAATACTGGTATTCAGCTGCATCTGGTTAGACTGAAAGCCGACCCCAATATAGTTGGGAAAAGGCAGGCAGATGATGTCATTTGCTTGTAAGTTCATATATTTTACTTTTCATTCGCTCATCAGTACATCCAGTCAATCGTTCATTCATCCTACTTTTTTGACATTGGAATTTAATTATTTTGTTTAAATTGATTAAATTAGAATCGTTTTAAAAACGTTGCCCCACACTAGGAATTTCTCCTGTATCGTGGGTGCGTTTACAAACATTTAAACTCACATACACAAACAGCCAGACCCGGAACAACTACCTGTAGGTTATACAAATATTTGTTCCGTGCGGGGATCGAACCAGCGACACGCAGCGCAGCAGTCAATCGCTCAGCCACTGCGCCAACCGCGCCGTCAAACAATGGTTCATTGTAACAACACTCGCATGCCATGATTTTTCACCCCAAAAAAACGTCGTTACTTAGTTTGATGTACAGAATGCTTGGTTGACGGCTTCGTGAAGGGTCCGTTTACACCTTGAATACAATAAAAATATTGGATGGAAAAAGGCTGCCAACGTTGATGACGAATACATGACGTTTAGTGCAAATACGGGGTGTAAACAGACCCTTCACGAAGCCGTCAACCAAGCATTCTGTACATCAAAGTAAGTAACTTTACGCAAACATTTTTGCTGGGAAACGAATTTTTTTTTGGGTGAAAAATCACATTTTTTGTTAGGACTCAATGTAACGCACTCACAACATTGTGCTGATGGATGGATTGAATAGTACGGGGCTCGTGGAGGTGTCTAAAGTAAAAATCTTACTTTTCACCCCAAACAAAAAAGTCGTTTCCCAGCAATAATTGTTGTGTAAGGTTACTTAGTTTGATGTACAGAGTGCTTGGTTAACGGCTTCGTGAAGGGTCTGTTTACACCTTGTATGTGATTTCTTCCTTACTACAGCTCCCCCTGCCCTCTGCTTGCGCCTCTTGCAACAAGCACTTTGTGGATAACACAGCGTTACAACGCCATTCGTTGCTTGGCGTCTGTAGCGAACACACGTGTCTACATTGTGGAGAGGCGTTTGATGAAGCCTTGCAGTTGAGAGACCATTTGCTGGAAAAACATCGGACTTGCAAGGTCTATTCTTGTGAGAAGGTTAGTTGATATTTGTTTTACATTACATAACATCACGCCTGAAATTCCCGAAGGGTTATGCAGAGGTGTCCCTAATAGTACACCCACACGTCGCCAGTTATGTTTTAAGTCCCATGTAATAGGGGGCGAGGCTATTGCCTTCAACCGCGCACATATCCTGACTCCGCGGCTGCTACTGAGAAATTCCTGATGGCAAAACCTAATAATAACACTTTGCCTTTGGATCTTGGTCTCAAACCCAGGACCTCATGCTCAGCACTCGCGCTTGCAACCACTAGACCAACGAGGCAGTAAATATATAGGGTGACTGGTAATTAGTGACCGATACTTAAACACGCGATTGTAGTCATGATAACAAACAACTTTCCCAAAAATTTTTTTTGTTATTTGTACTCATTCACTTTTCTCACAATAACACAACAGCCGTATGAAATTCGCGCGCGCACCTTTGACCTATCAGCTGTTAGCCGCGTAACGTCGTTCTGTCTCATTAGTATCGTACCGTGCAACAGTCGGTAGGCAGAGCACCTGCGCGGCTCGCAACCGCGCTCCGTAAGTTTTATTGTGATAAAAGTGAATGAGTATAATAAAAACTATTTCTTTGGGAAAGTTGTTTGTTATCATGAGTACAATCATGTGTTTAAGTATCGGTCACTAATTACCAGTCACCTTATAAAGGGTGTAAAAAGACCCTTAACGAAGCCGAAAGGCACTGGTTCTCCCCGTCATTGCGATCATTTTTTTGTTCTGGACCATACCTGGGAACCTTCTAGTTACGGAGATATTGGAGGTTAAAGTTCCAATTTTTCACAAGTTTTTTTTTAAACCACTTTTTAAGTTTTTAACTTTAGTTTAATTAACTCCATGACCCGTTTACTATTCAAAGCATCCATCAGCACTAAGTTTTGAGTGCGTTACATTGAGTTTTACCGTAAAACGTGATTTTTCACCCAAAAAAAAAGTCGTTTCCCAGCAATAATTTTTGCGTAGAGTTACTTAGTTTAATGACAGAACGCTTGGTTGACGGCTTCGTGAAGGGTCTGTTTACACTCTGTATTTATTTGACTGCTGAGATGACGAGTAATAGAGAAATATGGCAGACATGCTACGCCGAGCTCAAGTAACTTGGTATAAGGGCAAGAGAATGATAATGATTTATTTGATTTACAGTGTGACAAGACGTTTACCCGTGAGTCGTTATACAGCGCGCATTACAGACGAATACACGTTGACTCGAAAGATAAAGTAAGCAGGAAGAAAGACAGGCCTTGGGTGTGTGAAGTGTGCGGGAAGACTTTACCGGTGAGTGTGGTACTGTTAGCCTGCGTCAGCCCACTGCTGGGCAAAGGGCTCTAGCCATGACTTCCAGTTGTTTCGTTCCAAGGCTAAAGTGGACCACTGTTCGCTGGTCTTGACCAGATCTTCTACGATGTCTGCCCCGATGCCTTCTGGCTGTGGGCTCCAGAAAGTTGAAGTTATGGGCCACAGCTCATTGTTGGTGTAATGATGTCTTCATTTTTTTTTACTAATTACTGGTTGTCCCACTGCTGGGCAAAGGCCTCCCCTTTCTTCATCTTCCATACCTAGAGAGGTATCTATCCTGACCATGTGAGCCCCACAAACATGATCAGATCGTCACGCCACCTCCGCCGCGGTCGACGTCAACGGCGTTTTTTGGTTTTCATAGTAAAAATGTTTTTTTAATAAAAAACAAAAAAAGATGAAGTTATTGGTACTTTGTTCGGTTTAGTTTTTTTTTGTTCTTTAAATAACGTTGCCCCACACGTCTCCTGTACCGTAAGTGCTGTTACAAACATTTAAAATCACATACACAAATAGCCAGACCCGGAACAAATACTTGTAGGCCATAAAAATATTTGTTCCGTGCAATCGAACCCGCGCCGCGACACGCAGCGCAGCAGGCAATCGCTCAGCCACTGCGCCAACCGCGTCGTCAAAGTAAAGAAAGTATAAGGCTGATTTTAGTCTTACGCCGACGGCACGCGTACCGTCAGCGCTGATGTCCGAGATATATGGACTTCTAGGAAGCGTTTTTAAATAACGCGTAGCTATCAGCGCGCACGGTGGTCAGCGCTGATAGCTACGCAGCCGTACGCGTCGCGCGTCGGCCTCGCGTAGCTGTCGGCGCTGACGATCGCACGAGCGCCTCTGCGTTCAGTGAGCGTTCTTGTGTCGAGCGGAGCGGACGTCGTCAGCGCGTACAGTCATGACGAATCACGAAGTGGATACAGGTCGAGTTATCGATGAGGTACGCCTGAGGAAGATATTGTGGGACGCATCCGATCCACTCTACAAAAATAAAGATGCAAGAAACAAAGCCTGGGAGGATATTGTGGACGCATTGTTCGAAAATATTTCAGGAGAAGAAAAACAACAACTTGGTTTGTTTACTTTCTTATTTTATTATCTGAATACCTACACTACAGGACAAAGCCTTTTCAAGTTAAAATATACACGAATCTTGCCAGGGCACGCTTCCAATAGGGCTCACGAAGTACTCGGCAAAATGTTCTCGCAGAGCGTGTCCAGACCTGTTCGTAGGTACAGTTGGCAAGTCCACCATACCCTCAATTGTAAGTGTGTCTTCAATACGATAACCATCTCGAATTCTTATAAAGTTATGCAATACGCAGCATGCTTTAACTATTTTCTTTGTAACATCAAAACTTACATTAATAGGTGTATGAAACACTCTGAACTTGTTTGACATAATACCAAATGTCGATTCTATGTATCGTCTACTGCGGCTCAGTCTATAATTGAATATTTTTTTCTTGTGGGTCATATTGGATCGTGCATATGGCTTTAGAATTTTATTTGATATTCCAAACGCACCATCACCCACAATTACATGTTCAACTGGAGTATTTGTTCCAGGCAGTGGTTTTGGTCCTGGAATATTTAAAGTGTTTTGTTCAAGGCTCCTGTATAGTGTACTGTTTTGGAATATAGTCGAGTCCGAGTTTTTTCCATATGTTCCAATGTTTACATATGTAAAACAATAATCTGCATCGCACATAGCTAGCAGAACTATGGAGTAAAAATGTTTATAGTTGTAGAATATTGATCCACCACCGGTTGGATTTACGATTCGGATGTGCTTGCCATCAATAGCTCCGATGCAATTTGGAAAGTTGGTCTTTTGTAGAAAACCGTTAGCAATATTTTGCCACATATCGGGAGTATTTGATGGTATACATTCATCGTGTAGCGTTTCCCATATAACTTTACACACTTCGTCCACGATCTTACTGATTGTTGCGATTCCCATCCTAAATGAATACTGCAAATCTGTATATGTTCGACCCGTAGCAAGAAATCTAAAAAAAAAGTTTTTATTATTTCAGGAAAACTGGTTCAACAAAGGTGGAAAACAGCCCGGGACGCGTTTTTTAGAACAAAAAACGCAATTAAAAAAACGCCCTCTGGAAGTGCTGCACCAAAATACAAAAAGTACATCTATTATGACGAATTAAGCTTCCTAGCTCCAACAGTTGAGAATGAAGTTGATGAATCACTGAATGACTCTTCCCTTCCCTCACCCTCAGTAAATATAGATAATACATTGGATAGTATGGGGTCTTCAGAAAATACTCAAGATTCTGATATATTAATGCGGCAAGTTTTTTCAAACACTCAACACAGTGAGCAGATTGACCGTGGTGTTGATTCAGCATCATCACAAAAACCTTGGTTGGAAAAGAGAAAAAGACGGGCCCCGAAAACAAATCCAGAAAGTTCTCCATTTGAAAAAGAATTATTAACTTTATTAAGTAATCAAACCCCAGATCTTGCCGCTGACGACCTGGCTTTTTTCGCTTCTTTGGGTCCAATTTTAAAAAGTTTTGATGTAGGACAAAAGCTGGAGTTTAGATCGAGAGTGCTACGAGAAGCCATGGATATTCGAAATTACAACAGATCAAATAGCTCAAATAGCTCCTCCAACGACGCAAGATATGCATCATCATACAATTATCAGATTCCAGCTTACCCAGAGTACGAAACCAACAATGCGAATCCTGGTTACTCTGGTTATCAAACAGCGAGACTTACTGATGAATAAATAATTATATGTGTTCAATTACTTATTATAATTTTATTTTATTTTTTATCTGTCCTTATGAAACTTTATAATAATAAATATGTTGTTCTCTTACTTTACTATAAATAAACATAACGATAAAACGAGTAAATATGTTGTTTTCTTACCTTAAAGTCACCATTAGTCGTTCAATCGGTGGTATAGGTACACGTCGTAAGCTGCAATGGACCAGTTTATCCTGTATCTTTGCCAGTAATTCGTCAAAAGTTCTAGTTGACATTCGAAAGTAATTAAAGAATTTACTTTCGTCAACCCTCAAACTGCCATATAACAAGACAAAGTCTCCTGCAACGGCTCTCTGCTCAATTAATGGATGAACATAGAGTCTTCGTCGCCGTCGGTTTTTATTTTTTTGGGATAGATAGTACAAAGCAGCAATAATTAATACACTCCGCATTTTGGTCGTCGTCTGTACAGTAAGGCGGTCAGTACGATACTAAAACGAGCCACGCTGAGCCTCAGCGCTGACAAACTACGCGCTGAGCTATGAGCGCTGACGGTGAGCGTGAGACTAAAATCAGCCTAAATAAGAATTAATGACAGGACTTTACTCGACAGTGGCGCCAACTGGTGAGAAAACGATAGCCCTTATTCGGAAACACGAAAATCACCGAAGCGTATACTTATTCTGGTTTAACTGTACCTACGAATTTAAAGTCTTATAATAACACTTGACGAGAAAAAATAATATGCAGCAGAATCTGTTTATTTTATAGAAATAACGACATTTTTCTGAATATTCCCTTTTTTCAGAATAAATGCGTGTTACTGTACCATCAGAGGAATCACACCGGCGAAAAACCCTACCACTGTACGCAGTGCCCCAAGAGTTTCACCATGAGGAAGTTGTTACAGGTAAGCTAGTACCTACTGGCGATGGACTTGGGGAAATTCGTCGTCTTTTAAATAAAAATAATATTACAAAATGGGCCTGCTCTCGACCTCGATCACGCCTGATGGAAAGCGGTAGATGAAGAATGGATGGTAAGAAACTCTAAGGACATTCTTTTCAATCAAAGTATTGTGTCGTGGGTTCGGACCCAAGCATGCATATTATTTTGTGGAATTTATTTCATGTCCGTGATAAAATCAGTGCCCAAAATTCAAAAGTATTACTCTAGTAGTTTACGAGATATACCATGCTCCAGTTTTGCGATATACGGCCGCGAGTCATATTTTGTTTAAGATACCTGACACTAACCGGAAAATTGCATAAAACGCAAAAAATTGCAAAGAATTCGAATTTCGCGGGCTACCCCATCTTCTTCTTCGTCGTGTCGATGATTTCCCCTTTAATTTGTTTTATCCAAAACTCTGCCACCTCGACAGCGTTGGTGGTGGCCTCGGACAGGTCCCTCAAAGTGCACGTGGAACCACACATAGCGCATGATAGGAGGTGAGCCATAGTTTGCTCTGAGGCACCGCAGTCACACATGGCTTCATCGGAATACCCCCACCGGACCAGGTTGTATCTGCAGCGCCCCACCTGGCTTCGCAATCGGTTTAGGGTCTTCCAGGTGGGCCATGGCAGCAGGTGTCCCGGTGGGAGTCTTTCCGCAACTTCAATATAATGTGTCGGAGGGGGATGTCGTAGGAGCCACAACTGTAACCCCATAATCCAGTTAAACAGACTTATAAACTGGTTATACAGCATTCAGTATTTAAACGATATTTTTATGTTCCAGTCCCATCTAAGGGTACACACTAGCGACCGACCCTACGCCTGCAAGTTATGCCCAAAAGCATTCAAAGGATTATCGGCTTTAAGAACACATGAACATGTAAGTTTTTAATATTATTTCTGTGAAGCGTATGGCTTCCAGTCTTACCGGATGCAGCGTAATACCAGTATTTTACACGTAAGAGGGTCACGTCGTTTACGAGGATATAAATCATCTGCATCTTTGTCTGTATCTAATATCAGAATAACAGCTTTTTACTGAATGTATATGAAAATATATACAGCACTTATAACAAAAACGCATTTTTTTTTTCAATTTTTGACTGTGTCTGTAAGTTCCGGCTAATCTCCGAAACGGCTGGACGTATTTTGAGACTTTTACTACTAGCAGATAGCTGATCTTATAAGGTCTAACTTAGGCTACTTTAATTTTCGAATTAGAATTAGGGTTCCGTGCACATATTAAAACTCTTGAAATTAGTAACCAAATCCGATTAAAAAAAGGGAAGTAATATTTTTTATAATAATTTCACGCGAACGAAGGTCGCGGGCAACAGCTGGTTAAACAACACAGTAAACACAGAGCTACCTACTAATTAAGTTAATGTATTTGCGTCATTTGAGGATAATAGCACCTACAGCCGCTCCAGCACGGCTCTTGTTATAATTCAGGTACTTTTCTTTTTTCAGATACACTCTGGCGGTCAACCAAAAACATTGAAGAACATAATAATCCAGTAACTCCTCCTTACACCTGCATTCCAGGAACGGTTACACAGAAGTGAGTAGTACACCCACATTTCGCCAGTTATGTTTAAGTCCCATGTAATAGGGCGAGCCTATTATTTGTTTAGTAAGATTGATGTTATTTATTAAATAAATATTATACCAAAATCATTCATTGTTTTTGTTGCAGAGTTAACCTAAACTACCTACACACACATACACACACACAAAATCAAAAATCCACTCGCATACTTTTATTGTGTGTTTATGTATGTCTTTAATAATCTTTTTTTTTTTTATGAATTTGGTTTTAAGTGAATATTTAGATGGTTTATGTAGGTGTTTCAGTATTATTGTTTTGTTTAATGATGGTCTGCTTAGTATATTTCAATTATTCATAGATTATATTAGAGGAGATTAAATAAGTTAGGTACATTAAAATGAACAACATAGGTACGCACCTATCTAACATAGATATCTATACATAAGTAAAAAAATGATTTTGCATGCTTAGCTATTGTTATGGCGGAATGTGTCCGGCTCTATAACATTTTTATAAACATCCTGTATATACATTTAATGCAAATAAATACTTATTTACTTATACATCACACAAGTGCGCTCCTTTTTAGGGTACCATTCTATTACTAAGCCTACGCTGTCCGTCCGTCTGTCTGTCAGCGCGCTGTATCTCAAGATACGTAATAGATAGATAGTTTAAATTTTCACAGAATGTGTATTTCTGTTGCTGCTATAACAACAAATAATAATTAGTACTCTACTATCTGCCGCATGTCGCGTCACAATTGGGCCAAAGTGGCAACAGAATCCGGCGACGCGGTAGGCCCAGAAGGAGATGGCGTGACGAGCTGGACTCTTGTCAAAAGGATTGGGCCCAAATAGCCAAAGACAGAGATTAGTGGAAAGATGGAAGGGAGGCCTTTGACCTGCAGTGGGACACATCAGGCTCATAATAAAAATAATAACTATGGTACGGAACCCTTCGTGCGCGAGTCCGACTCGCACTTTGCGGGTTTTAGTATTTTCTTTTTCAATTGTATACACTAATAATTTAATTATTACATAATGTTAAGTGGAAGAGCGGAGTCACCTAACACAAGCATCTCCTACATTAAAAGGTGGTCACCAAATATGTACCTACTTGAAATAACATTTTTATTTTATTAAGTTGTACGTTTTGTTCCAAACTAGTTGTTTGTTATGGCAAGAAAAAGGTTTAGGGGGGGGGGGGGTCAGAATGATGTAGGTACTGAATACGTGGTAACCATTTTACCGTCGGTGTTCCTCCCACCCTGTATATATTTATTATGCACACAGCCAAGGAGTGGAATTGCCTGTGTCAGTGTTCCCAAGTTCATATGACCCCAATCTATGTAAGTCGCGAGTTAATAGGGTCCTTTTGGGTTAGCTCGTTCCATCGTCGACCTCATCTCTGTGTTCAGGACTAGATTGAGAAGAGTAGGTTCATTTAAAAAATAAATAAAAAACTATGATAGAAAATAGTTTTTTTTATTAGATATTAGGATACCTATACACAAAAAACTTAATTTTAAAACAAACATACTTCATTTCAGTGCTTTTTTTTAATATGACTTTTGTTGATTACATAATAAATTTTATAAATATGGTATCGTTCTTGAAGATCGTCAGAATGAAGGGACCAAGTCTCCAATGTCTATATACATCTTGATATCATGATGGAGGGACCAAGCATTTTGTTGAAATATTGTGTATATGATGAGGTAGCTAAAATTATATCAAAGGTAGGAAACAGTAGATTAACGGTATTATTTTTAACCCCCGACGCAAAAAGAGGGGAGTTATAAGTTTGACCGCAATGTGTGTGTGTGTGTGTCTGTCTCTGGCACCGTAGCTCTTAAACGAGTGAACCGATTTGGACGCAGTTTTTTTATTTGAAAGCTAGTTTCTTGGCGATGGTTCTTAGATACGTTTTATCAAAATCGGTGCAGCCATTTACTAGATATGGGGGATGAAAGTGGGTATGAAAAATTGAATATTTTAAAATATACCCAAGTGGGGTATCAAATGATAGCGCATGATGTGTATATTAAAATTAGACATGTTTTATCAAAATCGGTGCAGCCATTAACTAGATATGGGGGATGAAAGTGGGTATTCATCTTTCATCTTTTATTTTTACGTTGGGGGTTTTTTAAATATAAAATTAGATTTTAATTTTATACATGTATGACAGACATTAGAGATTTGGTCCCTTCATTTTAACAACCACCGTTCTTCACTTTGATTTAAATTAAAATAAGCTATATCCTAAACAATAATTAAACATTGACACAAGTACGGTAATAGTAACATATTTCTCGCTAATAATTATAATCAACGATTTTCTTTTCACAACTAACTCTGTAGCTCTTACTTAGGGTATTTAATACATAATGTACAAGGTGTAAACGGACTCTTCACGAAGCCGTCAACCAAGCATTATGTACATCAAACTAAGTAACTTTACGCAAAAATTTTGCTGGAAAACGACAATTTTTTGGGGGGTGAATAATCACGTTTTACGGTAGGACTCAATGTAACGCACTCAAAACATTGTGCTGATGGATGGATTGAATAGTACGGTGAGTTATGTGTGTTCAGTTGGAACTTTGACCTCGTCTCCGTAACTAGAAGGTTCCCAGGTATGATCCACAAAAAAAATCGCAATGAAGGGCAGAATAAATGCCTTTCGGCTTCGTTAATGATATTTTTACACCCATTAACCTTTCGTGTGCCGGAACGTAGATCTACACGAGACACAATGACTTTTTAATTGTGTCTGTATAGGCGGCATACGAGTGGTTAATCACACTAGTATTATAAAGGCGAAAGTTTGTATGTGTGTATGTTTTTTACTCCTTCACGCTCAAACAGCCTAACGGATTTGGATGAAATTTGGTATCAAGATAGCTTATATTCTGGATTAACAGATAGGCTACTATTGATCCCGGAAATAGTAGGTAGGTGTGTAATAAAAACACAAGGAATAGGTTGAAAAACCTGTATTGCAACTTTGCAACGCACGGTACATCTAGTATTTTCAAAGACCTTTATTAGGCAATTTGAAAAATCAAAAACGGATCTAACACTGCCATCGATCAAATACCATAAAACAATTTGTCAATTTCTTTCATGAACTAGAAGACTTCTACTGTCAGAAGCTTTGCCTCTATGGGTAGTTACCGAGTCGTTCTAATTCAGAAACACGAACATTAGGGCCATCCATAAATTAACACGAATTTCATGATTTTTTGAACCCCCCCCCTCGTGCTTTGTCACATTTGTGAGACTCCCCCCTCCCTAGTGTGACGTCACATGTTTTGCAAATTTTACATTTTTATACGGATGAAGTTGGAAATATTTTTAACTCAAATTTCGTGTTTTAATTATATTTACGTAATAAATAAAAACGACGTGTTATTTTGAAGCTATGATAAATAAATAACAAGAAGACAATAATGGTGTCATTTATTTCCCCTATTATATTTTAAACGTTTATTTCAGACTAGGTCCATATTTTGTTAGTAGCTATGTACTTTAATACACATACAATAAGCTAGATTTTGAAATGTGACGTCCCAAATTGTATTTAGTATAATTTTAAAAATTGTATTTAAATCTTTTGCATGCCGACGTGGTAAAACATGGCTGTACTATTATATGTTTTTTGTCATCGTTTGAGGTTGTAAATATAGTTTATTAATAAAGTAATAAAGTTGATCTTTATTAAAAATTAGGAGCCCTCCCACCTCCACAAAGTGACACTTCGTCGACCCCCTCCGCCCCCCTTAACGTGTGACGTAATTAATGGACGGCCCCTAACCGAAGCGCAGCCGTTCCCCAGTCCAACTGTACACGACAAACAGATTATTTTTCCAAACACAATTATCTTGAAAACCTTTATTTTATTCTTCGTACACCACTTCGTAAGTTATTTCTCTTGAATCGACATCCTCATATAATATTTCCCCTTCTTCAACTTCCTCTTTAAATATACCTACGTCCGGCTTGATGAAATGCACTTCCGTTTCCGCTACGGTACCCGTTTGGCTTATACTTTGAACTGTAAAGAAGAAAAAAATAATTTTTTAATTGTGTCCACTTGAAGAGTTAAAACTGAGGAGCTCGTGGCTAAATAACAACAGCCGCTCGGGTCGAACCCACTGTGCCGTGCCTGTATAGAAGAAGACGAGACAGCAGCCCACGTGCTTCTACACCGCCCAGAGGTTGCCTCATACAGGGCATAGTTCTTCGGTAACCCAGGTACTCTCCGCGAGATCGTCAGTAACAGTGGGGTGGATCGAATGATTGTCCCACCCGCACGCAAAATACTCACTTTGGACGTGGAGTTGCGTACACCAGCCCGTTATAAAATACTAGCGTTTGCCCGCACCTTCACTCGCATTTCAGGACGTACTCTGCTTGTAATAATACAATTCAATCATGATTCGAAAGACACGTGGCGCCATCTATTATCATAAGAACGTTGTTGTTGTTGTTTTCCTCGGAAACGGTACTTTTTTTCGGGATGAAAGGTACCCTATGTCCGTTTCTGTACACCTGACAACGTATATGCAAAATTTCAGGATGATAGGTTCAGTGGTTTAGGCGTGAAAAGGTAACAAACAAACTTACTTTCGCATTTATAATAATAGTAAGGAAAACCATATCTCACCAGCGGTAGTATCCTCATTATCGATGACCCTCAGTATGGCCTCCCTCAGCATCTCGCGCTCCTTAGCCTTGTTCCTCCTCGTCTTGCTCTTGTAAGGAGCTGGCATCTTCAGGTGCACGGTGTTCACGTGGAGCTTCATCGAGTTGGACTGAGTGAAGAACTTGCCGCATTCAGGACACTCGTAGGGTTTTATGCCGGTGTGGACCTGGAAGATAAAATGGTGAGATTTAGACAAAAAAAAAAACAAAATTTCTGCTGCTCAAAGTTTGACTTTTTTTTCAAACTCAAAGCATTTATTTCAATTAGACCATTATAGGCACTTTTGAAAGTCACAAAAAAAACAAAGAGCGAAGCTACAGTCACAGACACAAGGCTTTAATAACTTGTGAAAGTACTGTAGTTGCCCATTCCAAGGCGTCGATCTCTATGGAGAAGAATGGGCAAGAAACTCCATGGACACACTTTTCAATCAAAATATTGGTTACATCATTCAGCCTATACTGTCCCACTGCTGAGCAAAAGCCTCCCCCAATTCCTTCCATGTCCTCTTTTCCCGTGCCTGCTCGAATCAGCCCTTGCGGTACGCGTCCAGAACGTTTCGCCACCTCTGCCTGGGCCGTCCGTCTCCGGCACCCATTTATTTTTTTTGGCTGGGATTTCATCAAGTAACCCCCCCCGCTCTGGGTGCAGTGGGAGGGAGTGTAAGACTCGTACTGACTAAAACCCATCCATGTTCCTTCTTTGCCTTTTATGTTCCAGGGCCGCGGTATCTCTTTCAAACAGTCCCGCAGCCCCGGCGTCCCCGGCGTCATGCGAGCATGCGGCTAACGTGACCCGCCCAAACCCATTTTAGCCTAGCAGCCTTCTTGCCAACGTTCACTATGACCGTTTTGGAACGCAGTGTGGTGTTACGAACCCTGTCTTGTCTTTTGACACCCAGAATGCTGCGTTCCATTATAACGATTCTTAAAATGTAAAAAAACACATTTCTATGTCACTTATGTTAATCACTCATTAATATCAACTTGTTGGAAAACCTATGACTCCCCCCCCAAACGTGATGATGGTCCATTATATGTAAGAAATTACATTTTATTGATTAGGAGTGTGTATGTGTTGTGTACGCGCACTAGCTTCTTACAACTCATCTCAGCGTCTATCCCTTTCGCACGTGATGTCGGATGAGATAGCATGCATTTTAACCCCTCCCACCAACTAGTTCGTGCCGTCGACTTGTGTACTCTTAAGTAAAACTAGTAAATACTCACTCGATCATGTCGTAGCAGTGCCGCCTTATTACTGAACGCCTTCGGACAGATACCGCACTCATAGGGACGCTCACCGGTGTGTGTGCGCATGTGGATCTGAAAGTTATAAGTAAAGATTGTTTCATTATTTTCTTTGTACTGTCTTGTTCACACGTGCACCTGTGACTTATCAGCTGTTAGCCGTTTAAAAAAAATATTTCTTTGAGAAAGTTGTTTGTTATCATGATTACAATCACGTGTTTTAGTATCGGTCACTAATTAACAGTCACCCTATAAAGGGTGTAAAAAGACCCTTAACGAAGCCGAAAGGCATTTGCTCTCCCCATCAACGCGATCATTTTTTTGTTCTAGACCATACCTGGGAACCTTCTAGTTACGGAGATATTTGGGATCAAAGTTCCAACTTTTTCACAAGTTTTTTTTTAAATACGTTTTTAATGTAAGATTTTTACTTTAAACACCTCCACGACCCCCGTACCATTCAATCCATCCATCAGCACAATGTTCTGAGTGCGTTATATTGAGTCCTACCGTCAAACGTGATTTTTGACCCCAAAAAAAAAATCGTTTCCCAGCAATTTTTTTTGCGTAAAGTTACTTAATTTGATGTGCAGAATGCTTGGTTGACGGCTTCGTGAAGGGTCCGTTTACACCCTGTATGTGCCAATGGCGTTCAAAAGTTAAAAATAACTGCGAGCCAATTACCTGTAAGAACAGCGGCATGGTAAAACTTTTGGAGCACTCCGTACATTTGTATGGTCTCTCTCCGGTGTGCACGCGCTGGTGGTACTTCAGCGCTGCGTTAGACTGTAAGGAGAAGAAATAATATGATTTAAAATAATTTAGTCTCCGAGATTAAAAAACAGACTTTTGTATCGAGTAATTCTTATTTATCATTAGCTCGAGTATTTTTCTAACAACTATAGTGGGTGTAACAGAAATCAAACCATCAAACTTTATATTGGGATCGGCTTCCAGTCTAACCGGATGCAGCTAAATACCAGTATTTTACATGGAGCGACTGCCTGTCGGACCTCCACAACACAGTTAGTACTGGGTAATACGATACCCCTTGGTAAAACTGGTTGTCAGACTTTTGGGCCACTGACTTTTTACTTGTAAGTATCTAATACGTTTTTCTTATTTTTTTATACCATTGTACTTATTTTGGTGGTCTGAATGATTTCTAAAAGTTTGTCCATATATTTTAATGGGACCTTATAGTTACAACTTACGGCATATCTCTTCCCGCACACCTCACACACAATATTCTTAGCATTGTACTGAGCTTTGGTCTTCTTCTCCTTCTTGCCTCTGATCTTGGGAGGCTGGTCTTCCGGCTGAGGTGTCTCTTCTTCCTCTACCACGTGTTCGAAGATCTGGAAGAAGGAATGTAACATTACATCTAGGAAATGCAATCTTGAGACGAAATAGACTACTCTGGATCAATCATCCTGTTCTAACCACGGTGTAAAGGACGACGACGCTAAAACGGTTACCATGTATTCAGTATATCATTGCAACCCCCCCCATACAAAATTTTCATTAAAAAAAACAGCCGTTTCATACATTTGACATGTCAGTATTGTAGGAAACAGCAATAAAAAAAAAACCACACAAATTTCTATGTGGGGGGGTTCAGAATGATTTTCTGTATACATGGTAACCATTTGTGCATCGGTTTCACCCTGTATATTAATCCACCTATGTTCCCACTGCTAGGACACAGGCCTCCTCTCTAGTAGAGGCTATAATCAGCCACGCAGATCCCTATAGAGGCCTATACACAGTAGTGGGTGAAGTCAGGCTGTGGATGATGATGATGATGAATATGACTGCCTCGGTTTGATTCCACAACCCTCGTAAGATGGGATATTACCACCAGGCCACTACTATAGTCAGATAGTTGTCATATTATACATACTATCTCATTCTCTCCCTCCTCAGCCACTTCCGTCCCGACATAGTCATGTTCTTCAACATAGTCTTGTTCTTCGACATAGTCTTGCTCAACATAGTCTTGTTCCTCCACATAATCGTGTTCCTCCTTGATCTCGATGTGGTTGTCACCGTAGTGCTTGATGCAGGCTTGCTCGGTGTTGAATATGGCTTCACACTGCGGAGAGAAATTAATGTTTAAGTATTTGTGCAATCCTTTAAAAACTTTTATGAAGGAAAGAAAACATATTTATTTATACACCGTGACTTTTTAGTCGTCTTACAAAGGTGGTCCACTCAATGTGCTCGACATAAAATAGCTCTAGACGCGTTTTTTTTTTTTACCAACCATAATAGGTACAAAGAAAAATAAATAAAACATTAGAAAAAATTATTAAACATCCTGTTAATGATGTTTACGTGTCAAACGGGAGAATATACCTACCCAGCGCTCGAGTCCAGTAGATCATCGCTAACAACAGGGTGTTTTAACTACGTCATGTGTCATAATACTGAATAATATGTTCATTTTTAAATTATTGAAATCTCATAAATACCTAAATTTTTTTTAATGAATTTTTTGTAGACATTGGATACATGAAGTAGGCTGCCGTTGTAAGACGGCTAAAAAGTCACGGTGTATATAGTCGTGTCGGCCAATGGCTTAATAGCCAATAGCCTCAACCAACATCTGATGAGGCTCTCGCTTGGAAGCTGGATCAAGAGCTTCATTCAGAAAGCAGTACTTCTGGACACGGCCTGTATTGTTAGGCGGTTCCTCTCTCAAGAGCCCTGACCACCGGTAGCCCGGACTCTGTTCCCGATGCCAGTGGACTACTGTCTTTATATTTTTAAATGTTTTTTTTTTATATTACTTTAAATTGTATAGGAATATTTAAAAATGTAAATAATATGTTAGAGAAATGAATAAAAGATATAAGAAAAAAGATAAATCTAAACAGAAAAAAGGCATATATGTGTCTCATGGCTGTGTGTCTTACGGGCAATGATAACATGTTAAAAGTTAGATGTATGGTTCGGGTTGGTTGTTTCCTATAGCGAAAAATTAGCAAGAAATAGCTTGCTTCTATAAAAAAAATATTTTAACAATGATATAATTTTAAAGAAAAATATTTGTTTGTTGCAGAGACATTATGTGCATACAAAATGACAAAAAATAAACATACAACTCATAACAAATATTTCTTACTAGCTGTACCATGCATTGCAATGCAATTTTTTCTACCTAGTACTACCTCCTTGTGTTTTTTACTACTCAGCCCACCTGCCTACTGCCTAATAAACCATCTCTTACCTATGTAGAATAAAAATTTCATCAAAATCGGACAAGCTGTTTCTGAGTTTTAGCGAGACAAACGAACAGCAATTGATTTTTATATATAAAGATAGATAATCATTACCATTAGTATTGATGATGTTACTCTAAGTTCATTAAATCCCATTGAATATCTTTTTCAAGAAAAACTGATAAATGGTGAGATAGATACAAAGATTATAAAAATGTATGAGTTACTGATGTCCTATTGTGAGTGATTGTGTAAGAAGAGCATGAGATTCAAGGTATGATCCTCAGTAAGGGCAGTGTTATTGGATTTTTCTATCAGAAATTCCTCAGTACCAAGCCAGAACCAAACTTAAAAAGAACCAGCTAAATTGTGGTGTACCTACTATTATTATCATACATTTCTGCCTAAACCTTCGGAGTTAAAAGGCGTGATGTTATGTAGTTGAATAAGACACTGCACTAGAGGTGTGCTCAATCAATTATGTGCCAGTAGCAAGCGTAACAACACGGCAATTGCCAAATGAAAACATGCAATCAAAATTCTTAGTGACTGACATTTTCCATCAACCTTCGATTCGCCCAAGCCCGAACCATCCAGAAAACAGTTTTTACATCAGATTCCTTCACAAACTATAAATAAACACAATCAATTTGTACTTACAACACCGCATTTGTATTCTTTTCTCTCTTTTTTCAACGAGTGATCTCTCTCCAAATGTCCTTTCAATTCCTCTTCAGTGGGAAATGTTTCACCGCATTCACAGATAATATAGTGGATGCTCACGAAAGAGCAATAGAACATATCGTCCGACATCGCGAAGATATTTCAAGCACAGATTAGTAATTTGATGATAAAAGTGGTATTAATTTTCTATGCCGCGGCCATTTTGGATTCTATTTTCTGTGAGGTGTTCCTAGTGATGTGCGTGCGGAATTTTTTTATAGTCGATTTTTTTGACGATTGTAATTTGACGGAAAATTATAGGCGATTTAAAAAAGGACAATTTGTATAAAAAAAAATTAAAAGTGAGAATATTAACAAATTCTATAAAACTAAATCCATTTATGGACATGGACTAATACATCAAACTATCTATCTATCTATCTTTCGATTGAAATGATGATGATAATGATTATTTTTCAGTACGGCAATGGTATTTAGTCATCCAACTTATCACACTAAAAATATCTAAATCAACTTAGTATTCAGGGGAGTAAGATACCTTGGACTACTCCTAGACCGATGCTTTACATGGAGACACCATATCAAAACAAGAACTGAAAGTTCGAAACACTCACCTATCCTGGATACTGCGTCGAAACAGCAAGCTAATTGTAGACAACCAACTACTCGTATCCAAGAGTGTCCTTAAACCTGTCTGGATTTACTGGACACAGTACATCCAGACAGTTCAGGGGCAGTTCTTGCGAACTTGCGAACACTAAAGAGTAATAAACTTTCTTTAGGACTTGCGAGTTCCCTTTTTTTCTTACGATCGACTAATATTGTTAGGTCATGGAAAGCACAACACTATCGGCATGACGTTTTATGTTACATTGATTGACCTATTATTTTCGCTAAACGAGCGTTTAATTAAAGTTATTGTATACTAATTATTTGAATAACATTTTCTCATTTGTTAATTTACTGTAATTACAAACTAAATTTATTATTTTATAATAAAAATACCCTTCTTGACACTGTTTTTGACATTTGACTGATGAATGTCAGCAATTTTTTTTTATCTGTGTGTGTTAACTACTTGTTTGGTACTATAATTTATTTTGGTGAATTATTCGATATTTTTGTGTGAAAAATGCTGTGATTTTCATCAAATATCATGGAAGATTTACTAGCATGTCGGGTCTGCCTCGCTACCGATGTAAACCTGTACGATATGTACAAATACAAACTCAAAAATCTTTTCGAAATATTCAGTGGAATTCAAGTAAGTTTGTTGTTTTTTTTTATTGTTTATGTCTGATCTAAAGCTTTGTTTACATAACAAGGCATACGAATTTTTCTGTACATCCTACTGTCGCCCATAGCCAGACTCTAGCGTGATATTTCGATAATTCATTACAAATAAATATTTCAATATCATTTAATTTCATCTTAGAGCAGTGGCCCGGTAATAACCCCGTCTTACGTTGGTTTGAATCCAGGCTGGCACTATACTTTGTGTAATACTGCTCAATACGGTGAAAGAAACCAAAAATTCAAAGACAAGTGACATCTTCCAACCCGCGCTGGGGCTGTGTGGTGGATTATAGCCCAGTCCCGCTCATAGAGAGGATGCCCAGCAGTGGGAACATCATAGACTGTTTATTTTTAATTTCCTGTTAGTTTTAGGTTCAGAACCTAAGTATTTGGCATTTTTTTAAGTAATAAATCTATTTGCCTGTAAAACAGTTACTTCGTCCTTGGGGTAGTGATGCAATTTTATTAATTTTCATGTTTTTCTTCCATACAACTATAGGGTGACTGGTAATTAGTGACCGATACTTAAACACATGATTTTCCTCTTGATAACAAACAACTTTCCCAAAGAAAATTTTTTGTTAAAGGGCTAACAGCTGATATGTCACAGGCGCGGTGCGAATCTCATACGGCTGTTGTGTTATTGTGATAAAAGAGTGTGAATAAAAAAAAAAAAACTTTGGGAAAGTTGTTTGTTATCATGAGTACAATCACATGTTTAAGTATTGGTCACTAATTACCAGTCACCCTATAGAGATGTATGGAAAAAAACATAAAAGATAATAAAAGTGCATCACTACCCCAAGGATCTCAGATTAACTGTTTTACAGGCAAATAGATTTATTACTTAAAAAAAAGGCCCGAAAGTAGGACAACCAGTCTTACCAAGGGGTATCGTATTACCCAGTAATAACTGGGTTGTGGGGGTCAGATAGGCAGTCGCTCTGTGGTATTCAGCTGCATCCGGTTAGACTGAAAGCTGACCCATAGTTGGGAAAAGGCAGGTAGATGGTGACCTCTCACAGAGGAGGTCTGTCCTTCACCAATTCGAATATTGTATGCTGAATTTGCTTGTAACTTGCTAGGAGGGGCTTGTAAAAAAAAACTCTAATTTGACAGGTGTCACCAGCTGACAACTACCCTCAATACCTGTGCTGCTACTGCAGGGCATTACTCCTGAAGTGTGACGACTTCAGGGAGAGATGTCGGAGGGCACAGGAGCTCATGAAGTATGCAGAGATGAAGAGTGGGCTGGTGAGTTCTGTCTTGATTTTGTCAATTAGTTTCTAAGAATGTAAACAATCAACACAGGGGTCATAGGGGTTATTTGTATGCAAATGATCACACCTACAACCCCTTAACGGAATGCCATCATATTACCAGTAACCCTGTAGTTGCAACAACGAGGTTTGATGCCCTCCTTTTTTTTTTTTGATGAGAAGTCATCAAATGACCCCTCCTTAGTGTCAGATTCGTACTGACTAAAACCCATCCATTTTCCTTCTTTGCCCTTAGTGTTCCAGGGCCGCGGTATCTCTTTCGAACAGTCCCGCAGCCCCGGCAGGCATCGGCCCTTGCAGGCCCCTTCCTTTTTGCTGAAATCTCTTAGAGGCGCGCATGGAACACGAACGCGCCTTCGACACGGCCTGTCGTCATAAGACGGACGGACGGCAAGCTAGCCCATTACTCACTGTCCACAGGCCCGCGCTTACGGTGGCCCCCAACGGTTTGATGCCCTCTTCACGTTTAATTCACACTTTATTCATTCATATTTCAGCTTACAACATCCCAAATACACTCAATCGCGGTCTCCAATCACACGGGCCTCCCCCTCTTCATATCAACCCCGGAATCGACCACCATAACAGAAATACTGATCAAAACCGAGGAGCCGCTCCCTGATGTGGTATTCTTTAAAGAAGAAGTCGACTTTAGTGATGAGGAGCCTCTGGCTAATAAGGTGAGTTTGGGTACTGTCCTTTCACAATTATTTACCCAAAAACAACCATCATCATCTGCCTAGCCTTCTCCCAACTATGTTAGGGTCGGCTTCCAGTCTAACCGGATGCAGCTGAATACCAGTATTTTACATGGAGCGACTGCCTATCTGACCTCCACAACCCAGTTAATACTGGGTAATACGATAGCCCTTGGTAAAGCTGGTTGACAGACTTTGTGGGCCACTGACTACCTGTAACGACTGTCAAAGATCTGCAAATGACAGCCGGGACCAACGGCTTAACGTGCTTTCCGAAGCACGGAGGAAACTCGGTATGTAATGGGTCGATCCGAGCGGCTGTTATTATTTAGCCACGAGCTCCATTACACTCCATTACAAGCATGATGTTATGAAGGGTGTAAAAAGACCCTTAACGAAGCCGAAAGGCACTTATTCTCCCCACCATTGCGATCATTTTTTGTTCTGGACCATACCAAGGAACCTTCTAGTTACGGAGATATTTAAGGTCAAAGTTCCAATTTTTTAACAAGTTTTTTTTTAAATACTACTTTTTAAGGTTTTATTTTTACTTTAATTACCTTCATGACAGGTTTACTCTCCAAAGCATCCATCAGCACCAAGTTTTGAGTGTGTTACATTGAGTTTTACCGTAAAACGTGATTTTTCACCCCCAAAAAAAAAGTCGTTTCCCAGCAATAATTTTTGCGTAGGATGACTTAGTTTGATGTACATAATGTTTGGTTGACGGCTTCGTGAAGGGTCTGTTTACACCCTGTATGTCAATTACAGGTGAAGAAGAAGGAACAGGACATAGAAGTGGAAGTGCCTCCTCTGGACAATGATGACGATGACGACTACATTGACAGCAGTGACCGAATAGGTTACGGTGTCGATGTGGCGACAGTGGGCGGCTGTGACACGGAGTTTGATGTTGCTTGTAACGAGATTGAGGTGAGATATTTTGTTGTTAGGGTTTCGTACCTCAGTCGGCAAAAACGGAACCCTTATGGGATCACTTTCTAGTCCATCTGTCCGTCTGTCAAGGCCCTTTTTCTCAGAAACGCGCGGAGGTATCCAGCTGAAATTAATATTGGCCCCATCGGCCATCCGTTCTGCAAGCAATGTGCCCTGCCCACTGTCACTTAAGTTTGGCAATTCTTCGGGCTACGTCAGTGACCTTGGTTCTCTTGCGGATGTCCTCATTTCTGATTCGATCACGCAAGGAAACTCCGAGTATAGCCCTCTCCATTGCCCTTTGGGTGACTATGCCTTCTGATAAGACCCATTGTGAGCGACCACGTTTCGGTCCCGCATATAATCACTGGCAACACACACGGGTCATAGACTTTCGCCTTGAGAAACTTCTTCTATAGATTACAGTCAGTAATAAGCTAGCTCGCCGTCCGTCCGTCTTATGACGACAGGCCGTGTCGACGGCGCGTTCGTGTTCCACGCGCGCCTCAAAGAGATGTCAGCAACCAGGAAGAGGACGCAAGGGCCGATGCCTGCCGGGGCTGCGGGACTGTTCGAAAGAGATACCGCGGCCCTGAAACACAAAGGGCAAAGAAGAAACATGGATAGGTTTTAGTCAGTAAAAGTCTGAAACTCCCTTCCACTCCGCTCAGAGCGGGGGGGAGGGGGGGTCATCCGATTTTTTTTTAAACTGAGTCGTTTTCCTCTTTCAGGTTGTATTCTTAACTCAAGAAGAACAGCTGAAAGAAATACTAGAGAGGAAAGACTCCTATAACTATATCAATTCATTCTATAAATGTGAACACTGCTACAAAGGATTTATTCAAGATGGGACATATAAGAATCATATGTTGCGGCATGATCCGGTTTGTGTAATTTTTATTTTAAACAACATAACATCACGCCTGTAATCCCCGAAGGGTTAGGCAGAGGTGTCCCTAATAGTACATCCATATTTCGCCAGTTATGTTAAGTCCCATGTAATTTTGGCGAGCCTATTGCCATCTACCGGGAAATCCGGATTCCAGGCTTCATAATAATGTATATAGTTATAGATCGACCGCCTTAACGAGACCTCCGCCTTGCCCCAACAAAAGCACATTAAGCGTCCATAAAGTCCTAACAATATCCCACAGGTTATTTGCTTTAAAAAAACTATAATCCACTTAGGTACCTATTACGGTACCTATTCAGAATATTCCATTTAAATTGATACCTTCGCGAGGACTCATTAATGCGGTCGGTCTATAGTTTAATTAATTGTTTCACAAATAACCTATTTTTTTCTAATTCTTCCACAGTCATACGGCACAGAAACATGCCCAATATGCAAAACCCGCTGGCCAAACGCACGTTCCCTAAAATCCCACACAACCACCGCTCACGAGCGGAAATACATCTGCAAGTTATGTAACCACGTCTCCAAGAGCAGCCACAGAGCCAAAGAGCACCTGAAATGGCATAAGGGCCATAGGTTTGTGTGTAAGATATGTGGCGCCATGTTTTCTAAGTCGACCAGTCATCTCACGCATCTGAGATTACAGCATCCGACTAAGTTCTGTTGTGAAGTGTGCGGAGAAAGTTTTTTGGGAGAAATTGGTTTGAATATGCATATGAAGAAGAGTCATAGAGGTAATGAGGTTGGTATCTTTTTTAACCCCCGACGCAAAAAGAGGGGTGTTGTTATAAGTTTGAACGCAATGTGTGTGTCTGTCTCTGGCACCGTAGCTCTTAAATGAGTGAACCGATTTGGATGCAGTTTTTTTTATTTGAAAGCCAGTTTCTACGTGTTATCAGAATCGGTGCAGCCATTTACTAGATATGGGGGAAGCAAGTGGGTAAGAAAAATCGAATATTTCCAAATATACCCAAGTCGGGTAACAAATGAAAGCGCATGATGAGTATATTACAATTAGACATGTTTTATCAAAATCGGTGCAGCCATTTACAAGACATGGGGGATGAAAGTTAAAGAGAGAGGGTATAAAAAAAATATCTGGGAAAGTTGTTTGTTATCATAAATACAATCACGTGTTTAAGTATCGGTCACTAATTACCAGTCACCCTATAAACAGGTTGTAAAAAGACCCTTCACGAAGCCGTCAACCAAGGATTCTGTACATCAAACTGAGTAATTTTACGCAAATATTATTGCTGGTAAACAACTTTTTTTTGGGCTGAAAATCACGTTTTACGGTAAAACTCAATGTTACGCACTCAAAACTTAGTGCTGATGGATGCTTTGAATAGTAAACGGCTCATGGAGTTAATTAAAGTAAAACCTTAAAAAAATGGTATTTAAAAAAACACTTGTGAAAAAATTTGAACTTTGACCTCAAATATCTACGTAACTAGAAGGTTCCCAGGTATGGTCTAGAACAAAAAAATGATCGCAATGACCTCATCATAGCGGCAAGAAGTGCCTTTCGGCTTCGTTAAGGGTCTATTTACACCCTTTATAGGGTGACTGGTGACTATTTAGTGACCGACATTTAAACACGTGATTGTACTCATGATAACAAACAACTTTCCCAAAGAAACTTTTTTTTTATACTCGTTCACTTTTATCTCAATAACACAACAGCCATATGAAATTCGCGCGCGCCTGTTACCTATCAGCTGTTAGCCGCGTGATACCGTTCAGTCGCCCACTGTGCTCTGCCTACCCACTGTTGCACGGTACGATAGTAATGACACAGAACGGCGTCACGCGGCTAACAGCTGATAGGTAGGGGTAATTTCATACGGCTGGACTGGGATAAAATAAAAGTGAACGAGTAGGTATAAAAAATTTGTTTCTTCGGGAAAGTTGTTTGTTATCCATGAGTATAATCACATGTTTGAGTATCGGTCACTAATTACCAGTCACCCTATATTTACTTTTATGTGCAATTAGTAAAAAGCTGTTATTTTGAAATTAAATACAGACACTTAAATTTTATTCCGTTTATTCATTTATATACATATTATTTACATTTTTTAAATATTCTAATATAAAATAACTAGCGACCCGCCCCGGCTTCGCACGGGTGCAATATATACATATAAACCTTCCTCTTGACTCATTCTATCTATTGCTGAAAACTACATTCAAATCCGTTGCGTAGGTTAAAAGATTTAAGCGAACAAACAGCGGGAGCGACTTTGTTTTAAATTACGAAAGACAATACTTTTTTTACTCTACTACCTGCCGGCCAAATTCTAAGTTTGTAGCACAAATAAGAAGGACTTTCATACAAACTCGCGAAAGCCTTTAGACCTCCTTAATCCGGTCCTATCACAAAACCCGTTCTTAACGAACATCTACTAACTATTAACTACCTCCCGGCCAAATTTCAAGTTTGTAGCACAAAAAATGAAGGAGTTTCATACAAACTTGCGAGAGCCCTTAGACCCCCTTAATCCAGCCCTGTTGCAAAATCCGTTCTTAGCGGACGTCTACTACCTATAAACTACCTCCTTGCCAAATTTCATCTTTATACGTCAAGCGGTTTTCGATATTTCGCGATGAGTGAGAGAGTGAGTGACTTTTCGCTTTTATATATTAAGATAATTGTTATTTTCCTCGCTAGAGAGCTCCGATAAACGCGTGCGATCGCTGCTAATCATAAAGTGCTATAGGGCGAAGTGCCCCGGCCGGTACCGCCGCGCGCCGCAACCGCTATGTCCCTGCATTTTAAATCTGTAATATCTTCGAAAATATTCATTTAAATTACATGCTGTAAAGGGCCATATTGATCTATATTACATGCACAAAGTATTTAAGGTACTTAATTGGATAAGGATGAATGCTGTATTGCTTAAAATCGCTTTTTCGTAAATAAGCCATTATTTTCTCGTAAGGAAAGGATAAAAAATGGTTATTGTGGGTTATCTCTAAGAGATAGACATATACCATCGCGGACTTTTTTGTAGACCTTTTTAAGGTGTACAATACTGTAGTACATTATTTTGATCTAGCTCGTAGGGTTCAGCCAGCGTTTGCAATGTAAGCGCAAAAAAATGTGTTTATTTACGACCTTACATTAAAAACCTCTAAAATTATCAGTGTTTCTCGACTATATTATGCATGTATTATACATATAAACCTTCCTCTTGAATCACTCTATCTATTAAAAAAAACCGCATCAAAATCCGTTGCGTAGTTTTAAAGATCTAAGCATACATAGGGACAGACAGACAGACAGCGGGAAGCGACTTTGCTTTATACTATGTAGTGATATAAAAAACATTTAAAAATATAAAAAAATAGTAAGCCACCAGCACTGGGAACAGGGTCAAGCCACCGGTGGTCAGGGCTCTTGAGAGAGGAACCTCCTAACAATACGCGCCGTGTCTAAGAGTACCGCTTTCTGAATCAAGCCCTTGATCCAGCTGCCAAGCGCGAGCCTCCTCAGGTGTTGGTCGAGGCTCTTGGCAATTAAGCCATTGGCGGACACGACTATTAAATTTTATTTATTTTTATAGATTTTAATTTGTGTTGTTTATCTTTTGCAGAAAATAAACTTAAAACCAGAATTTAAATGTGCAGTTTGCGAACAGTATTTTAAAAGTATCGAAGCTTTAAAACATCACAGCAACAGCTATGAAAATGGTCTCTGTGACGGCAGTCTATGGTGAGTAAATAAAATAACATCGCGGTTGTATTTCTCGACGGGACGAGCAGAGGTGTGTAGGACACCCATATTGAAAGTCATTCAAATTATTGTACACTAGCTGAAACGCGCAGCTTCGTCTGTGTCTTAAGATATTCGTTGAAATCAAATGCTGTAAGGGCAATTTTGTTCAAAATTAAATACTTGTGATGAATAACGTATTTATTTGGATAAAGACTAATATCTCGATTATAAAAATACACGATTACCATAAAAAAAGGCTATAGTGAGTCAACCTTAAAAGATTTTAGCGCCAAAAATCCGCCATTTTTTTTTTTTTTTTTATAATTTTCTAAACACACTTAGGGTTTTGAGACAAATGTAATGATACCTTAATCGTCGAAACCCATCAAGCCATTTGCAACATACGAGGTAATAAAGAAATTTACAAAGAAATGTACAAGATACGCGCGAAAAACATAACACTTCCTTGGCTCGGGTAAAAAATAAAATAAAATATACACCGTGACTTTTTAGTCGTCTTACAACGGCAGCCCACTTCATGTATCCAATGACTACTAAACATTCATTAAAAAAATAGGTATTTATGATATTTTAATAATTTAAAAATAAACATATTATTCAGTATTATGACGCATGACGTAGTTAAAACACCCTGTTGTGAGCGATGATCTACTGGACTCGAGCGCTGGGTAGGTATGTTCTCCCGTTTGACACGTAAACATCATTAACAGGATGTTTCATAATTTTTTCTAATGTTTTATTTATTTTTCTTTGTACCTCTTATGGTGCTCTAGCGCGTCTAGAGCTATTTTATGTCGGGAACATTGAGTGGACCACCTTTTTTTTTTCTTTATTTATTTAGGGACATTTATAATCGCAATGCGTATGTCAGTCCCATCGTACCCTAAAAACGCATTGTTCATATCTGGGCCATGAACCTAAACAGACTCTTCGCATCATCGCCATTTGGTTGAGCCAGAATTTTATGGAATGTGCCTACTTCAAGTCTGTTCAACCTCAATACCCTAAACAGATTATTTCTCCCAGACTCATACCGAACACAGTCCATCAATAAGTGGTGTAAGTCTTCAACAACTCGTCACAGTTAGGCGAGTTCGTTTTTTTCATCAAGAACGCAAACTTATTACATGGAATGTGTCCAAATCTGAGTCTATGAGCCGTAACAACTAATTTTCGACTTAAATTACTGTTTATAAACCAGCCCCTCCAGTCTCAAATTTCTTTAATAGATTCTCAACCATATGCTTTCGAAATAAAGTAGAAAATCTATTAAAGGAATTTGACAACGATACAACTTAGCGACCGATTTTTGTCGCTATATTTGTCGAGACTGCAGGGCCAGGGCACACGAAAAGGCTGACTGGACCACCTTTGTAAGACGACTAAAAAGTCACGGTGTATATGATGTGTATTTTTGTTAACAGCTCATGTTTCCAATGCGGTGATAACGTGTCGACACAGGACGCGCTGAGAGAACATTTAAAAACCCACGACGTTGGCGTGAAATGTGAAGAGGTAAGTGAGATAGCGTGAGGTACAGCGTCCGAGCCGAGAACCACCTGATCTAAACTACCAACTATGTTGGGGTCGGCTTCCAGTCTGACCGGATGCAGCTGAATACCAGTGTTTTACTTGGAGCGTCTGCCTATCTGACCTCTACGCGGTAGAGGGGACACGGACGCGAAAACGGATACCACGTATTCAGTACATCATTCTGAGCCCCCCTACATAGAAAATATTCATCGGTTATTAATGAAAACTGTAAGGAGGAGCTCGTGGCTAAATAATAACAGCCGCTCGGGTCGATCTTTAGGTTAAGCCGTGCTTGCCTAGGTTGGTCTGTGGATGGGTGACCGCCCATTACATACCAAGTTTCCTCCGTGCCTCGGAAAGCACGTTAAGCCGTTGGTTCCGGCTGTCATTTGTAGATCTTTGACAGTCCTTAGGTAGTCAGTGGCCCAAAAGTCTGACATCAGTCTTACCAAGTGGTATCGTATTACGCAGTACTAACTGGGTTGTGGAGGTCAGATAGGCAGTCGCTCCATGTAAAATATTAGTGTTCAGCTGCATCCGGTTAGACTGGAAGCCGACCCCAATATAGTTGAGAAAAGGCTAGGTAGGTAATGATATTAAAAAACTGCAAAATGTATGGAAAAGCTGTTTAAAAAAAAATTACTGAAGGAAAATTTACAATAGTCGAAAAGACTGGTATTAAGAAGTTTTAACATAACATCACGCCTGTAATACCCAAAGGATTAAGCAGAGGTGTACCTAATAGTACACCTACATTTTCCCAGTCATCTTTAAGTCCCATGTAATAGGGGGCGAGCCTATTGCCATTAACCGGGCACAAATCCAGATTCTATGGCTGCTACTGAGAAATCCTTGAAGTAAAAGCCCAATAACACTGTCCGACCTGGGATAAGAACCCAAGACCTCATGCTCAGCAGTCGCGCCTGCGTCTACTAGACCAACAAGGCAATGGATAAAATACGTATTTTTCTATAATAACAGGGTGTTTAATTCTTCGCTTTCCCTGTTATACAGTATGTTTAGCTTAATAGATTAAGTGGGGGCTCCCCATACATGAAACTGAAACTAAATAAAAAAACCAAACCTATACGTGGCGGGTGTCTATAAATAGGTCTTTAAAAATGACATTGAGGTTCCTAAAACCATTTTTTCCCAAAAGTCAATCGTTTGAAAGATGGACACTTCGGGGCTGCGGGACTGTTCGAAAGAGATACCGCGGCCCTGGAACACAAAGGGCAATGAAGGAACATGGATGGGTTTTAGTCAGTAAGAGTCTGACACTCCCTCCCACTCCACCCAGAGCGGGAGAAGTCATTTGATGATTTCCCATCCGTAAAAAAAAAAAAAAGATAGACACTTCCAAAGTGGTAAAATGTGTCCCGACCCCCCCACTTCTAATTTTTAAAGTAAGAGGAGGAAATTCTGAAAAAATTTAGAATTGTAAAAAGTAAAAAAAAACTATCTACGAAAATTGGTTTGAATAAGATTTGATGTTTAGTTTTTGAGATATGGGACTTTTTCATCAAACTACAGCAGTAACCTTGTTTTTCATTAACATACTATGAAAAACGTTTTGCTTTTGAATGTAATACAATACAAAATATGAATGAGCCTTCAAAATTTATTTTTATTATTGTTTGGTGCTACGAAGCCCTGTGTGCGTGTGAGTACGCACTTGGCCGGTTTTTTCTGATATACAGGCTGTTTAACTCTTCGCTTTTTCTGTTATACAGGGTGTTTCACTCTTCGCTTTTTCTGTTATACAGGGTGTTTCACTCTTCGCTTTTTCTGTTATACAGGGTGTTTAACTCTTCGGGTTTTCTGCTATACAGGCTGTTTAACTCTTCGTTTTTTCTGTTATACAGGGAGTTTAACTCTTTGCTTTTCTGTTATACAGGGTGTTTAACTCTTCGTTATTTCTGTTATACAGGGTGTTTAACTCTTCGGGTTTTCTGCTATACAGGCTGTTTAACTCTTCGTTTTTTCTGTTATACAGGGAGTTTAACTCTTTGCTTTTCTGTTATACAGGGTGTTTAACTCTTCGTTATTTCTGTTATACAGGGTGTTTAACTCTTCGTTATTTCTGTTATACAGGGTGTTTAACTACGCTTTCGTTACAGTGCAACAGAAACTTCGCCCACGAGCGCTCCTTCTCGATCCACTACCAACGCGTACACCTGGGCATTAAACTGAAACACTACAAACCTCGCGACAAGGGCAAGAAGACGCCCTGCGTTTGCGAGATCTGCGGCAACAAGTGTATTGTGAGTCAATCTTATGTCTATACGGATAAGGTTCAGTTTCCTTTGCAACTTTTATTGATAGTTCTTGCCATACTAAAATCAACCTCATTCGTATTAATTAAGGTCGCTATTTACTGAAATTTAAGGTATTATAGGTATCTAAAAAAAAAAGGATTTTTAGCGCTAAATTTTATGTCGTTAAGTATTTTTTTCAACCAAACCTATCGAGTAGGGTATCAAAATAAAGTTTATTAAAAGGACTACAAATTGTAATCGGTTTTTAAATAAATGTTTTATAACCTTTAATTACATGTTACTTGTTTGTCCGACAGTCCAACGCTGCGTTGGTGTACCATCAACGTACCCATACCGGAGAGAAACCGTTCCAATGCATCGAGTGTCCGAAGAAATTCAGCATATTCCAGAGATTACAGGTAATGTTCACTGTATAGCTCGTGGCTAAATAATAACAGTCGCTCGGGTCGATCTTTAGGTTGACTCCGGCTGGTTGGTTCCGGTTAGACTGGAAGCCGGCATGGCATAGTTGGGAAAAGGCGGCAGATGATGTTTTAGTGACTTAAACACGTGATTGTACTCATGATAACAAACAACTTTCCCAAAGAAACTTTTTTTTATACTTGTTCACTTTTATCCCAATAAATAACACAACAGCCGGCAGCCGTATGAAATTCGCGCGCAACTATCAGCTGTTAGCCGCGTGATACCCTTCTGTCTCGCACTGTGCTCTGCCTACCCACTGTTGCACGGTACGATAGTAATGAGAAAAAACGGCGTCACGCGGCTAACAGCTGATAGGTCACAGCGCGCGCGCAAACTTCATACGGCTGTTGTGTTATTGTGATAAAAGTGAATGAAAATAAAAAAAACTTTTGGGAAAGTTGTTTGTTATCATGAGTACAATCACGTGTTAAAGTATCGGTCACTAATTACCAGTCACCCTATATATCGGGTCAAAGTCAATCCATTTATTTCAAATAGGCTATTAAAAGGCACTAACTACAAAGTACTAACTACTACCACTATACTATTTGGTCAAGTGTTATTGGGTTATTCCAACTGGAATTCCTGAGTAGCAGCCACGGAGTCCAGATCAGTGCCCGGTTGATGGTAGTAGGCTCACCCCCTGTTACATGGGACTTAAACATAACTGGGGAAATATGGTGTACTATTAGGTGCCATCTGCCGCATGTCGCATCAAAATTGGGCCAAAGTGGCAACAGATTGGGTTCCGAACAACAGAACCCGACGCGGTAGGCCCAGAAAGAGATGGCGTGACGAGCTGGACTCTTGTCAAAAAGATTGGTCCCAAATAGCCAAAGATAGAGATAAATGGAAAGAAGGAAGGGAGGAGTGGGACACATCAGGCTTATAAAATATTAGGTGCACCTCTGCCTTACCCCTTCTTGTATTAAGTCATGTTATGCTGTTAACATTTTCCACAGATCCACGTCCGCACACACACTGGTGAACGCCCTTTCAAGTGCTCCAGTTGTCCGAAGGCTTTCAAGCACAAAGCGGCCCTCAACAGACATGACCGGGTGAGGAACTAGCATATTAAGGGGGGCGCGCGAATTTCATACGACTGTAGTGTTATTGGGTTAAAAGTGAACGAGTAGGTATAAAAAAAAAGTTTCTTTGAGAAAGTTGTTTGTTATCATGAGTACAATCACGTATTTAGTATCGATCACTAATTCCACCAGTCACCCTATAAAGGTTATAAAAAGACTAACGAAGCCGAAAGGTACTTGTTTTCCCCTTCATTGTGATCATTTTTTTGTTCTGGACCATACCTGGGAACCTTCTAGTTACGTAGATATTGGAGGTCAAAGTTCCAATTTTTTCACAAGTTTTTTTTTAAATACTACTTTTTAAGGTTCTAACTTTACTTCAATTAACTCCAAGATCTGTTTACTATTCAATGCACCCATAAGCACAATGTTTTGAGTGCGTTACATTGAGTCCTAACAGTAAACAGTGATTTTTCATCCCAAAAAAAGCCTTCCTTCCCTTCTACACTACTAGTCCAGTGGTACCGTAGGTAATTGTAAAATACATGTATATGCGTTCCCTTCCACACTACTAAGCCGCACCACTGTTAGTGTCGCGGGTATTTTTTTTCCTTTCTGCACTACTGATCCAGTGGTATCAAAGGTATTTGTTAAATACATATATATGCGTACAAAAAAAAAAAAAAGCATTACCTATGAGTTTATCTAGCATAGATCCAAAATATTTTCATTTTTTTTTTTTTTTTTTAAATGAAAATATTTTGTTATTTTTAAAATTCCCCACGACACCACCAGTGGTGCGGCTTAGTAGTGTAGAAGGGAAGGAAGGAAAAAAAGTCACAAAAATTGGGTAGAGTAATTTAGTTTGATGTACAGAATGCTTGGTTGACGGCTTCGTGAAGGGTCCGATCAGAGGCTCATGGACGGCATAAAAATTCTGACACCAGGTTAGGTACAGTCGCCATCAGATATATCGTAGCGGGCGAGGTACTCAAATATTTCGGAGCAGCATTACTTTTCAATAAATTCGTTACACTAGATTTGGTCAGAACATGCAATTTGTCACAAATATAAGAGCAGCGACTTTTCAATAAATTCGAATCAAAGATCGAAGATCGACATGCATAATGTAGTGTAATTTAAACTGTGTGATACAGACTTAAGGTATATTTTCCATAAATGTTCCGATCTTTATGATCATCCTGACTGTGTCGATACCTTTGACGGTCTGTGCTGTTTGATATTTTTAGCTCGTTATGTGCTCCGAATTTATTGAAAAGTAATGCTGTTCCGAAATATTTGAGTACCTCGCCCGCTACGATATATCTGATGGCGACTGTACTAACTACACAATAAAGAAGACTCAATTATATCTACATTTATTTCGCAGGTACATTCAGGAGCGAAGCCCTACCAGTGTGGTCACTGCGGCAAGACGTTCTCCCAATCCAACTCGATGAAGCTCCACGTCAGGACTGTCCACCTCAAGCTGCCAGCTCCTTACAGGAACAAACGAGGAAATAGTGATGATGTACTGGAGAATGAGATCAGTTGATATTGTGAGATAATTATTAGGAAGTCACGCAAAAGTCGCAATCGAAGTCGAAGTCTGCCCGTTAAACTGTGCCATGTTTCATCATCTGCTTAGGGAGCATTTCCGAAATAGTACTTTTTGATGCAAGGGTGGAAAGGGGGGCATTGCAGGGGAGGCATTATTGCGACGGGTTCGCATTTGTCATTACAAACAGTGCCGTTCAAATTTTTGTGACATCAAGTAAATTCAATTTCATCATCTGCCTAGCCTTTTCCCAATTATATTGGGGTCGGCTTCCAGTCTAACCGGATGCAGCTGAATACCAGTATTTTACATGGAGCGACTGCCTATCTGACCTCCACAACACAGTTAGTACTGTGTAATACGATACCCCTTGGTAAGACTGGTTGTCAGACTTTTTGGGCCACTGACGTAAATACATTGTATATTACGGGATATCTTCCGTGATTGTTCATTATTTTGAGTTCCCGATATTTCGACGCTGTTGCAAGCGACCTGATCGCGGGGTGACTGGAGAATGCAGGTAACAATGAACAATCACGGAAGATATCACGTAAGTGTAAGTTTAGATGAAAAATAATGTCCTGTGACTAAACTACTGAATACTTTCGAATTATTTTTTAACCGACTTCAAAAAGGAGGAGGTTCTCAATTCGGATGTTTATATGTATTTTTTTATGTATGTTCGGCCATAACTTCGTCATATATAAACGGATTTGCAAAATTCTTTTTTTGTTCGAAAGGGGTTTATTCCGAAAGGGTCCATTTAAATTTCATAAGGATCTGATGATGAGTTTTGGAGACAGACACCGGAACTCTTTAAAAAATGACAGCAAATCAACCGCGATTGCTGCTATCGCATAAATATGCATTGTTTACGCAATCACACAACATAACATCACGCCTGTACACTCGAAAGGGTTACGCAGATGTGTGCACATTTCGACGGTTAGGCATGTTAAGTTCCATTTTATTGGGGATAAGCCATGAAATGTATTGTTAACAATGTAAAATAAATGCACAGCAAATATTTGTGTAGGATATTACAACTAAAAATGGAAAAATAAAAAAAAACTTTTTTGCAAAAAATAAAACTGACTTCAAAAACACAAGATTTTTTATTGTATGCAGACTGGGAACGTCATGAAAAACGTAGTTTAATTTATTGTCGTACTGTCGGCGCTACCCTGTATACCGCTAACCGTTTAAAAATGCATTTAACTCTTTATAAGGCAGAGAAAACCGGAAATGGTAGGAAAACGAAATTTATGTACCTATGTTAATAAGGATACTTTTATATGATTTTTAAGATATACGGGGTGTAAACAGACCCTTCACGAAGCCGTCAACCAAGCATTCTGTACATCAAACTAAGTAACTTTACGCCAAAAAAGCTGGGAAACGAATTTTTTTTTTTGGGTGAAAAATCACGTTTTACGGTAGGACTCAATTTAACGCACTCAGAACATCTCTGGATATTGGCTAGATTGATAAGTACGGGGGTCGTGGAGGTGTTTAAAGTAAAAACATGTATTTAAAAAAAAACTTGTGAAAAAGTCGGAACTTTGACCCCCAATATCTCCGTAACTAGAAGGTTCCCAGGTATGGTCTAGAACAAAAAAATGATCTCATTGACGGGAAGAATAAGTGACTTTCGGCTTCGTTAAGGGTCTTTTTACACCCTTTATATTTTTTTAATTTCTAAAAAAATTTAATAAGTAGGTATCTACGTTTTTTTTTTTTAATTTACCCAAAAATATGTGGAAATTTTGATAACAGTATATGTGCCGCTGTCCATACTAAAGTGGTGATATCTATACATATAATAAAATCGTAAAAATCCAATTTTATGTTCCGACTTGGCTCAAAAACTACTGCATAGATCCTGTTCAAATTTTGCACAAATATTCCTTACAGGCTTCTTCAAATGTTAGGCTATATATTATCATGCTACTCGCTTAAGGGGGTGAGCAATAATGCATTATGTCAGTATCCTTCATTTGTTTGACGTTTCAGTCATGACAAGCACCAGAATGGCTATTTAAAGCTTATGTCATCAGAGAGAACAGCCCTGCGGGTTCTTGAACTAGCCGAGTGCAATTAGACAAAAAATACTCAAAAGGTGGAACGAAGTTTATAGTGATCGGATTTTCATGGGACTTTTTTTGTTGAGTTCCTAGAGGAGTGGAGAAGAAAGTTAAAAAAAAAAATTTCGCCGCTCGCGACTTTTTTTTTTCTTTTTTAGTTTCCTTTGGAATATTTTTTTTTCGTTTATGATTAACTTCAAATTCAACGAATTCATGTTGCGGAGTAATAGTGTGACCTGCGTGCGTCCATTAAATGCCAATTTGGTCTGTTTCTTTGTTCATTGTTGTCGATGTAATGCATATTTCAAGTATTTTTTGAAAATTTCCTATTTTCTGCAATTATTTCTAAAACTTCGAGTTTTAAGACTATGATTTCTTTTAAAATTGGTAACTGAAGCTTTGTCACAGATAACTGGATGTAAAAATATTCAAGAAATCCACTTTTACGAGTAAAGTAACTAAAAATGTATTCAAAATTTTCAGGAAATCGTCTATGTAAAAGTTAAAGAAGGCCCTTTTTCTCAAAATATTTCTATGACGGTCAAAGTACATATTATTCTCAAAATATCTTTATTATATCTATTATCCACAGACAACAAAAACAAAAAAAAAAATTTGGAGGTTCTCGATAAATGTTGCTTATTGCTGACGAAGGTGGAATGGGGCCACTGGTAAATTTAAAAAAAAATCGTAATTATAATGTAACCATTTTTCACGATTTCTAGCTAAGATTAGTTGCAAGCTTGGGTCTCTACGCTGAATTTAATATCAATACCGATACCGATACCGCTACCAATTCTTAGCGATAGAGGCCTTTTGTCATAATTTACTTTTTCAGCAGTAACTAATGTTTAACAAGTATCCTTAAATATTTTTATAATTATTATACCCCATTAGATAGCTAATAAAATGAGAATTTGGACAATAATGCGCACATTGAGTTTCATAGAAAACATTTCGAAAAAAAAATGCCTTCATTAACATAGCCGATTTCCTGGTAATTGCGAATGAATTTAAGTCACTACACTCATGAAAGTGGTCTTCATGAATATTATCTGGACCAGTTATCTGTGAAAAAGCATCAGTTACTAGTTTCAAAAGAAATCTTAGTCTTAAAACTCGAAGTTTTAGAAAATATTCCAAAGGAAACTCAAAAAGAAAAAAAAAAAAGTCGCGAGCGGCGAAATTTTTTTTTTTAACTTTCTTCTCCACTCCTCTAGGAACTCAACAAAAAAAGTCCCATGAAAATCCGACCACTATAAACTTCGTTCCACCTTATTGTCTAATTGCACTCGACTAAACGTTCTGTAAGCTACTGGTCGCAAGTTCAAACCCCACTATTACTTTCACTTTTTTGTAATTTGTTTGAATATTTTTTTGATGCTTTTAGATTTCCATTTTTTTTTGTATTGACATCGTTTGCATTTCCGTTTTTCTCCTTTTTTCTTCAAACGTTTCTCCAAAAAGTAATAGAGAAGTATGGAAGAAGATGACATGCTGCGCCGACCCCGAAAAAATTGGGATAACGGCAGGAGAATGATGATGATGATTTCTACAAAAAGTTCTTGCTTTACTAGAAGTCTGTTTCCTTCTCGATTTGAAAAATATCAATAATCAATCGCAGTTTGGAATTTTATACACAGCAACATATAAAAAAAAGTACTACAGCGCCATCTATGACGCAGGTGATGAACTAAACATCAAAATACGTCTAAATTCTGCCTGGGTCAAATAAATCGCCCAAATAAAGTTATCCGCGACTTAAGACTATATAGAAGTACCCGACAACAACTGTTGGGCAGTAGCCCACCAGACATTACACCCGTCTGGTCGGAATAGCCTCCCTTTTCTATGCAGGATGAAGAACTTTACAACCTGTTCTTTATACCCCAAAATGGCAATAGGCTCGCTAAATATTTCATGGGAGTTAAACATAACTGACAAAATGTGGGTGTACTACTAGGTACTATATACACTCATCTGTTTTCTCATTAAAATATGTATTAAAAAACAGATAGGGAATTTTATAACAAACACGATGGTATAACGTTTTGTTTTTTTAATTAGCCTATTCTGTCCCACTGCTGGACAAAGGCTTTCCCCATTTCCTTTCCAACTCTCCCGGTGTTTTGCCTTCTCTGGCCAATCAGTCAGGAACGAGTCCAAATCGTCACACCAGCGTTTGTTGGGTCTGCCTCGGTGACGATGACAGTCTTCAGGTACCTGCTGTATGACTATTCTGGCCCATCTGTCCTGACCCATTCTGGAAATGTGACCCGCTCAGTCCCATTTGAACGTCTTACACTTATCGCCAACATCGGCGATGCCTGTCTTGGAGCGCTTTGTGGTGTTGCGTATTCAATCGGTGATTTTGATGTTTAAAATCCATCGCTCTTTGGCAAACCTTGAGTTTGGACTTTTCAGCCTCCGTCAAAGATCATGTCTGGGTACCATAGGTTAGGATAGGCAGGATACACAGGTCAAAAAGTTTAAGCTTAAATGTGATTGGAAAGTATAACGTTGTCTAAGTTAAAGCGGTCAAGCCTAGCCTCTGTCGCAGTTTTAAATATTCTTGACTTAATGATTAGGCAACCCATTCGTTATAATTTTTATGTAATCTTTTTTTTTAGCCTTTATTGTCTCACTGCTGGGCAAAAACCTCCCCCATTGCCTTCCATTCTTCTCTCCGTGCGGTTTTCTTCGTCCAATCTGTCACAAACGCTTCTAAGTCGTCACACCAGCGTTTTCTAGACCTCCCTCGGCGACGACGCCCGTCTTCTGGCACCCACTGCGTGACGACTCTGGCCCACCGGTCCTGATGCATTCTACAGACGTGGCCCGCCCAATCCCACTCCAAACTAGCAATCTTATCGCCCACATCAGCGATTCCAGTTTTTGAGCGTATTGTGGTATTGCGAATTCTGTCACTGAGCTTAATACCCAATACGCTACGTTCCATCGCCCTTTGGCCAACCTTGAGTTTGGACTTTTTTTGGTTAGGATGGGCAGAATGCACAAGTCGATGAGATTGTGCTTCAGGGATAAAGGTACGTCACCCTTCATCAGCGACTTCATGGACCAGTAGCTCTTCCAGGCGTTGTCGACTCGGCAACTCTCAAACTCAAATGTACTCATCGACGTTATAGTGAATTTCTTGCCCATCTACCTCAACCCTACTTTTTACGCTATTGGTGACGACTTTAGTTTTTTTTATGTATATTCAACATATTTTTCATTCGGTGAACAGTTGGGGGGGGGGGGGGGCTGTATTAGGCATTTTTTCTATACTAAGCAGGCTTTATTTACAATTGTGGAGTGAAGAGAAATAACGAAAATAACTAATAATTGAGATTATAACTGTTTCACTCGCGGCACGTCTTTAACGTTTAGATGTGGCTGCACTAGCATTTTAACTTCAGAGCAAAATATTAAAAAAATAAAAGCAAAAATATATAAAAGCGAAAGGTCACTCACTCATCACGAAATATCGAAACCGCTTGACGTAAAAAGATGAAATTAGGCAGGGAGGTAGTTTATAGTTAGTAGACGTCCGCTCAGAACGGATTTTGCGACAGGGCCGGATTAAGGGGGTCTAAGGGCTCTCGCAAGTTTGTATGAAAGTCCTTCATTTTTTGTGCTACAAACTTGAAATTTGGCAGGGAGGTAATAAATAGTCAGTAAAAGTCTGCTAAGAACGGATTTTGCGGCAGGGCTGGATTAAGGAGGTGTAAGCAGTGGCGTAGCGTGGGGTATTGCCGCCCGGGGCCGAATGTTATTTTGGCCGCCCCATCTAATTTCATAATTAGTCAAGAAACGTAGGAAAGAGTCAAAATACCAAGCATTTTTTTAAATTATTAAAAAAAAAGTCTATAAGTTTATTTTTCAAAGTAAAATCTTTTTTATACACAATTTCATTCAAGAAAGGAGGTTTCTGATGAGATGATGAGTAATAAAAAGTTAGAGAGGTATGGTATGGAAGAGGAAGACATTCTGCGCTTATCCCTAATGAATTGGGATAAGAAGGTCAAGAGAATGATGATGATGATGATAGGTTTGTCATGTTCAATTGCTTATACAATGTCGCCCATGCGCATGTGACCGCCCGTAATTTTCTGAATATTCATGAAGAAATGTCGAAAATAAACTTTAAAAGGGGGGGTCTATCTACAACATTTTTCATGTTATTCAATTTTTAATTTTTTAAGTATAGTTTGTAGATTTGCTTTCTATTTTTTGACAAATCTCCGAAGTTTATGGGTCGATTTGGATTCTGTTTATTATTTCTAAAAGCTTACGAGTTATTTTAACAGGTTAATTAACATTTTTACTAAAAATTATCGACGACGAAAAAAAACGGAATCGAAGTCATTTTTTCCGTGAAAAATTGTGTATTTATTTTTAAAAAACTAGTGTAACTCCATAAATTATCCCGATAGGACGACTTTTTTAATCATTATTTGTAATCTACTACATAAGAGCTACAAATTCACAGAACATTGTTGATACCTATCTCTAAAGAAAAAACAAGGGCGGGTATAACAAATCATCGCAATCTTCATATGTGGGCCACTGAAAATCCACACGTCATTAGGGAAACAGCTTTCCAGACTCAATTTTCCATAAATGAATGGGCTGGAATGATTGACGGTGAACTTATTGGCCCTTTCGTGTTACCAAACAGACTAGATCAACACGCGTTTTTAGATTTTATAGTCAATACGTTGCCGTTGCTTTTGGAGGAAGTACCGCTGGAAACAAGAAGGCGGATGTATCTGCAATTAGATGGAGCTCCAGCACACTTCGCACGACTAGTTCGTGATTATTTAAATCAAAATTATCCGTGGCGGACTGACAAAGGAGGTGCTATTGCTTGGAAGCCGCGATCTCCCGACCTTACACCCTTAGATTTTTATCTTTGGGGCTACATGAAACAAAAAGTGTATGCCGTGCCCTTCGAAAGCCGCGAGCAATTAACGGCTAGGATTTTTGCTGCTGCTGCGGAAATAAAAGAAAACCGTGAAGAATTACGTCTTACAATCAAAAGTGTTGCCATGAGGGCTTTGGTTTGTTTACAGGAGTGTGGGGCCATTTCGAAAATCGAATTAATTAAAATTCTTGTATTTTTTATTTTTTTAGTAAAAATCTGGCTATTGCTTGTTTGTTTTTAATTCCATTATCATCCTCATTATTAGTTTAACCTTTTAGTACTCACTGCTAAGAGCAACATTCAATTGACTTTCACATTATCTTTTCCTAAATTTGACTCATCAGAGTTTTAAGAGTTTTACCTTGGATTTAGTTACAGTTAGGTATCAATAATGTTCTGTGAATTTGTAGCTGTTATGTAGTAAATTACAAATAATGATTAAAAAAGTCGTCTTATCGGGATAATTTATGGACTTACACTAGTTTTTTTAAAAAATACGAATTCAGCTGATTATTAAAATAGAATTCCGAAATAAAAACGCCTTAAAAACTGAATATCCCGACAAATAAACACATAACCAACAATAGAGGGGATCTGATCCGTTAATGGTCACTGTTCTTACCTAACCCAAATGATTCACCAACAATAGATGGTACCCGAAGCAGGTACACAATGTCGCCACGCGAGTTTGTAGCTGTTATGTAGTAGATTACAAGTAAAAATTAAAAAAGTCGTCCTATAGGGATAATTTATGCACTTACACTAGTTTTTTAAAATAAATACACAATTTTTCACCGAAAAAATGACTTCGATTCCGTTTTTTTTCGTCGTCGATAATTTTTAGTAAAAATGTTAATTAACCTGTTAAAATAACTCATAAGCTTTTAGAAATAATAAACAGAATCCAAATCGACCCATAAACTTCGGAGATGTGTCAAAAAATAGAAAGCAAATCTACAAACTATACTTAAAAATTAAAAATTGAATAACATGAAAAATGTTGTAGATAGACCCCCCTTTTAAAGTTTATTTTCGACATTTCTTCATGAATATTCAGAAAATTACGGGCGGTCACATGCGCATGGGCGACATTGTATAGCTAACACCTAGTGTATAAGGTTTGCCGTTCGGGAAATTAACAAAAACAGCGAGCTCAATTTTTTTTAGCACATCTGATAAATTACATTTTATTTTAACTATTCATATAGATAAATAAGCTTCTTTATCGAACGATGCATTAAAGCTTTAGATTCGAGAGTAAGTAGGATGCAAGAGCGAGCGAAGCGAGCTCGAAAATTTTAGCGATTCAAACAAATGGAATTTAACATACTTTTTCTACGAATGTATTAAAGATATGGAAAGATTAAGAAAACTTAGCTGTAAGAGCGAGCGAAGCGAGCTAGAAAATTTTAGCATCCCAGATAGGTTCGATTTTCTTTTTACCATAAATACAGATATAAAAAGGGAGGCGGCAGGCTAGAAGATCTAGAAAATACGGGGCGGCAGACCGGAATAGACGTGAGGCTTGTATGAAAAGCCGCCGCGGGCCAGCGGCATATATTAAGGAAAATGCTCCACTTCTTGGTTGTCCTTGTTTTTGCAACGTAGTCCCGATGACTTTAGTAATTACCTGATCTGATAATTATGACCTGACGCTACCGCCTGGTTCCGCTTACCGCGGCCTGGCTTTTGCTCTCTGCCGCCCCCTAAAATGTGCCGCCCGGGGCCATGGCCCCCCCGGCACCCCCCACGCTAAGCCACTGGGTGTAAGGGCTCTCGCAAAAAGTCTCTTAATGTTGTAAATTAAAAGCAAAATCTCACGACATCTCACCAAGGGGAGAGGGGGTTGAAAAATTGCCTCACGTAATTAATGGACGCCCCCTAACCCAAGCATCTCCTTGCTTAAAAGGTGATCTCCAAATCATGACGTGTGTCACTTTGCCCGACCCGGGTATCGATCCCAGGACCTCATACTTAGTAGTCACGCTTGCGACCACTCGAGGCAGTCTTACACATACATACCAAAATTTCCACGCGAACGAAGTCGCGGGCAACAGCTAGTTTCAGTATAAAACATAACTTTGTTGGTGGCACGTATACTGACAAAGGGTTAACGGATAGATAGACGGACAAATGGACGATGTTTAGCCTTCAACTTGTCTTCAATATGTAAACAGGTATTTATGTAATTAAAAATATATAATAAAACATTATTAATTTGTGTTTTAATGATTTCCTAAATGTTTTAAGTCGGAAGCTAAATAAATATTAATTTATTGAAGTGTTGTTTTCTGTTAAATTAAATACATTTCCGTTTTTTTAATGATTCCTGTGAGTTGGTCCAGGTTCTTTGTGTAATTTATTTCATCACCACTGCTCTCAAAACTGTGAAAGAAAACATCATCTGCCTAGCCTTTTGTTGACTAAAACCTTGTACTGACTAAAACCCATCCATGTTCCTTCTTTGCCCATTGTGTTCCAGGGCCGCGGTATCTCTTTCGAACAGTCCCGCAACCCATCTGCCTTGCCTAGCCTTTTCCCAACTATGTCGGGGTCGGCTTCAAGTCTTACCGGATGCAGCTGAACACCAGTATGTTACATGGAGCGACTGCCTATCTGACCTCCACAACCCAGTTAGTACTGGGTAATACGATACCCCTTGGTAAGACTGGTTGTCAGAATTTCAGGGCACTGACTACCTGTAACGACTGCCAAAGATCGACAAATGACAGCCGGGACCAACTTAACGTGCTTTCCGAGGCACGGAGGAAACTCGGTATGTAATGGGCGGTCACCCATCCACAGACCAACCTAGACAAGCACGGCTTAACCTAAAGATCGATCGGAGCAGCTGTTATTATTTAGCCACGAGCTCCTCCAAAACAAGAGAAGCAATTGAAATAAGAAAAAAAAATCAATCGAGAGGATTCCCCAGCAATAATTTTTGCGTACAGTTACTTAGTTTGATGTACAGAATGCTTGATTGACGGCTTCGTGAAGGGTCCGTTTACACCTTGTATATGAAACGTTCCTGCCTAGTTACGACGACACTCAAGCCAGGGTCATTATCACAATAATTCGTAAGGGACCATGATTGATGCACTTATTCGTGACAACATAATAGTAACCAAGTAGTGTTGTGCAATACGGCTTTAAGAGTAACCTGATTGTATAACCTTCGATCGCGATCGGCCGTGGATTGAGGCGAACTGGTTGCGTAGGGACGTGAGTGTGGGCTGAGATGTCGATATCGATGTTTTTGGTGAAGCTAGGAGTGTTCGAATTTTAACAAAGTACGTGCATAAACTAACTTTAACAAAGAAAGGTAAAACTTTTGGTACGATAAAAATTTTATACTTTTTACTTACATTAAAAATGTATATTTTAATTGGGTTTTTTTCTGTTTGCTCTTTCCCCAACTTTATCGGGCCAGCTTCCAATCTTACCGGAAACAGCTGAATACCTGTATTTTACATGGAGCAACTGCCTATCTAACCTCCACAACCCAGTAAGTACTAATTACTACGGTCGACCGTACCCCTTGGTAAGACTGGTTGTCCGATTTTTGGGCCACTGACTACCTGTAACGACTTACAAAGATCTACAAATGACAGCCGGGACCAACGGCTTAACGTGCTTTCCGAGGCACGGAGGAAACTCTGTATGTTATGATAGTCACCCACCCACACACCGACCTTGGCAAGCTCGGCTTAACCTTGAAGATAACGTACAATAAATCAATTAAAGCCCACAACAAAAAAGATAATCTATTTAAGTTATATCCCTAAAACATCTATCGACAAAATTAACGACAAGCTTTCACGCACTCAGCCCAACACTACGGCGTTAAGATCAGCGGTAATCGGCAGTCCAATCTGATACACGGAGCTTTACGCACAGCATCAATATTTATAACATAATAGTGATACTAGACATACGTGACAAGGAAAAAATTATTAAAAAACATGTGTTGGATAGTAATTCTTGGATGAGAAGTAGAAACTCATCTTTACTAGGTACTTTTGTGTAGCCGGGGAAAAATGTAAGTACATTTTTTTGTTTATACTAACACTCAACACTAGTTGTTTCGAGGAGCTTGTGGCTAAATAGTCTGTGGATGGGTGACCAACCATTACATACCGAGTTTCCTCCGTGCCTTGGAAAGCACCCGAAAATTCCCGTGTGTCATTTGTAGATCTTTGATAGTCGTTAGGTAGTCAGTGGCCCAAACAGACTGACGACCAGTCTTACCAAGGGGTATCGTATTAGCCAGTACTAACTGGGTTGTGGAGATCAGATAGGCAGTCGCTCCATGTAAAATACTGGTATTCAGCTGCATCCGGTTAGACTGGAAGCCGACCCCAATATAGTTGGGAAAAGGCAGGCAGATGATGACTAGCACTAGTTGTTAAACGGCTCGCATCGAAACTTAACGAATCACATTTTTTTTTTTTTTGAAATGGCGTCTCCCAGTTCAACCTAGGAGGTTCTCATCTGCTTAACCGGACTATCCTGGTGCCTTGAGTGTAAGGCCTCCAGCCAGGGCAAAAAAGCTTACAAAAGTAAGCGACTACACGCTAAGGGCACCCCCTGTGGGGTACGAGCAACGGCTTAGGGCGTCGCTGGGTAGGACAGCAAGGGGACAGGCTGGATCTGAGTGGTGTCATTATTTGGGGGCTGATTTTGGACTACAGGCTCAGCCACGCGGGCTGGCTCGAGCGAGGGTCGGGTAGGGTCTAACTTATAACGTTATAGCGACCCGCCCCGGCTTCGCACGGGTAGATAGAGCAGTGTTCCGCAATCTTTTTGAGTTCAAAATACGTCTAGGAAATCGGTAAATTTTGGAGGTACCTACACCATTTTGAGGTATGAAAAATCAATTTTTACATAATATTAATCAACATTTATTTATTAAAGTTTTGCGGTTATTCAAGTAGGTATGTTTCTTCCGTCCGTCTAATAGCCTTATTTTTCCGCACACCACTAATGACCACGGTACACCAGTGAGCCGCGGCACACACTTTGCGGAACACTGAGATAGAGCAAGGCGGCTTGACTTTTTCCGACAGTTCCAATCATTATCGTCATATTTCAACTAATTTACACAAAACCTTAACAAATCATATACAGACCTAAACCTTCCTCTTGAATCACGATCGGTGAATACCGCCAGAAAATCCGTTGCAGTAGTTTTTGAGTTGAAGCAACGCTTACTGAGGCCGGTGTATAGATAGGTGACCATATTCTACGAGATCGAGTCGCTCCATGTCTCGGAAAGCACATTAAGACGTTGGTCCTGACTTTGGCCAGAAGCCTGAAAGTCTGACAACAAATCGTGTTACCCGAACTGGGTTGTGGTGGTCAGATAGGCAGTGGCTCCATATAATATGGAATTTGGCACACAGGTAGTTTCATCTTCATCTTCCTGCCCTTGTCCCATGTTACTTGGGGTCTGGCAACACGTATTTTTCTTCCATTCTCCCCTGTCAATCGTCACGCTATCATTTACTCCTTCTTCCTTCCTATCATTCCTCACACAATCCATCCATCGTTTCTTTGGTCTTCCTCTCCCTCTCGATCCATCAACATTTATATTCATTAGTCTTTTAGTCACATGAGCTTCGTCTCCCCTCATCACATGCCCATACCAAGGTTCCCAGGGTCTAGAACAAAAAAATGATCGCAGTGACAGGGAGAACTATTGCTTTTCGGCTTCGTTACGGGTCTTGTTACACCCTTTATATATTTAGACATACCTACACATCCACCATAACTAGTGGTCGCACTCGCAAGGTTTGCGAATGCTAGGTCCTGAAATCCCGGCTTCGATTACTAGGTCGGGCAAAAGATTCTGTCATATCGAATACAAGACGTGAATATGGAAGTAGGTAGTTTGTAATGCATTATGTATCCATTCAGTACATAATGGAAACAGGTTTTTAATCTAAATAACATAAATACCAGTTGCAACATAACGTTAACAGAAAACAAATACAAAAACATAGGTATTATTAATTCAGGTATACGATTTAGTATTTTTTTAATTAGCCTATTCTGTCCCACTGCTGGGCAAAGGCCTCCCCCATTCCTTTCCAACTCTCCCGGTGTTTTGCCTCCTCTGGCCAATCAGTCAGGAACGAGTCCAGATCGTCACCCGTTTCTTGGGCCTGCCTAGGTAACGACGACCGATTTCAGACACCCACTGTGTGACGATTCTGGTCCATCTGTCCTGACCCATTCTGGACATGTGACCCGCCCCGTCCCATTTTAACCTCGCAGAATTATCGCCAACATCAGCGATGCCTGTCTTGGAGCGTATTGTGGTGTTGCGTATTCGATCGGTGATTTTGATGTTCAAAATGCTACGCTCCATCGGTCTTTGGCAAACCTTGATTTATTTAATGAAAATAATACATGCATCGAAACAGTCTGTCTGCTGTTGTATAGTAATTTGTTTTTGGGTTCCGTACTCGAAGGGTAACCAACGGGACCCTATTACTACTACTGAACGCTGTCCGTCCGTGCATCCGTCTGTCTGTCAGCGGGCTGTATCTCATGATAAAGGGTGTAAAAAGACCCTTAACGAAGCCGAAAGGTACTTGTTCTCCCCGTCATTGCAATCATTTTTTTTGTTCTAGACCATACCTGGGAACCTTCTAGTTACGGAGATATTGGGGGTCAAAGTTCCAACTTTTTCACAAGTTTTTTTTTTTAATACATGTTTCTAATGTAATTTTTTTACTTTAAACACCTTCACGACCCCCGTATTATTCAATCCATCCATCAGCACAATGTTTTGAGTCCGTTACATTGAGTTTTACCGTAAAACGTAATTTTTCACCCCAAAAAAAAAAGTCGTTTCCCAGCAATAATTTTTGCGTAAAGTTACTTAGTTTGATGAACAGAATGCTTGGTTGACGGCTTCGTGAAGGGTCTGTTTACACCCTGTATATAGGTAGACAGTTGAAATTTTCGCAAAATGTGTATTTCTGTTGCTGCTTTAACAACAAATAATAATTAAAAATTAAAGGGGGCTCCCCTACTACGATAGTACGGAGCCCGACTCGCACTTGGCCAGTCTTTTCTTTCACGAATCTGAAATGATTTTCTTTGGGAAAGTTATTTAATGTGATGGTAGACTCACTTTCTTGAAGGATGCAGGTGACTAGAAATCGCCATCGTATACGGGGTGTAAACAGACCCTTCACGGGCCTTCACCAAGCCGTCAACCAGGCATTCTGTACATCAAACTAAGTAACTTTACGCAAAAATTATTGCTGGGAAACGACTTTTTATTTTAGGGTGTAAAATCACGTTTTACGGTAAAACTCAATGTAACGTACTCAAAACATTGTGCTGATGGATGGATTGAATAATACGAGGGTCGTGAAGGTGTTTAAAGTAAAAATCTTACATGACATTAGAAACATGTATTTTTAAAAAAACTTGTGAAAAAGTTGGAACTTTGACCCCCAATATCTCCGAAACTAGGAGGTTCCCAGGTATGGTCTAGAACAAAAAAATGATCGCAATGACGAGGAGAACAAGTACCTTTCGGCTTCGTTAAGGGTCTTTTTACACCCTTTATCATGAGATACAGCCCGCTGACAGACAGACGGCTGCACGGACGGACAGCGTTCAGTAGTAGTAATAGGGTCCCGTTGGTTACCCTTCGAGTACGGAACTCTAAAAACAAATTACTATACAACAGCTGTTTACAAGGTGTAAACGAACCCTTCACGAAGCCGTCAACCAAGCATTCTGTACATCACACTAAGTAACTCTAAGCAAAAATTGTTGATGAATAATCACGTTTCACGGCAAGCCTCTCAATACATTGTGCTGATGGAACATGGTGCATTGAATACTACGGGGGTCGTGTAGGTATTTAACATTTTAAATGAAAGTTATAATTAAAAAGGTGTACCTATTTAAAAAAAACTTGTGAAAAAGTTGGAACTTGACCCCCAATATCTCCGTAACTAGAAGGTATGGTCTAGAACTCGTATTGTGGCAACCCATACCAACCCATCCGAGTGCGCTCGAATTATGGGTTGCTACAATACGAGTTGCGTCCGAGTAGGTATCCGAGACCACTCGGTCCGAACTTACTCTGATCTTGTCAACACGGCTTAAGAATTCAAACTTTTGACAGTGCAAACTTCAAGCAATAACTAAACTACAAAATAAAAATCTTATTTTACATTATTAAGTACCTTTTTTTTCCGCACGCAAAATTCGCGCTTTGACGTGGAGTTGCGGAAACCAGCCCGTTATACAATACAACACAATTACCTTTTTTTTAAATTACCTTTGACTTGTTTATAGATAGATACGGGTGAACAAGACAACATTTCGTTAAACAAAAACACAAATATTTTGTCTTAAGGCACGCATGTGCATGTGCCGACATAAATATAAACGTATGATGTTTGTAAACTTCATACATGACTTACAGTTGAATGAACAATGTTTAAGTAAAATGATACGAATATTATCAAGAAGCCATCTCCGTTACATCTCTTGTAGAATAAAGGGTGTAAAAAGACCCTTAACGAAAACGAAAACCAAATATTCTGCCCATCATTGGGACCATTTTTTTCTTCTAGACAATACCTGGGAAACCACAGGTTCTGGAGATATTGAAGGTCAAAGTTCCAATTTTTTCTCAAGTTTTTTTTAAAAAACCACTTTTTAAGATTTTAACTTTACTTTAATTAACTCCATGACCCATTAATTATTCAAAGCATCCATCAACACTAAGTTTTGAGTGCGTAACATTGAGTTTTACCGTGAAACGTGATTTTTCACACCAAAAAAAAAAGTCGTTTCCCAGCAATAATTTTTGCGTACAGTTACTTAGTTTGATGTACAGAATGCTTGGTTGACGGCTTCGTGAAGGGTCTGTTTACACCCTGTATATTGTCAGTCAGTAAGATTGTAGCGGGCTGACTGCTTCACTTTCCATCAGGCGTGATCGTGTTTAAGAGCAAATTCTTCACCATCTGCCTGCCTTTTCCCAACTATATTGGGGTCGGATTCAAATCTAACTGGACGCAGCTGAATACCAGTATTTTACATGGAGCGACTGCCTATCAGACCTCCATAACCAAGTTAGTACTGGGTAATACGATACCCCTTGGTAAGACTGGTTGTCGGACTTTTTGGGCCACTGACTACCTAAAGACTGTCAAAGATCTATAAATGACACGGGACCAACGGCTTAACGTGCTTTCTGAGGCACGGAGGAAACTCGGTATGTAATAGGTGCTATCAACAGACCAATCTAGGCAAGCACGGCTTAACCTAAAGATCGACCCGAGCGGCTGTTATTATTTAGCAAATCCATTCAAGGAAATTAATAATATCCTCCCGATTCAGTAGCCAATCTCAACGGATTCTCTAGTTCGCAGTACACAAGTTTGTGCGCAGGCACAGGTGCACTCTCTGTTCCATTACTCTCATAGTCTGATGGGACGGTCAGACACGACCAGAGAGAGATCAGGTTCAGGACCAACGGCTTCACGTGCTTTCGGGGGTGTCACACGACCAAGTTCCTGACTCCGAACCACTGCAATTGTTGAGAAGTCGCGTGCAAAAATGTATTGGGTGTAAAATAGTTCTAATGTTACTACTTTGTCTGCACAATCAGATGGAGACGCCGGCAGCGGAGGCATCTTCAAATGCTGATGCTGAGGAGGAATATTCGGAAGGAGTCAGAGATGTACTGGTGAGTCTCAAACACATAATTCTTATCATCTATACTTATATCTATTACTAATATATAAACCTGAAGAGTTTGTTTGTTTGGTTGAACGCGCTAATCTCAGGAACTGCTGGTTCGAATTGAAACATTCTTTTCGTGTAGGATAGACCAATTATCGAGGAAGGCTATAGGCTATATAACATCACGCTACGACCAAAAGGAGCGGGGCATCACTGAAAAATGTTGCAAAAACGGGGAAAATTATATTTTACTAGCTGTTCCCCGCGACCTTCCTCCGCGTAAAATCCCGTCCCGTTTCTGCAACATTTTTCATTGCTGTTCCGCTCCTTTTAGTCGTAGCGTGATGTTGTATAGCCTATAGCCTTCCTCGATAAATGGACTACCCAACACGAAATGAAATGGACTACCCAACACGAATGAAAGAATCATTCAAATCGGACCAGTAGTTCCAGAGATTAGCGCGTTCAAACAAACAAACAAACAAACAAACACTGCAGCTTTATAATATTAGTATAGATAATAACTTCACGCGGACGAAGGTCGCGGGCAACAGCTAGTTAAATATATACGTGTGTTGTTTAGATTTAGTATTGGAAAGAAACCAAAACTTAAGTCTCTGAAAACAATAAAATATAAGGTGTAAACGGACCCTTCACGAAGCCGTCAACCAAGCATTCTGTACATCAAAGTAAGTAACTCTACGCAAAAACTATTGCTGGGAAACGAAATGTCTTTTTGGTGTGAAATAACACGTTTTACGGTAAGACTCAATGTAACGCAATCAAAATATTGTCCTGGTGGATGCATTGAATAGTACGGGGGTCGTGGAGGTGTTTAAAGTAAAGTTATAACATTAAAAAGTTGGTCCGCGAGGTTAAGTAGATGCCTGCCTCATAGGGACTTGCAAGATGCCATGTCCAAAAAAAAAATTAAGAACTTGTATTTAAAAAAAACTTGTGAAAATTTTGGAACTTTGACCTCCAATATCTATGTAACTAAAAGGTTCCCAGCTATGGTCCAGAACAAAAAAAAAAATATCGCAATGACGGACGGGGAGAATAAGTGCCTTTCGGCTTCGTTAAGGGTAATTTTACACCCAATTTATATTGCAGTCAAAACTTTGGCAGGCGTTTTTAGTTTTCTTCATACATCGCTCATATTTCCGTTAAAATTGGCGCAACCCAAATACCTATGGTTATAGCAATAATTCGGTATTACAAGGAAACTTTTTAATATTATCAATTTGGCAATGCCTACGTTTGGTGACTCCATATCACCTTAACCATGACTTCCAAAACGGCGGACAATTAAATTGGAAATCCAAGCCGTTTCCTTTCCGAAATTAGTCAGTCATTCAACTATTTAGGAAATAAACAATAATTAATACCATTTCCGAATAATATTAATGAGAATTGTATCGCTTCGTGTTTACCAAAGAGTTTTTAAATCAAGGTTTTTATTGAATGAAGCTTGTAAATAAAAGTGAAGGTGATAAGTTAATGTCAATGCCAACCGGATCTAAAGTGGCGTTTTGGAATTAGTTACCAACATGAGTGCTCACTTCCTAATACTCAATGATTTATAGCTTGGATCCGAAGTTTCGGAGCATATGGGTATTGCTCTTCAAAGTTCGATTTAATTGGTTTCTTTTAGGCAAGCGTGCTCCTCCCTAGACCGCGTCATAGTTTCACATTAGGCGCGAATTACACAGAAACGGCGTAAGGTGCGGCGCAGGCGTGGAATTTATAAGTATACGAAAGAATGGCTTGCCTGCGCCGCGCCGCTTGAGTGTAATTTACGACACGTCGCCTACATACATTTTGTATGAAAATGTTTTGAAGCGGCATCTTGCCTGCGTCGCGCCTTCACCTTACGCCGTTTCTGTGTAATTCGCGCCTTAGGCGAGTTGCTGCCAAATGCAAGGCTATTTAGTTTAAAAAAAACGCAATAAATATTGCGTTTTTTTTAACTAGAATTGGGCTATATTGGAACTAGAGTTGGGCTTGGGGCACAGTTTGGGGTGCTGGTTTGGTCCACTCGATTTTGATCTAAAATGCTAATTTTTTTGGGATTTTAGTAATAGTAAAAAAAATATCATTGATGAATACCTTGTTAGTTGTTATTATGGTTATGTTGTTTCAGTTAAATCTGCCAGAGGATGAGGGAGAGGGCCTGGGCTTCAGACTGACGAGGACGCTGTGGGATCCCTATCCCTGGGTAAGAACATATTATTATGATATCTTATAGCAGATTGGAAGAAGATATAGGTTGCGTCGAACCCAAGTTGAATGGGACAAGGGCAGGGCGATAGATAGATGAGATGATTAGCATTGTGAGCACAGCAAGGACACAGGCCTCCTGACTGTGAGCTGGGCTAGGCCGTAACCCACCATCTGTGTCATCATCATAAGCCTACAGCAGTCCACTCCTGGACATAGACCTCCTCAATCGCACGTCACTCAACTCGATTATCAGCAACTCTCATCCAGTTGCTACCAGCCACCCTGCTAAGATCGTCGCTCCACCGAGCCTGAGGGCGTCCCACCTTACGCTTGCTGAATTGCGGTCTCTACTCACGAACACGTCTACCCCAACGGTCATCGGTTCTACGGCTAATATGGCCGGCCCGTTGCCACTTCAGCTTACATATTCTGTGAGCTATGTCGACAGCTGCTCTAGTTCTCTGTCGCATCATAATTGAAAGCTTTGAGCACCATCATCTGCCTGCCTTTTTCCAACTATGCTGGAGTCGGCTGCCAGTCTAGCCGGATGCAGCTGAATACCAGTATTTTACATGGAGCGACTGCCTATAGAATACTGTCGATACTCCTTGGTGAGACTGGTTGTCAGACTTTCATAATAATCATAATTATAACTACTGTGCCGATTTCAAAAAAAAATTCACCATTAGAAAGCTACATTCACCCTGAGTAACATAGGCTATATTTATTACTAGAAAAAATTACGGGGAGAGGGGGGAATTAGGGGAAAATAAATGTCCACCCGTACGAAGCCGGGACGGGACGCTATTGTATTATAAATGCGAAAATTTGTAAGGATGGATGGATGGATGATGTTTGTTACTCTTCCATGCAAAAACTACTGACCGGATTTGGAAGAAATTTGGCACACAGATAATTAATAACCTGGATTAGCACAGGATACTTTTTATCCCGGTAGTACGATTCCGTGGGACATAACCGAACTGCGCGCGAAGCCGCGGGAAAATTGTAACGTAATTCATATTATTATCCTTTTGTGATTCAGCTTAAGCCCCCTCCCCCCCAGTACAGTACCCCTTGACAGAATTCCACGGGTAGACAGAGGTATATCCGTGGAATAAAAGACTTGGTGTTTTTTCGTTTTTCAGGTCCGTGAGGTGACTCCTGGCGGTAGAGCAGACCACGCAGGATTGAAACCAGGAGATTGTATCCTGCAGGCCGATGGCAAAGACTTGCTGGGACTGCCTGTACGTATTCAACAAAAGACTTTAAAGTTACCTTAGTAGGACACTTTCTGGTTATACTCGACCGGGGAAGTAATATCACCAGACCGTTTACGACTTAAGAAAAAAAAAAAAAAAACAAACATACAAACTTTCAAGTCCTTATTTTTCGAAATTACTGAACCGATTTTAATGAAACTTCATAGGCATAAGCAGGATACATAGCTCTAAAAACTTTGTAGAAAACATTTTCGACAAATAGTATTACAGCTAAAATAGACCGATTTAAAATTTTCCATAGAAACAGTTTCCAATTATCTTTTTTCTCTAAAGACATTTCGAAAATGTTCTCTATAAAATTTTTACCCGACTACGGCGAAGTCAAAAAGAAGGGTTATGATTTTAGCAGTGTATGTATGTTTGTATTTACGTATGTGAAGTCTTCTAAGACTTCCAGGTCAGCCATGGCGACTCATGTCCAGGTGGGAGATTTTCAGTAGGAACGAATGAGTTTGGTAGGGATGCACATACCTCGCCACAGCTTTAGTCTCTCCGTAGACCCAATAACATAAACACCATATATTTCAGGTGGGACAAGTGGCTGGTTTGATCAGAGGCGATGGCGCGGGTGGCGGCGTATCCCTGCTTGTGTGGAACTGCGGAGTAGACCCTAAGGATGACCCCGAGGTAACTATTGCTTTCCACACAATTACTTCTTATTCTCTCTACTTATTGAAAGAAAGAAAAAGTATTTATTAGACTCGCACAGGACAAAACAAAAAAAAATGTTTGAATTCACAATAAAACAAAAAAATATTGGTAGTACGTCTTATCAAAGAGGAGCCCTATAATGGCCCACTTGCTGGAGTATTCAAAGTGTGCCTACACCTGCACTTTAGAGGACTTAAAAAGCACTTCTGACACCGCGATGAACGTGACCAGTGGATATTGGGCACTGGTTTGTTAAGACGTCATCATCATCTGCCTGCCTTTTCCCAACTATATTGGGGTCGGCTTCCAGTCTAACCGGATGCAGCTGAATACCAGTATTTTACATGGAGACTGCCTATCTGACCTCCACAACCCAGGTACAATACGATACCCCTTGGTAAGACTGGTTGCCAGACTTTTTGGTCCACTGACTACCTGTAACGACTGTCAAAGATCTACAAATGACACCTGGGAACAACGGCTTAACGTGCTTTCCGAGGCACGGAGGAAACTCGGTAAGTAATGGGCGGTCACCCGTCCATGGACCAACTTAGGCAAACGCGGCTTAACCTTAAGCTGACCCGAGCGGCTGTTATTATTTAGCCACGAGCTCCTACCCAATATAAACTAATTATGAACACATAAAGCACTCTTGTGTTTTTGCTCCTTCTTCTAACTAAAATAAAATGGTCTCTCAACAATCCCCAGCTCCTGTGGAGCTGTGGCGGCGGAGTCCGAGGGGAGAAGTCCCGGCGCGCGCTCGCCGGCGTCGTGCGCGCGCTGGCGTGCTCCGTGTGTGCCTCCACCGCGACCAAGCCGCTGACCTGCGCCCGGTCGCATGTGTATTGTGAACGTGAGTCTCGTCATCATCGTCAACTTCTTTCAGTGATAGATAGATAGATCATTTATTTAGTGCACAACACACAGAAACACAATTAAATAATACAAATTACACGACTATATATTAACTATAAAGGGTATAAATAGACCCTTAACGAAGCCGAAAGGCACTTGTTCTCCCCGCCAATGCGATCATTTTTTTGTTCTAAACCATACCTGGGAACCTTCTAGTTACGGAGATATTGGGGGTCAAAGTTCCAACTTTTTCACAAGTTTTTTTTTTAATACATGTTTTTAAAGTAAGATTTTTACTATAAACACCTCCACGGCCCCCGTACTATTCAATCCATCCATCAGCACAATGTTCTGAGTGCGATACGTTGACCCCTACCGTAACACGTGATTTTTCGCCCCAAAAAAAAAGTCGTTTCCCAGCAAATTTTTTTGCATAAAGTTACTTAGTTTGATGTATAGAATGCTTGGTTGACGGCTTCGTGAAGGGTCCATTTACACCCTGTATAACTATATAAAAACAAGGTGCCAATATACAAAAAGAAAAACATATTTACGAAAGAAGTTTAGTAACACCATGAAATACTTCAAATCAAATAATGAGTATACAAGGTGCGGTGTGCGTCTCAAGGTTACACCAAATGGGATTCCAGCTCAGCATGTGTCAGGCATGCACCTGACGCTGATGTTCTGCTGGATCCCTGTAGTGACATACGGACGTCGAGCAGACGAGATAACTTGGTGAATGTGCATACACAAGGCGTATTTTATGGCTGCGGGACTGTTCGAAAGAGATACCGCGGCCCTGGAACACACAGGGCAAAGAAGGAACATGGATGGGTTTTAGTCAGTACGAGTCTGACACTCCCTTCCACTCCGCCCAGAGCGGGAGGGGTCATTTGATGATTTTCCACCCGAAAAAACAAAAAAAAGGCGTATTTTATACGCGCCGACGAATCGCGTATCAATATGCCGTAAAAGAGAATTGTTGCGTTTGGTTTGAATCGATTCAAATGCGCGGATGAATTATAAAATATGTATAAAAATTAAAAATGTATATAAATATTTATAAAATATGTATATAAATATTTATTGTATTCGTTGCATAATAACAACATAATATTAAACTTATACTGTCACTTACGGGATATCTTCCGTGATTGTTCATTATTTTGAGCTCCCGATATTTCGACGCTGTTGCAAGCGCCATGATCGCGGGTTGACTGGAGAATACGGGTGGATGGAAAATAAATTGTTAAGAGCAGACAAATCTGTCTACCCTCTTTCTTAGTCTTTTGCTACGCGCACTACTGGAACTCGACACTAAGTCACGGCAAAAACACACTCACAGTATCACCAGGTTTTGTGGAGTCCCTATTACAAAGAATCACGGAAGATATCCCGTAAGTGACAGTATAAGTTTAGTTGTAAACCGTGAAACCTTAAAACAACATAATATTATCTTGTCCCCAGCATGTTGGACCCGGTTAGAACGCTGCGCTCTTTGCAGAGAAGCATTACCGTCGAAGAACTCACCATATGCTAGAAATCTAGTGGCTGAACAGGTAAAAAACATTGGTAGAGATTCTGACTATTAGGTTTTGGGTTCTATTCTCGGGTCGGACAAATTGTTATTGTGTTTTTCCATCAGGATTTTCTCTGAAGCAGCCCGGTTGATGGTGATAGGCTTGCCCCCTTTTACATGGAACCTAAACATAACTAGCGAAATGTTGTTATGCTATACCACTCGTATTAGTACCCCTAAGCCTTCGGAGAGTAAGGTCATGTTATATTTTTTAAAGTGTCGTCATTATGGCTACACCAGACTTAATTATAGTGATGGGACACTATGTTTTTACATTGTTTCGGTGTTCGCCTGATTTGAGAATTTAACCTCATGCTAAAATAGTTCTATGCTTTTCAATTATGTAGGGTGACTGGTAATTAGTGACCGATACTTAAACACGTGATTGTACTCATGATAACAAACAACTTTCCCGAAGAAACATTTTTTTTATACCTACTCGTTCACTTTTATCCCAATAACACAACAGCCGTAAGAAATTCGCGCGCGCGCGCCTTGGCCTATCAGCTGTTAGCCGCGTGACGCCGTTTAGTCTCATTACTATGGCAAAGCACAGTGGAAGTTTCATACGGCTGTTGTGTTATTGGGATAAAAGTGAACGACTATAAATAAAAGTTCCTTTGGGAAAGTTGTTTGTTAACATGTGTACAATCATGTATTTGAGTATCGGTCACTAATTACCTATCACCCTATATGTATATTTAAAAACTTAAACTACTATATCATTACAGGTTTTCGAAGCCATAGCAACAGAATACGAGTTAAAGAACCCAAAAACGAAGCGACCGACGCAGACCTCATCAGCTTACACATCACCGAACCGCTCACGAAACTCATCCCCCTCACCGAACCGCAGAGGGCTGTATCAACACTCCATGATGAACAAATACAAGAAATCCGTACATTTCTCCGAAAAATTCGGCCAAACATACGCCTCAGATCCAAATATACACAGATCTTTAAACACAGCTGAAATAAGACCGAACGTTACAACAAGTCCTACCATTTTGGTAGAAAATTCCCAAGCTGGCAACTCTGGCGGGAATGTCAGCTGTCAATGTCAAAGTGACATCAGTGTGCCGAAGATTCATGTTGAAAGCGTGGATTCTGATGGGAATAAATGTGGGAGTAGCGATTGTTCAAGTAGCTGTCAAAGTTTGAGTTTGACGCATAAGTTGGTGGCGAGATTGAGGCATGCTTGTTCGCTTGCTGACTTGAATAATGTTGGACAATGCTCGCTTTCGAGGTCTTTGAATAGCTTAGGTGATCATTGGTAAGTTAAGAAAATTTAAGTTTAGAGTAAAATTTGACCATAATAGAAGGTGACTGAAAAAAAAATACTAAAAGAATAATCAGCCGTCACTGTATCGTTGGTGTTGGTAAGGCTTTTTTTTAAGGTTTTGGAGGGAGAGTGTGACCAATGCTAAAATACCGTTTTTGTTTTTTCAGTAAAAACTGTCACCACGGATCATTGGATAACTTGAAGAATAATTGCAATTCTATCTGTGGTAAGTATAAAATAAAAAGTCTTTATTTCTTTATTTTAACTCATATTATAAATGCGAAAGTAAGTTTGTTACCTTTTCACGCCTAACCACTGGACCGATAATCCTGAAATTTCGCGTATATGTTATCAGGTGGACAGATATGGACACAGGGTACCTTTCATCCCGAAAAAAAGTACTGTTCCCGAGGAAAACAATCTCTCTCTTTCTCTATTCTTCTTATGATAATAGATGGCGCTACGTGTCTTTCGAATCATGATTGAATTATATTATGAATATAAAAACTTTAGTAGTGTATTAAGAGTTTAATTCAAATTCTAAATTAACGTGAGCGAAGCAGCGGGCAAAAGCTAGTTTATAATAAGTTAGCAAAATATTTCAACTCCATAATTATAAAGAGACTGGCACACTAGGAAGTTTGACAAAAAGTCCGAATAAATAGTAGAAAAGATTTTCTTATTTGTGGCAACATAAGCAGACAAAGTGTGCGCCCAAAATCGACAAAAACAGATTGTGAAAAGAAATCTGTCATTTTGTCGACACAATCTTTCATTTTGTCGACACAATCTGTCATTTTGTCGATTTTCCGTCAATAAAACCCGTTTCTACGGTGGTAATGCTACGCGTGCTGGTGTCTGTGATACAATGATTTTTAATCATTAGTACAGGCACCAACGATTCACTTTTGTCTGAAATGCTCATTTTTATTTAAAAATTGTTTTTGTGAAGCTTAAATGTGTTTTTTCTGAAATAAAAAACATAAAAAACTATTTGCAGCCCTAGCCCTCTCTTAGAGAGTCCCAGCAGTGGGAACATGATAGACTGATTATTTTCAAATTCAAAATATTACCAAATGTGTTCTTATTTTAAATCTATTAAACTTTTAAATATATTTCATTAGTATTAAGTATACCTTTGTTAGCTTATATGTAAATTCTATTATGCATGCTGTGGTCTCCTGAAGTGAAGGATACCTACGAGATACTTTTGTCGTCCATAATTTATTTTTCATGATCTGTGTACTTTCTTTGTTGAAGGTCCTAAATAAATATAATAAATATACAGGGTGTAAGGGACAGCCCTCAACAAACTAACAGGGTGCATTCATTCATTTATTTTGAATCATATTCCACCGGAATATTTCTCCGGTGCTTCTTTATTTTTTTTCAGTTACTATTCCTGTATTTCAATGTAAAATTACATTCCAATACGGCTAAAATCAAAAATCCAACAATAGATGTTGAAATACTCTAAAAACGACGCCTGAAATCAGCTGTTCACTTCCTGCCTAGCTACAGAGTTCATCGAACTCGTCGTCACGCTTGCCGTTCGCTACGTGCGTTTTGCCCCGGTAACGATACGTTGCGTATGAGGAAATAAAACAAATCAAATCCCATAACATTCCTGAATTAATTTCTTGTACCGGTCATCTTAGTATGATATACTGAATTCACCCCATCAGTTTGTAGAGGGCTGTCCTTTACACCCTGTGTACTGCTGTTGTACCTTGTTACCTACCTATGTACATCTACATACCTATGTATTTCTTTTATTTACAGACACACCCGTATTTCTGCTGCCCGCGCCACCTGTCTATGTACTAGCATGCGATCATGGCAAGAAAGAATAATTATTTTGTTTGTTTTGTTTTTTTAATCAATAAATTATTTAAATAATTGCTGTTTTATAAGCTTTGTTTAATTTCTTAAAGGGCATAAGCTGGTCTTGTATAGGTAAATAAGAATAATTTTATACTACAAATTAGATTTATTATACTTATACACCGTTGTTCGTCCACCCTTAACAGACGTCACATAAGGCCGCAATACTGTCAAGGGTGTGACGGTACATGGAAATATATGGTAAGCTAAAGGAACCTACAGAGACCTACAAGCCTAACAGTCCTACGATCCTAAGCCCTACAAGCCCTACAGCCCTAACCTACCATATACCTAGTATGTGATACATAAATATATAAATAAGTTCAGGATGTCTGCACCATGCGACCTAAGGTTACAGACGGATAGCAGACAGGAATACCAGGTTCGGAATGGGTTAACTCACTGCCAATCCCGCAGACTCACGGGACTGATCCGAAGATGGCTAAAGGTGTCTTGGCCACAGCGAGGGGTAATGAGACAAGAATTTAAAAATTCAAATCTGATTTATTTACAAAATGTTCTGCTTATATACTACTTTTCTTAACACACACTATTATATTAAATTATATGTGTCCTATGCGTGTAAGATGCAACCAAATCATTATTTTAACTGGGCCGCGCGCGAGCCAAGCCGAGTGCTGAGTCAATGTCCAAAGGTAACATTGAACAACCGTGACTTTTTAGTCGTCTTACAAAGGTGGTCCACTCAATGTGCCCGACATAAAATAGCTCTAGTCGCGATTTTTTTTTACTTACTATAATAGGTACAAAGAAAAATAAATAAAACATTAGAAAAACTTATGAAACATCCTGTTAATGATGTTTACGTGTCAAACGGGAGAACATACCTACCCAACGCTCGAGTCCAGTAGATCATCGCTAAGAACAGGGTGTTTTAACTACGTCATGCGTCATAATACCGAATAATATGCTTATTTTTAAATTATTAAAATCTCGTAAATACCTATTTTTTTTTATGAATGTTAAGTAGACATACATGAAGTGGGCTGCCGTTGTAAGACGATTAGACGACTAAAAAGTCACGGTGTATAATGTTTAATGTTGCAATAATTTTCTAATAAAGAAATTCAAACCGAGTATTGCACAACAGAACTAGATTTCGACAAAGTATATTGTAGGTACCTTGCCTTGCACAGTGCAAGGCGCTCGCGATCATTTTCTTAATTCTATACTAATTTGGTGTCCAACCACAGGTTTGAGAATTAAATCAGCTAAACATTGTACATTCCTGATGTCTGCGGTGACGTGGTATCGCCGCAGAATGTACGCCAACGTGGTCTTCATATCCATCATCGCGTATTGTTTACCTGAAACGAGATATTTGATTTTGGGCTACCACTATAAAGGGACCCTTAACGAAGCCGAAAGGCACTTATTTTCCCCGTCATTGCGATCATTTTTTTTGTTCTAGACCATACCTGGGAACCTTCTAGTTACGGAAATATTCGGGTCAAAGTTCTAACTTCTTCACATTTTTTTTAAAATGTATTTTTACTTTAAATACCTCCAAGACCCCCGTACTATTCGATCCATCAAACAGCACACTGTTTTGAGTGCGATACATTGAGTCCTACCGTAAAACGTGATTTTTTACCCCAAAAAAAAAGTCGTTTCCCAGCAATAATTTTTGCGTAGAGTTACTTACTTTGATGTACAGAAAGCTTGGTTGACGGCTTCGTGAAGGGACCGTTTACACCTCGTATATACAGTGTGTTTGGCTACCGTTTACCGATACTTTAGGACATATTATGGCTTCGTTAAGGGTCTTTTTACACCCTTTATAAAGGGCACTTGTTTTCCCCGTCATTGCGATCACTTTTTTCTTCTGGACCATACCTGGGAACCTTCTAGTTACGGAGATATTGGTGGTCAAAGTTCCAACTTTTTACAATTTTTTTTTTAAATACTAGGTTTTAAGGTTATAACTTTAATTTAAATACGCCCATAACCCCCGTACTATTCAATGCATCTATCAGCACACAGTTTTGAGTGTGTTATGTTGAGTTTTACCGTAAAACGTGATTTTTCATCCCAAAAAAAAAAGTCGTTTCCCAGCAATAATTTTTGCGTAGGGTTACTTAGTTTGATGTATACAGTGTGAGTCTTCATAATGTGCACATATCGAAATGATGAAATCTATGCTTAATTTTATCGACGGGAAAAATATAAAAAAAAAACTAAGTATTTATAAATATTTTTAATGAAATTATTAAAAATTTTGTTCGCTACTGTGACCCCAGTGTGAACAAAACGGTGTAACTTTTAAACTAAACGATCTATCGCGATGAAACAAACTCCATAATGATTGGAAGTAATTAGGCGTTCTCATAAAATAAAAATTGTTGAAAAAAATCTACCCTCAATTGAAAATAAACATGTTTTTTTTTTAAATCTGTTCTTTTTTCATCGTAAAATTTCTCAATAAGACGCCCCTATTACCTACCTTTTTTATTACTTTAAGTTATTCTTCATCGTATTAGCTACCCAATATTAAAAATTGCATGTTTATAACTCAAACATAACATTTTCTATCAAGTGTTAAAAGATGGGACTCCGAACGCACCATTTATTGTTCTCTTAAGGTTGGTTTATTTGGGATGATAATTAATACAAAAGAGTTCAATTAAAACCATTTATTATTTTGCCTCATTACTTCCAATCATTAAGGAGTTTGTTTCATCGCGATAGATCGTTTAGTTTAAAAGTTACACCGTTTTGTTCACACTGGGGTCACAGTAGCGAACAAAATTTTTAATAATTTCATTAAAAAAAAATTAAAAATACTTAGATTTTTTTTTATATTTTTCCCGTCGATAAAATTAAGCATAGATTTCATCATTTCGATATGTGCACATTATGAAGACTCACACTGTATAATGCTTGGTTGACGGCTTCGTGAAGGGTCCGTTTACACCTTGTATACTCATTTCCATCGACACATACACGTTTATAAACACTCCACTGGCACACAGATATTTTACAACCTGGATTAACAGGATACTTTTTATCCCGGTTGTACGATCCGGTGGGATAAGTACCGAACTCGGCGCGGGCGTATTCTAGTTAATACATACCGATACAGTTTCGTTTGCCGATACTGAAGGTGGCAAACGCGTTAGGGTTGCCAGGCAGGGTGGCGGGGTTCAGCCACCGCTCCGGCTTGAACTCATTCGCGTCTGCGCCCCACACGGGGTGCCGGTTTATGGCGTACAGTGGAATTACAATGGTACTACCAGCTGGCAGTGTGTAGTTCTCTGAAATGGAAGGTATTTATACATCTATACTAATAAATAAAATTGAAGTGTCTGTTTATAATATCAAAATAACAGATTTTTACTGAATGCCTATGGAAATAAACAAACAACTTTCCCAAAGAAACATTTTTTTAAACGGCTAACAGCTGATAGGTCACAGGCGTGCGCGTGCGAATTTCATACGGCTGTTGTGTTATTGTGATAAAAGTTTGTGTTTATAAAAACTGTTTCTTTGGGAAAGTTGTTTGTTATCATGACTACAATCACGTGTTTAAGTATCGGTCATTATATAAGTACCAGTCACCCTATATTTGTGTCGTTTGGCGTACAGGGCACGAGCTTGCTGGTCACGTATGTATGACAATGGCTATCAAAAGTTTAATGCGGTTTAGTAGTCGACAACCAAAGGTTGACCTACGAGATGACATACTGAAGCCCGCTTTAGATGTTGTTTGATCACACTCTTAGACGGCTGTACATACTTAGCCTGACAGCTGATTGACAGCATTTTCCAATTCTTGGAGCAGGAGGGTATAATCTCAAGGTCTCTCTCAATACCGCTTCCAAATACACCAGCTTTGGTAGATCGACTTTGTTTAAATCTCTGTCTGGGTCATCGAGAACTTCTTGCAGTCTGAAAAATATTTTAAAAAAGATTTTTTTTTATACACCGTGACTTTTTAGTCGTCTTACAACAGCAGCATTTATTCAATATTATGACGCATGACGTAGTTAAAACACCCTGTTGTGAACAACGTAAACATCATTTACAGGATGTTTCATAATTTTTTCTAATGTTTATTTATTTTTCTTTGTACCTAATCCGGTAGGTAAAAAAAAAAATCGCGCCTTGAACTATTTTATGTCGGGCACATTGAGTGGACCCCCTTTGTAAGACGACTAAAAAGTCACGGTGTATAAGGCGTTTCAAATGAGAATCGGACTGCCCTCGCGCCATGTTGTGACGTCGATGACTAAAAACAAGAAATCCACGCGAAACAAGTGGTAAAATAAAAAATAATAATATTAAATAATAATACCTAATAACAAGTGACGGCACTGTTGGCGCAGTGGCTGAGCGATTGACTGCTACGTTGCGTGTCGCGGTTCGATCCCCCACGGAACAAATATTTGTATGGCCTACAGGTAGTTGTTCCGGGTCTGGCTGTTTGTGGCTGTGCGTTTAAATGTTTGTAAACGCACCCACGATACGGGAGAAATTCCTAGTGTGGGGCAACGTTATTTAAAAATATAAAGGGTGTAAAAAGACCCTTAACGAAGCCGAAAGGTACTTGTTCTCCCCGTCATTGCGATATTTTTTTTGTTCTAGAGCATACCTGGGAACCTTCTAGTTACGGAGATAATGGGGGTCAAAGTTCCAACTTTTTCACTTTTTTTTTTAAAATACGTACGTGTTGCTAATGTATGATTTTTACTTTAAACACCTCCACGACCCCCGTACTATTCAATCCATCCATCAGCACAATGTTTTGAGTGCGTTACTTTGAGTTTTACCGTAAAACGTGATTTTTCACCCCAAAAAAAAAAATCGTTTCCCAGCAAAAATTTTTGTTGATGTACAGAATGCTTGGTTGACGGCTTCGTGAAGGGTCTGTTTACACCTTGTATATAACTAAGCAAAATTTGGATAGACTATACATACTCATTAAAAATTCTTGCTTGGACATCTGGATGAGATCCCACCAAAACTAAGCAGAACGTCAAAGCTCTGGTTGAAGAATCATAAGCGGCTCCAATGATGGTGTCCAAGTGTTCCCTGATCTCTTCATCCGTGAAGGTTTCTTGTTTTTCGCCTGCTTCCAGCAGTTGGTCTAGCACGGACTTGTAACCTGAAATGTTTCTTTTTTGTCATACTACCAACTCAGTCCCAAAATCTATACAAATAAATAAAATTGAAGTGTCTGTTTGTATGTACACCCCGCGTGTATAGGTCTGATGAAAAATATTTTTTTTGTTTCGCTTCCATGTATGGGGAGCCCTCTTAATCTTTTTATTATTGTATAAAAATCGTAAAGGGGTTTATAGAACACATCTAGCTACCAAGTTTCAACTGTGTAGTTCTAATAGTTTCGGATAAAGTGGCTGTGACATACAGACGGACAGACAGACAGACATGACGAATCTATAAGGGCTCCGTTTTTTGCCATTTGGCTACGGAACCCTAAAAAGGGTGACATGTTTTTAATTTATCATACCTTAGATTTATTATTGTGACAGAAATGTGGTGGACTTTTCTAGATATACTTAACTTTGCTCAAGTGCCGTGCAGCATACGGTGCTTTATAAAAATATAAGTCGATGTTAACTTTAACCATTTTTTCAAAAGAGGATAATGGCAATTGGGGATGGATTTTAAATGATTTTGTCATCTTTTTTTGCCAAAAATAGCTACGAGTAAATGACAAACGTCCCCTTAACATTCGACCAGCCTCGGTCTCTTGTATCATAAAAAAATAAGTTAAGTGAAACCACATAGTGGGTTTAACGAAGACGAAAGGCACTTGTTCTCCCCGTCATTGAGATCATTTTTTTTTGTTCTAGACCATAACTGGGAACCTCTAGTTACGGAGATATTGGGGGTCAAAGCTCCAAATTTTCCACATTTTTTTTAATGTTATAACTTTACTATAAATACTTCCACGACCCCTGTACTATTCAATGTAGCTATCCATCAGCACAATGTTTAGAGTGCGTTACATTGAGTCCTGGGTACCGTAAAACTTGATTTTCACCCCAAATTTTTTTTTTATCTTTTAGATAAAGAATGCTTGTTGATGGCTTCGTGAAGGGTCCATTCACACCTTGTATATTATTTCATTACCTGGTTTGGTCTCCTGCGAAGGGTCTTCATAAACATTGACTTTCCGCTCTGCTTTACGTTTAGTGATAATCTGAAGAAAGATACACGAAGCAATGTCAGTTGATAATACAAGCATGATTTAATGGTACCTACGTATACACCGTGACTAAAAAGTCACGGTGTATAGGGTGACTGGTAATTAGTGCCCGATACTTAAACACGTGATTGTACTCATGATAACAAACAACATTCCCAAAGAAACGTTTTTTGTTATACTCATTCAGTTTAATCATAATAACACAACGGCCGTATGAAATTCGCGCGCGCGCTCCTGTGACCAGCAGTAATAGCCGCGTGACGCCGTTAAGTTTCAATACTATGGTACCGTAAATTCGCTCGTATGAAAAAAGCTGATAGGCGCGCGCGCGAATTTAATACGGCTGTTGTGTTATTGGGATAAAAGTTAACAAGTAGGTTTAAAAAAAAAGTTTGTTTGGGAAAGTTGTTTGTTATCGTGAGTACGATCACGTGTTTAAGTATCGGTCACTAATTACCAGTCACCCTTGTATGTCCTTGTGGATATTTTTAACTGACTGTATTGGAGCTCAGATAGTAATGTTTTTAGACAATGTTTTACATAATTACCGTTCTCGTAATAGATTTCAAAGTTTCCACGACTTCAGTTTGTTTCTTCGCCAAAGAACTCATATTGAAAATAAGTGGTAAATGCAACCAAACTTTTTGGATCCTGAACCATATAAAACCGTAAAATTTGTCTGTTAAAGTAGCGTAGGTGTCAATCGTCACCTCCTGGTCGTAGACGTTGGGTTTAACTCCGACAGTCGTTTCTGTGAACAGCATGTATACATTTCTTAGCATATTTGTTTCTTTCTTTCTGGGCCATAAAGGGTGTAAAAAGACCCTTAACGAAGCCGAAAGGCACTTATTCTCCCCGTCATGGCGATATTTTTTTTGTTCTAGACCATACCTGGGAACCTTCTAGTTACGGAGATATTGGGGGTCAAAGTTCCAACTTTATCACAAGTTTTTTAATACAAGGTTTTAATGTTGTAACTTTACTTTAAACACCTCCACGACCCCCGTACTATTCAATCCATCCAACAGCACAATGTTGTGAATGCGTTACTTTGAGTTTTACCGTAAAACGTGTTTTTTTACCCCAAAAAAAAAATCGTTTCCCAGCAATAATTTTGGGTAAGGTTTAGAATCGCGTCCTCCGAATTGGGAGGTGTGGGAGGTGGGAGGGGGAGGGGGGGGAGTTGTAGTGTCACCCCCCACTTCCCCCCTCTGCCGGAGGCGAATAGTTTTTTTTTATGAATTTTTAAAAACTCAATTTGGTGTTATGTTTGCTTAATTTTTTAATTAAATTTTTGACATTATAAACCTGATTTACAGGGGAGAGAGTTGAGTTAGTTGTTGCCAGTCAACGTGGCGAAGTCGAGGGAAGCCCGGTCGCCGGAGCCCCGCTTCGCGGGGCTCCTACTTCTGAATGGTTTACAAAAAAAATAACCACGAAGGGGATGGCGGGGTCTAATCGCTCGCTTCGCTCGCTCACTCGACCCCGCCATCCCCTTCTAACCTAACCTGTCCGAGTCGGGGTGCCCCAGGTCCCGAGCTCGCTTCGCTCGCTCCTGCACTCAATGAAACACGAAACACACTTTAATTTATAAACATAATTTATAGCATCCACCATTTAAACAAAAGTGTCTTTTCGATATTTCATAATAATATTTATTACGCATTTTGAGATGATTTTGACAGATGTAACGTCAAAAACGTTAGACTTTAGTTAAATATTCATTCTGTTTCAAAAAAAACCCCGTTGACCCCCCCACAGTGACAGAATCCTCGAATTCAGAGGACGCGATTCTAAACCCAACCCATAATTTTTGCGTAGAGTTACTTAGTTTGATGTACATAATCCTTGGTTGACAGCTTCGTGAAGGGTCCGTTTACACCCTGTATAATTATAAATATATTTCTCATATAGAAAGAAAAAAATGGTAATGACATGTCATCTTAACCTTTTGAACGGCAGAGCATAAACGCACGCGCGTGCCCTCAACGGCAAGCCACAATTTTACCTCAAATACCTACAAAAAGAATAGGGATTCCAAAACTATTTAATTATTTATTGGCACTAACCACACGTTAAAGAAAGAATTGATTATTTCGTGTTATAGCACACCGCACATTTTTTCTCACATTTTTGTGTTGTTGGCGTACAGGGCACGCGCTTGCTTGTCACGTATATGTGACAATGGCGGTCAAAAGGTTAAATTAGTAAGCCACAGTCAGAAGGGCAGAAGGGCCGATTTAATTGCAATTCAGTTACAAAAAGAAGGTTCAAAGTACTTACTATACACGACTCTAAGTATATTACGTAACAAGTACGGCGTTACATCAAACGGACCATTGCCAACTTCAGGAGTCAGTTCTGAAACAAGACGTCTTGCTTGCGCGCTGTATTCTTGCACAAATGTGTTCAGTATTTGCTGGCTGAATGCTGGATTCAGTATCTTACGGTGAGGTTTCCATAATGTTGCTAGAATTAATAATTCATTCAAATCAAATCAAATTTTATTCAAAAATATGAGGTCCTAGCGGTCCGCCCCGGGTTTGCACGGGTGGACATTTATTTTTTAAACATTTTGGGATAAAATATACCTTGTGTTACTCAAGGATAATGTAGCTTTCTAATGGTGAAAAAATTTTTGAAATCGGCACAGTAGTTTTTGAGTTTATTCATAACAAACACACAAAAATACAAATCTTTCCTCTTTATAATATTAGTAAGATAAAGTTAAATACAGTTTTTCTTAAATCCATGTGAAGTCGACGCATGAGATGCCGCGCGTCTTCGTCGCCACTACAGCTTGAGTTGCCGTGCAACGCGTGCGCAAGTCGCCGAAATGGAGTTGATATCATGGCGACTTTGGTATGTACAGGTACAGTCACGAGCACCAATATGTTTACACTTAACAACTTTTAAAAGTGTTTTTCTCCTAATGTTCTGATTAAAATTTGATGTTGTTACGTTTTTATAAATCATATTTTTATGGAAAAGATCCTATCTCCAAGTTACAATCGTCTTTTCTCGCGAAAATTGCTTTTAAATTTAGAAAAGTGTATAAGTTACAGACAAAAATGTTAATCGGTCAAAGCCACTTTTGACTGTTTTTACTGTCGTGCTCGTGAATGTACGTAGAGCCCTCTAACCCAGTATACAATGTGTTATAAAACCTTGTCCGATCTGTGAGGGTATTATTGGGTATCGATATTAAATATATTTATGTAATTCTTTTTAGCTAACAAGAAAAAGAAAATACCGCGATAAAAATTAAATAAACTGTACTAAAATGAGGAAACTAACTTGGCAACACAGGCCCAGCGGCGACACTCCGGTCGCTTCTCGCTCGTGTATCATAAACAAACAATAATTGACGATCGAAAATACTAGACTGAAAATCAAAATCAAAATATTTTATTTCACATAGGCCTAGATGGGCACTTATAAAACGTAGACAAAAAGGTGCACGGACTATGCCGAAGATGGTGTTGTCACTTTTTAAAAACTTGTTTAATTTTAGGGAAAAGGTTGTAATTTGAGCACAAAAATTATGCATTTTATAATTCATTAATTTTATGAATATTTTATGTTTCGTATTTTATTCGGTAATGTCATGTGTACGTCCTTTTCGGATCGGACAGGGTTTTTTGATGTCAAACATCTACATATTTGCGCGCCTAGGCAGTAAAACCAACTCGTATGCCGTGACGGGAGATGGCATGACGCTGTCATACCGTGATGCCTCCTCTATGCCACGTAAAATAAACCTTATTCCCATTAGAGTAAAGTTTATTTTGGAACGATTGTTGATCTACATATTCCGTTTTCGAAAGTTCCACGCTACTCAATTAGTGATGTAGTTAGGTCGTATGCAGTTTTGATCGATAGATATCGATAAAAGAAAATACTGTAATGTAATATTTATTCTTTATTTTACTCCATATATTTCGTTTTAGTTTTTTTTTATTAATTATGAATTCTAATACATACTTAGATGTTTCACATCTGACGGGCGTCGCGTGACAGCAAATTAAAAAAAAAAAAAAATTTTTGCCGGCGCGGTTTGGTGACTTAAGCCTATTCCTCTATAGTATTCCTCATAGTTCAAAAATACACTAGGTATTTAACATACCATCTGCTGTGACCAGTCCCCTGTTATACAATTCTTTCCCAAAACTGTATAAATATGGTTTATCCATGCACGTGTTGGCAACTAATAGACAATCTTCTATGTCAGAAATCACTGCAAAAAGAAAATTATGAAATTAAGCCTCCTTCCATCTAGCTTACGGGAATGGGTTCTACCGCATCCTGGCTGGTTGAGCAATCTTCTGAGGTTTCCTGTATGCAACATCGCTGTTGGGCGAGTCGTCCGGTCGTGGCCGCTTAGAGTCTAAGCTAAGTCTAAGTGTAAGCCATAGACCTTACAGAGCCATGGGTAGTTGTAGCGATGACACTACTTTAGGAGTATGCAGAACAGTGTACAGTAAAGTTCTTCATCATATTTTTAATGCTTTTTACATGTTTTGTTTTAAGAAATATTTAAAAATGTCAAAAACGTGTAGATAAATAAATAAAGGAAATAAACACCGCTGACAGACTTAGTATAAGTATAGTATCTGTGGATTTTTTTATTTCCGCACGTGTGCAGAAATTTTTAAAAAATCCACGCGTGTGAAATACATTGCTTGTTGAACCTAATCGTAGTGCGATAAAAACCAGTTTTCGAGAGAGTGTATTGAAAAAAAATAAGCTTACCATAAACAGGATGTGGACCAAACCGCAACTGTATGACTCCACCATTCTCTAAACAGTAATGATATACTTCTGTTTCCTTCCGCCACATATCTGAAATTGAATAAAAAAAAAAACAATAAAATTGAACTTTTTTTACCACGAAGAGATGGCGGGACGGGCTGGACTCTGGTTTTGCCACATTTGCTCTGAATCGGAAGAACTCGAAGACATCTGGAGAGGCGTAGCAGTAAGATGACGCAGGCTCAGGGTAATATAATTAATATTAGTAGGTATTTAAGTAAGGTTAAAGGGAAAAGTCCGTGATTAGACCTGACGTACGGTAAGGATCGGAATGCTGCGCTATGAAGAAGATGGATGAAAAAACATTGCATGTAGCGGAGATGAGAATGTTGTGTTGAGATGAATGTGTGGTGTGACAAGAATGGATAAAGTAAGGAATTTATGAGGAATTTTTATGAGGAAGTTTGAAAGTTGCGCCAGTTACAGAAAAGTTGAAAAGGCGTCTTGGTATGGTCATGTGATGAGGAGGGACGAATCGCATGTGACCAAAACGAATTGGTAGGGTGGCTTGCAGCCACGCTCGGTCGTCCAGGGCTTCATTAAGAATGGATGTTAATGTGTTGCGAATAAATAAGGACAATTATGTCCAAAAGTTGTGATTTTTTTGAAGGACGCAGAAAATACATTCTTTTTGGACCAAAACAGCAATATTTGATAAGGGTGAATGCCGAATGTAAATTAATTTTGGAGAGTCTATCCGAAATATCATTAAAATGTTGTCATCGATGAAAGATTAAAAAACTTACCTAAAATAGGGGAACCTAGGGGTTGCAGGAAACTTTTTGTGACAGTCAAAATTGCCTGGAATGGTCTAATTGAAATAAATGCTTTGAGTTTTTTTTCTAAAATTTTGATATGTGTGGCCATTAGATTTAAAATTGTGTTCATAATATGAAAGACAAATATTATTTGTGTTTATTTTTGGTGAAATGACAGGACACCACGGGGTTAGCCTTTTGCCACCGATCGGGCATAAATCCAGACTCCGTGGCTACTACTGAGAATTTCATTAATTATAATTTATTTAAAAAAAAAGAATCACATCTATTCTTTTTTTTCCGTCTAGTAGAAAAAGTGGGGCTGTTCTGAACCTGGGTAGTGACCAACAATTTAAAAAACAACAATATTTATTTATAATTTAACAACATTTTTATTTTATTTTTTTTATTTTTTTTTTCCTTTAATGCGTAGCAGTTTAATTATAACTTTTGGAAATAAAATTATAGACCTTACCTATAGGATTTGCTACCGACATTTCAATTGCGTGTCCAAGGATCGGCAGTGCACCAGGGTATACCGGAGGCGACGGACCACGTGGTTTCATGGACCACCATATTGCGAGCAACGCGCACCAAAGTAAAATGACAACCAACAGAAACATTATGCGTATAAGGATAAAATGACAGCCGTCACCTCTACACACATTTCTTTTATAGTAGGCAGTTTAGTACCTATATTTATATTTTAGGGTTCTGTACTTTTATGCATAGGAAACACTTAGCAACTACAAGTAGATCACTTTTGTGAGCGTGTCCGATTGTATATCACCCGGGCGTCTATCGAAAGCTTTTTACTTCTTGTTCTAACTGCCGCTAAACTAAAGTGGGACTGGGCTAGCCATGTCTGCCGCATGCCCGACGAGCTGTGGGCCAAAATAACCACGATGTGGAGCCCTGACACAGCCAGAAGGCGACGCGGTAGACCTCGCAAGAGATGGCGGGACGAGCTGGACAAAACTAACGACCAGTGGTCCACATTGGCTCTGGATCGAAGAATTTGGAAGTCATGGAGAGAGGCCTTTGCCCAGCAGCGGGATGACACAGGCTAGCAGTATCAGTATCAGCACCGTATCAGTATCAGTGTTCTAATTGTTAAGATATATCAATGATGTAATCCTAACTAATCCTAATCCTAACTAATATTATAAGTAGTTTGTTTGTTACCATTTGATGCGTAAACCACTGAACCGATCATCCTGAAATTTTGCATATACGTTGTCAGGTATACAGAAACGGACATAGGGTACCTTTCATGCCGAATAAAAGTACTGTTCCCGAGGAAAACATCAATAACGTCTTAATGATAATCGATGGCGCCACGTCACGGAATCATGATTGAATTATTTTATTACAAGCAGAGTACAACCCGAATTGATTGTCAAATTCTAAATTAACGCGAGCGTTGCCGTTGGCAAAAGCTAGTATATTTATATATATATGTCATTGGGATCAATTTTACAAGTCGCCTTTTGTTAAAATAAAAATAGATGGGGCCGGTGTTTCGTTCTGAGAAGAAACAGCCGAAACAAACTCAGAGGTCATAGTCTCTTTTAAGGTCCAGACATAATCTTGGTCAACTCACATGATGACTATGCAGATTAGTGTCTGAAATGGTCTTCTGAAGAAAGAAGCACATAGATTTGAGTGGACCTGACCAGCCAGCGCATACATTTGTCAATTATCGTGTAGCTCAACTCATAACTTAAGGAGCTCAACGACACGACGAATAATACCAAAGAGAGGATGCCAGCCTGAGGGATGTTAGCCTGTGTCATCCCACTGCTGGGCAAAGGCCTCTCCCAAACCTTTCTATCTAGGGCTTATGTGGATCACTGGCCGTTGGTTCTGTCAAGCTCGTCCCGATATCTCCTGCGAGGTCTACCGCATCGCCTTTTGGCTGTGTCAGGGCTCCACATCGTGGATATCTTGGCCCACACCTCGTCGGGCATACGGCAGGCATGACCAGCTCAGTCCCACTTCACTTGAGCAGCTTTTTAAGCAACTTGCTACGTCAGTAATTTGTTTTTTGGAGCGCACTGCAGTGTGCTGTTTGACGCCTAGGATACTGCGCTCCATTGCAAGATGGCAAATATGCTTCTTACTTTTGATAAAAAAATTTCATCTGATATGTTTGTACGAGCTCCGAAACGAGGGTCCGAAACAAATATATCTATTGGGTTAAACATTGTGTTTTTGTTATATTATTAAAATTATTCAATGTTAAATTAATGTTGGTGAACATATTGGAGAAATAAATCAACAGTTCATAGTTTTTACTAGTACGGAACCTCTATTATATTTTTTGGAATTATATACCTAAATGATTAATACCTGATTTCTGTTCGCATTGAGGAAAAATTTTTTTTGTAACTAAATGAAGTTCCAGTTCGATTTTTGCGTTCAGATGAAAAAACATTCGCGAAACCACATTAAACTAGTTTTTTGTCTCTCTCTAGAAATAGCAGCCAACGCATTAAAATAATACCCAGTTTATATTGGTATCTGCTGAAAGTATGTGTGTAGGTATCTAAGTTTAATTGATAAATATCAGATATTTAAATAATATATTTAAAGCTAAGAAAATGCGACGTTGTCATAATTCACGTAAGGGTTTTTTACATTAATAAACGTGACTTTGGCGAATTATTTTGTATGAAAAATTAAAACAAAAAGAAATGATAATTGAAAAATAATTGATATGCCAGTTGATTCTTTGATATGTTCTCATTCATACCCTAAAGAGATGGGATATAAAAGAAAAACACCTTGTATAAGAAATACTCAGGTGCGATCGAAAAAGTCTTGAGGAGCTAATGGCTAAATAATAACAGCCACTCGGGTCGATCTTCTGCCTCGGAAAGCACGTTAAGCCGTTGGTCCCGGCTGTCATTTGTAGATCTTTGACAGTCATTAGGTAGTCAGTGGCCCAAAAAGCCTGACAACCAGTCTTACCAAGGGGTGTCGTATTACCCAGTACTAACTGGGTTGTGGAGGTCAGATAGGCAGCTACACAAAATGTAAAATACTGGTATTCAGCTGCATCCGGCAAGACTGGAAGCCGACCCCAATATAGTTGGGAAAAGGCTAGGCAGATGATGATTCAGGGATAAAGTAGCATTATAGTAGTGAAAGAATTTTTGAAATCACTTCAGTCGTTTTTGAGTTTATTCGTTACAAACATACAAATCTTTCCTCTTTATAATATTAGTGTAGATGTAGATGATAAAGGGTGTAAAAAGACCCTTAACGAGGCCTAAAAGGCACTTGTTCTCCCCTCCCCATCATTGCGATAATTTTTTTGTTCTAGACCATACCTGGGAACCTTCTAGTTACGGAGTTATTGGAGGTCAAAGTTCAAATTTTTTCACAAGTTTTTTTAAATACCACTTTATAGGTTTTAATTTATTTTAATTAACTCGATGACCCGTTTTCTATTAAAAACATTCATCAACACTAAGTTTTGAGTGCGTTACATTGAGTTTACTTTAAACGTGATTTTTCACCCCAAAAAAAAAGTCGTTTCCCAGCAATAATGTTTTGCGTAGAGTTACTTAGTTTGATGTACAGAATGCTTGGTTGACGGCTTCGTGAAGGATCCGTTTACACCTTGTATAAAATATTAGTTCGGTAGGGAGTAGGTTATTGAACAAACTTACAAGAACATATACCAGCTTTACATACCAGCTCATGCCAGATTACTTTTCTTATAAATACATATTATATTAATTAACTAGCTTCTGCCCGCGACTTCGTACGCGGATCCTGTTGCTTATGCCAGCGACAACGGGGTTGTCAAAATCGAAGATCTGAAACGTCTGATGTCGAATTCTAAGAGCCCGGGGACGGGAAAACAACGGGATGTGCGAAACGATTCGAGACGTCCCATATCTTTCATTCTTGTAAGTCAGAAGTCGATGCGTAGATACGCTTGGAACTCAAGCGCAATTCTCTATCCATGAACGTCTCCGGCTGGCGAGACAATGCGTGACGTTTACGATAAGCGGTCAGTCGCGCATCACGTTCCCCTCTTGTCTCTAGAGACCTCGAAATCGATGTGTATACACGCTGAGAACTCAAGCGTAATTTTCTTTCCGTGAACGTCTCCGACTCGCGAGACAATGCATGACGTTCACGATCAGCAGTCAGTCACGCATATTTTTCGCAGTTCTCTAGAGACCTGGACGTAGATGCGTAAATACGCTGAGAACGCAGGCGTGCTTCGCGATCCGAAGAGGTTTCCACGGAGCGAGTTGCAGCCTGATGTTCTCGAACAGCATCAAGTCTCTCCTGACGTTCTTCGGTAGATTCTTGGGATCTTATGATCCTCAATCTTTTAGCTCCATTGGAACATTGGGAAAGATTTGACCTCTTTCTAGGCATGGTTATAGTTTTATTGTGAAGATACCTGATCAATTAAAATCTAAGTGACTGCTCCCCTGCGTTACCGGGTAGGCTACTGTGTCACGAAGATAAGTGGAAAAGGAAATTAAACACTCAAATAACATAAGCCCGAAGGCATATTTATTCGATCAAATAAAAAATAAATGCGAGTTTTGTCCAGTAGAGCCAAATTTTCAATGATATACCGTCGTCATCAAAAATCAGTCCGAAACTGTTACCGCCTTCACCGCGTGGAGGCACTCCCAGCTTATGTTATTTTATAATTATACAGTGAAATTAGTGATAGCTTTGATTTCCAGATCAGATGTTTCTGATCTTCGATTTTTATAAGTTAACAGGAAATGCCCATCAGACCGAACAACTTTTGCTTAGACGTCATTCCTATCTGTGTTATGGTGTAGCTGGGCTCTTGGAGTTCCACAACAGGTGTTCCAGATCTTCGATTTTTATAAGTCAACAGAGAGTGCTCATCAGATCGAACAATTTTTGCTAAGACGTCATTCCTATATGTGGTATGGTGTAGCTGGGCTCTTGGAGTTCCACAACAGGTGTTCCAGATCTTCGATTTTTATAAGTCAACAGAGAGTGCTCATCAGATCGAACAATTTTTGCTAAGACGTCATTCCTATGTGTTATGGTGTAGCTGGGCTCTTGGAGTTCCACAACAGGTGTTCCAAAACTTCGATTTTTATAAGTCAACAGAGAATGCTCATCAGATTGAATAATTTTTGCTAAGACGTCATTTCTATATGTGTTATGGTGTAGCTGGGCTCTTGGAGTTTCACAACAGGTGTTCCAGATCTTCGATTTTTATAATTCAACAGAGAGTGCTCATCAGATTGAACAATTTTTGCTAAGACGTCATTCCTATATGTGTTATGGTGTAGCTGGGCTCTTGGAGTTCCACAACAGGTGTTCCAGATCTTCGATTTTTATAAGTCAACAGAGAGTGCTCATGAGATTGAACAACTTTTGCTAAGACGTCATTCCTATATATGTTATAGTGTAGCTGGGCTCTTGGAGTTCCATATCAGGTGTTCCAGATCTTCAAATTTATTCTCTCAGCAAAAAATGCTCATCACGTTAAACAATTTTTGCTATGGTACCATTTTTGTATCTCTTATAGTTTAGTTGGTCTGTTGCGGTTCTGCATCAGGTGTTCAAGTTTCCAAGATAAATTATAGCCTATATGTTGCTCAGACTTAATACCTATACAACAACAAAAAAATCTTTCAAATCCGTCCAGTAGTTCCGAAGATTAGCGTGTACAAACAAACAGACAAACAGACAAACAGACAAACAGACAAACAGACAAACAGACATACAGACAAACAGACAGAGTTTTTTTTTTGGATTCGTGCTCTATTACTGTTTCTAAAACCCCCTCAATTATTATTTTTTAAATATATTCAATGTACAGACACAGTTTTTTTACTGTCTTATTATATGTATAGATATCTGTACTTATTTTTTTATAATGTATTTATTTTAATAACGCATTTTTCAATCTATACCTACCAAAGAAGCTGTTTTACTAAAGAATCTATACGAGTAGTACGTTCGAAGGCTCACAACAAATTTTATAGCAACAACAAGATTAATTTTTTTTTCAAATATTTATATTATAACATGTTCAGACGCCAGCACTGATGAGCTACCTAAAATTGTCAAATTTTCCCAATCAACCTTGAACCTAATGCTTTAGTGATAAAGTTGAAAATCTATTAAAGAAATTTGAAAGATTGTGGTTGCTTGATTGATGTATGTAATAATTTCGCGCGACCTTCACTTTTTAATCGAATTTGTTGCCAATTTCAAGGGTTTTTTTTTAACACGGAACCGTAAATCTTATTTTTAAATAAAAGTAGCCTTAGTTAATCCTTATGTATGACATCATCTGCCAATAAAAATCTCGTCAAAATCGATCCCGCCGTTTCCAGTCTAGCCGGATGCAGCTGAATACCAGTATTTTATATGGAGATACTGCCTATCTGAGCTCCACAACCCAGTTAGTACTTACTGGGTAATACGTTACCCCTTTTTTTTCGGATGGGAAATCATCAAATAACCCCCCCTAGCTCTGGGCAGAGTGGGATGTAGTGTCAGACTTTTAATGACTAAAACCCATCCATGTTCCTTCTTTGCCCTTTGTGTTCCAGGGCCGCGGTATCTCTTTCGAACAGTCCCGCAGCCCCGGCAGGAATTGGCCCTTACGGGCCCCTTCCTTTTGCTGACATCTCTTTAAGGTGCGCGTGGAACACGAACGCGCCGTCCACGGCCCCGGCCACGGCCTGTCATCATAAGACGGATGGACGCGTCCGTGAGCTAGCCCATTACTCACCGTCCACAGGCCCGCGCCTACGGTGGCCGGGAGCCACCACGTGGCCCCCGACGCCCGCGGTGTCTCCCGCGGCGGCTGGGACGTGAGGTTCTTTCCCTCTCACATCCCGCCACCTCCTTCGCTAGCATGACTGCATGAAGGTGGTGACGGCTGCCCATTCCCTCTCGCTCCGGACCATGGCTTGTACCAGGGCCGGGCACGAGAGGTCGCCGCCGCCAATCACCGCTACGAAGACGGCGGAGCCCTGCCCAAGCGGGGCAGACCTCCACGGTGTGCTCCACCGTGTCCTCCGGACTATCCTCACAGTGGTAACACCCGGGCGTTTCCTCCCGCCCGAAACCTCCCGAAACACCGAAACAACCGTGTCCGGTGAGGACCTGCGTCAGGCGGAAGGTGAGGGCGCCGTGGCGCCTCTCTAGCCACTCCTCAAAGAGGAGACTTATCGCCACTATTGTGGCGTGCCCTGCACGGGGTTGCGACAGTCGCTCTCTCCATGTCGCCATGAGATCGCGTCGGAGGTCTGTCCGCTGAGCGGTGATTTGCCGCGGCAGCGGAGTTTTCCCCCGAATACGTTACCCCTTGATAAAATAATCGGCGAAATATTGGTATACCATTATGTTAGAGTTCCCGTATCCATAAATAATATTTCCGGAGTTCCCCACTTTTCTTTCCTTTGAATGTGCACTTGTGCAGTATCATTTTATTATGTGATTAGCTTTTGCCCGCTGCTTCGCTCGCGTTAATTTAGAATTTGACAACCTAGCGGTATGAAATATACTTTTCAATAAAATTTCTCTAAAACTGGTTCTTATCGCACTACGATTAGGTTCAACATGCAATGTATTTTATGCGCTTGGATTTTTTTTATATATTTTTCCGCACACGCGCGGAAATAAAACTTTCCACAAATAACTAAACTTATACTAAGTCCGAATAAAAGAACTTATATACATACAAGTTCCTTGGTCCGAATGGGTTCAATGACTATAGTCAGCTGTGATTGTTTTTTTTTATCGTGGATACGTGCCTCGGTTTAGGGCGTCGCTGGGGATGGCAGCAAAGGCACAGGCTCGATTTGATTGAGATTATTTAGGGGCTGGTTTAAAACTACTGGCTCAGCATCGCGGGCTGGCTCGAGCAAGGGTCAGTGGGAGCGTGAACGACCTCGACGGCGAAGTTTATTTATATGCTGGCCGATCCTAGTGGAACAGTCTAGAAAAATCCTCGAACCTTCTACACTACATGCAGTTCTAACTTCTAGAATGTTGTAAATAAACTGTCAGGCTTTCGATACGGTTCTCGATAGTAGAGTAATCTAGAATGTTGTCGTAAAATAGCCGAAACCTAAACCAAAAGCAATAACAAAACGCTTCGAAAAAAAACGAAGCTGCCAAACCGCCTGACCGCCATATTGTTTACATTTTCTAGATTTGTGTTGAGAATATTTGCGTATGATATAAATTTGTTTTTAACTTGTAAATAAAATGGAAACAATGAGTTTAAACACTGAGGAAGATATCAAACTGGATTTTGAGCCGGCGAAAGCTATTTGTAGGTGTTGTTTGACGACAGAAAGACGAATGTATAATGCAGTGATGTTTGAAGCGTTTTTCAAAGATCTTGTCGGTATAGACGTGAGTACTTAATTATTTAATGATAAAAAACCTTCAAATTTCAATAATGTCACTTTCTTTTTAATTCCAAAGAGTTATAACGATATTTTTTGACATAACCCTAACAACAAAAAAATCCGGTGAATTAACAATAATGCTCTCAATTATATATATTTTCTCCTTGGTAAACAGTTTTTAGCACAGCTAAAGACAATCTTGTTCTTCCTATATATATCAAAGGACTAATAAATGCGTATGAGCCTCAAATAGCTATAAATATTACCGTATTACTTTGACAAAAAATCATAACATGAAAACAATACAATAATATAATCAATATAAAATTCCTACTGCTAGCAGACAGACTTCGCTGTAAGAGGGAAGTCGTTTAATTTGTGTAATTTGTGATGTGTACCTATTTACTCAAATATTATATTCCTGTGTTGTCTACTTTGTGTACATAAATAGTAAAATAAATAAATAAATAGTGTGTAGTTATTGAAAGTTATTGAAACACCAACACGCACTAGGTGCATGTGGTATATGACAGGCTGTCTTACTCTCATAGAGAGGAGGCCTGTGTTCCAACTGTGGGGACTCTATAGAAAAGAATAGAAAATGTTTATCTACCCAACAAAAAATCTTCTTCTTCTTTATCGTGTGGTTAGTTCGTAACCACACGATAAAAAAAAACAAACTAAACAACATGGAGTGTGTCCAGAACGAAGCCCTTAGAATTCTTTTAAAATGTAAAATTAATTTGACTCCCTCAGATGTGGGCTGGTGTAACAGCATTTTGTCCTTCCCTTTGTCGAAGGAGGCCAGACTTCTGTACAGGGTCGCTCAAATGGCCATTAAAAATAGAATAGGATTGTGTTTTGAAATAAGTGTTGGATTTTGTCATTTGTAATCCAGGGGCGACATCATCGACATCATACAAAATGAACAAGCCTCTTAAATAAAGAGAAAAAAAAAAACATAAACAACATTTTTTTAAATATTTCAATTACTCAGAAAATAATGCGAAAGTAACTGTTTGTTTTTTACCTTTTCACGACTAAACGGTTGATTGGATCATTATGTAATTTGGAAAGGCTATAGATTGTTTCACAGAGAAGGACATAGACTACTTTTTATCCCTTAAAAAATTCTTGTTTATAAATGTTATGCAAAATATTTACTTTTAATTCTGCGAAAACCATTTCATGGCACGGTTGGCGCAGTGGCTGAGCGATTAACTGCTGCGCTGCGTGTTGCGGGTTCGATTCCCGCAAGGAACAAATATTTGTATGGCCTACAGGCAGTTGTTCCGGGTCTGTTTGTGTATGTGAGTATCAATGTTTGTAAACTCACCCACAATACATGAGAAATTCCTAGTGCGGGCAAAAGTTTAAAAAAAAAAAATGAGCTTGGAAAAATATTCAGCTTCAAAAATCTGCACATGCAGGAAAAGCTATAAATATTAGCATGCCGTGCAGCCACACTTATAGTCTAAAAAATGTCATGGATTTCCACAAAGTAATGTACACCTCATTCTATAACTTAAATTATCCATACATCAACAGTTGAGGTACAGACAATGAAACCTGCACAATAAACCGCAGGATGCCACTGGAGCAGGCCAGGTGGCCTACCATGACGTCTTAAAGCAGGAGTAATTCCAGTGTGGGAAAGAGATGGCGCTAGACGACCTGTGCAGCTCTGTCTCTTTCCCACACTGGAATTAATTCTGCATTCAGACATCATAGTAACCCCCTGATCCCTTTATAGCCTCGTAATGCCTAACAACCTAATTTAATGACAAAAAAATATTAACACTCCGGCCCAAGACACACTTTAAAATCATTAAATTACGGCCCAGCAACCTAAAATTATGACATGATTTTTAAACGTATTTTTTGGTTTAAATAAAAAAAAAAGGCTGACAAATTTTTTGTACGAAATAGTTAATTTTAGGTATAAGAGATACCCCTTAAAAGAATTTAACCAAAAGCATTACATTTAAACACTTTTTAACTAAATCAAAGTGCTGTGTGTGTGTGTGCGGGCCGCAACTACTTGCACCTATTTTTAGTATATTGGCTCGTAATGTATATCAACCTAAATTTAGGTTACGCCTTACGAGGATAGGCCGATTTTTATGCTATGTTGATATTCCTCTGTTTCCAGGTAACAGAATCCGATGGCTTACCACAGTGGTTGTGTTATGAATGTGCTACTCTACTACAGAAGTCGGTCAGGTTCAAGCATAAGGTGTTGCGAGCTCACACCATGCTGTACGAGTATCTTACAAGATGCGCTCCTGTGAGTATTGTCATGATAACTCTATAATTACCAACTGTCAAAACATTCTCTTAGGGATAAGCGTGGCCGGGCCGCGGGACTGTTTGAAAGAGATACCGCGGCCCTGAAACACAAAGGGCAAAGAAGAAACATGGATGGGTTTTAGTCAGTAAGAGTCTGACACTCCCTCTCACTCTAACTCCTCCTGCTCTGGGTGGAGACCCAGAGCAGGAGGAGTTATGTGCACTATGAAATTGAATGGTTGTGCATGCCCACCTGCAGGAGGGAGAGGAACAGGGATCCAACAACTGGTGGTCAGAATTTATAATGTTAGTATGGATGCACAGCGTAAAATATTTATATCCTTGTGAGCCATTGCGGAAAATAATGTGAAATAGTTTCTGGCCAAAACCAATTTATCTATATCTATAACCCTCAGAAATTCTTATTCTTTATTGCCAACAAAAAAAAAAAATATACATTCAAATTGCAATAATATAGCTTATGTACAATGGCGAGCTTAACCCAGAATTGGGTTTTCTTACAGCAAACCAAATTTTAATTGCGAAATTTGCATAAGAGGATATACCTATGTGCATTAACAGTACATTCAATAAACAAATTCAATTCTAACTTGACTAAAAGTGAATGATAATGATTGTTTAAAACTTTTAAATTACAAGTTTAAGTTGACAGCATAGAAGCACTTAACGTGATGAATAAAATTACCTTGCAATTTCTCAGAATAACACTTATAAATAATGTCAAGTAAAATATTTATTTACTTAACTAGCTGTTCCCCGCGACCTTCGTCCGCGTCAAGTTATTAAAAATACAATTTTCCCCGTTTTTGCAACATTTTTCATTGCTGCTACGCTCCTATTGGTCGTAGCGTGATGATATATAGCCTATAGCCTTCCTCGATAAATGGACTACCCAACACTGAAAGAATCATTCAAATCGGACCAGTAGTTCCAGAGATTAGCGCGTTCAAACAAACAAACAAACAAACACTTCAGCTTTATAATATTAGTCTAGATTAAAAAGTCAAAAAGCAGTGATAGCCTAGTGGTGTGACCGTCGGACTGTCAAGTCTTAGGGCTTGAGTTCGAACCCAAGACATGCTCCTCTGATTGCTCTTGCTTCAGTGAAGGCAAACATCGTGAGGAAACCAGCATGCCTGAGAGATATTTCTTGACGGCATGTAAAGCCAAGTCAGAGGCCGATGGGCGGCTTAAAAACTCTTACACCAGATTAGGGTCTAACCACATGATAAAGAAAGAAGATTAAATACATAGACTGATAAACACATTACCCTTCTTTGCGTCGCGCATTCGGGTAAAAAGTTAGAAGCCTTCAGCTCTGGCAAAAACTGCATCTCATTTTGACTGAAGCTGAACGTCAGATCAGAAACTTAAGTGATATTTTAACGGTTGCAGTTCCCAATCGAGGCTCAAGACGAGGAGTTATCCAAATATGCAAGTCCCCATCTCAGTACGACGAGTGTGTTGACCATAGACATCGTCGGCAAAGGGAAGGCTGGCTACCATCAGGTCTTAGAGGTAAGCGTCCCTCATCCATTTCTTCATTATCATCATATCTTAATTTAATTTGTATTTTAATTTAATTTGTATTTTAATTTAATTTGTATTTTGATTTAATTTGTATTTTAATTTAATTTGTATTTTAATTTAATTTGTATTTTAATTTAATTTGTATTTTAATTTAATTTGTATTCATCATGACATTACTATGTAATTAGATTTGATTTGATTTAACTGTATTCTGATATTAATAATAGCATGATAATAGTATGTATTCTTAATTTTAATTTCTAATAAATTAAGTATTTAGAGCATGTTAACTCGATGATGTGTAAGCTGTGGTCACCTGTAATTGAGTGTGCATTACAAGGCTTTTTGTATCTTGTAATAGTTTTCATATTATACGGGGTGTAAACAGACCCTTCACGAAGCCGTCAACCAAGCATTCTGTACATCAAACTAAGTAACTTTACGCAAAAATTATTGCTGGGAAACGACTTTTTTTTTTGGGGTGAAAAATCACGTTTTACGGTAAAAGTCAATGTAACGCACTCAAAACATTGTGCTGATGGATGGATTGAATAGTACGGGGTCGTGAAGGTGTTTAAAGTAAAAATCTTACATTAGAAACATGTATTTTAAAAAAAACTTGTGAAAAAGTTAGAACTTTGACCCCCAATATCTCCGTAACTAGAAGGTTCCCAGGTATGGTCTAGAACAAAAAAATGATCGCAATGACGGGGAGAACAAGTACCTTTCGGCTTCGTTAAGGGTCTTTTTACACCCTTTATAAGATCAGTTGTAATGTGACTTGTTGGTGATCCTAAATAAATAAATAAAATAAAAAATACCTCTCGGAATCAGCCACTACTGGGTATAGGCCTCCTCTTTTTTCTGCCACACTTCCCGGTTCTGTGCGTCCCTTATCCAGGTGTTTCCCGCGCGGTTTTGACGGCCCTGGTTTCTTTGACCTAACCTTGGCCACCACTTGGTCAAAGCCTTCCATTTAAAAGAGAGAAAAGGCGGTTATCCGACAGAGTGAGAGAACTAATAGGTCACAGAACAAGAAAGCTGAAGTGGCAATGGGCCGGCCATATTAGCCGTAGAACCGATGACCGTTGGGTGACGACTACCGCAGGGTGGCTGGTAGCAGCTGGTCGAGAGCTTTTTTATAATTTTTTTGTTTCGTCAGGATAAAAACAGGTGTGTATATGTCACCGTAAAATTGTAAAAACCGTTAGATTATAATCTATCTCGTGAGATTGTAATCTGTCGAAAGCTTGTGAACCGTAGCATACTGCTTACAATTTAACGCATTACTTTTCGGTAGATTATAATCTATCGAAGTGAAACCGTCAGATTGTGAAATGGTATGCAACGGAACGCACCTAGCGCGCTGATTGGTTGAACGTCCTGTGCCCCGCGCCGCCATATTTGTTTCAAATTCAATCATTTAATATGGGTTATTTATTACATAAAGTTGTTAATTTGTTTGAATCGAATTCAACCAATTCATCGCATTTTATTTCACAATATGACGGTTTCACTTCGATAGATTATAATCTACCGAAAAGTAATGCGTAAAATTGTAAGCAGTATACTACGGTTCACAATCTTTCGACAGTTTACAATCTCGCGAGATAGATTATAATCTAACGGTATTACAATTTTACGGTGACAGAAACTTACACTGTCACTTACGGGATATCTTCCCTAACTGTTTTTCAAACAGAAATTGCTCAATAGTAGCCACTTAAACATAACTGGCGAAATGTGGGTGCATGCTGGTTTCCTCACGATTTTTTCCTTTACCGAAGCATGTGATCATTATACATACGCACATGAATCCGAAAAATCAGAGGTACGTGTCTTGGGCTCGAACTCGAGACCTATGACTTGGCAGTCCGAAGGTCACACCACTAATCTATCACTGCATGATCTGATCAGGGGTGGCCAACAGGTCGATCGCGATCGACCGGTCGATCGCGACTGTTAGTCCAGTCGATCGTGGCAAGGCAAAAAATATAAATACGTAGACCAGACTGCCCAACGTAATCACTTACTGCTGGACGCATCATCTTGTATAATTTTTCAATGGCTGTTCCGTCACGGTATTTATCCTCTCTTTTACGCAGTATAGTCTTTTGTTTTCGGCGTGCGATGACCAATAAGCGGGAAGCGTGTGGGACGCGGGGGAGGGACGGGAGGGTCTCAGTCAGTCAGTTACCGGAGTCGGTCAGACTACCGGGGTTACGACGTTTCAACGATTATCGATGTAAATCACGATTAGACTTTGTATTAGGCACGCCTGTATTAGGCAGTATGTTATTGGTAGATCGCACAGGGTCTCGTTAGTGAACAAGAGATCTTGGGTCCAATCAAGTTGGCCACCCCTGGTATAGATGATGTTATGTTTGTATTCCTTGCAGCATGAGAAACAAGTCCAGCCCTCAGGACTGGACGACGTAGAGATACAAATGATCAGTAAAATGGAAGACGAGAATGTGAAGGAAGAGAACGGATTTTCTGACTATGAAGATAATATCACTTTGGATGAAATTAGGTGAGGGTCCTCAATACTTATAACTTTAGGGGTTGTCCTGTGCCTTATAAAAGTGTATACATATTGGTGCTTGTTACTGTACACCTCTGCCTAACCCTTCGGGGATTACAGGCGTGATGTTATAATGTGTTTGCCAATTATCTTATAAATCTCTGTTTTGTATTTCCAGATCAGTGACAAAAATTACAGAGGACGACATAGCTTCACTTTTACAAGAGACTGGACAAGTTGAGATCAAAGAAGAACCTGCGGTTAAAAAGAGGAAAACTAAAGAAGTTAAAGTTAAAAAGAAGAAGAAAGAAATGTGAGTTAACTTGATAAAGTGTAAGAGTGAACAGGCCACAGATATAGATAGACCTTGATAACGCAAGTATCACGATCTGTATGAAAACCAAGCGTGCCATTTTTTGACTACCTCTCATGACGTCACAAACACTATCTCTAAGCCGCAATGTAATACGAATGTTTTGTTTTTCTCAAATTTGTACAGATATACAGTTTTTACAATTTATATCAGCACAATTACCCATTCAACATGTTATACACCGATGCAGACTGAGCGCGAAAGTGGCCACTTACGATTTTTGTACGTAAGCTAGGCACGCGAAGCAGTTGCTCTTGCGTTATCTAGGTCTATCTATATCTGTGGAACAGGCCATCTTCTGGGCTCGTTAATTCATACAGGGTGTAAGGGACAGGCTCCGCAGACTGATGGGGTGAATTCAGTATATCATACTAAGATGACCGGTACAAGACATTATTTCAGGAGCGTTATGGGAGTCCAATAAATTTGATTTGTTTTATTTCCTCATACGCAACGTATCATTACCGTGGTAAAACGCACGTAGCGAACGGCAAGCTTGATGACGAGTTCGTTCCATTGTTGGTTTTCTTATTTTAGCCGTATTATTTACATAAACGGAGTGCTCCGTACATAGAATGTAATTTTACATTGAAATAAAGGAATATTAACAGAAAAAACGATAAAAAAGAATAATTAAAACAATAAAATTAATAAAACTAAAATCACACATCATCTAAATTCAGTTTTTTTCATTTATAAATTTCGTAACATTATAGTATTCCTTACTAATAAGCATTTTTTTGAAGATCTCTCTTGAATTTTTTTTTTGTTAACAAAAAATCTTTGTTTTCAGTGAAACACCTGCAGATGGCGCTCTAGTAGAAACTAAAGCTTCAATAAGAAAACCTATCGAACTAGACCCCACGAAAATCAGAATAGTCACTCTTAACCCCGAGGAACAAATAAAACAAAGAGAGGTACGTAACATCACGCCTGTGGTCCACGAAGGGTCGGCAGAGATGTATTTTTTTTCATACACGGTGTAAACGGACCCTTCACGAAGCCGTCAACCAAGCATAAAGTCAAAAGTCAAACTAAGTAACTACGCAAAAATTATTGCTGGGATTTTTTTGGGTGTAAAATCACGCTTTACGGTAGAACTCAATGTAACGCACTCATAACATTGTGCTGATGGATGGATTGAATAGTACGGGGATTGTGCAGGTGTTTAAAGTAAAAATCTTTCATTAAAACATGTATTGAAAAAAAAAACTTGGAACTTTGACCCCCAATATCTCCGTAACTAGAAGGTTCCCAGGTATGGTCTAGAACAAAAAAATGATCGCAATGACGGGGAGAACAAGTGCCTTTCAGCTTCGTTAAGAGTCTTGTTACACCCTGTATAATGTAGGATCAGGAATAATTTTAATTTGATCAATAACTCTTTTATTTTCCAGGAAGAAGGTAAAGCCGGCTTGAAGTTCCCGTTCCAATGTAACTTGTGCCATAAAGGGTTTAACTTTGAGTCGAAATTACAAAATCATATGTCCAAACACAGTCCGGTAAGTTAGAGAACACATTTCGCCAATTTCGTTTAAGTTATTTTTAAACTGTATATGATCTTTTTACTCTGGACGCTCTTAGCTTGCATTTCTTTATACATCGTTCTCACATAAATGCATAGTATCGACATGAATGATGTAACCAAGATCTTGTAACAATATTTTGATTGAAAAGAGTGTCCATGGAGTTTCTTGCCCATTCTTCTCCATAGAGATCTACGCTTTGGAATGGGCAACTACAGTACTTTCACATGTTATTATGCCTTGTGTCTGTGAATGTAGCTGCGCTCTTTGTTTTTTTTGTGACATTCAAAAGTGCCTGAAATGGTTTAATTGAAATAAATACTTTTAGTATGAGTTTGAGTTATTTTATTACATGGGTAATAAGGGATAGGGGGGTTAGGGCCGTCCTAAAGCTCGTTGGGTTCACGATATCGTCAAAGTCGTGGGAAACACCTGGATAAGGGACGCACAGAACTTGGTGTTTGGCAAAACAAAGGGGAGGCCTATACCCAGCAGTGGGTGATTCCGGGATGATATGATGATGATAGGGGACGAGCCTATTGGCATCAACCAGGCACAATTCCCACACAATCCAACTACGTGGCTGCTACTGAGAAAAACCCAGTAACACTGCCCAACCCAGTACCTCATGCTCACCATGCTGCTGATAACACTGGATAAGAGGTTGTAATCGTTTTAAATGTAACTTCTATGCAAAAGTCGACAAATATTGATAAATTGTCATTACTAAAACCTCTTAGTTTTATCTACGAGACGGCCCGCTGCTTGACTTGATACTACTGATACTGTTAGCCTGTGTCATCCCACTGCTGGGCAAAGACCTCTCCATGACTTCCAAATTCTTCGATCCAGAGCCAATGTGGACCACTGGTCGTTAGTTTTGTCCAGCTCGTCCCGCCATCTCTTGCGAGGTCTACCGCGTCGCCTTCTGGCTGTGTCAGGGCTCCACATCGTGGTTATTTTGGCCCACAGCTCGTCGGGCATGCAGCAGACATGGCCAGCCCAGTCCCACTTTAGTTTAGCGGCTTTTTGAGCAACGTCAGTAATTTGTGTTTTGGAGCGCAGTGTGGTGTTGAGTACATGGTCGGTAAGTTTGACGCCTAGGATACTGCGCTCCATTGCACGTTGGCAAACCTTGAGCTTGACTTGACACCGAATCAAAATGTTGGCCCACCCTCAAAATAAGTTAGGCACCTGTCCTCCTGAGGACAGGTGCCTCTCGGCCTCGTTAAGGGTCTTTTTACACCCATCCGTTGGGAAAAGGCTAGAAAGATGTTAAAAGGAACACCTCTACCTAACCCTTCAAGTCTTACTGGCGTGATGTTACTCCTAATGCTTCTCGTTCCAGTCGCGCGGTCCGTACGAGTGCAAGCTGTGCCGGATGCACCTCCCCACCTCGTACAGCTTCAACGTGCACTCTCTCATACACAACAGGCGCTACGAGTGCGTCGCGTGCGGCCGCCGGATGATCGATAGATCCTCCATCATAGATCATTATAGGTAAGAAAATAGCGTTGCTCATACTCTATAGAAAAGGTAGTAGTTTGGGCATTTGTGCACTACAAGGAATTTAACTCTTATTCTTATTCTTTTATTGCACACAAAACAACAAAAAATATACATACAAATTGCAATAATTATAGCTTATGTACAATGGCGAGCTTAACCCAGAATTGGGTTTTCTTACAGCAAACCAAATTTTGATTGCGAAATTTTTATAAGAGGTTATACGTACAGTCACGAGCACCAATATGTAAACACTTAACAACTTTTAAAAGTGTTTTTCTCCTACTCTTCTGATTAAACTTTCATGTTGTTACGAACATAGTATTCTGGAACTCATATTTTTATGAAAAAGATCTTATCTCCAAGTTGCAATCGTTATTTCTCGCGAAAATTGCTTTTAAATTTAGGAAAGTGTATACATATTGGCGCTCGTGACTGTACAACTAACAACTAAACTGAAAACTAACTATAACTGTCCGATCTTTTTCCGAGACAGAACGGCTAACGACGCGGCTAACAGCTGATGGGTCACAGGCGTGCGCGCGCCAATTTTATACGGCCCGCTGTTGTGTTAGTGTGCAAAAAGAGAATTAGTATTAAAAAAAAAGTTTCTTTGGGAAAGTTGTTTGTTATCATGAGTACAATCACGTGTTTAAGTATCGGTCAATAATTACCAATCACCCTATACAGGGTGTAAACGGACCCTTCACGAAGCCGTTAACCAAGCATTCTGTACATGAAACTAAGTAACTTCACGCAAAAATTATTGCTGGGAAACGACTTTTTTTTTGGGGTGTAAAATCACGTTTTACGGTAGGGCTCGATGTAACGCAATCAAAACATTGTGCTTATGGGTGGATTGAATAGTACGGGGGTCGTAGAGGTGTTTAAAGTGAAGTTCTTACAATAAAAACCTGTATTTAAAATAACTTGTGAAAAAGTTGGAACTTTGACCCCCAATATCTTCGTAACTAGAAGGTTCCCAGATATGGTCTAAAACAAAAAAATGATCGCAATGACGGGGAGAACAAGTGCCTTTCGGCTTCGTTAAGGGTCTTGTTACACCCTGTATAATTATAACTTCACTATGTGCTATTAATTTAAGAAATAAAATGTACTGTTAATGCACATAGGTATATCCTCTTATGCAAATTTCGCTATCGAGATTTGGTTTGCTGTAAGAAAACTCAATTCTGGGTTAAGCTCGCCATTGTATATCTATACTAATATTATAAAGCTGCAGTGTTTGTTTGTTTGTTTGTTTGAACGCGCTAATCTCTGGAACTACTGGTCCGATTTGAATGATTCTTTCAGTGTTGGGTAGTCCATTTATCGAGGAAGGCTATAGGCTATATAACATCACGCTACAACCAATAGGAGCGGAGCAGTAAAGAAAAATGTTGCAAAAACGGGGATAATTGTATTTTTAATAATTCTACGCGGACGAAAGTCGCGGGGAACAGCTAGTAAGCTATATTATTGCTATTTGTATGTGTATCTTTTGTTGTTTTGTGTGCAATAAAGAATGTGTAGGACGGTGACTAAATAATATATCTGTTTCACAGAACACAACACGAAGGCTTCCTGACATTATTTACTTGCCATTTATGTGGGAAAGTTTCAAAGTAAGTACCAATTAAGTTTTTAATCTGTCATTGAGGAGCTCGTGGCTTAACAATAACAGCCGCTCGGGTCGATCTTTAGCTCAAGCCGTGCTTGCCTAGGTTGGTCTGTGGATGGGTGACCACCCATTACGTACCGAGTTTCCGCCGTGCCTCAGAAAGCACGTTAAGCCATTGGTCCCGGGTGTTATAATCAGTGATCGGAGTAGGTAGATTGAACTGGGGTCATTGATCCGAAACGTATATATTACTATGGACATTCCTCCGGAATTGGTGGATTATTGGTGTGATTGTTTTTATTATTCAACAGATAAATAATGAATGAATTTAGTTTTGATACCTTACTGTAAATTTGAATTGAGTAGTAATAATATCACTACCAACATTAACAATATTTAATTGAATCCGGAAATACCGGAATTACTTTCCGGAAAAATGGCTAATCCATGTTATTCTTTCTGTGTGCATTTATGATACAAGTACCAAAACTCAATCTACCTACTCCGATCACTGGTTATAATAAAGGACGAGTTTGTTTGTTAAACTCTGGAACTACCACTACTATCAGATTTGAATTTTTTTTTTGTATTTGACCATCCAAATCTAATGTCTATGACCATTAAGAATCGAATTTAGGCATTTTTTTTTGGAAGATATATTTGGGCAAAACCTACATTAACATTACATACCGAGTTTCCTCCGTGCCTCGGAAAGCACGTTAAGCCGTTGGTCCCGGCTGTCATTTGTAGATCTTTGACAGTCGTTAGGTAGTCAGTGGCCCGAAACAACCAGTCTTACCAAGGGGTATCGTATCACCCAGTACTAACTGGGTTGTGGAGGTCAGATAGGCAGTCGCTCCATGTAAAATACTGGTATTCAGCTGCATCCGGTTAAGACTGGAAGCCGACCCCAATATAGTTGGGAAAAGGCTAGGCAGATGATGGTCACTAACATTATAATTATTTCGACGTGATATCGGTTTCGTGTGTCGGGAACAGAATCGAGTTGTGAGTGACAGTGGTAGCGGTACTGAGTGCTAAAAACGAACAAGAAAGAGGGTAGACCGATTTGTGTGCTCATAAACACCCACCTGTAATAACTTCAGTTTATCCGTGATCATGGTGCTTGCGACAGCGCCGCACAGTGTTCCGTTTGATCAAAAAAAATTCCCTCTGCTGTTTATTGTATTTATCGATCAAGGGATGCATTTAAAATGCACGAGTAAAACACCCACGTGTCAATTTCAAATACTTTTTTTTTTTAATGATGAACTTTGGGTGACTTTTTCATGAAAAAAATTAAAATAAATTCTGAAAACGTAACTGTCCAAGATATTTATTTAATATAAATATAGTGTGATGAAGCATCTTTGGGCGCATATTTTCCAGTTTTTATTTTTGGAAAATTACCTCCGGATTTCGTTTTTATTTTTTTCTCCCTAAAAACTCAAAAGTGCGACTTGTCACAAGCATTAAAATATTGCTCGTAATAAGGCCTATCATTCATAAAAAAAAACACTCAAACCTAACAGTAAACATGGTACATATCCCGTCTCTAGAGATTATGATAAGTACCAATTATTATCTTTTATGATAAATATGGTCTAAGACCCCAGGGCCGCCAGACGTTACTTCTTCTTCTTAGCGTGTCGATGGCAATCTAAATAGTGTCAGCCCAGAACTGAGCAACTAGTTTGGCGCTTTCGGTAGCGTCCATCAGTTCCTGTTGTGAACAAACAACAGGACACGCAGGACACGATATTAATGCTCCATTGTATCTGGAACAGCACCACATTTACACTCCAGGGCAGAGTCATTAATGAATCTCCACCTGAGCAGGTTTTCCTTGCGTTACTTATTTTTTTTTATTAACTAAATGTGTACATCGAGTAGTGTTGGTATGTACTGTGAACGTGTGCATACCTGCTAACTTGTGCCGACGACCAATTGTTACATATCAGGGCTAAAGTTGCGTAAAAATAATAATGATAATTTTTCTTAAAGCATGTGTGATGATTATTATATTATGTTGCAGAGAATATTGTTAAAAATTAATAATCAACACTGCCTGACGCTTCCCGTTGATGGACATTTGTGCCAGACGCTGTAAAGCGCACTAAAAAATACCCTGATTGCTGATTTTTTTATATGTTGTATCATATAAGAATAAAGTAACCGCTTATGTGACCTCCACAACCGACCTTCTTCTCCATGAGATCTACTATTTTTGAATGGGCAACTACAGTCCATTCACAGTTATTATGCCTGTGGCGGGACTGTAGGTAGCTTATTTTTGACTTTGCAAAAGTGCCTGTCACGGGTCTATTTGAAATAAATGCTTTGAGTTTGAGTTTGATGGAAAATACAGTACCCCTTTACTTTTGCAGTAACAACAAAACTCACCGAGGTCATATGAGGAACCATCACAGTGGAGACAGACCGAAATGTGACCAGTGTGGGAAGACGTTCATCAATAAAGACTCCTTGGTGGAACATCAGCAGTAAGTACATAACATCACGCCTGTGAAAGTAGTACACCCACATTTCGCCAGTTATGTTTAAGTCCCATGTAATAGGGGGCGAGCCTATTGCCATCAATCGGGCACAAATCCAGAATCCTACTGCGAAATTCCTGCTGGAAAAAGCCAATAACACTTTTCCCGACCTGGGAATCGAACCCGGGACGTCATGCTCAGCAGGCGCGCTTGCGACCACTAGACTAGTCTAGTGGTCGCAAGCGCGCCACAGGCGTAGTCACAATCTTTCTAAGGAGTATCGTATTACCCAGTACTAACTGGGTTGTGGAGGTCAGATAGGCAGTCGCTCCATGTAAAATACTGGTATCCAGCTGCATCCGGTTAGACTGGAACTGGACCCAACATAGTCGGGAAAAGGCAGGCAGACGATGATCTATTATTATGGATACTAGCTCACGCCCGCGGCTTCGTTCTTAGTCCGGTAATGTCCCACAGGATCGTACTACCGGGATAAAAAGTATCCTATGTGTTAATCCAGGTTATAAACTATCTGTGTGCTAAATATCATCCAATTCCGATCAGTAGTTTATCCACTCAGATGTCCACGGATACTACAGTCCCCAAAAAAAATCTTGCCTAAATTGTCCATGGGGAGTACAGTCACCGAACGACATCGTTCAGTTTAAACGTGTACAGCGCTAAAGTCAGGTGATAGTCGTACAGTAGAAAATTACTAGGTGGCGCTATATGAAATTTGTCATCCGTGAGAGTGAATTTAATCTGTGCAATGGCAACGAAATATTAGAAAAAAAAAAATGAAAGTGACAGTTCGTCTTTCTTGTCAACAAACTATTATTGTGTGTGGAGCTCCAAGCAAAATGTGGTAAGTTTTCTGTTTTTATACCTTATTTGTATTGTTATTGTACATCAAATTAAACGTGAAGATATTTTCTTTACAAAATATGCATTACTACGACAATTTCAAAACGGTTACATAGAATAATGTAGCTAGAAAAGTTATATGATCACTAAGCGATCACCGTTTGATGATTCTATGTTGTTTACAATTTATTCTTATTGGTTGTTTGTGTTAAATAAATGCTAAATATAAGATAATTCTTCACTATTAGCACGTTAACAGCCATTTACAAACGAAATATATTGAGATGGGGTCTAGAAATGATTAAAATGCAACTCGTTATTCATGATTTTAGTGTTGGTGAGTGGAGTTCCCATGGACAGTTCTACTTACAACGTAAATAATGGTTTGTTCACACTAAGCGTTTGATGATAGGTTTGGGAATGTTTTGTGATTTTTTGGCTTTGCTTATCTATCTACTACGGGGTGTAAACAGTCCCTTCACCAAGCCGTCGACCAAGCATTCTGTACATCAAACTAAGTAACTTTAGGCAAAAATTTTTGCTGGGAAACGACTTTTTTTTTTGGGGTCAAAAATCACGTTTGACGGTAAGACTCAATATAACGCACACATAACATTGTGCTGATGGATGGATTGAATAGTACGAGGGTCGTGGAGTTGTTTAAAGTAAAAATCTTACATTAAAAACATGTATTTAAAAAAAAACTTGTGAAAAAGTTGGAACTTTGACCCCCAATATCTCCGTAACTAGAAGGTTCCCAGGTATGGTCTAGAACAAAAAAATGATCGCAATGACGGGGAGAGCAAATGCCTTTCGGCTTCGTTAAGGGTCTTTTAACACCCTTTATAGGTGTGGTGTTTATTTAATATGTTTTCGTTTTTCAATATCAAAGGATATAAAAATACCTAGAATTATATATTTATTTACTTTTATGTTGAAACATTAATAATATTTTTTTATTATACTAATATTGAAAGACGAACGAAAAATAGGAATACCAATACTAATAAAAAAAATTCGCTCAAAACGCACTCCTTTCGTTAATTACTGTTATTTTTTTTGTAACATGCTTTGTCTGCTACTGCTAGTGTACTACCACTTTTGAACCTTATTACTCAGGGCATAAGGGTGAAAAGCGGTCGACCGTCACTGAGCGTGGTAGTACATTTCTTTTTGGTGTGTGTTATTATGTATGCAAAGTATATCAAGTATCTGTAATAACATGATGATGATTTATTTTACAGTGACCAAATAGATGAAGTAGAGCCGCAGCCGTAAGTACACATTGTATTTACTGTTTTACCTCCATTAGATATAATGTATTGCAACGAAATACATTAGAAACATTGATTTTAGATCGACAAGTCAAGGATATGGACGCGCTAGAGGACGGGAACGTGGACGCGGACGCGGACAAGGGTCTAATAGGCCAGAGGAGCCTCTGCCGTAAATATAATAATTGTGCTTTTTAAAGTAACATTTACCATTAAATACAATGTATTGCAACGAAATACATTTAAAATATTGATTTTAGTTCGACAAGTCGAGGAAATGGTCGCGCTAGAGGACGGGGACGTGGGTGTAATAGGCCAGAGGAGCCCCTACCGTAAATATAATTGTGCTTTTTAAAGTTTCATTTTATGTTACATTACTGGTAACACGGTATTTATTGTTTTTATCTTAGTTCAACAAGAGCAGTAAATATAAATGAAGATGTGTTTGTGTCTAGATTGGATCTAGGTTTTTTTTTTGCAGTCTAGAGTTAATTAATGTGAGGGCGGAGAAAATACTCACTAAGCGCCGCATGAACGCCATGCCCGCTGAAGTTCGAAAGGAGTTCGTATGTCGCAAGCGACAAGCTGAACTTCAGCGGGTTCTCCTGCCTGATGCGCCTCCGCGAAAAAAACAAACACGGTAATTACTTCATAATGATATCAATGCGTTCGATATTCTTGTTCAGTTACTATGAAAGTGATTTATATGTTAAAATTATCTTGCAGGAGGCCATCCCCGGAGCGTGAGGTTTGCCCTTTAGTGGAGGAACCAAACTCTCCTACTGCAGCAGATGAGGAACTCTCTGCAGCAGGAAATGAGCCCGCACCCGAGCCTGAGCCTGAACTCGAGCCCAGACCTGAGCTCGAGATTCCTGACTACGAACATATGGGTACGCCAGAAGCTGATACTGTCCCGAATTCCCCATATAGTTCGCCTAGCCGACTCTCAACGGCACTAAGTTTAGAGTGGGCTTCACGGACACCTAAAAAGACGCGACATCATTCTCCATCGTCGTCCGAATAAGTAACTCACACACAATTACTTATATAATCGTTAATGCGGCTCACTTACGCTGACGTTATATTATAATACGTCTTATTCTTTTCTAATAGATGTCTACGTCCTGGCAGAAGAAGTCGAAGTGGAACCCCAACCAAGCACCTCTCACAGAACTTCAACTAGTAAGTTTTAAATGCACCCCGTGGTGTTACCCACATAAATCTCGTTCCCGTAGTAATACCGGGATAACAAGTAGCCTACGTGTTATTCCAGGGGTTTATGTGTGAAAAAGTAACAAATATCCATCCATACATCCTCACAAACTTTCGAGTTTATAATAGCAGTAGGACTGCCATGGTACAACTTGTCTATTTATTCGGATTAACTAATACGTATTTTATTTGTTTCAGATATAACGGACAAAAATTTTGAAAATATTCTTGACAACTGGCTACAAGATGACGACAGTGACGTTGACTTAGACCTCAATTTCGACGACAACGACGGTTTTCTTCCGGTCATGCGTAACGCAGCGACTGAACCAGCATGTGACGCTGACATGACTGAACTAGAGACTGAAGTGTTACAGACTGAAGACGTATTAAATGACCGAGTTTTACGCGACATAGTGCCTAACAACGACTACTACACTTTTGACTGGAAGAAGGACAGGGCGAACTTTACTGGACAACGAGAGACTTTTACGGGGTTGTCGGGAGCGACTTTTGACGTAACAGACAAGACTCCTGTTGACATTTTTTACAAAATGTTCGACACTAATTTTATTGACCGACTTTGCACAGAGACTAACCGCTATGCAGAGCAGAAGATAGCTCGCTTAAAAGCGGAGAACAAGCTGCTTCCAACATCGCGTCTGCATAGATGGACTCCGACTGACTCCAACGAAATGATTACGTTTTTAGCAGTGTTGATTCTGCAAGGCCTGCATCCGTTACCAGAGGAGGAAAAATACTTCTCTTTTAACGGGTTTGGGACCATGCCGTATTTTTCACGCATCATGTCATTTAATCGTTTCTCACTGCTAAAATCGTTATATCATTTCGTCGACAACGAGACTTTGACTGACAAGACTAAACTCTGTAAAATAAAACCGGTGCTTGACTACCTAAATGAAAAATTTTCCGCGTTATACATGCCTGCCCAAGAGATAGCCATTGACGAGTCTCTCCTCAAGTGGCACGGGCGATTGAGCTTTGCTCAAAAAATTGCCACTAAAGCCGCCCAAGTTGGCGTGAAAACATATGAGCTTTGTGAGTCTCGCACTGGCTATCTCTGGAAGTTTTTTGTGTATGTTGGAAAAAATACTCAGGCTGCCCCGACCAATCTACCTACTGAGGACGAGACGATTGACCAACCCCATGACGAGACGGTTGACGAACCCGATGACGAGATTGTTGACAGACCCAATGACGAGACAATTGACCAGCCCAATGACATATTGCATGACCGGCCTGAAAACGAGACGCTTGACCAACTACAGAACGAGACTGTTGACCGACCAGATGACAATTTTGCACGTCCCACCAACGCTACCGCTAAAATAGTATTTGACTTGATAGAACCACTACTTGACCGAGGACACACAGTAATAATGGATAATTTCTACAATAGTCCATTATTATTGCGATGTCTCAAAAAACACAAAACTGACTGTTATGGAACTTTACGTTTAAATCGTGAATTCGTGCCCGACTCGCTAAAGACTCTGACCAAGACTGACTTACGACAGGGTGAGGTAGTGGCAAGCTACAGTTCAGACTTGTCTGTGATGGTATGGCGAGATGCTAATTTGGTTAGCATGATCTCCACATACCATCACTTACAAGTGGGGATTCAGAACAAATATAACCGACTGACATATAAACCCAAAATTGTAATTGATTACAATATGTCCATGGGCGGAGTGGATAGAAAAGATCAATTTCTATCTGCTCAGCCCGTGGAACGGCTTAGAAACAAGGTATGGTATAAGAAGGTCTTCTGCAGGTTGCTGAACACTGCTGTGTTCAATGCCTATGTAATATTTTCATCGCAGAACCCGAAAATATCACACAGGCAATTCCGGACCATTTTAACGGAAGACCTTCTTAAAATACATCGACACATCGACTTAACGACTGAACCCCGACTTTATGCGAACAAGACTAGACAAGGACAAATGACTATACGGACAAACGACCGACCGAACGTTGATCACGATCACTTTCCAATGCGATCTGAAATTAAAAAAGCGCGTTGCTGGATGTGCACACGCCGAAAAAGGGATTCCAGGACAATATGGAAATGCATTCAGTGCGGTATAAGTTTGTGTATTGAGCACTGTTTTAGAGAATATCACAAACAAGTTTTATAGACATAATTAATATACAAGCTGTTGATTTGCATCCTAGTCAAATTCAAGGACATAATTATGCTAATGATTCTCGACCCAAATCAACAATAAAATGAGTAGGTATTTTTTTATTCATTTTTTCCTGTTTATTGAAATCCATAAGTGTAAACCAGCCGTATTTAAAAGCGGCCCGTCTGTTACTAGCCCTATTAAACCGCGCTTTCACACACAAACAAACGCAAACAATACATACACAACGCATACGCAACGATCATTCAATAAATTCGTAGGTAATCAATCCCACCCCAACCGCTCGCGCACGTGCCTAGCAACGCTCCCGGCCGGGGCCCCCAAACCAAACGAACAGTGCGTCTGATGTCGCCGCAGTGTGCATGCGCTGCGCTTTGCGAATTCCGCTCGGTACATTGTTGAGACGTCATTCGATAGGTACTAAGTTCAAGATGACTGACAACTATTCGAATGTCGAGTTGGTGGAGATGGTCCGCCTGTATGCCATCAGTGGAGACAGCCTACGTGGAGCCATCCGGTTGTTCACGGAAATGTTTCCCGATCGGGAACCCCCATCACAGAGCGTCATACTGGCTGCTACGCAGAGACTGCGGGATCATCGGCAGTTTGACGTTCCCCGGCATGCTCAAGCTCGCGGCAGCGTAGGCCTGCCTGTCGCCTTGCAGGAAGACATCCTGGAATACTTCCAGCGAGAACCACGGGCAAGCACGCGGGAGGCTGGTCGACGCTTTGGAGTGCACCACACCACAGTGGCGCCTACTGAAGCGTGAACTGCAGCACCCGTTCCACTACCGCAAGGGACAAGACATTCACCCAGGTGATAATGCCGTGCGGATTACATTTTGTCGCTGGTTGCTGGAACACCAAGACGCCAACATCCTGTGGACGGACGAGTGTTTATTTACTCGAGTTGGCGTCTACAATGTTCATAACGAACATTGGTGGGCCCACCGCGACCCGCACGTAACCAAACGGCATGCGTTCCAAGTGCGGTTTGGACTGAATGTGTGGGCTGGCATATTAGGGGAACACGTGCTTGGACCCTACTTCATCGATGGGTACCTCAACAGTGCAACATACCTGGAGCTGTTGCGTCACGTTGTCGAGGAGATGTTAGAAGATATTCCTCTGGCACTCCATCACAACCTCTACTACCAGCAGGACGGTGCCCCCCCTCACTATGGTCGGCAAGTACGCGAGTACTTGACCGAAAGGTTTGGTGACCACTGGATCGGTCGCGGAGGACCTGTGGCCTGGCCTCCGCGTTCTCCGGACCTGACGCCTCTAGACTTTTATTTGTGGGGAGACGTTAAAAGGTTAGTTTACACGGAGGAAGTGACAAGTGTAACAGAATTACGTGCAAGGATCATTAGTGCTTTCGACACTTTAAAAACGAATGTGTTAGTGTTACGTAAGCTGAAGGAAAACCAGCTACGTCGTGCTCGATTGTGCCAAGAGTGTGATGGTAACAACTTTGAACAATACCTCCGGGTAACATAAGTAGGTAATTTATTTATTTGTACATTTTGTAAATACGTTTATTAGTGTAAATAAGTTGATTTCAAAATTTTAACTACCTACGCCAATAATACCTAGGAGTCGAAAGTATCAACACCTACTTACACTTAACTAGCAAATCTTTAAAAAACTTTTTTATACTCAGTAGATCGGTACACCAACTTAAGCAGGTAGGTAGGTATTATTGCCGGTCCTAAGCCCGTTAAGTAGGAAGGAAAATTTCAAATCAACCAATTTAATCCACAAGTAAAAACAAAATCATTACGAAAACTTTATGCTGAACGATAGCAATAAAGCAAAACTAACATTTTATTAATCATCTGATAGCAGGCCAGTGAACTTTTCTTTGGCACACTAGGATTACTGACATTAGTAAGATTTCCGTATTCTAATGATGCTTAAAATGAGTTAATTATGAAACGAAATTTATGACAATAATGTAGGTGATTTTCGAAATAAAATTAGGTAAAATTTTTGCTACCCCGGTCGCTACGGTCATTGCTCCGTCGCGCACGCTTGAATTTAGTAGGTAAGACGTCGACGCTCGCGCACACAGCTGATTGTCGCTGTGTGCGTAGTCAGTCGGGTTATTCTCATTGAATTTAGGATTTAATTCTGAAATACTGTTAAATTTCAACAACAAAAAAAACCCGCGCTTATTAGTTATTACCCGGTACTGTACTTTCAATTGATTATTTATGTCTTTTAGGACAACCACCTGAAATTTGACGAGGATGCAAAACAACATCTTGTATAACATACCAAGAATTAGAAATGTTCTATTTGTGGCTATTTTTGTTTTAGGCTTTGTTGGCACTCCTTAATTTGTTTATTTAATTTCCTTTATTTTCTTGCGTTTTAATTTGATACCCATATGGAGGGAGTTGTGAAGAATATGTAATCCGCCATTTTGTGGCGGCGGCCATCTTGGACCGATTTTCGTTTTTCATCTGTTCGGGAGATACGATGGCACAGACAGACACACACACACACACACACACACACACACACACACACACACACACACACACACACAAAGACAGACACGTCAAACTTATAACACCCCGTCGTTTTTGCCTCAGGGGTTAAATAGTAGTACTAAAACATAAATAATGTTCACAAAATATAAAATTTCAACCAACTTTATGTAAAATCAGCTGTTTCATACGTTTTGGTCAAGTAGGTATTGCACTTTTGTATTACACAGCTGTTTTTTTTTTCGTTATTTCAGAGTTGGTCCCATAGTGAAAGTTGTTCATATTCATGGATAGAACACTCTGTAAAAATTTGGAGACTGTAAAAAAAAACATTCAGTATATAAAGGGTGTAAAAAGACCCTTAACGAAAACGAAAACCACATATTCTGCCCATCATTGGGATCATTTTTTTGTTCTGGACCATACCTGGGAACCTTCTAGTTACGGAGATATTGGGGGTCAAAGTTCCAATTTTTTCACAAGTTTTTTTTTAAATACTACTTTTTAAGGTTCTAACTTTACTCCAATTACCTCCATGGTCCGTTTACTATTCAAAGCATCCATCAGCAATAAGTTTTGAGCGCATTATATTGAGTTTTACCGTAAAATGTGATTTCTGACCCCAAAAAAAAATTTCGTTTCCCAGCAAAAATTTTTGCGTAAAGTTACTTAGTTTGATGTACAGAATGCTTGGTTGACGGCTTGGTGAAGGGTCTGTTTACACCCCGTATTATATATCTATATTATATAATATATAGGTATATATATAATAAACGTAAATGTGTTTGCTCAATTAACTTGCCGAATATTAATATTTGTGTTTCATTAAAATATCCTCATCGTGTGCGCACCCCATTAGCCGGGCGGCCATCTTGTCACATTTTTATGTCGTCCGAGGCCCGGGGACCTTTTGAGAAGTACTTGGCTTTGTTTATTTTTTCATGACAGAAAACTAAATATTTATATTGAGATATTGGTGTCATTTTAAAGGGTATATCATGTACTATTATAATAAAAAATAATTGTTACCAGTAACTATTATACTTTTCTTGTAAAACTCGAAATAAAAAATAAATACGATATTTTTTTTTATTTCCCCAACTTAAAACTTTATGTTCATCCTTTAATACCCTGTTACGAATAGCCAACATAAATTTTAAAAAATAACATTTTCTTTATTTTTCCGTCATGAATCGTTTGTGCATCGTTTGTGAACGTTTGTGTCACTAATGATTTTTTTTGTGACTAATTAGTTAATTAGTAATTAATTTTTTAATTTTCAGCTTACGATTAGCCAACATTTTTTTTAATTAATCGGAAAATAGACTTCCGGGTACTTAATCGATCGGAAATCGTTTGTGAATTCCGAATATGCCAACAAAAATGTTTGTGAATAATTATTTATCGAGAAAATAGGAAAAATAAAAGTTTTTTTTTTTTGTTTTCATCATATCGCGTTGTCTTTTCTCGTCACTCCTTGTAATATATATAATAGCTAACCTTAGAGGAAAATGACAGCACAACAGCTGTATATTATTTTTATTTATAACCTAAAAAAAGAGTGAGATCGAAAGAGAATTGTCATTTCGCATAGAAAATGGTAATTGGATTATTATAAACTAATTGTTGAGTCTCCAAGCTGGACTGATGGCATCAAAAAAAAATGGAATGACACTCATTCTCAATATTCTAGTGAGATAAACGCACAGAGAACTTATAATTTATTTTCGGAAATTGTTGCTGAATTTTTATATCATAAAGCTAAAGCATTTAATCTTTTTAATCCTCCAGAATGCTGGGATGTAAGTTAACAATATTTTCATTATTTTTTTTATTAAAGATGAAAAAGAATTTATCTAAATTATTTTAGAAAGAACGTGGATATGGATTGACAACAGTAACTAGTTGCGAAGGCTTAGCAGTTCCATCATATTTTTATATTCAATTTGTCTGGTGTTTTGCATCTTTGTCATTCATTCCATCATTGTAAGTCATTCCAGGTTCAATACAATCTGAATAACCTAGGGTATTATAATTTCTATACCAAAAATATACTGCTAAAAATCCTGCTAGAATTGCTGTTGAAAGCAGAAACGTTTTAATGATCACTTCATAATTTTCGTATGGCAGAAAATTAAATTCTGCTGAGCAAGTGTAAAGCAAAGTATGAAAGTCTTTGTATTTGGTGAGTTTGGCTTTTAAAATATCAAAAACATGGCTGTAGTCCACGTAAGCAATATCAAGTGCAAACTTTTGAAAGTAAGTGAAAATAGTTGTACTGAGTATATTTATCAAAATAAGCCATTTTGGACTTAAAGTATTCTCTAATTGTGTATTCAAATTATCACTACAAAAATTCCAACAGCCGAAGCTGCATAAATTGAAAAAGCACAATGATTTCCGAATAAGCTATTGATGATTATTGATAATCCATGAGTTGCCGTTATTTTCAATAATAATTCACATGGAATTATCTTTATCCAATGTAGAATAAGTTAACAAAGGAGTAGAGTTGTTAAAACAAATTGAAAAAACTGCCAGCATGCTAGACTTAATGTAGTAGAAGTAAAAATTTTCTGAAATAAAAATAATTATCTTAACCTTTCAGCATAAAAATTATAAATATTCCTTAATACATTGATAAATTATCAAAAATTCTCACCCAAAAAGGAAAATTATCAAAAATATCTTTTCATTGAAATTGCTTCTTCTCTTTAGTTTTATTCTTGTCAAAAACTGTAGTCACAGAGAACATTTGCCACAACAATATTGGATAAGCAAAACTCTCACGTAAAGGAGATGTCCACTGTACTCTTGTACGTTCGGTGAAAATAAAAAAATAACTTAAACTGGCTATAAAACGTCCATAAATAGATTCCCTGAGATGAGTTGCATAAAGAAATAATAATATTCCAGTCAAAGATGCAAAACACCAGACAAATTGAATATAAAAATATGATGGAACTGCTAAGCCTTCGCAACTAGTTACTGTTGTCAATCCATATCCACGTTCTTTCTAAAATAATTTAGATAAATTCTTTTTCATCTTTAATAAAAAAATAATTAAAATATTGTTAACTTACATCCCAGCATTCTGGAGGATTAAAAAGATTAAATGCTTTAGCTTTATGATATAAAAATCCAGCAAAAATTTCCGAAAATAAATTATAAGTTCCCTGTGCGTTTATCTCACTAGAATATTGAGAATGAGTGTCATTCCATTTTTTTTTGATGCCATCAGTCCAGCTTGGAGACTCAACAATTAGTTTATAATAATCCAATTACCATTTTCTATGCGAAATGACATTTCTCTTTCGATCTCACTCTTTTTTTAGGTTATAAATAAAAATAATATACAGCTGTTGTGCTGTCATTTTCCTCTAAGGTTAGCTATTATGTATTACACTAGGTGGTATTAAAGCAGACAACAGCGCCAATTACAAGGAGTGACGAGAAAAGACAACGCGATACGATGAAAAAAAAAAAAAAAAACTTTTATTTTTCCTATTTTCTCGATAAATAATTATTCACAAACATTTTTGTTGGCATATTCGGAATTCACAAACGATTTCCGATCGATTAAGTACCCGGAAGTCTATTTTCCGATTAATTAAAAAAAAATGTTGGCTAATCGTAAGCTGAAAATTAAAAAATTAATTACTAATTAACTAATTAGTCACAAAAAAAATCATTAGTGACACAAACGTTCACAAACGATGCACAAACGATTCATGACGGAAAAATAATGAAAATGTTATTTTTTAAAATTTATGTTGGCTATTCGTAACAGGGTTCCTTTAATATTACTTAGAGTAATTTACTTGTAATCAAATTAAATTCTGGATTCTTTGGGCTTTCCGTGAGTATTTTTTATTTGAATGTAGCTATAGCAGTTTTTCAGTAGTAATCGTTTTTGTTAAGAGGGTCTTGCGCGGTCGTAAAAAAGAAAGTGACATTTCATGCGCGGACAGGTAGGGCGAGAATCGCCGCGCGGCTTGGACGCTTGAGTGGTTATGCGTGAAAGAGTAACAAATATCTGTCCATCCTCACACTCTTGCGCATTTATAATTTTCGTAGGATGATACTGATACTGTTAGCCTGCGTCATCCCACTGCTGGGCAAAGGCCCCATGACTTCCAGTTGTTTCGATCCAGGGCTAATGTGGGCCACTGGTCGTTGGTTTTGTCAAGCTCGTCCTGCCATCTTTAGTAGGATTACATTTTGAAATGGATTTCGTTCCAGAATCCACCAGGGCATCAAGAACTACGAGTGCGCGATATGCAACAAGCGCTTTAGAACCAGGACTCAAATCAAGCACCATCAGCTCACGCACACGGATGTAAAAGATTACTATTGCGTGGAATGTGATGTTAGGTAAGTACACGCGAACTGGGGGTAAAAATAAACTATACACCGTGACTTTTTAGTCGTCTTACAAAGGTGGTCCACTCGATGTGCCCGACATAAAATAGCTCTAGACGCGTTTTTTTTTTTACCTACCGTAATAGGTACAGTGACAAGCACCAATATGTAAACACTTTCCTAAATTTAATACCTTGTACATATGACAATCGGGGATAACGTAGTTTCCCATTACTGAATTCCCATGAAGAAGTTTCGGAATCGGATAGTAGCTCCGCCGAAGATAAGGGCTCGTTCATTAATCACGTGATGTTTTTTTCCCCTCTTCCCATGGTGATACGTGGTGAGGATTTAGACTATCCCCCCCCCCCCTTCCCAAAATCACGTGTATTTTTTTGCTGCAAAGAGTCTTAAAAATATTCAGAAAATTATCTTTTAATACAGGTACAAAGAGTAACAAAGATCCCCACAAACTTTCACATTTATAATATTAGTAGGTGTAGGATTAGTATGTAAGTATAGTTATGACTAGCACTTTGCCCGCGACTTCGTCCGCGTTTTCCATACAAACAAAATTCCCCCTTTTCACCCCCTTAAAGGTTAAATTTCCAAAAACCCCTTCTTAGTGCTCCCCTACATTATAATAGGAAGCCGTGTATAAAATTTCACATTCCTAGCCCCAGTAGTTTCGGCTGTACGTTGATATGTCAGTCAGTCAGTTCTCCTTTTATATATATAGATGCTATATTTACTTGGAAAACGCGTTTTTTTAATAAATAATTATTTATTTTCAGATTCAAATCGGCGCACAGTCTTAGGCAGCATCTGCAAAAGAGTTTAAAACATAGGGATAAGCAGAGTCTGAAGTAAGTATTGTATTTACTGGTTTTTAGTAAGTTTTTTTTATGTGTTTTTTAGATCTGGCTGACTTTCGACTATACGTTGTTGTCCGCGACCTTCGTCCGCGTGAAATACAGGGTGTAAACGGACCCTTCACGAAACCAAGCATTCTGTACATCAAACTAAGTAACTTTACGCAAAAATGATTAAGTACTGGGAAACGACTTTTTTTTTTGGGGTGAAAAATCACGTTTTACGGTAGGACTCAATGTAACACACTCAACACATTGTGCTGATGGATGGATTTAATAGTACGGGGGTCGTGGAGGTGGTTAAAGTAAAAATCTTACATTGAAAACATGTATTTAAAAAAAAACTTCCGAAAATGTTGGTACTTTGACCCCCAATATCTCCGTAACTAGGAGGTTCCCAGGTGTGGTCTAGAACAAAAAAATGATCGCAATAATGGGTAAAACAAGTACCTTTCGGCTTCGTTAAGGGTCTTTTTACACCCTTTATTCGCAAATCGCATTATGATCACCATACGACGTAAAAACAGCTGCTATTTGCAAAAAACCAAGAAAATTTTAATGATACTTACTGATCTATACATAAATACATACATACCTATCTACCTATAGCTATCTAAAGGGTGTAAAAAGACCCTTAACGAAAACGAAAACCACATATTCTGCCCATCATTGGGATCATTTTTTTCTTCTAGACAATACCTGGGAAACCACAGGTTCTGGAGATATTGAAGGTCAAAGTTCCAACTTTTTCACAAGTTTTTTTTTTAAAACCACTTTTTAAGATTTTAACTTTACTTTAATTAACTCCATGACCCATTAACTATTCAAAGCATCCATCAGGAGTAAGTTTTGAGTACGTAACATTGAGTTTTACCGTGAAACGTGATTTTTCACACCAAAAAAAAAGTCGTTTCCCAGCAATAATTTTTGCGTAGAGTTACTTAGTTTGATGTTTTGATGTAGAATGCTTAGTTGACGGCTTCGTGAAGGGTCTGTTTACACCCCGTATAGAGCCTTAGTTCCCGTCACGAAATCCAGATGGCGTTTCGAATCTGCATGCTTCAAAATGGCACAAGAAGGCTCTTCCTTATTATTATTATACTCGTTATCCTCGCTACGAGCTCAAAACGTAGGTAGACTGGTTGGTGGTCGCGTGATGTCACCGCTGGCGCACTTGCGATTCATTTTATGTCCGTACCAATGACCGGATCCGAAATATGTACTTATAAACTTAAAACTTGGTACAAATCTTAACTGAAAATAGAAACGACATTTAAAGCTAATATTTCGCAAATAAACTTGTTTGGTCGCCGCGTGTACCGCGCGACACCGTGGCATGCGCCATACTGATCCATACATATGTTTCTACGCGTCGCATGATTAGTACATTTCTATACATTTGTTTTAGTCGCCAGACGCTTCGCCGTTCGCACCGCGCGAATGTCCCGTGGCCAGGTTGTTACTCTTATTAACTTGAATTCGCACGTTTGTAACATAAGCTGTCCGTCATAGCCTATTAAACCGGCCAGGCCCGAAGGCACCTAAGAAGCCGATTCCTGCCGGCTTACCGGCGTAGCATCAAGCAATATAATATAAACATTTTGAAGGCTTATTCATGTTTTATTGTATTACAAAACTAAACTTGTTTTTCATAGTATGTTAATGAAAAACAAAGTAACTGCTGCAGTTTGATGACAAAGTCCCATATCTCAAAAACTATACATCAAATCTTATTCAAACCAATTTTCATTGAAAGTTTTTTTTACGTTCTACAATCCACATTTTTTTCAGATTTTTCCTCCTCTTACTTTAGAAATTAGAGGGGGGAGTCACATTTTACCACTTTGGAAGTGTCTATCTTTCAAACGATTGACTTTGAGAAAAAATGTTCGAAACCAATGTTCCATGTCATTTTAAAAACCTATCTCATTTTCAAGTTCCATGTATGGGGAGCCAGCCCCCCCTCCCTTAATCTTTTATTTTTGTATAAAAATCGTAAAGCGGTTCACACACCTACCAAGTTTCAACTGTGTAGTCCTAATAGTTTCGGAATAAAGTGGCTGTGACATACTCCAACAGACAGATATGACGAATCTATAAGGGTACTTACCGTTTTTTGCCATGCGGCTATGGAACTCAAAAATATACATTTCTCATTTTTATCTTCGGCTTCCCCTGACACAATTTTGACCCTTCGCCACTAGTACCGGCTCTTTAGAGTTTCTGCCATAGTTCAATATGTCACACTAAGACACTACGCGCGGGAAATTCAAATTGAATGAAGTGTGTACTTCGTTTACATATCCACGGAGGTCACGACATGATGTGTCCCATTACAAAACTTCTGAGTAATCCCTTAACGTAGGTCCTCATGCCCGCGCCGCACGCTTTCCCTGTTCGCACAGTTAGTTTAGGCACCGTCTCTTATACTCGTTGCCCCTGACGTGCGCGTCCAATATTACTGCGAAGAAATTCGGACCTTAACTCTTTTATTTTTTGTTCCAAATTCCCTTACAACCCCTAGCTTCGCAACTGCAAAAGCATCGAAGAAAAATAGCTCTAACACCGTCCCCTTACACAGGTTCCCCTGTCCCCGCTGCCCGGCGCGGTTCGCGTGCGCCCGCGCGCTGGGCGCGCACGCCAGCGTGCAGCACGACGGCGTGCGCGCGCACGTGTGCAGCGAGTGCGGCGCCGCGCTGGCGTCGCGCTCCTCGCTCAGCAAGCACCGCCACGCCGTGCACCGCGGCGTGCGGCCTCCGCCCCGCCACGTGTGTGACACCTGCGGGAAGGCCTTCCGGGTGAGTGACGCGGCGTGCATAGCAATCACGTTTGCGACCAATTTCAGCAGAAATTAGTCAAGTACATCATCATCTGCCTTTTCCCAACTACGTTGGGATCGGCTTCCAATTCAACTAGATGCAACTGAATACGTTACATGGAGCGACTGCCTATCAGACCTCCACAATCCAGTTAGTACTGGGTAATACGATACCCCTTGGTAAGACTGGTTGTCAGACTTTCGGGCCACTGACTACCTGTAACGACTGTCAAAGATCTACAAATGACAGCCGGGACCAACGGCTTCCGAGGCACGGAGGGAACTCGCTATGTAATGGGTGCTCACCCATTTCACCCGATGTTTTATTCGCCATATCATATCCTCTCTTTTCTGCTCTCCGCAGGGTAAGAGCGTGCTAACAAACCACGTGCGCACGCACACGGGCGAGAAGCCGTTCGAGTGCGGTGAGTGCGGGCGCCGCTTCACGCAGAGGACGGCCATGCGGACGCACGTCAAACTGGTGCATTTGAAGCTCAGAAGAACTGCTAAGGTAAATAACTGTTTGTACTAAATCATGTATCAAAATTGAACGCGTATACAAAGTTTCGTGAGAAAACCCAAAAACACTGCCTGAGCTGAGAATCAAACCCAGGACCTCATGCTCAGCAGTCACGCTTGCGACCACTCGACCAAGGCAGTCAGAGGCAGTGTGAAATTCCGCTGATTATTTAATCCTTTCATACTATTTGCAGGTGAAACCGGAGGTACCCTTAGAGGCGCAGTCCCCGAAGCTGGACGTGTTCAAACCCGAGCCGCTGCTGGAGCCCTGGAGGCAGCCTTGCGAAATGTACTTCCATGTCACCGCGGGACCATGAGTCTGAAGCCCTATCGACGGGTATCTACTGAACCCTTAGTGTTGGCAGTTTCCTGATAGCGACAGTGTACATAAAAACACGTTTCGTGTATGGGTCCTTACATTTTTAACTTTATTTTATTGCACGCGGCTTCGCTCGCGTTAATTTAGAATTTGACAATCAATTCGGGTCAGAGCGCAAGACCTGTGGCGCCATCTGTTATCATAAGAACGTTTTTGTAGTTTTCCTGGGGAACAGTACTTTTTTCCGGGATGAAAGGTACACTATGTCCGTTTCTGTACACCCGACAACGTATATGCAAAATTTCGGGATGATCGGCTCAGTGGTTCGTTGGTGGTGAAGTTAGTATTACCGAAGCAAGTCTAAATAAATCATCAATAAAATAAATTTAAATGTGGAGGTCTAGCTTTCTTTTTACTGGCGATTCGATGCAACCAACTTGGATGTAGCGCTTGCCCGACCAGCACGCATAGCGTGACCACCGTAGATACGGGTTTTGTCGACAGAAGAATCGACAAAGTGACAAAATTCTTTTGTTGATCTGTCATTTTGTCGATTCTTCTGTCGACAAAACCTGTTTTTACGGTGGTCATGCTACTTGGGACCTGTATCGAACCCAGGACCTCGTGCGCCTCAAAGCACCACTAGACCAATGAGGTGGAAACATCAGGATGACTTATTTATAATGTTTTTGATCTCAACAAGATGTATCTTTACTATTTTCTTATAATTTTATCTATAACAATAAAAATATGCTTAGTTTTCAAAATAGTGTTCAGTATCTTTAAAATGAATAAAAAATTGTGTGAACTGATTGTGGTAAATAAATGAAATATGTTTTGTAAACTTGCCTTTCATTTGTTTTAATTTTACAAAAATTATCGGATTTGTCTGGATTTATTTCGCGAGGCTCGTACATCATGCGGGCAGACGATGGGTGTCGTGCTATGAAAACACATTGACTGCGATACACTGTTTCTAGCAAAACTAACGAATTACTTGAGATTACAACTGGGCACAATAAATCGGCTACAGTTCCAAGACGTCTCAACTCCGCCGCGATCAGATATTGACCGTCGCCCTCGCCTCGAGCTGGACATCAGGGCTCTGTAGAAGCACGCTGTGGTGACAGACTTGTAAGTAGGTTGCGTGATGTTTACCACCGGCGCACTTCCGATTCATTTCATGTCCTTACTAACGACCGGATCTGACATACTTATATTCTAAAAGCTGAAGAGGTCAGAGGCAATGGCTCAATGCCTCTTTTTTGGTCGGGGATCACAAATACATTATTTTGTCCGCTCTATAAGGCTGCCTGTCCATTGAAGCGGAGCGAGGCTGCGGAGCGGGGAAACTGAGAAATACTAACCAATACGATAGCATAAAGGAGCGGAGCGGAAATTTTATGCAATCCTATTGGTTAATATTTCTCAGTTTCTCCGCTCCGCAGCCTCGCTCCGCTTCAATGGACAGGCAGCCTAAGTCTTTTAAATCTCTTTTTAAATATGGAAGAGGACATTGTCGACCTCGATTGGGATAAACGCAAATGATGATATAATAAAAGAATAATTAGTTTCACATCAAAATATTATATTTACAATAAATATTAATTCATAAAATAAAAATAAAATATTATTTTTAAATGTAAACCCACTACGTAGACCAATTTTTCAGTTTAGGCGAAAGGAGCTTTTAAGTATAATAAAATATAAGCTATTTATAAAACAGATGCTATTATACAGGTGGAATGACATCGACACACAAACGAACATCACGTATACAGTACATCACACAGACATTTTTCATCGGTATTTTAAAAAAGCTGCTGTTCCATACCTACATAAAGGGTGTAAATAGACCCTTAAAGAAGCCGAAAGGCACTTGTTCTCCCCGCTATTGCGATCATTTTTTTGTTCTAAACCCATACCTGGGAACCTTCTAGTTACGGAGATATTGGGGGCCAAAGTTCCAACTTTTTCACAAGGACAATGTTTTAAGGTTATAACTTTACTTTAAATACCTCCATGACCCATCTACTATTCAAAGCATCCATAAGCGTGAATGCGTTACATTGAGTTTTACCGTAAAACGTGATTTTTCACCCCAAAAAAAAATTCGTTTACCAGCAATAATTTTTGCATAAAGTTACTTAGTTTGATGTACAGAATGCTTGGTTGACGGCTTCGTGAAGGGTCTGTTTACACCCCGTATTACACTTTTGTAGGAAAAAGCTGTTTTTTTTTTAAACTACCCAAGAAAAATTGATGTCCATTCCACCATGTTACGGGGTGGGAGGGATACTAACGCGAAAACGGTTACCGCGTACTCAGTACATCATTCTGAGCCCCCCCCCCACATAGATATTTTTAATCGGTTATTAAAAAAAAAACAGCTTTTTCCTACAAAAGTGCAATACCTACACGGTCAAAATGTATGGATAAGTTGTTTTTTTTCTGCAGAATGATGTACTGAATACGTAGTCAACGTTTTCGCGTCGGTGTCCCTTTCGACCCCGTTTTTTTGTTTAACCTGATTACCAGTGTTAAAAGATCAAAAAAGAACGGGCGAGCACGCCTGAGGAGATGTTAGTACAACTTTGTAACTTTTTTTATTTTTTTTATTTCTTAAATACAAAAAAAAAACCTATTTTTTACTGTTCTTTTTAGCAATAACACTAAACAATGACGAAACAAATTGGTGTAATGCTTCGTTTTTGAAGTTATCAGCTTTACTTAACTCCCAAACTCAGTTCCCGAATTGAGAATTTAAACTTGAGGTTTCTATATAAATAAATAAAATTGAAGTGTCTGTTTGTAATTTATAAATAACAGCGTTTTACCGCATGCTTATGAAAGTATATACGGTACTTTTAATTTTTTTTTCTGTCTGTTTGTTTGTTCCGGCTAATCGCCGAAACGGCTGAATTGATTTTGACTTTTGTTGTCACATAGCCGAAGTTATAAGGAGTAACTTAGGCTACTTTTATTTTAGAAAAAAGAATAGGGTTCCGTGTAAAAATTTAAACCCTTGAAATTGTTTACAAAATCCGATTCAAATATCCCAAGTTACGCGGACGAAGATCGGGGGCTACATTTTGTTGCACATAAATTTAGAATTTTGCAGACTCAATTGAAGAGTATTACTGGAAAAAAAAAACAAATTCCAGAGACACCGGAGGCCCTATCACGATCACGTGGTGTACGTCACGTAAATACGTCGATTATAAAATTAAAAACACTCGTTTCACATAACATTTTCATAATTTTAAGAATTCATTCATATCTATGGACGATACTGATTGTGCTTGTTGCAAACGATTTAACTAAAATGATAAAGGATTTAGTATTTTTTATTCAAAAATCGCCGATGTTTAAATCCAAGTTGCGTTTGTGAGTTCAGCTGCGATCTATCCACCATTTTTAATACAACTGAAAAATTGGTCTAAGAACCTCAATAACTAAGTAACTAAACAATTAACTAGTAACATTATATATATACATATTTATAACATTTATATTGTGTACTTTGTGAGCCGTGGACTGAGCAGACCGTATTTGTTTGAAAAAATTTGGAGGGTAGGTAGAAATTTTTACCGTAAAACGGGAGAGCGCAAGGGGGAATCGAGAATAAACTTTCAAAGGATTTAACAAAAAAAAACCTTTTGTACGCCATTGTCATATTTACGTGACAAGCGCGTGCCCTGATGCCAAACGACACAAATATGTGACAAAATTGTAGGTGAAATTGCGGAAGGCACGCGCGTGCGTTTATGTTCTGGCGTTCAAAAAGTTAATATGGTGTATAGCCTACAAGGTCTCTAAATAAAATAGAGTACTTTGTAACATATTATGATATTAATTCAATTTTAAGATCCTTTTCAAAGTTGTCTTCATTCACCCTGTGTATTAAAAAAAGGCAAAATTTACAGAGGTTTGAATAAAATCAACATTACTCGTAAATTCTATTCACATTCTAGCGAATATGACGAATATGAAAATTATCAGCATTAGAACAAAGCTCGAATTCCTATGAACAGTTTACTTGGGAAATCAAAGTGCGGTTTGTGAATTTTGCCGTTAACGTGAACGATACTTTAATTAATTTTGCCAAGCGTGACAATATAAAAAGGTTGACAAATAAGTTTAGCTATTCATTTGACGTACAGACGCCAGCACAGCTAGCTACTACAAGCTGACAAATTTCTTTAATAGATTTTCAAGTTTATCGTTAAAGCATTAGGTTCAAGGTTTATTGGTAGCTTGATGTGAGTCTGTACATCTAGGGTGACTGGTAATAAGTGACCGATACTTAAACACGTGATTGTACTCATGATAAGAAACAACTTTCCCAAAGAAACATTTTTTTAAACACAGACTTTTATCACAATAACTCAACAGCCGTATGAAATTCGCACGCACGCGCCTGTGACCTATCAGCTGTTAGCCGTTTAAAAAAAAGTTTATTTGGGAAAGTTGTTTGTTATCATGAGTACAATCACGTGTTTAAGTATCGGTCACTAATTACCAGTATCATACCAGAATCATCTGTATTTCAATTCAATAAGATCACAGCACAGTCCAGGGCTAATTTAACTCTTTCAAAATTATGAGGATATTTAAATTACAACAATATACAAAAAATAGAATGGTTCTGTACCTTTTTGTCTTATGGCTACGGAATCCTAAAACAAGTTCATCCATTACCGCAAAAGAACTTTCGGTATAATAGAAATCTTGAAGATTTTGGACCAGAGAAAAATTGAATCATAAAGATAATAAAAAAAATTAAAGATCATTTTATATTCCCCATTTTTATGGTCCCTATCGGGGTATCGTATTAACCAGTACTAACTGGGTTGTGGAGGTCAGATAGGCAGTCGTTCCATGTAACATACTGGCATTCAGCTGCATCCGGTTAGACTGGAAGCCGACCCCAACATAGTTGGGAAAAGGCACACAGGGCAGGTGATGATGGCATTCCCTGCTGCCACATGAAAAGATACACATAAAAATACACAATATATTTATATCTTATTTCTACATTGTTAAAAATATTGCACATGATAAACTTAACTATACCTACTGAAAAAATTATACAAGTGAGGGGTCCCGTCGTCGACTGGGAAGCGAGACGATTCTCTCAGCTATTTTGTCAATAAATACATTAATAGTTGATGATTGACTGTATAATTATGGGCAATGAAATGTACGCACTGAGAAAAATTCAAAAGCGATTTTCTCGTACTGTATCAACCTTTTGAGCACCATAGCACGCGCGTGCGTTTATACGCACGTGCCAAGCCACAATTTCACCGCAAGTACCTTAAAAATTATAGGAGTTCCAAAACTATATCGATAAACAAAGATTTTATAATATTTTTTTCTGTAACTTTCGAATAAACACTACTCATCTCATTGAAATTTAATTTAACCTCGCATTAATTACTAGAAATTTATTTCGTGTTTTCGTGCACCGCATTTTTTGTCACATATTTGTGTCGTTGGCGTACCGCACGCGCTTGCTTGTCAGGTATGTGTGACTATGGCGATCAAGAGCTTAATTTTACGTTTTCACGAAGAACATAATATTTTGGTGATATTACATCAAAGTAGAACAAAACGCTTTAGAATTTCGCTAAGTGTTTACATTACATTGCTCACGACTGTACACAGTCACACGCGACGTTTTTTTCAGCGTTTTACGGGGTCTCGCTAACCACCAACGATTGGTTGCAGATGCTTAAAAGTTGCCATTTTAAATACATATGTAATGCCATTATCCTATTAATTTTGTTTTGTGTAGCAAAGCAAGAAGAAAATATTAAATCCTCATAATTTTAAAAGTCCTACTTAATATTAAAATTACTGACCCCAAATCGATAACAATTTTTATACAAGGGCAAAATAAATTAGCTAGTGAAACTCGCAGTTGTGTTGGAAATCTAACTAAATTTAAATAAAATTAAAAAAATTGTGATCAATGACCTCATGTAGTCACTTGAAATAAGCTGAAGAGTTTCTTTGAACCCAATTTACATTTAACCTTATTACATTTTCAGCCCAATTATTGGGAAAGATTATAGGCTATATAATATTATGACCCTAAGAAGATATAACAAACTAATAAGGAAAGGAAGGGCGAAACCACAGGGCACAGCTACGTTTAGAGCTCGATACCCATCACGTCTATGTAGTGTCGCTAGCTAATTCAATTTGCCCTTATATATGGCAACACTGGTTTCTCTCAGTTAAGTCTCGCACCTTTGCACTTATACAGGATGGGAGGGACACCGTCGCACAAACGATTACCGCAATATGTCCGTACCAATTTCACCCTAAACTCGGCCCCAAATCCAATCACCATCAGTCTTTTCTACCAAAACCCGTGTTGCCATAATACTCAATATTATAAATCTACCAAAAAAAGAAACAGTTAATAAGAAAAACTATTAATTTTTATTTAAAGTCTATCGTTAACACCTCACTGAGTGACCGCATTTCTCGACGTGGAATCGGATAGACCATATCAGAATGGGTTGTATGTCCATACGTCTTCTCCGCGTCTGCGTCGTTAACTGCGGGCACTAACTCCCTTTTTTTCTAATAATGTAGCCGCGCAAGTTAATTTAAATTAAGTGCACAAGCTTATCCCATAAGCGAATACTCAAAAAGATTTAAAATTGAATTGCGTCGAACGGAAAGACGGTTAGTACCAACAATCTCTCTACAGAGGAAAACTGCTCTTATTGCTAAGACACAAAGGCGTTATTAACGTCCAATTGTTATCGTCGACATACAGTTTCGTGGAGCATGACATTTAAATAGTAAAATCTCGTATGAGTGAGCGAGTAGTACCTAGTTTCATCTAGGATATGCGAGGTAACTTTTCAAAGTGTTAAGACTTTTTTGCACTTCCAAAGTACGTTGCGGGCACATCTGCAAGCGAAATTGACCTCTTAGGGTGGGAAAAGCACGGCTCAAAGTCGGCCTGAGTGGATCGTATGCATCGGCAGGTCAACGCCTTTGAAGAGAGAAGGTCGCAGCTAGACTTAAAGTGTGATAACCATAAAACTAGGCCACCTGTAGCTATACCCTACAATTTCGTCAATGGTGTTCTGACATGTCTGATTTGTGCTCGGAATTTTTCGGCCAAAGTTGGGTATGCTAGCCACTTGAGAGCACATGATAGAGCAGCACACCAAAGCTCTCAACAACCTCCCTAGAAAACCATCGAATGCAATCGCTGTGGCCGAAATCGGCTAGATGGCATCATCACAGGCCAGATATGAGTATGTACAGAAACAAGTGATTATCACAAATTGTATCGTTGCAGGTTGCGCACTGTAATGCCTCGCTCACTGATGTAATGTATCTGAACTATTTAATAACAGGCGAACGCTCCCGGTCCTAATCCTTGAACTTAACATGTGATAGGTCCATTATTGCACGTTTCCGGTTCAATGTAAACGCACCCTGACCTTTCAGTATCTTCCAAAAAAAGCGGTGACCAGCACCAACTTTTCTATAGGCAACCATTTCGTCTTCCGTCCGACGCTTTCTTAGAAAAAGTCTAATTGAATAAGAATACTTTTGCAAAAATTTGGTCCTAACTATAAGAGCCTAAATCGAGATCCTCTTGTTGGATTAATACCATTTAAAACTTGTTTGTTTCTAATTTGAAACATATCTATAACGGTATGCCACAAAATAAATCACGAGTGACTTTTCTTTTAACTTTTTGCACTGATGTATCTCTGATCACCCTCAGGCGAATCCCTCTGACTGCGCGTCAATTGTTTTGCCGACTGGCCACGAGCAAGTTGTTTACAGCATACTATGAGTCACCGCGGAGCGTCTTGCGGAGCTATAAAACGCGAAGGGAACAAGTGACGCGTCTCGTGTAGCTAGACGTATCGCCCGCGACCGAGACACAATCCGCACGGGATTCGCTTCAGTTCAACCAGAGCTGAATTTTCACTTTGCACTTTAAAACACAACACATACACTTATTCCGCACAAGACTTTCGCCAGAATTTCAATCGGAATCTTCAGAGTCAGTTTCGCCGGATTCTGAATCCGAGCTCGAGACGGGCTCGCACTTGATGAATTCAATCTCCGCTCTCGCTTTTCTGGGCCTCCCTCTCTTTTTAACAGGCACGTCTTTTTCATCACCCATGACAGTTTTGACCATCTGAGATATTCTTTTCAAATGCTGCTGTTCATGCCTCTGAATATGATTGTTTAAATACTTCTTCAGCTTGAATTTCTTCCCGCATTGGTCGCAAGAGTGGGGGTAGTTCGTCTCGTCCAGTTCGAGGTGAACGGCGTTGTTGTGGCGGCGGAGGTAGTGCGCATGTGCGAATTCCTTATTACACTTTTCGCACCGAAGTTTAGGCTTGGAAGGATGCACGATTTTCTTATGCTTCTTCAAACGGATAGCGGAATGAAAGAGTTTATCACAAATGTCACATTTAATTTTAGAATCCAGAGAAGAATGGACCTGCATGTGCTCCTTAAGATACTGGTCGTTTTTAAACTCTTTCAGACATTCAGGGCAAGTGACCTTAGACTCCAGAGGTGGGTGGATGTTAAGCACATGCCTTTTCATATGATGTCGCGATTTGAACGTCATATTACAAAAAACACACGGATGCCGTTCAACAGGAGTGTGTTGGAAATGAAGATGCCTGTTCAAGTTCAGTGTGTTTTTGTACAGTTTATGACACAAGTGACATTTAAACTTTTCCTTGTCCTGTCTGTGACACGCTTCGATGTGGTATTTGAGCTTGTAAGGTACCGCAAACTCCTTACCACACTCATTACATTTGATTTCAGGAAGAGTGTTCGGGTGAATTCGTTTGACATGCATATGTAAAGCCCGTCTCGTCCGAAATTCTTGAAGACAAAACTGGCAATAGCATTTCTCCAGCTCAGAATAATGCTTATTCATCCGATGCATGTACAAATAGTGTTTATTCTTGAAAGTTTTGTCACAAATATCGCAAATGACAGCGGAATCTTCGGAAGAATGGACTCGAGTCGTGTGTAAGTATAAGTTTTGGTAGTTTTTGAACTCTTTATTGCATTTTGTGCAGATGTACCGCTTGATTCTTTTAGGGAACATGACAGGTTTCCAGGTGGAGAGCACGGACTCATACATCTGCCTCTGCTCCTCAGTTAGGACTTCGCTCGTGACGCTGATGTACTTCATGACAGGTGGGCTTTCTTCAGTCATGAAGCTTCCATCTTGAGGGGGTGGAGGCTCCATCTCCATCTTTACTTCTGCCATTTTCTATCTGAAAAAAAAGGATTCTTGTCATAAGAAAATTCCACAAAACGCCCGCCATTCACATTCTTCCAATGGAATTTGAAGGGTGCCCGCGTAGGTTGAGTAGCGTAAAGATAATACTTATTGCTGGGGCTGCGGGACTGTTCGAAAAGAGATACCGCGGCCCTGGAACACAAAGGGCAAAGAAGGAACATGGATGGGTTTTAGTCAGTAAAAGTCTGACACTCCCTTCCACTCCGCCCAGAGTGGGGGGGGGTTATTTGATGAATTCCCATCCAAAAAAAAAAAGGTTGCCCGCGCATTAAGTAGGACTGTACCGGTACCACGTCTGCCGTCTGCCCAATGGGCTGTGGGCGAATACAGCCACTTTTCGGAGCCCTGACATAGCCAGAAGGCGTCAGATCTAGTAGAAAATGACGGGACGAGCTGGACAAATCTAACCACCAATTTTCCACATTAGCCCTGGATCGAAACAACTGGAAGTCATGGGGAGAGCCCTTTGCCTAGCAATAGGATGACGCATTGCTAACAATATCAGTATCTCAAACTCAAAGCATTTATTTCAAATAGACCCGTGACAGGCACTTTTGCATAGTCAAAAATAAGCTACCTACAGTCCCGCCACAGGCATAATAACTGTGAATGGACTGTAGTTGCCCATTCGAAAATAGTAGATCTCATGGAGAAGAATGAGCAAGAAACTCCATGGACACTTTATCAAGACTGTACCATCAAAACAGTACTATACTCGGGTTATCACGAACGCAAAGTTTAAGTCACAAATCATTTTGATCGGACCTCTCGCTCGCACTTACAACCCTTATGGACCAGTGCAGTGCTAGTGTTGTGTGAAACTATGCTGTATTATCGACACGAGAAATCAATTAAGTAATACCAAAAATATAATTTTAACATTTTAATTTGGGTAATAATTATTTAAAATAATAAATCTTGCTGGGATTGATAGCATTCACTTTTTTAATGACCATTCTTTGATTTGACATCACTTAGCTAATGACTTATCGACAGTTTATTACCTGCGTGTGAGCATTTACATCTAACTATCGACAAACGACTCGCGCAACCCCCGTATCTATTACAATGATTTATGACTCAAACTCTGCGTTTGTAATGACCCGAGTATAGCTGTGCCCCGCGGTTTCAAGCACCGTTTCTGACATATTTCTCATTGCTGGGCGTCTAAGGGATGTAGCGTGATGTTAAATAGCCTATTTTTATTTTTTTAATTACGGAGATTAAATTGTTCGAACAAATACCTAATAACTTTCTAATTCAAGTTGAAATTTAATCATTGAGATTAAATTTCAACTTGAATTAGAAAGACAACGAATGTTTAAAGTGTTTGTAAATTCGAGGTTTTTTTATTGACACTAGCTGTTGCTGAACCGTCGCGGGATGCCTGGCAGATGTAAAACATCAAAATTATTTTGTACAATCTGAATACGCGGTCTGACTGAGTAGCGGTGTTTACAAACTTCATAACTATGTAAGTACTCAATCAGATCTTCAATTTAATAACTGCGTTAGTTTTCGCAAACGCGATCATGCTCCTTATCTGTAAGAGTTTACAGAACAATTTCATCAAGTATGCAAGTATTTTTATTGATTTGTAAACACGATTGTGCTCCATATTTATAGGAAGGCACGGGTCAATTTCCTATGGAAGTATTTTTTCTTCGACGCATGTCGTGGCCACACGTCGCTACGTGAACAGTCGGTCTAATCCACCGTTTCACATCAAAATATTAGGGACTAAATCTGAAGTGTTGTAGGATTTTCCAATCACAAGTTATTCAGTAATAACCCCGAGCCTGGATTTGTGCCCGGTTGATGGCAATAGGTTCACCCTATATTATGTGGGACTTATACAAAACTAGGCAAATGTGGGTTTTTTGTATAGATTCTTTTTTACCGATTGTTTGTGAATGTGTGAACATTGTAGGCTTTGTAGATTTCCAGCTGCTTGTTAACTTTGTATCTTTTTTTTTACATCTTTTCTAATAAACAACGACTTATTGTCGGGCCCACGCTGTCCCCCCATACTTAAGTACAAATGCTGTAACCATGATAATATTGTAATACCAAATGATTTGAAATGAGTAATCATGGAGTTTCTTGCCAGTTCTTCTCCATAGGAAACGACCAACCCGAACCGTGCACCTTTTTGTTGACGTTTTATAAGTGCCCATCTAGGCCTATGTGAAATAAAATATTTTGATTTTGATATTGGGAGTACTAAATGTACACCTCTGCCTCACCCTTTGGGAAAAACAGGCGTTAAGCTACGTTATGTTGTGTAGCAAGGCAATAATTAAAAAAATGCGGTATTTTGAAGAAGAACCACTAAAATATTCTCGATATTAACATAAAATTAAACCAGAATGTAAGAAGTCATGCGTGTTTTTATAAAATTCGTCCTTCAAAAAGTCCCAATTAAAATTTGTTCAAGAAAAAAAACAAATAAATAATCTTGTTTAACTTACAGTGTAATTAGTTACGGCAGTGCACGTCAGATACTTTATCAATCTCTTGATGCAGCACAAAAGGTTTTTTACTCTATCATAAAATGGCTAGAGCCCTCAGGCAAAACAATTAGGAACATGGCGAACAATCATTTTTTACGTGAATAACACTTGTGAATACTTCACAAATAAACTCTAGAACTTTTACTGCATAACATTTGGAGATATTGACGACTTAAATTGCTTATTTCTGTATTTATCGGCGATAAAATTATTATAGAAAATCTGATTTGACAGTGGTTTTGCTTTGTCAGAAAATCTAAACGTCAGTTGAGTGGCAACTAGCAAGGCAATGCGGACCAATTAGTATGCGTTTAGTTTCGTTTAGTGATGATTGAAAAGAGACAAAATACATGAATAATAAATTGATTATTTTCGTTAATCATTGTTTTTGATACAGTAAAATGATTGTTTATAAATAAAAACACAAAATAAATCAAGTAAACAAAAGTTTTAATACTCGACAACAGATGGCGCTGCCATAAATTATGAATTCTTCCCCACTTGCGGCCGCACCATGATTTTCTTTTACAGATTTCTACTATTTACTAATGAAAAATATCGTTTCAAACGCTTTTGATTTAATTAAACACTAATTAAAAATAAAATTATTGCGATCTTAGAACTAATAACCGCCCCACGTGTCAGCTAGAAGTGCGCGCGTAGAGTTCCTAAAAATAGTACCATTTCTCGAGCATAGTTTGTTTCGTCTGGGTGTTTTAAAAGTGAAAACATTGAAAATGCGTGAAATTGTGCATTTACAGGCGGGACAGTGCGGCAACCAGATTGGCTCAAAGGTGGGATTATAAAAACTCTTTTTCTAATTCTCTTTTATCGATAATACTTGGAATAGACGTAGGTAATCTATTTTTAAGTTATGATACGCTAGATCTGTGTGAGTCTAACGGAACACGCAGTTATTATAAGATGTGATATTTCCCGTTGATTGACTTTTAAAGTTCAATAGATCATTGCTATCGCTATCTGTTTTTCCATTTTAAGCACATATGCATGCCTATAGGTATATACTAACAGCTATACGTAGGCAAAAACATTTTCACTGTTACGAAAATTCGCGCGCAAAATTAAAACAAAGGCACGGTATTTATTGTCATTTGAACGGCTACCACAAATTTTTAACAAAAAAAAAAAAGCCCAAGAGACCTAAGGTTTATGCCTTTTAGACAAATGTGATGTTTGTTTTGTTACGTTTTATGTTAAATTTTTTCCTATCCTAACTAATATTAAAAAAGCGAAAGAAAGTTTGTTTGTTACCTTTTCACGTCTAAACCATTGAACCGATCATCCTGAAATTTTGCATAAACGTTGTCAGGTGTACAGAAACGGACATAGGGTACCTTTCATCCCGAAAACAAATACTGTTCCCGAGGAAAACAACAATAACGTTCTTATGATAATAGATGGCGCCACGTGTCTTTCGAATCATGATTGAATTATATTATTACAAGCAGAGTACAACCCGAAATGATTGTCATATTCTAAATTAACGCGAGCAAAAACTAGTATATGTATAATAATATCAAAGTTGAATGTACCTTCCTACCTACCTATATACGCTGGTAAAAAAATCCTATTGAGCGCACTTTCTTTCTGTCAGTGAGTAACTACATATTACCATACAAAGCAAATGATGCGAATCTCAGATCTTTGTCTCAAGTTCTACATCGTTATGTACCGCACTATCTAATTGACCTCCTTTGTAAACTCGCGCCTTTTGTCTATGGGGGTAGGTAGAGACTTTAGATCGCCCCTGCTATGATCCTTATAAAGGGTGTAAAAAGACCCTTAACGAAGCCGAAAGGCACTTGTTCTCCCCGTCATTGCGATCATTTTTTTGCTATACCTGGGAATCTTCTAGTTACGGAGATATTGGAGGTCAAAGTTCCAATTTTTTTATACGTTTTTTCTAAATACCTCTTTTAAAAGTTTTAACTTTACTTTAATTAACTCCATGACCCGTTTACTATTCAAAGCATCCTTCAGCACTAAGTTTTGTGTGCGTTACATTGAATTTTACCGTAAAACGTGATTTTTCACCCCAAAAAAAAAGTCGTTTCCCAGCAATAATTTTTGCGTAGGCGCTTAGTTTGATGTACAGCATGCTTGGTTGACGGCTTCGTGAAGGGTCTGTTTACACCTTTTATACTCCTTTTGCACTTCGAAGACAGGACTAATAGGGACTAATGCTGACGCGCCAAGCATAAGAGCAGTAAGTATGTTTTGCATAGTTTTGAGTAATTGGCGCGCAAACTTTTTGTTACAATTTTGTTTTTCCGGACTTCTTTTTTTAAGTTATATTACTTGTGATGATTGAAACGTGTAGCCCTAATAAAGCTCACTCGATATTAGAATAGTTTTAAATTACGAAAATCCTTTTATATCTAGTATTGTCGGCGACAAGACCCTATCTGGAGACCAGGGTGCAAGTAGTGGCGGTACGTAAACACGCAAAATTTCGCGCAACAATCGTTTAGTTAGAAAATTCTAATTAGAAGTGATTAATTTCCTATGTGACAAATGGTCTAATTAGTATTTATAAAAGTTATTTATAGTTAGTTTTCTTATTAGAATCATCATAAGACTGCTCAATGTTAATTTAAAGAAAAATAATAGAATTTTAAAATTGATCTCATAGAATTACGTAACTTGAAAATGAGAATTTTAATTAGTGTTGATATCTTAACGAAATTAGTGTCAAATGAAAGGTTTAGGTTTAAAACTAATAGTACAAAAGGAATTAAGTGAATAACTCAATTAGTTTTAAAGTTATAGCGAAAATTGTAAAGTAAAAATCTATCCAGTGTAGTTTTTTGAACATAATGTTCTAGGATATTTTTATATCTTTAAGTTTTGTGCCATATTATTGTTTTATATGTTAGAATAAGTAAATGTCTATGTAAAAACATATACTTTGTAAAAGGTTTCGTTTGAAAATAAATAAAAAAGGGGTTCCAAAGGTTTCGGCTGTGGGAAATCTAACGCCCAAAATAGAGCTAAAAAACGCGGTTCTCAACCGCGTAAGTAAGGCCCGTATAAAAGTCGGGGCATTTTTTGGTCGGGCACCAGTCGCAGCACAGCCACCGAAGAGGCTACAACAAGAAAGGGAACAAGCCGAAACCTTGGGAAGAAAATTCATGAAGAAAAGTGTGTTTTATTTCTACGAGGTTCCTGCCTGCTCTCCAAAGTACGACCGTCGTTAGTGCCCCATACCCACATCAACGCATTCAGGGGTGCGTGGAGACGTGTGCCACCGGCGAAGTCATTACTAAGCAAGGAGCGCACGTCTAAACGTACTGGGAGATTGTCCCAGGACGACCAGGTAGTAAAAGGCCTGGTGTCCGAAACAAGTATTACTTGAAGCAACTGAAACTGATCCTTAACGAAATTTACCACGCCACATTTTTTTCCCTTTGATAGACAATGTTACTCAACAGAACGCTGTGTTCCCGTTAAGTAACACTTTCTTGGGTAAATTAAACCAAGGTTGTACATTAAACCAAGTAACTTTACGCAAAAATTGTTGCTGGGAAACGACTTTTTTTTTGGGGTGAAAAATCACATTTTACGGTAGGACTCGATGTATAATGCCCTTAAAGTATTTTGCTGATGGATGGATTGAATAGTACGGGGGTCGTGAAGGTGTTTAAAGTAAAAATCTTACATTAAAAACATGTATTTATAAAAAAAAAACTTGTGTAAAATTGGAACTTTGACCCCCAATATCTCCGTAACTAGAAGGTTCCCAGGTATGGTCTAGAACAAAAAGATGATCGCAATGACGGGGAGAATAAGTGCCTTTCGGCTTCGTTAAGAGTCTTGTTACACCCTTTATGTTGAAATTTTAAAGTGTTGAGATTTTCAATATTGAGATTATATGTACCAATCCAATCAATCCCATCTCTCTCTTAACATAATAGTCTGTTGTCTACAGTTCTGGGAGATAATATCGGACGAGCATGGTATCGATCAGACCGGCTACTACCGCGGAGACAGTGACCTGCAGCTGGAGAGGATCCAGGTCTACTACAACGAAGCGGCTGATGGTAATACAGCATGTCTTAATACTTGATAAGTCACGGACAGTAAGGCAAGCAGTTGGTTCCGGCTGTCTTTCGTAGATCTTTGACAGTCATCATCTGCCTGCCTTTTCCTAACGATGTTGGGGTCGGCTTCTAGTGTAACCAGATGCAGCTGAATACCAGTATTTTACATGGAGCGACTACCTATCTGATCCCCTCAACCCAGTTAGTACTGGGTAAGACTGGTTGTCAGATTTACGGGCCACTGACGACCTGTAACGACTTTCAAAGATCAACAAATGACAGCCGGGACCAACGCTGCAACGGCTTGACGTGCTAACCGAGGCACGGAGGAAACTCGGTAAGTAATGGGTGATCACTCATCCACAGACCGACCTAGGCTAGCGCAGCTTAACCTGATAGTTGATCCGGGCGGCTGTTATTATTTAGCCACGAGCTTCTCCAGCGCAACGCTTTGTGTGGTCGTTATGTGGGTATCAGAAATCAGTCTTGCCGAAAGATATCCATTCACAGTTATTATGCCTGTGGCGGGACTGTAGGTAGCTTAGCAAAATTGCCTGTCACGGGTCTATTTGAAATAAATGCTTTGAGTTTGAGTTTATCGTGTAACTGGTATTCAGATATCGTATGTATACGTGAAAGGTCAATTTTCAAGTGAAAGCAACAGCTGGTATTAAAATAACACTACTTTAAGAGCTGATGTGCCACCCCAGGTACCATACCAGAAAAGGAAAACATCGAAGAATCTGCCATGGCCTAGAACCAACTACTCGAGGACTGTGACTTCCACCAACCTGCACCGGGCCTTCATGGTGGTGGATTATCTATACTAATATTATAAAGCTGCAGTGTTTGTTTGGTTGTTTGTTTGTTTGTTTGGTTGTTTGTTTGTTTGTTTGTTTGTTTGAACGCGGTAATCTCTGGAACTACTGATCCGATTTGAATGATTCTTTCAGTGTTGGGTAGTCCATTTATCGAGGAAGGCTATAGGCTATATATCATCACACTACGACCAATAGGAGCGTAGCAGCAATGAAAAATGTTGCAAAAACGGGGAAAATTGTATTTTTAATAACTTGACGCGGACGAATGTCGCGGGGAACAGCTAGTAATTAATAAAGTTATTTCATTGCAGACAAGGTATGGCCCTTGATTAATGTAACATACTTTTCCAGGAAAGCGCTACGTCCCTCGCGCTGTGCTGGTGGACCTGGAGCCAGGGACCATGGATGCCATCAGATCCTCGACCTACGGCCAGCTGTTCAGACCTGACAACTACGTGTTTGGACAAAGCGGAGCTGGTGAGTATCGTAACAATTCAGGTGAAATGATGTCAATTTTTGGAAGTAGGCTGCCAAAACACCTGGTCAGGGTTTCTTATATGACGACTCTGAGAGGGAACTCCGAATCCAATACAAAAAAAGGGATCTTTATACCCGAGTGATAGAGGGTAATGTAATCATCTGCCTAGCCTTTTCCCAACTATATTGGGGTCGGCTTCCAGTCTAACCGGATGCAGCTGAATACCAGTATTTTACATGGAGCGACTGCCTACCTGACCTCCACAACCCAGTTAGTACTGGGTAATACGATACCCCTTGGTAAGACTGATGGTCAGACTTTTTGGGCCACTGACTACCTAACGACTGTCAAAGATCATGTATCCATCAGCATAAAGTTCTGAGTGCATTACATTGAGTCCTACTGTAAGCCGTGATTTTCTACCCAAAAAAAGGAGATTCCCAGCAATATTTTTTGCCTAAAGTTACTTAGTTTGTAGTCAACCAAGCATTCTGTACATCAAACTAAGCTTAGTAACTTTAAACAAAAATTATTGCTGGGAAACGACTTTTTTTTTTGGGGTCAAAAATCACGTTTTACGGTAGGACTTAATGTAACGCACTCAAAACATTATGCTGATGGATGGATTGAATAGTTAGGGGGTCGTGGAGGTTTTTAAAGAAAAAATCTTACATTAAAAACATGTATTTAAAAAAATAAACTTGTGTGAAATCGAAACTTTGACCCCCAATATTTCCGTAACTAGAAGGTTCCCAGGTATGGTCAAGAACAAAAAAATTATCGCATTGACGGGGAGAACAAGTGCCTTCGGCTTCGTTAAGGGTCTATTTACACGCTTTATGTTACGGGAGGAGTTTATACCTCACTCCCACGTGATGTGACCGTAACTACGTGAGTTGGACGTGACCCTCAGGTAGCGGAAGTGGCATTAGACCCCTGACGCAAGTGTGCGAGGGAACACCGGGGTGGTTTCAGTCAGTAGGAGTTTGATGGACCCTCCGCTCTCCCCCGGGCGGGAGGACATCCATTGAAGACTTCCACCTGAAGAGAGAGGAAAAAGGCCAATAATATCCTAGATATGCGAATCCCGAGCGGAATTGTCTTCAGTTTCATTTAACCAGGACTTTTTGTTTCTGGCAGGTAACAACTGGGCCAAAGGGCACTACACTGAGGGCGCGGAGCTGGTGGAATCTGTGATGGACGTAGTACGGAAGGAGGCGGAGCCCTGCGACTGTCTGCAAGGTACGTTATTGCTTGGCCATGCGTTACAAATAAAAGACATTTTCGTCATTTTATATTCTCAGCGGCAGTGGCGTAGCGTGGGATTTTGCCGCCCGGGGCCGAATGTAATTTTGGCCGCCCCCTCTAATTTCAAAAGGGAAAGAGTCAAAATACAAAGCATTTTTTTTAATTATTAAAAAAAAATCTATAAGTTTATTTTTCAAAGTAAAATCTTTTTTATACACAATTTATTCAAGAAAGGAGGTTTCTGATGAGTTGACGGGTAATAAAGAGTTGGAGAGGTATGGAAGAGGAAGACATTCTGTGCTTATCCCTAATGAATTGGGATAGGAAGGGCAAGAGAATGATGATGATGATCATTTGTTCGTATGTATGTAGGTTTGTCATGTTCAATTGCTAATATAGCTAATACTTAGTGTATAAGGTTTACCGTTAGGGAAATTAACAAAAACAGCGAGCTCAAATTTTTTTAGCACATCTGATAAATTACATTTTATTTTAACTATTCATATAGATAAATAAGCTTTTTTATGGAATTATGCATTAAAGCTTTAGATTTGAGAGAGTAAGTAGGATGAAAGAGCGAGCGAAGCGAGCTCGAAAATTTTAGCACCCCGCCTCGGATAGGTAACAGATTTTCTTTTCACGATTCAAACAAATGGAATTTAACATACTTTTCTACGAATGTATTTAAGATATGGGACGATTAAGAAAACTTAGCCTGTAAGAGCGAGCGAAGCGAGCTAGCAAATTTTAGCATCCCAGATAGGTTCGATTTTCTTTTTACCATAAAACAGATATAAAAAGGGAGGCGGCAGGCTAGAAGAATTAAGTGCTTGTATCTAGAAAATACAGGGCGGCAGACCGGAATAGACGTGAGGCTTGTATGAAAAGCCGCCCCGGGCCAGTGGCATATATTAAGGAAAATGCTCCACTTCTTGGTTGTCCTTGTTTTTGCAACGTAGTCCCGATGACTTTAGTAATTACCTGATCTGATAATTATGACCTGACGCTACCACCACCTGGTTCCGCTTGCCGCGGCCTGGCTCTTGCTCTCTGCCGCCCCCTGAAATGTGCCGCCCGGGGCCATGGCCCCCCCGGCACCCCCTACGCTACGCCACTGCTCAGCGGACATACAGCGACCTACGCGTTCAATATAATAATGCACTGAGAGTACTGCTGCGGCTGCCGTGGCGTTGTAGTGCGTCGGGGATGTTTGCAGATAATAATATTGATGGTTTTGCCGCCATTATTAGGAGTAGATGTATTCTCAGTGTATTTACAGATCGATGGGATTCCCCGATGCTGCGGAGGTGGATGCGGCTCCACGCTGAATTTTAATTGTATATTTTCATCTGTGTCTGAAACCTACTAACACTAGAAGTTAAGTAAAATTGTTACTAACCCTATGGACTCCGGTCTAAAATAAAAATTTACTATTCTATTATGACGAAAATGTCTGCCCGCAGCATCGCCCGCGTGGCCTACATGAAACAAATCAGATTTTTTTTTCAAAAACAAACATTATAAGCGCTCTAATCATTACAAGTAACTAAATAATATCTACAGTCCGTATAGTTATTTGACCTCTTGAACAGCAGTGATAGCCTAGTGGTGTGACCGTCGGACTGTCAAGTCATAGGTCTTAAGTTCGAACCCAGGACACGCACCTCTTATTTTTCGGATTCATATTGTATAATTATCACTTGCTTCGATGAAGAAAAACATCGTGAGGAAACCAGCATGCCTGAGAGATATTTCTCGATGGCATGTAAAGCCAAGTCAGAGGCCCATGGGCGGCATAAAAACTGACACCAGGTTAGGCACTAACCACACGATAAAGAAGAAGAAGCGCTCTTAATGCCTCTCATTGAATGTACGAATTGAAAATATTTTTTTGGGATATTTTATCTGAACCTTAAATATAACACGCACCATGGGCGTACCCAGCATTTTTAAGGGGTGGGGCAGAAGTAAATAAACTAATTAGTACGAATACTATGCTTTTTATTTGCTGACTGATACGTTTTATTGACTGCACTACACCTTATTTCAATAATAACCTGCGAGAGGTCTGGCCAAATGTAGCTAAAATTTCGTTTTCAAATGTAATGTTGTGCTTTCAGAACTCTCTTTCTATGCACATTTATCATACAGAGGCCGACAAGACGGTTTCCTGTCATCGTTGACCTTAACCAAGTTTTTATTTTAATGTGAAAAATGTTCCAAATGAATGTTTAATTTTGTCTATACACCATGACTTTTTAGTCGTCTTACAAAGGTGGTCCACTCAATGTGCCCGACATAAAATAGTTCAAAGCACAATTTTTTATTTTTTACCTACCGTAATAGGTACAAAGAAAAATAAATAAACATTAGAAAAAAATATGAAACATCTGTTAATGATGTTTACGTGTCAAACGGGAGAATGTACCTACCCAGCGCTCGAGTCCAGTAGATCATGGCTCACAACAGGGTATTTTAACTACGTCAAGCGTCATAACATTTTTATTTTTAAATTATTAAAATCTCATAAATACCTATTTTTTTTTCTTATGAATGCTTAGTAGTCATTGGGCAGCCGTTGTAAGACTACTAAAAAGTCACGGTGTATAATGCCTTGACACGCAAAACAACGATGACGTCCCCCAGGTTTCCAGTTGACTCACTCTCTGGGTGGCGGCACGGGCTCTGGTCTGGGGACGCTGCTGCTCAGTAAACTGCGCGAGGAGTATCCAGACAGGATCGTCAACACGTTCAGCGTGATGCCCTCTCCTAAGGTAAGGCTTCTTCTTCTCTTCGCTGGTGCGACAGGACTTTTTGCACTAGCTGTTGTTGCCCGTGGTCTTCGTCGTCATGAAATTATTATACAAATACTAGCTGTACCGCGTTGCAATGCAATTTTTTCTACCTAGTACACTACCTCCTCGTATTGTTTACTACTCCGCCCACCTGCCTACTACCTACCTACTACCACTTAGGGGTAGGAAAAATAGATAGTAGCCGATTCTCAGACCTACTGAATATGCATATAAAGTTCCGGAGATATTGGGGGTCAAAGTTCCAACTTTTCACAAGTTTTTTTTTTAATTCATGTTTTTAATGTAAGATTTTTACTTTAAATACTTTCACGATCCCCGTACTATTCAATCCATCCATCAGCAAAAAAATTGTTTTGAGTGCGTTACATTGAGTTTTACCGTAAAACGTGATTTTTCACCCCCAAAAAAAAAAGTCGTTTCCCAGCCACAATTTTTGCGTAAAGTTACTTAGTTTGATGTACATAATGCTTGGTAACCCCGTAGATAACAGTTTATTTGTCAGTTCACACAACATTAATTTTAAATAGTTTGGAACAGTGAAGTATTTGCGGACAATATGGGCGCGAGGCGTCATAACCGACTTGTGTGGGGAGTTAAAAAATGCACGCCCGAGTGCGTTGCGCGTAAGCAGCGGACTGGCGAGAGGCCGCGCGCCGCGCGCTTCGGTCACACGCTTGCAACCGCCACGCGGGAAAGAGATAGCGATATACCTTATTCTGTATATCGCACAGGTGCGCGACCGCGAGACGCTCTTATTGGTCGACCTGGTGGACTCTGGGTTGCTATAATTTGAAAAATAAATTTCGATTTCGCACTTGGCCGGTTTTTTGTTATGCGTTATGTTTAACCCATATAAAAAATAATGTATTTTCTTCTTTTTCCGGGGTACAGGTGTCGGACACAGTGGTAGAACCGTACAACGCGACGCTGTCGGTCCACCAGCTGGTCGAGAACACAGACGAGACCTTCTGCATCGACAACGAAGCCTTGTACGACATCTGCTTCAGAACCCTCCGGCTCGCGTCACCTACCTACGGAGATCTTAATCATCTTGTGTCTGTGAGTATACGATCGCGTTTGTGTTCCGCACTTTGCATTTGTCAATTAACATTTGTTTTTGTTCTAAGTTCAAAACTATTTTAAAATTGTATTTTTAATATCAGGCAGTTCTGCGATACCTATGCTTCTGCTTCAATCTGCGAAGGCAAAGCGCAGAAAACAAAGCAAATTAAATCATAGTTTCATAGTTATAATTACATAAATACTAATGGTTCTACTATTTTATATTTCTTGGTAAGTGTAATCAAAATCGTCGTTTGATTAACGTGGAAATTAGTCCCTGCAGTTCTCGGCTCTATAACACCTACGTCTTCGGCTCGGGTGTGAAAACTGCCCCGGCTGCATTGACCAGTTTTCGGCTTGGGTGTGAACACGGCCCCAGCTGCATTGACCAGTTCTCGGCTCTATAACACCCTCTCCTTCGGCTTGGGTGTGAAAACGGCCCCGACTGCGATGACAAAGTTTGCCCACAGTTTGCACACAAATGTACTATTTTGATGCGATCCAGTTTTTTTTGGGATGTACTTATTGCGTTCGTATTTCCGAAGATAGCCGATGCTAACGAAGCATATACTTCTGTTTGCAGATCTGTAAGTAGGTATGACCACAGAGCCTTTTTTTTCAACAGCTGACGATGTCCGGGGTGACCACATGCCTTCGATTCCCGGGACAACTGAATGCTGATCTCCGCAAGTTAGCGGTGAACATGGTCCCCTTCCCGAGGCTACATTTCTTCATGCCAGGTCTTGATTTTATCTTCTTTCTTAGCGTAACATAACATAACATCACGTTTATAATCCCCGAAGGGCAGAGGTGTACCTAAATAGCCACCACAGTGGCGAAGACTCCTTACAACTCGATTCCTACCGGATTCCCTTTGAAAAATGGCACAGTCATTTTTCTATTGACAAATAATATTATTAGATTAAAGATATGTACTCCGGCTTAACTGTTACAAAAATTGGCCCTTCGCTACTGATAGCCACACCACATTTCGCCAGTTAAGTTTAAGTCGCCGGACACAAATCCAAACTCCGTGGATGCAAATGAGAACCTGATGGAAATTCCCAATAACACTTCGCCTGACCTGGGATTCGAACCCAGGACTCCACGCTCAGCAGTCGCGCTTGCGACCACTCGACTAACGCAGTCATAAAGCCTATAATGTCCCCACGGCTGGGACACAGGCCTCCTCTCTATGACAGGCAGTGGGCTGTACCACCACGCGGGCCCTGTGTGGGTTGGTAGATGTCACGTCTTCGAATTTTTGATTGTAAGACATGTGTGTTTTCTCACGATGTTTTCCTTCTCCGTTTCGAGAGTTGTGGTGATGCAATAACTAACTCAAATGGTCTCAAATCTACGGCTTTCTTTGTAAGTCGCTAACTATTAACTACGTCTACTGGACCACCGAAACCTATACAAGATGCAGTTTTGCATCCTCGTCAAAATTCAGGAGGTTGCCACAAAGGACATTTATAATCAATTTAAATTACAGTACCTGGTCAATAATTAATAAAGCTGATATTTTAAATTTGACAGTATTGCAGAATAACACGAATACTTTCGTGTTTAGATTTCAACAAAACAAACAGAATCACCCACCGCACGATATATCGCTGTGTGCGTGAGTGTCGACGATCTGTGCGAGGCGCCGCGTCACCGCTGTTGTCCACACTTACCGATTTCCGTAAATAAGAAAAAAATACCTACCCATTTAATGATTGATTCGGGTCGAGAATCATTAGCATAGATACCTCCATGAATTTGACCAGGATGCAAAACTGCACCTTGTATAAGGTCCCATTCAAATAGATGGAAAATGAAATCGAAATCGCGGGTAGACGCTAGATAGTATACGGGGTGTAAACAGACCCTTCACCAAGCCGTCAACCTGGCATTCTGTACATCTAACTAAGTAACTTTACGCAAAAATTATTGCTGTGAAACGACTTTTTTTTTTTGAGATGAAAAATCACCTTTTACGGTAAAACTCAATGAAACACACTCAGAACATTGTGCTGATGGATGGATTGAATAGTACGGGGGTTGTAAAGGTGTTTTAAGTAAAAATCTTACATTAGAAACATGCTTTTAAAAAAAAACTTGTGAAAAAGTTGGAACTTTGACCCCCAATATCTCAGTAACTAGAAGGTTCCCAGGTATGGTCTAGAACAAAAAAATGATCGCAATGACGGGGAGAACAAGTACCTTTCGGCTTCGTTAAGGGTCTTTTTACACCCTTTATAACATAGTATGCCAACACACCGATCGTTTCGCCGCCGTTAGACTCGTCACGAGTTTCCCTAGTCCATCTTGGCTGACCCCGTACCTCCCGCACCAGGCTTCGCCCCGCTCACAGCGCGCAACAGCCAGGGCTACCGCGCGCTCACGGTCCCCGAGCTGACGCAGCAGATGTTCAGCCCCGTAAACATGATGGCTGCGTGTGACCCTCGGCACGGACGGTACCTCACCGTGGCAGCCATCTTCAGGGGCAGGATGTCCATGAAGGAGGTCGATGAGCAGATGCTGACCGTACAGGATAAGAACTCCAGGTAATCATCACATGACATCACGTCTTCTAAACCCCGAAGGGTTAGGCAGAGCCATTCGTCCAGTTATATTTAAGTCCCATCTTATAAAGGTGAGCCTATTGCCATCAACCGAGCACAAACCCAGAATCCGTAGTCGCTTCTGAGAAGTTCCTGATGGAAAAACCCAATAACAATTTAGCATGTACCCGGGTATCGAACCCAACACCTCGTGCTCAGTAGTTGCGTTTGCGTAAGCAGCCTATGACTATCCCAATGTTGGGACTCAGAATTCTTACCTCACGGTACAGGAAAAAACCTCAAGGGGTAAGGTCATCATCAAAACATCATCATCTGCCTGCCTTTTCCCCACAATGTTAGCGTCGGCTTCCAGTCTAACCGGATGCAGCTGAATACCAGTATGTTACATGGAGCGACTGCCTATCTGACCTCCCCAACTTATGATCTGATCTCTTGCTAAGACTGGTTGTCAGACTTTCGGGCCACTGACTGCATTTAACGATTGTCAAAGAACTTTAATTGACAGCCGGGACCAACGGCTTAACCTGCTTTTCGAGGCACGGAGGGAACACGGTGTGTAATGTATGGTCACCCATCCACGGGGCGACATCCAATGGTCTACCTCCTTACTAAAATAGTGTGAGTGTCCGTCCGCAGTTACTTCGTGGAGTGGATCCCCAACAACGTGAAGGTGGCGGTGTGCGACGTGCCCCCGCGCGGTCTCAAGATGGCCGCCACTTTTGTCGGCAACACCACAGCCATTCAAGAGATCTTCAAGAGGATATCTGAGCAGTTCACTGTTATGTTCCGTAGAAAGGTAAAATATTATTAAAACCTCATTTTTAGGGTTCCGTAGCCGAATGGTAAAAAACGGAACCCTTATAGATTCGTCATGTCTGTCTGTCCGTCCGTATGTCACAACCAGTTTATTCCGAAACTATTAGGACTACACACTACACAGTTGAAACTTGGTAGGCAGATGTATTCTGTGAGCCTCTTTACGATATTTTACAAAAAAAAAAAAAAAAAAGATTAAGGGGGGAGGATCTCGTTTCGCTACACCGACACAAACGGTTACCACGTATTCAGTACATCATTCCTTCCACATGGAAACTTTCAATCGGTAATAAAAAAATCCAAGAGTGGAAACACGGTCCACATGCATGGAACAGTCTGTTTTTTTGCAAAACGACTTTTTATTTTTGGGGTGAAAAATCACGTTTTACGGTAAAACTCAATGTTACTCACTCAGAACATTGTGCTGATGGATGGATTGAATAGTACGGGGGTAGTGGAGGTGTTAAAAGTAAAAATCTTACTTTAAAAACATTTATTTGAAAAAAAACTTGTGAAAAAATTGGAACTTTAACCCCCAATATCTCCGTAACTATAAGATTCCCAGGTATGGTCTAGAACAAAAAAATGATCGCAATGACGGGGAGACCAAGTGCCTTTCAGCTTCGTTAAGGGTCTTTTTACACCCTTTATAATCAAACCAGCGAAATATTTGACAGGTATTTTCAATGTTGCCAACTATCAGGATGCACCCTCATAATGACGCAAACGACCTCCTCTCTTTCCAGGCCTTCCTACACTGGTATACAGGCGAAGGTATGGATGAGATGGAGTTCACGGAGGCTGAGAGCAACATGAACGACTTGGTGTCAGAGTACCAGCAATATGAAGTAAGTTATGATGGGCTCTCACACAAATTCTTGTCGAGTATTCATTTTCTATTGTTACTAAAAGTTTTTAACAGATCATCTACATAGTCATAGAAAAAAAAATAGCAGAGAAATATACTACCCAAGCAATGTGAATGAAAATAACCACTTATATCGGGTAACAAACATAAAAAAATTTTGAATCTCCACCTTTTTACCCGACTGCGGCGAAGCCCAAAAGGAGGGTTATGTGTTTGACCTGTATGTATGTATGCATGTACATATGTCTGTTTCTATGTTCCCTCGTAACTCCTAAACGGATGAACGGATTTGGATAAATTATAAGTCGTTAGATTCGTCTTGGTGGCGCGAGTGTCACTGGTTACATTGAAAGTTAGAAGCAGGCGGGGCCCATTTGAATATAAAATTATGAAAAAGGAACAGGACCCGCCTGCTTTCAAATTTTCTTTATTTAAAATGTTCTTGTTTATACTTTTCAGTTTTTTCAGTCGGGTTTTTTTAGTTTTTTTTAATACTTTTTTTATTAGAAGTCGGATAAAAAGAGTGGTGTTATATCACTGCCCTCCTAACTAAGACAACCGTAACTAGCATTTTTATGAAAAACTAACTGTTGTCGGCGAAGTTCGTCCGCGTGAAATTAATACAGGGTGTAAACGGACCCTTCACGAAACCGTCAACCAAGCATTCTGTACATCAAACTAAGTAACTTTACACAAAAAATTTTGCTGGGAAACGACTTTTTTTTTTGGGGTGAAAAATCACGTTTTACGGTGAAACTCAATGTAACGCACTCAAAACTTAGAGCTGATGGGTGCTCTGAATATTTAACGTGTCATGGAGTTAATTAAAGTAAAGTTAAAATCTTTAAAAGTGGTATTTAAAAAAAAAACTTGTTGAAAAATTGGAACTTTGACCTTCAATATCTCCGTAACTAGAAGGTTCCCAGGTATGGTCTAGAACAAAAAAATGATTGCAATGACGGGGAAAACAAGTGCCATTCGGCTTCGTTAAGGGTCTTTTTACACCCTTTATGTTACGGGAGGAGTTTATATATAATAGCACATTTTAATAGAAGTGGGGGAACTTTGTTATTGCAATCGAGCCGGAATTCACACCCGAACCGCAGCAGAGGTTGTTATGAAGCCCAGAACTGCAGTAAAAAATGCCCACGTATACACGTGACGGAAAAAGGATTAGGACTCCGTGCAAAATAATTAAAACCCCCTGAAATTAACAAAATCCGATTCAATAGGGAAGTCTCGGGTCCAGTTGAAAACCAGCGTCGGGCACTAGCTGCTCGGCAGTTTGCTGAACTGGGCCTATTTGGCGCAGCCGTGAGGCATACAATTTTGTCTCGTTTTTTCTCTGTTTATTTTACGTTTTATTTTGTGTAGATTTAAGTTTTTTATTTTATTTTTATTTGTTTGTTGTGTGCACTTGTGGCATGTGCCAAATAAATATGTTTTCTTTCTTTCTTTCTTTCAAGTAATATTTTCATAATAATTTCACGCGAACGACGGTCGCGGGGAACAGCTATTCTACGTCATAGCACACATATCAACTCGGAAAGGGATCGGCACCGTATCAATTCGAGCCGTTCAGTATTCTTTGTATGAAACTCCTACTGCAACGCACGCTAATGGGAATCGTAAGGGCGCGTTCCCACTAGGTCGTGACGATTAATTTATCGTTGGATAATATATGGAAAAGTCGTGGACGACAGTTAATCGTGTCGTCCTATATGTGAACACCACCATTTAAATACACAAGGCCACGACGCTTTAAACGACACGATAATCTGTCGTCACGACATAGTGGGAACGCGCCCTTACGTAATCGACTCGCCTCGGGACAAGCTCAGGAACCGCGGTGCGGTGAAAAAGTTGGAACTTTGACCCCCAATATCTCCGTAACTAGAAGGTTCCCAGGTATGGTCTAGAACAACAAAATGATCGCAATGACGGGGAGAACAAATGCCTTTCGGCTTCGTTAAGGGTCTTTCCGCGGTCCCGGTACCAAAAGCCCCTCGACCCCTTTTTACAGCCTTTATAAAAAAAAAGGTTTGTCTTTGTTAGGAGGGCGGTATAAATGTAACATGTGTATCTGTGGCATCGTAGATCCTAAACGGATGAACCGTTTTTTTTTTTCTTGAATTATCCTGACACGTATCGAAATGATGTTACAGGAAGTCGGTGTAGACGATGCGGAGTTCGACGAGCAAGAAGAGGAAGCCGCCGAGGAGTACCCTGAAGAGGAGTAGCCTTCATCAATATCATTTACTAGCTTTTGTCCGCGTCTTTGCTGTTGATTCATCATCTGTCTAGTGTTTTACCAACTATGTTGGGGTCGGCTTCCAGTCTAACCGGATGCAGCAGGGTATCAGTATTTTATAAGGAGCGACTGCTTATCTGACCTCCACAGCCCAGTTAGTACTGGGTAATACGATACCCCTTGGTAAGACTGCTTGTCAGGCTTTCGGGCCACTGACTATCTGTAACGACTGTCAAATATCTACAACTGACAGCCGGGACCAACGGCTTAGCGTGCTTTCCAAAGCACGGAGGAAATTCGGGATGTAATGGATGATCACCCATCCGCAGACTAACCCAGGCGAGCGCTACTTAACCTTGAAGATCGACCTGTACAGCTGTAATTATTTATCCAGAACTCGTCAATGCCAGATTTACGCCATTTTATTTTGAAATTAAAATAAAATGGCGAGATCTAGGCAGGCCAGCTCCACACTAAACATTAAAACCTCTGGTGCTTTTAGAAATGATTGCAGAGCCAGCTGTTCTTCGTAGTACAGAAGCCAGCAGATCAAGCTACCCGAAACTGGAAATCAACCTTGAATGCTTCTGCGATAAAGTTGAAAATCTATTAAAGAAAGAAGAAGGAGCACGGTCCATACAAAATTCACGCACGTCCTACAGCAATGAGAAGTATCTCAAAAAAAAGATAAAAATGGGAATAAAAAGATGGCATACTTCCAAACTACACACACAGTCTAACATATAAAAAAATTGCTTTGAAAATTCTTTCAGGGGCAGTAGTATCTACAATGAATATTATTATATGTATATTCATATTATAATATAAATATATTCATTATTGTATATACACCATGACTTTTTAGTCGTCTGACAATGGCAGCCCACTTCAAGTATCCAATGACTACTAAATATTCATATAAAAAAAAAAAAATATTTATGAGATTTTAATCAATTAAAAATAAAAATATTATTCAGTATTATGACGCATGACGTAGTTAAAACACCATGTTGCGAGCGATGATCTACTGGGCTCGAGCACTGGGTAGGTAAGTTCTCCCGTTTGACACGTAAACATCATTAACAGGATGTTTCATAATTTTTTCAAATATTTATTTATTTTTCTTTGTACAAAACATTGTGAATTATAACTTGTTAAATTGTTGATCTAATCTTTTACTCTGGACGCTCTTAATGTGCACATCTTTCTACATCGTTCTCACATACGAGTATATGTATTATCTCAACATGAATGATGTAACCAAGATCTTGTAAAAATATTTTGTTTAAAAGAGTGTCCATGGAGTTTCTTGCCCATTCTTCTCCATAGAGATCTACGCTTTGGAATGGGCAACTACAGTACTTTCACAAGTTATTATGTCTTATGTCTGGGACTGTAGCTTCGCCTTCTTTGTTTGTCTGACATTCAAAAGTGCCTGTTATGGTCTAATTGAAATAAATGCTTTGAGTTTGAGTTATAACGTGTGTTTGCGTGTTCGTCGCAAAAAAATGGCTAATCGTCATAAACGCAGTCATAATAGGCCGATTCCACTGTACACTGACTGTAGATGTTACGGCCCCTGAACGAACTTTCATAGCAATTTTTTTGTATGTTAGACTGTAAGGATGGAGTTTGGTTTGCTATCTTTCTATATCCATTTTTATCTTTTTTTTTGAGATACTTCTCTTTGCTGTAGGATGTGGGTGAATTTTGCTCCTTCTCTGACATATTGTAGCAGCTTGATGTGCTGGCGTTTGTGCGTCAGAAACTATTTGTTAACTATGACTGACTGGTGGAAAATGCCGATCGGCCCGAGCCGTGTAATGCCAAATCGCTTGAAATTTTGTCTCGTAAGCCTGTATGTATACAAATACACTAGTTTTTGCTGTAGTCAAAAATACCTAGTAGTTTTGATTTTATAGGCATTTAAAGTTTCGAAAATATCGAGTCCCGCTAACAGTCACGTGACCGCTTGTGACGTCATGTCACAACTTTTCCGGCGAATTGGTAGTTGTATTTTTACATTTAGGCACAACACATGATTTCCTAGTATTTGGATTGGATATTTTTAATATTTAGGTATAATTTTGACGGCACGGGCGCGCGACCACGAAAGAACTGAGTGAGCCAGACTGAGCGTGTTGTGCGATGACGTCACACCGTCACCGGCAGCCCGCGTCGTGCGGTTACAACTTGTTTTACTTCTAAATCGGAAGTAATTGACGTATCGAAGTAATTCTTTCACTAGTATTTTTTATTTTTGACAGAGAATATGGAGTGCTAATAATCAAAATTAGTTAACATTCTTCATTGCCGACCCGAATAACTCAGTGAACTCAGTCCCACCTTAACGTCACACAGAGGGGTATTTTGACAATCTACGCGGCCAAAATTATTTCGGTTTCGGTTTAAAGAAACTTTATTCTCAATAAAAACATAAGTCACTTACTTGAGAACAATACTATAAGTATAGATTACAATGAGTTCGTCATCAGTATTACAACTTAATAGTTACCCATCCAATGCATTCATTTCTCCAGAAGTGATCGATCCGTAATTATGTGCTGGCTAAGTTGAGTTTTGAATGCATTGAAAGAGTGTACATTTCTTATACAGGACGGTAATTTGTTATATTTTATGTTCTTATTCTTTTCTAAAGGATATAACTTAGTAGAAAAAATACTTTTGTTGATTTATCAAGAGGTTTTATTACTAAATATTCACTATTGTTATTATTAATTCATTTATTTTAGATAATTATAATCCATACAACGCAAAATACATAAAATTAAATAATAATACACAAAAAATATATATTTACTGTAATAATATTTTTAAGAAGTAAATGTAAAAAAATAATTATTATCGTATATATGTATTCTTCCTCGCTCTCTGAAGAATCAACATTGGGTTCCCCAGGCATGAGAAGCGAGGTAGTTTATTGTAAAAAACACTTCATTTTTCGTCTTTTTAAGCTTCTCATGCAACTTATAAGAGGGTCTAATGTCAAAAGCAACCGATTCAAAATATCTCTGTTGCAGTTTTCTCTTGAAAATTTTCGGGCAAAATCCTGGCGATATAATCTAAAATGTTTATTACACGCTTCTGCGGCCTCTTCTGATAGCTGCCCAATAGGTAACAGCACGTTTTTTATTATCACTGCACCATGAATTAAATCTTGTGCATTGTTGGAGTCATTTGGTGCCAAGGGTATAAATCGACATATAATCGGGCAGTATCCAAAGCATATTTGTGTGTGTATTTTTTCGAATCAATTATATGGCCGCTCGAAATAGTTTCTAGTATGACCTTAAACCAGTATCATAACTATCATCACAATAATTACTTATAACTCCATACTTATTACTTGGCTTTGGTCATAATTTATGCCTGTTATGACAGATGCCAAATTTGGGTCAACAAAAAATCTCCTACTTGTGTTACCATCATTGGTATTCCCAAAATTTTCCTTTGGTATGTCCAGTAATCCAGTTTCTTCGCGAAATCTTTTCTGGATTTCGAGTTTTTTTCGTGTTCCAATTTTTTTTCGTTTTCTTTTCAGGCGTCGAGTTTTCTTCCAAGTTAGGCAAATCATAGCTCTGCACACGATCAAACAAGTATTTACGGGTCACTACTCTTACTCCAGAGGTACTCCAGAGGTACCTCGTGAACCTAAAACAAAGAGACATTTTTTTTAGAATTATAAGAATTATAGTAATTTTTTTGTACATTACTCAAAATAAGTTCAAATTATCAAAACATAACGTATCCGCGCTTATCCACGGCAGTTTTTTTTATTTTTTACTACTCAAAGCTTCAAACTTTCATTTGTATAAGGAACTAGCTGTTCCCGGCATGCGTTGCAATGCACCTTTTTCCTATCCTACCTACCCTACCTACCCTACCTACCTACTTACCTACCCTTCTCTACCTACCTACCTACTTACCTACCCTACCTACCCAACCTACCCTACCTACCCTACCTACCCTACCTACCCTACCTACCCTACCTACCCTACCTACCCTACCTACCCTACCTACCTACCCTACCTACCCTACCTACCCTACCTATCCTACCTACCCTACCTACCCTACCTTGAATTTTTCTCGCCGTAAAAACCATCCTTGAACTCCAACGAACATTTAAAAAAAAAAATTGGCCAAATTGGTCCAGGCGTTGTTGAGTTATGCGCTTACCAACACATTTTGCGATTCATTTTTATATTATAGATTATTACAGGATCTAACTTGATAGTATAACAAATAGACGACGAAATAAAATATTTACAATGAAAAATCGACCTAACGTGTGGGTGCTTTCAAATTATTATATCTTACCTTTGTAATGATGAAAATAACAAAAAACTTAATAAGATACAGCATAATTACCTGCTACATCAGGATCCATCACAAACACTTCTTAAGTTTATGCAATATATTTTATATTTAACTTCAAAGTTAATGATTTTGCACGAGCGCCGAGAACAGACACAAACAACAAGTTGAACGATCTAATTCCGACTAAATGTATGACGCGACTAGTGCAGGTAGGGGAAAGGGGAGGGCGGGTTATTATTCCCAGGACTGTCCCCCAGCACAGGAAGTCGTCCTATTCAATATTATCTAGAGTTTGTAAATTCTACTTTTGGCCGCGTAGATTAGCAAAATACCCGTATGTGCGTCAGTGCCCACTAAGCGGGAGACTCCGCGCGTTTTTTTTTTCGCTTGAGGTAACTGAACCTAATATACACCCTGTAAACAGACCCTTCATGAAGCCGTCAACCAAGCATTCTGTACATCAAACTAAGTAACCCTACACAAAAAATATTGCTGGGAAACGACTTTTTTTTTTTTGGGGTGAAAAATAAGATTTTACGGTAAAACTCAATGTAACGCATTCAAAACATTGTGCTTATGGATGCTTTGCATAGTAAACGGGTCATGGAGGTATTTAAAGTAAAGTTGTGGAAAGGTTGAAACTTTGACCCCCAATAACTCCGTACCTAACTAGAAGGTATAGTCTAGAACAAAAAAATATATCGCAGTAGCGGGGAGAACAAGTGCCTTTCGGCTTCGTTAAGGGTCTATTTACACCCGTTATAGTTTCTAAGCACAATAAAATCAGGTATTTTGTAGACATAAGTTTTAATAATAAAATATTAAAAACTGCAGTTTTTTTTTTCCTGAAGCCTGTTTAGACGAAATTGAACCTTATGCTTTCCAACTAAGGTCTAAACTGTATGCTATGTTCAAATTGGATGAAGTAAATTCAAAGTAGGTACCTACCTTCAAAATACAGAAATAAAACAACAGCAATTAATCAAGTATTTTTATTTAAATAAAATTTTATTTTATTGACTGGCTTGTAGGGTACTTTTTTGATCAATTCTTTGCCAAAATTATCATAATTCAAATGTTCATTTATATTAGTTAATACCTCATTTTCTGCGGAAGTGAAATCAACAATTTCACATACAGTTGGTGGTTCAGAAACTGCTTTTACAACCTCTCTGTCACAAACTTTTCCAGAATAATTTTCAGTAATGGCAACACAATTTTTCCTGTCAAAATTCCTGGATTTTTTAAGCTTGCATTGTTTCACAGATACAAAATCAGCTTTTCTTTTACCATATTTTATACTGTTTTCATTACCCATGCACAGTTTTTGAACAACAATATCTTTTTTATCAAGTTTATGTTCTGTAACACCTGTTTTATTTACAAAATTTTCAATGACCGTTGGTTTATTTAAATTTTTTAGTCGGGCAACAACATTTTTTTGTCTTAAAAGCAACTTTTCCCTTGTATCATTCAGATTTTCTAGTTCCGGTGCATAACAGACGTGGAGAATACCACCGTAGTGGTTCTTAGCATCTAGCATCTTTTTAGCTACTCTGGCTGACTGTATGTCCTCAAATATAGCATGGTATGCTTCCGTGAACAGCTCCGAAGGGTACTTTGTCAAGGTGAAGCTCTGTAATTTACCAAACCTTGTGAATAAAGCCTTCGTCTCCTGCCGAAGATTGAGGGAAGGTACTCCAAAGACGAGAAGATGCCTGGACTCATTGTTGATGGTGTAAGACTGTCAAAAAAAGAAAGATTCTTTTAATTTATCTATACAAATAATGAATGGATGTCTTCCTTGAGAATTGGAAAGAAGTAGCACAGAAACGTGACCTTTGGAAGGAATGGAGGGAGGCCTTTGCCCAGCAGTGGGACAATATGGGCTAGCTATAATAATATAATACAATACAAATAAATAAAATTGAAGTGTCTGTTTGTAATTTCAAAATAAAAGCTTTTTGCGGAATTCTTATAAAAGTGTACAGGGTGGCGCCAACAATACGACAATAATTTAAACTGCGTAAAAATCATTCGAATCTATCCAGTAGTGTAGTCACCGGACATTATTTTACAGTTTCAACATGTTCTTCTTTATAGCTTGTCGATGGCAATCTAAATAGTGTCAGCCCAGAACTGAGCAACTAGTTTGGCGCTGTCGGTAGCGTAGTGAACAAACAACAGGACACGCAGGACACGATATTAAGTGCCCCATCCTTTGTAGAACAGCACCACATTTACACTCCAGGGCAGAGTCATTAATGAATATCCACCTGAGCAGGTTTTCTTTGCGGCGTACAACCTGGGTCCGGAGTCTATTTAAAGACTTCCAGGTCAGCCATGGCAACTCATGTCCAGGTGGGAGATTTGCAGCATGATGTACATGATATAGATTAATAGATTAGCGCCGAACGGTTAACGAAGCACCACGCATCGTTATAAACACTAAAAACATGTTGCCAACTCACTACTTCAAAAACATTTGACAAATGCGTTCCTTAAGTATTGTTTCCAGACGCGAATTAGTGCAAATTATGCCTAAGATTAGTAAACCTATGCAAACTCAAACTCAAAGCCGTGACAGGCACTTTTGCATAGTCAAAAATAAGCTACCTACAGTCCTGCCACAGGCATAATAACTGTGATTGGACTTGTGGTTGGAAAAGTCGAAAGCAGAAAATCTGACTTATGAACTTTGTTTGGACTAGTTAGAAGATAAACATATTAAAAGTCCTGACCCCTCCGAGGTGAGCCCGAGGGATGGGGGGGTAAAGAAGATCCCGTTTTTTGGTTTTTTGCTTATATCTCGAAAACGATGCGTCGTATAAAATTTTGTTGTACTACATAATAAAACCTCATAAAATTCTCTACAACTTTGTTTGTCACACTTTTTATCTATCTCCAAAAAAAAAAACGAAAAAAAAAAAAAAATATAGCAAAGTTGTAGAGAATTTTATCAGATTTCATTGTGTAGTACAACAAGTATTCGTGCGACACACCGTTTTCGAGATGCAAACCAAAAACAACGAACGGGACACAGAATTGGACAAATTTTTAAAAATTGTTCGTTTTTAAGAGATAGATAAAAAATTTGAAAAGTTGCTTTTCAAATTTTTTAGTTTTTTTTTTTTTTAGTTTAGTTGAAGAGAATTTCATGATGTTTTATTATGTAGTACAACAAAATCTAATATGATGCATCGTTTTGGAGATATAAGCAAAAAACCAAAAAACAGGACCTTCTTTGGGGGCAAAGAAGGTCCTGTTTTTTGGTTTTCATCCCCATCCCCTGGGCTCACCTCGGAGGGGTCAGGACTTTTAATATGGTTATCTTCTAACTAGTCCAAACAAAGTTCATAAGTCAAATTTTCTGCTTTCAACTTTTCCAACCACAATCATTCATTGCCCAGGCTAAGTTGCCTATTCTAAAATAGTAGATCTCATGGAGAAGAATGGGCAAGAAACTCCATGGACACTCTAGCATGCTAATTAGTTTGTTTGTTTTTTTTATTTAATTTAAATGTTAGGATTGGTTTGATAGTATCACCGGTGTTTTCGGCGACAGCCTATATACAGTACCTATATAATTATAGTAAATAAATATTTATAATATTTTTGTCTGTCTGTTTGTTCCGGCTAACCTCCGAAATGACTGGACTGTTATTTTTTTGTGAATTTGTAGCTGTTATGTAGAAGATTACAAGTAATGATTAAAAAAGTCGTCCTATGGGGATAATTTATGGACTTACACTAGTTTTTTTTTAAAAAAATACACAATTTTTTACCGAAAAAATGACTTCTATTCAGTTTTTTTTTTCGTAGTCGATAATTTTTAGTAAAAATGTTAATTAACCTGTTAAAATAACTCATAAGCTTTGAGAAATAATAAACAGAATCCAAATTAACCCATAAACTTCGGAGATGTGTCAAAAAATAGAAAGCAAATCTACAAACTCTACTTAAAAAATTCAAAATTGAATAACATGAAAAATGTTATAGATAGACCCCCCCTTTTGAAGTTTATTTTCGACATTTCTTCATGAATATTCAGAAAATTACGGGCGGTCACATGCGCATGGGCGACATTGTATTTGGGCAAAACCTACCGAGATTTGTCCAGAGCGCACAAATCATAATTGAAAGAGGTGTGCATCTGTAAACATTGTCATTTTCAATTAATTTAGGTATTATTATTCTTTCTGGGTGTAATCGTACTTAAGTATTTTATTTGTATGTTTTTCTATTTTGTGTCTTTATATTGTATGTCATATAGCATCATATTGGACGAGTCTGTAATGGTGTTATAATTGGTGGTAAATAAATAAATACATTTTCCTCTGTGCAATCGAGTGCGAGCCAACAGTCATCAATCACACAAATACAGAGTCCATAGCGGCTACTCAAAATACTGATGAAAATACCTAATAACACTACCTGATCTTGACATTGCACCCAAGCCCGCTTACTCAGCAGTAGTGCTTGCAACCACTAGACATTCAGAAGCAGTCAGGGGGTTCGTCATTCTTATAAAAACGAGTAGTTGTAAGGGTAGTCAGTGCTGATTACTCAGAGGGGCTGTCGAATTGTGCACTTTGTTGTAGACTACTAGCTCATGCCCGCTGCTTCGCCCGCGTGGTGTTTAGTAAAATTGTCCCACAGGATCGTATTACCTTGAAAAGTATCTAATGATGTGTTCACGCAGGTAAATGCCATGGAAATGTCATCCAAATTTATTCAGCCTTCCTCACAAACATTCGCATTTATAAAAGTAATAAGAAGTAAGATGAAAATTGTTGGGAACAGTGCAACAAAGTAGTTCGTTTGGCATGGAAATATCGTTTTCGTCACTTACTTTTACAGCTGTGAGTTTTCTACCCTGCCTGTACGGCAAGCGCGTGGCGCACAGAGCCTGTTGCTCGTGATGTGGTAACAGTAAAGGCACCGCGCTATCTTCAGACATTATAAAACCTCATTTAGGAAATTCCGTTTTGTTTCAAAACAATCTCAATTCACAATTCACAATCACAAACTTCGACGAAAAATCGCAATATGATTAAAAATAGTTGACGTTGACATTGACACTAATTATGACATGAAACTTATGACGAAGTTGCCATTAGTGATGGGTAGCTATAGCCATAATTAGCTAAATAACGGCTATTAACAAAATAGCCACGGTTACGATATCCGTCAACACTATAACTAGCTATTCGCTACTGGCTAGCTAGAATACGACATAGCGGATTGTAGCCACAGAGTATAATATAACTACTTCGTTTTGCAGCCGTCCCGGTTTTCGGTAGCCGGCTAGCCGGAGTAGCTGAGTAGCCGATAGCTGATTTAACTGTGTGCACTGTTGATTTTCGTTTTCTTACAATAATAATACGTACGACCTACGAGGGGTAGTCATTTCTTTTCAAAAAAAGATTATAAAACAAAATAGACATTACCTGACTTAGTTGCCGCGGCGAGGATCGAACTCGAATCGCAGGACAGTTGATCGTTATTCATTCAATTCCCTAGTCCACCTAGCTACGCCGCTGCGCCGCTAGCGAGCGCTAGTCGTTATTGTTCAATAGCCAAGTAGCCAAAATAGCTGGCTAGCTAGCTGGCTATTCCACCACAAATAAACGGCTAGCTAAGCTATTGGAATTTCGGCTAGTTATCCATCTCTAGTTGCCATCAAGGTTGCCAATGCAACATTTTTTTTCCAAAAGGATGAGTATTGCCATTTGCCATCCAGCGTCGCGATGCTGGGAGCGAGCATTCCCGTTGACAGTGATGCATTATTAATAATAATAATTAATCCTTTCCTGCTTTTTTACATGTATATGTACACATAACCCTTCAAGGACTACAAGCGGATGTACGAAAAGATAACAAAGTTTTAATGCATAATACAGGGTGTAAACAGACCCTTCACGAAGCCGTCAACCAAGCATTCTGTACATCAAACTAAGTAACTTTGCGCAAAAAGTATTGCTGGGTAATGACTTTTTTTTTTGGGTGAAAAATCACGTTTTACGGTAAAACTCAATGTAACTTACTCAAAACTTTGTGCTGATGGATGGATTGAATAGTACGGGGGTTTTGCAGGTGTTTAAAGTAAAAATCTTACATTAAAAACATGTATTTTTTTAAAAACTTGTAAAAAAGTTGGAACTTTGACCCCCAATATCTCCGTAACTAGAAGGTTCCCAGGTATGGTCTAGAACAAAAAAATGTTCGCAATGACGGGGAGAACAAGTGCCTTTGGGCTTCGTTAAGGGTCTTTTTACACCCTTTATATGCTTTACAGTCAGTTCTTTTGTAGTTGTTTAAATGACAGTAAACATAAATACACCACTATTTTTTAATTAGTACAAAAAAAATGGGGCTCTATCTGTACCCGTTACTGATCATATTTCTGTTTTTTTTTTAAATTATTTTTGAATTTATTTTACTTTGTATTAGTTTTGAATCGTAAAGCATAAAGATGCCTTTTAGTTAACTACAATTAAGAATATAATTAATGAATACTACTATGAATGGTCTGTACAATATTTCCATAAATTGAGGGACATTTTGGGATATAAACGCTAATAACTTTGCTGTTTATGAATATTATTTATTGAAACTTTACATATATAATAACAAGACCTTCTACAAGAAGCCCTTTAAGTATTTGTACTAATTAAAAATTTGTGGTGTATATAGTATGACCACCTCAACATTAATTTTAGTTCGGTGTTAGAAGACTTAAGTCTCCCAACACAGATTGGTCTTAATGGAGGTAAAAGTCAGTGTCTCGGCCAGTAGAAACAAAGAACGGCCCCCACCCAAAACCAAATGGCGTATGATAGAAAAGAAGAATGTGCAAGTATGTGTAAGAGTCAAGTAGTAGAGATGATTGAAATGAAGGATATGGAAGGAAATTATGTGAATGAATGTTGGAAAGGATTGTATAAGGAGAGTAGCAAAAGATGTGTTTGGAGAATCCAAAGGGAAAGGTATTATAGATAGTAAAATAATCTGAAAGAGAAAAAGTTTGCGTTTAAAGAATGGCAGTAAAACGGGAACGACAGTTCGAAAGAAGAAAAAAAGAAGATTTATAAAGAATGGAAGAGACAGGCAAAAAAGGTGGCTTCCAGGGCTTAGGCGCAGGAGAAGTTATATGATTCACTGGACAGTCCTAGGGGCCAGATGGAGCTTTACCGGATTACAAAAGCAAGGAGAACGAGAGATATAAATCATATAAAGTGTATGAAATACGGCGCTAGTAAGGTTTTATCAAAAGATGATGAACTGAAAAGGAGATGGAAGGGTTATTTTGAAAAGCTAATTAATGAAGAGAATGAATAGAGCGGTGTGCGTGTGCTTAAAGAGGTACAAGTAAATATGGGGTTGGTGACGAGAATTAGCATGGAAGAAGTGAGGAAGGCAGTTCAAAGTATAAAAATGGAAAGGCCATGGGTCATAATGAAATACCAGTAGAAGTATGGAAGTGATGAAAAGAAGACGGATGTATGTGGCTGACTTTATTCTTCAATAAGTTGTTGCATGAAGAAGCGATCCCACAAGAATGGTGCAATAGTTCGCTAGTGCCCATCTTCAAGAATAAAGGTGATGTGCAGGACTGCAACAATTATCGGGGGATAAAGCTCATGTCACATAGTATGAAAGTATGGGAGAAAGTGATAGAGAAAAGAATAAGAGAGGAGAGTAAGATCACTCAAAACCAGTTTGGGTTTATGCCAGGTCGAAGAACAATGGGCGCCACTTTTGCACTCCGTCAATTATGCGAGAAGTACAGACGTGCACACAAGAACTTGCACATGGTGTTCATTGATCTGGAGAAAGCGTATGATAGGGTACCTCGGGATTTGTTGAGGTGGGCCTTGAAAGAGAAAGGTATGGCCTGGGAAGTGTGTAGAGTTAATTCGTACTATGTACAGTCAATCTTCTACGTAAGTCCGGTCAGCTGCTGACAACACAGATGAGTTCAGTGTGGCTGTAGGCTTGCATCAAGGGCCATTTCCTGTTGATTATGGATGCTTTGACGTCGGGAATACAGGAAGAAGCACCCTGATGCATGCTTTTTGAAGATGGGTCTGAGATCCAAAGCAGATTGGAGAAACGGCAACAGAAGCTGGAAAATGTTGGCTAGAAAATCAGCAGAAGTAAAGCTGAATACATGTTCTGTGATTTCGGCGGTCTCTCCAGTTCTGGAGCCATAGCGCTAGATGGCGCGTTTCTTTTTGTCTGGAAAAATAATTGGTTAATTCCAAATTGAAATGTTCGAAGTTGTTTATAAATGTATCTTTTGAGAGCCTCTTTAAAGGGTTTGTGAACAATTTTGCTCGATGGATTTTGGAATTGAATCGAATGCGCGGATCCGTCTGTGATTGGAGCTGTATTTAATTCTTTTGATTACACTAATGTTCTCAATAATTTGTTTGTCTGATGATTTCATTTTGTGTGTTACCAGTAGGTGCGACCCATGTCCATCACCTTTATGGTTTCTTTAAAAATAGGCTATTGGTTATGTGCATGTTCTGTCCAAAGGCAAATTGCGCTAGGCGAACACCTCGTTCGCTGCGGTCCCCTAAGCCAAAGTGACCTAGAGTGTCGTCGCTGTCCAGTTCTTTTCTTCTTCCAACCTTGGATTAAAGTCACCAACGACCATGTTCCATGTGCCCCTTTGCTCTTCACATGCTCTGTTGACAGTATCATAGAAATCTTCTACCACCTCATCGGTATGTGCAGATGTTGGTGCATAAACTTGTACAACAGTTAGTGTTTTGTTAGGTGTAAGTTGGAATTTGAGCACCGCGACACTCTCAGACTAGGCCAAAAACTCGATGATATTATCCTTCCACTTCTTTGCCACCATGAATCCCACTCCGTGCGGTCCCCTGGTTACACCGAAGTGGAAGAATAAAGCATCTTCTCTTTCTTCTGTGTGTTCGCACGCACTTCTGATCTCTGAAAGGCCTACAATGTCCCAGTTGATATCTTTAAAAGCATTTTCAAGTTCAATTAGACAAAGTTCTATCAGGTCAGATTATGTCCTTTTAAGGCAACCCTCTCGACGTTGCAACTAACATCTGCTTTTTAAGATACAAGCCCGCGAAATTCACATTTTCTTACGTTTTTTGCAATTTTCCGGTAAGGGGATGGGCTGTATGTTGAATAAAATCACAATGAACACTATTTGACCCAAAGGTTGACTGGTAGAGAATGCCTTGTGGCATTAAGTCCGCCTATGTACCACTTTTGTACATGAAGTTTAAATAAATAAAATATGATTTGCGGCCGTAATACGCTGACGCTACTTTTTCAGGAAATAGTCATTCAATGGGATTAAATGAACTTGTAGGGTTGTATTGATGATCTTCTTCTTCTTTGAGTGTTGATAGACTCAAATAATACCCGACTAATATATTGCCACCTGCACAGCTCTGTCGTTTGCTTCGTTTAAATCCTGGAAGGTGCAGGTGGCTGTGCAGGATGGGCAAGAAAGGAGGTGGGACATATCCTGCAGAGGGGCTCCACACTGACATTGTGTTTGGGACGGGTCGATGATACCCCATTTGGCCAGATTATTTCTACAGCGGCCAATCTGGGCCCGTAAACGGTTAAGTGATTTCTTGATTGGCCACTGCAGTTCCAGTCCAGGAGGAAGATGTTCTGCAGGATTGATGAAGTGAGGAGGGTTGGGATGTCTGTTCCTCCACAATTCGCATCTTTCATCCGACGCACTGTCCTCTGAAGAAATCGTGTGTATTGATGATTATAATTCTGTAAATACATGCGTATTACGGTCTCGCGGGCTACACTGGCGTTTCCTACTTCAATAACAATTATGAGGCGTCTTTCTTTCGTCCTCGTAATAAATACGACATAAATTCTGTTTTTATATAAAGTTTTACAACGAAAAGATTGTAACGAATCTTTAGTCGAGTTTTGAACTGTTTTATTTTCTTTTCTCTAGTAACTCTGGCCAGTAGCAATATAGAAATCATAGACATTTTTCTGAATGATTTCAAATAATTCAAAATTTAAAAAAAAATCGATGACTGGGCGTCCGTCCTCGTCGAATTGTTTTTTGTTGGAGCAGCAGGAGCAGGAGGCAGTAAGCTTTCAATTTCAAGTGCTTGCAAAATACGGGAAATTGGAATCTGATGATATTATCTTATTGCAAAGTCTTATTGAAATTGCTATTCGGCTGTTGGTTTTCATACTTCTTTTCTTTGTGCTGCAGTTTATTTGATTTCGAAAAAAAAATGGCGTCAATTGGTTTCCTAAAAGTTTAATGTTGTGTAGCTTCGTCGTTCTTTTGTTTTTGCTCTTTATTGCACCCTAAATAACAAATGTACATACAATTGCAATAATATAGCTTATGTACAATGGCGAGCTTTACCCAGAATTTGGGTTTTCTTACAGCAAACCTAATTTCGATTGTACTTAAGTTCTATTATTTAATTTATAAACTGAAATCCATACATATATACATCCAATATTATATACGTAATACTAACAGTACATATCTATACCTATAAAATTGTATACTTATACATACATACATATTGTTCATGTTGAATAGGAAATGTTCTTTAGTTTTTTTTCTTGTTATAAATTTTTGTTTTTTGGAAAATGTTAAGATATAAGGATTATCTACGTATTCATATTAGAAAGTGTGTTTTTCAGAAATTCTCAAAACAAGTCTTAAAAGTTCAAACTATTAAATAAAAGTTTTGTAGTTCCTCCTCATTTGCAGTCACTTGGCTACAATATGGAAGTCGTTACTTGTGGTGTATTTATTTGTATTATTGCAATATTTAGTAGGTACACACAGCAGCAGTGTCCATTATTTCTGCAAACAAACACACTTTTATTAGTATTGCCAACAACACGCTAAGAATGGCTTCCGCTGGTATTTAAAATTATTACAATATTATTTCCTTTATTTATTTCTATACAAATCAATTACATTTTTAAACATTCTTAAGAAAAAACAATATAAAAGCATTTAAAAATATAAGAAATAATAATATTCCTTAAACATTTCCTTTTCTTTACATATTACTTACTTTAAAAATAGTAGCCCACCAGTATCAGGAGCAGGGTCCAAGCTACTGGCGGTCAGGGCTCCTAACAATGCAATACAATATTATTATTTCCTTTATTTATTTACTATACAATATTATTATTCTTTAATTACTGAATTTATTGATATTTTAAGAGAAGTCTTAATAAATAATATTTCTTGGCATCTGCACGTCGCATCTTGTGGCAAACATTGCTGTACCTAATGCTGGCACTTCACTGTGTGTTGTATTTGTCAAAATTTTGCCGATATTGGATCAAAACGAAATGTTTTCTAACTATTGCGATATAGTTCACTTTGTTGTTATGTTAGAAGGCGAATATTTGCCCAGATCTACCAACTGTAGTGCCACCATTATAATGTTGTTACCGTCTTTCATGCATTTATTTTCTTGTATGTATGACACATGTTTAAGCAAATAAATATTATATTACCTGGTGTCGGGAGCAGGGTCTAAGCTATTAGTATATGTAGTTTAACCTTATTCATTTTGACTCATTGCACACCTGAATTTTTTTAAATATTACATCAATCGTAATATAATTATTACATTAAACATAAAGGGTGTAAAAAGAGCCTTAATAATAAAAATTATATACTTAATAATAAATACTTACAAAATTAAATTAAATTAATATTTTTAAAAACCTCTAACGAAAAAATATAAGATGAAAGATATAAATACCCACTTTCATCCCCCATATCTAGTAAATGGCTCCACCGATTTTGATAAAACATGTCCAATTTTAATATACACATAATGCGCTTTCATTTGATACCCCACTTGGGTATATTAATATAAGTCTGAAATCGCCAACCCGTCTTGAGCAAGCTTGGTGATCAATGCTCGTGCCTTCTCTGTATGAGAAGAGGCCTTTGCCCAGCAGTGGGACGGTAACAGGTTGGTATTATTATTATTTTATTTATTGGGTATATTTGAAAATATTTGATTTTTCATACCCACTTTCATCCCCCATATCTATTAAATGATTGCACCGATTTTGATAAAACGTATCAAAGGACCTTCGCCAAGAAACTAGCATTCAAATAAAAAAAAATGCATCCAAATCGATTCACTCGTTTAAGAGCTACGGTGCTAGAGACAGACACACACACACACATTGCGATCAAACTTATAACACCCCTCTTTTTGCGTCGGGGGTTAAAAATACCACATAGGGATCAACAGTTGAACAAATTCATATACTTATCAAAATTTTCTTGGTATTACAATTGATGAAATACAGGGTGTAAACGAACCTTTCACGAAGCCGTCAACCAAGCATTATTTACATCAAGCTAAGTAACTACGGAAAAAATATTTCTGGGAACCAACTTTGTTTTTGGGGTGATAAATCAGGTTTTACGGTAGGACGCAATGAAACGCACTCAAAACATTGTGCTGATGGATGGATTGAAAATAGTACGAGGCTCGTGGAGACGTTCAAAGTAAAAATCTTACATAAAAAACATTTTGACCCCCAATATCTCTTAATATTATTATTTTACCCTCTTCACCCTCTTCGTACATTACAAAATCGAAGAAAAAAGAATCTGATAACTTCTTTTACGCTTTTGAAATTTCTTCTTTTTTTTTTTCTTTTTCGCTTTTTTTTTATTGAAGAAACTTGTACCTATCTGGTTCTGTACAGCGTAGACTGCTTAGAAGAAAATTTATGTTTGGATCCAACTCTTGTTGATTTAATCCAGTAAAATGTTTTTCGAAGATTTTAGGAATTGCTTCCATGTTCGTTTGCTCTTCGGCTTTACAGTCATCAACCGAGAGCAGTCGTGTAAGGATTGCTTCAATATCTTACCGCCGCGTATTGTTACAGATTCACTACAATTAGTACTGCCAGACTTGTTCTTTTAACATGTTAACTGCCATGTCAGGCACCGGTGCTTGACAGACTCACTATCTGTTCAGGCCATGTCAGTCACTGGCGACTGACACCGAAGCATCAAATTCAAATGACTAAAGTGTGCCGCCTGGCATGTTTACAGTGTTCTTTTCTATTAGAAATGACTGACATGGCCCCAAGCAAGACATATTATTCAACATGGTTTTTATTACATATTCAGCATTTTTTTTTATCAAAATAAAAATGGTGTTCCCTTTGATACATAATTATTCAATTTGGAATCAATTTGCAAGAAATTAAATTTGGAGGATACAGAAAATATACCTTGGCAGTTATACCGATACTACTAGCCTGCGTCATCCCACTGATAAAACAAAATTGTACTTATATCCATCGTATATTAATATATTTCGTTTCCTCTGGCTATTGACAAACACTAATTCATTATTCAATTTAAATAAATTTATCGTAAGCCACGCAGAAAAATCACACAGAATAATTGACAGACAATATACAGGATGTAAACAGACCCTTCACGAAGCCGTTAACCAAGCATTCTGTACATCAAACTAAGTAACCCTACACAAAAATTATTGCTGGGAAACGACTTGTTTTAGGGTGAAAAATCACGTTTACGTAAAACTTAGTGCTGATGGATGCTTTGAATAGTAAACGGGTCATGGAGGTATTTAAAGTAAAGTTATAACATTAAAAATTTGGATTAAAAAAAAAACTTGAAAAAGTTGGACTTTTGACCCCCAATAACTCCGTAACTAAAAGTTTTCCAGGTATGGTCTAGAACAAAAAAATCATCGCAATAGCGGGGAGAACAAGTGCCTTTCGGTTTCGTTAAGGGTCTATTTACACCCTTTATTATTTTTAAATAATGAGGCTATGTAGATAGATAGATAGATAGATAGATAGATAAAACATTTATTTAGTGCACACAAAAGACATAGCACAACACACAGAAGCACAATTAAATAATACAAATTAAATACAAATTAAAATAATACAAATTAACACAACTATATAAAAACAAGGCGCCAATATACAAAAATACAAACATATTTACGGAAAAAGTATAGTAACACCATGACATACTTCAATTCAAATAACGAACATTATACAAGGTGCGGTGTGCGTCTCAAGGTTGCACCAAATGGGAGTCCAGCTCAGCATGTGTCAGGCATGCACCTGGCGCTGATATTCTGCTGAATCCCTGTAGTGACATACGGACGTCGAGCAGACGATATAAATTGGTGTTGTTTAGGGATGGACATTTAAAATATACATCGATGTTTTTTTCGATGTAATGCATCGACCGGTCACATCGATGGTAATACGATGTATTGAGAAATACATCGATGTTTCTTAAACATCGATTGTTTTCGCCATGACGTATTTTAGGTTAGGTTAGGCCTTAATTAAAACAAAAATATGTATTAATAAAAGCAGGAAATATATTTATTCAAATTCAAAATCACACAGCCAACACATTTTTTTTTACATATTCCAATATTTTTTGTCAATGCTATGTAAAAATAAAAGTTTACTTAATCTTTTCCCCTTCAATCGGTTCCTTCGTTCAGTCAAAACTAGCCCTGCCTGTGAAAAAAGTCTTTCTGAAGGTACTGACGTGCCAACTATTGTCAAATACTTGAAAGCTATTTTGTACAGCTTCGGGAATTGTATTTTATAATCCCTCCAGATTTCTAACGGATTTTCGTTCAGTCTTCCAACAGGACTTCTGAGATAAACTGAAAGTTCGTCAGACAAAACATCTTCAGATTTGTTAATTTTCCAGTTACGATGCACTAACTTATGGTGATCAGTCCATAATGAAAAGACCTCTTCATTTTTATCAGATTTATCAGAATCTGACTCAGGTTCTTCATTGCTTTGCAAATTCTTCTTCATTATATCCTTAATTTTCGAAACAGCATTCGAACAAGCTATTGCATCATTGAAATGTATTCTTTTGAACCGTGGATCTAGAATACTTGCGATAGCAAGAGCACTCACATGTTCTATAGAACCCATTCTTTTATTTATTTCATTAATAGCAAGTTTTTGCACCTCCTTCGCTACGGGATCTTCTATAACAGCTGAAGTTATTTTAGAGAGCATGCAACGAACTAAGGGAATAATTTTACTACTTGTGCAGTATTTATCACCCGAAATTTCTTTTGTAGCCGCTTCCAAGGGTCGCAACACCACGATGACAGACGATACAGTAGATATATCCGATGCACTGAGCATTGCAGGTGCTCTGGGGTGGCGGAAGAGAATATCATTTATGACACTGCGGAGTTCTAGAAATCTTTGTAACATATAGTATGTACTGTTCCAACGAGTATCCACGCTTTGTATTAATTTTACCCCAGCAGGAGACTCCATAGCCGCAGCAGTGGCTTTACGTAACTCGTCACTAGCTACGCAACTCTGTTTAAACCAAGTCACTATTGTTTTTACTTTAGAAACAATGTTTCTCCACTCAGTACACATCATTGTGCCTTCAGCTACCAAATTCAAAGTATGGGCAAAACATGGGATATGTTTCCTTCTACCGAACGCTAATTCGATCGCCTTTACTATATTGGCTGCGTTGTCAGTAACAACAGCCGTTACATTCTCTTGGTCTATTTTCCAGTCTTGGCATACCTTTAAGAGAATTTCAGAAAGATAATCTGATGTATGTCTTTCATCCAATTCGTACACGCCTAAAGTGATTGAGTATAGTTCAATGTCTATTCCGAAATGCGCTGTGATGCCCAAAAAACTTTTCATATTTAAGGTATCCGACCAAATATCCGTTGTTAGGGTTATATCTTCTATAGAGGATAGCATTTTTTTAATTGTCTCTGAAATTACTTCATATTTATCGTCCAGCCAGCGTCTTAGAGTTGTTCTACTCGGGAGTTTATATTGAGGAGCAACTGTTTTCATTAGAGTTCTGAAGCCTTCGTTTTCAACAATTGAGAAAGGCTGATGGTCTTTGCAAATCATGAATAATAAACAGTTGTTCAGTTTCCTTGTCTTCTGTCCAGATTCTGAGTAAGAAGAAATATCTTTAAAGGCGGCCTGTATTGTTTTTTGGCGTTTTAAAGGGGTAACGTTTTCTTCTAAGTCTAAATCAATAGTTTCATTTACGGTTTTCGGTAACGGCTCACAGGATCTTTTATTGCCACTGCCACTTGTACTAGGAATCGGTTCAGATTGAAGTAAACCATCATCAATGTTATCGTTAGGCGTTACCTTGGTATTTAGAGGATTCGATATTTCTTCTGCATTTAATGTATTTTGTTTTGGCTGAATTTCAAGATAAGCAGCCTTATGAACATTACGAACGTGCCCAATTAAGTTCGTAGTATTTCCAGCAGACTTAATTTCCTTTTGACATAGTTTGCATTTCGTTTTCTTATCATCAATTTTGTTAAAGAACTGCCAAACTGAACTTTTTTTCTTAGGTCCCATTATAACTGAAAGTTAAAAAAATAATACTTTATAGCACGGTTTACGGGGTATTTATAATAATACCTATTAACTGCCTAGTAAAATACAAATATGTTTATGCCGCATCATAATCGATAATATAGTATCGATAACTTGGAATCACTACGGTAGGTAGTATTTCAGGGTAAAAATATAACCTTCCAATCAAATCGTATTACATTGCGAAATTAATGCAAACTTCGTAACGTAATCTTCTCTTTTATATGTTAATTAGTTATATGCACGCGCAGTAAAACGTAAAATATTTTCAACATAAGTAATTACTTTCTACTTTTTGACAACAAAACAATGTGATATTACCAGTAAAATTTCGAACCCATTATCACTAAATACATTATTCTGTTTATTAATACACATACCTGTTGATAAATCAAAGTTTCTTTTTAGTTTCAAACAAAGCAAACACTTGTATCGTATTAAAACACAACACACGTTTCCACAGCAGAGACTCGGTCGGCCATATTGTTGTTTTGTTTTGTTGGTTTAATTTAAATACTTTTAATTTTGCTATACCGGCTCCGCGGCAATGGAAACATAGCCAATTCAGCCTATAATAACTGATAGGCGCGTTTGTTATATTGGCAGCACTGATTATAACGTTTCGTTTCACTCATAGTATACTCATTCCTAATTTGCTTGGTCGATGTATCGAATGAAAAACATCGATATATATTCGATGTTGAAGTATTAACAATACATCGGTTTATACGATGCATCGTTACTATACATCGAGTGTTTTAAATAAATCGATGTATATCGTCCATCTCTAGTGTTGTTACAAAGTGTTGTTCATTGAATGCGCGGAGAGAAATTGTGTGAGTATACCCTCAACTTAAATTAAGTATTATGTATAGTGTTTAAATGAATAATCATATAATACAAATATTATAGTAGCGTAGGTGCGAATAATAATAAACGATTTGTCAATATTTTTTCTTTTATTCCATAGGTGAATTTCTTAAAAAAATCTAATTTTCAATTGTACCATTACCGGAATGCATTGTAGAGAATTACCTAAATTATAATAATACGATGTTGTTTATATAATTATTGTAAAATATTTTTAATTCCTTTATTCATCTTTATACAAATTCATTACTTTCTAAATATTAATTTAAAAAAAATGTAAAAAACATTTTAAAATATAAAAAATAGTAGCCCACCAGAATCGGGAACAGGGTCCGAGCTACCGTGGTCAGGGCTCTTGAGAGAGGAACCTCCTAACGATATATAAATATTTTATTATTATTATGTTAACAATCTCTGTTTGGTTTTGAGTATCAGCAAAATTTTGTTGTGTTGAGTATATTTAATAATTACCTAATTTAATGTTTGTTTCACTTAGGCAGTGTGTTTTGGCATTAGCATCTTATTCATTATTGTTTGCATGTCAATTTTATTTTATAATTTTTACCATCTTTTGTACCACATTTACTGCAAATAATAATGTTGACTTTGACTTAGTACAAAAACTAAATAATAATAGATATGATGAGTACCAGAAATACTATAAGTATTTAGATACAACTTGATTGAGTTTAGGACTTAAACCTATAGAGAACAATAAATGTAACTAGAAAATAAAAAGGACTAGTAACTATTGACTAGGTACAAAGAAGGAATATAGTCTAAAGGCTTCTTACTTCCCCTCTCTCCGTGTGCTGATCAGGCTGTTTGGTTTGAGAACCCATACCTCTCCTCAAGGTACTTCTTGGCAGCCACTCCAACTGCAACCCACACCTCAGACAAATTATCTGAAGAAGTAGTGATTGCCAGTCGCCTTGCCGTTGTAACTCTGGCGGCTGAACTGATGACTTTTGAGTTGTAAGCGTTCACGAGGTACTGTGCAGAATCCTTAGCTATATCTTCTCTCTTCTTAGTTCTCCAGTGTCTATTTTTGGAGTTGATAACTTCGGACAGCATTATGTTCGGTACCATGATGACATCTAGTGCTTTCTGCAACTGATCTTGTGGCAGAGTATCTGGCAGTAGTCCGGCACAGGCCTGATGTCGAGAAACACTAGGGTACTCCGGGTGAATGATCGTCAGTTGGTTGTACTGGATGGCCATTGGGATGTCTGCTCTACGATGGAGAATCTGTCCCACCACCTCAGGAAAACATGCTATCACCCTTGACAGTGTGACAGCATTATAGTCGCCAGCCGCCTTGGATTTTATATTTAGCATCATTATTGCCCTTGCAAACGGGTCCGTAACTTAACTTCGAGAGTCATATGTTCGATTAATGGAAAGTCGACTGAACGATTGTTCGAATGGAATTTATTGCGAAACAACCTTTTATCGCCAAACGCTATTTCGACTGAACGATTCATCGAATATTTATTAATCGAAAGACTGCTCTTTCGAATGAGTTTTAGTTATTAAGTATATAGGTTTTTTTTTTTTTTACGGATGGGAAATCATCAAATGACTTCTCCCGCTCTGGGTGGAGTGGGAGGGAGTGTCAGACTCTTACTGACTAAAACCCATCCATGTTCCTTCATTGCCCTTTGTGTTCCAGGGCCACGGTATCTCTTTCGAACAGTTCCGCAGCCCCGGCAGAAGTATAAAGGGTGTAAAAAGACCCTTAACGAAGCCGAAAGGCACTTGTTCTCCCCGTCATTGCGAACATTTTTTTGTTCTAGACCATACCTGGGAACCTTCTAGTTACGGAGATATTGGAGGTCAAAGTTCCAATTTTTCCACAAGTTTTTTTTTAAATACCACTTTTAAAGGTTTTAATTTTACTTTAATTAACTCGATGACCCGTTTAATATTAAAAGCATGCATCAGCACTAAGTTTTAACACGTTGAACGCCAGTGCGTTTTCTTCGTTTTTCCATTTGGGCCATGGGGGGCACCATTTGGTCGACAGTTAACTGTTCCGTTGGGGCCGCGGGGGACAACATATGACCGCGAGTCAGAGGTGATTTTAAGCGTCTCTATTGGGCCGGCGGGCACAGATATGAAGCTAATATGTATTTGAAGTCAGTCCCACGGCCCTGCAGACAAATAGATTGTATTTGGTTTTTAGTAAAAACTATGACTTAGAAAAATACGGCAAATAATTTCGAGACAAGACTTGTTTGAAAGTTCTAAAGGAAAAAGTGTGTGTGATAATGTGTTACTTTATATTTTTCCATAAAATTACTATTTATAATGTGTTGTAAAACACTATACTGTTACTTAAGTAGTTAACATCTGGTTAAAGTTGTACTACATAGCTGTGGATTTAATTTTTCGGGGATAGTTTGATAAATGAAACTACATCAAACATGTGTGACAAATCGACAGCTCCTTTTGCCCTATTACAGTCTAGCACGATTTTCGGCTTCGATACCGTTTTTCCTCGCTTTGTAATTGTCTGGAAACGGTCGGAATGTTTGGTCGAAAGAACAAGTACGTCTCTTTTATCTTTCCACTTCATAATAGTAATTCCATCTTCGCTCTCTCTAGCTATATATTCACCCGTCTTTAGTTTAGCACTAGCTGTTCCCCGCGACCTTCGTCCGCGTCAAGTTATTAAAAATACAATTTTCCCCGTTTTTGCAACATTTTTCATTGCTGCTACGCTCCTATTGGTCGTAGCGTGATGATATATAGCCTATAGCCTTCCTCGATAAATGGACTACCCAACACTGAAAGAATCATTCAAATCGGACCAGTAGTTCCAGAGATTAGCGCGTTCAAACAAACAAACAAACAAACAAACCCTGCAGCTTTATAATATTAGTATAGATTAGCAACCTCTTTTGGTATATTCCTTCTATTTTTTCTAATAGTACCACTAGATGTGTTTCATTTTCCGATGACCGACACCCCGACCCCCGCGGCCCCCACCAACGAAAAACGCGATTTATTTCCGCTTGGGCCATGGGGGGCAACTGTTGAGTGACAGTAGTATTTTGGTGAAATAAAGTCACAAATTACTTTTCTTCGATTTATTTCATGTGATTTGGCACATTTTCTAGCCCCTAAAGCAATAAAAACTGATACGTAAAATTTAACAATCGGGCATTTTTAACCTGGCTCCGTTTGCTAACTAAGTGAGGCCCATATGTTGTCCCCCACGGCGTTTAACGTGTTAAGTACGTTACATTGAGTTTTACCGCAAAACGTCATTTTTCACCCCAAAAAAAAAAGTCGTTTCCCAGCAATAATTTTTGCCTAAAGTTACTTAGTTTGATGTACTGAATGCTTGGTTGACGGCTTCGTGAAGGGTCTATTTACACCCTGTATAGTTTAATAATTGAAATAAAATTATTAAAAAAAAAAATTTAAAAAAAAAGTTTTTTCGTCACATTATTTCATACATAATCGGGAAAATCAAACACTTTTAAGATATCGTACTTACGTCCTCCCCGTAGATTTATAAACATGAAATTTGGTGAAAAGGAAGATAATAAAGCACAAATGAAGCGAAATATATTTAAAAAAAAACATTTATTTTTAATATATTTCGCTTGATTTTTGCACAAAATCAAGGTAATCAAAAACCTTTTTAGTGGTTTAGGGTTCTTTAACGCCCTGAGAACTCCACTAATCAATTCAAAGAATTCCACCTTTGTTCCCACCTGAAACATAGTCTATCCATGATGGTAAGCCATTTAAAACCATACAAGAAATGGAAAAAAAAAACAAAAAATAATAAGTTGATAAATATAGAATATAATAATAAAAAACTAGGTTCCACTTCTTTCTTCCTAGGAACCCATTCCAGCGGTGATGCCATGATTCGACTGAATTTTGGGAATTAGACGTGTTTAATTCCAAACGATCTTGGATAGACCATGACGATGATGTATAAAATAATGACGAAAAAACTTTTTTTTAATAATTTTATTTCAATTATTAAACTACATAATAACTAAAACTCATTCGAAAGAGCAGTCCATCGATTAATAAATATTCGATGAATCGTTCAGTCGAAGTAGCGTTTGGCGATAAAAGGTTGTTTCGCAATAAATTCCATTCGAACAATCGTTCAGTCGACTTTCTATTAATCGAACATATGACTCTCGAAGTTAAGTTACGGACCCCTTGCAAACTTAGTCTTTGTGTCTGTGGAGCGCATGGTGGTCAGGATTCTGTGTATATTATTACCCCCGATCAGACCTTCTAGGATGCAGATAAAGATCAAATCGAAGCTCACTTTCGATATTATTTTTAAACGCAGTTCAGCAGCATTAAAACCGGGGAACGTTTTGCTCCGCTCGACCCAAACTTGCCAGCTCCCATCAGCCACAATTGTCAACATCTTCTCTGAAATTTTCGCAGCTATGTCCAATGCCGCCCCCTGCACCTCTTCCTTTCTCGCCACAGATTCAGAGGATGGGGCATCCATGGTTTAGGGATTTCTAACAGGAGACTACTCTCAACAACTTTAGAAAAGGATTCAAACTGGCTTACCAGTGATCTGATAGATCTTCTTGATGTATCTGAGCCGATACGTATCCTGTCTGATCCTCTTTCTCTCTGCCTTCTTGTCCTTTCAGATATGGACCTCACCAGGTGGACAGGCGATTATCTCCGGGCTGGTATTATTCAGTTTTCACTTAATTATTTCTTAAGGCCGTCTTTGTGTAACACATGATCAAGTCAAAACAAAGAGTACAGGAAACCTCTTACGTGCACCATTTATTTAAGATATGGCGACTTCGATCAACAATACCAACTAGATAACGGGTCACGTACAAAATCAAAGCTAGATGCTGTCCGCTTGAATATATACGGGGTGTAAACAGACCCTTCACCAAGCCGTCAACCAAGCATTATGTACATCAAACTAAGTAACTTTACGCAAAAATTTTTGCTGGGAAACGAAATTTTTTTTTGGGGTCAAAAATCACATTTTACGGTAAAACTCAATATAATGCGCTCAAAACTTATTGCTGATGGATGCTTTGAATAGTAAACGGACCATGGAGGTAATTGGAGTAAAGTTAGAACCTTAAAAAGTAGTATTTAAAAAAAAACTTGTGAAAAAATTGGAACTTTGACCCCCAATATCTCCGTAACTAGAAGGTTCCCAGGTATGGTCCAGAACAAAAAAATGATCCCAATGATGGGCAGAATATGTGGTTTTCGTTTTCGTTAAGGGTCTTTTTACACCCTTTATACAGTTACATTTGTTTACTAACAAACAGATAAATAACAGTTTTAAGGTTCTAAGTTCAACCTAATAACAACCCTGGCACCCAGAAATAAAGTCGCAAATCTTCAAAATATTATCTAATACTTCGATTTTTCGTCACAAAAAACGAGCATAGCAATAAATTTGCCCTGACACTTAGAAATGACTACAGGAGGTATGGAGTCGCGTTGAACACTAAAATCTATACTAATATTATAAAGCTGCAGGGTTTGTTTGTTTGTTTGTTTGTTTGTTTGTTTGAACGCGCTAATCTCTGGAACTACTGGTCCGATTTGAATGATTCTTTCAGTGTTGGGTAGTCCATTTATCGAGGAAGGCTATAGGCTATATATCATCACGCTACGACCAATAGGAGCGTAGCAGCAATGAAAAATGTTGCAAAAACGGGGAAAATTGTATTTTTAATAACTTGACGCGGACGAAGGTCGCGGCGAACAGCTAGTAATTTATAATATGAACGTAAAAGTTTTGTTCGTTTACTTTTTATGTTTTGGGCATCTATGTTCGCTATTATAAATTACTTATAATTTAATTCGCGTTATGTTTTTGTGAAATGTTTATTTACTTCATCATTGTTTTTATGTGTCGTACACAAAAATGTAAGTAAGCTTGTTGTTTTAAAATGTATGTGCCGATCCCTTTCCGAGTTGATACATGTGCCGATCCCTTTCCGAGTTGATACATGTGCCGATCCCTTTCCGAGTTGATACATGTTCCGAGTTGATACATGTTCCGAGTTGATACATGTGCCGATCCCTTTCCGAGTTGATACATGTGCCGATCCCTTTCCGAGTTGATACATGTGCCGATCCCTTTCCGAGTTGATACGTGTGCCGATTTTGTAAAGATTTACCAACACTCACGCGAATACAATTTCGGATCACACTTTCAGATCACACTCCCTTCCACTCTACCCAGAGCGGAGGTGGTTATTTGATGATTTCCCACCCGAAAAAAATAAAATAAAGATAACTCTACGTGATTGCCCACTGTGATATTATAATACAAAGCCATTAAAAAACCATTAAAAAGCCATTAAAAAGCCATTAAAAAGCCATTAAAAAAACCATTAAAAAACCATTAAAAGCCATTAAAAAGCCATTAAAAAGCCATTAAAAAACCATTAAAAAGCCATTAAAAGGGGTCCATATTGGCTCACCTAAAGTTCTTTTCCCGAAATTGTTCTTCCTAACGATTTGTAATCCGAATGATCACTCTTCCTAAAAATTTTCATCCTAAAGTTTTCATTCATACTATTTGTAGTGCTACCGGCGATGTTCATAACACTCATGTTTCCGAAAATTGTAATTAATAATATCATTAATGTAAATATATTTAAACTCCTACTGTTTTTTGTCATAACGCTTTTATCCCTAAACATAAGTACAGGTCAGTCTCGTCTTGGGGGCACTATGAAAAAAAACTTAGAAAAATTTCGCAACCAATTTCGAAGTAGCGTAGTTACAGGTCACAGTTCTAACCTAACCTAACCTATGGATCCCTTCCACATCGTTTTTACGACAAACGGTTAGTCGGAGAAAAAAACACCAAGAAACTTTATTCTTACATTTAGGTTTTTATACGATAGAATCGAGAAAATAAACGGTTTGCACAAATAACACTTTTTTGGTTAAATTTTTCTAAGTCTAAACAGAAAAATCTAAACAAAAAATATATGACTTTGAAAAATAGTGTAAAAGATGGTTATGTTGAGAAAACATAGGAAAACAAATAAAAGTGTAATAGATGTTTATTGCTACTGACATTATGAAGTTGAATGCTTCGGAGTTATAAAATTAGAGACAGAGTAGTTAGGAATTGTGATTGTTAGGATGAAAAATGTTAGGAAGAACATTTTCGGATTTCCAATTATCGGAGTTGAAAATTTAGGTGAACTTTGGCGCACCCCATTAAAAGCCATTAAAAAAAAGATAACTCATTACGTGATTGCCCACTGTGATATTATAATACAAAGCCATTAAAAAGCTATTACTAAGCCAAACATCTGATAAGTATACCTGCCTTACTGTGAAAATGTTTTTTATGTGAATATCGAGATGAAGTTTCGAGTCCAGCTGATCACCAAGATCACTAAGATAGCTTTCCTCGTGTTATGTTTTTCCTCGTGTTATGTTTTTCCTCGTGTTATGTTTTTCCTCGTGTTATGTTTTTCCTCGTGTTATGTTTTTCCTCGTGTTATGTTTTTCCTCGTGTTATGTTTTTCCTCGTGTTATGTTTTTCCTCGTGTTATGTTTTTCCTCGTGTTATGTTTTTCCTCGTGTTATGTTTTTCCTCGTGTTATGTTTTTCCTCGTGTTATGTTTTTCCTCGTGTTATGTTTTTCCTCGTGTTATGTTTTTCCTCGTGTTATGTTTTTCCTCGTGTTGTTTTTCCTCGTGTTATGTTTTTCCTCGTGTTATGTTTTTCCTCGTGTTTCCTCGTGTTATGTTTTTCCTCGTGTTTCCTCGTGTTATGTTTTTCCTCGTGTTATGTTTTTCCTCGTGTTATGTTTTTCCTCGTGTTATGTTTTTCCTCGTGTTATGTTTTTCCTCGTGTTATGTTTTTCCTCGTGTTATGTTTTTCCTCGTGTTATGTTTTTCCTCGTGTTATGTTTTTCCTCGTGTTATGTTTTTCCTCGTGTTATGTTTTTCCTCGTGTTATGTTTTTCCTCGTGTTATGTTTTTCCTCGTGTTATGTTTTTCCTCGTGTTATGTTTTTCCTCGTGTTATGTTTTTCCTTAGCAATAATAAGCTACTTGTGTGACGGTAGCGCCGTTTTATAAAACCTTACAAGCGAGGGTAGTTGGTATAATGATGATAAACCTTCTCACACAGTGCTTCTTGATTTCTGGGAAGCTATTGGTTATTGCCACTTCAGCCTTTTTGTCTCAGGTAAGGACCTGACAACACGGTTCCAAGAAAACGTTGGTACGATGATGTGGCCCAGTCCAAAAAACCTTCCCAATGCAGGATTAAATAAAACTTTTATAACAAATTAAAACTATGATTAAATTAAAAAAGAAAACATTGAAATGAATATTCCCAGGTTATGTGTTTTGGTTTTATGTAGTTTCTACTTAAGGATGAGATTCTTCCGAGATCCCTCATCTTTAGCGAACCCACATGTCGGACAACACAGTGTTCACCCTACTCATATTTTTAACCGCGCCACATCACTATTTCCATCCGGGAATTCAAACCATTTTAAGGGGTCTCACGGGACTGTAGGGCAGTGCGGGATCTGATGGCTGACACCCATTTCCCTCTCAGCTCCCACGGCTTGGTCTAGAACCGCGGGTATCGCAGTATTTGGTACGATGTTGTGTGGCGCAGTCCAGAAAACCTGCCCACGCAGCCCGTTCGGGCTCCAAAACATCACTGATGCCGCGATTATCGTCATATTTCATATTCGTTTATTTGCGTTCCACAAGGTAAAAACATGGTGTTAACAAAATGCTTAGAGCTACGAGCCGTTGTAGACCCCGTCGGGGCACAGCAAAATTTAAAAAAGGAAGATACATAAAAAATCTAATTCGTGAAATCTAAAATTTAAAATAAAATATACATGGAAATCAAATAATTAAATTCGCAAAAATAACAATAATCCTTCAAAATAAATCAAAATTACTCAATATACTTAAAACTTAAAATGTCAGTCGTTCAGAGCTAAAAATTAAAATAAAATTATACAGGAAAAACAAAATTATTATATATAAGTCACAAAACACAATAATAACATAAAATTAACAAGCAAATAAAACATATAATTCTGTTATTTGGTAAGGAGGTAGCCATTTTCTTATCGTGGACAACTAGTGGGCCCAGCTCATCAAAAAGTTTATCATCGACTCTAAAAGACTGGGATAAAAGGAAATGATTAATGCTAATCCATCCTTTCTGTCTCAGTTCCTCTATTACTTCTGTTCCAAATTTATCCAATATCCCTTAAAAGCAAGAGTTAGGCTATTCGCAGATCACTTTTAAAACTAATTAAAATGAAGAACAAAAGTATGAAGTTTTACTATTACTTAAGCGCGGCTCAGTGGCCGGCCGTCTGATGGCAGTCTCCTCTCAGTCGTTGAAGTTTTACTTCGCGCGGCTCAGTGGCAGTCTCCTCTCAGTTGTTAAAGTTTTACTTCGCGCGGCTCAGTGGCCGGCCGCCTGATGGCAGTCTCCTCTCACAGTCGTGAAGGACATCAGACACCGTAGAGGAAAAAGGTTGATCATGGAAATTAAAAGATTTTATTTAACACGAGCACATAAATAACTCCGAGACGAACGGATTGGCATCAGGAACAATCCAGGCTGCCGGTGGTCAGGGTCATTTGAGATTAATATATTACCGTATTCCCTACCGCGTTGTCGCGGTAATTTTTATTCTTATTATTTAAATCACGAATTGCTTGCTCTGCTTAGGTTGAACAGGTTGTAGTGTTAAGAAAATAGATTTAATATAAAAGTTTAATTAATAAAGAAATTAAATTAGGTAAAAGACGAATAAAATGAACCCTAGCTCACTAAACATATTTTCGAGTTACAGTCACTACAGTAGTCATCAAAAGATTAAGACTAATGTATTAAGAGGTTTCCTGTGAATATCGAGATGAAGTTTCGAGTCCAGCTGCACACCAAGATCACTAAGATAGCTAACTTTGAGAAAGTAAATTGGATTAAATAAGAAAAGTTTCATAAAAAAACTTGCGGCGCATATTCTTAATTATTTTATTTCTTAGTGTTGTTTTAAATGTATTCTCATTTTTTCTCAGCAATAATAAGATATGTGTGTGACGGTAGCGCTGTTTTATAAAACCTTATTCCTGCAAGCGAGGGCAGTTGTTATAATGATGATAAACCTTCCCACACATAGCCGAGTGCAATTAGACAAAAAATACTCAAAAGGTGGAACGAAGTTTATAGTGGTCGGATTTTCATGGGACTTTTTTTATTGAGTTCCTAAAGGTGTAGAGAAGAAAGTTAAAAAAAAAAATTTCGACATTCGCGACTTTTTTTTTACATTTTTTAAATTTCCTTTTGAATATTTTTTTTTTCGTATAGGAATAACTTGAAATTCACCGGATTTATATTGTGACGTATAGTGGGACCTGTATGCATCCATTAAACGTCAATTTGGTCTGTTTCCTTGTTCATTGGTGTTGACGAAATGCATATTTCCAGGTTGTTTTAAATGTATTCTCATTTAGTTTTTCTCAGCAATAATAAGATATGTGTGTGACGATAGCGCTGTTTTATAAAACCTTATTCCTGCAAGCGAGGGCAGTTGGTATAATGATGATAAACCTTCCCACACAGTGCTTCTAGATTTCTGGGAAGCTAACTTATTGATTATTGCCACTCCATCCTTTCTGGCGCAGTCCCTCTGCTACACTTTCTGATGGAGTCCTACTACTCTTTCTGATGGAGTCCTACTACTCTTTCTGATGGAGTCCTACTACTCTTTCTGATGGAGTCCTACTACACTTTCTGATGGAGTCCTACTACACTTTTTGATGGAGTCCTACTACACTTTCTGATGGAGTCCTACTACACTTTCTGATGGAGTCCTACTACACTTTCTGATGGAGTCCTACTACACTTTCTGATGGAGTCCTACTACACTTTCTGATGGAGTCCTACTACACTTTCTGATGGAGTCCTACTACACTTTCTGATGGAGTCCTACTACACTTTCTGATGGAGTCCTACTACACTTTCTGATGGAGTCCTACTACACTTTCTGATGGAGTCCTACTACACTTTCTGATGGAGTCCTACTACACTTTCTGATGGAGTCCTACTACACTTTCTGATGGAGTCCTACTACACTTTCTGATGGAGTCCTACTACACTTTCTGATGGAGTCCTACTACACTTTCTGATGGAGTCCTACTACACTTTCTGATGGAGTCCTACTACACTTTCTGATGGAGTCCTACTACACTTTCTGATGGAGTCCTACTACACTTTCTGATGGAGTCCTACTACACTTTCTGATGGAGTCCTACTACACTTTCTGATGGAGTCCTACTACACTTTCTGATGGAGTCCTACTACACTTTCTGATGGAGTCCTACTACACTTTCTGATGGAGTCCTACTACACTTTCTGATGGAGTCCTACTACACTTTCTGATAAAAATACCTTAAGAGAAAGTTTTATAAAAAATACTCGTCGCATATTTTTAATAATTTCAATTAGTCTTTCGTGTTTTTTTAATCTTTGAGGTTAGTATTGTTTTCTCATTTCTTATCACCAATAAGAATGCGATGTTAATGATTTATCCTCCATTGCATGGCATATTAATGGATTACAGGTCTTCATTGCTCCCTGTTCATCCGGGTCATATCCCTCAGGATAAGTTTCTTAACTCTTGCAAGTAAGATGATGCATCCTCATCTCCTGTATCTGGAGCTCTAGTTTGTCCGGTTAGGACAGGACTGATATCAGACAAGTCTGGCATCTCTATCAATGCTGTATTAAGGCGATTTTTGTGTAGTTTTCCCGTGACCCCAGCCAAAATAAGGAATATACCTAAACCGATCACTTGAATTTCAATCGGTAATCTAATCCATCTAAAAATGGATTTAAGGATTTTAAATAGGATTTAATTGCACGCCCAGTAGGGAGGGGAGAGCAGCTAGGGTCAGACTGGGTTGTTTTTTTTTTAGGGAATTTAAAGCTGGTTTCTTGGACATGATACAAGTTATTTCTTCACTAAAATGTTGTTTTTGATCTTGTCTAATTATATTTTTGAGTGCAAAGTTAAGTTCTTTTATTTTCAGATGTCCGTAGACCCTATACCCTATATTCTTTCTTTACTTTGCAATTATTAAAAAACCTGTGAGCCATGAGTGCTAGACGTGCTAATAAGAGTGTCACATCTTGATTTATGATGTTAATCAAGGTCTTAGGAGATACCAATAAGGTCCCCCGTTCAGCCAGAGCTATATACGGGGTGTAAACAGACCCTTCACGAAGCCGTCAACCAAGCATTCTGTACATCAAACTAAGTAACTTTACGCAAAAATTTTTGCTGGGAAACAACTTTTTTTTTTGGGGTGAAAAATCACGTTTTGCGGTAAAACTCAATGTAACGCACTCAAATTATGTGCTGATGGATGGTTTTAATAGTGCGGGGGTCGTGAAGGTGTTTAAAGTAAAAATCCTACATTAAAAACATGTATTTAAAAAAAAACTTGTGAAAAAGTTGGAACTTTGACCCCCAATATCTCCGTAACTAGAAGGTTCCCAGGTATGGTCTAGAACAAAAAAATGATCGCAATGACGGGGAGAATAAGTACATTTCGGCTTCGTTAAGGGTCTTTTTACACCCTTTATTTTGCAGAAGTAGGAGTGATGATCAAATCTCCAGTGTGAGTGATCTTAACAATCAATTGGGGGGGATTTATATACAATGTCGCCCATGCGCATGTGACCGCCCGTAATTTTCTGAATATTCATGAAGAATTGTCGAAAATAAACTTCAAAAGGGGGGGTCTATCTATAACATTTTTCATGTTATTCAATTTTGAATTTTTTAAGTAGAGTTTGTAGATTAGCTTTCTATTTTTTGACACATCTTCGAAGTTTATGGGTCGATTTGAATTCTGTTTATTATTTCTAAAAGCTTATGAGTTATTTTAACAGGTTAATTAACATTTTTACTAAAAATTATAGACTACGGTAAAAAAAAACGGAATCGAAGTCATTTTTTCGGTAAAAAAAATTGTATTTATTTTAAAAAAACTAGTGTAAGTCCATAAATTATCCCGATAGGACGACTTTTTTAATCATTACTTGTAATCTACTACATAACAGCTACAAATTCTCAGAACATTGTTGATACTTATCTCTAAAGAAAAAACAAGGGCGGGTATAACAAATCATCGCAATCTCCATGTGTGGGCCACTGAAAATCCACATGTCATTAAGGAAACAACTTTCCAGATTCAATTTTCCATAAATGTATGGGCTGGAATGATTGACGATGAACTTATTGCCCCTTTTGTGTTACCAATCAACACACGACTAGATCAACACGCGTTTTTAGATTTTATAGTCAATACGTTGCCGTTGCTTTTGGAGGAAGTACCGCTGCAAACAAGAAGGCGGATGTATCTGCAATTAGATGAAACTCCAGCACACTTCGCACGACTAGTTCGTGATTATTTAAATCAAAATTATCCGCGGTGGATTGGCAGAAGAGGTGCCATTGCTTGGCCGCCGCGATCTCCCGACCTTACACCCTTAGATTTTTATCTTTGGGGCTACATGAAACAAAAAGTGTATGCCGTGCCCATCGAAAGCCGCGAGCAATTAACGGCTAGGATTTTTGCTGCTGCTGTGGAAATAAAAGAAAACCGTGAAGAATTACGTCGTACAATCAAAAGTGTTGCCATGAGAGCTTTGGTTTGTTTACAGGAGGGTGGGGGCCATTTCGAAAATCTAATTAATTAAAATTCTTGTATTTTTTATTTTTTTAGTAAAAATCTAGCTATTGCCTGTTTGTTTTTAATTCCATTATCATCCCCATTATTAATTTAACCTTTTAGTACTCACTGCTAAAAGCAACATTCAATTGGCTTTCACATTTTCCTAAATTCTTTCTTTTCCTAAATTTGACTCATCAGAGTTTTAGAGTTTTACCTTGGATTTAGTTACAGTTAGGTATCAACAATGTTCTATGAATTTGTAGCTGTTATGTAGTAGCTTACAACTAATGATTAAAAAAGTCGTCCTATCGGGATAATTTATGGACTTACACAAGTTTTTTTTAAATTAATATAAAAAAAATTACCGAAAAAATGACTTCGATTCCGTTTTTTTTTTCGTAGTCGATAATTTTTAGTAAAAATGTTAATTAACCTGTTAAAATAACTCATAAGCTTTTAGAAATAATAAACAGAATTCAAATCGACCCATAAACTTCGAAGATGTGTCAAAAAATAGAAAGCTAATCTACAAACTCTACTTAAAAAATTCAAATATGAATAACATGAAAAATGTTATAGATAGACCCCCCCTTTTGAAGTTTATTTTCGACAATTCTTCATGAATATTCAGAAAATTACGGGCGGTCACATGCGCATGGGCGACATTGTATAGAAGATGGTGAGAATTCAATCATTCCAGGAATTTCACTCTGAGGAGAGCTTGCAGAATCTACAGTTGGAGCAGTCATTGTGGTCTGAACTCTACTACGAGGAGTAGGTCTTGAAAGCTCAAGTGTTTTTGAGTCGATTTTTTCAGAAAGTTCCGGCACCCCTTTTGTGAATGAGTGTAATTGGACGATCAGATTTTCTTGAAATTCTTTGTCCATTTTCATCTGCCTTTTTTGTTGATTCGATGTTATCTTAAATTGGTGACTATGTGGTACGGTAACTGACTTAAAACCGTTATATTACTGTTGAAGGATTTCGCGTGTTGTACCTGGTACACTGTATTCATCCCCTTTATTGTTGAATATAGTGGGAAGTATCCCATACGACAAGCCTCTACAATTGTTGGTTTTATTATATCTAGGCTAAGGCTAGGCCAATTTAGTACAGTCGCCATCAGCGAGGTACTCAAATATTTCGGAGCAGCATTACTTTTCAATAAATTCGTTACACTAGATTTGGTCAATAACATCGGAACATGCAATTTGTCACAAACATAAGAGCAGCGACTTTTCAATAAATTCGAATCAAAGATCGAAGATCGACATGCATAATATAGTGTAATTTAAACTGTGTGATACTGACTTAAGGTATATTTTCCATAAATGTTCCGATCTTTATGATCATCCTGACTGTGTCGATACCTTTGACGGTCTATGCTTTCTGATATTTTTAGCTCGTCATGTGCTCCGAATTTATTGAAAAGTAATGCTGCTCCGAAATATTTGAGTACCTCGCCCGCTACGATATATCTGATGGCGACTGTACAGCGGTCCTTGTTAGTAGCTGAAACTGATGAAACAATAACTCTTGTATCTCCTAAATGTAGTCCGCTAACCATCTTCACTTGATTCATGATTCCTGATGTAGGATCTAAAAAAAAAATCTATTAAATGGCGTTGAGGCGACAATATATGGCTCTAAAAACCGGTTTATGTTGGTGCTATACAACGTTTTTCAAAGTGAACCTTGCTTTCCAAAGTGAACCTTGTTTTTCAAAGTGAACCTTGTTTTTCAAAGTGAACCTTGTTTTTCAAAGTGAACCTTGTTTTTCAAAGTGAACCTTGTTTTTCAAAGTGAACCTTGTTTTTCAAAGTGAAACTTGTTTTTCAAAGTGAAACTTGTTTTTCAAAGTGAAACTTGTTTTTCAAAGTGAAACTTGTTTTTCAAAGTGAAACTTGTTTTTCAAAGTGAACCTTGTTGGGCGCTTTTATTCTGATACCGTTCTGTACCCAAAAAATCACTTAATGAGTGATTTTTTGCAAGAGCCCTTACACCTCCTTAATCAAAATCCGTTCATATTGCAAAATAACTATTAACTACCTCCCGGCCAAAGGACAATGCCCACGGCGCTATGGACAAATGTACTCAATTCAACATTGTTGTGTCTTCATCAAATCATCTTTAAAATACTCGATGGCATGTCTAAATACTACCTCAAAAGATTTAACACAAACCACAATGGCATTTCCGAGATATTTACAAAAATGAAATCACTATTTTGAGGTTATGTTCGACCAAAAATTAGTTGGAAAAAGCTATTTGAAAGGGTCTGAATTGGTTTACGGGTGAGCTTTGTGCCTTTGAAGCACATTTTTGTAAAATCTGTAACGGTTTAGCTATGTCAGGAGGGCACTTACTGGTGATTTTGAGCATTTTCGTGATTTAAAATTTTTATTCGCGCGTTTCATGAAATTGCAAAGCATGAAAGAAATCATTACTAAGATAGTTAATCGCTCAGTGTTATATTTAGATCCTACTCAAATCATAGATTGTGTAATTCATTACATATTTATAATAATAATAATAATAATACCAGCCTGTTACTGTCCCACTGCTGGGCAAAGGCCTCTTCAAATAACTATAATTCTGTGCAACTCTAGCCTTAAATGAAACAACATACAACTAATATTGAGAGGTATCTCAGAATACACTTAACTGATTGAAATCAACCATCCTAGTTTATAATTTGTTTATTAACAACACATAAGTAGAAGGTTCCTACCTATATGTATAAGTAATTATTTTAAAATCCGGTAACCCAACTGGTGAGGTGAGGAACTAACACACAGACGTGGATTGTACTTTTGTCCTCTAAGATTTGTTAATGGTACACAAATATAAAAGCGCAGTTCCTAAGTAAAAAAATCATACTACCTACGTTAAAAAGACAATGTTTATTCTTACCGGCGTTGGTGAGATCCAGACTCGTAAAAAGTTCATGATGTTATTGGGAATCTCCGACAACATGAGGTCAGCGCACAAGTGGCGTTAATCTCAAAGAGCAGTTGTGACATCGCACCACAGTCACACTCGCCATGATCACAACACAAAAAGTCCTGTCTTTAGTAATTAACAATACCAATTGGCGTTCATGCCGCCGTTGACAACCACTGGTATTAGAAATACCAGCAAGTACATGGGATTTAGAACTCTGTTATTACTTTACAATAATAGATTGAACAATCAATACAAAATCGTTATCATTTTATGTTATGTGGGTAGGTAGGCACTTTACCGTAATAGAATAAATTGACATCCCTAGAATGACAGGTGATAGTAAAGAATGGCGTACTTTATTGTCGAAAACTTAAAAGTACTAATTATTGTTCAAAAAACTATCCCATTATAAATAATCATAGTCTTATTTAAAAAATATATTTTTATTTTAGATATTTCATGCCGTTTAAGGTTTTGAGACACAAGTCATTTATCAAGAGTACTGTCCATGGGCAATCTCCTTTCAAGTTTGTATCACAAAAAATAAAAGCGAGAGCCCTTAGACCCCCTTAATCCGGCCCTATCGGAAAATCCGTTCTTGGCGAACGTCTACTAACTATTTACTTCCTCCCGGCCAAAGGAGTCGTGTTAGTCTTGATAAATTAAATAAAAAATAAATAAAAAATTTAATTAATTAAATAATTAAACGATAAATTAACGCATTTTAGTTGTCACATACCTATGAAAAAAATGTTTTTATTTGTTAAATTGTTTTAAAAAAATATATTATTATTATCTTTGGTTTATTTTCTGCGTCGTGTACCAGTCCTTTTGCCCAACATGCCGTTTATACATTTCAGACGTTCTACTAGTATGACGATTTTAAATTTCAGACGTTTTACTAGTAGGATGTTTTACTTTAACGTCATTTATCCCACAAGGGCATTTTACTAGATTGTCCTTCTGATACGGAGCGGCCCCAAAAGTCTGACCATCAGTCTTACCAAGGGGTATCGTATTACCCAGTACTAACTGGGTTGTGGAGGTCAGGTAGGCAGTCGCTCCATGTAAAATACTGGTATTCAGCTGCATCCGGTTAGACTGGAAGCCGACCCCAATATAATTGGGAAAAAGCTAGGCAGATGACTTATAAACTAAAATATCAGTCATATATTTTTTATTACTATTTATAATAAATACTTGAATAATTTGAGCCGCAGGTATTATTTTTGTATTGATATTTTGCGTGGCATATGTTTTCAATATAAAAAAAAAAAGTTGTCATTATTTTTATTTAATATGCATGTACAAAGGCCTGGCTAACCAATACCATATTTTTATGTATGTACTCAATATCGTAATCAATGCTTACATAGCTTATAAAATATTTTACAAAAATATGCTTTAATTGTGATTTATTCTTATAGTCCGGGAGGTAGCGTTGCAAATAAAAAAGTCACAAGGGCAAGTTTTTTCGCCACAGAATATATAAAACGGTTGGATCTTCGACATATTTGCGTTCGTTCGAAGAGTTCAACGGAAACTGATTGTGTAGGACAATGAGACGCACAGATGTTCGTGTCGTGTTATGAGCTGAAGCGTAATCCCCCCTACCACGCAGCTGACGCATAATCCCCCCTACACCACGCAGCTGACGCATAATCCCCCCTCCACCACGCAGCTGACGCATAATCCCCCCTCCACCACGCAACTGACGCATAATCCCCCCTCCACCACGCAGCTGACGCATAATCCCCCCTCCACCACGCAGCTGACGCATAATCCCCCCTCCACCACGCAGCTGACGCATAATCCCCCCTCCACCACGCAGCTGACGCATAATCCCCCCTCCACCACGCAGCTGACGCATAATCCCCCCTCCACCACGCAGTTTTTTACCATTTCCGGGACCACCCACCTGCACCCACCATGGATGGGTGCGTCAGCTGACGCTTGGTTCACTTATCAGTCATTCGAAGTCTATTGTAAAATATGGCAACCGATCGGCGTAAAAACACTACCTAAAATGCAACGCTACCTCCCGGACTATAACCCATGAGAGAGCTTAATTAAACGCCAAGATAAAAGTCATGTCGGCCGATATTATTTTCGCAGATTTTATGTTTGATTAAAAATGTGCAATACCAAATAAATCAACATGTTATTAAAGCAACCAAAACCTTGTCGTAATAAGTGTCGAGCTAGAAGCGATCATAATCAATTTAAATGGTTAATTGTTTATAATAGCATTCATTTCGGGATGCTGTGCTAAGTGTTAACATGAAGTCGGTACCAATCGGTTTGTTCTTGGTGTTTGTGAGTATAATAGCAAGAATCCGTTTTTGCTTGGCCGATTTACATCGAAAAAATTATAGTGGTAAATAGATTTCTAATTTTTCTATTTCTCTAGGCTCGTCTGCCTGCCTTTTCCTCACTACACACATCAAGAGCCTTGGGATCAAGTACGTTTTAGAGCAGGTATGCACAGACTTATTGAGACCATGGGCCACTTGGGCAAATGATGAACTAAAGGCGGGCCACCAGCATAAATTAAAAACATTTAAATTAATTAAAAAAACATTTAAATTAATTAAAAAAAACAATATACTAGTTTGAAGCGTGGTACTGCATTGTGCTTACAATCTTTTTAACATTTGGCTCAAATTTACTTGTTAGTAGGTGCTACACGTAAAATTGTTTCCAAACTTCTTTTAACGTTTGCAAGGTGGTTTCGACGTTATGTTTTATTAATATTACGCAAAAGTTGGTTCAAAAACCAAATAAGCTTCAAATTTATATTAGTTTATGAGCAATATTTTTCATTCAAATGTACGAGGGAATATTTGTGCCGGCGAACCACTGGCATATTGCCGGGGGGCCGCAGTCTGTGCTACCCTGGTCTAGAACTAAAAAATGATCTCAATGACGGGGAGAATAAGTTCCCTTTCGGCTTCGCTTTGACGTCCGTGGCTTCTTCAGAAAGGCCACCTGCTTCTTTTATCCATCAGTCTAGAAGTTTATAGAAGTCGAGTATTCTTCCAAAAAGTGCCGGGGAATTCCAGTGATGTGTGTATGTTGGGGCCGGCTTGCAGATGCATACCAGTATTTTACATGTGCCTATTATAACCTAGTGGGTAACACGATTATTAAGGCTGGTTGTCAAACTTTCGGGCCACGGAATACCTGTAACGACTACCTACCGTAATACCCAATAACAGGGCTGTAGAGATATTTTTTTTGATTTACAACGTGCGGGAATCGAACCCGTGTACATGAACACTCGGCGCAGCAGCCAATGAAGAAGAAGGTCCAACCGCCAACTGTGCTGTCGTGCCACCAACTGAACGTGATGTATATCGATGTTTGACGGACAGAAGCTCTTGGTTAAATAATAACAGCCGCTCAGATCAATCTTCAGGTTAAGCCGCGCTTGCCTAGGGTATGTGGATGGGTCCAAAGGCCCAATACATACCGAGTTTCCTTCGTGCCTCGGAAAGCACGTTAAGCCGTTGGTCCCGGCTGTCATTTGTAGATCTTTGACAGTCGATACAGGTGGTCAGTGGCCCGAAAGTCTGACAACCAGTCTTACCGAGGGGTATCGTATTACCCGGTGGTATCGTATTACCCGGTGGTATCGTATTACCCGGTGGTATCGTATTACCCGGTGGTATCGTATTACCCGGTGGTATCGTATTACCCGGTGGTATCGTATTACCCGGTAATAATAACTGTGGAGGTCAGATAGGCAGTCGCTCCATGTAAAATACTAGTATTCAGCTACGTCCGGTTAGACTAGAAGCCGACCCCAACTTAGGGGAAAAGGCTAGGCAGATGATGTACATCGATGTTTGGGAGAGTGTTATTTTAACTGCAAAATTAAGTTTCTTCAACCCGACTGATCTTTTCTTCAGAGCTTATGAAACTAATCTTTGAGGGCCTGACTCCCGTACACCAGCAAGAATCCTCGGTGCGCGTCAGACTCGCACTCTTTCGGTTTTTATTAGTTCAGTTGTAATAGGGAATATGCATGTAATTTTTTCTTCACTTAAATCAATAAAATACAATACTATCAACCCAAGAAAATAATTAAAAGTTAAGTTCAACTACTGCTTGTCGCTCAAAAAAATAAATTAAACTCCTACAATTTTCTACGACAGTTCAAACGTCCGTGACTGTCGCGGCCATTCATGTCATGTTATGTGACGTCATTTACCTCTATCTGCCTTGTTTACATCAAATTTTTTACCCTTAATATATTAATTTGGCAAATTGCATGTCCTTTATTCAAGTAAACATTGCAATAACAATATTATAATAAAATCTTAGTGAAACTTTAAGTACTTTTCAAATAAAAGTGTTTCTTTGACACATGGTATTTGACGTCACTACCGGCGTTATCGAGGGGCGATGCGTTTTGAGTTTGCGTTCCGTTTCACCAAAAACACGCTACATGAAATATTAAATTGTAAAGTAAGTGTTGTATTAGAAAATTAAACAAGTGTACCACAATGTTTTTATGGACCAATACAAGGCATTTTTAAGAAATAATAAAAGTTTTGTATTTCTTGCATATTCCCTATTGTAGTCCTGCGTATAACTATTTCTTTCTAACCATTACGTCTAGTGTTGGTAGCTTATTGTATATGTTTTCCCAGAAAAGGACATGCGTCAGATGTGCACTTATAACTTTGAATGCAACGACAGCTGTACCTGCGATGTTATTGAGCCTGGCGACCCGAAACGGTGTCGATGTGATTCATATTCCTCTCGCTATCCCTAGTAAGTATGAACTTGAACCCCGAATATAAAGCGCAGACCACACCGCCAGCTAGCGAGCGAGCGAGGCGGGAGAGGAATGGTTTCACCTCTTTTCATACTTGGTTCACACCGCGAACTACCGTAAGAGGCCGTACTTTGGTTCACACCGCGAACTACCGAAAGAGCCGAACGAAGTATGAAAAGAGGCTCGCCCGATTCGCCCGCTCGGTAGCTCGCTAGCTCGCTAGCTGGCGGTGTAGCCTGCGCTTAATTGACTGACCAGGTTTCGCCCGCGGCAAGTGGAAGGAATGGGGGCAAGCCTTTGCCCAGGAGTAGTTTTTGTGTGAAAGAGTCCTCACAAACTTGCGAATTTATAATGGTAGTAAGATTAATAGACCCTTCCCGAGGGGCAACCAACGGGACACCCTATTATTAAGCCTCGGCTGTCCGTCCATCTGTCTATCAGCGGGCTGTATCTCATGATCCTTAATAGGTAGACAGTTGTTCAAATTTCTGTTGCCGTTATAACAACAAATAATAAATAAATAAAGGGGCGGCTCCCCCCTACTGCTATGGTCTGGGGGGGGGTCCCTTCATGCGCGAGTCCGAGTCGCACTTGGCTGGTTTTTTTTGTTACGTGTGGAAAACTTCAATGGTTGTCCTCCGGCGTTAGGGGTCTCAGACCGGGGCTGGGGTCTCAGACCGGGGCTGGGGTCTCAGACCGGGGCTGGGGTCTCAGACCGGGGCTGGGGTCTCAGACCGGGGCTGGGGTCTCAGACCGGGGCTGGGGTCTCAGACCGGGGCTGGGGTCTCAGACCGGGGCTGGGGTCTCAGACCGGGGCTGGGGTCTCAGACCGGGGCTGGGGTCTCAGACCGGGGCTGGGGTCTCAGACCGGGGCTGGGGTCTCAGACCGGGGCTGGGGTCTCAGACCGGGGCTGGGGTCTCAGACCGGGGCTGGGGTCTCAGACCGGGGCTGGGGTCTCAGACCGGGGCTGGGGTCTCAGACCGGGGCTGGGGTCTCAGACCGGGGCTGGGGTCTCAGACCGGGGCTGGGGTCTCAGACCGGGGCTGGGGTGCGCGTACACAATTGCATTCTCCACAATACCCCAGCAGTAAGATTATACAGGGTGTAAATAGACCCTTCACGAAGCCGTCAAACAAGCATTATGTGTATCAAACCAAGTAACGTATTATTGCTGGGAAAAATTTTTTTAACGTCGAATAGTACGGGGGTCGTGGAGGTGTTTAAAGTAAAAATCTTACATTAAAAACTCGTGAAAAAGTCGGAACTTTGAGCCTAATATCTCCGTAACTAAAAGGTTTGGTCTAGAAAAAATATATCACAATGACGGGGAGAACAAGTGCCTTTCGGCTTCGTTAAGGGTCTTGTTACACCTTTAATACCCTGAGTAAACATGTGGCTTTTCCTCTAGCTATAACCCTCACGACAAAACGGTCGTCTGTCGAAGAGCAGAGTACCTATCCTAGAAGAACTCCAGAATACCAGCAAAACTGCCAGGTCTCTTGAAAACGAAGACACCACGATTTCCCTGTATTTACTCAAGTGAAATGTTGTTAAATACTAAAGACCTATTAAATCGATGAAATAATTGTTTTGTTTCTTGTTTCTTTCTTTTTATTACAAACTAGCTTAAGCCCGCGGCTTCACTCGCGTGAAGTTCGATAATTGCCATCCCAAGGGACCGGGAAAATGGTGGGAGTCATCAACAGGGGTAGACCAGGGAAGAGCTTGGAGGTCAACTTGCTTTTGCTGCCATCCTTGAGAATCAAGGTGGCAGTGCAGTGAGCCAAAGCCTGGGCTGGACGAGCTAATGTTAGATGCCTAATACTGCCGTCCGCAAGCTATAATGCCGTTATCTCGCATCTGGTCGATATTCGTTTTTTCATACCACAATAATCAAAAAAAGCGAAAGCTCAATACTATATCTATTTTTTGATACCAATAAGTCTCGCATACGAGTTATAGTTAAGAAACAGCATCAATTTTTTATTTTTTCGCCCTCTTTTTATCCTTAACTCGAAATATGATTTTGTTGGATAACGGCATTATAGCTTGCGGACGGCAGAATACCAATAATGCTCCTGTTTTGGGTCTTCTCTGAAGTTATCCCATGGACGGTTGCCTTCCAACGTAGAATTGCAGCTTCAGTGTCATCACAACGCAGGAGAGCTTTCTGAAGGTTGTTGCCCCGCTCCAGGAACACATTCAAAAAGAACATAGAGATCAGTTTTGGCATCATTCTTCTCATAGACTTGGAAACCTCCCACACTCACTGGTTTATCATTCTCACCTCTAGCATTTCCAGCTGTCTTTGTAAAGAACTGCTCAACTATCTTTCTTGCATACCCTGTACAGGGTGGAAACAAAGCTTTCACGAAGCCGTCCACCAAGCATTCTGTACATCAAACTAAGTAACTTTACGCAAAAATTATTGCTGGGAAACGACTTTTTTTTTGGCGTGCTATATCACGTTTTACGGTAGAACTCAATGTAAATCACTCAAAACATTTTGCTGTTGGATGGATTGAATAGTACGGGGGCCGTGGAGGTGAAAGTAAAAATCGAACATTAAAAAAAACTTGTGAAAAAGTTGGAACTTTGCCCTCCAATATCTCCATAACTAGAAGGTTCCCAGGTATGGCCTAGAACAAAAAAATGATCGCATTGACGGGGAGAGCAAATGCCTTTCGGCTTCGTTAAGGGTCTTTTTACACCCTTTATATTTCAACCCTTTATAGTTAGTCCACAGGACTGACTTAGATCTTGATTAACCGTTAGAAACTTTAAAATACACCGTATTTGTGCTATCTATCATTTTCAAGACCACTGTAACTTTCCACTTATTGTTTGAAATATTTTGTCCGTATATGGAGCACACGCGCTCGGCCCTGTGCCGACTTATGATCCTGGCAGGGTCGCCATGTAAGGTTGGGTGTTGTGGAGAGTAATGAAATGAGTGAGCTTCGAGAATACACTGAGTGTATTGTATGAAGATACACTACTGTAGATATTATTACCGTGGCATAATCGTTGCCTAATTTTCTTTCGGTTCAGTTTAGTGCAGATTGTGATTAATTCTAAGTCCATCTTAAGAAATAATGTCCTAATTTGTTTTTTCAAAGTAATAATTCCTTCTGCATCATCAGAAGTGAGGTAAAGGACTAATTAGCCCACACAAAAGAACAACAAGAGGGAAAGGAAAACCGTTACTTTTTTAATGAATAACAGCCGCTTGGGTCAATTTTTAGGTTAAGCCGTGCTTGGCTAGGTTGTTCTGTGGATGGGTGACCACCCTTTACATACCCAGTGTCCTCCGTGCCTCGGAAAGCACGTTAAGCCTTTGGTCCCGGCTGTCATTTGTAGATCTTTGACAGTCGTTATAGGTAGTCAGTGGCCCAAAAAGACTGACAACCAGTCTTACCAAGGGGTATGGTATTACCCATTACTAACTGGGTTGTGGTGGTCAGATAGTCAGTCGCTCCTTACAAAATACTGGTATTCAGTTGCATCCGGTTAGACTGGAAGCCGACCCCAACATAGTTGGGAAAAGGCAGGCAGATGAGATGATTACTCCTTTTTCCATCATGTCATTCCTCACGCAATTCATCCATCTTTTCTTTGGAATTTAATGTTAATGGATGGGGAGGGATCTTCATCTATTAACATTTATACAGGGTGTAAACAGACCCTTCACGAAGCCGTCAACCAAGCATTATATACATCAAACTAAGTAACTTTACGCAAAAATTATTGCTGGGAAACGACCGTTTTTTGGCGTGCTAAATCACGTTTTACGGTAGAACCCAATGTAACGCACTCAAAACATTGTGCTGTTGGATGGATTGAATAGTACGGGGGCCGTGGAGGTGTTTAAAGTAAAAATCGAACATTAAAAAAAACTTGTGAAAAAGTTGGAACTTTGACCCCCAATATCTCCGTAACTGGAAGGTTCCCAGGTATGGTGTAGAACAAAAAAATGATCGCAATGACGGGGAGAAAAAGTACCTTTCGGCTTCGTTAAGGGTCTTTTTACACCCGTTATATTCATCACTCTTTTAGACACATTTGTGTTCTGTTCTATCCTGTTATCCCTCCTCATCACATGTCCAAGTAAATAATCATTTCTTGTTGTTTTAGCACCTAAGTCAGGCTGAAGTACCTAAAGCATTATAATACAGTCTCCTGGTAGTAGAATTGGGACCTGTCCAACACGTAGAAACGGGGAAAAAATGACAGGTTTCTTTTCACAATCTTTCATTTTATCGATTCTTCCGTCAAAGAAACCCGTTTCTACGGTGGTCATGCTTCGCGTGCAAGAAATCTCTTTATCGTAATTAATTTGATAACAACTCTTTAAGTGATAGCATCGGACATGAATCGAAAAAATGTATTTCGTTACAACTAATAGATCTACGTTTATTTTACAGAAACAGGTAATTTATGTTGTTCGTTTGATTGAATCTTGAAATGCACAAATTGGATGCGGTGATGGTGATGTTAAACCTGCCAGACCAAATCAACGTCAATTTATTCTTGTTGTATTTTAACGTGTTGTCGTTATTATTCATTATTCTTTTGTTTTTATGCCTTGTACTATGTAAATAAAAACGATAAGAAGTTAATATTTGTAATTAATAATGTTCAATGTCCAAACATGCAGACAGCATAAAGAAAAAAAGATAAAGGAGTAAATGATCGGTTGACAGAGGAGACTGGAAGAAAGAAAAAGTGTTGCGCCGACCCCAAGTAACATGGGACAAGGGCAGGAAGATGATGATGATGGTGATCCAATTATACAGTATCTAAAAATCCTGTAGGCTCGAGGGAAATTCCCAAGCTGGCCCAAGCAAGAAAATATACAATGGTAATGATATGGGCAGAACTGCGCAACGTTCGGCGACCATGTATGCAGCTACAACAATACTCCTTGATACATTGGCAATGTATAACATTTAGCAGTACTAAGTTTTCACCTGAAGGGGATTGATATTAAAGTCCTCTTGTTTAATCAACTTTTATTTGTTCTTCTTGCATTTACAAGTATTAGTGAGCTTCTTGACACGCGTACATTTTATTCGTCGTGACTCGTCGCTTGCGCCGGTTTTCGCCGGCGTTCAAATAATATATGTGACGGGCGGCGCGCAGTGTTGCCAGATGACGTGGCGCGCAGTGTTGCCGGATAACCGCCGATATAGAGATGTGCCGCGTGCGGTACAGTTTTAGTATTAGTGCGGCGGGTGCACACTATGGCGTGCACATCACCATTACATTACTAGACTTAATTCGGCACCGAATTAGTGTGTTTTCTTCTTCCTCGTCGTTATTTAATCTTATCAATTCCGGGTGTCTATACACTTCAATGGAGTATACGCCGGTTGCTCTTATAAAGGGTGTAAAAAGACCCTTAAAGAAGCCGAAAGGCACTTGTTCTCCCGGTCATTACGATCATTTATTTGTTCTGGACCATACCTGGGAACCTTCTAGTTATGTAGATATTGGAGGTCAAAGTTCCAATTTTTTCACAAGTTTAAAAAAAAAACACTTGTTAAGGTTTTTTACTTTACTTTAATTACCTCCATGACCCATTTACTATTCAAAGCATCCATCAGCACCAAGTTTTGAGTGCGTTTTTCCGCCTAAAAAAAAAGTCGTTTCCCAGCAATAGTGTTTGCGTAAAGTTACTTAGTTTGATGTACATAATGCTTGGTTGACGGCTTCGTGAAGAGTCCGTTTACACCCTGTATGTTCAAAGCTAAGCGTAAGATTTCGCCAGTTCAACGTGATACGTCCCTATCGCAAAGAAAGCAGAAGTCCAAAGAACGTGCCACAGTATACAAAAGCGTAGGTCAACAAGTTGAAAAATTCAGTCATTAGCAAACGTGTGATCACCAGAACTAAGAAAGAACTGCAATAGGCGGACGAGAAGATGATGGATTCAAACCATGAATTTTAAATAAAGATTAACTTTTTTTTTTTGTGGCATCTCGCAAATCAACCAAGGAGAAGGTTGTCGCCTGCTTAACCGGACTATCCTGAGTTTTGAGATTGGTCACGATGTTTGATGTATACATATTATATGACTAGCTGTTGCCCGCGACTTCGTTCGCGTGGTAATTTTGAGTTTGAAAAAAAAAGGTAGCCTATGTCCTTCCCTAGGATATAATCTCTCTGCTCGCCATATATATATACATAAAAAACAACGAATGGATTGCCTTATTAGACATGTTATTACATTAAGTTAAGAATATTTAAAATTGCGACAGCCGTGAGGCTTGACCGATTTTATTTAGACTGCAGTGGCACTACAAAGAGTGCTAAGCAAAATAGAACAAAAAGTACTACAGCGCCATCTATGACACCAATGATGAACTAAACATCGAAATACAGATAAATCCTACATCGCTCAAGTAAACTTAAGAATAAGTATATAGAAAAAACCCGACAACAACTGTCGGGCAGCAGCCCACCAGACATAACACCCGTCTGGTTGCAGGATCCTCCCTTTTCTATGGGGGATGAGAAACTTTACACCCTATTCTCTATACCCCCAAAAGACAACGTTATACCTTTGCCAAAGAGCGATGGAACGTATCATCTTAAACATCTAAATCACCGATCGAATACCACAATACGCTCCATGACCGGCATCGGCGATGTTGGCGATAAGTGTGCGAGGTTCAAATGCGACTGGGTGGGTCACTTTTCCAGGATGGGTCAGGACAGATGGGCCAGAATCGTCACACAGTGGGTGCCTGAAAACGGTCGTCGTCACCGAGGCAGACCGAAGAAACGCTGCGTAAAGATTTAAGAAAGAAAGAAAGAAAGAAAAATATTTATTTGTCGCAGGGACATGACGTGCATTTAGACATTATACATTTAGACTTTTTCCTGCCTGATTGGCCAGAGAAGGCGAATCACTGGGAAAGTTGGAAAGGAACGGGGGAAGCTTTTGCCCAGCAGTGGGATAGAATAGAATAATTAAAAAACAAAAAAAAAACTTATACCGTCGTGTTTGTTATAAAATAATCTACCTGTTTTATAACACATTAATTTCGCCATAACTTCAAAACCAAACGTCCAATTTTAATCATTCAAAGACCAAATATTATCTACATAAACTGTACTTAGTGATGAAATAATTTATTTTGATAAGGATTATAGCATGAGTAAAATAAATAGTCCAAAAAAAATCAAGATAAAAAAATGGTTGTTGTGCCTCACTCGACATAGGTAGGTATAGTGTGTCGCGGACTTTTTTGTAGATATTTATAAGATCTACAATTAATTAGAACATTTTATGGTTCTATCTTTTATAGTTTAGGCAGCGTACGCAAAATAAGTAACTTTTCTGGTTGATTTTTACACCTTGTGTCCGAAAAACCCAAATATCTTACGGAACCCTCTTTTTTTCAAAATAAAATTTAGCCTATGTTACTTGTGGATATAGTAGCTTTCGAATGGTGAAAGAATTTTTAAAATCGGTCCAGTAGTTTTTGAGCCTATTCATTACAAACAAACAAACAAACAAACAAACTTTTCCTCTTTATAATATTAGTGTAGATGTAGATTTTTTCGTAGAATATTATATAATAATCCGTAATAACAACATTTTTATATCTACGGACCCCAAAGAATTCATAGATCACGTCTTCAAAAATTTTTTTCTGAATCTAAAAAAATACTTGTTATTGTTTCATTGATCAATAAATAGCTAGTATACCACGTCGTTTTTGCAGTAAATTATTATTTATTTTTGATGTATGTACATATTATGTTTATATGCTGCCAGTTAAGATGGCAATGGCGGTCATTGACCCACCTACATTTATTAAAGTTCTTAACTTTGAAATCCACAAATAAGCCTGTTCATGTCTTGAATCGTCATCTATCGTGATCTTCAACATCTTTTCTAATGAAAAACGATACATGGTTCATTTGTTTTGGTTCGTACGAAGAGATATTATGGAAAGGGCAATGACCGCTATTGCCATCTTAACTGGCAGCAACTATATAAAAACGGCATTTATGAAATTTCTGGCGATTCTGGGTTTTTTTTGGCCATATCCTTTGTTTGTTAGTTTTTCACGCCTACACCACTGAACCGATCATCCTGAAAGCGTCGTCATGTGTACAAAAACGGACATAGGATACCTTCCATCCCGAAAAAAGTACTGTTCCCGAGAATAACAACAATAACGTTCTTATGATAGTAGATGGCGCCACGTGTCTTACGAATCATGATTGAATCAAATTATTACCAACAGAGTACAACCCGAATTGATTTTCAAATTCAAAATTAACGCGAACGAAGCCGCAGGCAAAAGCTAGTACATAATCCATTGCATCAATACACGCATACGCACAAACAGGTACACACTATAATACCAGCCCAATTAATGTAAACAGTAATGGTATTTCATTACTTTGTGTTGATTAGCTCACGAATGTTTTTATTTCAATTCTTGTAAACGTTTATTGTTTTTTTAATTAGCTTATTAACTTCGCCCGCGTGGTGATCGATAACTGTCTCACGGGGTCATACTGCCGGGATAAAAAGTAAACACATTACAAACTACCTGTGTGCTAAATTTCATCCAAATCCGTTCAGTAGTTTTTGCGTAAAAGAGAAAAAACATCCATCCACCCTCACAAACTTTGGCATTTATAATATTGAATCGATTTCCTCAAATGAATGTACTCCATCATTTTTAATTTGTAAAATTCGCACTTCCAAGCGACAAGTTGCAGTTGCCGTTTAGCTTGTCTCACCTATAGTTGTAAATAAAACCGCTTTAAACCAAAATCCGTGGTTTAAAACCAGTTTTAAATTTGTTTAAAATGGTTTAAAACCACGAACACGTGGGCCGTACATTGATTACGAATTACTTTAAAAATTAAGTTTAAAAGGCTAATTGAAATCATTTACTTAACACTTGCGGTGCCCAGCACCCAGCATATGGGTCAAACAATAATTCATTCGTGTGCCCACAACACGTATCCCGAGTCTTCGTTATAAAAATGGTAATTTTAAAATACAAGAAATTAATAGCTAATTATACCGAAGACTCGGATACGGGTTGTGGGCAAACGAATGAATTATTTGTACCCATACGAGTATGCTGGGTGCTGGGCACCGAAAGTGTTAATGTAATTTTTTTATTAATATAATAATATGTGAAGTAATATATCATTCTTCAACTACTTTTTAGGATTAGACAGATGGAAAACAATCATTATATGCGTATATATTAAAATATAAAGGCAACGCCGCATTTTAATTTTTGCACTTTACTACCAAAATCGCAACGTAGGTATGAGGAGAGAGGGGGCAGGTAGGGGTCGATTTTATTTATCTGCCATGTTAATGAAGGTTGATTTTTAAACATTTTTATTTTAATTTCATTTGATATAAAGGGTGTAAAAAGACCCTTAGCGAAGCCGAAAGTCGAAATTGTTCTGACATGCCTGGGAATCTTCTGGTTGCGGAGATATTGGAGGTCAAAGTTCAATTTTTTCAAAAGTTTTTAAAAAACCACTTTTTAAGGTTTTAACTTTATTTTAATTAACTCCATGACCCGTTTACTATTCAAAGCATCCATCAGCACTAAGTTTTGAGTGCGTAATATCGAGTTTTACCGTAAAACGTGATTTTTCACCGAAAATCGTTACCCAGCAAAAATTTTTACGTAAGGTTTACTTAGTTTGATGTACAGAATGCTTGGATGACGGCTTCGTGAAGGGTCTGTTTACACGCTGTATATCAACCAGTAGCGAAGGGTCAATTTTTGTAACAGATAAGCCGGAGTACATATCTTTAATGTGATTATATTATTTGTCTATAGAATACTGACTGCCATTTTTCAAAGGGAATCCCGTACGAATCGAGTTGTATGGTACCTTCGCCACTGATATCAACACTTCTTTGCATATTTTTGCAGGCGGTGGCGGCGTTGCTTCCAAGCTTAGATAGATCCTCTATTAGCGGAATTAACACAAAATATTTTGCATACCACATTTTAATTTAATGTATTTTATTTAGTTTTGAAGTAGCTGCGTTTTGAACGCTCGTTGAGGCTTAACTTATAAACTGGTTGCGTTTGTGGTCTGCTTGGCGTCTCAACGCAGGTACTCACTCCGACGACAGGCTATCTGGTCGCTAGAAACAAAAAAAAATGTTTTAAAGGCACAGGCTGATAGTGCCTATGATCTAAGTGGGGGGCGTCCATTAATTACATGAGGCGTTTAGGGGGGGGAGGGTGTCGAGCCAAATCCCACTACAATCTCACTAGGGAGAGGGGGGGTGGGTCTCTGCAAATATCAGTAATTCACCTGCGCACTCGAAGATCTGCTTATTGCATTAGTGAGTGGGGTTTGCGTGGCTGAGTTTTGGGCTAAACATAACATCTGAACTTTTTGCCATCGACACGCTAAGAAGAAGAACAACGACTTATTGTCGGGCCCACGCTGTCCCCCCATACTTAAGTACAAATGCCGTAGCCATGATAATATTGTAATACCAAATGATTTGAAAAGAGTAACCATGGAGTTTCTTGCCGGTTCTTCTCCATAGGAAACGACCAACCCGAACCGTGCACCTTTTTGTCGACGTTTTATACGTGGCCCATCTAGGCCTATGTGAAATAAAATATTTTGATTTTGACATTCTGTTCTAATTTCGGTTCTATTGGACTAATTGGTCTTAAACGTTTAAGAATCCTACCAGGTACCCATTTATCAGAGTCCCTATATTCGTGATATCAAACTAAAGTTCTCGGTTCTAATTCGCGTTGCGTCCCGCCCGCGTCATGCTCCGCCCGCGTCACGCTCCGCCCGCGTCACGCTCCGCCCGCGTCACGCTCCGCCCGCGTCACGCTCCGCCCGCGTCACGCTCCGCCCGCGTCACGCTCCGCCCGCGTCACGCTCCGCCCGCGTCACGCTCCGCCCGCTTCACGCTCCGCCCGCTTCACGCTCACTACGAGCTTGACGCGCTGCTACCTGCGATTCACGCTCTGGTTTTAGGTTATCCAACCTCATGCGAAGACTACGACCCTGTACTAAACTAGCCGGACTGTCACTGGTAGTAGTCGAGTTTTCCGTATTGCTACATGCTAATAGAAATCAGCAAGCTGAAGTGGCAATGGGCCGGTCATATTAGCCGTAGAACCGATGACCGTTGGGGTAAACGTGTTCTTGAGTGGAGACCGCGAATCGGCAAACGTAAGGTGGGACGCCCTCAGGCTCGGTGGAGTGACGATCTTCGCAGGGTGGCTGGTAGCAACTGGATGAGAGTTGCTGAGAATCGAGTTGAGTGGCGTGCAATTGAGGAGGCCTATGTCCAGCAGTGGACTGCTATGGGCTGATGATGATGATGATGAATAGAAATCAGAGCTATTTCAACATTAATATTCTGATTGAACGCCCTTTTAATAGTATGTTTACAATTTGCACCAGTGGAAGCCGGGTGATGAAGAGATGTAAAAATATGTCTACACCAGTATGTTTTAGAAAAAAAAAACTGTAAACTTGAAAAGAGTGGACCGTTGTTACTAACCGTTTGTTTCAGAAGACCAAATTGCGACCGAAAATTTCGTAGTACATAAATTACCGCTTGCGCTGTAGTTCTGTTTACTACATAGGTCAAACCACCGATAGGCCCTAAAAATACAAATGGAGCCTAGACCAGGAACGTGACGGCCACGGTCAATTAAAATAAGGTTTAGTTAAATTATTTCAACTTCTGTCGGCCAACCGTCTATTAGATAACTCAAAACGCGACTTAAAATAGTATCATGTATTGTTTTTTTAAGCACGTTGTAAACTAGCGAAAGGGCTTCAGCTGCGAAGTGGAAATATGTTTGCTCTGGTCACACTTCCTCTTCTTCGTATCCTTTTTCTTGAGTCAGTTAAAACGTGAAAGACAATCGGTTGTATTTTAGTCCTTTTTCACATACTGAATATCAAAATCACACGCCGATTATTTAATTGCCTATCGTTGTAAACGGCTTGCTGCCGCGTCAGGAATATCTACATTAGGCCTAAAGAGTGGTTTGTGATCAAGTCCGAAGTGTAAACTTCCTCCCATATACAGGGTGTAAACAGACCCTTCACGAAGCCGTCAACTAAGCATTCTGTACATCAAACTAAGTAACTCTACACAAAAATTATTGCTGGGAAACGACTTTTTTTTTTTGGTATGAAAAATCACGTTTCACGGTAAAACTCAATGTTACACACTCAAAACTTAGTGCTGATGGATGCTTTGAATAGTTAATGGGTCATGGAGTTAATTAAAGTAAAGTTAAAATCATAAAAAGTGGTTTTAAAAAAAAAACTTGTGAAAAAATTTGAACTCTGACCTTCAATATCTCCAGAACCTGTGGTTTCCCAGGTATTGTCTAGAAGAAAAAAAATGATCCCAATGATGGGCAGAATATGTGGTTTTCGTTTTCGTTAAGGGTCTTTTTACACCCTTTAGGTACTAATAAAGATTCTCTACTGTAGAAACAATTGCCAAGCCCTCTACAGTGAATTTGACTGTAGTCAAGCTCAGGAGTCGTGAGTGAGCGCGAAGCGTACGCAACTACACGTTCCTCCCCCACCTGGTTCACGCTGTGCCAGCACCGCGCCTAGCCCGCGCTCGCTTGCATCTACTGATTTTTTTTCCTGACAAAATGCACTAGCGCTTTTGTGCTACACAAAAAAAAATCTTAATTCAAATAAACACCGAGAAAAGTCCCCCATTTCCAACGCTTACCTTTTTTTAAAAATCTGGTACAGAGGCGATGACTACAAATACTTGCATTTTTGATGAATTTCCCAAAAAAGGTTACCATGCCAAGGAAAGGTGTCATTATTTGGATGGGGCATAGTTGCTATAGCCATTACCTTATCTTCTTTCAACAGTGTCGACGAGGAAAATTTGTTTAAAATAAAATGTCGGTAGAGACAATTTTACTTTTACTTTGGTAGGCGATGTATAGACGCTTACGTTACACAAAAAATGCGATGGCACTCTGTGTAATTTGTAAAGACAATAAAAAGGCTTTTGACTCTGTCGAGGTGTGGTCAATTCTGAGGTATTTGCAGCGATGCCAAGTCGATACATCCAAGGGCTGAGAAGTCTCTTTATGAAAACGCCTCAATTACCGTCCAAACTCAGAACCAGCAAATAGAGCATATCCCATTGCGTCGAGGGGTGACGCAAGGGGACGATATTTCCCCGAAATTGTTCACCAACGCACTGGAGGATGTGTTACAGGCGCTGAAATGGGAAGGTCGTGGCATTAATACCAACGGGGAGTACGTCTCACACTTGAGATTTGAAGATGACCCGTTTGGGACACACCCTATTTTCGTCGCCACTGTTGAAAGAATGACGTGTGCTCAGTCCAAGACATGTATTGCAAGAGACAGAAACCATTGTCGCATCCATAGATGCCGAAAACAACTAAAGGCGTGTACACACACAACAGTCTGAAAAAGTTATGCGGGATCGTCCAGTGGGAACCACGGCTACGCTACAATTATTTCACCTGCAGAAGCACAGCTTGAGCGCTCCAGGTTCAGGTCCGGTTGCCATGCAGTAGCAGTTGTCCTGGCACTGCTCGCTTGTTTCGCACATTGCACGCTCTACCAACTGCAACGCTGAAACAAACCGTTACTTTATAGAGCAGAGGTTTACCTAATAAGACCACATTTCGCCAGTTATGTTTTAAGACCCACATAACAGGTGGCGACTCTACTGCCATTAACCGGGCTCCGACTCCGTGGCTGCTACTGAAAAATTCCTGACGGAAAGACCCAATAACCCTTTGGTGAACCACTTTCCTTCAATAAATACTAACATCCTATAAAGATAGTCTTTTTATTTTGTCTAAGGCTTCTATGCCAAATGAAGCATGGCCCGGTGGATGACGAAAAGGGCACCGGGCCCGGCAATGAGCTAGCGTATGAGTGGTTGGTTTGCGGTTGGCGGAGATCATCATGTGCCAAGTTTTTTGGGCGATCTGGGAATCGAACCCAAGACCCCATGCTCAGAAATCACGCTTGAGACCACTGGACCATCGAGGCAGTCCGATGCCGTAAGGCCTCGAACATTATGCGGCCAAAAGTTGGTCGTGACCGCATAGTGCGCGAGGTCCCTTACTTCATACGTATGCGTACAGCGTGCAACAGAAGGGTTTGGTCATATTTAAGAGTGTGATAGAGACCAGCAAATTCAACAACTTTCTCAATGAGACGTACGTTACGGCTAAAGATGAAAATAAACAAAGGATTTTCCGGCTGCAACCCCTTGGCTAAAAGTGAAGAATGGTCGCGGTACACGCGCTCGGCTCGCGCGCGTATTGTAAATCTTTAAGTTTTTTTTTAGTTTACTATTTATGTACACACTGTAGACACAGGAAAATAACATTATTATACATATATTTATTGTTAAAATTTTATGCACATAATGTACAAAGGCGGACTTAATGCCTAATAATTATGTTAATACAGGGTGTAAACAGACCCTTCACGAAGCCGTCAACCAAGCATTATGTACATCAAACTAAGTCACCTTACGCAAAAATTATCGCTGGGAAACGACTTTTAGGGTGAAAAATCACGTTTTACGGTCAAACTCAATGTAACGCACTCAAAACTTGATGCCGATGGATGTTTTTACACACTTTATATACAAAGGCAGTGGTCTGGGTTCTCCATGGATGGAGAGAGGGAGGGGGAGAACGATCAAAGAAACGATTGATTGATAGTACATCTACTGCTTTACCGAATGTTACCGACAAGATTTTATCTGCCCAAGATAAGGGAATGTGCACATTACTTGTTTACTAGACTTTTCCAGAGCATTTGACGCTATTAAATATACCGTTGTAATTGTCAAAGTTAAAATATTATAGTTCCGATCCTGAAGCTGTACAATGGTTCCGCAGCTACTTAAGTAATAGGGAACAACTAGTAGACCTGCGTTTGAGTGACGGCACTACTTTTAGATCGGCACTTATACCCGTAGAAAGAGGAATCTCGCAGGGCTCTATTTTAGGTCCCATTCTCTTTATTTTGTACTACGCAAACATTTAATTTAGATTTAAGTTTATTTTTTGGTTTTCTTTTATTTTTTTATTTTTTAATACTGTGTGCACTTGTGGCGTGTGCCAAGTAAATGATTTTTCTTTCTTTCTAACGGATACTGTGACGGCGAACGGGAGAATGTAAGAAAAAAACGTTTGCATGAGACCAAGGCAAAAAAATTGAGCCATGATTATTTTATCTTCTTACCTGTGTAAGCAGTTACGTTAGCTGCCAGCACAACAGCTGCGAACAAGACTACTGGTAACCACTTCATGGTGTTTTCTAAGCAAGGGCTCGGGAAAGTTGTATTTTATATAAGAATCCACTTACATACGCCAATTATTTACGGCCAGCGTGTAATTGTTCTATAATATTACTACAAGCTTTTATTAAAATTCATTTGTTACACAAATTCAATAAAATGTTATAGGTAATAAACAATTTATTTGAGAGAAAATGTACAATATTACAGAAATATCCAATCTATTGCACAGTTAAAAGAAACATAATGATTTTTTATTGTTAATTTTTTCCTCTTTCGTGCATTCTCTCGCACAACAAGTACAATAAAAACATCATTCGTTCATCCTCTCACAGAAACTGAAACTTCCACGACTCAAACTCAAAGCATTTATTTCAAGTAGACCGTGACAGGCACTTTTGCATAGTCAAAAATAAGCTACCTACAGTCCAGCCGCAGGCATAATAACTGTGAATGGACTGTAGTTGCCCATTCGAAAATAGTAGATCTCATGGAGAACAACGGGCAAGAAACTCCATGGACACTCTTTTCAACCCGGGAATTTCCCACGGGATCTTACTTCTGGGATAATAAGTAATCTATGTGCTATACCGGACTATTATCTATCTCTGTGCCAAGTTTCATTCAGATCCGTTCAGCCGTTCTGACGTGATTGTTACTCACAAACATCCATCCATCCAAACTTTCGCATTCATAATACATTAGAACTTTATTAATAGACATTCTTTATCTTTATTCATCTTTATTAAGTCTTCCAACTTATAATATGCTCGCTTACATAGTGATCGTTTTATGCATGTTTTAAATTTTTTCTCATTAAGTTGTAGAATGTCAAGTGGTATTTTATTGTAACATTTTACACAGTAAAAGAAGTACGTACTTTTGACAATCTGAATCGTGGCTGATCTAATTTGTCCTTATTTCTAGTATTGACATTATGCCTGTCGCTTATTTTACTAAAAAGATGTATGTTTTTCCGAACAAACAATGTTTTCATAAATATATTGACAAGGTACCGTCATGATGTTAATTTGTTTAAACAATTATCTTAGAGATTCGCGCCTGCGTAGGTTATAGATGGCTCCTACAGCCCTCTTGGCTGAACTTAGCCGCCCTGCAAGTGCTGTTAAGTGAGGACTCCATTGCAGTTCCGCTTCCGAGTCGAGCGTAATCCCCAGGAAGACCGTCTTTTTACGAATTCTGGTATCTCCTTGTTCAATACAACGTTACATTCGCTACTTCTTATATTCGGCAACGCGACAACGTCTAATCCATCTCGACGCTAATAAATCACACTCCGGTGTCGATGTCAGTAGAGCATTTAGCAGTGTAAGAACTTTATAGACTGTCGGAAGACAGGTAATCGGTCTTTAATTTTTGAGCTCTACAGTTCTACCCGATTTATGAAGCAAGTGGGTTATACCTGTTGTCAGGAACTCGGGCAGCGACCCTGACTCTAAGGCTGACTGGAACATGCGGCCCTGGAGATTTCCAGTTAGGGTATGGACGAACTACACGAACTACGCGAACTACGTCTTGGAGGCTGATAGTGATTGCCCCTATTTTTGGTACTGGATCGCACACTCGCTCGAACTCCCTAGTCCATTCACCCTCGGTATGGCTGACAGGCACCGACTAGATGCTACACCAGAACGAACTCATAGCATCATCATGCGGTGTATCAGCCCCACCTTGGTCCGGTCGCTCCTAAGCCCTATAAACCCATCTTTCATCTCTTTGGAATGTGCGCTCTTAGTGTTTCGGTCCACCCGCCGCTTATACCTACGAATACGGTTTTTTTTGTTGTTTCTATAACCTATTTATCTATTATAAATCACAATCGGATAGGTGCTACCAATTATCAGTCACTCTCTTCTCCAATATCCCCATCATTCCAGTGTCGTCGTCTTCCATTTTACCATGCTTCAGAATGGTAATTGCCTTTTCAACTTTTTCTCTTTCTATGGCCCTCACCATATGTTTCTTTGTCTCTAGGAAAGATATCAAATGGTCTTTCATAGAAACTGATGATTTAGGGTACTCAACAATACTTGTGGGCAAATCTCTTGTTAAAATATGAGCTGCTTCTGCATTGGCCCTCTCCTTGAGTGCCTGCTCTGATTTTCCTGTCTTTCAATGTTGTTTGTTATCTAAATGGAAGATGGTTTGGGGAGTGTAAATCTTATCGATAAATAGACAACCATGTTCTTTCGAGTCAAACAAGTAGTTCGTTCGGAGTAAAGCAGTGAGTCAGTTGAACTATAACTTTTAATTACTTCGAATACATACAATTACTTAACAGGTATTGCTAATCGTTTGTGGAAGCGCGATAGGGCGAATGGGCGCGTGTGTAGTCGTTGGCGGTTGCGGTGCAAGACTCCCAGAGCGCGGCGCGTTGCGGGGCGTGAGGGCAGGCGCGGGGTGCGCTATAGTGATGCGGCACAGGTGAAATTCTGGTCCAAAAGAAGAATGTTTCGTCCGGGCTTAGGTTTACAAGAGACAATTTTTTCTTCTTCTTATCCACACATACTGAATTTACATCAGTTGTTAATGAAATGTATTTTGTTATACAGGGTGTTTGGTAGATGGGTGCAAAGCCTGAAGGGGGTGATAACTTAGACCATTTAGAACTTATTAAGCTAAACTTGTCTTAGGCGAAGTCTGTTCCTTGTATTTTTTTTTTAAACTCTAAGGTTTTTAACAATGATATCCATTTTTTTGCAATTAATTGTTAATAGTGTCCAGTAAAAGCTGCTATGTTATTATTTTTTATTTATGTAATGAGTGATTACTCAAACAAAATAATTCCCAAGCATCTGTGTCATCAGAGAAACATTCTACGCCATATTAAAGTTTAAGAAACTTTTAAAAATCAAGGATATGTTTTGTTTACGGCATAATAAAAAAATAAGAAAAATAGCCTCAGTTGTTCAAACCTTTTTAAAAACATGCTTGGTTATTGCCCTTTCTTTTGAGGTACTATTTACGCAGATATCTCATCAACTCTTGGAATTAGGACGTACAAAGCAAATTGAGGTCGAATATTTAATTTTTAAACAGACCAAAATAATGCAAAATTTTTGTTAAAATAATTTATTGTTCATGTTCAAAATGTTGACCGCGGTTTCTTATACAAGCGCGTGCCCGTCTTTTCACTTCTGTAGTCGTGATTTTTAATTTCATCTCCTGCTTCATGATTAAAAAAGCCGTTTGATTCTTTCTATTAATTCCTATCTAGTTGAAATTTCAACGTGCGTGTAGACGAGCTCCTTGGCCCGTCCCCAAACGAAAAAATCCACAGGAGTTAAATCGGGTGATTGAGGTGGCCAAGGGATGGGCCCGTCTCTGTCAATCCAGCTCTCTGGGAAACAGTTATTTAAATGTTCTCTCACGTTTAGGATCCAGTGTGCTGGACAACCATCTTGTTGAAAAATCATTGGTCTTCTCATTGCCAATATTGGTATTTCGGTCTCTTCCAGAAGCTCTAGGAGATAGTTTTGAAGGAATTCCAGGTAATTTTCTCCATTTAAATTCTGGCAGGAAGTGGGGACCAATCAACGTTCGGCCGCCCTAAACGTGAGAGAACATTTAAATAATTGTTTCCCAGAGAGCTGGATTGGCAGAGACGGGTCGATCCCTTGGACATCTCGATCACCCGATTTAACTCCTGTGGATTTTTTCGTTTGGGGACGGGCCAAGGAGCTCGTCTACACGCACGTTGAAATTTCAACTAGATAAGAATTAATAGAAAGAATCAAACGGCTTTTTTAATCATGAAGCAGGAGATGAAATTAAAAATCACGACTACAGAAGTGAGAAGACGGGCACGCGCTTGTATAAGAAACCGCGGTCAACATTTTGAACATGAACAATACATTATTTTAACAAAAATTTTGCATTATTTTGGTCTGTTTAAAAATTAAATATTCGACCTCAATTTGCTTTGTACATCCTAATTCCAAGAGTTGATGAGATATCTGCGTAAATAGTACCTCAAAAGAAAGGGCAATAACCAAGCATGTTTTTAAAAAGGTTTGAACAACTGAGGCTATTTTTCTTATTTTTTTATTATGCCGTAAACAAAACATATCCTTGATTTTTAAAAGTTTCTTAAACTTGAATATTGCGTAGAATGTTTCTCTGATGACACAGATGCATGGGAATTATTTTGTTTGAGTAATCACTCATTACATAAATAAAAAATAATAACATAGCAGCTTTTACTGGACACTATTAACAATTAATTGCAAAAAAATGGATATCATTGTTAAAAACCTTAGAGTTTCAAAAAAAAGTACAAGGAACAGACTTCGCCTAAGACAAGTTTAGCTTAATAAGTTCTAAATGGTCTAAGTTATCACCCCCTTCAGGCTTTGCACCCATCTACCAAACACCCTGTATAGTCATCACTTGATCTTAAAGTAAGAACTCTCATTTCAAGTTTGGACATTCCATAATTTGAAGCAATTAGTCCATATGTTGTTGATGCTGCATTCAACATCCCCATAAGCATTTCTCCACTAGAATATAAGAATTCCCCATCCCCACTCGGGTTTTTCTCAATTTTGTTGTACCATTCTCGTGTGAAATCATACATTTGGCTTTCGTCTCCTTCCAGCCAATTCGGCCAGAGAAAAACTTACCATTGACCACAAGAACTCCTGGACCTAATTGCACTTGCTTCCAAGCTTGAAACATGTAACAGTTCCAAGCAATGGACAGAAATACATGAGTTACCTTTGGTGTTTTCATGCCAGCCAGACGGAGCCTGTGCAACTCATCAAAAAGATAGTGGTGCATGAGGGAAAATTGTTGAGGATTCACACATTCGTTCCACTTTGTTGCATCTTCCGTTCCTTGGCATATGACTGCTACCCCCGCCCCCATCCTCGTACTTTCCATGTTGTTCGTAATTTTTGCCTTTTTCTCTTCCCCTCCTAGAGAGATTGTAGAACCTGGTATCCTTTTAGCTAATTCTAGATGGAAAAGTTCCACTATGTATAGGAGAGGCCTTAAAAGCATGGTTGCAGATGCAATCGCCCTTCTGTCTTTCTTTCCTCTCTCTTTATGTTTGATATAGGATGCGAACTGTCACACTAAGTCTCTCATCTTCTTTTTCACTTCTTGATTACCTTTTATGGTATTTGTCATCTTCCTTATTTTTACCTACGTCATAATTCTTTGAAGGGTCTCAGGATCATAAATTGTTTTGTCAGTTGATACTTCCATGACTTCTCTTACTTTGAGCTCCCCTTTATCAGAGCTAAATAGGGTAGCATATATCCAATCTAACAAACCACAGATTGGCGTGCTAGTATTACTTTCAAGGAAATTTAGAGCTCCCTCGTAAGCTTGGGATGCAGTCACACTTTGCCTCCTAAAGGGACAAAAAGTTTGTCTACCTTGAGTAAATACGTCTGCATTACTCTCCTTTACTTTATTCATTATGTACTCCAAGGTTGCGTCACTCTGTGGACCGTGATTTCTCAAAAACTCAGTACACATCTCCTTTATGACGGTGGTGATATAATTAGAGTTGTGAGGAAAAACTCGCATCTTTTTCAAAACACCACATGGACCGGCTCACGTCAACCCCACAATAGCAATAACATATATACCATTACAGAGAGCTTTTCAATGACAACTTTTGCTACTAAAATTACTTTTGCTAATTCGCAGTCCGTTCAGAGTTATTGAACTAAATAGCTGATTATTTGGATACCGAAGTTAAGATTCTCTTGGCAACTAATAGCCATAAAATATACATCATTAGATAGAGCTTTTTAAGGAGAACCTTTGCCACTTACATGACTTTTGAAAATTCGTATTCCGTACGGAGTTATTGACCTAAATACGTGACTATTTGAGTTAAGATTTTCTGGGTAACCAATAGCAATCAGATATACACCATTGTATAGAGCTTTTCAAGGAGAACCTTTGCCATTTAACGACTTTCGCCAATTCCTCCGGAATAGGAATTGGCGAAAGTTGACATAAATAGCTGACTAGTTGGACACCGAAGTTAAAATTTTCTTGGCAACTAATTAAGGTTTTCTGGGTAACCAATAGTAATAACATAAATAATCCATTGGATAGAGCTTTTCAAAGAGAACTTTTACTACTAGCATCACTTTAGCTAATTCGTATTCCGTTCGGAGTTATTGGCCTAAATAGGTGACTATTTGAGCAGCGAAGATAAGGTTTTCTGGGAAACCAATAGCAATAAAATATACATCATTAGAGAGAGCTTTTCTATGAGAACTTTTGCTACTAACATAACTTTGGCTAATTCGCGGTCTGTTTGGAGTTATTGACCTAAATAGATCACTAGCTGGACACCGAAGTTAAGATTTTATTTACAAACAATTAAGAGTTTAAGGGCAACTAATGGTCATAAGATATACACTATTGGATAGAGCTTTTCAAAGAAAACTTTTGCTACTAGCACCAGTTTTGCTAATACGTAGTCTGTTCGGACTTATTGACCTAAATGTGTGTCTAATTGAGCACCGAAGTTAACATTTTCTGCGTAACCAATAAGACATACACCATTCGAAAGAGCTTTCAATTAGAATATTTGCTACTATACAACTTTTGCTAATTCGTAGTCTGTTCGGTTTTATTGATCTAACTAGGTAGTTGATTAGGCACCGAACTGTAGCTCCTCTCTGACTCTGAATCGAGAAAAGTTGTCAAAACATGAAATATTCTTCTGGTGGAGATAAACCCATTAATACATATCCTAACGCTATTGGGCGTTGGAGTTGTACTAACGATCTGTCCAAGCCACTGTTACTTTAAGGATTTGCTCCTAAAATACCATTTTAAGATGGAAATATTTTGAAAATGACGTTTATAGGCTTATAATATGATGTTTGAAACATACAATATCAATGAAAGTTAATAAATTGACGAAATAACGGTATTTAATCCAACTTAATTTCTCAACATTAGAGCTCTGTAGCTCCTCTCTGACTCTGAATCAGGAGAAGTCCCATAATAAGAAATGTTCTTCTTAAAGAGATCTATCCATTGGTTAACGCTATTGGACGCTAGGGCAATTTCGCCCAATCTCTTCTTATGAATTAAAAATATTAACTATTTATCAGTCTTGATAATTAGGAATCATCTGTTTCTGGGAAATCTGACTCATTGTTTGCAAAGTTAAATTTTTATAAAACGCATGCAATTCCTCCGGTATCCATTGCAGCAATACCATCAAATCATTGTATTTTGCCGTCGATATGGGTTTTTCATTTAATCTTAGTTTTGATAAATCTTCTGGAAGACAGTCTTTTTGGATGCATTTTGAATAAATGAAGGCGCGGCACAGGCATGATGCCGCTTCAAAACATTTTCATACAAAATGTACGTAAGCGACGTGCCGTATATATATTAATTCCACGCCTGCGCCGCACCTTACCCCTTACGCCGTTTCTGTGTAATTCGCGCCTTAGACGCACCTTACGCCTTACACCGTTTCTGTTAGGCGCAAATTACACAGAAACGGCGTACGGTGAAGGCGCGGCGCAGCCATGATGCCGCTTCAAAACGTTTTCATACAAAATGTACGTAGACGACGTGTCGTGAATTACACTCAAGCCTCAAATTCCACGCGCACCTTACGCCGTTTCTGTGTAATTCGCGCCTTAGGTAGGTAACAAATGAGCCGGCGCCGGCATGCGCTCGAAAGAGTCGTGAACGCTTATTGGTTCGAGGCATAACGTCACGACAACTGCCGATTATCGCCAAAATGTCCGATGTCATTCACTTTGAGAAGGTAATCGGCCATAAATCTATAACCATAACGTTGCATTTTCACTTCATTCAGATCAGCGATAAAACAACACACTATACTGTGGCATAAGGTATCATGCTAAAATAATGCCTACTAATTGTAAAAAAAAATACGAAGCAAATAGATTTATGTCATCTTAGTGCCGTTGTTTACTTTATTTCGAGAGGCATAAGGTTCTATTTGTTCATACATTTATTTTGTACATAATAATTTTAGAAGTATCAAGTCGAATGTTGACAGACGCCCTAAGTTTGGGCCAAAACATTTAAAAGCATAAAAACTCAACTCAATATTCGCCGTTAAAATGATACCAAATATTTAAGCCTAAAAACTGATGTTATAATAAGACTTTATTACTCAATTTAACTCTGTAATTTTGCGACATACGACTTTATCGCAATCTGAAAACTACACAAAGAAAAGTGATAGAAATATGATTGTAAGTTTTTTAGAAAGAGCACGAAGATCTTAGTTTGGCTGTCTAATAAAAGTGATAAAAAAGTGATTTTAGTCTAATATTGACATCAGACCTTATGGGTCCCACGTCGAGATTTGTTTTTGTCATGTTTATTTTAAGTTTTTTTTTTTCTAGCCATTTGATGCCTTTGTAATGCATTAGCAATTCGTTTTTCCAAGTCATTGTTATCGTCGCTTTTAATAATCAATGTTGTGTCATCAGCAAATAGTACGCACTCCTCGTTAATCGCCTCTGGTAAGTCGTTGATGTATACGAGAAAGAAAAGGGGATAAAGTTCCTCCTTGAGGTATGCCGTAGTTGTTTTGTCTATATTGTGACCCAAATTAAAAAAAAAAAAATAAGAGAATGTGCTCTATTTTAATTGTTAAGATATTTTATTGTAAATGTGCCCCTTTTTATAAATAAACGATTTATTATTATTATTCCGTTTATTCATTTATAAACATATTATTTACATTTTTAAATATTCTAATATAAAATAATATAAAAAACATTTAAAAATATAAAAAATAGTAGCCCACCGGCATCGGGAACAGGGTCCAGGTTGCCGGTGGTCAGGGCTCCAGAGAGAGGAACCGCCTCACTATGCGTGCCGTGTCTAGGAGTACTGCTTTCTGAATCAAGCCCTTGACCCAGCCGCGCAATGAGAGCCTCCTAAGGTGTTGGTCGAGGCTCTTTGCTATTAGTCCATTAACCATAACGACTATCGGTACAATGATTGCAGAGTCCACGTCCCACATGTCGACAACCTCGTGTGCTAAATCAAGATACTTAATTTTTTTATCATTCTCAGCTTTCACGAGATTCTCGTCATGAGGGACAGTGATGTCAACAATCATTGCACGGCGCTCTCGGCGATCTATCACCACAATATCAGGTTTATTTGCTAAAATAGTCCTGTCCGTGATGATAGATCGATCCCAATACAATGTGGCATGACCGTTCTCGAGAACTGGGTCGGGCACATACCTGTAGTATGGTACTTCAGTACCCACAAGGTTGTATTGCAAGGCAAGTTGCTGGTGGATAATCCTAGCTACTAGATTGTGTCTGTGCAAGTACTCACCGTTAGCAAGACGAGAACAACCGGAAACAATATGTCGGATCGATTCACCGGGACGATGGCATGCCCGACAGATGTCAACCGTACCGTCCTTGACAATGTATTTCCGATAATTGTTCGTCATGATAACTTCATCCATAATCGCACAGACGAAACCTTCGGTTTCCCCAAATAGGTCACCGAATCGTAGCCAGGATACGGACGCCAAGAGGTCTACATCAGGCCCATGTAGGGCCCGGAAAAAGCGTCCGTGTAGCTCCTTGCTCTGCCATACCTCCTTGCGGTCATTAGTATCCAATACCACAGGTTTGCGCCAGTTCTCGTTAGCCAAGGAGAGCGGGGTGAGGCCCTTGTCCACTGAGACCACATCTCGGTGCATCCCCACGTCGGTTTCGAGAAAGTATTCCCTGAGACTGCATACCTCGCGGTTGTGCAAGGTCTTAGCATTTAAGAAGCCACGACCTCCGCACTTCCGCGGGATATACAGTCTCATCACCGATGACCGTGGGTGATGCATCCGGTTTGCGGTCAGTAATGTGCGGACCTTCCTATCCAGGGCGTCAAGTTCCGTCTGAGTCCATTTGAGTATGCCGAAAGAATACATCAAAACCGGCATGACCCAACCATTGAAAGGCGCGCACCTTGTTTCCGCCCGATAAAAGACTCTTTAATACTTTACTCAGGCGGCCAAAGAAGCGCTCCTTCAATGATTGTTTCATGTCGGCAGCATTGATGCCTAAAGCTTCCGACATACCCAAATACTTGTAGGTCTCGGTTGAGGAGAGGGATCTAAGGCATATGGAATCCGAGAGTTGAGTTCCCACGGATTCCATAATCTCCCCTCGCTTCACATGCATGACCGCACATTTGTCCACACCAAATTCCATCCTGATGGCGCTACTAAAAGTTTCAGTCACTTTTAGTAGCTCCATCAGTTGCAAATTGCTTGGAGCAAATATTTTCAAGTCATCCATGTAAAGGAGGTGAGATATAACCTGACCACCTCTTCTCAACCGGTAGCCTAGACCTGAATCCTCCAGCAGTGTGCTCAGAGGATTCAAGGCCAAGCAAAACCAAAGCGGACTCAAACTGTCGCCCTGAAATATTCCTCGCTCAATCCTGATCGGTTCATCATTCCCAAGAACCTGCCGACATCCTGGATAGAGAAGGACTGTACTCCATTGCCCCATACACGACACCAAGAAGGTGCGAAGAGTTGCATCTATTTTGTACAACTCCAGCACCCTCCTGAGCCATGTATGTGGCACTGAGTCATAGGCCTTCTTATAATCTATCCAACACGTCGACAGATCCCTCCGGGATCGACGAACCTGTTGGCTTATGGCCATGTCGATAAGGAGCAGCTCCTTAGTACCGCGGGACCCATTCCTACATCCATTCTGAGAGACAGACATAATTGAATTGCTATCTATATGACGAACAATTTTTGTTCTCAGAATGGATGTAAGAACTTTATAGACCGTCGGTAAACACGTAATTGGCCTATAGTTTTTAGGTTCCGCAGTACTACCCGATTTATGGAGCAGGTGGGTAACTCCTGTTGTAAAGAATGATGGCAGCGACCCAGTCTCTAAGGATGACTGGAATTGTGAGGCTAAGCAAGCATGTGACCTTTGTAGCCATTTAATCCAAAAGTTGTGCAGCCCGTCCGGCCCTGGAGATTTCCAGTTAGGTAGCGGACGGACTGCACGGGCTACGTCCAATGGACTAATAGAAATGGCCTCCATTTCTGGGATTGAGTCACACGCCTTCTCAACAACACGCATCCAATCACCCTCAGCGTGACTGACGGGTACCGACCAAATACTTCGCCAAAAAGCACTCATGGCGTCGTTTTCCGGCAGATGCGCGTCAGTCACTCCTTGAATGGTAACGGGCCGCTCCCATGTTCTGTATACCCACCTTTCGTCACTCTGGAAAATTATTAAATTTTTTTTTGTTCATTTTGGTAATTTCTTATTATATCTACGCATTGCATTCGGTCGGTAAGAAGCGTTTGATTTGATCCAATCGTTGGCCTTCCCACGGATTCCATAGTGTGAAAGTTTTGAGAGTAATGTTTTATGACAGACAAAGTCAAAGGCTTTTGTCATGTCTAGAAAGACAGCCTGTATTGGATTTTTGGTTTAGACTTTCTTTTATTTGTTTAATTAAGGAGAAACATGCTGAAGCCGTCGAGCTCCCCTTCCCAAATCCAAACTGTTCTTTTTTAAGGATGTCGCATGATGTCAAAATGTTCTCTATTTTATTAAACACTAGCGGCCCGTCCCGGCTTTGCACGGGTGGACATTTTTATTTTTTAAACATTTTTGGATAAAATATAGCCTATGTTACTCAGGGATAATGTAGCTTTCTAATGGTGAATTTTTGAATTCGGCACAGTAGTATTTGAGTTTATTCATTACAAACATACACACACAAAAATACAAATCTTTCCTCTTTATAATGTTATTATTAGTAAGATAACCTTCTCAAATATTTTCGATAATATCCCCATACTATCGAAAATATTTGAGAAGGTTATGTTTTAAAGTGTATTCTAGTTCTTTTATCGTGTGGTTAGTTCGTAACCTGGTGTCAGAGTTTTTATGCCGCCCATGGGCCTCTGACTTGGCTTTACATGCCGTCAAGAAATATCTCTCAGCATGCCTGAGTTCCTCACGATGTTTGTTTGTGTATTCTAGTGATTCGTCGATAATGACTCATATTTGGCTTTAAGCCTAAAGGTTTGACAATAGTCATTTTCAGTCGATTTGGGAAGATTCCTTCACTTAGGGAAATAAAGGCTAGACTAAACTTGCTGCACATATTTTTAACACTTAACTATTTTTTTTTTTAAACCTTGCCCCACACTAGGAATTTCTCCTGTATCGTGGGTGCGTTTACAAACATTTAAACTCACATACACAAACAGCCAGACCCGGAACAACTAGGTACCTGTAGGCCATACAAATATTTGTTCCGTGCGGGAATCGAACCCGCGGCACGCAACGCAGCAGTCAATCGCTCAGCCACTGCGCCAACCGTGCCGTCAAACCGGTCAAATCATCAAAACCGGTCGAGTTCGTATTTTTTAAACTATGAATTATTTTGTACACATCTGTGTCATCTATTGGTGTTAGGAAAATGATTATAGGATTCTGAGGAATTGTAAAATTGGTATTCTGATTATTTTCTCGTAGTAGGTCACAAACACCTGGTTGGTTTTGTCATAAATTTCATAATTTGTATTGTGTCAATGTCAGAGTAACTTGTCGTATTATTAACGCTTGTTTTGATTAAATTCCATGGTGCTTTAATTGCATTTTTTGCTTTGTTGATGTTCTGTAAACTATTAATTTGTTGCGCATTTTGTATACATCTTTTTAATGTTCGAGTGTAGTCGTCATATTTTGATTATATGTGACTATATTATAATGATACCATATAATGACGACTATTATATGACGACTACACTCGAACATTAAAGATGTGTTCCTCCTATTTATAGGATCAATGGTCCTCCTGTTATGTTACTTGTTTGAGGGGTGGTGCCACTAGAAGGGAAACTGGGGGACTGTGGCAGTGCCTGTGCAGTCAGACCCATCATCCTGGCTCTCTGAAGGTTTTCCACCCTCATCTCAAGATTGTGCAGCCCCTTTAGGTTCATAACGACAACTTCCCAAAACGTTCACCCTCCCAAAACGTCCACTTCCCAAAATGGTAATTCCCTAAATGTTTATTTCCTATTTCGTCCACTTCCCAAAACGACCAGTTCCCAAATAGTCCGTTTCTCAAAACGACTACTCCCAAAATGTCTCTTTCACAAAATATATCACTTGCCCTATATTTTCTTGAAAAATAAAAGAATCGCTTTATCGTCCTTTTTCTAAACAGGACTACAATGAGTAAATAAAAATACGTAATGTACTTGCGACTTTTAATCAAAAAAGTCGCAAGTAAATTTTTTTTTTTAAAGTTAATCGGAGTCATTTCTTTTTTTTTCATTTTTTTTTTGCACCGAGATGTGGTCTCAGTGGACAAGGGCCTCACCCCGCTCTCCCTGCCTAACGAGAACTGGCGCAAGCCTAGAGTATTAGACAATAATGATCGCAAGGAGGTATGGCAGAGCAAGGAGCTTCACGGCCGCTTTTACCGGGCCCTACATGGTCCCGATGTAGACTTCATAGCGTCCGTATCTTGGCTGCGCTTCGGTGACCTATTTGGGGAACCAAAGGTTTTGTCTGTGCAATAATGGATGAAGTTATGATGAAGAATAACTACCGGAAATACCTTGTGGAGGATGGCACGGTTGACATATGTCGGGCATGCCACCGTCCGGGAGAATCGATCGGACACATTATTTCAAAAATATGTCTAGATATGCACGCATAGAAATATTTGTCTTGTCAACGGACTAGAACCCGTAACATTTTAATAAAAAAAACCTATTTAGAAAGTGGACGTTTTGAGAGTTGACGTTATGGGAAGTGGACTTTTTGAGAATTGTAGATTTGTGGTCGTTTTGGGAAAGTGGACGAAATGGGAAATAGACATTTAGGGAATTACCATTTTGGGAAGTGGACGTTTTGGGAGGGTAAACGTTTTGGGAAGTTGTCGTTATGAACCTAAAGGGTGCAGCCTTTGTCTGTCTTGCTGTGCCTGCTCATGCATGGTGGTAAACTTGGTCAATATTTCCTTTTGGGTCTTCTGCATATCTACAAGCATGGTGTACAGCCATCCACCTGTTTCGTGAGATCCTGTGTCTCTGGGATGCATTTCTGGTGGTGGTGCGGACTCCATTTCTGCGTCTTCTTCTGCCCATTCTTATAAGGGAGGGACCTCGGGTTTCTTCGCTTTCTTCTTGCTCTTTCCTGATGCTCCTCCCTCTTCAGACTTCCTCCTTGCTCTTGTTGTCACTCTTGCTATCATGAGAGGAGCGGTTGTTATTCCCTGATGCAGTACCTCCCCCTTCGATTTTGTTTCGAGGGTTTGGATGGCATCTTCTAGCATGTCTTCTTCTGTCAGATCCATTTCTGAAAAGATGTATACTTTTTAATGTTCGAGTGTAGTCGTCATATTTTTTTTTATTCGTTTTTAGTTACCTCTACAAAGGTTAATTTTAGGTATAATGTTCGTTTGTAATACAACATCGTTTTATATTATTTGTGAGGTATCGGTTTTTTTTTTTAAATCTGTGACGGTTTAGCTACGCCAGGTGTCCAGTTACTGGTGAACACCTGTAACTACCTCGCCAAGTCTTACTGATTTAGATTTTGGGTATCTTCGCGCTTTAAAATATTATGGAAGAAATCATTACTAAGATAGTCAATCGCTCAGTGTTATATCTCTAGATCCTACTTAAATCATAGATTTTGGTAGGTATCATAAAATGGTCTTTGTAAATAGGGAGGAAAGGAAAACAGCTACAGTAAATACAATAATTTATTATTTCTTAAACTTGTATTTTATTCTTCAAAAAGCATGTTATCCAAAAATAGAGTTGGAACACTAAGTAGTCATTTACGGAGACGCGGCGCGTCGGGCGGCTCGTTATGCGGCGCGGCCCGCTTTCAATTCAAACATATGGCGATGTATGAGAGCGTTTACGGAGAAGCGTTTTTATGCGCGTTTGCTTGAAATGCAGCGTTGCCCGTAGATGACCCCGCCGCGGTGGACGCGGCGGTGAACGCGGCGGTGAACGCGGCGGTGCACGCGGCGTCACACGCGCAAGCGCGCAAATACAACATATGGCAGATGATACCGCCGCATCGCCCGCCGCGGCGGCGCACGCCCCGCGTCTCCGTAAACAACATCGTACATTGCCATAATTATGTTTGTGTATGGGCGTGTGATAACGCGGGCCGCTGCACGCGCCGCCTCTCCGTAAACGGAAAAAACGCGCACCGCGCCGCGCGACGCCCCGCGCAACGCGCCGCCTGACGCGCCGCGTCTCCGTAAATGGGCACTAACATTGTTATAACGTGCCCAGCTCAAATACCACACCATTGCACATTACAAGAACAATAGTATCCTACTATCGCGCCTAATGTCTCTCTTACATTTTCGTCTTTATTTACTAAAAATATAAGCATAATTTCTACTACTAATGCTTCGATTTGAAAGGCCTGGTCTGCAGGTGTCAACTGTCCCGCGGATGTGAGTGCATTTAGCAACAGTGTAAAACACTTGACACAATGTACCTTCGGTTGACACCTCAAAAAAAACGTATTTAGATAACTATAATTCTGTGCAACTCTTAATCTTAACCCGGGGTGAATGAGGTCGGGTATCTCATACCCGCCAATTTGTAAAACACTAAATATTTCTTAACTGTGCGATTCCTGGAACTCTGCTGGCTCGGTAGCTGGAGGGGGTTGTGCCGGGCGTGATTTTAAGCGACAATAACTGTGATGAGTTGGCGGTAAAGTGAATTACACGTGCTCAAACATAGAGCGGGTACGTAATACCCGACCTCATAGTCGGTGTAACTATTTTGTGTTAGTTATGTTTTAATTTTTTGTGTATTATAATTAAATTTCCTTGTTTTTTGGTGCATAAACAAAGACAGAAAGACAAAGCATTCCTGCATCACATGCAAAAAGCCAATATGTATGGAGCATGCTCGTTTTGTTTGTGAAAACTGCTTCAAAAAAGAGTAGTTTTTATAGGTAATAAGTAAAAGAAGATAGAACGTTTTATGTTGATTTTATGTTATGTCGAAGCTTAATTATATAAGACAGTTTTACGCTGGATTATTAATATTAATAACACGCAAATATTGAACCGCTAAACTCTGTACGAATGGGCTTTTAGGAATCGTTGGAAACAGAATAACATCCTCTTATTTTACAAAATGCAATGTCTGTGTCTATATTAACGCTCGCAACATTACAATGTTCTTTCCGTGGTTGTTAATATAGTCAATAAACAGGCGAAAGTTCAGTAATTCGACTGAACTCTAATAAGTCTTCATAAATGCTAAAGTTACCGATGTGGGCCCTATGTAGGGTTCCCAACTTTTTGTACGAGAAATAAAGTATATTAAAATCTGAGAAATAAAATGAACAGTATATTACAAAAGAAAACAGTATTTTAATTTTTTTGACGTTTTAAAACTTATTTGGAGCTTTTTGCACAATTTAACAATTTATTATCATTTTTAAAATATTCATAAGCCTCTCCACAATTTACGTATGGCTCCGGATACCAGCGGAGTGAGGACATAAAAACAGTATTTTGTATACTTTTTTTTATAGAACAGTAAAAAGTATTAATGAACGAAAAACAGTATAATACTGTTTTTAGCAGTATGGTTGGGAACCCTAATCCTATGTGACATTCAATAATACAATTTGGTGCTTAGGCAGAGGCCGGTGGGCCTCGAGGTCCTAAACTGTCCGGCGGCCGGCATCCTCTCCGTGGACGTCGAGGTGGTGGCGTCGTGGGCAGATAGAAATACTCATCACTGGAGCTCGACGCAACTGCCACGGCCGGTGTCACAGCGGCGAGAACATTTATAACAAAATTGTCTTAGTCCTTGCTCTTCAATAGGCGAGGCGGAGCTGAGCGGCGGGTCCGGAGGCGATAGGCGTGCGTGTCTTGCTGCTGCTCTGGTCAACACTATCTTGCTTTCATTTTTGTTTGTCCGATTTTTGTATAATGACATACGTCATTCTTGATCACAGATTTTTTCTTTTGTGTTTATTTTTATAAAATTGCTTCATATTACTGTGTTGTAGTAAGTTATAGTAAGAAATGGAAAAAATATAATATGTGAAAAGGGAGATTAGGTTCCAGACTGTTTAAAAATAATTATTTATTAACAAAAATTATAGAATGTAATTGCTGTTGACGTTTAGTGTTGCCAGCTTATGATTTTTTTTTGTACCTTAAGGAAATGGCTAATTCAGTCAAATTTTTACACCATGACAAGTTCCTGAAAAATACTTATCTCATTCTTCCCATTTTAAAAATGCATTGTGAAATTTAACTATAAGTTAGTATTTCAAAATTTGATAATTTGTTTTGTTGGAAGAAAGTGTTTGTGTTTATTATTGTTTTTATCAAGGGCTATTCAACACTAAAATAAGTTTTTCAATTCAAACCAGTAGTTCCTGAGATTAGCGTGTCTTTTTCAGCTTTATAATATTGGTATAAAGGGTGTACAAAGATCCTTAACGAAGCCGAAAGGCACTTGTTCTCCCCGTCATTTAGTCAAGTTTTTTTTTTTAAACCACTTTTAAAGGCTTTAACTTTAGTTTAATTAACTCCATGACCCGTTTACTATTCAAAGCATCCATCAGCACTAAGTTTTGAGTGCTTTATATTGAGTTTTACCATAAAACGTTATTTTTCACATAAAAAAAGTCTTTTCCCAGCAACTTAGTTTCATGTACAGAATGCTTGGTTGACGGCTTCATGAAGGGTCTGTTTACACCTTTTAGATGGTATAGATTCGTTGTCATCATTGAAAATTGTTTTCGCTTTTTTTTTTGTTTGTCCTTAACGCTGAATAAAAGGTATCCTGATATAAAACTGCAACAAGTTTAAAATACTTCTCCTTTCTTTCCTACTGCGTTATTTAATTTGCAGTTCCGCCCTTCTACAGTAGTTCCTGAGATTGGCGCGTTCAACAAAACAAACTCTTTAGCTTTATTTATGACGTCATTGAAAACAGTCTTATCAACACCAAAAGTGAAATTTCCGTGACGGTATAAGGAACTTGCCTTGATTTCTAATGTAAGAAGCGCCATTACTTTGTCGAGACCCGAATCTTTGATGTCCGAAGGAATGTTACTGTACCGATATTTTTTTGCAATATTCCATATAACAGTCGAACAAGTTTTTATTAAATGCGAAGACTCCTTCTCAATTTTGCTGTCCTCCTTTAAGAATACCTTCCTTGAAAATTGTTTTTTGATTGATTGATTGATTGAGTTGATGGATGTAAAGATAGACGAGAGAAAGCATGTCAATCATTTATTAACAACAAGTAAATTCTTAAAGTTTCTCGGTTTTGAAGGCTCGCTGTTTGTGGTACCATTCTGATGATAATCTTTGGAGCTACAGGAATAATGGTATTCGGCAATACCAGTGGGGGGGTCCGTTTCTGTAACAAAAAACGTGAAGCTGTAATCCAGTTCGTTCACAGACATTTTAGGAGTGTGGTGGCTCGAATATGTGCCTTTGGGTGACGATCCTGAAAGAACCCAGGGGGAATCATCATGGTCACCAACGTAACGGATAAAAAGCAGGCACAGCTTCCTAAAATCCGCCACGTCCTACCAGGAAAGCCGGCCGACGCCCGATGCAAACTGTAGCAAAATACCTGTCCCACACACTATCTACACAGTGATCATCTATTTGCAGGGTCCAACCTCCAGTGGTCCACATGTCCCTGAAGCGCCAGAGGACCCAAGTGGGAAGATGTAACTTCAACCTCCTGAAGTGGGGTTACCTCGACTGATCAGCGGTGGAATGTGGGTGTGGAGCTGAGTCGCAAACTATGTTCTACCTCCGACGAAGCTATGGTATTGGCGAACTTTTGGCCTAATAAAATATTATGTCGTGCCAGCGACACGAAGAAGAAGATCGTGGTGTGAAGACTGGCCAGCTGAACTCCGCGTTACCAAGTGCCAGCCGTTGCCAGGGTTTTATTATGACCTGGACGCCGCTCGTCCAGGTTCCGCTCGGGGACGCTTATTATCGCAGACAATAAACTTCCTACTGTCTTGCTCCATGAGCAACTCCACTTGCACCTTGAGGGAGCTGCCCGAAGCCAACTACTGAGATTTAGGCCTGCGAATAAAAATTGCCGCTGCTCCGCCCGCGTGGAATTCAGCTCTTTAGTTTTGAGGTCTAGAATAAAATTAGAGACAAAATATCGCTTTACCTCAATGGGCAGCTGCACCTGTTCAACGGGGAATCATCCGAAGGTACGCAACTGCATCCATCTTGGCACTGGTAGTCCGCGTAGCACCAGGAGCGCTGCCTCAACTCGGCATCTGTTGGCGACATACAGATTTAAATATTTATGTTGGGCCACGTCAGCCGCATGCACGATGATCGCTGGGTACAAGTCTCAACACGATGGGTGCCGCGGCGGTTATAATCATAATCATTTTATTTTAAAACTATACACGTAACGTTGTCAGCGTCGTGTTTCGCTGCGTGGTGTCGCGTAACCGTCCTCGGAAACGTCGATATACGACACTTTTTGGCCTTATGGCCTTTCGGTTATGGACGGCGCCGCCTAAACGCTTGCGGTCTGTTAGCACCGATTATTGTACTGATCTCATAATTAACAAATCTCAAAATCATCATTTCCCAAAATGACCGATTTTCTGAATGTTTTTGTTTTTACCCTACTGCCAAGGAAGGGTTATGTTTTACGCTCGTATCTAATAATACAGGGTGTAAACAGACCCTTCACGAAGCCGTTAACCAAGGATTCTGTACATCAAACTAAGTAACCCTACACAAAAATAATTGCTGGGAAACAACTTTTTTTTTGGGGTGAAAAATAACCTTTTACGTTAAAACTCAATGTAACGCATTCAAAACATTGTGCTTATGGATGCGTTGAATAGTAAACGGGTCATGGAGGTATTTAAAGTAAAGTTTTAAGCTCGAAAAATTGTATTTAAAAAAAACTTGTGAAAAAGACCCCCAATAACTCGGTAACTAGAACGTTCCCAGGTATGGTCCAGAACAAAAAAATGATCTCAATAGCGAGGAGAACAATTGCCTTTCGGCTTCGTTAAGGCTCTATTTACACCCTTTATATGTATATATTTTTTTCTATCTTGTGTGTTTCTTTGTAAATTTCTTTATTACCTCGTATGTTCCACCATGACTGGATGGATTTCCACGGTTAAACTATCATTAGATTCGTTTCAAAAATGTGCCTAGTGTCCTAGGTAGGACAGAAGGAAGTAGCACAGAAGCGTGACCTTTGGAAGGAATGGAGGGATCCCTTTGCCCAGCAGAGGGGCGATGGAGGCTAGCTTTAATAATAATACAAAAATAAAAATTTGCAGTCGGGTTTTTTTATACTTTCAATTAAATGTTACTTGTTGAATGTCTATCTTGGCCATATTCTTTCCTTTGGCAAGGAGCATCAAACAGCGGAGGTATCGAGAAGAATCCAGCTAGGGTGGGCTGCATTTAGCAAATTGGACGACATACTGAAATCAGCCAAAATTCCACACTGCCTGAAGACCCGTCTCTATAATCAGTGTGTTCTGCCCACCATGACATATGGTGCTGAGACGTGGACGCTCTCACAGGAGGCTGTGTACAGACTCAGAGTAGCACAGAGAGCCATGGAGCGTTCCATGCTCGGTATTAAACTAATAGACCGAGTTCCAAACGTCGAAATCCGGAGACGTACGAAGGTCTTCGATATTGGAAATCGCGTTATGGAACTCAAATGGAGTTGGGCAGGACACAAGGCAAGGCGTGGTGATGGCAGGTGGAGTAAAGCTGTGACGGAGTGGCGTCCGAGAAATGGAAAGAGAAGTGTTGGTCGTCCGGCGGCGAGATGGGCAGACGACATTGTTGCCACTGGGGGAATATCCTGGATGAGGCTGGCACAAGACCGTGGAGCTTGGCACAAGCAAAGAGAGGCCTATACCCAGCAGTGGGTGAAGTCGGGCTGTGGATGATGATGATGTTGAATGTCCGAAATAAAAACTGCCATATTGGTGTACACTGTACAGTCAGGAACACTCCATTTGATTATTGTGAACTAATGAATTAGTGACATTATTATGTATTTTAATTTTTGTATTTTTTGGTTCTTTTTACTTTATTTTATGTGACATTTTATGAATAATTTTATCAAATTTTGACATGTTTTATGATTATTGTGGAGTTATGGAGTTTTCCCTTTTATCCCCTAATGTACCCAAGTCTGTTGTTCCTGGGTATGGTTTACCAGACTGGCAGTAAGTTATTTATTTACAACTAATTATAGCAAAATTACAGACCAAGTCCAGGTTCAGGTCCAATACGATGCTATAAGACATAAAATAAAACAATATAAAAAAGTAAAATCACACCTTGTAAGAAAATTAATAGCTATAATTAAACGTGAACACACTAGTGACTTATATCTTTAAGGTAATTAGAGGGAAGATACACAATGCGGATATATTGCGAAGGGTGGAGCTAGTCGTGCGGTCGTGCCAGACGGGTATGTGGGTCGTCGTCGTCAGCCGCGGTTGCTGGTGGAACCGCGCGCGCGAACTAACTTGCTGCGCGAGGCGCCGCTCACGAGCGCGCTCCGCACTCTCAACCTCATTGCTGAGGATGTAGACTTATTCTGTTGCACTTTGGGTGAATTCACAAAAACAGCTACCTATATAATTTGCTATGTTAGTAAATAACTGTTTAAATTTGAAGTGTGATACAATATCGCATTGGGTCTAGCCTGTAAGGATATTTGTATGTTTGGAGTAAATAAATAAATGACCAAGTTTATAGTTGCATACGTTTTGCAATTATCATTTGTGCCCTTTGAACAAATGTCGGCAGGTTTTGCCCAAATATATCTTCCGATACCGTTACAATATTAATAATACATGCGGCTCGCGACATAGGGGTAAACTTGAGCAGGTTAGCCTTAACTGCTGGCATGACCAACAGTGCGGGGCGGCGACGCGCTCCCACGGACCCAGCCGCAGCGCAGCCAGCACCTCAGGGTGGTGCAGCAACCCTAGCAGTACGCTCGCCACGTACTTGACTAGTGCCACGTCCCTATATACGGGGTGTAAACAGACCCTTCACCAAGCCGTCAACCAAGCATTCTGTACATCAAACTAAGTAACTTTACGCAAAAATTATTGCTGGGAAACGACTTTTTTTTTTGGGGTGAAAAATTACGTTTTATGGTAAAACTGAATGTAACGGACTCAAAACATTGTGCTGATGGATGGATTGAATAATACGGGGGTCGTGAAGGTGTTTAAAGTAAAAAAATTACATTAGAAACATGGATTAAAAAAAAAACTTGTGAAAAAGTTGGAACTTTGACCCCCAATATCTCCTTAACTAGAAGGTTCCCAGGTATGGTCTAGAAGAAAAAAATGATCGCAATAACGGGGAGAACAAGTACCCTTCGGCTTCGTTAAGGGTCTTTTTACACCCTTTATAAAGGTGAAGAGTTTGTTTGTTTGGTTGAACGCGGTAAACTCGGGCACTACTGGTTCGAATTGAATAAATCCTTTAGTGTTGGATTTCCCATTTATCGAGGAATGCTATAAAACATACCGCTACAACTAATAGGAGCGGAGCAGCAATGAAAAATGTTGCAAAAACGGGGAAAATTGTATTTTTAATCATTTTACGCGGACGAAGGTCGGCGGGGAACAGCTATCATGTAAAGTTATTTGGTATATTTTCATTTCAATAACGTTCACAAGATATAATAAACGTGAGTGATACCAACTGTTGATATAATTTTTTTAGATATAACTTTTATATACTCTAAAACTTATTTCGTGTAACGTTATTGGATATAACGTTTATTTAATCGAAAATCATTAGGCCTATCGTTTAAAATATATAATACTGATACCATCTTTGTGGTTAACACCCCGATTCAAAGCAATCCGACTCGGATGGTTTATATTAGGTTAGAAGGTTAAGGCTGGAGCGGAGCGGAGTGCCAGGTCCCCTCTATGTTAGTGAATCATTGGGGTTAGGTTTGTTTAGAACAGCGACCATTAACGCGCGTCGGCGAACGAGACGCTGAAGCGAGCGTGCTGCGGGAGCGGCGTGACAGAAACGAATCGCTGCAAAACCGACTCCACATAGTCTTGTCTGCCCTACCCCTAGTGTTATTTAAAATCGCGTAGGCGCGGAGGGGCGAGGCGGCCCGCGAGCTGAGGAGCAAGTGGTTTTAACACTCGCCGCCGTGGCTGACAAGTGACATTATGGAAATGCCCTCATGGATATAGACGTAGAGGTGTCCGAAAGCGAGATGGAAAGACCAAGTAGATGCAATCGCCAGAAAAGACTGGACAGATGTCGCCAATGATCGAGAAAATTGGCATTGTCTGGAGTAGGCCTTTACCGGTAAAGAGGTCCAATTAGCGTAAGCACTATTATTTTTATTTACTTATATACGTGACCATATTTTTAAAAATAATATCTTGATTTGTATAATTTATAATATTGCACTAGTGACTTATATCTTTAAGGTAATTAGAGGGAAGATACACAATGCGGATATATTGCGAAGGGTGGAGCTAGTCGTGCCAGACGGGTATGTGGGTCGTCGTCGTCAGCCGCGGTTGCTGGTGGAACCGCACGCGCGAACTAACTTGCTGCGCGAGGCGTCGCTCACGAGCGCGCTCCGCACTCTCAACCTCATTGCTGATGATGTAGACTTATTCTGTTGCACTTTGGGTGAATTCACAAGAACAGCTACATATATAATTTGCTATGCTAATAAATAATTGTTTAAATTTTAAGTGTGATATAATATCGTATTGGGTCTAGCCTGTAAGGATATTTGTATGTTTGGAGTAAATAAATAACTAAATGTTTCAGTTCAATATACGGGGTGGTGGAAGGGACACCGACGCGAAAACGGTTACCACGTATTCAGTACATCATTCTGAGCCTCCCCCCCACATATAAATTTTTCATAGGTTATTTAAAACAAAATCTGCTGCTTCCTACAAAGTGCAATATGTACAGGGTCAAAATATATGGAACAGCTGATTTTTTTTTTCAGCCTGAGAGATATTTTTCGATGGCATGTAAAGACCAGTCAGAGGCCCATGGGCGGCATGAAAACTGACACCAGGCTAGGCACTACCTACACGATAAAGAAGATGAAAGGTGAGTCGACTTTAGCAACGCGCAATGGGCCCGCGTAGTGAAACACAGCCCACTCCTCTCAAAGAGAGGGGGTCCGTGTCCCAGCAATGGGAACACTACGGGGTGTAAACAGACCCTTCACCAAGCCGTCCACCAAGCATTCTGTACATCAAACTAAGTAACTTTACGCGAAAATTTTTGCTGGGAAAAGAATTTTTTGTTTGGGGTCAAAAATCACTTTTTACGGTAAAACTCAATATAATGCGCTCAAAACTTATTGCTGATGGATGCTTTGAATAGTAAACGGACCATGGAGGTAATTGGAGTAAAGTTAGAACCTTAAAAAGTAGTATTAAAAAAAAAACTTGTGAAAAAATTGGAACTTTGACCCCCAATATCTCCGTAACTAGAAGGTTCCCAGGTACGGTCCAGAACAAAAAAATGATCACAAGGACGAGTAGAACAAGTGCCTTTCGGCTTCGTTAAGGGCCTTTTTACACCCTTTATAGACTGATTATGCTATGCAGCATCCCTTTGGCAGTACCACCACCACTATAATACCACTTACCAGTGTATCCAGCAACTTTGGCTATCAGCACCGCGACTGCAAACAACACAACGTACACCCACTTCATGGTCTTACAAGCAACTATATCAGCGGGCAATGAAGCGTGCTCATATTATTATAATCCGCTTTTGAACGCCAATTATTTACGCCTTGTTCCACAATATCGGTACAGGCTTTTGGTAAAATTGACTTGTTTTTGTAATCAGTTTTACATGTTATAATTATAAATGCGAAAGAGTCTTGTGTGTTTCTTGTTTTCAATTATACTAATAGTCAGGGACCGAAAAGGTTACACATAACATAACATACCATCAAGTCTTTTATCCCCAAAGGGTTAGGCAGAGGTGTACACACTTTTTTTTTCGGATGGTTTATCAACAAATGACCCCCCCTCCCCCGCTCTGGGTGGAGTGGAAGGGAGTGTCAGACTTTTACTGAGTAATACCCATCCATGTTCCTTCTTTGCCCTTTGTGTCCCAGGGCATTTAATAAGGGGCGTGCCATCAACCGGGCACCAATCCAGACTCCGTGGCGTACTGAAAAATTTCTGATGGAAAACCCTAATAACACTGCCCGCCTCGGGAATTGGACTCATGATCTCATGCTCAGCAGTCGAGGCAACGTGGTTACCCGTATAGAGGTTTTAATCGAGTTATTTTTTGGAGTTAAGTGACAAAGCCTAAAGCTAAGGTAAATAGGATTAATCAACCTGTAATAAACGTGACGCGGACGTGAGCTGGACTCTTGTCAAAAGGATAGGACCCAAATAGTCAAAGACAGAGATAAATAATAATATTATAACGGTATCGGAAGATATATTTGGGCAAAACCTGCCGACATTTGTTCAAAGGGCACAAATGAAAATTGAAAAAGGTATGCAACAAGTATTTTACTGGGTGTGCTTTTACTTTTTTTTATATTGTTTTATTTTATGTCTTATAGCATCGTAGTGAGAGTCAAAATGGCGGGTGTACCATAGCGAATCAAATTATTCCAATTACCAAACAAATGTACCTAAAACCTACTATTCTGTACCTAGGTCTAAAAAATCTGTACCTCCTTCAGAACGAAATTATTTCGAAATTAAGGTACACCCGCCATATTGACGTCAAGATGGCGGGTGTTCTATAATATTTTATTATTTAACCATTATTCATAAAATATAATAACACCAAAAAAATGTACTTAAAAAGTACCTATAGTAAAAAGATACACACACTTGATCAGTTGGATAGTTCCTGAGAAATAAAACAAACCGTGTCTCGTTTATGTACTTATGTTTATTATTATTATGAATTATTGCTCTAGGTACATATTTATATATATTTTAGGGATAAATATGATATTATAAATCAATAATCAATAACGCGTCAAAGTTATTAGGTACCTCTTTATTTTCGTCCATACATAATGCAATTAACGATAAGTGAATTCGGAGTTTTGGTTATAAAATTATTAAGATCATCAAAACATTTCCATTCAGCATTACGACGACAATGAGCCCGATAGTGGCCAATACTGTGGATGTCTGTAACATCGCAGCCGGCCGGTAAAAACTCAATTAATCCCAGAACTTCGTATTTTGAATTATTTAATGTTATTTCCAAAGGTATGTCTTTAAGACAAATTACGTCTGTTTGATTCAGATTTGATTCTTTTTGATTCATTTTTGTTTACTTGTTTTTAACATTAACACTGGATGGATAAAATGGCGGCAGGTAATGGGAACAATATGTGACTCCCACATTCCCCTTTAACTCAAGGGGAAGATTTATAAAACCATGGTTGGACCTGCTGTCTTATACGGATCAGAATGTTGGGCCTCAAAAGGGGAGGATGAATGAAAAGGCATTTGCATGTGGCTGAGATGAGAACTAAGGGGTGTGTGTGGTGTAACGTGAATGGATAAAATAAGGAATGAGTACATAAGAGGAAGTCTGAAAGTGGCGCCGGTGACTGAAAAGTTCTGTGGTAATCAGTTATCGTGGTATGGAGTATGGACATGTGATGAGGAGGAATGAGGAAATGAAGTGAGGAAAGTGAAGAGTAAGAATGTAGATGGCTATAAGAATAGAGGAAGACCAAAGAAACGATGGATGGAATGTGTGAAGGATGATATGGCTAGAAAGGAGGTGACTGCTGAGATGACGAGTAATAGAGAAGTATGGAAGAAGAAGACATGATGCGCCGACCCCAAATAAGTTGGGATAAGGACAGGAGAATGATGACTAATCTTGTTTACTTATACACGAGACACGGTTTGTTTTATTTCTCAGGAACTATCCAACTGATCAAGTGTGTGTATCTTTTTACTATAGGTACTTTTTAAGTACATTTTTTTGGTGTTATTATATTCTATGAATAATGGTTAAATAATAAAATATTATAGAACACCCGCCATCTTGACGTCAATATGGCGGGTGTACCTTAATTTCGAAATAATTTCGTTCTGAAGGAGGTACAGATTTTTTAGACCTAGGTACAGAATAGTAGGTTTTAGGTACATTTGTTTGGTAATTGGAATAATTTGATTCGCTATGGTACACCCGCCATTTTGACTCTCACGCATCGTATTGGACTTGGTCTGTAATATTGCTATAATTAGTTGTAAATAAATAAATAAATGGAAACACGGAAAGCAGGCCGCTCCTTCAGTGGCGCTTTTACCGGGCCCGTTGTAGACTTCTTAGCGTCCGTATCTTGGCTGCGTTTCGGTGACCTCTTTGGGGAAACCGAAGGTTTTGTCTGTGCAATAATGGACGAAGTCATAATGACGAATAACTAGCGATAGCAAAATCTTACGAATCATATTGAAGATTTTGTGAAAAAAATATTTAATAATAGCAGATTTAGCCCTCTATGCAAATTTTCTTGAACACGCGCGTGTTCTGGAGTCTATAATAACTCGCCGACGAAATTAAGCTCTCCGGAATATGAATATAGCGTCTGAAATTCCGGACCACGAGTTTGTTGGTCTATATAGGGTGACTGGTAATAAGTGACCGATACTTAAACACGTGATTGTACACATGATAACAAACAACTTTCCCCAAGAAACATTTTTTTTAATACCTAATCCGATAGTTTTTCCCCAATACAGATCTCAACTTGTTACAAAAATCAGTTAAATGCGTTTTCCAATTAAAGTTTGAATCAATATTAAGGCCTAGTTATTTAAATGTGCTAACATACTCCAATTTCACACATACGCAATTACCCTTATTTCTATGCAGACAGTCGTATGTGTGTCCTAATACATCAAGATCCCTTCTGCGTACAGTTTTAGCTCGTAGATTATTCGGCGAGTGCATTTTGTCTTGGACAGATTTAATATAATTCCGTTCTCATGTGCCCATTTTGTGATACGTTAGAAGTCCTCTTGAAGTACGTACTGTTGTGCCTCTGAGATATCCTTCGAAGCAGCCACACACATGTCGTCTGCATACATAAACACTCGACACCTATTTACAACATTCGACACACTGTTCACGTGCATTATACAGGGTGTAAACAGACCCTTCACGAAGCCGTCAACCAAGCATTCTGAACATCAAACTAAGTAACTTTACGCAAAAATTATTGCTGGGAAACAACTTTTTTTTTGGGGTGAAAAATCACGTATTACGGTAAAACTCAATGTAACGCATTCAAAACATTGTGCTGATGGATGGATTGAATAGTACGGGGGTCGTGACGGTGTTTAAAGTAAAAATCTTACATTAGAAACATGTTTTTGAAAAAAAACTTGTGAAAAAGTTGGAACTTTGACCCCCAATATCTCCGTAACTAGAAGGTTCCCAGGTATGGCCTAGAACAAAAAAAGGATCGCAATGACGGGGAGAACAAGTACCTTTCGGCTTCGTTAAGGGTCTTTTTCACCCTTTATAACGCACGGGCCCAAATACTGATCCGGTCGGCACACCGAGATCCACACGCCTCTTCAGCAGTCACACCAGCTATTATCGTGCGTATTTTCCTATGGGTCAGATAGTTGTGGAACCATTTATTGGTGGGAGGGACCACGTATTCCGCATTCATCCATCGCGTGTAGTAGTATGTCGTGGTCCAATGTGTCGAATGCCTTCTTATAATCAATAAAAAGTGCTATCAGCTGTTTACCTGAGTCTAGGCACTCATTAACATAATCACCGTACGCTGTTAAGCCTCCTCTACACGTCCGCAGATGCGTGCGCGGACGTATAGAGGGGGCATCTGTTGTAGGTATTTAACGTCCGCAGACGTATAGAGGGGGCATCTGTTGTAGGTATTTAACGCCCGCAGACGTATAGAGGGGGCATCTGTTGTAGGTATTTAACGCCCGCAGACGTATAGAGGGGGCATCTGTTGTAGGTATTTAACGTCCGCAGACGTATAGAGGGGGCATCTGTTGTAGGTATTTAACGCCCGCAGACGTATAGAGGGGGCATCTGTTGTAGGTATTTAACGCCCGCAGACGTATAGAGGGGGCATCTGTTGTAGGTATTTAACGCCCGCAGACGTATAGAGGGGGCATCTGTTGTAGGTATTTAACGCCCGCAGACGTATAGAGGGGGCATCTGTTGTAGGTATTTAACGCCCGCAGACGTATAGAGGGGGCATCTGTTGTAGGTATTTAACGCCCGCAGACGTATAGAGGGGGCATCTGTTGTAGGTATTTAACGCCCGCAGACGTATAGAGGGGGCATCTGTTGTAGGTATTTAACGCCCGCAGACGTATAGAGGGGGCATCTGTTGTAGGTATTTAACGCCCGCAGACGTATAGAGGGGGCATCTGTTGTAGGTATTTAACGCCCGCAGACGTATAGAGGGGGCATCTGTTGTAGGTATTTAACGCCCGCAGACGTATAGAGGGGGCATCTGTTGTAGGTATTTAACGCCCGCAGACGTATAGAGGGGGCATCTGTTGTAGGTATTTAACGCCCGCAGACGCACGCAGACGCGTCCGCCTCGAATCCGATTGTTGTCGGTTTTTGTGGCACAGATCAAAGGGCTTCGGCGCGGACGTCCGGCGTCTGACCACACGTCTGGCGACGCATCAGTATAATCGGAGTTGCGATTGAGAGTGCACGCGTGCTTCTTGCGGTTTAATTTTTGTTGAAATGGCTAATAATATGAGCACCGAGGAAACTTTTACTAGCATCCAACACCTTCTCCTTTTCTTTTTAATAACTCTACTACGATGCACACTCACGTGGTAGTTAAAAGTACTAAATAAATAAATAGCTGCGGCAGCGGTCTCAATATCCATTTTTAAACGTGCGTGTTGCGTCTTTCGAGAGTGAACATAGACTGATCGACCTGCAGACGTGTGGACAGCTCGTGGTGATCCATCTGCGGATGCATCTGCCGGCGTCCGCGGACGCATCTGCAGACGTGTAGAGGAGACTTTAGGGCCGAGACAGTACTGCGCCCTCTCCGGAATCCATGCTGTGTATCTGACAATATACTACGAATCTCTAAGAATTTGTTAATTTGGCTAACAATTACTTTTTCTACTATTTTATCTATGACAGACAGTATGGCAATAGGCCTATAGTTTACATATTCCAAGTGGCTTCCAGACTTATAAATAGGGCGTATCATTGCATTCTTTAACTCATCAGGATAGAACTTCCCAATCAAACACATGTTAATGAATTTAGCTAAAATAGGACTTAATTGCTTTCGCAGGTATTTGATGTCTTTTACCCTTATTCCAACCAGACCTGGTGCTTTTTTACACGACAGTGTATTTATTACTTTTTCTATGTCTGACGAAATTACAGGAGTATACCTAAAACTCACCTCACTTGGCTTCGTTCAGGGGTAAAATGTCCAATTCTCAAAATGTCCAAATCCCAAAATGTCCAACTCCCAAAATGTCCAACTCCCAAAATGTCCAACTCCCAAAATGTCCAATCTTTTGGTAAATTTATTCAATAACTCCTCAAAGCGCTATATTAATACTTAGACAAACAATAAATAAAATACTGATAGAATCAAAATATGTTTTATTTGTAAGTAACAGATTTTTTTTTAAATATTGTGCACTATACTCGAGTATTATTAAATAACACCACGCAAGGATAGAGAATTATGTGAATTTATTTTTAAAATATATTAAATAATTATCCTCGATATCGTTGTTTCTCGAATGTTTCCATAGCAACCAAAAACACATCGCGATCTAACGCGTAACGTTAGAACAACGCCATCTATCGAGCTAAAATTTTTAAATCTGCATTCATATAGGTACTTGCGAATTTGCGATATTGAATTATGGATATTAATTTTATTAGTTACTAGCTGTTCCCCGCGACCTTCGTCCGCGTAAAATCCCGTCCCGTTTTTGCAACATTTTTCATTGCTGCTCCGCTCCTATTAGTCGTAGCGTGATGTTGTATAGCCTATAGCCTTCCTCGATAAATGGGCAATCCAACACTAAAAGATTTATTCAATTCGAACCAGTAGTTCTCGAGTTTAGCGCGTTCAAACAAACAAACAAACAAACACTGCAGCTTTATAATATTAGTATAGATTTAGAAGCAAAACGGAAAATGTTAATAATATGCATAAACTGAACGCATCCTGAGATAAAAGTAAAAGTTGCCTCAATGTGGGTATTTTTGTAAAATTATTACATTGTACAGTACAATGGATCCCGTTTAGTGCCGGATTTATTAATATAACTTAAAAAAATACCCGCTAAAATCGCTGCTGCAGCGACACCGGCACTAGACCGAAATACCTAACCATATCTAAGAAAGCGCACCTACTGTAATTTCTGCCGTAACAAGTTGTAGTTGTGCATTTTGGATAACAATATCTCGTAGCACATATGCCTTGTCTCGGGGTGTCGCAGCTTTCAAATCGTGTATATAGCTTTAAAGCGGTTTTTTTAAATTATGGAGTGCTTATGTAGTATTATTAGCAATCCGTATAAACTCAATTTTCTATTACTTTTTTCATTAATTTTGAAATGCCATGATTCAGCAAAGATATTTGTCCTGTGTTTACGCCCAAAAACATACCACTGTTTCCGGAAACTCAAAGAACAATAAACTTAACACGATAATCTATTTTTTCAGCGTCAATAAAACATCAAAAATACTTCACATTTATAAAAAGATCACTATGACAAGTAATTCAGGAACCCCTAATTAATCATACGGGGTGTAAACAGACCCTTCACCAAGCCGTCAACCAAGCATTCTGTACATCAAAGTAAGTAACTTCACTGGGAAACGAAATTTTTTTTTTGGGGTCAAAAATCACATTTTACGGTAAAACTCAATATAATGCGCTCAAAACTTATTGCTGATGGATGCTTTGAATAGTAAACGGACCATGGAGGTAATTGGAGTAAAGTTAGAACCTTAAAAAGTAGTATTTAGAAAAAAGCTTGTGAAAAAATTGGAACTTTGACCCCCAATATCTCCGTAACTAGAAGGTATGGTCCAGAACAAAAAAATGATCACAATGACGAGCAGAACAAGTGCCTTTCGGCTTCGTTAAGGGTCTTTTTACACCCTTTATAAAGAAACCCTTGAAAACTTATCCCTACTGGTAGCGATAAATGGAAAAAAAGAACCAGCTATCCCCACTAGTGCGTATCAGTAGGGATATTTGGAGTAGAAAGTTCCATATATCCCAACCGGTAGCAATAATTGGAAAAAATGTCCAAGTATCCCTACCAGTGGGGATAAGTCAGTAGGGATATATGGAACGGGGGGGAATATTATAGAATTTGGATCATATAACCCTTCCGAATTACAAACACTATTGAAGATAAAGATAGGATAATACTGATATTTTTCACTTGGAAGTTGACGAAACGAGGGTGGACACTAAATAAATCACCTTGCGTCTTTCTTAGGGGGTTGGCCCACACATGAAGATTGCGATGATTTGTTATACCCGCCCTTGTGTTTTCTTCAGAGATAGGTATCAACAAAGTTCTGTGAATTTATAGCTGTTATGTAGTAGATTACAAGTAATGATTAAAAAAATCGTCCTATGGGGATAATTTATGGACTTACACTAGTTTTTTTTTTAAATAAATACACAATTTTTTACCGAAAAAATGACTTCGATTCCGTTTTTTTTTTCGTCGTCGATAATTTTTAGTAAAAAGGTTATTTAACCTGTTAAAATAACTCATAAGCTTTTAGAAATAATAAACATAATCCAAATCGACCCAATAACTTCGGAGATGTGTCAAAAAATAGAAAGCAAATCTACAAACTCTACTTAAAAAATTTAATAACATGAAAAATGTTATAGATAGACCCCCTCTTTTGATTTCGACATTTCTTCATGAATATTCAGAAAATTACGGGCGGACACATGCGCATGGGCGACATTGTATTTATGTAAAATAAAGCTCCACGCAGGTACAGTAAATCTCTTCAAATTTCCCCCGAACTTATTACTTATTGTCTACACCTTTGGTGCCTGTTAAGCTTAGCTTTTGTCGGACACATGGTCCTTCGTAGTAAAATCCAAATAACAATGACAGTAATTTAAAAAGTATTCGAGCCTTTCTTTTACTGCCTACCTCCACTTGAGACAAAGGATTATCAGTGACAATAGGCATTCAAATATCATAACTTATTGGAACCACGACCTAAGTACCTACATGAATAAACACCGACATGGTAGGTATATGAACGAAATGAACTGAGTTATGTCCCAGACTTATCAGTGGAAGAAATTTTGATTCTGATAAACACCACCGGCATCGGGAACAGGGACCGAGCTACCGGTGGTCAGGGCTCTTGAGAGAGGAACCTCCTAACGATACGTGCCGTGTCCAGAAGTACTGCTTTCTGAATCTGATCCAGCTGCCAAGCAAGAGCCTCCTCAGGTGTTGGTCGAGGCTATTGGCTATTAAGCCATTGGCCGACACGACTACCGGCACAATGACTGCTGTACTCACGTCCCACATGTCGACAACCTCGCGAGCCAGATTGATTATTTGAATTATTTAAGAGTCAGTGATGAAGGTTCGATCCCAATACAACGTGATATTACCATCACGTGGTGTTATTATTATTACAAGAATATGTTCTTTCATCCAGTTTCTTATGGCATTAAGTATTGATTTTAATTTATTATTTATGTTGATATTGTTTTCACATGAGGTAGGAATGGAAATATTCATTGATGTGATTAGGACTGTCATTGAAGTATACGAGGAATAGAAAACAGGCTACAGCGCGCTACAATCTATAAACCCCTTATAACTTTTGAACTAGTGACCGACAAATTTTGATACTTGACGACACTCCATTTTTTTTTTGATATCAAAATTAAGATCCCTGATTGTAGCTATACCAGTGTCAAAGTTTTTTTTTGTTAACAGTGTTTAATCTATGTTAGTTTAGTGTGTAATTTATTATGTAGTTTTTTCATTAATTAAAATAAAGACTGATTGAGGATACTTCGTAGTTTCATTTCAAGCAAAATTACATACCTAATTTATTTATCTACATTCACACTATTATTGAAATATGAATAAACCACTAAATTGGTTATAATGGAGTTTGAAAAAGGCCTGGCCCAGGGCCTGCCAGCCAGAGATGATGACCTAAAGGACGTCTTCCTGTGGGCCAACCGACTTCCACGTAGACGAAGTCAAAGGAAAAAGCTAGTCAATAAAACAAACGTTAATTATATAGTCCAATTTATTTTATATTTATAATAACTTAAGTGGGAGCTGTATACGAGTCCGATTTACAATATCGGTCTTTTCAAAATCCATAATTGTTTTTAGGCGATGCTGGGCAAAGCAGCATCGCGCACAGGGTCATTATGGATTTTAAAAGGACCAATAAACAGGAACTCGTACAGAGCTCCCCTATTGCTGGCGGTAGCTTCCGGCGGCTAACTTTGTCTCGGCGGCGGTCACAGCGGCGCGCCACTGCGCTGTCAGCGCCGCCAACTCGCTAGCCCTAAGTTCCCGCCGCTCCTGGTCGAGCCGCTCCGCCACCAGCGCCCGGTCCTCCCGCAGCTCACTGGGGCGGCGTTGCAGTGGAATGGTGTTGCTGTTAAATATAACAATAATTTTTAAGTGCTACCCCATTTAGATGAGAACTATAACTTTTTTATCTTAGAATTCCGAGCTGCTGGTGGGAATAAAACTATAGTTAATCAACTATTGTTTAGGTACATACAGGGTGTAAACAGACCCTTCACGAAGCTGTCAACCAAGCATTCTGGACATCAAACTAAGTAACTTTATGCAAAAAAAATTGCTGGGAAACAACTTTTTTTTGGGGTGAAAAATCACGTTTTACGGTAGGACTCAATTTAACGCACTCAGAACATTGTGCTGATGGATGAATTAAATAGTACGGGGATCGTGGAGGTGTTTATAGTAAAAAACGGACTAAGCTTCTCTTGATTTGTTTTCATGGGTTGAATTTTACGTTTTTTTGGGTACTACAACAGAAATATTATCGGTGAATAGGACACTATCGTAGTTCTTTAATCAATGATTTACCCGATTCATTATTGTTATTGTTGCAGAATAACAACGGCCCCAGAACTCTCCCTTGTAGTACGCCATAATTATTGAATGTAGAAGAGGATCTATAGGCAGAATTAACATCCGAGTCGAAGTTCGACGAAGCCCCGGAGAAACAATTTAAGCGTTTTCGTTCCCGCAACGAAATTAATCAGAAAAGAATAGCGGAGAGTAAAAACAACATGTTTTACATGTTCACATAATCCGGTCTCTAAAGATTACTATAATGCTCCGACATTTCCACTACTTTATTTAATTACTCTGTCTCGGAACCGTAATCCGTACATTTATTATTTAAGTATACGAGGATTAGAAAACAACCTACAGCGCGCTACAACCCCTGATAACTTTTGAACCAGTGACCGACAAAGTTTGATACTTGACGACCATTCGAAATTCTTTTTGTATAATCAAAATTAAGATCCCTGAGTGTAGCTATACCAGTGTCAAAGTTTTTTTTAGTTTATAATGTTTAATCTATGTTTGCTTAGTGTATAATTTAGTATGTGATTTTTTCGTTAATTAAAATAAAGACTGATTGAGGATACTTTGTACTTTCATTTGAAGCAAAATTACACACCAATTTATTTATCTACATTCAAACTTTATAGAAATATGACTAAACGACTACATTGATTATAATGGAGTTTGAAAAAGGCCCGGCCCAGGGCCTGCCAGCCAGAGTTGATGACCTAAAGGAAGTCTTCCGCGACTTCCTGCGGGCGAACCGACTTCCACGTAGACGAAGACGCAGGAAAAAGCTAGTCAATAAAAAACAATGGTACATTTTATAATAAGTTAAGTGGGAGCTGTATACGAGTTCGATTTACAACGGTTTTGTCAAAATCCATGGTCATTCTTGGGCGATGCTACAGAATCACAACGGATTTTAAAAGGACCAATAAACTGGAAATCGTACAGAACTCCCCTATTCCTGGCGGTAGCTTCCGGCGGCTTACTTGGTTTCGGCTGCGGTCACGGCGGCGCGCCACTGCGCTGTCAGTGCCGCCACCTCGCTTTCCCTCATTTCCCGCCGCTCCTGGTCGAGCTCCGGCAACCTCAGGCGCCGGTAGAGCCGCTCCGCCAACAGCGCCCGGTCGTCCCGCAGTTCACTGGAGCGGCGTTGCAGTGGCATGGTGATGCTGTAAAATATAATAATAATTTTTAAGTGCTACCTCATTAAGCTGAGAAATAAAACTTTTTTATTTTAGAATTGAGAGCTGCTGACGGGAAAATAAGACTATAGTTAATCAACTATTGTTTAGGTACATACATAGCCTTTCTACAAAATCATCTATTTCCATTCTGTTAGCTGGGCGTCTTCAAAAATTTGTTCGTCCCGTAGTGGAATTCCACCGGGAAAAGGAAAAATCGTATAGTGAATTTGTTGCGTAGTTGACGTGACGTATGACGCCGGCACAGAAACGAACATCAAAATGCTGTAGTTTTGATATCATTTTACTTAATATTACTTTCAATTCAGATTCTTAATACTTCTTTTTTCTAATTAGCCATCAAAATTTTTAAATTCGTTACTTAACTCAAATAGTCAAGTTCGTAGTGGAAAATAAAAACAAGACGCCGTGACGCCCAACTACTTATTTACATTTTGCAAACGCTACTGCTATCAAAAAACTAATCTGGCGACCGTTTCTATGCTTGAATGTTGCCCATAGTCAGAAATAACACTCAAATTATTATTTTCAATCATTTTAAGTAAAAAAATCGACGTCACGTACATGGAATTTTCCACTCAACGACATTTTAAGGGACAAGTTAAAACGAGTATTTTATATTATTTTGTGCTATTAAACGTTATAAATAAGAAATATTATAGAATTTGGATCATATAACCCTACCGAATTACAAACATTATTGAAGATAAAGGTAGGATAATACTGGTGACTGGTATTTTCATTTGGAAGTTTGCGAAACGAGGGTGCACACTAAAAAAATCACCTTTCGTCTTTCTTATAATGATTTAAAAAAAAAAGTAAAATATACTTATTTATGTAGATTTGAAAACATCAATTTTGAATTCTGAAGTTATTTTATCGTTTTTAGGCAAAAATAAAAGTTTAAAAAACCCTAAGCTTGCATAATATCAGGTCTAAAGTCATATGACACGTGAACAACACACACACAACACACAGTGAATTAATTTTTTGAAAAACGCCCAGCTAGCAAACCAAATATATGACCCAATATTAATTCCCATAGTAAGAATTCACATAAACACTTCGTGCTCTTGGAAGACAGAAAGTAATGAAACACTTACATATACTATACTACTCGTAACTATTGAAACACTTACATATACTATACTACTCGTAACTATTCGCAAATCAAACACTACTCAAAAACTGATCAGCACTGAGTGCAACCACCTCACACAACATGGAACCAAAGAGTACTGACGAAAATTTTGCAAATATCCTATTTATGTATCCTCTTGGTTCAATGGGTCATAAAACAAAAGACCACGCTGGTTAAGCTCCACGCAGGTACCCAGTAAAAGTTAATCTCTTAATATTTCTCCTATTACACTTATTACTTATTGCCTACAACTGTATTCAAGGTTTGCTACCTGTGAAGCTTAGCTTTTGTCGGACACATGGTTCTTAGTAGTAAAAACCAAATAACAATGACAGTAATTTAAAAAGTATTCGACCCTTTCTCTTACTGCCTACCTCCACTTGAGACAAAGGATTATCAGTGACAATAGGCATTCAAATATCATAACTTATTGGAACCACGACCTAAGTACCTACATGAATAAACACCGACATGGTAGGTATATGAACGAAATGAACTGAGTTATGTCCCAGACTTATCAGTAGAAGAAATTTTGATTATGATAAACACCACCGGCATCGGGAACAGGGACCGAGCTACCGGTGGTCAGGGCTCTTGAGAGAGGAACCTCCTAACGATACGCGCCGTGTCCAGAAGTACTGCTTTCTGAATGAAGCCCTTGATCTAGCTGCCTTTGATCCAGCTGCCAAGCAAGAGCCCCCTCAGTTGTTGGTAGAGGCTTTTGGCTATTAAGCCATTGGCCGACACGACTACCGGCACAATGACTGCTGTACACACGTCCCACATGTCGACAACCTCGCGAGCCAGATCTTGATATTTGAATTGTTTATCTTTCTCTGCTTTCAGGAGGCTCTCGTCATGCCTCTCGCTCCAATCGATCTTTCACCACAATGTCAGGCTTATTGGCGACAATAGTCCTGTCAGTGATGAAGGTTCGATCCCAATACAACGTGATATTACCATCACGTGGTGTTATTATTATTACAAGAATATGTTCTTTCATCCAGTTTCTTATGGCATTAAGTATTGATTTTAATTTATTATTTATGTTGATATTGTTTTCACATGAGGTAGGAATGGAAATATTCATTGATGTGATTAGGACTGTCATTGAAGTATACGAGGAATAGTAAACAGCCTACAGCGCGCTACAATCTATAAACCCCTTATAACTTTTGAACTAGTGACCGACAAAGGAGAGGGGAATTTCTGGGCCCAGCAGTTAACTAGTTGAAATGTGTGTTAAAAAATCCGTTATATTTTTCTAAAGGAAGTCACAAAATACAGTACCATGTTTCTATCTAGGAAGCGAGAAAAGTTAAATTAAGTTATGAAACTATATACTCGATTAAATACATGCTTGAATTCTTAGTAATCGATAATGAATGAATCGGTCAAATCTTATAATATGTATGAAAATCAAGTGACAAGTGCTTATCAATCGTTTCGTGGAATCGATTCGTAGCGAATCGAGTTCCTTTAATTTTTCTTCAATTGGCAACACTTGTCACCGACTGACAGATGACAGGCAGAAAAAAACCGGCCCTTGTTCATTTTCTTTCGCTTGTATTTTCCATGTTTTTATTGTATAACTCCACGACTTCGGCATAATTATAAAGGACTGACTATTCGACGGATCCTGCTACTTTGAATTACCTGACTCTCTTTGTTTTGGACAACTGATTACTCTTGATTACTAATATCGGTCGGATATTGACGACATGGATCGCTGAGGAATTATACCATTGCGACTGGGACTGGTCGCAGTAACTCTATTGGCAGAAGAGTCTTGGACGATGGGGCGATTTTATCAGTTATTCGTCAGTGGCGTGCATGACAGCCTGTAAGTACTTATTCAAATCAAGCTTTTAGCCCATCAAGCGAACAAAATGTTCCTACTGTGTGTGATGTTATGTACCTACTGATTACGGTCTCCAGCGTCATGTCTGTCGGCTGTCTTTTTGTTAGATAGCATATATTAAAACAATACTTAATAGCTTATTAGTTGATTATTTAGCCATACGAATCTATGGGATGTGCTTGTTTATGGTTGAACATGATTTAAATTGTTAACTTATTTCAGGTAACCGGAGAGAACTACATACGTATGCAAAGGATGTTGGAACTTGGCCCAAGATGTGATTCTTGGGAGACGTTCGAAGCACCAACCCAAATTGGCCATTGCAGTGTTTGTGTCCGCTGCGGTCGTTCACTGTAAGCACAGCGGTACAACCACCTTCTTGTACGCTGCTGCCTTGCCTTGCCTTTTTGTAGGACTGTAGGCTGCTGTGCCCATGTAATGTGCGCATATGGTATTTCAGTTGGGCAAGATACCAAGAAAATATCGTACCTCTTGTACAATTCTTAGATGATATAATCATAATTATTGAAGATGAATAATAAATATTTATACATAAATATTGATGTTTTATTTACTTCCTCTTCTTTCTTTTTAAAAAAGTACCTTCAGCTTCTAAGTGCAGGACATTGGATGTAGAGACTATAGCGACTATCCATCCGTAGGAAGAATCGACAAAATGACAGATTTCTTTTGTTGATCTGTCATTTTGTCGAATCCTCCGTCGACAAAACCCGTTTACGTACCCGTACCCGTCTACGGCGGTCATGCTACGCCTGCAGGGCGTGCCAAACGTGTCAGATCTTCGACATGTTGCACGTAGATGCTCTTTACTTGCACTCCATGTATAAAATCATTACACAACCGAAGCCATTCTTAAAGATTTGTCAAATAACCTCAAAAAACTACAATTTTTTAATGTAACCTCACTTTTACTGTACTCCATATAACTTGACTCCTGGATAGCCAAATTTCACCAAATTTTCAGTGAGGCCTTGTTATTATATCCTCTTACAAATAAGGCTAGTTTGATTGAGTTAACACCTGGGCCCAGGAAACTATGGAGACGTTCCCTTCTCCTTTTGATACTTGACGACACTCCATTTTTTTGTGTTATCAAAATTAAGATCCCTGATTGTAGCTATACCAGTGTCAAAGTTTTTTTTTGTTAACAGTGTTTAATCTATGTTAGTTTAGTGTGTAATTTATTATGTAGTTTTTTCATTAATTAAAATAAAGACTGATTGAGGATACTTCGTAGTTTCATTTCAAGCAAAATTACATACCTAATTTATTTATCTACATTCACACTATTATTGAAATATGAATAAACCACTAAATTGGTTATAATGGAGTTTGAAAAAGGCCTGGCCCAGGGCCTGCCAGCCAGAGATGATGACCTAAAGGACGTCTTCCTGTGGGCCAACCGACTTCCACGTAAACGAAGTCAAAGGAAAAAGCTAGTCAATAAAACAAACGTTAATTATATAGTCGAATTTATTTTATATTTATAATAAGTTAAGTGGGAGCTGTATACGAGTCCGATTTACAATATCGGTCTTTTCAAAATCCATAATTGTTTTTAGGCGATGCTGGGCAAAGCAGCATCGCGCACAGGGTCATTATGGATTTTAAAAGGACCAATAAACAGGAACTCGTACAGAGCTCCCCTATTGCTGGCGGTAGCTTCCGGCGGCTAACTTTGTCTCGGCGGCGGTCACAGCGGCGCGCCACTGCGCTGTCAGCGCCGCCAACTCGCTGGCCCTCAGTTCCCGCCGCTCCTGGTCGAGCTCTGGCAACCTCAGGCGCCGGTAGAGCCGCTCCGCCACCAGCGCCCGGTCCTCCCGCAGCTCACTGGGGCGGCGTTGCAGTGGAATGATGTTGCTGTTAAATATAACAATATTTTTTAAGTGCTACCCCATTTAGATGAGAACTATAACTTTTTTATCTTAGAATTCCGAGCTGCTGGTGGGAATAAAACTATAGTTAATCAACCATTGTTTAGGTACATACAGGGTGTAAACAGACCCTTCACGAAGCTGTCAACCAAGCATTCTGGACATCAAACTAAGTAACTTTATGCAAAAAAAATTACTGGGAAACAACTTTTTTTTTGGGGTGAAAAATCACGTATTACGGTAGGACTCAATGTAACGCACTCAGAACATTGTGCTGATGGATGAATTGAATAGTACAGGGATCGTGGAGGTGTTTATAGTAAAAACGGACTAAGCTTCTCTTATTTTGTTTTTATGGGTTGTATTTTACGTTTTTTTGGGTACTACAACAGAAATATTATCGGTGAATAGGACACTATCGTAGTTCTTTAATCAATGATTTACCCGATTCATTATTGTTATTGTTGCAGAATAACAACGGCCCCAGAACTCTCCCTTGTGGTACGCCATATTATTGAATGTAGAAGAGGATCTATAGGCAGAATTAACACCCGAGTCGAAGCTCGACGAAGCCCCGGAGAAACAATTTAAGTGTTTTCGTTCCCGCAACGAAATTAATCAGAAAAGAATACATAGCGGAGACTAAAACAAACATGTTTTACATGTTCACATAATCCGGTCTCTAAAGATTACTATAATGCTCCGACATTTCCACTACTTTATTTAATTACTCTGTCTCGGAACCGTAATCCGTACATTTATTATTTAAGTATACGAGGATTAGAAAACAACCTACAGCGCGCTACAACCCCTGATAACTTTTGAACCAGTGACCGACAAAGTTTGATACTTGACGACCATTTGAAATTCTTTTTGTGTTATCAAAATTAAGATCCCTGAGTATAGCTATACCAGTGTCAAAGTTTTTATTACTTTATTATGTTTAATCTATGTTTGCTTAGTGTATAAGTTAGTATGTGATGTAAGACTGACTGAGTGAGGATACTTTGTAGTTTCATTTGAAGCAAAGGATAGTGGGCAGAAATGTATGGGCGGCACACCCACGTCCGCCACAGCTTAGACTACTTTTGTTTGGAAGGTATCACAGCCTTGTATCTCTGTGCCAAAGTGCTTCAAATTCTGTCCCAGGGTTCTCTATTTATTTTGAGTTGAACATTATTGAAACAAACCTAACCTAACCTAACCTTTTGTTTACTTTTGGGGCACACCCACGTCCGCCACAGCTTAGACTACTTTTGTTTGGAAGGTATCACAGCCATGTTTCTCTGTGCCAAAGCGCATCAAATTCTGTCCCAGGGTTCTCTATTTATTTTGAGTTGAACATTATTGAAACAAACCTAACCTAACCTAATCTTTTGTTTACTTTTGGGGCACACCCACGTCCGCCACAGCTTAGACTACTTTTGTTTGGAAAGTATTATAGCCATGTTTCTCTGTGCCAAAGCGCATCAAATACTGTCCCAGGGTTCTCTATTTATTTGAAGTCGAAACTTACCGATCATTATTGAAACAAACTTAACCTAACCTAACCTAATCTAATCTTTTTTGACTTTGGGGGCACACCCGCGTCCGCCACAGCTTAGACTACTTTTATTTGGAAGGTATCACAGCCATGTATCTCTGTGCCAAAGCGCATCAAATTCTGTCCCAGGGTTCTCTATTTATTTGAAGTCGAAACTTACCGATCATTATTGAAACAAACTTAACCTAACCTAACCTTATCTTTTTTTTACTTTGGGGGCACACCCACGTCCGCCACAGCTTAGACTACTTTTGTTTGGAAGGTATCACAGCCATGTATCTCTGTGCCAAAGCGCATCAAATTCTGTCCCAGGGTTCTCTATTTATTTTGAGTTGATCATTATTGAAACAAACCTAACCTAACCTTTTGTTTACTTTTGGGGCACACCCACGTCCGCCACAGCTAAGACTACTTTTGTTTGGAAGGTATCACAGCCATGTTTCTCTGTGCCAAAGCGCATTAAATTCTGTCCCAGGGTTCTCTATTTATTTTGAGTTGATCATTATTGAAACAAACCTAACCTAACCTTTTGTTTACTTTTGGGGCACACCCACGTCCGCCACAGCTTAGACTACTTTTGTTTGGAAGGTATCACAGCCATGTTTCTCTGTGCCAAAGCGCATCAAATTCTGTCCCACGGTTCTCTATTTATTTGAAGTCGAAACTTACCGATCATTATTGAAACAAACTTAACCTAACCTAACCTTATCTTTTTTTACTTTGGGGGCACACCCACGTCCGCCACAGCTTAGACTACTTTTGTTTGGAAGGTATCACAGCCATGTATCTCTGTGCCAAAGCGCATCAAATTCTGTCCCAGGGTTCTCTATTTATTTTGAGTTGAACATTATTGAAACAAACCTAACCTAACCTAATCTTTTGTTTACTGTTGGGGCACACCCACGTCCGCCACAGCTTAGACTACTTTTGTTTGGAAAGTATTATAGCCATGTTTCTCTGTGCCAAAGCGCATCAAATACTGTCCCAGGGTTCTCTATTTATTTGAAGTCGAAACTTACCGATCATTATTGAAACAAACTTAACCTAACCTAACCTAATCTAATCTTTTTTGACTTTGGGGGCACACCCGTGTCCGCCACAGCTTAGACTACTTTTGTTTGGAAGGTATCACAGCCATGTATCTCTGTGCCAAAGCGCATCAAAATCTGTCCCAGGGTTCTCTATTTATTTTGAGTTGATCATTATTGGAACAAACCTAACCTAACCTTTTGTTTACTTTTGGGGCACACCCACGTCCGCCACAGCTTAGACTACTTTTGTTTGGAAAGTATCACAGCCATGTTTCTCTGTGCTAAAGCGCATCAAATTCTGTCCCAGGGTTCTCTATTTATTTGAAGTCGAAACTTACCGATCATTATTGAAACAAACTTAACCTAACCTAACCTAATCTTTTTTTACTTTTGGGGCACACCCACGTCCACCACAGCTTAGACTACTTTAACTACTACTTTAACTACTACTTTTACTTTCTCTGTAACAATGAACTGTGTACAAGTTAAAGGAGCTATTTCTCTAGTTTACCCGTATCCCATTCTGTGCCCACAACTGTTTGACACTAAGTAAGTGACTCAGTACGTCCTGGCCAGGGTCCTATGTATCAGGATGCGACACATATATATATCTATAGATCGTCGGCAGAGGGCGGACGACGCCCTCTTCCGGCCCCCCTAAATAGGTCCAGGGGCGATGGATTCAGGGACATCCGTCACCCCCATCACACTAGACCCGAGACGGTGACGCGTAGTGTTCCACGCGCGCCTCTCCTAGATGTAAACGGGCCGGCACTAGTTCGGGGCAGCGGAAGTCGCATTAGATCCCGCTGCCTCCCGGCGCAAGTGTGCGAGGGAACACCGGTGTGATTTTAGTCAGTACGAGTCTGACAGACCCTTCCGATCTCTTTTTTTTTTTCCATGGCGTGGAAATCCCCGATGGATGTCCCCCGCCTTGGAAAAAAAAAAAGTTAAGGTTAGGTTTAGGTTAGGCTTAGGTTAGGTTAGGTTAGGTTTGTTTCAATAATGCTCGGTAAGTTTCAACTTGAAATAAAAAGAGAACCCCGGGACAGAATTTGATGAGCTTTGGCACAGAGGAACATGGCTATGATACCTTTCAAATAAAAGTAGTCTAAGCTGTGGCGGACGTGGGTGTATTTTGCCCACTGTCCTTACACATCAATTTATTTATCTACATTCAAACTTTATAGAAATATGACTAAACGACTACATTGATTATAATGGAGTTTGAAAAAGGCCCGGCCCAGGGCCTGCCAGCCAGAGTTGATGACCTAAAGGAAGTCTTCCGCGACTTCCTGCGGGCGAACCGACTTCCACGTAGACGAAGACGCAAGAAAAAGCTAGTCAATAAAAAAAATGGTACATTTTATAATAAGTTAAGTGGGAGCTGTATACGAGTTCGATTTACAACGGTTTTGTCAAAATCCATGGTCATTCTTGGGCGATGCTACAGAATCACAATGGATTTTAAAAGGACCAATAATCTGGAAATCGTACAGAGCTCCCCCTAATCCTGGCGGTAGCTTCCGGCGGCTTACTTGGTCTCGGCTGCGGTCACGGCGGCGCGCCACTGCGCTGTCAGCGCCGCCACCTCGCTTTCCCTCATTTCCCGCCGCTCCTGGTCGAGCTCCGGCAACCTCAGGCGCCGGTAGAGCCGCTCCGCCACCAGCGCCCGGTCGTCCCGCAGCTCACTGGGGCGGCGTTGCAGTGGCATGGTGATGCTGTAAAATATAATAATATTTTTTAAGTGCTACCTCATTAAGCTGAGAAATTATCTTAGAATTGAGAGCTGCTGACGGGAAAATAAGACTATAGTTAATCGACTATTGTTTAGGTACATACATAGCCTTTCTACATAATCATCTATTTTCATTTTGATAGCTGGGCGTCTTCAAAAAATTTGTTCATTCCGTAGTGGAATTCCACCGAGAAAAAAAAATCGTATAGTGAATTTGTTGCGTAGTTGACGTGACGTATGACGCCGGCACAGAAACGAACATCGAAATGCTGTAGTTTTGATATCATTTTACTTAATATTACTTTCAATTCAGATTCTTAATACTTCTTTTTCTAATTAGCCATCAAAATTTTTAAATTCGTTACTTAACTCAAATACTTAAGTTCGTAGTGGAAAATAAAAACAAGACGCCGTGACGCCCAACTACTTATTTACATTTTACAAACGCTACTGCTATCAAAAAACTAATCTGGCGACCGTTTCTATGCTTAAATGTTGCCCATAGTCAGAAATAACACTCAAATTATTATATTTAATAATTTTAAGTAAAAAAATCGACGTCACGTACATGGAATTTTCCACTCAACGACATTTTAAGGGACAAGTTAAAACGAGTATTTTATATTATTTTGTGCTATTAAACGCTATAAATAAGGAATGTTATAGAATTTGGATCATATAACCCTACCGAATTACAAACATTATTGAAGATAAAGGTAGGATAATACTGGTGACTGGTATTTTCATTTGGAAGTTTGCGAAACGAGGGTGCACACTAAAAAAATCACCTTTCGTCTTTCTTATAATGATTTTAAAAAAATGTAAAATATACTTATTTATGTAGATTTGAAAACATCAATTAAGAATTTTGAAGTTATTTTACCGTTTTTAGGCAAAAATAAAAGTTTTTAAACCCTAAGCTTGCATAATATCAGGTCTAAAGTCATAGGACACGTGAACAACACACAACACACAGTGAATTAATTTTTTGAAAAACGCCCAGCTAGCAAACCAAATACGGGGTGTAAACAGACCCTTCACGAAGCCGTCAACCAAGCATTCTGTACATCAAACTAAATAATTTTACACAAAAATTATTGCTGGGAAACGACTTTTTTTTTTGGGGTAAAAAATTACGTTTTACGGTAAAACTCAATGTAACGGACTCAAAACATTGTGAAAAAGTCGGAACTTTGACCCCCAAATATCTCCGTAACTAGAAAGTTCCCAGGTATGGTCTAGAACAAAAAAATGATCCCAATAACGGGGAGAACAAGTACCCTTCGGCTTCGTTAAGGGTCTCTTTACACCCTTTATATGACCCAATATTAATTCCCATAGTAAGAATTCACTTTAACACTTCTTGCTCTTGGAAGACAGAAAGTAATGAAACACTTACATATACTATATACTACTCGTAGCTATTCACAAATCAAACACTACTCAAAAACTGATCAGCACTGAGTGCAACCACCACACACAACATGGAACCAAAGAGTACTGACGAAAATTTTGCAAATATCCTATTTATGTATCCTCTATGTTCAATGGGTCATAAAACAAAAGACCACGATGGTTAAGCTCCACGCAGTTACCCAGTAAAAGTTAATCTCTTAATATTTCCCCCGAACTTATTACACTTATTACTTATTGCCTACAACTGTATTCAAGGTTTGCTACCTGTGAAGCTTAGCTTTTGTCGGACACATGGTTCTTAGTAGTAAAAACCAAATAACAATGACAGTAATTTAAAAAGTATTCGACCCTTTCTTTTACTGCCTACCTCCACTTGAGACAAAGGATTATCAGTGACAATAGGTATTCAAATATCATAACTTATTGGAACCACGCGACCTAAGTACCTACATGAATAAACACCGACATGGTAGGTATATGAACGAAATGAACTGAGTTATGTCCCAGACTTATCAGTGGAAGAAATTTTGATTCTGATAAACATCACCGGCATCGGGAACAGGGACCGAGCTACCGGTGGTCAGGGCTCTTGAGAGAGGAACCTCCTAACGATTCGCGCCGTGTCCAGAAGTACTGCTTTCTGAATGAAGCCCTTGATCCAGCTGCCTTTGATCCAGCTGCCAAGCAAGAGCCCCCTCAGGTGTTGGTAGAGGCTATTGGCTATTAAGCCATTGGCCGACACGACTACCGGCACAATGACTGCTGTACACACGTCCCACATGTCGACAACCTCGCGAGCCAGATCTTGATATTTGAATTGTTTATCTTTCTCTGCTTTCAGGAGGCTCTCGTCATGCCTCTCGCTCCAATCGATCTTTCACCACAATGTCAGGCTCATTGCAAAAATAGTCCTGTCAGTGATGAATATTCGATCCCAATACAACGTGATATTACTATCACGTGGTGTTATCATTATTTCAAGAATATGTTCTTTCTTCCAGTTTGTTGTGGCATTAAGTAATGAGTTTAATTTATTTATGTTGATATTGTTTTAGCATGAGGCAAGGATGGATATCTCATCCGCAAAAAGGACACTAAGTTCATTGATGTGACTAGGACGGTCATTGAAAAGTATACGAGGAATAGAAAACAGCCTACAACGTGCTACAACCTATGACCCCCTTGTAACTTTTGAACCAGTGACCGAGAGATTCTGATACTTGACATTCAATTTTCTTTTTGTGTTGTCAAAATTAAGATCCCTGATTGTAGCTATACCAGTGTCATAGTTTTTTTTAGTTTATATTGTGTAATCTATGTTTACTTAGTGTATAATTTAGTATGTGATTTTTTCGTTGATTAAAATAAAGACTGATTGAGAATACTTTATAGTTTCACTTAAAGCAAAATTTCACACCAATTTACAATATCGGTCTTTTCAAAATCCATGATCATTCTTAGGCGATGCTACAGAATCATTATGGATTTAATAAGGACCATCAATATCAAAGTTCATTCGTTTCGATATAATTTTACTTAATATTACTTTCAATTCAGATTGTTTATACTTTTCTAATTAGCCATCAAAATTTCTTATTTAAAAAATCATTACTTCACTGAAATAGTCAAGCTGGTAGTGCAAAATAAAAACAAGATGGACGCCCAACTACTTATTTACATTTTGCAAACGCAACTGCTATCAAAAAAACTAATCTGGCGACCGTTTCTATGCCAATAGTCAAAAATTACACTAAACTTATTATTTTTAATCATTTTAAGTAAAAAAATCGACGTCACGTACATGGAATTTTGCACCCAACGACATTTTAGGGGACAAGTTAAAACGAGTATTTCATATTATTTTGTGCTCTAAAACGCTGTAAATAACGAATATTATAGAATTTGGATCATATAACCCTACCGAATTACAAACATTATTGAAGATAAAGGTAGGATAATATTGATATTTTTCATTTAGAAGTTTGCGAAACGAGGGTGGGACACTAAATTATAATGATTTTATTTATGTAAAACCAAATATATGACCCAATATTAATTCCCATAGTAAGCATTCACATAAACACTTCGTGCTCTTGGAAGACAGAAAGTAATGAAACACCTACATATTCTATACTACTCGTAACTATTCGCAAATCAAACAATACTCAGCCATCATTTTGAGTCAAGAGCGGCTCAAAATGATGTTTTCCGCTTGACGAAAGTTACTTAGATCCTAAAGTACTTGCGCAGCATCATTGTCTGTGATAGCGACACTCATACCAACCGTCCACATGTTTCAAACTAGTCGTACAGTAAATAATATGCCATAGGTACAATTACTAACACTGCACATGTCTGCACTGTTCATGTCATGTATACTAAAACAGTTAAAAGGAGTAAGACAGTGCGGTGATAACACAGTATGTAAGAATAAGTAAACAAATATACTCACGCGCTATTCGGTTTAGTTCTAAACAACACTGACTGTCACTGAGAGCAACATGGAACACCCACACCCAACATGGAACCAAAGAGTACTGGCGAAATTTTGGCAATTATCCTATTTAAGAATCTTCTTGGTTCAACGGGTCATAAAACAAAAGACCACGCTGGTTAAGCTCCGCGCAGGTACCAGTAAATCTCTTCAAATTTCTCCCGAACTTACTTCTTATTATCTACACCTTTGGTGCCTGTGAAGCTTAGCTTTTGTCGGACACATGGTCCTTCGTAGTAAAATCCAAATAACAATGACAGTAATTTAAAAAGTATTCGAGCTTTTTTTTTACTGCCTACCTCCACTTGAGACAAAGGATTATCAGTGACAATAGGCATTCAAATATCATAACTTATTGGAACCACGACCTAAGTACCTACATGAATAAACACCGACATGGTAGGTATATGAACGAAATGAACGTTATCTCCCAGACTTATCACTGGAAGAAATTTTGATTCTGATAAACATCACCGGCATCGGGAACAGGGACCGAGCTATCAGTGGTCAGGGCTCTTGAGAGAGGAACCTCCTAACGATACGCGCCGTGTCCAGAAGTACTGCTTTCTGAATCAAGCCTTTGATCCAGCTGCCAAGCAAGAGCCTCCTCAGCTGTTGGTCGAGGCTATTGGCTATTAAGCCATTGGCCGACACGACTACCGGCACAATGACTGCTGTACTCACGTCCCACATGTCGACAACCTCGCGAGCCGCGGGCTCTCGTTATGCGGAACCGTTATATCAACAATCATTCCGCGACGCTCCAATCGATCTATCACCACAATTTCAGGCTTATTGGCAAAAATAGTCCTGTCAGTGATGATAGTTCGATCCCAATACAACGTGATATTACTATCACGTGGTGTTATAATTATTACAAGAATATGTTCTTTCATCCAGTTTGTTGTGGCAAAAAGTAATTGATATTGTTTTAGCACGAGGTAAGAATGAATATGTCATCCGCAAAAAGGACACAAAGTTCATTGATGTGTGACTAGGACGGTCATTGAAAAGTATACGAGGAATAGAAAACAGCCTACAACGTGCTATAACCTATAACCCCTTTTGTAACTTTTGAACCAGTGACCGAGAGATTCTGATTTCGGATACTTGACATTCAATTTTTTTTTGTGTTGTCAAAATTAAGATCCTTGATTTTAGCTATACCAATGTCATAGTTTTTTTTAGTTTATAATGTGTAATCTATGTTTATTTAGTGTATAATTTATTATGTGATTTTTTCGTTGATTAAAATAAAGACTGATTGAGAATACTTTATAGTTTCACTTGAAGCAAAATTTCACACCAATTTATTTATCTACATTCACACTATTATAGAAATATGACTAAACCACTAAATTGATTATAATGGAGTTTGAAAAAGGCCCGGCCCAGGGCCTGCCAGCCAGAGATGATGACCTTAAGGAAGTCTTCCGCGACTTCCTGTGGAGGAAGTCGCAGGAAAAAGCTAGTCAATAAAAAACAATCGAATATTTTATGGGCCAATTATTTTGTATTAATAGTAAGTTAAGTGGGGTCCGATTTAAATATCGGTCTTTTCAAAATCCATGATCATTCTTAGGCGATGCTACAGAATCATTATTTATTTTATTTATTAAAACTTGGGCATTGGGCATTTTCTACTAGTCTACCTTAGGGCGATGCAGAGACAAAACAGTAGGTGCAATAGTACAGAAAATTTCCAAAAATAAAATATAATAATAAATACATATATACATATATACAAAAAAAAAATACAAAGTAAAGAGATATAATAACACAAAGATGAAGAAAAACAACAAATTAATTGTGAGACGAGTCTGCCAACTTCTTACGAAAGTGCTCGCGAGCTTTTACCTTGAATGTGAACCGACTGGTGGCCGTCCTGATATTCTGAGGGAGCGCATTCCAAAGGAAAACCGCCTGGACAAGAAAAGAGGATTTAAGAAAACCAGAGCGGTGAGAAGGACATCGTAGAAGACGATTATTGGAGGACCGAAAATTCTTGCTGTGCGCAGAGCATAAATATTGGAAGTGAGAAGTCAGATAGGAAGGAGAACTGGGTTTATTTAAAAGAGAAAACAAGGTTGTCAAAGCCCTTAGCGCTCTGCGTTGTCTGATGGGTAACCATTTTAAGATCGATCGATGTGCGGATACATGATCATACTTACGCAGATTAAATACGAATCGAATGCAGTTATTAAGAAGTCGGTCAAGTTTGTTGAGCAGATCTGCATTCAGGTCATAGTAACACACATCTCCATAGTCAAGGATGGATTATGGATTTAATAAGAGACCATCAATATCAAAATTCATTAGTTTCGATATAATTTTACATAATATTACTTTCAATTCAGATTCTTAATACTTTTTCTAATAAGCCATCAACATTTCTAATTTAAAAAAATCGTTACTTTATTCAAATAGTCAAGCTGGTAGTGGAAAATAAAAACAAGATGGACGCCCAACTACTTATTTACATTTTGCAAACGCTACAGCTATAAAAAAAAAACTAATCTGGCGACCGTTTCTATGCTTAAATGTTGCCAATAGTCAAAAATAACACTCAAATTATTATTTTTAATCATTTTAAGTCCAATAAACAACGTCACGTACATGGAATTTTCCACCCAATGACATTTTAAGGGATAAGGCACGCCACAATAGCGGCGATAAGTCCCCTTTTTGAGGAGTGGCTAGAAAGGCACCACGGCGCCCTCACCTTCCGCCTGACGCAGGTCCTCACCGGACACGGTTGTTTCGGGAGGTTCCTACACCGAATCGGGCGGTTCCTGCACCGAATCGGGCGGTTCCTGCACCGAATCGGGCGGTTCCTGCACCGAATCGGGCGGGAGGAAACGCCCGGGTGTTACCACTGTGAGAATCGTCCGGAGGACACGGCGCACATCGTGGAGGTCTGCCCCGCTTGGGCGGAGCTCCGCCGTGTCCTCGTAGCGGCGATTGGCGGCGGCGACCTCTGGCGCCCGGCTCTAGTTCAGGCCATGGTCCGGGGCGAGAGGGAATGGGAAGCCGTCACCTCCTTCTGCGAAGCGGCGTGGCGGGACGTGAGAGGGAGAGGACCTCCCAGCCGGCGCGGGGGACGCTCCGGGCGTCGGGGGCCACGTGGTGGCTACCGGCCACCGTAGGCGCGGGCCTGTGGACGGTGAGTAATGGGTTAGCTCACCGTCCGTCTGTCTTATGACGACAGGCCGTGTCGACGGCGCGTTCGTGTTCCACGCGCGCCTCAAAGAGATGTCAGCAACCAGGAAGGGGTCCGCAATGGCCGATGCCGAAAGTTTATCCATCTATTTTAATGGGACCTTACATATAGTATTTCTTTATCTAGTTGCTGTGCAACAGTCAACTCATCGCCACACCCATCACCAACATCACTGACATCTACTTCGGAATCTTAACTTATTTGTGTACTTGTAGGTGTTGTAAATTTTAGTCTTGCTAATAAGTTTGCAATATATGTTCTAATATAACCGACGTCAGTTTTTTTAAAGTTACTGTTTCTACGGTACTGTAATATTCTTCATTATTATGCAAATACTGCAGAATACCAATGAAAAACAATGACAGTAATTTAAAAAGTATTCGACCCTTTCTTTTACTGCCTACCTCCACTTGAGACAAAGGATTATCAGTGACAATAGGTATTCAAATATCATAACTTATTGGAACCACGCGACCTAAGTACCTACATGAATAAACACCGACATGGTAGGTATATGAACGAAATGAACTGAGTTATGTCCCAGACTTATCAGTGGAAGAAATTTTGATTCTGATAAACATCACCGGCATCGGGAACAGGGACCGAGCTACCGGTGGTCAGGGCTCTTGAGAGAGGAACCTCCTAACGATTCGCGCCGTGTCCAGAAGTACTGCTTTCTGAATGAAGCCCTTGATCCAGCTGCCTTTGATCCAGCTGCCAAGCAAGAGCCCCCTCAGGTGTTGGTAGAGGCTATTGGCTATTAAGCCATTGGCCGACACGACTACCGGCACAATGACTGCTGTACACACGTCCCACATGTCGACAACCTCGCGAGCCAGATCTTGATATTTGAATTGTTTATCTTTCTCTGCTTTCAGGAGGCTCTCGTCATGCCTCTCGCTCCAATCGATCTTTCACCACAATGTCAGGCTCATTGCAAAAATAGTCCTGTCAGTGATGAATATTCGATCCCAATACAACGTGATATTACTATCACGTGGTGTTATCATTATTTCAAGAATATGTTCTTTCTTCCAGTTTGTTGTGGCATTAAGTAATGAGTTTAATTTATTTATGTTGATATTGTTTTAGCATGAGGCAAGGATGGATATCTCATCCGCAAAAAGGACACTAAGTTCATTGATGTGACTAGGACGGTCATTGAAAAGTATACGAGGAATAGAAAACAGCCTACAACGTGCTACAACCTATGACCCCCTTGTAACTTTTGAACCAGTGACCGAGAGATTCTGATACTTGACATTCAATTTTCTTTTTGTGTTGTCAAAATTAAGATCCCTGATTGTAGCTATACCAGTGTCATAGTTTTTTTTAGTTTATATTGTGTAATCTATGTTTACTTAGTGTATAATTTAGTATGTGATTTTTTCGTTGATTAAAATAAAGACTGATTGAGAATACTTTATAGTTTCACTTAAAGCAAAATTTCACACCAATTTACAATATCGGTCTTTTCAAAATCCATGATCATTCTTAGGCGATGCTACAGAATCATTATGGATTTAATAAGGACCATCAATATCAAAGTTCATTCGTTTCGATATAATTTTACTTAATATTACTTTCAATTCAGATTGTTTATACTTTTCTAATTAGCCATCAAAATTTCTTATTTAAAAAATCATTACTTCACTGAAATAGTCAAGCTGGTAGTGCAAAATAAAAACAAGATGGACGCCCAACTACTTATTTACATTTTGCAAACGCAACTGCTATCAAAAAAACTAATCTGGCGACCGTTTCTATGCCAATAGTCAAAAATTACACTAAACTTATTATTTTTAATCATTTTAAGTAAAAAAATCGACGTCACGTACATGGAATTTTGCACCCAACGACATTTTAGGGGACAAGTTAAAACGAGTATTTCATATTATTTTGTGCTCTAAAACGCTGTAAATAACGAATATTATAGAATTTGGATCATATAACCCTACCGAATTACAAACATTATTGAAGATAAAGGTAGGATAATATTGATATTTTTCATTTAGAAGTTTGCGAAACGAGGGTGGGACACTAAATTATAATGATTTTATTTATGTAAAACCAAATATATGACCCAATATTAATTCCCATAGTAAGCATTCACATAAACACTTCGTGCTCTTGGAAGACAGAAAGTAATGAAACACCTACATATTCTATACTACTCGTAACTATTCGCAAATCAAACAATACTCAGCCATCATTTTGAGTCAAGAGCGGCTCAAAATGATGTTTTCCGCTTGACGAAAGTTACTTAGATCCTAAAGTACTTGCGCAGCATCATTGTCTGTGATAGCGACACTCATACCAACCGTCCACATGTTTCAAACTAGTCGTACAGTAAATAATATGCCATAGGTACAATTACTAACACTGCACATGTCTGCACTGTTCATGTCATGTATACTAAAACAGTTAAAAGGAGTAAGACAGTGCGGTGATAACACAGTATGTAAGAATAAGTAAACAAATATACTCACGCGCTATTCGGTTTAGTTCTAAACAACACTGACTGTCACTGAGAGCAACATGGAACACCCACACCCAACATGGAACCAAAGAGTACTGGCGAAATTTTGGCAATTATCCTATTTAAGAATCTTCTTGGTTCAACGGGTCATAAAACAAAAGACCACGCTGGTTAAGCTCCGCGCAGGTACCAGTAAATCTCTTCAAATTTCTCCCGAACTTACTTCTTATTATCTACACCTTTGGTGCCTGTGAAGCTTAGCTTTTGTCGGACACATGGTCCTTCGTAGTAAAATCCAAATAACAATGACAGTAATTTAAAAAGTATTCGAGCTTTTTTTTTACTGCCTACCTCCACTTGAGACAAAGGATTATCAGTGACAATAGGCATTCAAATATCATAACTTATTGGAACCACGACCTAAGTACCTACATGAATAAACACCGACATGGTAGGTATATGAACGAAATGAACGTTATCTCCCAGACTTATCACTGGAAGAAATTTTGATTCTGATAAACATCACCGGCATCGGGAACAGGGACCGAGCTATCAGTGGTCAGGGCTCTTGAGAGAGGAACCTCCTAACGATACGCGCCGTGTCCAGAAGTACTGCTTTCTGAATCAAGCCTTTGATCCAGCTGCCAAGCAAGAGCCTCCTCAGCTGTTGGTCGAGGCTATTGGCTATTAAGCCATTGGCCGACACGACTACCGGCACAATGACTGCTGTACTCACGTCCCACATGTCGACAACCTCGCGAGCCGCGGGCTCTCGTTATGCGGAACCGTTATATCAACAATCATTCCGCGACGCTCCAATCGATCTATCACCACAATTTCAGGCTTATTGGCAAAAATAGTCCTGTCAGTGATGATAGTTCGATCCCAATACAACGTGATATTACTATCACGTGGTGTTATAATTATTACAAGAATATGTTCTTTCATCCAGTTTGTTGTGGCAAAAAGTAATTGATATTGTTTTAGCACGAGGTAAGAATGAATATGTCATCCGCAAAAAGGACACAAAGTTCATTGATGTGTGACTAGGACGGTCATTGAAAAGTATACGAGGAATAGAAAACAGCCTACAACGTGCTATAACCTATAACCCCTTTTGTAACTTTTGAACCAGTGACCGAGAGATTCTGATTTCGGATACTTGACATTCAATTTTTTTTTGTGTTGTCAAAATTAAGATCCTTGATTTTAGCTATACCAATGTCATAGTTTTTTTTAGTTTATAATGTGTAATCTATGTTTATTTAGTGTATAATTTATTATGTGATTTTTTCGTTGATTAAAATAAAGACTGATTGAGAATACTTTATAGTTTCACTTGAAGCAAAATTTCACACCAATTTATTTATCTACATTCACACTATTATAGAAATATGACTAAACCACTAAATTGATTATAATGGAGTTTGAAAAAGGCCCGGCCCAGGGCCTGCCAGCCAGAGATGATGACCTTAAGGAAGTCTTCCGCGACTTCCTGTGGAGGAAGTCGCAGGAAAAAGCTAGTCAATAAAAAACAATCGAATATTTTATGGGCCAATTATTTTGTATTAATAGTAAGTTAAGTGGGGTCCGATTTAAATATCGGTCTTTTCAAAATCCATGATCATTCTTAGGCGATGCTACAGAATCATTATTTATTTTATTTATTAAAACTTGGGCATTGGGCATTTTCTACTAGTCTACCTTAGGGCGATGCAGAGACAAAACAGTAGGTGCAATAGTACAGAAAATTTCCAAAAATAAAATATAATAATAAATACATATATACATATATACAAAAAAAAAATACAAAGTAAAGAGATATAATAACACAAAGATGAAGAAAAACAACAAATTAATTGTGAGACGAGTCTGCCAACTTCTTACGAAAGTGCTCGCGAGCTTTTACCTTGAATGTGAACCGACTGGTGGCCGTCCTGATATTCTGAGGGAGCGCATTCCAAAGGAAAACCGCCTGGACAAGAAAAGAGGATTTAAGAAAACCAGAGCGGTGAGAAGGACATCGTAGAAGACGATTATTGGAGGACCGAAAATTCTTGCTGTGCGCAGAGCATAAATATTGGAAGTGAGAAGTCAGATAGGAAGGAGAACTGGGTTTATTTAAAAGAGAAAACAAGGTTGTCAAAGCCCTTAGCGCTCTGCGTTGTCTGATGGGTAACCATTTTAAGATCGATCGATGTGCGGATACATGATCATACTTACGCAGATTAAATACGAATCGAATGCAGTTATTAAGAAGTCGGTCAAGTTTGTTGAGCAGATCTGCATTCAGGTCATAGTAACACACATCTCCATAGTCAAGGATGGATTATGGATTTAATAAGAGACCATCAATATCAAAATTCATTAGTTTCGATATAATTTTACATAATATTACTTTCAATTCAGATTCTTAATACTTTTTCTAATAAGCCATCAACATTTCTAATTTAAAAAAATCGTTACTTTATTCAAATAGTCAAGCTGGTAGTGGAAAATAAAAACAAGATGGACGCCCAACTACTTATTTACATTTTGCAAACGCTACAGCTATAAAAAAAAAACTAATCTGGCGACCGTTTCTATGCTTAAATGTTGCCAATAGTCAAAAATAACACTCAAATTATTATTTTTAATCATTTTAAGTCCAATAAACAACGTCACGTACATGGAATTTTCCACCCAATGACATTTTAAGGGATAAGGCACGCCACAATAGCGGCGATAAGTCCCCTTTTTGAGGAGTGGCTAGAAAGGCACCACGGCGCCCTCACCTTCCGCCTGACGCAGGTCCTCACCGGACACGGTTGTTTCGGGAGGTTCCTACACCGAATCGGGCGGTTCCTGCACCGAATCGGGCGGTTCCTGCACCGAATCGGGCGGTTCCTGCACCGAATCGGGCGGGAGGAAACGCCCGGGTGTTACCACTGTGAGAATCGTCCGGAGGACACGGCGCACATCGTGGAGGTCTGCCCCGCTTGGGCGGAGCTCCGCCGTGTCCTCGTAGCGGCGATTGGCGGCGGCGACCTCTGGCGCCCGGCTCTAGTTCAGGCCATGGTCCGGGGCGAGAGGGAATGGGAAGCCGTCACCTCCTTCTGCGAAGCGGCGTGGCGGGACGTGAGAGGGAGAGGACCTCCCAGCCGGCGCGGGGGACGCTCCGGGCGTCGGGGGCCACGTGGTGGCTACCGGCCACCGTAGGCGCGGGCCTGTGGACGGTGAGTAATGGGTTAGCTCACCGTCCGTCTGTCTTATGACGACAGGCCGTGTCGACGGCGCGTTCGTGTTCCACGCGCGCCTCAAAGAGATGTCAGCAACCAGGAAGGGGTCCGCAATGGCCGATGCCGAAAGTTTATCCATCTATTTTAATGGGACCTTACATATAGTATTTCTTTATCTAGTTGCTGTGCAACAGTCAACTCATCGCCACACCCATCACCAACATCACTGACATCTACTTCGGAATCTTAACTTATTTGTGTACTTGTAGGTGTTGTAAATTTTAGTCTTGCTAATAAGTTTGCAATATATGTTCTAATATAACCGACGTCAGTTTTTTTAAAGTTACTGTTTCTACGGTACTGTAATATTCTTCATTATTATGCAAATACTGCAGAATACCAGACACATTTGTTCGCCTTTCTTTTATCCTTTTTCTAAGGGATACTGCGAGCTTTTCACTGAGCTCATTGAACTGAGCATCAACTTTATTTGACATAAACTGAAGCGCAGCATCTGCTGCTAACAAATTAGAGTCTCGGTGACACAATTGTTTCATTGCAGTAGCCTGTGCCCTCAAATTCACTTTGGATGTCTGCAGATTGCTGAAGTTCTCTATCATAGTTTCAGGGTCCACTCCAGGTGGTACACCACCGAGTGCATTCTCTGCAAACACTCTAAAGTAATCTGGCTGGTTTGTACTCCTTGCCTGTATGTGAATACTGTTTTATTAGTTTCAATAACATCATAGATCTCATATTTTTGTCAGCAACCCTTTTTGTGGCAGCAATTGTTGATGCAATAGCACATACCATATCAGAGTATGGTAAGTGCTGACCACAAGCAGTTGTACTTTGATTTATAATTGTTAGCACTGTTACTGTATCTATCTTAAGTTCCTTGGCCATGTCATTAACTGTGTCCCTAGAGAATATTGCCCCACATAATGGTGTCATGCGCATTGTCCCTTCAGCATTGTAACAATACTCTAATGCCTGCGTGAATGTTTCTATAGCTAGTAGTCCTGCCTGCTTGAATGTCATTATCATCTTGCCTCCATCTTCCATCTTAGTGTATGCACCATCTCTAAATGTTGACACAATTACAGTTTTAATTGATAGCACTTTGGTTGTACCTTCTGTCTTAGCATAAGGGAACCTAAACCTAACTGCTTTGTCACCTTTTGTCTTCTTTTCTGTTCTTATGTACGGTCCTAGCTCAAAAAGCATTTTAGAAGAGAAATCTAATGCTTTAGATTCAACATTGTTCTTGATAACCTCTCCAAAATCTTTACAGTACTTCCTAAATGTGGCCTTAAGCTCATTGTAGTCAAATTCTGTAGAAGAATATTCCTTTTAGAAGTCTTCAGGAGTGGTCCCTAGTACTGTTATTGTTTTCTTGATCTCTGCATGACTTATAGAGGTCGGGACTATCCCAGATGTTGTAAACACACTCCTACTCTGTTCATTGTCACTCAATGACAGCTTCTCCAAGACAGCCTGAGCATTCATACTGTCTGCCATGTTCCTGTCTTAATATGAACTTTGCTCTGTTTATTGAATGTTCAACCACGATGTTGTCAGTGTTATGGTGTTCTGATATTATTCTTGCGACCTTAACAAAGTCAGGATCCTTACCGTCGTCAAAATATGTCAGCCTAGTACTTGATGTTGTAAGTCCGTCAACAAATAATATAATGACAATTTCACAATTAACAACCACTATTGGTTCAGGGTATAGCACACCACACGTACAAACTGCAAACCGTGCTGAATATATTAATCTGCTATCCTGTTCATAACTATATTTAAAGTTACTACTTACTATGTGATGGTAATTTAATATTATATTTGTTAAACATTCAAGTTGATCCCTGCGTGCTGCTGCTACTATAGATAACATCAACGCCAATGCCATCACTGTAGTTTTTATTATATCTAAACTATGATGAATGTTAGGTAGATCTTGTATTTCTGTGTCTGTGAAACCTATATTTGATTTTAAATCGAATAATGCCTTAAATAAACTTGATTTGATTTCTACAGGTGCTGGCGTCATAGAATTTAGAATTTAGCTTAAATGGTAACATTCAAAGCTATGTCGTCTATGAAAATAGAATATGTCATAAATGATATAAATATTGTCACTTCTCTGTCCTGATCAATTAAAATCTAGATGTGTGGTTTTGTTGTGGATAGTGTGCATTTTATTTGTTTCACAGTCTTATTTGTGTCGTGGTGAAGTATACAACACGAAAAACTTACAGTGAAGGTGTATGGATATGATAGAGGCTAAAACAATGACATTGGGTACAGTTGCTGCTAGCATGTGTGAGCATCGTAGAGTGATTATGGTAATGCCGATGATGATGGCATACCCGCGCCGCCGATCGCTGATTATAATGTTATGCTGCTTAAAATAAATGTTTTATTCAACTTCGTAATAAATGTTTCATTTTTGCCCTAGTCCATGGCGCAATTACACATGGTCGTTCGCCCGAATTCGATTCCCCATGGAATTCGTCAAACGACCAAGTGTAAATGAACGCGGTTGAGTACGTCTGCCTTCGGGCAGACTCATCCAGCTTTACTGTTTGTTTTTCGATTAGTGTAATTGCCCCATTAAAGAATAAGCCGACCAAAATCATAAGACAATGTGATGGGTTGTGCAAATGCGGGCTCCACTGGCTAAATACCTAAGTCTTTAAATGCTACGTACTTGTAATAAAATATAAGATAATGACATTACAGCTGACGTAGTTGTCTATCCTACAGTGTACATGGATCTTTTGAAGCTCCATTGAGGTTGTCAAAAATAAGATGGCGGTGTTAGTTCTGATTTCGCCCACGCGACAAGTGTGTCTATAAATTATGTTTTTCTAGCCAAATCCAATATTATAAAAATATGCTGTGATAATCTTTTATCTTAATTTGACCGAGACCTATCTTTTGGGAGTATTTTTACGAATTTACGCGAGCTCTAAGTGAGGTCCCCAGAACCCATAAGGGCTTGCCATTCTTCTTTTGTGTTATCAAAATTAAGATTCTAGCTATACCTGTGTCATAGTTTTTTTTAGTTTATAATGTTTAACCTATGTTTGTATCGTATCCTATGTTTGTGTATTATGTGACTTTTTCGTTAATTAAAATAAAGACTGATTGAGGATACTTTGTAGTTTTATTTGAAGCAAGATTATACATCGATTATATGTCGCGATGGCCCAAAGTTAAGACTTCGCCTCTCATGTATGAGGTTGTGGGTTCAAATCCGGGCAAGTACCAATGTGACTTTTTCAATTCATATGTACTTTTCTAAGTTTATCTTGGAGATCACAGACATCGGTGAAGGAAAACATCGTGAGGAAACCTGGACTTATAATTAATATAAGTCTGAAATCGCCAACCCGTCTTGAGCAAGCGTGGTGATCAATGCTCATTGTTCGTGCCTTCTCTGTATGAGAAGAGGCCTTTGCCCAGCAGTGGGACAGTAACAGGCTGGTATTAAGATTATACACCCAATTTATTTATTTACATTTGTTTGCGATTGGGCGCTCCTTGTGGGGCTCCACATCGCTGTCAATGTGGTGAAGCAGTCGACTGCCTCGGACACCATGGTCTTTCTTGCAGTAAGAGTGCTGGTCGGATTGCGCGGCACGCTAGCATTAATGATCTCATCCGTCGTGCTCTTGCCACCGCCGGGGTGCCAGCTGTCTTAGAACCCAATGGCTTGGCACGCGTCGATGGGAAGAGACCAGATGGTATGACCATAATGCCATGGAAGTTGGGTAGGCCTTTGGTGTGGGATGCAACTTGTGTCGACACCCTTGCGCCATCCCATCTTCCTAGTACAGTGAGCTGCGCTGGGGCGGCTGCTGCAGGTGCTGAAAACCTCAAACGGCGCAAGTACAATAATTTAATTGGTAGTTATGTATTTGAGCCGTTTGGGGTTGAAACACTAGGGCCATGGGGTCCGAGTGCCCACCTAGTATTTCGGGAAATCACCAAGCGGTTGGTCGACTCTTCACGTGACCAGAGGGCGGGCCTATTTTTTGGCCAAAGAATCTGCCAGCCTTCTGGGCACTTTTCCTGTTGATAGCGATGTGGATGAATTTTTTGACGCCCTGTGACCGTTTTGATACTTGTACATTTTTATTTCTTCTTACTATTATAGATTTGTAGTTTGTATATAATGTAAATATTCACTTGTTATTAATAAACTATCTACATTCACACTATTATAGAAATATGACTAAACTAATAAATTGATTATAATGGAGTTTGAAAACGGCCCGGCACAGGGCCTGCCAGCCAGAGCTGATGACCTAAAGGACGTCTTCCTGTGGGCCAACCGACTTCCACATAGACGAAGTCGCAGAAAAAAGCTAGTCAATAAAACAAACGTTAATTATATAGTCCAATTTATTTTATATTTACAATGAGTTAAGTGGGAGCTGTATACGAGTCTGATTTACAATTCGGTCTTTTCAAAATCCATGATTATTTTTAGGCGATGCTGGGCAAAGCAGCATCGCGCACAGAATCATTATGGATTTTAAAAGGACCAATATACAAAAACTCGTACAGGGCTCCCTTATTGCGGGCGGTAGCTTCCGGCGGCTAACTTGGTCTCGGTGGCGGTCACGGCGGCGCGCCACTGCGCTGTCAGCGCCGCCAACTCACTGGCCCTCAGTACCCGCCGCTCCTGATCCAGCTTCGGCAACTTCGGGCGCCGCACTATGGAAAATCGTAGAACAACTGCTGATTAAAAATGGTTTTTTGTCAATGTCGCTACTGGCATATATGTTTTTTTTTTTATTTTACTCAATAGTTTAAGGATCAAACTAGACTATAATATCAAAAAATTATACATATTATTTGAAATGATTTTTTTACAACACCACAAACTTTATAGTTTTGACGGGCGTCCATGTTAAGCCCGTTCACTTCATCACTTTCAAATTGATTTTATTGTTATACGTTACATTACAGGAAAAGGTATAATTTATTATATATTTCTGGAAACCTCGTCTTTTGAAGAATATGAAACAACTAATATCTATTTAATATTATGTTAACGTTTACCTTAAAATATTTGCAAAACAAAATATGGTGAAAAAAAGTTTTTTTAAAGTTCATCGAGACTTTTGGTGAATCGAGACTCAACAATTAGTTTATAATAATCCAATTACCATTTTCTATGCGAAATGACATTTGTCTTTCGATCTCACTCTTTTTTTAGGTTATAAATAAAAATAATATTCAGCTGTTGTGCTGTCATTTTCCTCTAAGGTTAGCTATTATGTATTACACTAGGTGGTATTAAAGCAGACAACAGCGCCAATTACAAGGAGTGACGAGAAAAGACAACGCGATATGATGAAAAAAAAACTTTTATTTTTCCTATTTTCTCGATAAATAATTATTCACAAACATTTTTGTTGGCATATTCGGAATTCACAAACGATTTCAGATCGATTAAGTACCCGGAACACTATTTTCCGATTAATTAAAAAAAATGTTGGCTAATCGTAAGCTGTTAATTAACAAATTAATATATAAACAACTACTGGAACAAAGGCGTTTCCGTGAAGAGCTAGGATTGATCATCGACAAACCAAGACAAGTAAGTGGTAATTCTAATGACGGTAAAACTGCCAGAAGATTTTTTAGAAAACCGTATACTAAAAACGTGAAGGAACTTGATGAAGACACCTTAGATCTTTTGAAAGTGAACGAATTAATTTTAGATCCCGAAGTTCATCAAATATAAATAACATAACATTTAGTAAACATTACAATTAATTAACTTGTGTTTGATTTTAATCACAATTTTTTGTGTTTTTTATTTAAATTGATTTTTATTTTGATGTACTAAATGATATTTGGTTTTTGGTTAACATTAAAATAATAGTATTTATTGTTAAAAAATAAATATTGGACATTTTTGATAATTTTGTATTTGTTTTATTTTTTAACGTGTGGTTTTAAATTCAATCCTAATAAATTATATTTAATTTGAAGCCATATACACTATTCAGAAATAAAAAAGTTATTGATTTTTAATAGGAAACAGACCTTTATTTTCAATAATGCGCCGGTAGAGCCGCTCCGCCACCAGCGCCCGGTCCTCCTGCAGCTCACTGGGGCGGCGTTGCAGTGGCATGGTGATGCTGTAAATTATAACAATCATTTTTAAGTGCTACCCCATTTAGCTGAGACATAAAACTTTTTATCTTAGAATTCCGAGCTGCTGGCGGGAATAAAACTATAGTTAATTAATCAACTATTGTTTAGGTAAAACATCTATTTTCATTTTGTTAGCTGGGCGTTTTTCAAACAAATTGTTCGTTTCCGTAGTGGAATTCCACCGAGAAAAAGAAAAATTGTATAGTGAATTTGTTGCGTTGTGGACGTGACGCTATAATTATGCTTTAGTTTCGATATAATTTTACTAAGTATTACTTTCAATTCAGATTCTTAATACCTACTTCTTTTTCTAATTAGCCATTAAAATTTCTAATTCAAAAATTCGTTACTTAACTCAAATAGTCAAGTTCGTAGAGGAAAATAAAAATAAGACGCCGTGACGCCCAACTACTTATTTACATTTTGCAAACGCTGCTGCTATCAAAAAACTAATCTGGCGACCGTTTCTATGCCAATAGTAAAAAATTACACTAAAATTATTATTTTTAATCATTTTAAGTAAAAAAATCGACGTCACGTACATGGAATTTTCCACTCAACGACATTTTAGGGGACAGGTTAAAACGAGTATTTCATATTATTTTGTGCTCTAAAACGCTATAAATAAAGAATATTATAGAATTTGAATCATATAACCTTTCTGGATTACAAACACTATTGAAGATAAAGGTAGGATAATAGTGATATTTTTCATTTGAAGTTTGCGAAACGAGGGTGGACACTAAACAAATCACCTTTCATCTTTCTTATAATGATTATACAAGGTTTAAACAGACCCTTCACGAAGCCGTCAACCAAGCATTATGTACATCAAAGTAAGTAAATCTACGCAAAAAATATTGCTGGGAAACGACTTTTTTTTTTGGGGTGAAGAATCACGTTTTACGGTAAAACTCAATGTAGGTAACGCATTCACAACTTATTGCTGATGGATGCTTTGAATAGTAAACGGGTCATGGAATTAATTAAAGTTAAAACCTTTAAAAGTGGTATTTAAAAAAAAGACTCGTGAAAAAATTGGACCTTTGACCTCCAATATCTCCGTAACTAGAAGGTTCCCAGGTATGGTGTAGAACAAAAAAATGATCGCAATGACGGGGAGGACAAGTGCCTTTCAGCTTCGTTAAGGGTCTATTTACACCCTTTATTTATGTAAAATATACTTATTTATGTAGATTTGAAAACATCAATTATGAATTTTGAAGTTATTTTATCGTTTTTAAGCAAAAAAAAGTTTTAAAACCCTAAGCTTGCAGAATATAGGTCTCAAGTCATAGGACACGTGAACAACACACAGTGAATTAATTTTTTGAAAAACGCCCAGCTAGCAAACCAAATATATGACCCAATATTAATTCGCATAGTAAGAATTCACATAAACACTTCGTGCTCTTGGAAGACAGAAAGTAATGAAACACCTACATACTCTATACTACTCGTAACTATTCGCAAATCAAACGCTACTCAGACATCATTCTGAGTCAAGAGCGGCTCAAAATGATGTTTTCCGCTTGACGAAAGTTACTTAGATCCTAAAGTACTTGCGCAGCATCATTGACTGTGATAGCGACACTCATACCAACCGTCCATATGTTTCAAAGTTGTCGTACTGTAAATAATATGCCGTAGGTACAATTACTAACACTGCACATGTCTGCACTGTTCATGTCATGTATACTAACACAGTTAAAAGGAGTAAGACAGTGCGGTGATAACACAGTATGTAAGTATAAGTAAACAAATTACTCACGTGCTATTTGATTTAGTTCTAAACAACACTGACTGTCACTGAGAGCAACATGGAACACCCACACCCAACATGGAACCAAAGAGTACTGGCGAAATTTTGGCAATTATTCTATTTAAGAATCTTCTTGGTTCAATGGGTCATAAAACAAAAGACCACGCTGGTTAAGCTCCGCGCAGGTACCCGGTAACAGTAAATCTCTTCAAATTTCCCCCGAACTGACTACTTATTGTCTGCTCCTTTGGTGCTTGTTAAGCTTAGCTTTTGTCGGACACATGGTCCTTCGTAGTAAAATCCAAATAACAATGACAGTAATTTAAAAAGTATTCGAACCTTTCTTTTACTACCTACCTCCACTTGAGACAAAGGATTATCAGTGACAATGGGCATTCAAATATCATAACTTATTGGAACCACGACCTAAGTACCTACATGAATAAACACCGACATGGTAGGTATATGAACGAAATGAACGTTATCTCCCAGACTTATCAGTGGAAGAAATTTTGATTCTGATAAATATCACCGGCGTCGGGAACAGGGACCGAGCTACCAGTGGTCAGGGCTCTTGAGAGAGGAACCTCCTAACGATACGCTCCGTGTCCAGAAGTACTGCTTTCTGAATCAAGCCTTTGATCCAGCTGCCAAGCAAGAGCCTCCTCAGGTGTTGGTCGAGGCTATTGGCTATTAAGCCATTGGCCGACACGACTACCGGCACAATGACTGCTGTACTCACGTCCCACATGTCGACAACCTCGCGAGCCAGATCTAGATATTTGAATCGTTTATCTTTCTCTGCTTTCAGGAGGCTCTCGTTATACGGAACCGTTATATCAACAATCATTCCGCAACGCTCCAATCGATCTATCACCACAATGTCAGGCTTATTGGCAAAAATAGTCCTGTCAGTGATGATAGTTCGATCCCAATACAACGTGATATTACTATCACGTGGTGTTATAATTATTACAAGAATATGTTCTTTCATCCAGTTTGTTGTGGCAAAAAGTAATTGATATTGTTTTAGCACGAGGTAAGAATGAATATGTCATCCGCAAAAAGGACACAAAGTTCATTGATGTGATTAGGACGGTCATTAAAGTATACGAGGAATAGAAAACAGCCTACAACGCGCTACAACCTATAACCCCCTTGTAACTTTTGAACCAGTGACCGACAGATTCTGATACTTGACGACATTCGAATTTGTTTTTGTGTTATCAAAATTCAGATTCTTGATTGTAGCTATACCAGTGTCATAGTTTTTTTTAGTTTATAATGTTTAACCTATGTTTACTTAGTGTATAATTTATTGTGTGATTATTTCGTTAATTAAAATAAAGACTGATTGAGGAACCTTTGTAGTTTCACTTGAAGAAAAATTACACACCAATTTATTTATAAATAAAATAAGTTTATTTCGTATCATTTAGGCTTACATTGCATGTCGAGGAGTATCCATTTAGAAATAGAAAATGCCTGTAGTTGAAGGCTCCGCTCTTCCCTTACATTATATACAACTTACAAATAGGTGAATAGCGTAAAGAGAAAAAAGAAAAAGAAAATACGATCAATTGTATGAGTGTGTGTGTGCATTTTTGATTGTGTGTGTGTGTGTTTGTGTGTGTGTGAAAATGTGTTTTGTGTGTGTGTGTTTGACACTGACATCTCAATACATTAAATATTATTAAATCACACTTTGCAAAAGTAACTCAGTGTCATCATAATTTAAATTGTGTAGCCATATTATAAACTTTTTTTTGCATTCAAATTTTTTTTATCATGAATGTACAAGTGTCGCCCATGCGCAAGTGACCGCCCGGCGCGCCGGGGTCTATCTATAACATTTTTCATGTTATTCAATTATCAATTTTTTAAGTAGAGTTTGTAGATTTGCTTTCTATGTTTTGACACATCTCCGAAGTTTATGGGTCGATTTGGATTCTGTTTATTATTTCTAAAAGCTTGTGAGTTATTTAAACAGTTTTAGTAAACATTATTGACAACGAAAAAAAAACGGAATCGAAGTCATTTTTTCGGTAAAAAATTGTGTATTTCTTTAAAAAAACTAGTGAAAGTCCATAAATTATCCCCATAGGACAACTTTTTTAATCATTACTTGTAATCTACTACATAACAGCTACAAATTCACAGAACATTGTTGATACCTATCCTTAAAGAAAAAACAAGGGCGGGTATAACAAATCATCGCAATCTTCATGTGTGGGCCACTGAAAATCCACACGTCATTAGGGAAACAACTTTCCAGACTCGAATTTTCCATAAATGTATGGGCTGGAATGATTGGCGATGAACTTATTGGCCCTTTTGTATTACCATACAGACTAAATCAACACGCCTTTTTAGATTTTATAGTCAATACGTTGCCGTTGCTTTTGGAGGAAGTACCGCTGGAAACAAAAAGGCGGATGTATCTGCAATTAGATGGAGCTCCAGCACACTTCGCACGACTAGTTCGTGATTATTTAAATCAAAATTATCCGTGGTAGATTGGCAGAGGAGGTGCCATTGCTTGGCCGCCGCGATCTCCCGACCTTACACCCTTAGATTTTTATCTTTGGGGTTACATGAAACAAAAAGTGTATGCCGTGCCCATCGAAAGCCGCGGGCAATTAATGACTAGGATTTTTGCTGCTGCTGCTGAAATAAAAGAAAACCGTGAAGAATTACGTCGTACAATCAAAAGTGTTGCCATGAGGGCTTTGGTTTGTTTACAGGAGGGTGGGGGCCATTTCGAAAATCTAATTAATTAAAATTCGTGTATTTTTTATTTTTTTAGTAAAAATCTGGCTATTGCTTGTTTGTTTTTAATTCCATTATCATCCTCATTATTAGTTTAACTTTTTCGTACTCACTGCTAAGAGCAACATTCAATTGACTTTCACATTTTCTTTTCCTAAATTTGACTCATCAGAGTTTTAGAGTTTTACCTTGGATTTAGTATCAACAATGTTCTATGAATTTGTAGCTGTTATGTAGTAGATTACAAGTAATGATTAAAAAGTCATCCTATGGGGATAATTTATGTACTTGCACTAGTTTTTTTAAAATAAATACACAATTTTTTACCGAGAAAATGACTTCGATTCCGTTTTCTTTTTCATAGTCGATAATTTTTAGTAAATATGTTAATAAACCTGTTAAAATGACTCATGTAAGCTTTTAGAAATAATGAACAGAATCCAAATCGACCCATAAACTTCGGAGATGTGTCAAAAAATAGAAAGCAAATCTACAAACTCTACTTAAAAAATTTAAAATTGAATAACATGAAAAATGTTATAGATAGACCCCTCTTTTGAAGTTTATTTTCGACATTTTTTCATGAATATTCGGCGATCACATGCGCATGGGCGACATTGTATATTAGTTTATTAATTTTATTGTATAAAAAGGCTGAGCGTTTTTTATATTGCCTACTGGCAAATTCAGTTCTAGTTGAGGGAACGTTTACAATCCAGTGTTTATTTCTCTTTTCTAGTATTTTAGGATCATATGGTATCTCTTTGTGCGTTTTGAGGGTGACAAGAAGGATGTACAATATTCTCACTGCCAGCAGATTACATAATTCGTAAAGCTTTTCTGTGGAGAATATTCTTTTTTTGAAGTAAATCACCTTAAGTATCGCTCTTTGAGCGCGTTCTAACTCTAGAAAACTGGGTTTCGTTGCTCCACCCCATACAGTTATGCAGTACACTAGAACGGACTGGACCAAAGATACATTTTCATTTAACAGATTTCTTTGATTGTCAGTATTTTTATTTACATTTATTCTCCTTGGTACAACATATCTCAGCTCTTTAAATATCCAGAGTTTTCGTACTCTACTCATGACTTGTTCCAGTTGAGGATACCAGGAAAGACACTTGTCAATACTCACTCCCAGATATTTTGTTTGGGTTACTTGTTGAATAGTAGGGCAATTGCAGCAAGTTCTATCTGTAGTAATGTTGCACGTGTGGATTCTTAAATTAAATTCTTTACCTGGTTGAAGCTGATTTTATTAAAACAAATGAAATTGGTTTTGCTAGTGTTCAGGGTCAGCAGATTTTTTTTTAAACCAATTTGCAACAAGAGCTAGCCCTTCTTCTGCAATATTTTTAACATCATCCCATGTATTCCCTGAGAAGACGACAGCTGTATCATCGGCGTATGAGAATACTTTGGCATTATTAATATTTATGTTGCAGAGGTCGTTTATATAAACTAAAAAAAGCGAAGGTCCTAAAACACTTTCTTGTGGTACGCCGTATGATACATCTGCGTCCTCACCAACAATTTGTTCAAGTTTCACTTTTTATGTTCTACCACAAAGATAATCCTTAAAAAGTGCTAGTGGTATTCCACGAACTCCAATAGCTTCAAGCTTGTGTAAGAGAATGGGAGTAGAGACGGTGTCAAAGGCTTTTCTTAAATCCAGAAAGGCTGCCATACATTTGTTTCCTTTATCGAGTTGTTCGGTTACTAAAGAACTTAGTGCTATAACAGCATCTTCAGTTGACTTTTTTTGCCTAAATCCAAATTGAGAAGGTGACAGAATATCAAATTTATTTAGATACTGCAAGAGGCGAGTAATTATCAATTTTTCTATTATCTTTAAAATTGCAGTTAACACGGAAATAGGTCGATAATTGTTAACATCGTCTCTATCACATTCACACTATTATAGAAATATGATTATACTACTAAATTGATTATAATGGAGTTTGAAATCGGCCCGGCACAGGGCCTGCCAGACAGAGCTGATGACCTAAAGGACGTCTTCCTGTGGGCCAACCGACTTCCACGTAGACGAAGTCGCAGGAAAAAGCTAGTCAATAAAACAATCGTAAATTATATAGTCCAATTTATTTTATATTTATAATGAGTTAAGTGGGAGCTGTATACGAGTCCGATTTACAATATCGGTCTTTTCAAAATCCATGATTATTTTTAGGCGTTGCTGGGCAAAGCAGCATCGCGCACAGAATCATTATGGATTTTAAAAGGACCAATATACAAGAACTCGTACAGAGCTCCCTTATTGCGGGCGGTAGCTTCCGGCGGCTAACTTGGTCTCGGTGGCGGCCACGGCGGCGCGCCACTGCGTTGTCAGCGCCGCCAACTCACTGGCCCTCAGTACCCGCCGCTCCTGGGCGAGCTTCGGCAACTTCGGGCGCCGCACTATGGAAAATAGTAGAACAACTGCTGATTAAAAATGGTTTTTGTCAATGTCGCTACTGGCATGCATGTTTTTTTTTTTTATTTTACTCAATAGTTTAAGGATCAAACTAGACTATAATATCGAAAAATTATACATATTATTTGAAATTATTTTTTACAACACCACAAACTTTATAGTTTTGACGGGCGTCCATGTTAAGCCCGTTCACTTCATCACTTTCAAATTGATTTTATTGTTATACGTTACATTACAGGAAAAGGTATAATTTATTATATATTTCTGGAAACCTCGTCTTTTGAAGAATATGAAACAACTAATATCTATTTAATATTATGTTAACGTTTACCTTAAAATATTTGCAAAACAAAATATGGTGAAAAAAAGTTTTTTTAAAGTTCATCGAGACTTTTGGTGAATCGAGACTCAACAATTAGTTTATAATAATCCAATTACCATTTTCTATGCGAAATGACATTTGTCTTTCGATCTCACTCTTTTTTTAGGTTATAAATAAAAATAATATTCAGCTGTTGTGCTGTCATTTTCCTCTAAGGTTAGCTATTATGTATTACACTAGGTGGTATTAAAGCAGACAACAGCGCCAATTACAAGGAGTGACGAGAAAAGACAACGCGATATGATGAAAAAAAAACTTTTATTTTTCCTATTTTCTCGATAAATAATTATTCACAAACATTTTTGTTGGCATATTCGGAATTCACAAACGATTTCCGATCGATTAAGTACCCGGAACACTATTTTCCGATTAATTAAAAAAAATGTTGGCTAATCGTAAGCTGTTAATTAACAAATTAATATATAAACAACTACTGGAACAAAGGCGTTTCCGTGAAGAGCTAGGATTGATCATCGACAAACCAAGACAAGTAAGTGGTAATTCTAATGACGGTAAAACTGCCAGAAGATTTTTTAGAAAACCGTATACTAAAAACGTGAAGGAACTTGATGAAGACACCTTAGATCTTTTGAAAGTGAACGAATTAATTTTAGATCCCGAAGTTCATCAAATATAAATAACATAACATTTAGTAAACATTACAATTAATTAACTTGTGTTTGATTTTAATCACAATTTTTTGTGTTTTTTATTTAAATTGATTTTTATTTTGATGTACTAAATGATATTTGGTTTTTGGTTAACATTAAAATAATAGTATTTATTGTTAAAAAATAAATATTGGACATTTTTGATAATTTTGTATTTGTTTTATTTTTTAACGTGTGGTTTTAAATTCAATCCTAATAAATTATATTTAATTTGAAGCCATATACACTATTCAGAAATAAAAAAGTTATTGATTTTTAATAGGAAACAGACCTTTATTTTCAATAATGCGCCGGTAGAGCCGCTCCGCCACCAGCGCCCGGTCCTCCTGCAGCTCACTGGGGCGGCGTTGCAGTGGCATGGTGATGCTGTAAATTATAACAATCATTTTTAAGTGCTACCCCATTTAGCTGAGACATAAAACTTTTTATCTTAGAATTCCGAGCTGCTGGCGGGAATAAAACTATAGTTAATTAATCAACTATTGTTTAGGTAAAACATCTATTTTCATTTTGTTAGCTGGGCGTTTTTCAAACAAATTGTTCGTTTCCGTAGTGGAATTCCACCGAGAAAAAGAAAAATTGTATAGTGAATTTGTTGCGTTGTGGACGTGACGCTATAATTATGCTTTAGTTTCGATATAATTTTACTAAGTATTACTTTCAATTCAGATTCTTAATACCTACTTCTTTTTCTAATTAGCCATTAAAATTTCTAATTCAAAAATTCGTTACTTAACTCAAATAGTCAAGTTCGTAGAGGAAAATAAAAATAAGACGCCGTGACGCCCAACTACTTATTTACATTTTGCAAACGCTGCTGCTATCAAAAAACTAATCTGGCGACCGTTTCTATGCCAATAGTAAAAAATTACACTAAAATTATTATTTTTAATCATTTTAAGTAAAAAAATCGACGTCACGTACATGGAATTTTCCACTCAACGACATTTTAGGGGACAGGTTAAAACGAGTATTTCATATTATTTTGTGCTCTAAAACGCTATAAATAAAGAATATTATAGAATTTGAATCATATAACCTTTCTGGATTACAAACACTATTGAAGATAAAGGTAGGATAATAGTGATATTTTTCATTTGAAGTTTGCGAAACGAGGGTGGACACTAAACAAATCACCTTTCATCTTTCTTATAATGATTATACAAGGTTTAAACAGACCCTTCACGAAGCCGTCAACCAAGCATTATGTACATCAAAGTAAGTAAATCTACGCAAAAAATATTGCTGGGAAACGACTTTTTTTTTTGGGGTGAAGAATCACGTTTTACGGTAAAACTCAATGTAGGTAACGCATTCACAACTTATTGCTGATGGATGCTTTGAATAGTAAACGGGTCATGGAATTAATTAAAGTTAAAACCTTTAAAAGTGGTATTTAAAAAAAAGACTCGTGAAAAAATTGGACCTTTGACCTCCAATATCTCCGTAACTAGAAGGTTCCCAGGTATGGTGTAGAACAAAAAAATGATCGCAATGACGGGGAGGACAAGTGCCTTTCAGCTTCGTTAAGGGTCTATTTACACCCTTTATTTATGTAAAATATACTTATTTATGTAGATTTGAAAACATCAATTATGAATTTTGAAGTTATTTTATCGTTTTTAAGCAAAAAAAAGTTTTAAAACCCTAAGCTTGCAGAATATAGGTCTCAAGTCATAGGACACGTGAACAACACACAGTGAATTAATTTTTTGAAAAACGCCCAGCTAGCAAACCAAATATATGACCCAATATTAATTCGCATAGTAAGAATTCACATAAACACTTCGTGCTCTTGGAAGACAGAAAGTAATGAAACACCTACATACTCTATACTACTCGTAACTATTCGCAAATCAAACGCTACTCAGACATCATTCTGAGTCAAGAGCGGCTCAAAATGATGTTTTCCGCTTGACGAAAGTTACTTAGATCCTAAAGTACTTGCGCAGCATCATTGACTGTGATAGCGACACTCATACCAACCGTCCATATGTTTCAAAGTTGTCGTACTGTAAATAATATGCCGTAGGTACAATTACTAACACTGCACATGTCTGCACTGTTCATGTCATGTATACTAACACAGTTAAAAGGAGTAAGACAGTGCGGTGATAACACAGTATGTAAGTATAAGTAAACAAATTACTCACGTGCTATTTGATTTAGTTCTAAACAACACTGACTGTCACTGAGAGCAACATGGAACACCCACACCCAACATGGAACCAAAGAGTACTGGCGAAATTTTGGCAATTATCCTATTTAAGAATCTTCTTGGTTCAATGGGTCATAAAACAAAAGACCACGCTGGTTAAGCTCCGCGCAGGTACCCGGTAACAGTAAATCTCTTCAAATTTCCCCCGAACTGACTACTTATTGTCTGCTCCTTTGGTGCTTGTTAAGCTTAGCTTTTGTCGGACACATGGTCCTTCGTAGTAAAATCCAAATAACAATGACAGTAATTTAAAAAGTATTCGAACCTTTCTTTTACTACCTATCTCCACTTGAGACAAAGGATTATCAGTGACAATGGGCATTCAAATATCATAACTTATTGGAACCACGACCTAAGTACCTACATGAATAAACACCGACATGGTAGGTATATGAACGAAATGAACGTTATCTCCCAGACTTATCAGTGGAAGAAATTTTGATTCTGATAAATACCACCGGCATCGAGAACAGGGACCGGAGCTACCGGTGGTCAGGGCTCTTGAGAGAGGAACCTCCTAACGATACGCGCCGTGTCCAGAAGTACTGCTTTCTGAATCAAGCCCTTGATCCAGCTGCCTTTGATCCAGCTGCCAAGCAAGAGCCTCCTCAGGTGTTGGTCGAGGCTATTGGCTATTAAGCCATTGGCCGACACGACTCCCGGCACAATGACTGCTGTACTCACGTCCCACATGTCGACAACCTCGCGAGCCTGATCTAGATACTTGAATTGCTTATCTTTCTCTGCTTTCACGAGGTTCTCGTCCTGCGGGACCGTTATATCAACAATCATTGCGCGACGCTCCAATCGATCTATCACCACAATGTCAGGCTTATTGGCAACAATAGTCCTGTGAGTGACGATAGGTCGATCCCAATTAGGGCTTTGTCTCGATGCATTACTGAGTCCCGGGAAAAAAAACCGAGATTCGATGTAGTCTCGAAATTCCCAGGGAAAACGAGACTTTCGAGACTATTTTTAAACTAGGTTTCATACTTATATAGACCAGGGTCGATAATTTTTAAAACCAAAAAAAATAATAGTAGGATGAAACCCATTATAAAAGGAGGGGAATATTATAAAAATGAAAGGAAAAATAATTTACGGGCGATCTGAGGTCGGGAAGGGGATGGGGGTGAGCTTTTAAGGGTAAAAAACGGTTTTTCTCGACTTCCGTCAAAACTAAAAGTCCTATCGAAAAAAGTGAAATGGCAAAGTTGTAGGTAATAAAAAGATCTACAACTTTTGTATTTACACTTTTTTCACATAACCTCAAAATATATGTGAAAAATTCAAAAAACCAAGTTCTTGGTTTTTTATTTTTATCTTTTGGTGAAAACTTACCTTTTTATGTCCCAAATACGCTGTAATTTATTTGATTAAAAATATTTAATTAAGGTAAGTCATCTTCCCATCTCTTGATTTGACGACCCTTTGGTCTCTTTCCATCTCTAGGAAACCATTCCATTACGTCTCTCGTCCATTTTTGTCTGTCCGTTCTCATAATGTGACCTGCCCAGTTCCATTTGAGTTTATTTTTTATTTTTAGTAAGACATCGCTTACTTTTGTTCTTTTTCTTATTTTTGAAGTCGTCTACTTATCACGTAGCCTTACATTTAGCATGCTTCGCTCCATATTGCATTGGCAAACTAAGTTTTTGACTGTTTTTGCTCTTAACAGGCCAAGTTTGACACCCGTACGTGAGGCATGGGAGGATGCACGTGTTATAAAGTTCGCTTTACACCGACATTGGTTCTTTTCCAGGCGTTGCTATTCTTCTATCGATTTCTTTTAAATATTGATCTTTAATTGATATTACCTGTCCCAAATATATTTAAAGGGTGTAATAATACGGCCAGCGGCCTCGCTGCTAAACAGACTCCGTGGCAGCCCCAACAGCATTCTGAGCGCCATAGTCGGGAGGCATGACAGCCCGATGGTGAGGTCATTAGTCACCTGTACACTGTCTGTGTTTTTAGTTAAGTACTAACATAGGTTAAGAATATTGTTACTAACTCAATGGATCCTGGTTGTCTAAATAAATGAATGAGTTATTTATTTATGACCAAACTTGTAATAAGTTCTTCAAATAGTAGAAATATTTAAATTACAAGCTTCAGTAAATGGGAAATTGTCATTTCAGTTTCATTAACCCGTACAAGGTGTCTCTCGAAATAGGCAAATCACCGCACGTTTAGTCCTTGGTCAGGATGTAACTAGAAGAAACAGAAAGAGACCAGATTATATAAGAAATGGCTGTTTTTAAAGAACAAAAATTGTTATTTTTTTTCGGCAAATTTCTTTAAATTATAACTGAAAAAATGCAATATTATGATAAAAAAAGATCTCAAATTGACATTGAAATAAGAATAACTTATTTGCCCAAAATACAGGTGTTGAGTTGAGTTGTTAAAATTGGTGGTTTAGGCACAAACCATATTTTGGTTGTTTAGAGCATGCTAATATAATTTTACATTATTATATAATGAGTATTTAAGAGAAATAATATTTAAATGAAATAAATAAATAAATATAAATAACAAATATAATCCATTATTCCATAGGCTAATATAAGTAACATAGTAATAATAATAATTGGGATCGACCTATCGTCACTGGCAGAACTATTGTTGTCAATAAGCCTGACATTGTGGTGATAGATAGATCGATTGGAGCGTCGCGTAATGATTGTTGATATAACGGTCCCGCATGACGAGAACCTCGCGAAAGCAGTGAAAGATAAACAATTAAAATATCTAGATCTGGCTCGCGGCAGCTTCAGTGCGCTTAGGAGATAGAGGGCGAGAGCAACTCGTCCGGCCCGCTTGGCCAACTCAGAACCACAAGTAACATTAACTCTGACAGAATTAACAAAAAAATGTTTTTTCTTGTATTAATTTGCTATTGTTTGCTAGGCTGTTGATCAGATCATCTATCGCTCTCCGCCAGGCTACTTCGAGAACAAGAGCAGGCCCAGGAAGTAATAAAAATACTCATTAAGCAGTGACGACATGTAATTCATGTATTTCATTAGTTACGGTGATGCATCGAAGTAGCTCCGTTTAGCTGGCTCGCTGGATCTGAATTTACACGATGGTGACTAATGTGGTCTTCTGCGCCGTCTACAGGTACTCGCTGCGACGGCATACTAGTTCTCCGCTAGAAACATATAAAAGAGACATTTTACTACAAAACACGTGTAAACGAGTCGGTGAGCAACTAGCAGAGAGTGTAAATGTTATGCAAATATTTAGTGTTCATTTCTGTCGTGTATGGATCAGAATTTTGGGCCACACAAGGGACAGGCGAAAAAATTTGCATGTGGCTGAGATGAGAATGCTAAGGGGGATGTGTGGTGCTACGCAAATGGATAAAATAAGGAACAACTTTTCGAAAACGCAAAAAAAAACCTTCCATAGGAACTGACGCGATCAGCTGATCGACATGTATGGTTGTGCGGGCCCCTTCCTGGTTGCTGACATCTCTTTGAGGCGCGCGTGGAACACGAACGCGCCGTCGACACGGCCAGTCGTCTTACGACGGACGGATGGTGAGCTAACCCATTACCCACCGTCCGTTGTTCAGTATCATGATCTGAGTCACCACACGAAAAGCTGTGTGTTTATTGTGTTACACCCTGTATATTACACGAGGATTATTACTCAGGGAAAGTATGGTAGCAGAAACACATCTTGGGCACGGAAAGCCTGACGGTCTCGCAACGGCAGTTATCTTGGCATTGATAGTCTTCTGTGCACAACGATCGGTGTACCAGCTCCGCATCTGGAAGAAACCGTTACTCCATGTTAACATCTCAACACAATTTAAAGCATTTATTTAAAGCTAGCTCGCGGCTTCGCCCGCGTGGAGCTGGATAGGAAGTGACCTATTTGTTATTGTAGGTTATAAACTATTTGTGTTCTGATCAAAATCGGTAGCAATTTTTGCGTGAAAGGGTAACAAACATTCATACATCACAAATTTTCGCATATATGTATAAAGGGTGTAAAAAGACCCTTAACGAAAACGAAAACCACATATTCTGCCCATCATTGGGATTATTTTTTTCTTGTAGACAATATCTGGAAACCTGAAAAAATTGGAACTTTGACCTTCAATATCTGCAGAACCTGTGGTTTCCCAGGTATTGTGTAGAAGAAAAAAATGGTCCCAATAATGGGCAGAATATGTGGTTTTCATTTTCGTTAAGGGTCTTTTTACACCCTTTATATTATACATTTCCTAAATAGCAATCGGAAATGTAGTACATTCTCGATGTTCTTAAGTACAGCAGGGATAGCGGTGCGAGGGGCGCGCCTACACACAGTCAAGAGCGTCTATCACTCTATCGTACTCATAAGAACAGCCGCTCGGGTTGGTCTCAAGGTTAAGCCGCGCTTGCTTAGGTTGGCCCGTCCCGTCCGGGGGGCTACGTCGACTACGCCTTATTACAACATTTTGATATTTATCTTGACGTTAATTTTATTCGTGTTTTATTTGCAGAGACCATTCGTTTTGATACATTTCTTGGTATCATCTCGGAATTGCATACAATTCCTAGGAAATACAAACATTTCACAGGAAATGTGTGTATTTAAAGAATCTTTGAAAAATTATTTTACAGATTTTCTAAGTAGGCTCGGAATTGTATATCATACATTTCCGGTAACATATACACACATACATACCTACTTTTCGTACATAGTAAGATAGAGTTCAGAAACTTTCGAATAGTCAACAAGTATCTACCTACAGTCCAGCCACAGGCATGATAACTGTGAAAAGACAGGAGTTGCCCACTCCAAAGTGTAGATCTCATGGCGAAGAATGGGCAAGAAACTCCTTGGACACTCGTTTCAAATTTAATCGTTAAGGTAATCAAGCGCAGAACCAAAGTAGTCGACATAGCTCGCAGAATAAGTAAGCTGAAGTTGCAGTGGGCCGGCTGTACCAGCGTCCAGCCGTAGAACCGTAGGGTAGACGTGTTCTTGAGTAGAGACCGCCAATCGGCAAGCGTAAGGTGGGACACCCTCAGGCAGGTGGCGCGACGATCTCCGCAGGGAGGCTGGTGGCAACTGGATGAGAGTTACCGAGAAGCGAGTTATATAGCGTGCGAGTGAAGAGGCCTATGTCCAGCAGTGGACTGCTGCAGGCTGCTGATGATGATGAAGGGAAAAATAAGTTGTCTTACTTACCTGACAAGGCAGATACTTTGGCTGCAAATATTACGACTGCGAACAGTGCTACCAACCACTTCATGATGCTGTATATCTGTATCCTTAATGAGGCATGGAGCAAGCTGCTGGTTTTATATTGTACTGTCAATTATTTACGCCTTAATGATGTATGTATTTTTAAATGATACTTGTATGTTCTTTTTATCCATTTTAATAGTATGCATTTGTGAATGAAAGGAACTGTTTGTTTGTTCGTTACTTTTCCCGTTGAAACTCTTCGTCTGGACTATTTTGGGGTGGCCTATCTAACCTCCACAAGGTCATTTGTCAGTCCTTTCTTATAGTGGCCGGAGAAAGTTAAGCGTCCTTCGACGCTCGGCTGCTCTTCTAGTGCGAGTAGAGCTAGAGGCACACCATTTTTCCCTCCGCCGCCTCCTTTCCATGCATAACTCCCTCGCAAAGAAAGGCGACGGCATTTTACGCGTTCTCGCTGCCGACCATGGGTTGATTAATAGATATATGATTTGATAACATTTTTTTTTGATAACATTTTGATTGGATTATATTATTACAAGCAGAGTACAAACCGAATTGATTCTAAGCAAGCGAAGCCGCGGCCAAAAACTAGTGGATAATAAAAAGGAATGCTTGTAGTAAAACATAATCTATTAATATATCATTATAGCGTGAACGAGTATAATTGACAATATAAAGTAACTGGCGACTCGCCCGGCTTCGTGCGGGTAGTAGAGCATGTTATGCATATCATGTTTTGTCTGTCGTAGGCGCGAATTATACAGAAACGGCGTAAGGTGAAGGCGCGGCGCAGGCGTGGAATTTCAAGTAGAATGCGGTATACTTGCCTACATGTTTAAAAACAGGTGTAGGATTTGATATGAATGAGAGCTCATGCTCATTTTAATTCTCCTTGCCGACACAGTTCAGCTCTTTGTTGATCTTTACAGCGACAACGGCACCAATTTCAAGGTCGGAGAACCTCAAGCATCATTCAAAAAACACCCTGGGCTCGACGGAATGCCGCGTGTGGTCAGTTTTGAGATGTAAGGGTGCTGTGGACCCTGCCGGGGGTGCGGGACTGTTCGAAAGAGATACCGTGGCCCTGGAACACAAAGGGCAATGAAGGAACATGGATGGGTTTTAGTCAGTAAGAGTCTGACACTCCCTCCCACTCCACCCAGAGCGGGAGAAGTCATTTGATGATTTCCCAACCGTAAAAAAAAAAAAAGGGGGCTGTGGACGGTCAGTAATGAGCTAGCTCGCCGTCCGCCCATTTTATGACGACGAGCCGTGTCGACGGTGCTTTCGTGTTCCAAAAAAGGGACATTGAACATATGGCTAGGAAGGACGTGTCTGATGAGATGACGAATAATAGAGCAGTAAGGAAGTGGAAGACATGCTGCGCCGACCCCAAATACATTCGGATAAGCAGTCTTTAACCAATTGGGGGCCCTGGGCACTTGAAAATAATGGGGCCCATGTAGGATGCAATAGCAAGCGAAGCGAGCTCGAGTTTTTTTGCAACCTGCCTCGGCAGGTTGCAAAAAAACTAGGTTAGGACTAACATTAGGTTAGGTTAACTAGGTTAGATAGGTTAGTTTTTCTTGTGACAGTTCATACAAAAATAATGGGTGTTATTTTAGCGGCGGAGAACTTTAATTTTAAATAAAACAAAACTATTTTTGATATCCGTGAAATATAGCCAATTTCATGGATATCAAAAATAGTTTTGTATATAATTTTGTGCGATTAATGTATGAATATGGTTTTGGTCATGTAGCCACCGCGGCTGGCGCGACCATGCTAAAATCTGGAGGTCCAGCTTGAATTTCGGCAATAATGCGCTAAATGTTGGCTTCGAAGTCACAGAACATAATTATATACTCTAGCGAGTTCCAAGTGCTCAATGGGGGCTATCGCGTATGAATTCGCCGCTAGAGCCACTAGTGTCCGCGAGGTCTCCGAAATGTCAGATGTCGAGTGTTCGCGCGTTGCATGCTTTTATCACGTATTTTTACTAATATTATTGAATCATTCCAGATTAATTATGACTTGACGATTTTAAGTAGCAACTTAGTATCTTATTTGTTAATACTTGGAGATAGAATGATTGTTAAATGTTTGATGCTTGCTAATTGTAGGGAGAATATTATAAATATGTATCTGAAGTTTAAACTATCTTATAAAATTAACTTTTTATGAACTTATTGGTACTTTAAAGTATAAAATAGAATTATTGACAGGACCTTACACGACAGTGGCGCCATCTGGTGAGCTCAAAAACGATAGCCCTCATTGATTTTAATTTCGTGAAAAATGATGATGGTCAGAACGTTAGTCAACGGTAAGTAGTACTGAGACATGTTTACTAACTTTTCGTGGCTCAATTGCAAGGCATTAATGTTGCAGATATGTGATTTCAAAGGAACAAATCCATAGGTCAAAATGTTAAGAATGCTCATGTTCATGATCCTTCGTTTGAGTGCCAAATTAAGGTTTCCTTCCATAAGCTCTTTGATGGCAAACAAACACTTACAAGGATATTAAGAACTTTTATCTGTTTTTTGTTTCAATTTAAAGTTCTCCACCTCTATAAACATCTATATATATATAAAAGAAAGTCGTGTTAGTTACACTATTTATAACTCAAGAACGGCTGAATCGATTTGGCTGAAAATTGGTGGGGAGGTAGCTTAGAACCAGGAGACGGATAGGATACATACATGGCAGGTAGGTAGGGTAGGTAGGGTAGGTCGGGTAGGTAAGTAGGTAGGTAGGGTAGGTAAGATAGGTAGGTAGGATAGGACAAAGGTGCATTGCAACGCATGCCGGGCACAGCTAGTCCTTTATAAATGTAACTATTGTCTTGTGATGAACAAATCTAGCTTAAATGCTAAAGCGAGCGGAACGAGTTCGAAAATTTTAGTATCCTGCAGTCCTGCCTGGGAAAAAATAAAATACTTGTGATAGTTACAGGAACTTGGGGCCCCCTTATATCGTGGGGCCCTGGGCACGTGCCCAGAGTGCCCAGTGGGAAAGATGGCCCTGCGGATAAGGGCAAAACAATGATGATAAATTATTTCAGCAACACTGCTTTCAAAACAATCAAGAAAAACCGATCGTGAGGAAACCGGCGTGTCCTAGAACCAACATTCCGAAGACATGTAACATCTGATCTACCAACCCGCACTGGGTTCTGCGAGGTGAATAAAGCCTGGCACACACAGAGGGTGGGTGCGTTTCGGGTCGGGATTACGGCCGATATAATTCGGCGTATTTATATGGACGACATCACAGAAGCGCCTGACCCGCACCCGTCCCGCGCACGCTTCTTGTGTTTCACACAACCTTTTGAACACTAGAGCATAAACGCACGCGCGTGCCCTCTATGCCAAGCCTCAATTTCAGCTACTGTTGTCACAAAGAAGAATGGCATACCCTTATGGGTTCTGGGGACCACACTTAGAGCTCGCGTACATTCGTAAAAATACTCTCAAAAGGTAGGTCTCGGTCAAATTAAGATAAAAGGTAATCACAGCATATTTTTATAATATTGGATTTGGCTAGAATAACACAATTTATAAATACACTTGTCACGTGGGCAAAATCAGAACTAACGCCGCCATCTTATTTTGTCAATACATTTCACAAACGTTTAGCAACAGCGCTCTCGCCTATCAACCTCAATGGAGCTTCAAAAGATCTATGTAACACTGTAGGATAGACAACTCGACAAAACGACAGCTGTAATGTCATTCAAAAATATTTTCATTATTATACAATCCAATATACCTTATATTTTATTATAAGTACGTAGCATTTAAGGACTTAGGTATTTAGCCAGTGGAGCCCGCATTTGCACAACCCATCACATTGTCTTATGATTTTGGTCGCTTTTTTTTTAATGACGCAATTACACTCATCGAAAAACAAACAATAAGGCTGGATGAGTCTGCCCGAAGGCGGACGTACTCGACCGCCTTCGGGCAGACTCAGGCGAATTCCATGGACAATCGAATTCGGCCGAACGACCATGTGTAATTGCGCCATGGACTAGGGCAAAAATGAAACATTAATCACGAAGTTGAATAAAACATTTATTTTAAGCAGCATAACATTATAATCTTATAAGAACTTCTTCAAATAACTGAGCGACCTGCGACGCGGGCATGCCATCATCATTGGCATTACCATAATCACTCTACGATGCTCCTCACACATGCTAGCAGCAACTGTACCCAATGACATTGTTTTAGCCTCTATCATATCTATACACCTTCACTGTAAGTTTTCGTGTTGTATACTTCACCACGAAACAAATAAGACTGTTAAACAAATAAAATGCACACCTATCCACAACAAAACCACACATCTAGATTTTAATTGATCAAGACAGAGAAGTGACAATATTTATGACATTTATGACATATTCTATTTTCATAGACGACATAGCTTTGAATGTTACCATTCAAGCTAAATTCTCCAAAAAAACGTTACGTACGTACTAATTAATAATTTATTTGATAACATGATTATTTAGTAACATAAAACATGTTACGAATCGAATAAGAGGCTGGCTTAAAAGCAAAGAAAACATGTGTTTCCAAAGATGGAGTCTGACTCAAAATGGCTTAGATTAGATGGGACAAAACAGATAAGATATCGCAGCAATGTACACGGCTTGTCTTGTAATATTAGATAGCAAACGTCTCATGATGCTCACTATTGCTACCAGCAAAATCTTTAATTAGTATGATTATAGAAATTCCATATTCTGTTGAATATGGTAACTCCATTGCTTCCGTCACTCTTTCTTCGTTTCGTTATTTCAAATGATTGCGTTTAGATGTTCAGATTTAGTAAAATATTTGTTTCTTCTTTTTTTACTTTGTGCAGCTTTATAAAAAAAAGATATTACATAGAAAGAAAAGCTCTGTAATTGCTTCATATAATGTACATACTTTCATTGATGAACGCTTCTGAAATTAACTGAGCCCTAAAATACCAATCTTCTTTGAGTCGTTTGGCGTACAGGGCACGCGCTTGCTGGTCACGTACGTGTGACAGTGGCGGTCAAAAGGTTTAGGGTTGAACAGAGCATTGTCGATGCTGCCGCGGGCGAAAGAATTCCTGCTCTTTTTCTCGCTCTAGCAAATGATGGTTCTGAGCGACAGAACAGGACAGGAGCATGGACCAGTGAGATTCAACCCTTACGACCCACTGTCGCTAATAGACTGGCCTGTATCCCAGCAGTGGGCATGTTATAAGGAACCTGGGAGGACTGCCTCATTGGTCTAGTGGTCGCAAGCGCGACTGCTGAGCATGAGACATGAGGACCTGCGTTCGATTCCCAGGTCGGGCAGTGTTATTGAGTTTTTTCATCAGGAATTTCTCAGTAACAGCCACGGAGTCTTGATTTGAGCCCGGTTGATGGCAATAGGCTCGCCCCCTATTCTATGGGACTTAAACATAACTGGCGAAATGTGGGTGTACTACATATTAGGTACACCTCTGCCTAACCCGTTAGGGATTACAGGCGTGATGTTATGTATCGAGGAAGGAAACAATTTAAGTTTAAAAAATACACTTTATTCATAAAATATACAATATTGTCAAAATAACTGCGTGCAATGGAAGAACTTAGCTCATTTACAATGTGTTTAGAACAATCGTGAAAACAATTACTAACATTATACTGCATTTTGGCATTTTTTACGGAAAATCTACTTTTAACAGCTGTCAAATATATCGCTGTTAAAATGAATTTCTTTAATATTACTAAATTACATTGAAATATCGGTCGTTGTTGCTATAAAATATTAATTATAAATGGCAATAACTAGTAAAGTTGCCCTGTATATTTAGTTTTAGGTGTAAAAAAAGCACTTGGAAATCTTCCAAATGATTGTTTTACATCTAAAACTGTTATAACAGCATAATTTTAGTGATATTTTTGCAATACTTAGCCAATATTTTAGTTCAACACGGCGATATTTCATAGTTTTTATTCAGTAATATTGAATCAATATTCAAAACAGCCAAATATTATCATTAAATACAAACGTCAAATTAAATAGGTAGCGAAACTTCTCAAATGACGAGTATCTCTATTTATGACGATAAAACGCCAACAAAATTTTGTTTGATTTCAATTAATTTGACTTTAGTTTGACTTCAATTTAGTTTGACTTTGTATGATTATGAATACAGGCTATAGCAGCAGAAGACCAAAGAAACGATGGAAGGACTGCGTGAAGGATGATATGGCTAGAAAGGAGGTGACTGCTGAGATGACGAGTAATAGAGAAGTATGGGAGACGAAGACATGCTGCGCCGACACTTATAAATTGGGTTTAAGGACAGGAGACTGATGATGGATGATGACAGGGTAAGGGGCTACCCGCAGTAGATTTCCTAGAGTTGAAGTTCTCAAAATGCAAATGATTTTCCAAGCCTTTTGTAAATCATGGGGTCGGCTTCCAGTCTAACCGGATGCAGCTGAATATGAGTATGTAGCGTGGAGCGATGGTCAGAGGGTCGTCTTAGGAGCGGATTTGTTAGAGTTGGAGTATACGCTTAGGGGCACTATGAGCAGCAAAGAGAACAAAAAAAATATATTGTAAAAATGGCTTCGACAAACAAAAATTGAAGGCCCATAATTCGGAAACGGTGCGTCGGAGGACTGTGCGTCTCAGAACCTAAATAGTTTCTATGGTCTAGGTCAACCCGAAACTACAATAAAATTAGGAAATTACCGAAAAAAAGTTTATAAGTCCGATTTTTTTTTTAAGTCCTCGCTCCGTAGCGCCCCTCCAAGGCTACACTCCAACCGGAAATATTATGCCTTAACTGACTAGAATGTGAACAATAATTATGTAATTACAATCAGACTGCCGAGCCAACAAGTCTAAAAAATAAACTAATATTAGGTAGGTTATGCACTCTAGGTTTTGTAGGACAATTCCTATTCAAAGAAACAAACAGTTCTCGGACTCACTGACGCGAATCCCGCGAGCGACACGGGGTAAACCTTGTGGGATACTGGATGAATCTTTGCGTCTCAGTTGTTTTAATGATGTCACCGTAAAATTGTAAAACCGTTAGATTATAATCTATCTCGCGAGTTGTAAACTGTCGAAAGATTGTGAACCTTAAAATACTGCTTTCAATTTAACGCTTTTTTTTTGGGTAGATTATAATCTATCAGTTCACAATCTTTTAATTATATTTGTATTTTTTTTATTATAATCTAACGGTAATTACAATTTTACGGTGACAATTTATAAGAACTGACAACGTTGTGGGCACAATTGACGCGAGTGAGTTTCCCGCACAACACGCGCGCGATTCGCTTCAGTTTGCCCAGATCTTAACCGGTTGACCGCCAGTCACGTATACGTGACAAGCAAGCACGTTTACGCCAAACGACACAAATATGTGACAAAATGGTTTGTGAAATTGTGGTTTGGCGTTGAGGACACGCGCGTGCCTTTATGCTCTGGCGGTCAAAAGGTTAACAGTGGCAAAACAAACTTGACGCCAAAACTGGAGAATTTTCAACACGGCCACCAGTGACCTTTACAGTAATTGTTGAAAATTAAACCTTATAGAAACTCTAATAAAACTCATATTTCAATGCTTTACTTGTGAGTCGAGTCTGCAGAATCAAAGTAGTTCTGTTAGATAAAATTAAAAATTGTTTTCAGAATGTCGACAAGCTGTTTCTTTATTTGTCGTAAAGGATACTTGTCTGCGAGGGACTGATAACACTTATCGACGCGGAATAGGCTTGAGCAGATCACGACAGCACTCCGAACAACATGCGACAAAGAAGAAGGATCAAAATTAACCCACGTCCTACAGCAACGAGAAATATCTCAAAAAAATGATGAAAATGGGTATCAAAAGATGGCATACTTCCAAAATCCATCCTTACAGTCTAACATATAAAAAAATGCTATGAAAATTCGTTCAGGGGCAGTCATATCTGCAATGAATTCAGGATGTAAACGGACCCTTCACGAAGCCGTCAACCAAACATTCTGCACATCAAACTAAGTAACTTCACCCCAAAATTATTGCAGGGGAACAACAAATTTTTTGGGAAAAAAAAAAATCTAAAAAAGTTCGGTGATGGAACTCAATAATTGAAGTCAAATCAAGATAGCTAAGTATTTCTCAATATTGTAATAAATCCATCGTAGATATTACTGCCCCTGAACAAATTCATAGCAATTTTTTTATATGCAAGACTGTAAGGATGGAGTTTGGAAGTATGCCATCTTTTTTAACCCATTTTTATCATATATTTGAGATACTTCTCGTTGCTGTAGGACGTGGGTGAATTTTGTATGGACTGTGCTCCTTCTTCTTTGGTATTTCATACATTTAGTTTCGGTGTAGGTACGGTCGCGCGCCGAACTGGTACGAGTGAAACGAGGCATTTTTGCTTTTATTGCATGGCCATAAGCTTTTCTGATCGGGTCAAGCCGATTCCACGTCGATGAGTGTGGTCACTTCTTTATAATATTTTTACAAAAACAAAAAAATCGTTAAAAACTTAATATTTTATTAAAATCAGATCGGTGTACGAATCTTAAAAACTAAAGTATGAATAATATCAAAATATTGCTTTTATTTCGTGAACATTGTTTAAGACCTATAGCTGTACATGGATCTTTTGGCCCGTGGCCAATTTCGGAACTTACGCCGCCATATTGTTTTTTCAATACGTATTTTCACAGATACCGTAGTTTACCAGCAGCGCCCCCTGGTAACGCCAAAAGATCTTTGTAGCGCTATAAAGTCGGTTTTAACATTTCTTATAATAATTACAAAACTATTTTTGTAAATAGTAAAAAAAAAGTAGCATTTCAGTACTGTTTTATTCATTATACGATTTTCTCACATTTATGCCAAAAAACATGTTTGAATTCCCGTTTTGAGTTAACGACAACTTATTACACAACATCACGCCAATTATATCCCAAGGGCGAGGCAGAGGTGCACCTAAATAGTAGACTAATATTTCGTCAGACAGAAACATGTTATTTGGCAATAAAAATTGTTAATATCATCTATAATCTTAGCACCAAAAGTCAAAATACGGCACCATTTTAGTTATTTTTTTACATTTTTACACAGATACAGAAAAATCTTATGAATTAATCAGGTATAAAACATTTAATATAAAGCTGTACGTACAAAATGATTGAAAAAAAAAGTACTTAACATATCATCACGCCTTTAATCCCTGAATGGTTAGGCACAGGTGTACTTAGTGGCACACACACATCTAATATGTTTAAGGCCGAAACACACCGGATCCGTACACGTAGACGTGCACGTGCACGTGTTCGTACCATGACGTTGTAATATATTATGGAACTTTATAAAGGGTGTAAAAAGACCCTTAACGAAAACGAAAACCACATATTCTGCCCATCATTGGGATCATTTTTCTACACAATACCTGGGAAACCACAGGTTCTGGAGATATTGAAGGTCAAAGTTCCAATTTTTTCACAAGTTTTTTTTAAAAAAAACACTTTTTAAGATTTTAACTTTACTTTAATTAACTCCATGACCCATTAACTATTCAAAGCATCCATCAGCACTAAGTTTTGAGTGCGTAACATTGAGTTTTACCGTGAAACGTGATTTTTCACACTAAAAAAAAATTCGTTTCCCCGCAATAATTTTTGCGTAAAGTTACTTAGTTTGATGTACAGAATGCTTAGTTGACGGCTTCGTGAAGGGTCGGTTTACACCCTGTATAACCGCTCACGTGACGTACACGTGTGCGTAGACTACATGCGCCGAGTTACGTGGTACATGTAGGTGCACGTCTACGTGCACGGATCCGGTGTTTCGGCCGTTAATAGACACCATACCATAGCGGTCGACATTACCGGCGATATATCAACTGAACGCACTGTTGTCGACATGCTGGCGGCTTTGTGTCCATAAGTACCACTTAATAGGGGGCGAGCCTATTGCTAGTCATGGAGTATTTGACAGTGAAGACCTACTGGACTCTGAGGGTCGAAAGGTTCGGATCGCACCACCACATCAACTTTAAGTCGTTCGTGGTACGAGTTCCAACCCACCATCTGCAGACCTTCATGAAAGAGGACTTTTGGCCGAAAGGACTTTAAATTATAAATTAAATTTATCTAAAAACAAAATGAACACCAATATTTTATAAATTATTGTAGTTTGTAGGTCTAAACTTGGTTTGTAATAGCTTGTATTTTTTGTATGTATTCCGTGGAAAATGTTGTTGGTAACACATTTGCTCATACTTGTTTTTTATATTAATGTAATGTGTCAGTTTGTTTTCCCCAATAAATAAAATAAAGGTGTCGTATATTTTTTGTGTATTTCGAGAGAGAGAATTGAGAAAATCTGTTTCTTTTTTGTTTTATAGTATTTAGACATTGACACACAGCAACTTCACGCTTGTAATCAAGTACACTCACGATCAATGAAATGTATACACTTAGCAAAATTCAAAAGCGATGGTCTCCTACTGTATTGATTAACATTTTACGTTTTCACGAAGAACATAGTATTTTGGAAGTCATACTATTACGAAATACTTTTTTTTCTCTAAAAAGAAATCGTTATTTCTCGAAAAAATCGCTTTTGAATTTAGCTAAGTGTATAGATTTCATTGATCGTGACTGTAAACCCACACCATATTGGATTAACCCCATTCAATAACTATTTCAGCAAAAAGTCATTCAACGGGGTGAAATCAACTTAGAGGGTTGTATTGATGATTTTAATGATTATAATTCTGTAACTACATACGTGTTACTTGCGCGAATCATATTTTCATTAACATACAATCTGACACGGGCCTGCAAATTGCATAAAATGTAAGAACATTTTAATTTCGCGGTCAATCAGTGTAATCAATCATGTTCGATTCATTACTTACGTATCTAGAAAAATGCTAATACATTTACTTATTATGTGTGAAGAACATTCACGCACAAATTGTTACCATACTTTCAGCATGTCTATTGGGTGTAACAAGACCCTTAACGAAGCCGAAAGGCACTTGTTCTCCCCGTCATTGCGATCATTTTTTTGTTCTAGATTATACCTGGGAACTAGTTACGGAGATATTGGAGGTCAAAGTTCCAACTTTCTCACAAGTTTTTTTTTTAAATACATGTTTTAATGTAAGATTTTTACTTTAAACTCCTCCACGACCCCCGTACTATTCAATCCATCAGCACAATGTTTTGAGTGCGTTAACAATGAGTCCTGCCGTAAAAGGTGATTTTTCAAAAAAAAAAAGTCGTTTCCCAGCAATATTTTTTGCGTAAAGTTACTTAGTTTGATGTACAGAATGCTTGGTTGACGGCTTCGTGAAGGGTCTGTTTACACCTTGTATACTAATATTATAGAGAAGTAAAGTTTGTATGTGGGAAGTAATCTTCGAAACTACTGATCCGATTCTGAAATTTCTTTCACTAATAGAAAGCTGCATCACCCCCGAGTGTCGTAGGCTATATTTACGACGTCCCCATGGGATAATCCCCGACCATAACTTGAGCAAAGCCGCGAGCAAAAGCTATGCTGAATATGAGGTAACAGTTTGTGCTCCGATATCTTACATCGTATACTTAATCTAATCAGAATTATGAATCCATTGCTTTCAGAGATTACTTACAAAAAAAACTTAAATAAGACTTAATAATAGAAAATGGCTCATTTACTTATAACTAAATTATTATTGGTAGAGATTCAGCTAAAACTTCTACTAATATTTGATTAAATGGCTGCCGTTCAAAATAGCAGCTCAGAATAAAAAAGCTACACTGAAGAAAGCGCTCAAAAGATATTTAAATAGACATTGTAATTTACCGTAAAAAAAAATACTTTAACGAATATTTGACACAAAAATATAGTTGTACATCAATATTGGCCGCTAAAAGATAGATTTGCACGCGTAGCATGAAAACCGTAGAAACGGGTTTCTTTGACGGTAGAATCGACAAAATGACAGATTGTGAAAATAAATCTGTCATTTTTTCGACACTATCTGTCATTTTGTCGACACAATCTGTCATTTTGTCAACACAATCTGTCATTTTGTCGACACTATCTGTCATTTTGTCAACACAATTTGTCATTTTGTCAACACAATCTGTCATTTTGTCGACACTATCTGTCATTTTGTCAACACAATTTGTCATTTTGTCAACACAATCTGTCATTTTGTCGACACTATCTGTCATTTTGTCAACACAATTTGTCATTTTGTCAACACAATCTGTCATTTTGTCAACACAATCTGTCATTTTGTCGACACACTCTGTCATTTTGTCAACACAATCTGTCATTTTGTCGACACAATCTGTCATTTTGTCGATTCTTCCGTCAAAGAAACCAGTTTCTACGGTGGTCATACCACGCGTGTTGGTCGTAATAGTCTGACATGAATATTTGTCATAAAAAAGATAGATTGCTACCAGTTTCAGCCGTCAAAAGATAGACTTACATAAATATTAGATCCCAAAAGACAGCTTATCACACTTATTGGCCATCAAAAGATACTTCGACTTTAGCATCAATCGTAAAAGATAGCTGAACATTGATATTAACCGTAAAAATATAGATATGTATTACCAAGTTCACTGACAGTCAACCACTTTTCAACCTTACCCACTTAGGGCATAATGGTGAAAAATGAAAGGGCCTCAGTAGACTCGGTAGTACACCCGGCGGCACATGAAGCTGTAACTTTCCAGTATAACTTGGCCTCGCTTTGTATAGATTTCCTATACAATGAGAGATCCGCATAAAGGTTTTGTAAAACTTGATTGGCCGTTTTACGCACCAATACCATCCGTCAAAAGACAACTAAACATTGAAGTTGCCGTAAAATACAGTTAAATATTGAGATTGGCTGTAAAAACATACTTTAACACCAACATTAACTGTGTAAAAGACAACTTTACACAAAAGATTGTCCTTAAAAAGATAGCAAAGTTTACACAGGATCTTTCATACCAACATTAACCAACTGCCCATCACTATTCAAGTGTACATCGAGCCCTCCCTTAACGGATCTCTCAGCGGCTTGTTTGAACACGTCAGGCCAAACAAACTTCTTGTTCTCGATCAATGGCATCGCTCTCTGCAGCTTCTCATTGAAGCCTGAATCTTCCCACTTTAAATACGTGTTCATCTTCATGTGAGCTCTCAACTCCTCCGACAACTTCTCATGTTTCGTTACGTCCTCTAGTAAAATAAGTATAATTCTATTTTTCCCCTCTTTTAACGCTAAATTATGAGCTGCCCTGAATTCCATATTAGCGTACGCAGAATCTAGGAAATTATTAGAAAGCAAAATTATGGTTTTACGACTTTTTTCAACGGATCTGTTGATCTGGTCCGGAATAAAATCCCCGACGAACCAATCCCTGTAATGAACGCAGGTTTTTAAACCGAAATCTTGCTCTAATTTAGGCATTAACCTGTCTAAGTGGTGCCGGTCTTTGTGGGCGTATGAGACGAAGACATCATACTCCTTGTCGATATCATCGAGGTCTTCGATGAAGCAGCCAGGGCAGAGCCCGTATTTTATGATAAAAACTTGTATTTTGTGTAAATTTTTGTATATCATGATTGCTATGATAGCAACTATGATAACGAGGGCTATGAAGGTGCCGCTGGCGACGGCAGCCGCCCGCCAGTTGTTACAAAGTTCTATCGGATCTATATTAGTTAAGAATTTATCTCCGCATTTGACTAAATCCAAATCTTTGACTGTCAAACTATCTTTTAATAGAGACAATTCTTTTGAATGCCAGCAATCGCATTCAAATTGATTATTTGATAGGTACAGTGTTACATTCGCCTTTAAAAACTCCATTGGTATGCTTGTTATTCTGTTATTTGAGAAATCAATGGCTTTGACAGAATTTGAAGGCGAGAAGGGTATATCATCTAAACCTATGTTTGAGAGATTCAGTAACTGCAAATTTAAGTTGTCTAAAGTCATCGGTACAGTTTTTAATCTTAAAGACAAATATTCAACACCAAATGGCTCCGGAGTTGCCATTGAGGCAGGGACAGTTCCACAAGTGTAAAGTAAATCATTAGTCGCTGGTCTCAACTCGCAAGATGAACAAGAATTGTGGCACTTTTCAACTGGTAATTCACAGATTAAGTCGTTTGATGACACATTTACGAATAATTGCCCTTTTAAGTGCGTCGGTGATGCACATGTAGCGTTTCCGAGGACAAAATTAGCTTCTACAGACAATGGTTTGGCGCCCCGAACCCTCATAGCTAGGTTATAAAGTCCACAATCGCACAGCAACGGGTTGTTGTCCAGCAGAACTGAGTTGGTCGACTCTTGGTACCCTGGATCTCCTTTTGAAAGAGTCCCGTACGTCATCATGACAGAAGTGATGCTGTTGTTTCGTAAGTCTACGACGAGGTTCTTGCTTAAAAACTGGCATTCTGAAGCCTGCAAAAGATAGTTGAAAGATTATAGCAAAACCAAAAAAATAATATTAAAAGAATTGCTGATACATACCAGAAATTTTATTTATAAAAAAACGGTAAATCTACAGTACTGCAGAATAAATATTGTACATGGTGGAATACACCGACGCGAAAACGATTACCACGTATTCAGTACATCATTCTGAGCCCCCCATATAGAAACTTTACATCGGTTATTAAAAAAAAACCTACTGTTTCCTACAATACCTTCACGGTAAAAATGTATGGAACCGGTGAAAAATTTCTATGAGGGGGGGGGGGGGGTTCAGAATGGCGTACTGAATACGTGGTAACCGTTTTCGCGTCGGTGTCCCTTCCTTTAGTATACAAATAAATAAAATTTAAGTTCTGTTTGCAATTTCAAAACAGACAAAAAAACAGTACTTTTTTCGGGATACGGGTACCCTATATCCGTTTCTGTACACCTGACAACGTATACGCAAAATTTCAGGATGATCCGTTCAGTGGTTTAGGCGTGAAAAGGTAACAAACAAACTTACTTTCGCATTTATAATATTAGTATGGATTTAAAAAAAATACTCACATCCAATATTGTAAAATTATTCCCGGACAGATCCAACTCCTTCAGATTCGTTAAAACCATATACCAATCGACAAAGATTCTTCTTATTTGATTTCCACTTAGATATAAGTTTTTTATCTGTTCTAATATATTAAATGGCGAATAGGCCGCTTCAACGTTAAAATAAGCTTCGTCAACGGTGGAGTACCCTGCTGGTTCTAAAGTCAAGCGGTTATTTTTTAAGGAAACCGTCTTCAGCTGTGTGGCTCCTTGGAAAGTCGTCTGACTTATCGTCGTCAAGAGGTTTTCGTCCATCGATACGTAGTTCAGGTTTGTGAGACCTGAGAAAAGGTAGCTGGAACGAAAAAAGTTAGGTTAAAATATTTAAATTAATTAGTTCAAGGTGGCGCAAGAGAAGATACCTGGAAGGATATGGGGGAGGCCTTTGCCCAGCAGTGGGACATACAAGGTTATTGAAAAAAAACAAGCTTTTATTGAACTAAAAAGAGGATATAAGATTATCTATCAAAATTGAACGTGTATATAGGGTGACTGGTAATTAGTGACCGATACTTAGACACCCATCAAACAATTTTCCCAAAGAATCACTTTTTTTTTACTCATTCTTCATCACAATAAAACTTACGGAGCGGGCTTGCGAGCCGGGCGGGTGCTCTGCCTACCCACTGCACGGTACGATAGTAATGAGACAGAACGGCGTCACACGGCTAAACAGCTGATAGGTCAAAGGCGTGCGCGCGCAAGTTTCATACGGCTGTTGTGTTATTGTGATAAAAGTGAATGAGTATAAAAAAAACTTTGGGAAAGTTGTTTGTTATCATGAGTACAATCACGTGTTTAAGTTTCGGTCACTAATTACCAGTCACCCTACATAGAGTTTCGTGTCCGTGCTATTAACCGTTGAGGAGTTCTCTCGTGAGGAGAACTGGCTGCAGGATCAAGTCATGTCTGTCATAATAATGTATTGTCATCAGGACCAAAAGTGTCTGCAAAATTTCATGTACGTCAGGCTGGCCCGGCCCCATGGAATTTAATAATGAGATTGTTATCAATCCAATGTACCCGGGTATACTAATATATGTAACACCTTCATTTTCAATGTAACTCTTTTTAAAAGAAATTACGTGCACTTCTTAGTGGCCGGGCCAGCCTGACGTTTTCAGCCCGGCCACCTTGTTTCCCACTAATCTACAAAAAATACTGGCAATATTGTGCTACAGATGAAATGTACCCTATAATTTATGCATATGTAACACAAAATCGAATCCTAAAATGCAATAGCATACGAAATATTAGCGGTTGCAGGTGGCCGGGCTGAAATTATTTCGTTAATATAAAACAGTAAAACTGCAACACCTACCAAAAACTAATACCAGTACATAATGAGATATAGAGATATAGAATACATGTAACGCTTTCATTTTAAATTATAATACATATTTAGAAAGAATAATCACTTGAAATTATATTTCAGCCCGGCCACCTAAAAGCGGTAATATTCCCTAAAATCTTATGCCAATTTGTACAGTAAAACCTGATACAGCTATGAAATGAAAGTTACATTCGTTTCGTTTTAGTCGTATACCTTTAAGCCTTCTGTTTGACTAGATTATCAAAATCTGAGAAACTTGCCGAAGAGTGACTATCATTTATTAACTAATTTCAGGACATTTGGTTTGTTGAGTGAAACAAAATGCGTTACTATGATATTTTTATTAATAAACTAAGTAGTATAAATCACACATAATAATTGTTGGATACATAATACCTAAACCTATATATATTTTCTCCGTTTTTGGCTTCACAACATAACCATACAAAGATAATAGTTCACAGACGCTACCACCGATTTTTAGACGGCGCCTGTGTCGCGTCCCAACCTAAGTCGTAAGATATTTTCCCCGAGTAGACAGAATAGATGCGCAAGAGCCGTGTAGTTATCAACACTTCTGACATAATATTTTACGTTTTAATATTACTGTGAGTGTAAAATTTGATCAGTTGTTGCAGTGTAGTTGTTTGTGATGTGATGTTTTTAAGGTAAGTCATAGTTTTGATAAATTAAAATATATCGACAAACAATGTTAATGGGTAGCTAAGTAATTATTTAAAAAAATATACAGGTAAAGTAAAGTAAATCTAAACACTCATTTACTTAATAATAAAACTCCATACAATGCCATCAACTAAATATATTTTATCCTTTCGTTTATAGTCAATAGGTAATAATTTTGGTGATTTACTAACAGTAAGTGTTTAGTTTTTGTGAATCTTATTGTTGTGTACCTACCCTATGTATTTACTTATTATTATTGTGTACTTATTTATTTCGTGAAATCAATAATTAATCAGTTTCTTATTAATTACTGTAAGATTTATATATTGGATTTTAGTGAATTATTCATTGTAATCAGGCAACCGTCGACGGTGTTCGTCTGTACCCGCGCTTCTTGTAACTCCCCCTTGTACGGCCTGCCACAGCGATCCACGTCCCTCGCTCACCGCATTCTTTTCCTCGTCCCGCGACACGCGCCCCTCTCCCCATCTCTATTCTATCTTATATATTTCTAATGTCCCAAAAGTTATAAGTTTTGTGAAAGTAAATTTGATTCTTATGAACATTCTTTGCTTTCTTTCTTTCTTTCTTTCCTTAGGTGCTAAAATATTTTTTAATAGATTTATGTATATACTTGATAATGCATGCAAATGTTACTGCATACACTTATCTTTTTAGGGAATTTGTATTTAAATAAATATTAATGTAGTTATTTAGCCTACATGAATACCTATTACGAAACCATAGTTAAAATGAATATATTTTATTTCAGTTGAGCGTGCCTACACCATGGGAAAACGTAGTGCGTTAGATATTGTGTCTCAAAAACAAATATTTGAGAAACATAAACGCTTGATCACCACGACAAGATATAGTTCTATTATATACAATACCATAGCAAAAGATATAAACTATGTGATGTCACCAAAAGCACTATATCTCAGCTTTAGAAGAAACTTTTTAAACAACCAGAACTCACCTCGGGCAAAAGATGAGTGCTTCATTAAAAGAAATGAAGATAATACCAATAGTATTATAATTTCGTCAACATCATCATCAGGGTCTTCTCCAGTTATTCAACAAGCAAGCTTACTTCATCAAATTAGTTTTAAATTTCCAATTGATGTTCATGAATGGAAGAAAATTGAACCCTTAAGTTATACGTATAAACGACACGATAAAAATAAACCTAGTGCAAGATATCAGACGTACAGAGCTATTCCCAAATTTAAGTGGTCCGGTCTTTTAAGAACCATTGTATTTAACCAAAAATTATCTTCTAATATTCTGAATGAATGAATGTTCGATGTTAAGGTAATATTGATATTACTATAATTTTTTGATAACTGTGTTATTATCAATGTGTAACCTTTTTTTACATTATTTATAATTAACAATTGTTATAGTACCTAATTAATATAAGTACAAATGTTGTCTAACTAATTTCAAAAATGATTATTAAAAAAATATGACAATTACCAATTTTGTTTCACTCAACAAACCAAATGTCCTGAAATTAGTTAATAAATGATAGTCACTCTTCGGAAAGTTTCTCAGATTTTGATAATCTAGTCAAACAGAAGGCTTAAAGGTATACGACTAAAACAAAACGAATGTAACTTTCATTTCATAGCTGTATCAGGTTTTACTGTACAAATTGGCATAAGATTTTAGGGAATATTACCGCTTTTAGGTGGCCGGGCTGAAATATAATTTCAAGTGATTATTCTTTCTAAATATGTATTATAATTTAAAATGAAAGCGTTACATGTATTCTATATCTCTATATCTCATTATGTACTGGTATTATTTTTTGGTAGGTGTTGCAGTTTTACTGTTTTATAGTAACGAAATAATTTCAGCCCGGCCACCTGCAACCGCTAATATTTCGTATGCTATTGCATTTTAGGATTCGATTTTGTGTTACATATGCATAAATTATAGGGTACATTTCATCTGTAGCACAATATTGCCAGTATTTTTTGTAGATTAGTGGGAAACAAGGTGGCCGGGCTGAAAACGTCAGGCTGGCCCGGCCACTAAGAAGTGCACGTAATTTCTTTTAAAAAGAGTTACATTGAAAATGAAGGTGTTACATATATTAGTATACCCGGGTACATTGGATTGATAACAATCTCATTATTAAATTCCATGGGGCCGGGCCAGCCTGACGTACATAAAATTTCAGCTCAATCGGTTGGGGGGAACAGGTTTGGATTTCAGTTGCAAGATTTTGCCAATACGTACTAACAAAACAGACGCCAGCACGTCTAGCTACTACAATCTGTCAAATTTCTGTAATAGATTTTCAACTTTATCGCTTAAGCATTAGGTTCAAGGTTGATTGGGAAAATTTGTCAGTTTCGGGTAGCTTTAGCTTAGCGATGTACTGGCGTATGTACATACATAAATAACATAACACCTGTAATCCCTGAAGATAAGGCACTATTAGGCACACCCTAATAGTACAGTTACAAGCAATGAATTCTGTATGTTACAGTCAAAACTGTTAATCGCTCAAAACCACTTTTGACTGGTGTCAGTCAAAATCCTTATTATGTTAAAATGCGTTTTCTCCATTTAAAATAAGTTGTTTCAGAACGTTGTAATTACCTAGTCCTAGAATTACTACAGCATAATGTTTTGTAAAGGGTCACAAAAAAAACCTAACAATCTAATAAGTTTCTACGTAAATGATAGAAATTGTTAAAATAGTTTTCACCGGTCAAAAGTAGTTTTGACTAATTAACAGCGGTCAAAAGTAGTTTTGACTGATTAACACTGGTCAAAAGTAGTTTTGACTGATTAACACTGGTCAAAAGTAGTTTTGACTGATTAACACTGGTCAAAAGTAGTTTTGACTGATTAACACTGGTCAAAAGTAGTTTTGACTGATTAACACCGGTCAAAAGTAGTTTTGACTGATTAACACTGGTCAAAAGTAGTTTTGACTGATTAACACCGGTCAAAAGTAGTTTTGACTAATTAACAGCGGTCAAAAGTAGTTTTGACTGATTAACACTGGTCAAAAGTAGTTTTGACTGATTAACACCGGTCAAAAGTAGTTTTGACTGATTAACACTGGTCAAAAGTAGTTTTGACTGATTAACACTGGTCAAAAGTAGTTTTGACTGATTAACACTGGTCAAAAGTAGTTTTGACTGATTAACACCGGTCAAAAGTAGTTTTGACTGATTAACACTGGTCAAAAGTAGTTTTGACTGATTAACACCGGTCAAAAGTAGTTTTGACTAATTAACAGCGGTCAAAAGTAGTTTTGACTGATTAACACTGGTCAAAAGTAGTTTTGACTGATTAACACCGGTCAAAAGTAGTTTTGACTGATTAACACCGGTCAAAAGTAGTTTTGACTGATTAACAGTTTTGACTGTGACATATATGTATACACTAAGCAAAATTCAAATGCTTTTTTCTCGTAAAATATCAGTTTCTACTTTGAGAAAACATCCAAAATATTATGTTCGTGAAAACGTAAAACGTTAATCAATTGAGTAGGACAAAATCGCTTTTGAATTTTGCTAAGTGTATACATTTCATTGCTCGTGTCTGTACACCCACATTTCGCAAGTTAAGTCAATCAACTTGGCACAGATCTAGACTCCGTGGCTCCTACTGAGAAATTCCTGATGGAAAAACCCAATAACACTTAGCCCGACCTGCGAATTGAACCCAGGACCTCATGCACAGCAGTCGCGCTTGCGACAACTAGACCAACGAAGCATTCAAATACAAAAAGAGATTCAAATACAGAAAAATAAATAAAAATACTTACTCTGGCAAAACCTCCAAATGATTTCTGTTCAAGTTGAGATATTTCAACTTTTTCAATGGCGAGAACACTCGAGAACTTAACGTTGATATCTGATTAAAACTCAAATCTAATCTCTCCAAATGCTTCAAATCTTTAAAAATGTTCACCGGAAGTGATGTCATCTTATTTCTAGTAAAGTCTATGGTTTGCAATGCGTCACATCCGGTTAGCAGATCCTCCGGGAGGTTGGCGTCTGAGTCGGTTATCACGAGGTTTTTTAATGAGGGTAGGTTTGCAAATGAATGCTTGTGTAGTTCCAAGGGTACTTCGTTGTTTTGTATCGTGATCTGTAAGACAAATTGAAGTTTAGTCTATGACTAGTTTAGGCCCCGGCCACGGGATTATACTACCGGGATAAAAAATATCCAGGTTATAAACTATCTGTGTGCAAAATTTTACCTAAATCCGTTCAGTAGTTTTTGCGTGAAAGAGTAACAAACATCCATCCTTTCATCCAACATTTCTTTTCATTTATTTCATAAACAATTCAAAAAAATTCTTACATTGTATCGAAAATTCATTAAAAACTAACTCAACACGGCTTATAAGGTATACAGTTCAAAAATAAAGTCAAAGAAAACAAAATGTTAATAAAAATTGATCATTTCAATAAAAATAAATCACGTTAATAAAAAATAAATCACGTTAATAAAAAATAAATCATGTCAATTAAAGTTAAATCATGTAAATAACAAATAAATTATGTCATGAAATAAAACTGTTAATTAGTAATCTAGAAATTTATATCACTGAGAAACCCATTTTTTTTATGGTATATCATCAAATATGTAGGTATTTAAAGTAAAGTTATAACGTTAAAAATTTGTATTTAAAAAAAAACTTGTGAAAAAGTTGGAACTTTGACCCCCAATAACTCCGTAACTAGAAGGTTCCCAGGTATGGTCTAGAACAAAACAATGATCGCAATAGCGGGGAGAACAAGTGCCTTTCGGCTTCGTTTAGGGGCTATTTACACCCTTTATACTTACATTCTCCAACTGCGTAAGATTATACATTAACCCGCGCGGTAATTCCTTGATCGAGTTCATGAACAGCAAGATAGATCGCAGTTCAGGCAGGTGAGCCAGCGAGCCAGGCGCTATCGAGGATATGTGGCATGTAGTCAGAGATAGGCTCGCTACGGAGTCCAGACCTGGAATGATGTAAACAAGGATTTTAGTTGGTTACCTTCGATCAAAAATACTACGGATTAAAATGGTTGTGCAGCAAAGTTAAGGTTCCATCGAACGGCTCGCATCGCATCGGATCGGAAAGGATACGAACGGATGCGGCCACCGCCGATCGAGTCCGGCAGGATTTAGACGCTTACGATCGGCTCCGTAACGTTGTCCAAACGTATCCGTTACTGCCAAATAGTATAATTCCTACCGTGTCGGATACGACGACAGGTGAACGAAGCCGTTCGCGGGTCGCAGCATGCTTTTGACTACGATCGCGTGCCGGAAGATGGCCGCGGTCAAGCTGCCGTGCGCGGCTTGATAATATAGACTTTAAATTCTGTTTACACGATTTAATATCGTTTAAAGATTGTAAAATCCGTTCCGATCCGATGCGAGCCTATAATGTCCCCACTGCTGGGATAAAGGCCTCCTCTCTATGAGAGACAGTGGGCTGTACCACCACGCGGGCCCAGTGCGGGTTGGTAGATGTCACATGTCTTCGAATGTTTGGTTCTAGGACATGCCGGTTTCCTCACGATGTTTTCCTTCACCGTTTTGAGAGCAGTGGTGATGAAATAAATTACACAAAGTAATGCGCCTGCCTGGGTTCGAACCCACGAGTTACTGCTCGTAAGTCGGGGCCACCGCTACTCTCTGGCCACCGCTGCCAGTCAGTTTGACTGCACTTTAAAAGATATTTGACTGTGACAAAACAAAGAAAATCATCATCTGCGTAGCCTTTTCCCAACTATGTTGGGGTCGGCTTCCAGTCTAACCGGATACAGCTGAATACCAGTATTTTACATGGAGCGACTGCCTATCGGACCTCCACAAAGTACTGGGTAATACGATACCCCTTGGTAAGACTGGTTGTCAGACTTTTTGGGCCACTGACTACCTAACGACTGTCAAAGATCTACAAATGACACCCGGGACCAACGGCTTAACGTGCTTTCCGAGGCACGGAGGAAACTCGGTATGTAATGGGTGGTCACCCATCCACGGACCAACCTAGGCAAGCACGGCTTAACCTAAAGATCGACCCGAGCGGCTGTTATTATTTAGCCACGAGCTCCTGACAAAAAAAAAAAGTTAAATTAATAAAATTAATTAAAATTAAACGAAAGTAATATTTACACTTACCTCTAAAAGAATTAACACCAATTTCATGAATATCGTTACCCCACATGTTTAAGATTTCCAAATTCGTGAGGCCGTTGAAGGCGTCTTCGGGTATCTCCTTTATATTCGCTTCAGAGAGCTCTAAGAACTTGAGCTGCGTCACGTTCGCGAACACGTTGCTCTCTAGAGTGACATCAGTGCCATCAGTGATCCTGAAGTTTCTCAGACTTGGTAGGGCATGTACTACTGAAATGGGGATCGTCTTCTCACGACCTGGAATTATAGAGATGGTAAATGAGATTGGTGAGATAGGCAGCCATACTACATATATTTTTGAAAAACAAGAGGTTGTTCAATAAATTCATTCAATAGGTGCTGGATCTCACCCATCCAAATCACGACATCATCAAGAGTTACTTGACACCTAGCTACTCACCTATTATAACATAAATTCACCCATCAATACTCTGGCCAGACTAACTAACTTGCTTGGGTGGGCCATCCAAAACCTGACCGCATCAAGGGTTGCTTGATGCCTAGTGACTCACCTTTTGTAACTTAAACTGACCCATCCAAAATCCGCCTTCATCAAGGGTTGCTTGAGCCCACCCATCTAAATCCTGACCTCATCAAGCGTTACTTAAAGAATGAGGTGTGGAAATGGATGGGTGCCGCCACCCATCCATTTCCACATCTCGCCCCCAGCCGGTCTCCTAATCACCAAGTCCGTGACATTGCCCAAGCCAGCAATATGTTCTCCCCTGAAGGAGAACATATCCTGCTTTACTCTCCCCCCATCAAATTCTAACTTGATTAAGGGCTGCTTAACCCCACGCGTCCAAAACCTGATCTAATTAAGAGTAACTAAAACCCACCCATCCAAAACCTGTCCTCATCAAGGGTGGCTTCACCCTTGAGACTCTCCAATTCCCTTCAATATTATGGCTTATTCCTACCCATCCAAAATCCGACCGCACCAAGTGTTGCTTAACCCCACCCATCTTTTTCCACAACTCGCCTAAAGCCGCTTACCTCTCGTAATCACCAAGTCCGTGACATCTCCCAAGCCAGCCACATGCTCTCCCCTCAGCGGCGCTTTCCCATCCAGCACGAACAGATACTTCGATACTGAGGGCATCTGCAGCGCTTCAGGCAAGCACTGCAGGATGGAGGGAGAACAGTACTGGATCGACAGGGAGGGAAGAGGCATGTTGTTGGCGAAATTGATGACCGGGAGGTCGGCGCAGGTGAAGTTTGTGCCCTGGAAACACAAGGACATATATTTGTCGGGGATCCTGGAAGGTTAGGCAGAGGTGTACCTAATAGTACATCTACATACAAGGTGCAGTTGGCAACCAGGTCAAATTCAAGGAGGTATATGCTAAAGATTCTTGATCCGAATCAATAATAAAACGGGTAGGTATTTATTCACGAAAATCGGTAAGTGTGGACAGCGGCGGCGGCGCGGCGCCTCGCACAGGTCGTCGACACTCACGCACACAGCGACATATCGCGCGATGGGTGATTCTGTTTGTTTTGTTGAAATGTAAACTCGAAAGTATTCGTGTTATTCTGCAATACTGTCAAATTTAAACAATTTAAAATAGCAGCTTTATTACTTATTGACCAGGTACCGTAATTTAAGCTGATTATTTATGTCTATTGTGACAACCTCCTGAATTTTGACGAGGATGCAAAACTGCACTTGTATATGGCCTAAATATTTAAGAAGTCTCTGCAAAAGTAAGCCGTTTCGTTCTTCAGGACAGTTGGGGGACTTTTACCCAACCTGGAATCCGGACCCAAAACCACAGGCTAACCAGCAGGGGTTGCGACCACTAGACCTACAAAAAAAAGGTAAATCAAAGAGGTGGAGGAAGTCGCGGGCAAGAGCTAGTGCTGTATAAGGGTTGCGGCACATCCATCAACACGGAATTGCATTTTAACAGGCTCCGTCCCTTTCTCGTTGTCGTTGGCTCATTGTCATTGGCTACAGCGGGAGTTCTATATCTCGCGGGAGCATCGACGATGCGCTCAGCAGCACTGAGATGAAGTTCAACCAAGAATGACTTTTTTTTTCTTTTTCTTTTTGGATGGGAAATCTCCGCTCTGGGAGGAGTGGAGGGGAGCGTCAGACTTTTACTGACTAAAACCCATCCATGTTCCTTCTTTGCCCTTTGTGTTCCAGGGCCGCGGTATCTCTTTCGAACAGTCCCGCAGCCCCGGCAGGCATCGGCCCTTGCGAGCCCCTTCCTTGTTGCTGACATCTCTTTGAGGCGCGCGTGGAACACGAACGCGCCGCCGACACGGTCTGTCGTCATAAGACTGACGGACGGTGAGCTAGCCTATTACTCACCGTCCACAGGCCCGACCAAAAATGACTTTAGATTTCAATAATACATACCTCGCATATAATGTTGACGTACTCATTGTATCTTGCATTATAAGTAACATGTGCACCAACACCCACTGGACAATACACCTCCCGCTCGTCCGAAGTCACGCAGTCGCAGTGTGCGGGGCAGTCCAGTGCGAGCGAGAGGGAGACAGTCACCGCTAGTATAACGAGACGCATCGTGTTAGCTTGGCGACGACATCACTAGAAAGAGACAGAAAGATAGGTTAGTTTGGCTCGACGAAGGCGCCATCTATATCGGCACATACGAACTACATCTAACATCCACAATCTATATATATAAAAGAAAGTTGTGTTAGTTACACTATTTATAACTCAAGAACGGCTGAACCGATTTTGCTGAAAATTGTTGAGGAGGTAGCTTAGAACTAGGAGACGGACATAGGATACATGGTAGGTAGGTAGGTAGGCAGGTAGGTAGGGTAGGTAGGGTAGGCAGGGTAGGTAGGGTAGGTAGGTAGGCAGGTAGATAGGGTAGGTAGGTAGGGTATTTAGGTAAGTAGAATAGGAAAAGGAGTATTGCAACGCATGCTGGGCACAGCTAGTAATATTATAAATGCGAAAGTAAGTTTGTTTGTTACCGTTTCACGCCTAAATCTCTGAACAGATCATTATGAAATTTTGCATATACGTTGTCAGGTGTACAGAAACGGACATAGGGTACCTTTCATCCCGAAAATAAGTACTGTTCCCGAGGAAAACCACAATAAAGTTTTATTGATAATAGATGGCGCCACGAGTCTGTTATGATTGAATTATATTATTACAAGCAGAGACGCCTGTAATACCCGAAGAATTAGGCAGAGTTATACTCACACCCACATGTTACCAGTTACGTTTAAAGTCCCTTGTAATAGGGGCGAGCTTATTACCATCCTGACCTTGGAATCGAACCCAGGACCTCATGCTCAGCAGACGCGCTTAGGACCACTAGGCCAAGGCACTAAATAATAATAAACCTTGACGCTAGGGACGCATATTTACTGGATCAAGTAGTAAAATACAATATACAACAATATGATTATTAGCCTATCATTTCCCACTGTTGGGCAGGCGTTCTCTGTGAGAGTAAATGAGACAGGAATTTATTTCTGTCTCCTTCGCGTAAGCAAATTTTTGGTCAGGCCACAAATGTTGGCCAATAATGCGCCAACAACTGAGGGTTTAGGCGCAGAAGGCCTAATTCTCAAAATGGCAACAGAGTCGCAAAAGGACAAGTTCTCAAAATGGCAAATTCTCTAAAAGCCTAATTCTCAGAATGGCCAATTCTCTAAAAGCCTAATTCTCGGAATGGCCGATTCTCTAAAAGACTAATTCTCTGAATGCCCAATTCTCCAAAAGCCTAATTCAATTAATGGCCAATTCTCTACTGAGAATGCATCAGGAATATTTTCCATGTATATTAAGTCATTATTTATTAACCATAGTTTTAATTATAAACTTTCACAGAATGTGTATTTCTGTTGCGGCTATAACAAAAAAAATAAAAATTGAAGGAGGCTTCATGCGTGAGTCCAGACTCGCACTTGGCCATTTTTTTTTTGTATGATCGTGTTTAAACGTCATCACGTTAAGTTTTAAAAAATCTAAATTATTTTATTGAATTGATATTTCAAGTAACTGCACAACTTGCAGTTGTAAACCTCAAAAAAACATCGAATTATTTTTATATGCTTCTTGCAATACACAAAGCGTATACTCAAAGTTAATTTGTTTCTCTCACTGCATGCCAAGATAAACAACACAATTTAAACGGCTCCGTATACTTTTACAAGCGCATAAATAATACATCAGCTAAAAATACATCCAATCCAAATGAATTTTCGCTTTTGAACAGACATTACTATGGCAGCAATGTCTAACGTTATACTACAGTGCTGCAAGTACCTTCCGAATGCCATTTGTGCATTGAATCATTATCCTGCCTATATCCCAACTAATTTTGGGATCGGCGCAGAATAATCATCTCTATTACTCGTCATCTCAGCAGTCACCTCCTTTCTAGCCATACCATCCCTTCACACAGTCCATCCATCGTTTCTTTGGTCTTCCTCTACTCTTAAGGTCTCTGCACACAGCCGGCGTGGCGTGGCGGGGCGCGGCGTGGCGGGACGGCGACGCTGCGCTGGCGCGGCGGCATCGGTCACACTGCGGGCGCGATCACGTTATATTATTATTCCCGCCGCTTCTGACTTGTATTCCCGCTCGGCGCGGCGGCGGCGTGGCGCGACGGCTCTGTGTGGCGTCGTCCGTAATATCTAGTACATTACAACTGCTCAGTGTCGCGTCGCCGTCCCGTCCCGCCGCGCCGCGCCCGCTGTGTGCAGAGACCTTAACACAAATCCACATTCATACTCAAAACTTTCTTCACGACATACCTCCGCATCACATACCAATACCATGTTTGTGAAATGTGTACAGTTAACTCTAAATTCTGAAATTTTAGCCACGCGCCAATAGATCCTTGTAAGCTATCGAACGATCAAAAGTTAGAAATAAATATTTTAAGCTTTGAGTAATTCAGCTCTTATCTTCGACTGAATATAACGTGCTTTCCAAGTATTTCCGAGGCACGGGGTTATCATACCGGCAACTTCCAAACTCCGACTTCAAAACTGAGAAATTCTTATCGAAGGAACCCAACCCTTTACGACTATGCCCAATTAGGGACCCAATTCCGTTATGCTTGTCAAAACAACAACACACGCATCACACAATTTAGGCTTGTATTAATGCGATCAATCCTGAAATTGCCAAACAAAATAACTGTTTCATACATTTCGTTGAGTATACTAACTCAAATGTATGGAGCAACTAACCCCATCGAGATATAAAAAAGACACAGATATGCTCCCTTTTGCTTTAAAAACAAAAAAACACATCGTGATGAAATCATGAAACCGACATCTCCTGAAACCAAACATTCGAACACATGTGACATCTACCAACCCGCACTGGACCCGTGGGCTGCATTACACCCCACTCCCTTATAATGGGTGTGAAAATACCCTTAACAAAGCCGAAAGGCACTTGTTTTCCTCGTCATTGCCTTTTTTTGTTCTAGACCATACCTGGCAACCTTCTAGTTACGGAGAAATTGAGGGTCAAAGTTCCTACTTTTTCACAAGTTTTTTTTTTAATACAAGTTTTTAATGTTATAACTTTACTATAAATACGTCCACCGGGTGGTGTGTCTTACTAAGCAACGCATCCACCAGCACAATCTTTTGAGTGCGTTACATCGAGTCCTACAATAAACTTGATTTTTCATACCAAAAAAAAAAGTCGTTTCCAGCAATAATTCTTGCGCAGAGTTACTTAGATTGATGTACAGAATGCTTGGTTGACGGCTTCGTGAAGGGTCCGGTTACACCTTGTATGTATGAGGAGGCCCGTGTTCCAGCAATAGGACCCAGAAAAGTTTTAGGCGGAGGCCTATCCTTTTACCAACTATGTTGGGGTCGGCTTGCAGTCTAAGCGAAAGCAGCTGAATACCAGTATCTTACATGGAGCGACTGCCTATCTGACCTACACAACCCGGTTAGTACTGCGTAATACGATACCGCTTGATAAGACTGGTTGTCAGACTTTCGGGCCACTGACTACCTGTAACGACTGTCAAAGATCTACAAATAACACCCGGGATCAACGGCTTAACGTGCTTTCCAAGACAAGAAGGAAATTCGGTATGTAATGGATGGTCACCCATGCACGGATCTTGACAAGCGGCATAACCTTGAAGATGGACCAGTGCATCCGTTATTATTTAGCCAAGAGCTCCTTTTCGTCGAAAACTAGTTGTCCCTTATTTCAGCAACATGATGCCATCTAGCCGATTTCGGCCACAACGACTGCATTCGATGGCTTTCTAGGGAGGTTGTCGAGAGCTTTGGTGTGCTGCTCTATCATGTGCTCTCAAGTGGCTAGCATACCCAACGTTGGCCGAACACCATTGACGAAATTGTAGGGTATAGCTGCAGGTGGCCTAGTTTTAAGGTTATCACGCTTTAAGTCTAGCTGCGACCTTCTTTTCTTTTCTTCGAAGGCTTTGACCTGCTAAGGCACAGCAACATAATGTATACATTGACAAGACCAAAGAAATGATAGATTGATTGTGTGAGGAATGATATATTCTTACTTAATATTATAAATGCGAAATTAAGTTTATTGGTTTGTTTGTTACCTTTTCACGCCTAAACCACTGAACCGATAATCCTGAAATTTTGCATATACGTTGTCAGGTGTACTGAAACGGACATAGGGTACCTTTCATCCCGAAAATAATTACTGTTCCCAAGGAAAACAACAATAACGTTCTTATGATAATAGATGGCGCCACGTGTCTTTCAAATTATGATTGAATTATATGAATTATATTATTATAAAAACTTTGTGAGATTTTTTTTTCAAAATTATCGCGAGCAAAGCTAGTGAAAGATACAGAAGTAAATGATAGCGTGACGGTTGGCAGAGGAGAACGCGTCGACCCCAAGTAACATGGGACAAGGGCAGGAAGATGATGATACGCACATGATATAATCTACTTGAGTCAAATATTAGCGACAGCTGAGTCAGCAACCTCGTATTTGCCAGGATACAACGTTATCAGTGATAACTAGAGATCGGATATTCGGATGCATATTTACCTAAGTTTGAGTGTTGACTAGTATGGAGCGCGCGTCGTTATTTTTTCATTTTATTGTTATAATTTATGCCTAGTTATATTTACCATTTTGTCCTTTTCGATATTTCAGCTGCAAATTTTTTTTTTTTAGTTTACGGACCTGTCATCTTTTGATAAAAGGATTCTATCCAAAAAAATTGCCAATACAATGAAAATATTTAAGTCTAACTAAAAACGCTGTCCTGTATGTATTTCTTCTTTTTCGAGTTATGTCATTATTCTCGCAAACAAGTGATAACAATATTTTACTCAATTGTCACACACAAACATACAATCTCGCAAAAACTGGCACCTAAAATCAAATAGACTCATACACACACTCACACTCATCCTCACTCATAGGTAAGTTCTGCGGTTTAGTTGGTTTTACCATTAGATAAAGAATTAAATAGGTACCGAGTCGAATGCTATATTAAAGTGAAAAACTGCAAAAAATCACAGATAGTCAATTTTTCCTGTAATATTCTTCGCTAGCTTTTACCCGCAGCTTCGCTCGCGTTAATTTAGAATTTGACAATCAATTCCGGTTGTACTCTGCTTGTAATAATATAATTCAATCATGATTCGAAAGACACGTGGCGCCATCTATTATCAGTCATAATAAAATTCGTAGCTTCCTTTTACCTCGTCCATGTTCATACATCTGGTCATACACGCACGCTGCCCGGTTGCGAGTATGACCAGAAAAAATAAGATCAATTTAAAAAAAAAATAGGTTTTTCGATCAACATTGAACGCTTATACAAAGTTTCGTGGCCGTGCTATTTTAACCGTTGAGGAGTCTCTCGTGAGGAGGCGATCCTGGCTGAGGATCAAGTCTATCATAAAAATGTATTGTCATCAGAATCAATAGGGAATATGCATGTATTTTTTTCTTCACTTAAATAAATAAAATATAGTACTATCAACCCAAGAAAATAATTAAAAGTTAAGTTCAACTACTGCTTGTCGCTCAAAAAAAATATTAAAATCCTACAATTTTCTACGACAGTTCAAACGTCCGTGACTGTCGCGGCCATTCATGTCATGTTATATGACGTCACTTACCTCTATCTGCCATGTTTACATCTAAGTTTTTACCCTTAATATATAAATTTTATTAATTGTATATGCTTTATTCAATCAAACATTGCAATAACAATATTATAATAAAATCTTAGAGAAACTTTAAGTACTTTTCAAATAAAAGTGTTTTTTGACACATGGTATTTGACGTCACTACCGGTGCTATCGAAGGACGATGCGTTTTGAGTTTGCGTTCCGTTTCACCAAAAACACGCTACATAAAATATTAAATTGTAAAATAAGTGTTGTATTAGAAAGTTAAACATGTGTACCACAATGTTTTTATGGGCCAATACAAGGCATTTTTAAAAAATAAAAACAGTTTTGTATTTCTTGCATATTCCCTATTGTGTCTGCTAAGTTTGAGCTCAATCGGTTGGGGGGAACTGGTTTGAAATTCAGTTGCAAGATTTGACCTGATTTGATTTTTTTAAATTTGACTTGATTTTTTACAATACGTACTAACTAACAAGATTTTATAAGGTTTAACTTACTTGTATTTAACATTATAAAAACACACAGTTTAACCCGACATTTGCTGTACTCAGAAACGCCCTCACGCCAACGTTTGGCCAACATTCTGCTCGGTAATAAAACGCGCGAACCATGACCAATAAATAAGATAATTTTAAATATAGCATACTGTTGTGATAAAACTGAACAGTACCGCACATATGGAGAAATCATTTGTAATTTCATGCTTTTATTCACCAGGGAGTAAGCAGTGACCTATGATAGGACAAAGAGTACTTTTTATCCAGGTATTATGTTCCTCTAAGTACTAACACTAGAAAACAACTGAACGTCATTTAAGTGAAACACACCTAGTGTACAGGGTGTAAACGGACCCTTCACGAAGCCGTCAACCAAGCATTCTGTACAACAAAATAAGTAACTTTACGCAAAAATTTTAGCTGGGAAAGGATTTTTTTTTTGGCGTGAAAAATCACGTTTTACGTTAGGACTCAATGTGGCACACTCAGAACATTGTGCTGATGGATGGATTGAATAGTACGGGGGTCATAGAGGTGTTTAAAGTAAAAATCTTACTTTACAAACATGTATTAAAAAAAAGTTGGAACTTTGACCCCCAATATCTCCGTAGCTAGAAGGTTCCTAGGTTCCTCCGTAACAAGTGCCTTTCGGCTTCGTTAAGGGTTTTTTTACACCCTTTATAAATGTGGTGCTGTTCCACAAACGCACTTAATATTGTATCCTGTTGTTTGCACATGACACGAGCAGATCATTGCTGGTCATAGGACTCTCCACGAGCGCCATTTAACTCAATTACCGATTAAGGAGCTGATTGACGCCACGGAAGGCGCCAAACTCGTAGCCAAGTTTTGGGCCGACTCTAATATAATTGCTATCGACACGTTAATTAGACCGAAATGTGAAGCCGAAATAAATTAAATTAAATATTTGTTTATTTATGCCAACTAGGCCCAATTGTTAATAACATTGTTCTTTAAAAACTATTGTTAGTAACAAACACAGAAACAAAAACAAAAAGAAAATTGTAGGTGTTGGATGTGGGGTTTTCTGACCATCACCTCCACAGCGTGCGACAACCATGGTGCGTCCAACTTTTCTACAGCCATACCTAGGATGCTGTTAGAACTAGACCGCGCTCTTGACAATATGGAATTTGTTTATTTGCGCATTATGGCGTAAAAATCATCAGTAAAAGAAAAGCGAATAATAAAATTTTCAGCACTCGACTTAGAGAGAGTTAAAAATCTGGTTAACAATATTATTTAAGCACTAGCTGAGCCTCACGACCTTCGTCGGCGTGAAATTATTAAACCACTCAAAACAAGATACAGACAATTTAGAATTTAGTCTAAGAATAAATAATTAGGGTAAGCTTTAGTGACGTAAAGCACTAAACTTTATTCTTGACATGTTTATGGGTCGTTATCAATGTTTCGACCATCAACTTTACGAGCTATCTGAAACGTGCGGGATCGCTCCCAGGAGACCGGGAGTTTAGCTAGGAGGCCTGTATCAGGAAGCATTAGACTTCCCAAGAAGACCGGTTTATCAGGTTAACTCCACGACGAGAGCGTACTGTAACCGCCCGGGCCTTTTTTCGGATGGGAAATCATCAAATGACCCCCCCCCCTCCGCTCTGGGCGGAGTGGAAGGGAGTGTCAGACTTTTACTGACTAAAACCCATCCATGTTCCTTCTTTGCCCTTTGTGTTCCTGGGCCGCGGTATCTCTTTCGAACAGTCCCGCAGCCTTACAAAACCGGCTGCGGAAATCTACTGGTACCAGAGTCAGTGGTCAAACCATCCGTTATCGTCTCCACGAAGATGGTCAACGTTCCCGAGTGGGTGCTGTTCAATTCAAACTGGCAAGAGCCCACCGATAACCTCGTTTAAGGTACGCTCGCGAGTATTTGAACTGGGAACGGATAACTGGTCGGCTGTACTCTTTACAGACGAATTTAAGGTCAAGTTTTTCTATGTTGATAAACGAGTCCGCGTGTGGAGAAAACAAGGTAAACATTTTACAGAACCATGCATCCACAGAACAGATCGATTTGAGGGCCCAAGTGTTGTGGTGATAGGCAAAACAAGAGCTGCAAATTCTGGATAAGGGTACTGTCGTCCCCAGTAACGTTGAGCGGGTCCAACCTCACGTCATCCCATATCCACAAAAAGTGGACGCTGGGTATGTCTTCATGCATGACAATGCTCGCGCACATACATCGCGTGCCACAAAAAGAGCACTTTCCGAGGCAAATTTCACATTTTGGCATGGCCAGCTATGAGAGAGCCATCGAGCATTTATGGGATCTATTGAAAAGAAGCCTTAAAGAAAACTACAGCCATGTTATAAGTCAACAGGAGGTCATAATCGCGCTTAAACTGTTAGGTACGAATTCCGGAATATAACGTTACCTATCTTATTGAAAGTGTAGAAATTAGAAATGATTTATTTGCCAATAATGTAGGTATATAGATATGATGGTTATTTTTTTTTTAAGAGTGTCCCGATATATTTTGCCGTACGGCATGCACATTATATAAACAAAAATATTTAAAAAAAAAAAACATTCTTTCATTATTATTCAAAAACACTCGGAAATAAGCACAATGCCAATAATTTATATAAAATGTCAACAAATTTAATTAAAATAATCACAATTAATTCAATTACTAATGTCAATAACAAGCATACAACCCATTAACAGAATGTTTTGTCATTAACAAACTACTGTACTGTACTACTCGTAGGTAGGCTCAGAGACTGCATACAGATCATAGGAGACTCCATTCGCTACTAACCATAACACATTTGTTTTTTAAATTTTTGTCTGTCTGATCCGGCTAATCGATGAAACGGCTGATTTCGACGGGACTTCTACTGGCCACTAGCTGATGTTATAAGGAGTAGTTTAGGCTACTTTTATTTATTAAAAGGATTAGGTGTATTTGAAATTGTTAACAAAATCCGATTCAAATAAAGGAAGTAGTATTTTTACAATAGGCACAGCTTGTAAATAAATAAGACTTTGTCCGACCAGGAAACGTATTCGAAACCATAAAAAAATTAAGTAAAAAAAAAAATTACAAACCAGACCACTTATCTGTATAGCATCATCTAAATTATTCAACCCATTCCCAACTATGTTGTGGACTTGTGGTCAGTTTCCAACTATCCAGTTGCATCGGATGCAACTGAACACCAGTATTTCAGGAGCCACTGGCTATCTGACTTCTAAAACCCAGTTACTGGGTAACGATACCACGCGGTGGTTGTGGAACCAGTATTCCCTAGGTACTTCATTAAAGCTGACCATGAAAACGCATTCACATGTAATCGTGAATTCATAAAAAATCAAATATTTAAAAATATTTTGCTGTCCAACAAAATACTGTTTCTAATATCAAACACGATAAGTCAAAAGTTGATACAGTAATTTCCATATAACGTTATCTACTGAACAGTTTGATAACAACTCCCCAACGTATTAATAAAACACTAAAAATATTTTTAATAATTAATTTTAAACCCACTTACATGGTAAAACAATAGTCAAGAAGAACACCAAAAATACTAAATCACTTATAAAAGACAGTAAGATTCACTTTTACACTTAATTCAATATAAACACGGATTTTATTTAGTAAATAAATAAATGCGGAGATTACGGATACGTCCGCTCCCGATAACGGTCATACTGCGTATGATGGCGGGAGTACGCGATTGAGCGCACGCGCAGAAAAATAATGGCATTATGACGCGATAAGATAATCTAATGTCAGACGTCCTGACTTCGATTTTGGATGTAAACATTTTTTTTTCTTTCCAGCTCCGGTGGCATCAAAGAAGCAGTATTATATACCAAAGATAGTGCCTCGACACTGCCTCGTTGATCTAGTGGTCCAACACTACCACTGAGGGTTCGATTCCCATGTCGTGCAAAGTGTTATTGGGTTTTTCCATCAGAAATTTCCCAACTGCAGCCACGGATTTGTGCAATGCATCATTCTCCTGCTCATATCCCAACTAATTTTGGGATCGGCGCAGCATAATCTTCTTCCATACTTCTTCTATTACTCATCATCTCAGCAGTCACCTCCTTTCTAGCCAAACCAACATTCACACTGTCCATCCATCGTGTCTTTGGTCTTCCTCTACTCCACATTCATACTCAACATTTTCCTCATTCCTTCTTCACAACTTTTCAGTCACTTTTAGTCCCCGCCACTTGCGATGAAAGATGACTAATTTGCAGTTTAGATGCAGTTCTGCTTCGATCAAAATTAAGCTTTACGTATTCCGTCGCGCGTCACTAGATACGGTAGGGTCAAGATCGCGCGTCCTGAGCGCAATAAGTGCATTCAACTCCTGCGCGTTGTGCAAAGATTACAAGCAAACTTGAATTTAACTGCACCACGACTTGATCGGCGCACCACAAAATTACGGGAATTAGCCTTTTGAGTGGATTTTATTTTTGAAGTTATTTATACAAATGATAAATAACGTAGGTCCCAGTATGCTGCCCTGAGGAACCCCCACTCTCTCTCATAGAGAGAAAAGTCGAGTCCCAGCAGTGGGACAAGTGGGCGATGTTATTGGGTTTTTTCCAATAAAAATTGTCGGTAGCCTTCCATGGACTCTGGATTTGCGCCCTTAGATAGCAATAGGCTCGCCCCCTGTTGTTACATGGTACTTAAACATAACTGGCGAAATGTGGGTGTACTTTTAAGTACACCTCTGCCATATCCTTTCGGGTTAAACAGGCTTGAAGATATGACGTTATACTGGTAGTCGTGACTGGAGTATCTCGTGTTATCAGCTTGGTCCGACAATATAATGTTATCAGCCGGTTTGCCCCGGCAGACATGTTTTATTATGATCTGTTTTTAACATCAGCCTCCTCTGTAACTAGATATTTCTTTGTTCAATTAATGCATTTATACAGGCAAATGAAATTGAGGAGCTCGTGGCTAAATAATAACAGCCGCTCGGGTCGATCTTTAGGTTAAGCCGTGCTTGCCTAGGTTGGTCTGTGGATGGGCCTCGGAAAGCACGTTAAGTCGTTGTTCCCGGGTGTCATTCGTAGATCTTTGACAGTCGTTAGGTAGTCAGTGGCCCAAAAAGTCTGACAACCAGTCTTACCAAGGGGTATCGTATTACCCAGTACTAACTGGGTTGTGGAGGTCAGATAGGCAGTCGCTCCATGTAAAATACTGGTATTCAGCTGCATCCGGTTAGACTAGAAGCCGACCCCAATGTAGTTGGGAAAAGGCAGGCAGATGATGACAGACAAATGAAATTATTACAATTTTTTTTATTTTTGCCCTAAATCGTTTATTAGAAGATATTGTTAATTGTAGAGGTTCGTGGCTAGCGACGAAGCGGTTATTAGTAACTGAATATTAACAGCCGCATGTATGTCATCAAGTTAAGCAACGCTTGCTAGAGTCTTTCTATGGGTGGATGGGGTTCGGATTGACAGAACCACTGTATACTGAGATCCCTCTGTTGGCTCGGCAAGCTCGTTAAGCAGTACTGTTGGACCACCAGTCTTGCCGACCCCAATTGGAAATAGCAGAGAAGATGATGATTACCAAGAAACGCGAGTCAAAATCATAACACAACACAAACAACATAATTTCATCCCACAAAAGCTTTTGCTTTAGAGTGATGGATATAAACGTTGATGGATGGAGACGGAGAGGAAGACCAAAGAAACGATGGATGGGTTGTGTGAGGAATGATATGAAAGATAAAGGAGTAAATGATAGCGTGACGGTTGACAGAGGAGAATGGAAGAAAAAACGTGTTGCGCCGACCCCAAGTAACATGGGACAAGGGCAGGAAGATGATGAAAAGCTTTTGCTCTCGACTTCGTCCACATCGAAGAAGAAATATTATGAGTAGTTTCGAAGATTACCTGCTACATCTAAGTAAAGATGTAATAATCTATCATGGTTCTACAAAATTAGAGAGGTAACGTTTGTATGTCGGAGGTAATCTTCGACACGATTATACTACGAAAATTCTTTCACAAATGTGACGCTTGCAACGTTATCCCCGGGTGTTGCAAGCCATATACAGGACGATTCCTGTCGGATATTATCCGATCCCATCTGTTACTTATGAAGTGTTGAGGTGGATGTTTGGAGTGACAAGAATGCATAAAGTAAGGAATGAGTATACACGGTGTAAACAGACCCTTCACAAAGCCGTCAACCAAGCATTCTGTACATCAAACTAAGTAACTTTGCGCAAAATTATTGCTGGGAACCGACTTTTTTTTTGGGTAAAAAATCACGTTTTACGGTAGGACACAATGTAACGCACTCAAAACATTGTGCTGATGGATGGATTGAATAGTACGGGGGTCGTGGAGGTGTTTAAAGTAAAAATCTTACATTAAAAAAAACTTGTGAAAAAGTTGGAACTTTGACCCCCAATATCTCCGTAACTAGAAGGTTCTCAGGTATAACAAAAAAATTATCGCAATGACGGGGAGAACAACTAGAACAAGTGCCTTTCGGCTTCGTTAAGGGTCTTTTTACACCCTTTATTACAGGAAGTTTGAAAGTGGCTCCAGTTACAGAAAAAATTAAAAGTGAAGGACTGTCTTGCTTGGTATGGACATGTAATGAGGAGGGATGAAACGCATGTTACTAAAAAACTGATGGATATTAATGTTGATGGATGGAAAGAGAGTCAAGGCCAAAGAAAAGATTGGACGGATTGTGCGAGCAATGATATGCAAGAGAGAGGAGGAAATGCTGCCGTGGCGTCTGACAGGGGAGCATGGAAGAAGAAAACGTGTTGCGCCGACCCCGAGTTGAATGGGACAAGGGCAGGAAGATGATAACATATGAAACGTCAGAAGAATGGCACATGCTATCCCATTGTTACAAAAATAGACGAACCCGCGACCCTGAGCACAAAATCTACCACTTATCAGACCATGACTTGTCAACACTAAGAAATCGTAAAAATACGAAACGGGTTTTCCTAAACGAAATAGACTATAGGTATTGATAATAATTATCTTAGCCGGTTTTATTTTGTGGTCAGAGGTTTTATGACAAAAATACCCAGAGGTCAGTTAAGAAAAAAAAATACTGTTATTGTTTATTCGTAAACTGTTTCTATACCTAATGTGGATAACGACTATCTTACTTAAAATGTCCGAAACAGTTGGCAGGATATTGTAACTGATCATCTGACTGCCTTTTCCCAACTATGTTGGGGTCGGGTTTTGTTTTTTTTTTTTTTTGAATCCTCAAATGGCCCACTCCCGCTCTGGGCGGAACGGAATGCTTGACTGCTTCGCAGAAGGAGGTGACGGCTTCCCATTTCCTCTCAACCGGACCATGGATTGAACCAGGGCCGGAGGCGAGAGGTCGTCGCCGCGAATCGCCGCTACGAAGACACGGCGGTGCTCCGCCCAAGCGGAACAGACCTCAACGGTGTGCTCCAACGTGTCCTCCGGACGATTCTCAAAATGGTAATCATTGATTTAAATCAATACTTTTTTACTGCAACCAAATCAGCCAAAATATGTCAAGGGACTTCCCCGACATAAACTACGGCGCACACACGTGTCCTTGCTGTTAATCTACACCGTTCGGGAATTCTCCGAAATTTAAACTCGCGGCTGAATCCGTCCGTTTAGTCTTTGGCGCGGTCATTCGTGATTGGTTAGTGAAACTGAATACAACAAGATGTCCGGAAGGAAAAAAGTTGCAAGTTTAACAAAGCGGTGTGTAAACGTTGTACCTATGAAGGAATTAATAAATGGAGAATGAAAAAACATTTAGAAACATGTGTCACAGAAATCGATCGCAATCGTAACATAGACGCAGACGACGATGGCGGCGGTGATATATGTATATGTTGTGTATTTATTTAATTAATAACTGACTTCTAAATTTAAAAAAGATCAGAATGAAAAAAAAAAACAAAAAAATCCGAATTAAATCAAACTAATACGATTTTATTTATTTTTTAGCTGAGGAAGACCAAAGAAACGATGGATGGATTGTGTGAGGAATGATATGAAATATAAAGGAGTAAATGATAGCGTGACCGTTGACAGAGGAGAATGGAAGAAAAAAACGTGTTGCGCCGACCCCAAGTAACATGGGACAAGGACAGGAAGATGATGGTGGATGTAGAGGGAGAGCAAGACCAAGAAAACGATGGATGGATTGTGTGAGGAATGATATGAAATATAAAGGAGTAAATGATAGCGTGACCGTTGACAGAGGAGAATGGAAGAAAAAAACGTGTTGCGCCGACCCCAAGTAACATGGGACAAGGACAGGAAGATGATGGTGGATGTAGAGGGAGAGCAAGACCAAGAAAACGATGGATGGATTGTGTGAATACCGGCGCCATATTTTACTAACAAGATATTAACTTTAGTAACTGCATGACCAATCAGTCAGGAGGAGCTCGTGGCTAAATAATAACAGCCGCTCGGGTCGATCTTTAAGTTAAGCCGTGCTTGCCTAGGTTGGTCTGTGGATGGGTGACCAACCATTACATACCGAGCCTCGGAAAGCATGATAAACCGTTGGTCCCGGGTGTCATTTGTAGATCTTTGACAGTCGTTACCAAGGGGTATCGCATTACCCAGTACTAACTGGGTTGTGGAGGTCAGATAGGCAGTCGCTCCGTGTAAAATACTGGTATTCAGCTGCATCCGGTTCGACTGGAAGCCGACCCTAACGTAGTTGGGAAAAGGCTAGGCATATGAAGATGATGGATGGAGAGGGAGAGGAAGACCAAAGAAATGATGGATGGATTGTGTGAATACAGGGCGCCATGTAATGTTACTAAGAAAAAAGATATTAGCTTTAGTAACTACATGCCCAATCAAGTGATAGGTCAGTATTGAACCAGCAAGATCCGTAATTACACAAGTTATTAGTGGATATTGGATAAACCCTGCGGTTGTTACTTCACACATTTAATGTTAGTACATTTACGCAACTAGGAAATGTTGAGAAATTAGCTTTTGCCCGCGGCTTCGCTCGCGTTAGTTTTGAATTCTTCAATTTGGGTGGTACTCTGCTTGTAATAATATAATTCAATCATGATTCGAAAGACACGTGGCGCCATCTATTATCATAAGAACGTTATTGTTGTTTTCCTCGGGAATAGTCATTTTTTTCGGGATGAATGGTACCTTATGTCCGTTTCTGTACACCTGACAACGTATATGCAAAATTTCAGGATGATCGGTTCAGTGGTTTAGGCGTGAAAAGGTAACAAACAAACTTACTTTCGCATTTATAATATTAGTATGGATGCGTCTAGTCCAAGGCACTTGACTAGTTAACCGACTTTTAAAAAAAGCGGAGGTTATGTATTCCACCAGCATCCTTTTTTTTTTCATAAGGTAGGTTCACCGATTACTGCAGAGGAGCTCGTGGCTAAATAATAACAGCCGCTTAGGTCAAATTTCAGGTTAAGCCGCGCTTGCGTAGGTTGGTCCGTGGATGGGTGACCACCCATTACATATCAAGTTTCCTCCGTGCCTCGAAGAGCACGTTACGTTGGTCGCGGATGCCATTTGTAGATCTTTGACAGTTGTTACAGGTAGTCAGTGGCCCGAAAGTCTGACAACCAGGCTTACCAAGGGGTATCGTATTACCCGGTGCTAACTGGGTTTTGGAGGTCACTTCCGAAACTCACTCTCTCAAACTCAAACTCAAACCATTTATTTCAATTAGACCATTACAGGCACTTTTGAATGTCAGAAAAACAAAGAAGGCGAAGCGACAGTCCCAGACATAAGACATAATAACTTATGAAAGTACTGTAGTTGCTCATTCCAAGGCGTAGATCTCTAAGAAGGAGAAGAATGGGCAAGAAACTCCATGGACACTCTTTTCAATCAAACATTTTTACAAGATCTTGGTTACATCATTCATGTTGAGATAATACATATATGTGAGAACGATGTAGACAGGCGTGCACATTAAGAGCGTCCAGAGTAAAAGATTAGATCAACAATTTAAAAACTCACTCTCTTGTCCCCATGGGGGTTGACAGAAACTACAGAGTGCCACCTGCTACGATCCATACATCTGCTCATACACGCACGCCTTTTCCTACGCAAATGATATGGACATCTAAACTGCGCCACAAATGTGACAAAGGTTCCAGCATAGCTATTCACAAACGCTTCGATTCGATTTCGATTCGACAAGTCGTATGTCCATCTTTTTTTGACATTACGAAACGCGAAAGCGAGCGAGATAGACATACGACTTTCCGAATCTAAACCGAATCGAAGCGTTTGTGAATAGCTATGCTGATTCATAATTGGCTATAATACCTTTTAATTGCTCTGACGATTAAGTATTAAAACAATTTATCTTGAACATAATATGTCAGAATGACAAGACGACGAGTCGTTCATAATATGCGTCACGTTTTTTTTTTTACGAAAATGTGACGCCCCGGCTTTAGTCCTCAGCTTCAACCACGTCAACCCATTGAACGGTGACAGGAGAACTGCGTAGAAGTTTCCCTCCGTCATTATCTGCCGAAACTTTTCCCAACTAACATAACATAACACTTACATTAAAAAAAAAAACAAATGAATAAAATATAAATATAATTAAAAATTTAAATTAATAAAATATAATAATTAATACAAATTAATGAAATTTAATAAATAATACAAATTAATAAAATATAATAATCAATACACATATCATTGTGCCGATTGTCGTGACGGCCAATGGCCTTACGGCCAAGAGCCTCGAAGCCCATCTTTCGAGGCTCTCCTTAGGCAGTTGGGTTCAAGGGCCCGATTCAGAAGATAGTACTCCTCGATACGGCTCGCATTGTGAGGAGGTCTCTGGAGCCCTAACCACAGGTAGCTTGGACCCTGCTCCCGATACCGGCGGAAACCTATTTTTTACTTTTAAATGTTTTTTTTGTTTTAAAAAAAACATGTATAAATATAAAGAATGTGTATAAATGAATAAACGAAAATAAAATTATTTAATAACCTCATGATTTTAAATAAAATAACTACATAAACCTAATAATAGTAATATTATCGATAATAATTATATTTGTTTAACAAACTTGCAATCCAGTGCACCTACTCACTGGATGCTTGTTTTGTCCAATCTATTACGTAGCCGTGCGTGCCCTAACCGGGTTTCATGTTGGAACTTATTTACTTACATATGTAACAACTAAATGTACACACGACGGCCAATCAAGCTATACAAAACCAGTTTATGCGAATCTCTCATTGTATAGGAAATCTATAGAAAGCGAGGCCAAGTTATACTGGAAATGTACAGCTTCATACGCCGCCGTGTGTACAGATGAATGCAATAAACAGTTTGAGTTTGAAAACTATGTTGGGGTCGGCTTCCAGTCTAACCGGATGCAGCTGAATACCAGTATTCTACAAGGAGCAGCTGTCTAGCGGTCCTCCACAACCCAGTTAGTACTGGGTAATACGATACCCCTTGGTGAGACTGGTTGTCAGACTTTTCGAGCCACTGACTACCTGACTGACTGTCAAAGATCTACAAATGACAGCCGGGACCAACGGCTTTACGTGCTTTCCGAGGCACGGAGGAAACTCGGTATGTAATGGGTGGTCACCCATCCACGGGCGGCACAATGAAAAGTACTACAGCGCCATCTATGCCACAAATGAAGAACTAACATTTAAAAAATGGCAATATTAAAGTTATCCGCGACTTAAGAGCATATAGAAAACCCAACAACAACTGTCGGGCAGTAGCCCACCAGACATAACACCCGTCTGGTCGGAGGATCCTCCCTTTTCTATGGGGGATGAAGAGCTTAACGCCCTGATCTTCATGCCACAATCTATACATCTATATATCTATACATATAATAAGACAGTAAAAAAACTGTGTCTGTACATTGAATATATTAAAAAAAAAAAAATTGAGGGGTGTTTAGAAACATTAATAGAGCACGAATCCAAAAAAAAAATTCTGTCTGTTTGTCTGTTTATCTGTTTATCTGTTTGTCTGTTTGTCTGTTTGTCTGTTTGTTTGTACACGCTAATCTTCGGAACTACTAGACGGATTTGAAAAAATATTTTTTTGTTGTATAGGTATTAAGTCTGGGCAACATATAGGCTATAATTTATCTTGGAAACTTGAACACCTGATGCAGAACCGCAATAGAATAGCTAAACTATAAGAGATACAAAAATGGTACCATAGCAAAAATTGTTCCACGTGATGAGCATTTTCTGCTGAGAGAATAAATTTGAAGATCTGGAACACCTGATGTGGAACTCCAAGAGTCCAGCTACACTATAACATATATAGGAATGACCAGTGGCGTGCTCGGCATGAAATCGAGTCAAAGCCTTGAATAAACAACTGAAAATATTTAGGGGGGGGGGGGGGAATTGACCGAGAAAATCTGTTCCGAGTTCTGACATTGGTATTTAATAACGCCGGTTTTATTTTCCTATTATTTAAATATGCCTAAATATAAAATACAAATAGTGGTCATTAACTTTTCATATTTTATATACCGTCACAAAATTACAACAACTAATTCAATTAAGTTGTCAGTATCAAGTAAATGATATAAGAGCCATCTATTGACTTAAATGTAGCAACTCAACTCTTCGAGTCAATTCGTAATTGTTTCCCTCGCTTTGTTAGAGATGGCGCACGAACAATAAATTGGTTTCTAACTACACATTATTGAAAATGTTTGTAATTACTCACAATGTAAACAGCCACAACTCAACTCTTCATTATTCGCTTCTTTACCCCGGACAGATGACAAACAACAAAGTACACAGAAGTCACCACGTATCTATTACTAGATAGATTTTCAAATTGTTTGAATGAGAGCAGCCGAACAGCCATTGAACACGCTAACCTACGCTGATCGACTAAAATGCACATTATGGGTTTTAGTTTTCTGAGAATATTCAAATCAGGGGTAGGTTTATTTAGGTGAAGTAACGAGATTATATTTTTCTGTAAAACTCAAAGTATTTATCTTGCTAAGTAGGGACCGAATACAGACACTTTAATCCTTCACAAGGAAAAATTGCGTTTCCGAATTAATTTTAGTGTTCACTTCAAAACAAAGTTAATTACGGCAATAACTAATCAAAAAACTTTAAATCCCAAGAAATCGAAAAAATAAAACCACAAAAAACAAATGCACCAGTTCCTAATCGCTCAAAACTAACTAAAATACGAACTATCATGAAATCGTACTTTGTACCTATCAAAATTCGCGCGAAGCGCATATAAATTGCGGGCATCCTCGGTGCGAACACACTTCTCTCTCAAACTTACACAGACTTACACGCACACATTCAAAGAAAAGCCCAGCTTTAAACTCTATACAAATTCTCAAATCAGTACCTACCAATGTTATCAATAACAGAGACATTTTGTTAGGAAAACTGAAAGGTCAGAGAAGCCAAATGCAAGCCAGTGGGTGAGAAAGAGAAAGCATTAGCGAGCGCGCGTAGGTACGATTGCGTACTAAAATTCTACGTTTAACTCTTTTTTTGTATAGTGTTAGAGCGAGCCAGAGTATCACGGCCGGCATCGGAGAATAAGCGCGCGAATTTAAAATAATTTCTGTCATAGAGGATACAGTTGTGGAGATAGCGAATTTTGTTCTTGTTTGACAAAAATTTATGTTTTTGAAAAAATGTTTTTTTTATTTCTTGAGTTTGATTTTTAGGCAAGCCCGGCTTTCCGGCTTGTAAGATAGGTTCGCCACTGGGAATGACGTCTTAGCAAAAATTGTTCAATCTGATGACCACTCTCTGTTGATTTATAAAAATCGAAGATCTGGAACACCTGTTGTGGAACTCCAAGAGCCCAGCTACACCATAACACATATAGGAATGACGTCTTAGCAAACATTCTTCAATCTGACAAGCACTCTCTGTTGACTTATAAAATCGAAGATCTGGAACACCTGTTGTGGAACTCCAAGAGCCCAACTACACCATAACACATATAGGAATGACGTCTTAGCAAACATTGTTCAATCTGATGAGCACTCTCTGTTGATTTATAAAAATCGAAGTTTTGGAACACCTATTGTGGAACTCCAAGAGCCCAGCTACACCATAACACATATAGGAATGAAGTCTTAGCAAAAATTGTTCAATCTGATGAGCACTCTCTGTTGACTTTTAAAAATCGAAGATCTGGAACGGCTGTTGTGGAACTCCAAGAGCCCAGCTACACCATAACACATATAGGAATGACGTCTTAGCAAAAGTTGTTCGGTCTGATGGGCATTTCCTGTTGACTTATAAAAATCGAAGATCAGAAACATCTGATGTAGAAATCAAAGCTATCACTAATTTCACTGTATAATTATAAAATAACATAAGCTGGGAGTATCTCCACGCGGTGAAGGCGGTAACAGTTTAGGACTAATATTCGATGACGACGGTATATCATTGAAAATTTGACTCTACTGGACAAAACTCACATACGCAACTCACGCATATTTATTCGATAAAATATAAATTTTATCGAATAAATGCCTTCGGGCTTATGTTATTTGAGTGTTTTAGACTTTTTCCACTTATCTTCGTGACACGGTAGCCTGACCGGTAACGCAGGGGAGCAGTCACTTAGATTTTAATTGATCAGGTATTTTCACAATAAAACTATAACCATACCTAGAAAGACGTCAAATCTTTCCCAATGTTCCAAAGGAGCTAAAAGATTGAGGATCATAAGATCCCAAGAATCTACCGAAGAACGTCAGGAGAGACTTGATGCCGTTCGAGAACATCAGGCTGCAACTCGCTCCGTGGAAACCTCTTCCTCTCTTCTCTTCTCTTCTCTTCCTCTTGGATAACGAAGCACGCCTGCGTTCTCAGCGTATTTACGCATCTACATCCAGGTCTCTATAGAACTGTGAAGAATATGATGCGCGACTGACCGCTGATCGTGAACGTCATGCATTGTCTCGCGAATCGGAGACGTTCACGGATAGAGAATTACGCTTGAGTTCCAAGCGTATCTACGCATCGACTTCTAGGTCTCTAGAGACAAGTGGGGAACGTGATGCGTGACTGACTACTGATCGTGAACGTCACGCATTGTCTCGCGAGTCGGAGACGTTCATGGATAGAGAATTACGCATCGACTTCTGACTTACAAAAATGAAAGATATGGAACGTCTCGAATCGTCTCGCGCATCCCGTTGTTTTCCCGTCCCCGGGCTCTTAGAATTCGACATCAGACGTTTCAGATCTTCGATTTTGGCGACCCCGTTGTCGCTGGCATAAGCAACAGGATCCGCGTACGAAGTCGCGGGCAGAAGCTAGTAAATAAATAAAATTGAAGTGTCTGTTTGTAATTTCAAAATAACAGCTTTTTACTGAATGCATATGAAAGTATAGGGTGTATAATAACAGAAAAAAAAACTTCTTTTTTTTGGCTGTCTGTTTGTTCCGGCTATTCTCTGGAACGGCTGGACCGATTTTGACGGTACTTTTACTGGCAGATCGCTGATGTTAAAGAGAGACTACTTTTATATTAGAAAAAAGGTTAAGGTTCTGTGAAAACAAAAATCCATAAAATTGTTAATAAAATCCGATTCAATAGGGAAGTAAAATTTTATAATAATTTCACGCGGACGAAGGTCGAGTGCAGAGCTACGATATCATAATATTATTTTACGACTCAGTTACGAAAAAAATTACGGGAGAATTCCTAAATATTTTAAAAGTATTATATTTATGACGGGTTTTAGTCTATTCGCACTTAATACGTCAAGGATATGACATAAAAAAGATTATTTTAAACCCAAATTGTAAACGCTCTACTAATCCAGACTTCCCGGTTGGGTATTAAGGAAATTCCAGATGGAAAAACCCAATAACACTTCTGGTTTAGTGGTCAAAAGCGCGATTGCTGAGCACGAGGTCCTGGGTTCGATGCCCAGGTCGGGCAGTGTTGTCGGGTTTTCCACCTGGAATTTCTCAGTAGCAGTCACTGAGTCTGGATTTGTGCCCGGTTATTGGCAATAGGCTCGTTCCTTATTACAAGGGACTTAAAAATAACTGGTGAGATGGGTGTACTATTAGGTACGTCTCTGCCTAACCCTTCGGGGATTACAGGCGTGAATTTATGTAAAACCCATATCGTAAATAGTTTCAAATAGGAATAGGAAACCTCTGCCAACCCATCTTCGAAGTAACAGGCGCCATGTTATGTAAAACGTCATCTTGGTATTATAACGTATTGATAAGTAGCTTATGCCGGCGACTTCGCCCGCGTAGTTAGGTAATTGTCCCACGTGATCGTACTACTGGGATAAAAAGTATCCTATATATACAGGGTGTAAAAGGACCCTTCAGGAAGCCGTCAACCAAGCATTATGTACATCAAACTAAGTAACTCTACGCAATTTTTTTTACTGGGAAACAACTTTTTTTTTTGGGGTGAAAAATCACGTTTTACGGTAAAACTCAATGTTACGCACTCAAAACATTGTGCTGAAGGAAGGAGGAGGTGTTTAAAGTCAAAATCTTACTTTAAAAACATGTATTTTTAAAAAAACTTGTGAAAAAGTTGGAACTTTGACCCCAATATTTCCGTAACTAGAAGGTTCCCAGCTATGGTCTAGAACAAAAAAATGATCGCAATGACGGGGAGAACAAGTGCCTTTCGGCTTTGTTAAGGGTCTTTTTACACCCTTTATGTGTTAATCCAAATTATAAACTATCTGAGTGCCAAATTTCATATTTCTTCAGAAGTTATTGCGTGATAGAGAAGCCAACATACATCCATATAAACTAAAGCATGTATAATAGTATAATTATAGTTGAATATGAATATGAATTTTAATTCCCTTAAAGTTAGGCGTGCTATTGACCAAATAACAACAGCGCATAAAATTTTACATGGTTATACCGACGCCTCAGATTTACATGCGGAGCTGTGTCAATTATTTGTTCCAAATAATTATTATCGCTCTAGAAAGCATAAATTGTTTAATGTCCCATTTTGTCGCACTGTAGCTCGATCCACTTCCCCTATACCGCGTATGCTTAGGATGCTCAACGCACTCGTGGAGACCAACACTGGATTGAACTTGTTTGCTGATGAATGGAAGACGATAATGTTAGAATGTTTGTGGTTCTGTGAGAAGACCGAATAAAAGGATAACTTCAATTAGTATTAATGGCCTATGCTGTACTAAATATAATAAATAAATAGTAAAAACAACTTTGATAACGGAATTACGTAGCAAGCGTGACGTAGAACCTCTTAGTGGGGAAATCAATGTTTTTCCTCATTGGGAAATATCAATAAAACCAGTCATACAAGGCAACTTGTTATATTATTACTTTCTATTTCAAATACCGGAACTTAAGGGTTTTGTACACACAACGTCAATAAGTGCTAACCCCTCTAGCTTCAGCATTTTAAAGCTTGAGGGGTTAGCTCCTACTGACGCTGTGTGTTCAACAGTAGCGAAGGGTCAATTGCGGGACTGTTCGTAACAGTTTGTAACCTGGATTAACACATAGAACATACATATATAGTCTACAAGCTTACGCTTAGCCTATGTTTTAATCCAGGCTATAAACTATCTGTGAGCCAAATTTCATCCAAATCCGTTCAGTCGTTTTTGCGTGCAAGAGAAACAAACATCCATCTATCCTCTCAAACTTTCGCATTTATAATATTAGTAGGATAATTGTTATATGTATTTATATGAGTATGTAAATATGCATATGGATCGTAAGTAGGTAGGTATGATACATTCCCAGAACTCCTAACATATGGCCTGTGTTATTCATTGCTCATCGATTTAAAGATAAAATAGCCACATGCCTACAATCATCTTACATATGGCCACTACCGAACTAAGGGGGCCTCCCCAATTTCGGAGAAGTACTTTAACATAACACAACATCATACCCGAGGGGTTAGGCAGAGGTGTACGTAGTAGTACACCCATATTTCGCCAGTTATGTTTAAGTCCCATGTTTTAGGGGCAAGCCTATTGCCATCAAACTGGCGCAAGTCCAGATTCTAGGGAAAAACCCAATAACACTTGCAGACTTAAAAATTAATTGATTTTAGGGTTAATAAAATACCGGATTTGAACCAACAACCTCGTGCATGAGAAGCGAGGTCATAACCACTGGGTCAACAAGACATCGGCAGTGGAAAATCCAAACTAATCTATACAAATACCTACCTAAATAAAATAAGTGTCTGTTTTTAATATCACAAAAACAGCTTTTTACTGAATGCATTATAAAAATACATACAGCACTTATAACAAAAACACTTTTTTTTTTAATTTTTATCTGTCGGTCTGTCTGCTTGTTCCGGCTAATCTCCGAAAAGGCTGGACCGATTTTGATGGGACTTTTACTGGCAGATAGCCGATGTTATAAGGTCTAACTTAAACTACTTTTTTTTTAAGTTCCTAGCAAAAAAAATAAAACTCTTGAAATTTTTAACAAAATCCGATTTTTTTTATAATTATTTCACGCAAAGGAAGTTCGCGTTCAACAGTATTAAATAAAAAGGTCAACGTATGCCTACGTATTTACTATTATATGACCTCCAATGGTGGGGTTGTCCAATTACAATCTCTCAAAGTTGACCGTAACCACAAGAATTTTACAATTTGGGTTTATACTTTATACATAATAACATCACGCCCGTAAGCCCTGAACGGTTAGGCAGAGGTGTACCTAGTAGTACACCCACATGTCGCCAGGTGTGTTTAAGATCTAAAGGGTGTAAAAAGACCCTTAACGAAGCTGAAAGGTACTTGTTCTCCCCGTCATTGCGATCATTTTTTTGTTCTAGACCATACCTGGGAACCTTCTAGTTTCGGAGATATTGGGGGTCAAAGTTCCAACTTTTTCACAAGTTTTTTTTTAAATACATGTTTCTAATGCAAGATTTCTACTTTAAACACCTTCACGTCCCCCGTACTATTCAATCCATCCATCAGCACAATGTTTTAAGTGCGTTACATTGAGTTTTACCGTAAAATGTAATTTTTCACCCAAAAAAAAAGTCGTTTCCCAGCAATAATTTTTGCGTAAAGTTACTTAATTTGATGTACATAATGCTTGGTTGACGGCTTCGTGAAGGGTCTGTTTACACCCTGTATTTTATTAATTTTGAAGTCGGCTTTAGCCTTTGTTTTACAATGCAGATAAGAGTTAAGTGCTAACGCCCAGAGGAAACATCCTAGAAGGACACACACTGACCTCATTAGTGATGGTCTTCAGAAAGGTCATGTGCGTAGTACTCGCAACCGGCGTGCGTATTTAGGCTTAGGCTAATGCCGGTTGCAGACCGAAAACTAAGCTATGCCAAGGCTAAACTAAGCTATGCCAAGCAAGCTAGGCTAAGCTAAGCTAGAAATAAATAGCGTGCACACCAACAGCTAAGCCAAAGCTCAGTCAGTGTTGCGACAGCACTGGCGAAGGATGTGCAAAGGGTGTGCGGGGAAGCGGGAGGGGCTTAGCTTAGCTCGTGTAGCTGCGCATCGGCATACACAACTAACTTAGCTTCGCATATTTTAGTTAGCTCATATAGCTTAGTTCGCATAGTTTGCGGTCTGCACACAAGAATAGGAAAACTGCGTCAGCTATGCGAGCTAAGCTAAACTAACTTAGCTTAGCTCTTGGTCTGCAACCCGTATTAGGCTTCTAAGGTCAGTTGAGGTCATTTTACCAAAATTGTATGTAGATTAGTTATTCGTAGATCCATACCGACTTTTATATAAAGTGGGTTAAGGAAAACATGGCCTTTTTGGGTTGGTTAACAGTCAAGCTGCCCACTTTATGGTGAACACTGGTCTTTCATCACTGGTTTTCTATCAAAGTCATCATGTGCCTGCCTTTTCCCAACTATATTGGGGTCGGCTTCCAGTCTAGCCGAATGCAGCTGAATACCAGTATTTACGTGGAGCGACTGCCTATCTGACCACAACCCAGTGAGTACTGGGTAATACGATACCCCTTGGTAAGACTGGTTGTCAGACTTTTTTGCCTCGGCGAGAGTGTACAGCCACCTAATAATCTTATGGTGGTTACACGGTCAGCTGCATAATCAGGAGAGTGGGATGTATCTTACCACGTCGGCAGATCTATGTCACATCATCATTCCCCTGCCCTTATCCCAATACATTTGGGGTCGGCGCAGTATGTCTTCTTCTTCCATACTTCTCTATTACTCGTCATATTATACCATGCAGGCCCCGAGCCCGTTGGTAGATGTCACAATGTCTTTGAACTCACAATGGATTGCCTAACTTGAATAACTTTTCAAAAACCATGGCACGTCTCGGTTTTAACGAGACACTGAATTTTTAATTAGTAAGTTGAGGATAATACTTATTTAAAGAGGTGTTCGTGAATTCGACATAAACAGTTAAGTCATTCAGAAGTCAACGCTGGATGGAAGGAATATGTGAGGAAGCGTTCCTCACATACGGAGTTCCGCAAGGTAGTGTCTTAGGACCTACCCTTTTCCTGGTTTACATAAACGAGCTCTGCAAACTTGACTAAAAAAAACTCCGCACTAATTGCTTATGCTGATGACACTGTTATCTAATGGTGGGTCGCTGTCGAATTTTTGACGGACGAAACGCAACCGTTTTTCCGACAACGACGAAAACGGTTGCAGAAAACTGTCGTCGTTGCAACTGGTTTGAAGACGGTATAAAGAACGAAACGTTTCCAACGTGAAATGGAATTGCGTTTTCGTCGAGTGAAACAGTTGCAGTTTCTTACAACTATCAACGATTTGAAATGTATGAAATGGTTTACTAGATAATTCGTTTATCGATCGAGTTTACTAAAGATGAAGTTGAACTTACTTTCATGCTTTTCCAGGCTTAGAACTGGCTGGGACAAATATTTTTTGGACCTCAAGTTCATTTAACCCCATTCAATAACTATTTCATGAAGAAGTCATTCAATGGGATTTTTTTTTTTTACGGATGGGAAATCATCAAATGACTTCTCCCGCTCTGGGTGGAATGGGAGGGAGTGTCAGACTATTACTGACTAAAACCCATCCATGTTCCTTCCTTGCCCTTTGTGTTCCAGGGCCACGGTATCTCTTTCGAACAGTCCCGGGCCTGGCACTTGCGGGCCCCTTCCTGATTGCTGACATCTTTTTGAGGCGCGCGTGGAACACGAACGCGCCGTCCACAGGCCCGCGCCTACGGTGGCCGGGAGCTGGTGGCCCCCGACGCCCGGGTTCAATGGGATTAAATGAATAGAGGGTTGTATTGATGATTTTAATGATTATAACTCTGTAACTACATACGTGTTACTTACGCGATTCATTTTTCATCAACATATAACCTGGCACTGATTTGTAAATTGCAAAAAACGTAAGAATATTTGGATTTCGTGAGCTACCCTGGCGCTTTCACCTTATTAACAACCGACTGACTGACCCAAAAAATTTTAAACAGAAATCTTATATCCACGCAACGCGCTCGGCTCGATTTAAAGGTGCGATTATCTCAATTCATTGTTATGCAAGTCGACTTTGCACTATTTGTCAACAACCATAAGCTTGCACGGGTTTGACAGCATTGACAACTGGTAATAGCGACTGTATTTCAGTGACATTAAATTCACTTTTTATTGTAAGAACTGTTTTGTAAACGATCGCGGAACCAAAGACTACAATATAACGCGGAACGTTGAGGACGACGACGCGACGAGTGAGATAAGTAGTTGAATCACTGCATTCTCGACTGTATTTTGATAGACGTAAAGTAAAAAATCGCACCAAGTAATTCGAAGACTGGTTTGTGCAACGAAGACTGTTTGAACCCAGAACGTAAAACGGTTTCGTCGTCGCAACGCCCACTCATACTGTAATCCTGGTTCGTGGCAGTGACTGGAACGAAGCTCGGCTTCAGGCCGAGTCAGCCTTGCGAGTTACTATGCGATGGGTCACACAGAATTTGCTCACCCTCAACTTGGATAAAACCAAATTTATCACTTTTAGTCCAAGGAAAGCGTCACAGCCAGCCCCACCCGTCCATCTGACAGCTCATGCGTGCCATACAATGAGGAATGCCACCTGTGACTGTCCTGAAGTTATGCGCACGGACTCAATAAAATATCTTGGTCTCTGAGAAATGTGTTTTTGTTTCAATAAAGATATTTGATTTGAATGCTGGCGTGTAATATTACGACCCACCCATGCTTCGTACAGCGCCACCTATCGGGTCCAAAACTATCTTATCTTTCAAGCTGTACAAATATACACATTCCCAAAAATTTCATAAAAATCGGTTGTATGGTTTCCGAGATTTGCGTGTACGAACATAGTGTCACTATAGTGTGTATTTTAAATATAAAAGTTTGTAAGTTTGTATGTAAGAGGTAATCTTCGGCACTACTGATTAGATTCCGAAAATTCTTTCACTAATAGGAAGCTACTTTATCCCCGAGTGTCATAGGCTATACAGGGAGTAACTAGACCCTTCACGAAGCCGTCAACCAAGCATTCTGTACATCAAACTAAGTGACTTTACGCAAAAATTATTAATGGGGAACGACTTTTTTTTTTGGGGTGAAAAATCACGTTTTACGGTAGGACTCATTGTATTGTAAGGCACTCTAAACATTGTGCTGATGGATGCATTGAATAGTAACGGTCGTGGAGGTGTTATAACTAAAAATCTTACATTAAGAAAAATACTTGTGAAAAAGTTTGAACTTTGACCCCCAATATCTCCGTAACTAGAAGTTTCCCGGGTATGGTCTACGACAAAAAAATTATCGCAATGACGAAGAGAACAAGTGCCTTTCGGCTTCGTTAAGGGTCTTGTTACACCCTTTATAATTATCTAATTTCATACCGATAAGATTCGATTTTCTTACAAAATGTTGACAAAAATCTTTAGATATGATGTAACATATTCTGGCAATCGCCTTTTTACCAATTCTTAGAATCGAAATTCTCGGAACTGGCGCGGGCTCTGAATGAGTCGACGCCATTCTTTCAACCGCGAAACAAATGATGTAATTTACAAGACAGCGATATTTTATCCTGACTACGTCGTTGGTACAGCAAGCGTGACTTCTGAGTGGAGTATCACGCCTGTTACCTCCCAAGGGTTGGGCAGAGGTGTACCTGAAGTACAACCAAATTCGCCAGTTTATGTTTAAGCCCCATGTCATATGGGGCAAGCCTATTACCATCAACTGAGCACAAATTACTGCCTAGTCTAGTGGTTGCAAGCGCGTCTTCTGAGAGAGGGAGAGGTTTGTGGGTTTCGTTTTCCAGGACAAGCAAATCGTTATTGGATTTTTTTACACCAGAAATTGCTCAGAAGCAGCCATAGAGTCTGGATTTGTGCCCAGTTGATGGCAAGCAAGAGGATTGCTGTACCTAAGGCTGCCATCAGACGGACTGCATCGCAGATACCGCGCGCAGTCGATGAATATATCGACTGAGCGCGGTTACTGCGATGCAGTCCGTCTGTGGCAGCCTTAGCGGTGGACAGCGTGCGTCGACACTACACGACTGTAACTACTACACGCCTACACGCGACTACGACTACACGCGTGAAGTTGAAGTCACGACTGTATGCAATTAATATTGACTTCACACGACTACAGCCGACCGCGTGAAGTTGATATCATGACTGAACAAGTCGAAAGTGCATGCAGTTGACTATATCGACTGCGCGCGGTTGCTGCGATGCAGTCCATGCATGCAAAAGGCTTCCCCGACATTCTCATCATCTGTTACTTTTCCCAACTAAGTTGAGGTCGGCTTCCAGTCTAACCGGACGCAGCTGAATACCAGGGTTCTGTAACGTCTGCCCACACGTGAACAGGCGTGTGCTTACGTACATGTTTGCATGCAAGTAATAATATAATTAAGACGTCTACACCGCTTGAAAGATTACTCAAGCATTCATAATTAAAGTAATTAGAAAAACACACCTGTACGCTGTTTATGAATATTTCCATAGATTTATAATAGTCTATGTGTTTACAACAAGTCTTCATGTTTATAAATGTTTCCAGAGAGGTCGGGGCCGTAGTACTCACGCGCGTGCGTGTATGACCATGTATGAACGTGAACGAGGCAAAAGCAGTATGTGAGGATCGTAGCAGGTGGCGTTCTGTGGTTTCTGGCTACCCTCATGGGACAAGGTGTGAGCTTATGTATTTCTTACCATAAATACATACTACAATAACATATGCCTAGCCTCTTCCCAACAATATTGGGGTCGGCTTCCAGTCTAACCAAATGCAGCTGAATACCAGTATTTTACATGGAGCGATTGCCTATCTGACCTCCATTCCTTTTATAATAAGAAGATAGATGTACTATTCTTCTCTCATGGATGGGTGACCACCCATTACATATCGAGTTTCCTCCGTGCCTCGGAAGGAAAGCACGTTAAGCCGTTGGTCCCGGGTGTCATTTGTAGATCTTTGACAGTCGTTAGCTAGTCAGTGGCCCAAAAAGTCTGACAACCAGGGGGTATCGTATTACCCAGTACTAACTGGGTTGTGGAGGTCAGATAGGCAGTCGCTCCATGTAAAATACTGGTATTCAGCTGCATCCAGTTAGACTGCAAGCCGACCCCAATATAGTTGGGAAAAGGCAGGCAGATGATGGTGCGAATGGCGACTTGTTATCTGCACCTCGTCTTGGAAGAGGACTTTTGGCCGCGGAGAGTGGTGTTCCGTCGCTGCCACGGGCAAGTGCCACATGAACGCACAGTGACATAGTGCACAAGTGAAGTGTTACTAACGTAGTTTTACGATTCTATTTACTAACACAATTTGTATTTTATTATAATTATGTATGTATTTTAGTTTGTAAGGTATTTATCTATGGGTTAAAGTTGCCTGGAAATAAATGAACGTTGTTGTTCTTGTGGTCGCACGCCTCGGAAACGGCTCGACCGATTTTCATGATTTTTTTTTATGTATATTTGGTAGGTATGAGAATAGGTGGTAAAGTATATTTCACAACGCTAGGTGATTAGGGGGTAGGTAGGGTAGGGTAAAAAAGGTTCATTGCAACGCATGCCGGGCATAGCTAGTCTGTTTGTGTGTGTCGCAAGGTGTGAAACCTATTACATACATCCTTTTTAATTACTATTACTACCACTTAAGTGAATATCAACTTTGTGCTAGTGTTAATTATGTTGATTTCAGAATGAGTTGTACTATTGTTATAATTCACATTGGGAGTTGTAGCAAACTGAACTTCATGACGTAAGTCTTACAGTTGATTTTCTCAAATCTCATATTATAATTTGTTTACATGTTTCGAATATAAAACGCGAAAAAAGTAACGCTTCGTCTACCATACAATATTAATAGAAACTAAATATAACTCTGGTCATACACGCACGCCGTGTATGATCAAATGTATGAAAGTGGACGAAGCGCATCGAGTATGTAAGGACCGTACGTTAGCAGGTGGCGGCTCTGTGGTTTCTGCCTACCTACCCCAAAATAAAGGCGTGAGTTAATGTATAAAGGGTGTAACGAAGCCGAAAGGTACTTGTTCTCCCCGTCATTGCGATGATTTTTTTGTTCTAGAACATACCTGGGAACCTTCTAGTTACGGAGATATTGGGGGTCAAAGTTCCAACTTTTTCACAAGTTTTTTTTTTAATACATGGTTTTAATGTAAGATTTTTACTTTAAACACCTCCACGACCCCCGTACTATTCAATCCATCCATCAGCACAATGTTTTGAGTGCTTTACATTGAATCCTACCGTAAAACATGATTTTTCACCCGAAAAAAAAAGTCGTTTCTCAGCAATATTTTTTGCGTAAAGTTACTTAGTTTGATGTACATAATGCTTGGTTGACGGCTTCGTGAAGGGTCTTTTTACACCCTGAATGTACTACCGCGCTCTCTGACGGTCATTTTATAAGGAAACGAAAGAACGGCGTGCCTGCGCCGCGCCACTTGAGTGTAATTCACGACACGTCGCCTACGTACACTTTGTATGAAAACGTTTTGAAGCGGCATCATGCCTGCGCCGCGCCTTCACCTTACGCCATTTCTGTGTTATTCGCGCCTAAGTAGCTATCTAGCTATCGATAGTATTTACGCTGTTTTCGAATGCTGTGATGTTCATGCATCGATGACGCGTCTATTTATATTACGTCATTGGTCTACGCAACAAGTTTTTTTCTTGGATAAGTCTACGACGTTTGGGTTAATTTGGAAACACGAATATTACCGAAGCGTTCCTGTTCTGCTAGTACCTGGTGCTTGCTACTGAAGAGGGGGACGGGGCTGCGGGACTGTTCGAAAGAGATACCGCGGCCCTGGGACACAAAGGGCAAAGAAGGAACATGGATGGGTTTTAGTCAGTAAAAGTCTGACACTTCCTCCCACTCCATCCAGAGCGGGGGGGGGGGTTATTTGATGATTTCCCATCCAAAAAAAAAAGGGGGAACGAGTAATAGAGAAGGATGGGAGAAGTCCGAAGACATGCTGCTCCGACCATAAACAAATTGGGATAAGGGCGGGAGAATGATGACTAAAGGTGAGTATAGACTACAACATTTACTTGTAACAGAACAACGAGCCGCTCTATGATATGTTCTAGTGTATCATCCTTTTACGAACTATACCTCTTTGTTACAAACCAACGAGCGTATTGGTGTAACATTTCGTCGAGCGTATTGGTGTAACATTTCGTCGAGCCACGAACGAACGAAGAATGAACGCAAGGTACAACGAAATGTTGGTAAATGCACACTCGCTGTGAGCATTTACCCGTAACATAACGCCGAGCATTCGCAGGAACGTTACATTACATGGAAATGCTTTGGAAACTGAGCTTTTGCCTGTATTGTACCATTCGTAAGAACGTTACATTACACAGAAATGCCCCAGAAAATGTTGTAGTCTATACTCACCTTTAGACATCTTATTATCATCTCGATAGCCGACTTCTCATAAGTATTTTTCAAATACAATAAGTACTTGGACTGATGTCCTGGGTTCGATTCCCAAGTCGTCGAGCAGTGTTATTAGGTTTTTCTATCACGAATTTCTCAGTAGCAGCCACTGAGTCTCGATTTGCGACCGTTTGATGGCAATAGGCTCGTCCTCTACTACATGGCGAAATATGGGTGTATTATTAGGTAGACCTCTGCCTAACCTTTCGGGGATTAAAGGCTTGATGTTATGTACTCGACGAGATAAAAATGGCGTTCAAAGAACACTAAAATTAAATTGTTTACATTGGGAGGACGTGACTCAGGAGGCTGAGGCAACGGGGCAAGGCGCATTCCGTCATCCTGATTGGTTGAATGTTATACCTACTCCTAATAATATAGACAGGAACGTATTTTTAGCCCGAATTTATGGATCTAACATTGTTTTACTTGCGTATATAGGTGTTTACAAAGGCACTTTCAGTGGCATCATTCTCCCGCCTAAATCCCAATTCATTTGTGGTTAGTGCAGCAAGTCTTCTCTTTCTGTAATTATTGTCTATTGCTCGTCACTTCGTTATTATTTTTCCTCTAATTTTGCAGTAAAATGACCCTATATTGTGATTGTCATTAGCTTAATGTCAAATACTTAAAAATCTCTGTGAACGCACTTTAGCTACATAAATATGATTACCATTAAAGACAATGTATTTATGTCACAAATTACTATTAAATCCAAGAAATAAACAACAAAAAGTCTAATAAACTAATGAGTTTGCTAAAAATTTGATTATTTCGTTCCATAACTTGAATAGAAAAAAAAAATAACTCGACTTCATAGTCGTCAGCTTGTTACCAACCTTAATTCTTCGACAAAACGTAGCAATTCCAATGAAATGATTGAATAACACACTTTTAGCTGCCAATAACCTTAAAACTAACACTAAAACAATGCACTTGAACACTTATTAAATCATTTTGTAATACATCACATAGTTTCTTTTGTAAAATACACGTAAATAAGTTTGTTTTTTATTATAATATGGTCGACACCAAAACAGTGATGGCGACGTGAATTTACGTCACAGACTAACAATAATTTCGTTGTGTTCAGTGTTGTCATGCTTAAATTAAAATTTGCACGGAGCACAGATTACAAATAGTGCTCATTTTTATTTGTAACAGGCGTCTTGTGTAATTTTAACAAAAAACTGTTTCAGTTTCGATTTTGAAATAAATTAAAGTTGTTATTAGGATTCCGTAGCCGAATGGCAAAAAACGGAACCCTTATAGATTCGTCATATCTGTCTGTCTGTTTGTCCATTCTTATGTCACAGCCATTTTAATCTGAAACTATTAGGACTACACTGTTGAAACTTGAAAGGTAGATGTATTCTGGGAACCATTTTACGGTTTTGAAATATAAATAAAAATAAATAAAAGATTGGACAGAAACTAAAGCAAAAAATTCATCAATCCTATACGTACGAGGTGTATATAGTCCAAGTCAACCGTTTGGAAAATAAACTCTTCCAATGTGGTAAAATGTGTCCCTTCCCCTCTATTTCTAAAGTAAGAGGAGGAAGATTCTGAAAAATGTAGGATTGTAGAACTTAAAAAAAACTTTCAACGAAAATTAGTTTGAATAAGATTTGATGTTTAGTTATTGAGATATGGGACTTTTTCATCAAACTTATTTATACAAATTTAGTTTTGCTGTTGAATGTAATACAATGAAACATTATGAATGAGCCTTCAAACTATGTTTATTATATTGTTTGGTGCTGCAGAGCCCTGTGTGCGTGTGAGTACGACTCGCACTTGGCCGGGTTTTTTAAAAGCTTTTATTTCACAGACAGGAAAGATTGTCGCCGAGGCCGGCCTAGGTAGAAATGGTGAGACGACCCGGATGTGCATTACGAAGTTTGGTTTGAAAATACAGGAGTAGAGTACGCACGGCGGCTAAACAAGCTATGCAAAACCAAATTAAGCTGATCCCTCATCGTACGGGAAGCTCATACAAAGCGAAGTCAGGTTATACTGGTTATGTAAAGCTTGATGTGCCGCCGTGTGTACCTGGGGATAAAGGCCTTTGCCCAGCAGTGGGAAATAGAAGGCTGGGAAAAAAAAAGGAAGAATGGGCCGCAAGAGACCATGAAGAAGGTGGCAGGGTTACTAAGATGAAGTAGTTAGTTGTAATAATTGTAGCTTAAAATAGTTTCCGATGGAAGGAATGGAAGGAAGCATCTTCCCAGTAGTAGTCCGGCTAGCTCTAGTATTAATTGTTTACATCATCGACTGGTGGGATTCCTATTTCAACATTTTTTTTTTTCAAATTAATTAATTCCAACTTTTTAATACACCAAAAGTTACACAAAACAATATTTTGTACAAAATCTGTAATTGCCCCAATCATTCATCATAACCACCAACTACCACAAAGAAGGTAAAATTTCATAAGCCTAGCAACACCAACATCTGGTTTTGTACAAGCAAATTGATACGGATGTAAAATAACCACGTTATTTCTACATATATAATAGCCTTTATTTCCGGTACTTTAAGTCTATTTTTCTTTACATCAACAATTCAATAACCTTGTCACTAGCGTAACTCGACTGATTTTTACCAAATCAATTTGCGGTTCTTATGTTCGTTATGTCTATTAAAATAAGGTATAGATTTGTTTGAAAGGTAAGTATAACAATGGCGGGTAAATTAGCCCATGCAAGACAGGTTTCTCAGTATAGTATAGAGGTCTTTCTTACTACTACGATTACTCGGCCTTGTGTATATGCTTGCAAAATCACAAATAAAAGCCATATCCGCCGCCATGTTGAATTTATAATTAGGTAGGTACGTAAAAACCATCTCTGTGTTTACAAATTGGAAAATCTATTGGTGCTTCATTTTTTCCAACATTATTGGTAAAGGTTATTTTAAGTCAACCTGTTAACCTTTCTGAGCAGGTCCATCATCTCTGCATCCTTTAATTCACGCCACAACGTCTGAAACTCTGAACGGAGTTCGATGAAATTATGGCACACATAAAGGGTGTAAACAGACCCTTAACGAAGCCGAAAGGTACTTGTTCTACCCGTCATTGCGATCACTTTTATGTTCTAGACCATACCTGGGAGTGGGAACCTTCTAGTTACGGAGATATGGGGGGTCAAAGTTCCAACTTTTTCATAAGTTTTTTTGTAAATAGGACATGTTTTTAATGTAAAATTTTTACTTTAATCACCTTCACGACCCCCCTACTATTCAATCCATCTATCAGCACAATGTTCTGAGTGATATACATTGAGTCCTACCGTAACACGTGATTTTTCACCCCAAAAAAAAAGTTGTTTCCCAGCAAATTTTTTTGCGTAAAGTTACTTAGTTTGATGTACAGAATGCTTGGTTGACGGCTTCGTGAAGGGTCCGTTTACACCCTGTATAGATCATAACTTGGATTAGTTAGGACAAAGGAATAATTTGCATCCCGGTAGTACGTTCCTGTGGGATAATTTTCGTCCTCCAACCAGGCGAAGCCTCTGGTAATAAGAAGCCATCATCATCATTCTCCGACCCTTATCCCAATTTACTAGTGACCGGCGCAGTATGTCTTCTTCTCCCACACTTCTCTATCACTCGTCATCTCAGCAGTCACCTCCTTTCTAGCCATATCATCCTTCACACAGTCCATCTATCGTTTCTTTGGTCTTCCCCTACACCCATCCAGCAAGTATTACACTGCGGGAATGGAACTCCTGAATACAATACAGTCATTAGCTCAGCCACTACGCGTACCGTTCCGTTTCATCATTTTCCAACCCTTGTCCCATTCTACTTGGGATCGGCGCAACACGTTTCCTTCTTCCATTCTCCTCTCGGCATCATTTAGTCCTTTCTCTTTCATAACATTCTTCACACAGTCCATCCATCGTTTCTTTGGTCTTCCTCTCCCTCTCGATCCGTCAACATTTACATTAATCACTTAATCACAAGCGATTCGTCCCTCCTCATCACATGCCCATACCAAGACAGTCGATTCCCTTTCAACTTTTCTGTAACTGGCGCAACTTTCAAACTTCCTCTAATATACCTACTCGTTGCTTACCTTATCCATTCTTGTCACACCACACATCCACCTCAACATTCTCATCTCCGATACATGCAATCTTTTTTCATCCATCTTCTTCACAGCCCAGCATTCCGATCCATACAGTACGACAGGTCTAATCACGGACTTGTATAAGTTAACCTACCGTTCAGTTTATTGGTGGCATATTAGAATTTTATTAACATTTCGTCGCATTAGAGTGAAAAACATCGACAATGCATTTTTGCTCAAATTTATTTTATTGCGTTTCTAGGAAGAAAACCTCGCATCTGACTAATTTGTTCATTCGATACTCGTCGCTCCATGTATGACAGTAAATGAGAACCTCGTAAATACTCACATCTGTCAGTTTGGCGTGAATACCTTGCTAGGAAAGTTTCGTTTCTTATTTGAAAATTTAAGTATCTTATAGTATCGAATAGTTCTGATATTAAAAGCGGGTTAAATTTCCATATTAATTAATAAAAACATAAAAGACGCCGTATAAAAATCTTACAGCACGCAGTTTTTGGTTTTAGGTTTTCACACTAAGGCGTCGATTTAGAGTAAATGACAGTAGTATCAGGTTTATAGAAATAACAATAGTAATATTTAAAGACAAGTTTTTCAAGTTTTACCGCCCACAGACAACTTCTAATCTTCTTAGTTTGTGCCAACGATGCCGGGGGTCGGCTCCCAGTCTAACCGGACGCAGTCAATATTTTATTGTGCTAACAATTTGTTGTATGTTCAAATACTTTGTTATTTTAACAATTCGTTTGTAGCATTTTGACGGCGCGGTTGGCGCAGTTGCTGAGCGATTGACTGCTGCGCTGCGTGTCGCGGGTTCGATTCCCGCACGGAACAAATATTTGTATGGCCTACAGGTAGTTGTTCCGGGTCTGGCTGTTTATGTGTGAGTTTAAATGTTTGTAAACGCACCCACGATACAGAAGAAATTCCTAGTGTGGGGCAAAGTTTTTTTAAATTAAAAAAAAAAAAATTAACCGCAAAATGTGTTTTGTACTGAGAGATATCCTTCTCTATTTAGTTACCTACGTAGGTAATTGAATGTTTGTGTTTATAAATAATTGCATGCTATTTTTATGGCGAAATGTGTCATTGCACTATATTTTATTTTTACTACCTTTTGTACCACATTTACCGCAAATAAATAATTTTGACTTTAACTTTGAATACCAGTATTTAACAAGAAGCGACTGCCTTTCTGACCTCCACAATCCTAGCTACAGAGTAACACCATTATCCTTGGTAAGACTCGTTGTCAGACTCTCGGGTCACTGACTGCTTCTAACGACTGTCAAAGATCTACAAATGACAGCCGGGACCAACAGCTCAACGTGCTTTCGGCAGCACTACGTGATCTTTACTTCGCGGCTAAACTAATAATTAATTAGACACGCGTCCCCCATCATTATTTTATTTTCTTACTAGCTTTTGCCCGCGGCTTCGCTCGCGTTAATTTAGAATTTTACAATCAATTCGGGTTGTATTCTGCTTGTAGTAATATAATTTGGCGCAATCTATTATCATAAGAACGTTATTGTTGTTTTCCTCGGGAACAGTGCTTTTTTTCGGGATGAAAGTTACCCTATATCCGTTTCTGTACACCTGACAACGTATATGCAAAATTTCAGTATGATCGGTTCAATTGTTTGGGCGTGAAAAGGTAACAAATAAACTTACTTTCGCACTTATAGTATTAGTAAGGTTTAGTTTTTGAATACCCCGCCGACATAGTGACGTTTCAATCTAGATAAATATGCTTTTACTCTCATAAACATAACACGCCTTTAATCCTTGAAGGGTGAGGCAGAGATGACCCATGCTACCATTTTGCCAGTTATGGGTCAGTCTCATGGTATAGGGGGCGAGCCTATTGCTATAAAACGAGCACAAATCCAAATCGCCGTTAGTCTAACGGTCGAGAGCACGACTGCTGAAAATAAGGGCGTCCTGGATCGATTCCCGGGTCGGGCAAAGTGTTATTGGGATTTTCCATGGAGAATTTCTCAGTAGCAATCACGGAGTCTGGATTTGTGCCCGGTTGATGGCAATAGGCTCTCTATCACATGGGACATCTCAGGGATTAAAGGCGTGATGCTCCGTTATTATAGTTTAAAAACTCCGCAGACCAACCTCGTTTAAATCTAGCTCCTCAAGTCGATGCTCTTATAATCTCCTTTCTAAATACTTAGTATGCGCACACGCGTGTGTCGAGTCGCGCTTTCAAAGAATAGCACAATGATTGATGCACAATACGGCACGTGGGCGTTCAGAGAGACAATGGCACATCGGTGTCTGCAAACAATACCAGGTAGAAGGGACACCGACGCGAAAACGGTTACCACGGATTCAGTATATCATTCTGAACTCCTCACTTACAGGGTGTAAACGGACCCTTCACGAAGCCGTCAACCAAGCATTCTGTATATCAAACTAAGTAACTTTACGCATTTTTTTTTGTGCTGATAAATCACGTTTTAAGGTACAACTCAATGTAACGCACTCAAAACATTGTGCTGATGGATGAATTGAATTGTACGGAGGTTACATTAAAAACATGTATAAAAAAATACTTGTGAAAAAGTTGGAACTTTGACCTCCAATATCTCCGTAACTAGAAGGTTCCCAGGTATGGTCTAGAACAAAAAAATGATCGCAATGACGGGGAGAACAAGTGCCTTTCGGCTTCGTTAAGGGTCTTTTTACACTCTTTATATCGGTGTCCCTTACACCCTGTATACTATCACGGTTGGTCGCAGGCAGAGTACGCGGTACCCAGCCACCCAAGTACGAATATGACTACACTTAGATGCAGAAATGTGGTCTGCGATTTAAATGGAATATTTTAGTACGTAGTCTGTCCTGCTTTACTTCGCCATCTGTCTGCCTTTTCCCAACTACATAATTACATCGGGGTCAGTTTCCAGTCTAACCGGATGCACCTGAATATCAGTATGTTACATGGAAGCGACTGCGTATCTGACCTTCAAAATCAGTGACTCGGTAACATTATACCCCTTGGTAAGACTGGTTATCAGACTTTCGAGTCACTGACTACCTGTAACGACTGTCAAAGATCTATAATTGACAGCCGGGACCAACGGCTTGTCGTGCTTTTCTTAGCACATGGGGAACTCAACTCTTGATGGTCACCCATCCGCAGGCCGACCCTGGCAAGCGTAGCTTAACGTTTTTATCGAGGTTGTTATTACTTACTCACGAGCCACTTCCTTTTGTTAATACATATTATTATTATCAAAAAACAAAATGATATAGTTAAGTGAAACAGTAAAGTATTAAACCACTTATATTAACTTAACTGTGACAAAACCTGACATTAGTACCGCTTAGATGCGCGTGAGTCGATTTTAAAACCCACAACGCGAACAATACTCTACGTTAGACAAGGATAGCAGATATATTCGCACATAGGTTAGAGCGAGATGGGTATAGTTTTGTTGTTATGAATTATTTGCGTGATGGTATTTATATTAGTTGGTCATTGTACTGTTTTTTTGTGGTCGTTTTTAAAGCGTGTTTACTAGTTTTTAAAATAATATTTTTTTTACTTGTTTAATAATTAGATGTCAAGTTGTTATTGACTTATTAATAGAAAAAAATAAAGTAAGCGAACTTGGACGATACAAAAAAAGCCGCGTTGACACGAGTCGAGTGGACTCGTACGAGTAAGCTTCATACGAGTGCGCTCGGATCATGGGTTGCCACAATACGAGATGCGTCCGAGTAGGTATCCGAAGTCCATATCCGTGTCAACGCACCGGTATTGATTTGCGAGTAGCAAATCTATTATCTACATAACGTATGGGATCTCAAGATCAAAGATTAATTATAACCTAGAAGCCGTAGAAGGTCATACATTCAGTGGCGTAGCGTGGGGGGGGCTGGGGGGGGCCATGGCCCAGGGCGGCACATTTCAGGGGGCGGCAGAAAGCAAGAGCCAGGACGCGGCAAGCAGAACCAGGCGGCAGCGTCAGGTCGTAGTTATCAGAACAGGTATTACTAAAATCACCGGGACTATTTTGTAAAAACAAGGACAACCAAGAAATTGAGGATTTTCCTTAATATACGCCGCTGGCCCGGGGCGGCTTTTCATACAAGCCTCACGTATATTCCGGTCTGCCGCCCCATATTTTCTAGATACAAGCACTTTATTCTTCTAGCCTGCCGCCTACCTTTTTTATATCTGTATTTATGGTAAAAAGAAAATCGGACCTATCTGGGATGCTAAAATTTTCTAGCTCGCTTCGCTCGCTCTTACAGATAAGTTTTCTTAATCGTTCCATATCTTTAATGCATTCGTAGAAAAAGTATGTTAAATTCCATTTGTTTGAATCGTGAAAAGAAAATCTGTTATAAATATAATCTGTTATACCTATCCGAGGCCGGGTGCTAAAATTTTCGAGCTCGCTTCGCTCGCTCTTGCATCCTACTTACTCTCAAGTCTAAAGCTTTTATGCATAAGTCGATAAAAAAAACTTATTTATCTATATGAATAGTTAAAATTAAATGTAACTTAGTCGATGTGCTAAAAAAAATTGAGCTCGGTGTTTTTGTTAATTTGCGGAACGGCAAACCGTACACACTAGGTATTAGCTTTATTAGCAATTGAACATGACAAACCTACATACATACGAACGAATGATCATCGTTATCTTCTTATCCCAAATCATTAGGGATCGGCGCAGTATGTCTTCCTCTTCCATACCTCTCTAACTCTTTATTATTCTTTATCACATCAGACACCTCCTTTCTTGAATGAAATTGTGTATAAAAAAAATTTTACAATTTAAAAAAATGCTTTGTATTTTGACTCTTTCAGTCCTACGTTTCTTGAATAATTATGAAATTAGAAGGGGCGGCCAAAATTACAGTCGGCCCCGGGCGGCAAAACCCCACGCTACGCCACTGCATACATTGACCTTATGTTCTTCGGAAAGGTAAGGTGCTTGTACTCGCAACCGGCGTGCGTGTATGACCAGATGTATGAACGTGGACGAGGCGCAAGGAGTATGTGAGGATCGTAGCAGGCGGCGGTCTGTAGCCTAACCCTGTCTGCCTTTTCCCAACTATGTCGGGGTCGGCTTCCAGTCTAACCGGATGCAGCTAAATACCAGTATTTTACATGGAGCGAGTGCCTATCTGACCTCCACAATCCAGTTAGTACTGGGTAATATGATACCCCTTGGTAAGACTGGTTGTCGGACTTTAAAGATCTACAAATGACAGCCGGGACCAACGGCTCAACGTGCTTTCCGAGGCATGGACGGAACTCAGTATGTAATGGGTGGTCACCCATCCATGGACCAACCTCGGCAAGCACGGCTTAACCTAAAGGTCGACACGAGCGGCTATTATTATTTAGCCACCAGCTCCTCATTTGGTATTACACATATACTTAATATTGAAATGAGACGGAAATTCCCTCATGACGTACTGGTATTTTTTACTAATTGCAAAACCAATCACATTTCATCGAGTAGGTATTAATTGAATTAACTATGTTACTTTTTACCACAAACTTTCGGTCATCCATCCTTGGGCCGACCGCAGCAACAGTTGCTTAACCTTCATTTCTCAGTAGATGATTTGAAAAACCCGGAGCCTGAATTGTTGCTCGATTGATGGCAATAGGGTCGCCCCTTATTAATCATAACTGGCGAAATATGATAGTTCAACGTGCTACAGTCCAGCCACAGGCATAATAACTTGTGAAAGTACTGTAGTTGTCCATTCCAAAGCGTAGATCTCTATGGAGAAGAACGGGCAAGAAACTCCATGGACAATCTTTTCAATTCTTCTACAGGGTGTAAAAAGACCCTTAACGAAGCCGAAAGGCACTTGTTCTCCCCGTCATTGCGATCATTTTTTTGTTCTAGACCATACCTGGGAACCTTCTAGTTACGGAGATATTGTGGGTCAAAGTTCAACTTTTTCACAAGTTTTTTTTTAAATACAACATGTTTTTAATGTAACATTTGTACTTTGAACATCTCCACGACCCCCGTACTATTTAATCAGCACAATGTTTTGAGTGCGTTACATTGAGTCCTACCATAAAACGTGATCATTCACCCAAAAAAAAAAGTCGTTTCCCAGCAATGATTTTTGCGTAGAGTTACTTAGTTTGATGTACATAATGCTTGGTTGAGGGCTTTGTGAAGGGTCCGTCTACACCCTGTATAGGTGCCTAACACCTCTGCCTAACCTTCCGGGGACTACAGGCGTGGTGTTATGTTATTATCATCTCCAAGTTTTCCTATTGATTAGTTGGCGTTATGACGATATAATTGTTTATTTATTGACTACAAACTAATAATACCACACAAAATATAATACGTACATAGAGAAGTCCAACTACATACAACAACTGAAAACAAACGTACACACATAGACACTAGGGACTCCTGGCTAAATAATAACAGCCACACGGGTCGACCTTAAAGGTTAAGCAGCGCTTGCCGAGGTTACTCCGTGGATGGGTGACCAATGTGACCATCATTACATACTGAGTTTACTCCGTGGGGAAAGCACGTTAAGCTGTTGGTCGCGGGTGTCATTTGTAGATCTTTGACAGTCGTCACAGTAGGCAGTGGTCCGAAAGTCTGACAACCAGTCTTACCAAGAGGGTGAGGTGAGTCTATGTGTTCCGGACCGGTACGTGTGGCGACGACGACAGCCACGACTGCTAGTGGAACCGCGTGCTCGGACCAACCTTTTAAAAGAGGCGCCGCTGACGCGTGCACTCCGCACGCTCAACCTCATAGCGAGCGAGACGGACTTATTCTGTTGTTCTCTGAGTGAATTCACAAGGAATGCTTTATTTGTAATTAGTTATAAGTAACAATTAAGTTAACCTAAGTATATATTAAGGCACATTTACCGCATTGGTTAGCTGTAATGGTAGATGTAAGTTGATAAATAAATAAATAAAAGAGGTATTGTATTACCCAGTACTAACTGGGCTGTGCAGGTCAGATAGGCAGTCGCTCCATGTAAAATACTGGTATTCAGCTGCATCCGGTTGGACTGGAAAGCCGATCTGAAATAGTTTGGGAAGGCAGATAAATTGATTGACATAGACTCACTCCACGTACAGCGAGCACAAACGTACTCGACCGGCATTCGGTTTAACCCTTGGCCACGAGCTCCACACTCAAGCGACTGTGGAGAAAATTAATGAAAGAAATTGTTCCGAATATCAAGAGCATTTTGCTCGTTTTTGGAAGCGCGTGCAGTGTTAACGCGCTTAAAGTTTGTATACACGCAAGTAAAATGTGCCCTACTACAATACGGTATTGGACTGAAAATATCTCCATCCAAAAATCCGTCAGATTATCAAAAAATATTGGACACGTATTTTTTGTTTTGTCATGTAAACGAAAAATTACCACGCTACAGCGCGTTGAAATCTCGCGCGACGTCACAATTTCTGTTACTTTTTAATATCCAGTGACGTCACAAGCCCCCTCTCTTGAAGTCTGATGCGCTGTATCGTCGTCATTTTTTGATTATGTGGTAAAAGGCTAATACGTGTCGAACATTTTTTGGTGATCTAACTTACGGACTAAATACTTTTGTTTTTTTTTCGATGTTGTCAAATAGCCTATTAGACTTTGTCGTCGCGCAACAACAATTGCATAATTTGTCATCTTAGCGTAATTTAGCTATAAGTACCTTACCTTGTGTATCTTTAGGATTAAGATATTATTATCTTTACTGTCACTCTGTCAGTTATATAAAGTTATTTTTATAAACTCTCCGATTGTAGTTTTCTTAATTCGCGCGAGAGACGCCTCCCCGTGCACCCACTCACCCCGCGCGAACACGTCAGAATAATCGCGTGAACTCGCGTTCGTTTTTTTGAAGCGCAAAATGTAACTCTCGCGTAATCCGATACGAGTTAGAAAAATACGCTAGTCTGAAACCACTCCACTATCGCGCAATAGTTGCATTTGCAACGAGCGACAAAAGCGATGTAAACAGGCGACTGTTTCTGACGACAGCGAGGGACGAAAAGTCAGGCCTGTGGACGGTGAACAATGGGCTAGCTCGCCGTCCGGCCGTCTTATAATAACATGCTGTGTCGACGGCGCGTTCGTGTTCCACGCGCGCCTCAAAGAGATGTCAGCAACCAGGAAGGGTCCGCAAGGGTCGATGCCTGCCGGGGCCGCGGGACCGTTCGAAAGAGATACCGCGGCCCTGGAACACAAAGGGCAAAGAAGGAACATGGATAGGTTTTAGTCAGTACGAGTCTGACTCTCCCTTTTACTCCGCCCAGAGCGGGAGGGTTCATTTGATATTTAAAAGTGGAGAATGGAGTAGAACTGTAGCATTCACAGGCATTTTATATGGAATCCCGACTGAAGCAATACAAAGTCGAGGTTAAATTGGCGAAGCATTGCGAGTGTATCGCTGCAACAAGTCGCCGTGGGCGAGAGCGCTTTCTGCTTGCGTATTTGCTCTCTGTACGAAACTAATCTTCTGTAGTGATCTATTCTATGTTGATAATGGTGCTAACTGGTTATGCAAAGATACAAGTCTTTGTAAGGAGTTATTATGACCTGCCCGTTCTTGGAAGATTGCTGCATAAGTAAATGTGTAATGCTTGCGGTAAAGAGACCTTATAATAGGTACAAAACATATTCTTGACGAGTTGTTTGTACCAGTAAGGAAGGTACAAATTCTATGAGGTAGTGTGGCGCCATCTGTACCACCACATACGAGCTTCCCGTGTCCTCCGTCCAGTTCTGACGGCACCAGGTCGTCCCGCCATCTCCTTCATGGCCTGCCTCATTGTGGAAAATTCTCCATTGTGCATTGTGAGCCTAATATCATCTTATTCATCATCAGCAGCCTACAGCAGTCCAGTGCTGGACACAGGCCTCTCCAATTGCACGCCAGTCAACTAGATTCTCGTCATATCTTTTATTTATTTGTTTAGATAGATACTTGCAGCACTTAAGAGTTTGTACACAACCGTGCAGCAAGCCAACAGCACAAAATACTTACTAACTAAACTTAACTACTACTACTAAACAATTGTATGCAATAATTAAGCAAAGCCTTACTGCTACTCGTAAACATATCTAGATACGGCTCCTGAGCAATCAGGGCGTTAAGTAGATTCATCCCTCCAGCCTGGGTCGTGGGCGCATATCGAGCAGTTTGAGTACGCACACAGAGAGCTGCGAACAGGCCTCGCGAGGCACAGGCCCGCGACCGCCGCAGCCAGTCCGGAGCAAACAATGAACAACGAGCTATTATCCAGCTGCTACCAGCCACCAGACATCATCGATCCACCTGCCTGAGGGCGTCCCACCTTACAGCTAGGTCACGAGCTCCACGAGTGTTGTGGCAGCTACCAGGAAACCACATGAAACAAGTGGTTGATAGCAAGCCATAGTCACCGCGACGCGTGTTGCAAAGCGGCGGTACTTACCCAAAGAAAGATAAAAACTGAGAAACCAGGGATTCGCGTCGACTGAGGTCGTGAACGGGGCCTTACCTGTGACGTTTCGCGGTGTCCAATCAAGAACACCCCAATGGTCATCGATTCTAAGGCTAATATGGCCGGCCCAGTACCTTTTCACCTTGCGTATTCTGTGAGCTACCCCTCAGTGCACAACAATGGACACTGAAAAAAAAAACATCCATTCACCCCTTTTAGTAAAAAATATAACTACCCTTACTAACAACCCCTTAAAACAAAGAGAAACCACCCCTTCCATTAAATTCCTATAAATATTTTATTAGGGGTTGTAAGGCGTGGCTTAAACACACCCCTTACAAAGGCGGGGTGTAAATAAGCCACGCCTACTGAACCCATCCCTTGCGGCAGTATCATCTTGTCTGCCTTGAAGATCGTATCTCTAAGGTATTTTACTGATGTGCGATTTTGAGTTTTTGCGATTAATAGTGCGTTTTGTGTGAAAAGTGTACCTTTTGGAACTGAGAATGGTGGTTTTTTTAGACGTGGTTATTTGTATCTTATGTACTTAGTTTAATATGGTACATAGTTACCTATAGCACAAATAAAGCTCTCGTATTTAAACAGAAAAGTGTGATTTTGCGATTGGTCTACCATTCCCTGCCTAGCCTTTTCCCAACTATGTTGGGGTCGGCTTCCAGTCTAACCGGATGCAGCTGAATACCAGCATTTTACATGTCTTGGATTGGATTACAGTTCTTTGACGCTATTCGGTGACCGCCTTAGTCCACCTGTCATCACAAATCAATATTTTTTCTTTCTTTCTATCACTGCCGTGCTAGGTGTCCTGCCCAACTCCATTTGAGTTCAGTAACGCCAATTCCAATATCGGAAACCCTTGTAGTCTTCGGATTTCGACGCTAGCTACTAGATCTACCAGCTTTACGCCGACGCTCCATGGCTGGCTCCATAAATTATGTTACTTACAACTAATTTATGAATTACTAGCTGTTGCAAATTTTTTAATTGTGAAATTATTCTATTTTTTTATTTGCTAGCCTGTGTTGTCCCACTCCTGGGCAAAGGCCTCCCCCATTCCTTCTACTTTTTTCGATATTCCTCTTCTCGCGAGAAACGAGAAACCCATCCAAGGCGTCCCACCTTCTCCTCCTCTCTAATTATTATTATAAACCTGCTCAGGTGGAGATTCATTAATGACTCTGCCCTGGAGTGTAAATGTGGTGCTGTTCCACAAACAATGGGGCACTTAATATCGTGTCCTGCGTGTCCTGTTGTTTGTTCACCACAGGAACTGATGGACGCTACCGAAAGCGCCAAACCAATTGCTCAGTTCTGGGCCGACACAATTTAGATTGCCATCGACACGCTAAGAAGAAGATTATTATAAAAACATTATTTCCCTATTAAAATCGGATTTTTCACCGCGCCTCGCTAGGTGTCCTGCCCAACTCCATTTGAGTCCCTTAACGCGGTTTCCAATATCGAAAGCCAACGATAACCAGTCTCTGATTGAGTGGTCACGCAAGTAACTGCGTTTTGGGTTTACTCCATGTAACTGTAACTGATGTTCAGCTGTATCCGGTTAGACTGGCAGCCGACCACAACATAGTTGGGACAAGGCAGGCAGATGATGAACAATTGGGGCCGTGGCCATTGGCTTTCACTTGTTTCGTTCTGCCGTCGTGAGCGAAAAGGGGAACAACTCCTGAAAAGTAAATTTATTTATTAAAATCTCCCTTACACTATATTTACAGGTGTATCCCTAACGCGATAGCGCGGTCTTTAACTTATTTACAATATAAAACTATGAAAAACATAAAAAACTAGTAGTACCTACTTATAATAATATAACAATCATAGCTTCTATTCTAAGTTCCCTAACTATAAAAACACTTTAATATAATATTTAAAAAATGAAACAACAACATTTAGCCTACTTTAATCTACACTTAAATAGCATATAATAAACAACAGTAATTTTGCGAATTCACTCAAATAGCATGTAAATACATCGATCTTGGCGTGAAGTTCGTTAATAACCCGAATTGCGCGGGTCAATGGTGTTTTAGCAAGAAGGTTGGACCTGGCAACCGGCACGGCTAAAGATAAATAAGATCTGATCAAATGAAAAAGCATTTAGTTTTGAAGTTGAATATGGCTATAAGAGTAGAGGAAGACCAAAGAAACGATGGATGGACTGTGTGAAGGATGATATGGCTAGAAAGGACATGACTGCTGAGGTGATGAGTAATAGAGAAGTATGGGAGAAGGCATGTTGCGCCGACCCCAAATAGATTGGGATAAGGGCATAGGAAAATGATGTGTAAGGGTAATTTTTGCCCCATATCCTTTCCTCAGATAAGCAGCTCGTGGCTAAATAATAACAGCCGCTCGGGGGGTCGATCTTAAGGTTAAGCCGCGCTTGCCTAGGTTGGTCCGTGGATGGGTGACCGCCCATTACATACCGAGTTTCCTCCGTGCCTCGGAAAGCACGTTAAGCCGCTGGTCCCGGCTGTCATTTGTAGATCTTTGACAGTCGTTACAAGTAGTCAGTGGTCCGAAAGTCTGACAACCAGTCTTACCAAGAGGTATCGTATTACCCAGTATTAACTGGGTTGTGGAGATCATATAGGCAGTCGCTCCATGTAAAATACTGGTATTCAGCTGCTTCCAGTTAGACAGGAAGCCGACCCCAACATAGTTGGGAAAAGGCAGGCAGATGATGATCCTTTCCTCAGATATGTATTTTTCTCAAAAAAAAATTGACTAATCGCAAAGTCACACTATTTGAGTCGTATTTCATTTGCAGTGGTCTTAGCTACTAAAAATTACTTATTTAATTAAACTTTAAATACTTAACGTTGTGAGTGCAGTGACTCTTTGTATCAAGTGATAACAAGTGCGCCTGGATAATATTCCTAATTGCACCGGTAAGTAAAAATAAAAATAAAACATCTATTTATTTTATACAAGTCCGCGTGAAATTATTATAAAAAATATTACTTCCATTTTTGAATCAAATTTTGTTACTAATTTCAAGGGTTTTCATTTTTTTCACCCTAATTATTTTTCTAAAATAAAAGTAGTCTATGTTTGACCTTATAACCTCAGCTATCTGCCAGTAAAGTCGCGTCAAAATCGGTCCCGCTGTTTCGGAGATTAGCCGGAACAAACAGACAGACAGACAAAAACTGTGTTTTTGTTTTAGGTGCCGTATATATTTTCATATGCATTCAGTAAAAACCTGTTATTTTGATATTACAAAGAGACACTTCAATTTTATTTATTTGTATAGATGTACACGGACTCTTCACGAAGCCGTCAACCAAGCAGTCTGTACATCAAACTAAGTAACTCTACGCTAAAATTATTGCTGGGAAACGACTTTTTTTTTTGGTGTGAAAAATTACGTTTTACGGTAGGACTCAATGTAACGCACTCAAAATATTGTGCTGATGGATTCATTGAATAGTGCGGCTGTGGTTTTTGTGGTTTCTGCTTACCCTCCATGAGAAGTAAGCGTGAGTTTATGTTGCTAGGCAACCGTTATTTGCTTGTAGCAACTTCGCAACTGCAAATTGTCTAGTCATCCTAGCTATCCTAGCTTCCTAACTAATGTTATACTAGTAAATGCGAAAGTAAGTTTGTTTGTTACCTTTTCACGCCTAAACCACTGAACCGATCATCCTGAAATTTTGTATATACGTTGTCAGGTGTACAGAAACGGATATAGGGTACCTTTCGTCCCGAAAAAAAGTACTGTTCCCGAGGAAAACAACAATAACGTTCTTATGATAATAGATGGCACCACGTGTATTTTGAATCATGATTGAATTATATTATTACAAGCAGAGTTCAACCCGAATTGATTGTCAAATTCTAAATTAAAGCGAGCGAAGCCGCGGGCAAAAGCTAGTTGGTTTCATTATTTGTTGATTTATGTAATTAGATAAGCATGAACTGTAACTAAAGGTAAGTTATTATTAGAAACGGCTCTTGCAGTCTACTGCCTGAAAAGCACGTTAAGCCGTTGGTCCCGGCTGTCTTTTGTAGATCTTTGACAGTCGTTACAGATAGTCAGTGGCCCGAAAGTCTGACAACCAGGTTTACCAAGGGGTATCGTATTACCCAGTACTAACTGGGTTGTGGAGGTCAGATAGGCAGTCGTTCCATGTAGAATACTGGTATTCAGTTGCATCCGGTTAGACTGGAAGCCGACCCCAATAAAGTTGGGAAAAAGGCAGGCAGATGATGATATTATAAATTATGAGGTCGATTGAGCGAATTCAGCAGAAGTCAACCAGCATCTTGGGACCGAACAGGTTGTGACACAACACGAGACACAGAGTGTCCATGGAGTTTCTTGCTCATTCTTCTCCATAGATCTACGCCTTGGAATGGACAACTACAGTACTTTCACAAGTTATTATGCCTTGTGTCTGTGACTGTAGCTTCGCTTTCTTTGTTTTTTGTGACATTCAAAAGTGCCTGAAATGGTCTTATTGAAATAAATGCTTTGAGTTTGTGTTTGAGTTTGACGACGCCTGTGATCCCCGAACAGTAGGCGGAGGTGGAGCGATGTTATGTTCAAGTCCCAAGTAATAGGGGGCGAGCCTATTGCCAACAACCGGGCCTAAACCCCAACTCCGGATTGCAGTTTTCCAAACCCAATAACACTATCCCACATGGTAATCGAACCAACGACTAACATGATCGCTTGCGACCGCTAGACCAACTAGACTAGGCCGTCTATATTTTCGGCTCCACTGTCATATTATAAACCTCTCAGCCACACAGCAGGGCGTCTGCTTACCCTCTAAACGGATACAACCGCGAAGACTTGCAAAAATCAGTGCTTTCATCTTTATAATCAGTTCAAAATTATTGACAGGTCTATCTTAAATTACCACGCTTATTTACCATCGTCGAAACATTTTTTATTCAACTTATAAATCTTATTTTCTGAGCTATAAGGTCCATAATCCCGATTTATTTTAGTTACTGAACTACAAGTATAAAGTTGTCAATCTTATTTGCAGTTGATAAAATGTCGAAATGTCCCGTATTTTAATAACAATAAGGTTTGAAATTGTGTGCCTATGAGTTTGATAAGTGAATAAATAAGTTGGTTTATATTTAGAAGTTGCTTATTTTTGATTCGCGCCGCGGGATATCACCTGTGGTAGGGTGACTGTCATTTTGCAGAAAGGTGGGACATTTCCTGCTGCTGTTACTGTGAATCCATCTATCCATATTTCTATGTTTAACCCCCGAAGCAAAAAGAGGGGTGTTATAAGTTTAACCGCAACGAGTGAACCGATTTGGATGCAGTTTTTATTTGAAAGCTAGTTTCTTGGATACGGTTTATCAATATTGGTGCAGCCATTTACTAGATATGGGGGATGAAAGTGGGTATTTATCTTTCATCTTTTAATTTTTCGTTGGGGGTTTTTTAAATGTAATTATTCATTATAAAATAATAAATGCGAAAGTATACAGTCTGATTTCACAGTTTTCATGCGTTGAGTTCCCGATATTTCGGCGCTGATGCAAGCATCATGACGTTATTGCGGGTGGATGTTTATGTACACACAAATCGGTCTCCCCTCTTTCTTGTTCGTTTTATGCACTCAGTACCGCTACCACTGTCACTCGCAACTCGATTCTGTTCGCGACACACGAAACTCAATGTCAGCTCGCGAACTTTATTCAGCACTTTTTCGGTTTAGTTTTTCGCTTTGACTCTGCCTACCCACTGTTGCACGGTACGATAGTAATGAGACAGAACGGCGTGACGAAGCTAACAGCTGATAGGTCACAGGCGCGCGTGCGTGAATTCCATACGGCCCGCTTTTGTGTTATAAAAGTGAATGAGTAGTAAAAAAAGTGTTTCTTTGGGAAAGTTGTTTGTTATCATGAGTACAATCACGTGTTAAGTATCAGTCACTAATTACCAGTCACCCTATACGGGGTGTAAACAGACCCTTCACCAAGCCGTCAACCAAGCATTCTGTACATCAAACTAAGTAACTTTACGCAAAAATTTTTGCTGGGAAACGAAATTTTTTTTTGGGGTCAAAAATCACATTTTACGGTAAAACTCAATATAATGCGCTCAAAACTTATTGCTGATGGATGCTTTGAATAGTAAACGGACCATGGAGGTAATTGGAGTAAAGTTAGATCCTTAAAAATTAGTATTAAAAAAAAAACTTGTGAAAATATTGGAACTTTGACCCCCAATATCTCCGTAACTAGAAGGTTCGCAGGTATGGTCCAGAACAAAAAAATGATCACAATGACGAGGAGAACAAGTGTCTTTCGGCTTCGTTAAGGGTCTGTTTACACCCTTTATAGTGGCGTTCATGAAAACATCGTGGATTCCAAGAAATGCGACATCCACCAACCCACGCTGGTCGTGTGCTGGATTACAACCCACACCCTATCATGGAGAGGAGGCCTGTGTCCCAGCACTGGGAATGTTATACTGTGATTATGCTTAAGCTGTGTGGACTGTTCACACTGAAAATATCCCACATATTCTTCAAACACGGTCACCCTACACCTGCTCTTGACATTCAAGCGACGTTTGATCACCGACTTCACCCCCGTGTGACGTCACAGCACCCACCTACACCCCTCACGCACACCCCCTGCGACACCCCGCTGCGACAATTATACAGCAATATTGTTGATGTTTTACCAAATATAAGGGGAGATACTGACTTATGATTTGAAGAATATGATCGGTTATCGAATTTTGGGGTGAAGATTTTTGAAGGTAGTTTAGGCTGGCTGTGGGACGGTTTGAAGATGGGTGACCGTAGAATTTATATAGTCATCATCTGCCTGCCTTTTCCCAACTATATTGGGTTCAGTTTCCAGTCTAACCAGATGCAGCTGAATCCCAGTATGGAGCGACCGTCTATCTGACCTCCACAACACAGTTAGTACTGGGTAATACGATACCCCTTGGTAAGATTGGTTGTCAGACTTTTTGGGCCACTGACTACCTAACGACTGTCAAAGATCTATATATTATGACACCCGGGACCAACGGCTTAACGTGCTTTCCGAGGCACGGAGGAAACTCGGTATACACCCATCCACAGACCAATCTAGGCAAGCACGGCTTAACCTAAAGATCGACCCGAGCGGCTGTTATTATTTAGCCACGAGCTCCTACGTATAATTTATATCGTATTGGGTTTAATCTACAGATCAGGCATTGTGCTATTGGGGTTTTCCATCGGGTATGGAAGCGCGTCTGGATGTGTGCCCCCTTGATGGCAATAGGCTCGGGCCCTGGACATAACTAGCAAAATCTGGAGCTACACCTCTGCTAAGTTCTTCAGGGATTTAGTGCAGGAACCGATTTATCAGGCCGGTTAGTCCTCTAACACATATGTCTGGTTAACCATTATACGGATTGACCCATAGCATACAGGGTATTTGGTGTATCGTTTGCCAAATTGAATGAGTCGAATGGAGAGGACATTTGCTATCTCTTCAGGCCCATGAACTCGCTCTTGGCCACACCGGTTTTTCTATTACAACTTTCTTCGTACGGCTTCTTGTAAACCCTTACGTCTGGTGCACGAGCTACATGCGTCTTGCTATAAACGGTGTAACAAGGCCCTTATCGAAGCCGAAAGGCACTTGTTCTCCTCGTCATTGCGATCACTATTTTTGTTCTAGACCATACCTGGGAACCTTCCAGTTACCGAGATATTGGGGGTCTAAGTTCTAAGTATTATAATTAGTATTTAATAATATAATTTTTAAATACTACTTTTTAAGGTTTCAACTTTAATTACCTCCACGACCCGTTTAGTATTCAAAGCATCCATCAGCACCAAGTTTTGAGTGCGTTACATTGAGTTTTACCGTAAAACGTGATTTTTCACCCCAAAAAAAAAGTCTTTCCCAGCAATAATTTTTGCGTAGGGTTACTTAGTTTGAAGTACAGAATGCTTGATTGTCCGCTTCGTGAAGGGTCCGTTTACACCCTGTATAATAAAATAATAATAAAAATATTTATGTGACACTTAGAAATACATGTTACAAGCCAGTCACAATAAGAAAGCACACAAGTGTATTGCCAAAAATCTGATCCTAACTCCCAAACTAGGTCTGGACTGTCAAAGATCTACAAATGACCCGGAACCAACGGTTTAACGTGCTTTCCGAGATACGCAGGAATCTCGGTATGTAATGGTTGGTCACCCATCCTCAGGCCAACCTAGGCAAGCACGGCTTCACCTAAAGGTCGACCCGAGCGGCTGTTATTATTTAGCCACGAGCTCCATCCTCCTGCTATATAAAACAAATGAACGAAGGGAACTACAGCAGTGTGCCGCGCATGCTGTCACCGCGACAGAATCAAGGGCCGGGCGAGCTGGCCGCACCGCCCCGGGCCATTATAACACTTCAGATAACTGTCAATCTATCCGTCTGCCACTCGCCACCTGTGGAGCGTCCCTAAACTTAACCCTATCACGGAATTAGGAGCACCCCTAATGTAGCTGACCGAAGGGACACTTGCTGTAATGTCATTTGTTTGTGGAGTGTCAGTTTCGGGGTTGGGTTAATTCGGTTGTAAAGGGGAGTTTATTTGTGTGTCCAGCGGATTATTGGAGAATGTTTATTGAATTACTAGCTTTTGCCCGCGGCTTCGCTCGCGTTAATTTAGAATTTGACAATCAATTCGGGTTGTACTCTGCTTGTAATAATATAATTCAATCATGATTCGAAAGACACGTGGCGCTATCTATTATCATAAGGACATTATTATTATTTTCCTCAGGAACAGTACGTTTTTTTCGGGATGAAAGTTACCCTATGTCCGTTTCCGTACACCCGACACCGTATATGCAAAATTTCAGGATGATCGGTTCAATGGTTTAGGCGTGAAAAGGTAACAAACAAACAGACAAGCACAACTTTCGCATATATAATATTAGTAAGGAAGTTAGGATTGGTTGTGAACAACAATTGGAACGCTGCCATGTTCTAGAACCAACTATTATAAAAAAGTGACATCTACCTACTCGCACTGTGCCAGTGCAGTGGGGTGTGGCGGATTACAGGCCATTACTTCTCTCAGAGAATAGGCCACATCCCTAGCAGTAAGAATAGGCTGTTTCTTCATCTGTTTGTCTTTTCCCACATATGTTAGGGTCGGCTTCCAGTCTAACTGGATGCAGCTGAATACCAGTAGTTTACATGGAGCGACTGCTTATCTGACCTCCTTGACCCCTCAGTACTGGGTAAGTGGGTAATCGGCCAGGGTACTAGGATACCCCTTGGCAAGACTAGTTGTCAGACTTTCGGGCCACTGACTACCTGTAACAACTTGCAAAGATCTACAAATGACAGCCGGGACCAACGGCTTAACGTGCTTTCTGAGGCACGGAGGAAGCTCGGTATGTAATGGGCCGTCACCCATCCACAGACCAACCTAGGTAAGCGTGGCGTAACCTTAAGATCGACCCGAGCGGCTGTTATTATTTAGCCACGAGCTGCCTTGGATCCTGCAACGAAATTAATCAGAAAAGAACTGCGTTACCGTATTACTCGCTCGTGTATGAGATGTGTGAGCGTGGTAGAGGCGAAACGGGTACCTACCAGTAGCGAAGATTCCATACAACTCGATTCCTACCGTCAGTAAGTATTCTATAGACAAATAATATAATAACATTAAAGATATGTACTCCAGCTTACCTCTAACAAAAATTGACCCTTCGCTACTGGTACCTACGTAAGGATCGTAGCAGGTGGCGTTCTGTGGTGTCTGCCTACCCCCATGGGGGAAGGCGTGAATCTATGCATGGGTCACAAATGACTGCTAATCACTAAACCCACCTGAAGCGGTTAGGCTAACCCCTTCACTGCAGCTACTCAAATACTGACCACTCAACGTAATGAGGCCCCCTCCGGGGTCGGGCACAGTGACAACGTGTTGACACGTCGCGTATTTGTACACCCTTGTTTGTGGCGCTCATGGGGCGTTGTGGCGAAATTTGTGGAGATATTTAGTTTAGTTTTTGATGAGTGAGAAATAAAGATGATAAAATAAGTTTATTATTTCAAGTGAAGTCGTCCTTTTGCTTTATTATCCAATCTCAATAGAACGGCTACAGGCGGTAATGCCACCAATTCCCCATCTACGGTGCTCGACGAAGCCCCAGAGTAACAATTTTTGTCTTGGATCCCGCGACGAAATTAATCAGAAAAGAATAGCGGAGGAGTAGGAAAACCATAGTTTCCACTTCCCTCCATATCAGCAGGAGACAGAACAATACGAGGCCAATAGGCACAAAGGGACGTTTACATGTGCATTACTAAAATATAGTTAAATAAAGAATTACTTAATTGTTTTGCACTGCTGTAAGATTGACTTCAGATTGAAGTAGCTGTTGCCCGCGACCTTAGTCCGCATGAAATTATTCAAAAAAAAATTTTTGCCACCGACTTCGGAAAGTAAAATTATTTTCCACATTTTTTGTGTGTTTTTTTTGAAAAATGTTTTCAATTTTTTTGCTGTGATATAACGCAGATTCTTGTCTTATATCAATTTTACTTTGTAACGAGAACTTATTATACTATCATCATGCCATCAAACATAGATGAAGAAGAAAAATACTTATTATAGAAGATAACTCATAAACTAGCCAAGAAAAGTTAATATTTTTCAACATTTTTCATTGATGCTCCGCTCTTATTGATCTTATTAGGCATATTATATAGCCTAGGTATAGCCTTCCTCGATAAATGGACTATCCAACACTAAAATAATTTTTCATTTAGAACCAGTAGTTCCTGAGATTAGCGCTTTCAACCAAACTAACTCTTCAGCTTTATACTATTATATAGTATAGATTAGATCTGGTCGGGCTGCCAGATGTTCTACCAATGAATAAACGAATAGCTGGATACAGCTTACACCGCGAGGGTCGAAGGGATTACAGCAGCACCGACATTTAATTGAAGAGTGGAAGTAAATAATAGATGTGAGCCGTCATCGGACATGATACTAGCGTAATGTGGGGCCATGAGTGTAGCGATAAAATTGTTGGTCTTGACTGACTAGCGACACAGCTCCAACCACTGGACGGATTGGGCTAAAATTTGGCAGAGCATCATCAGCCTATAATGTCCCCACGGCTGGGACACAGGCCTCCTCTCTACGAGAGACAGTGGGCTGTACCACCACGCGGGCCCAGTGCGGGTTGGTAGATGTCACATGCCTTCGAATGTTTGGTTCTAGGACATGCCGGTTTCCTCACGATGTTTTCCTTCACCGTTTTGAGAGCTGTGGTGATGAAAGTAATGCGCCTGCCTGGGTTCGAACCCACGACTTGTTCGTAAGTCGGGGCCGCCACTGGGCCAGTGCTGATCTCAAATTCGGCATACAGATAGCTAGTATGACTTCGGCATCTGCTGAGAGAGGGTTTTGGAAAAATCAACCTTAAGCGAATAAAATTGCGGTTGAAAGTTGTATAAAATCATCCGTCACCGGGCGAAACTGGTGCGTGGTCACTAGTTTAGTATATCAGCTTATGCCTTTTGGATCTGTTCCTGATTGATGGCATAAAGCTCGTCCCTATTACACTGGACTTAAATATAACTGGCGAAATATGGGTGTACTATTAGGTAACGTCTACCTAACCCTTCGGGGATTACAGGCGTGATGTTAAATCATTTTCCCCATGGAGGTAGGCAGAAACCACAGCCCCTACAGAACGCCACCTGCTACGATCCTCACATACTCCTTTCGCCTCATCCACGTTCATACATCTGGTCATACACGCGAGCCACCAGCACCTAAAGAACCTCACCAATAAGTCCCTTATAGTATTACAGCAGGGCAAGCCTAATAGCATTTAACTGAGCACAAATCTAAATGAAAATGAGATATACGTCATTTAAAACCTAATATCACTTTGCTTGATCCGGAAATCGAACCAAGAACTCAACACAGCAGTGGCGCTTACAACCACTGAGGCAGTCATGAATTTATTAATCCGCTTATTTAACAGCCCCACACAAATGTAAAGCTTTTAATGAAAAGAGCAAGCTAGTTAACCCTCTGTTTGCTGACGGAGAGCGGCCCAGGGGCCCACCGGCACGGGGAGCGCGGCCCAGGGGCCCGCGGCGATAATGTTATGAATTTTATTGTTTGTCTAACGTCAATTTTGATTTGGGGCTCGTCAATTTTTTTTTTTAAGTTTTATAGTGGTTGTAGGCGCTGTTGCTGAGTATGAGGTATTCGGTTTGATGTCAGGGTCGAGCAAAGTGGTTTTCGGGTTTCCATCAGGAGTGTCTCAGTAACACCCTGGAATCTAGATCATTGTCCAGTTGATAGCAAGAAAATGAGCGTTATACAACTCTAGCTTAAGCTCACGGCTTCGCTCGCGTGGAACTCAGTAATTGTCCCACGGGATCGTACTACCGGGATAAAAAGTACCCTATGTGCTAATCCAGATTATAAACTATCCGTGTGCCAATTTTCATCCAAATCCGTTAAGCCATTTTTCGATGGCAGAGTAAAATACATCCAATCATCCTCACAAACTATCGTATTTATAGTAGCAACTTGTATTTTGCGTCAGCTCAGTATTTATCCCTTTTCTAGACTCTTCAAATTAAATCTAATAAATGACCTCTCATCCTAACATCAAAAACACACAAATTAATTGTGCCTCTGATGAAAAATACATTAAAAAATCTCGCTAAATACTTTCAACCCTTAACTGTAATCCCTTGTGAACATAACGCAAGTTGACCCGCCGTGTAATAGCCAATGTAAATAATTTAGACTAGACAACGAGTTGTTTGGGGCCACTAAATTATTTGGGGGACTTTTGGCCCCGCCGCGGCAGTGAAAGGGTTAATTTTGTTAATCCGATCGTTTATTTTTATGAGTTTTTTTATTTATTTATTTATGTAAACTTCATGTACAAAAGTGGTACATAGGCGGACTTAATGCCACAAGGCATTCTCTACCAGTCAACCTTTGGGTCAAATAGGACAGCATAGTGATAGAGTACAAAAAAATAAATAAGAAAAATACCCTTTTCCCAACTATGTTGGGGTCGGCTTCCAGTCTAACCGGATGCAGCTGAATACCAGTATTTTACATGGAGCGACTGCCTATCGGACCTCCACAACCCAGTTAGTACTGGGTAATACGATACCCTTGGTAAGACTGGTTGTCAGACTTTTTGGGCCACTGACTACCTGTAACGACTGTCAAAGATCTACAAATGACCGCCGAGACCAACGGCTTAACATGCTTTCCAAGGCTCGGAGGAAAATCGGTATGTAATGGTTGGTCACCCATCCACGGACCAACCTAGGCAAGCACGGCTTAACAGGGCCATAAACAAATAGAAAAAGAATAATAACAATGAAACACCACAGGTGTGTTGTGTATCGTATACTATGACGACACAACACACAATTAGCTAATGAATTGGGGTTCCGCACATAATAGGCAATCCCTTTTGTGTTACGAGTACAAAGTTGGTACAATGGACGTAAGGGAGTTGGTGTTGAAAGAAATTCGTGTTTGTGTTGTCACCTCCTCGGATCAATAGTAGTGCCCGGGACTGGACCCGTATTGCGTCGTAGTGGGTCCTGGATTTGATGTTCGAGCTAAGTCAGGGGGCATACTATAGTAGATATAAGATATCTTGAAAGTTATTGCTGACTAGCTTTTGCCCGCGGCTTCGCTCGAGTTAATTTAGAATTTGACAGTCAATTCGGGCTGTACTCTGCTTGTAATAATATAATTCAATCATGATTCGAAATACACGTGGCGCCATCTATTATCATAAGAACGTTATTGTTGTTTTCCTCGGGAACAGTACTTTTTTCGGGATGAAAGGTACCCTATGTCCGTTTCTGTACACCTGACAGCGTATATGCAAAATTTCAGGATGATCGGTTCAGTGGTTTAAGCGTGAAAAGGTAGGACTTTTTAGGACTTGGATTCGTATTACCTAGTACTAACTGGGTTGTGGAGGCCCAGATAAGCAGTCGCTCCATGTAATATACTGGTACTAAGCACTGGGACTGGAACTAAGCTGCTTCCGCTTAGACTCGAAGCCGACCCAACATAGTTGGGAAAAGGCAGGCAGATGGTGATGCATCACACAAGAAACACAAGAAAAGACCACGCAGATTTATGTAACTTTAAAAAAATATATCCTACATCTTTACTTGCTTCATCATCTGCCTAGCCTTTTCCCAACTATATTGGGGTCGCCTTGCAATCTTACCGGATGCAGCTGAATACCAGTATCTTACATGGAGCGACTGCTTATCTGACCTACACAACCCAGTTAATACTGGGTAATACGATACCCCTTGGTAAGACTGGTTGTCAGACTTTTTGGGCCACTGACTACCTAACGACCGTCAAAGATCTACAAATGACAGCCGGGACCAACGTCTTAACGTGCTTTCCGAGGCACGGAAGAAACTTGGTATGTAAAGGGTGGTCAACCATCCACAGACCAACCTAGGCAAGCACGGCTTAATCTAAGATCGACCCGAGCGGCTGTTATTATTTAGCCACGAGCTCCTCCACGAGCTTCATCCTTACTTACTTACATACGGTCAATTTGAACCCAAAATACCGGCACATCCCTATTATAACAACTACTGCTTCGAAATGCACCGTGAACTAAGTACAGTACACACTGTATACCCCTGGGGGTGCAGCCGAGACCCCCGGGGGAACACGGAGCTTTAGCTACAGTTAAATATTAACGGGGCGCTAGCTGCTGGTGCTGGGGTATGTTTGTGACGCTACGGTAACTCGCGAAATTAAAATTTTCTGACGTTTTTTGCAATTGTAAATAGACCCTTAACGAAGCTGAAAGGCACTGGTTCTGCCCGCTATTGCGATCATTTTTTTGTTCTAGACCATACCTGGGAACCTTCTAGTTACGGAGTTATTGGGGTCAAAGTTCCAACTTTTTCACAAGTTTTTTTTTTAAATACATATTTTTAAGGTTGTAACTTTACTTTAAATACCTCCATGACCCGTTTACTATTCAATGCGTCCATAAGATGATCAGATCGATGGGATTCCCCGATGCTGCGGAGGTGGATGCGGCTCCACGCTGAATTTTAATTGTATGTTTTCATGTGTCTGAAACCTACTAACACTACAAGTTAAGTAAAATTGTTACTAACCCTATGGACTCCGGTCTGAAATAAAATATTTCTATTCTTTTATATTCTATAAGCACAATGTTTACCGTAAAAGGTTATTTTTCACCTCAAAAAAAAAAGTCGTTTCCCAGCAATAATTTTTTTGGAGGGTTACTTAGTTTGATGTTCAGAATGCTTGGTTATGGCTTCGTGTAGGGTCTGTTTACACCCTGTATGATTCGCGCTCGTAACAAATATGGCTTTACAGAGTTATAATCATTAAAATCATAAATACAACTCGTCTTAACTGTTTCAGTTATTCAATGGTTGAAGACAAAAGAAAGAAGAAAGAAAGAAAATACATTTATTTGGCACATGCCAATATACAAAATAAAACAAAAATAATACAAGGCAAAAAAAAAATTAAATTAAAAAAAAAATTAACACTGTGTGCCTCACGGCTGCGCCAAATAGGCCCAGTTCAGCAAACTGCCGGTCAACTAGTGCCTGACGCTGTTTTCAACTGGACCTGGATAAGAGAGGCTACGGATTTAAAACAGTTTTATGTGTTGTATCAATGGTGGCGGTGAAATGGTACTTAAATATGTAAACTGCGAAATAACAAATCTCGTGAAAGTGCAAAAAAAAAAAAAAATAGATAAATCGCACGAACGCATGATATAGTTCGGTTCAAACTTAATGGCGGCTCGGAAGTTAGCTGCGAGTGACAGTCAGCGCAGGTATAACGGTTCAAACTTTATGCTGGCTCGGAATGTCTAACGTAAAACTGCGCAGAACACAATTTTAGGTATCAGCGGGGCGCAGAGGACGCATCGTCTCGACTGTATAATGCGCAGACCGTCACTCGCAACTAACTTCCGAGCCGCCATAAAGTTTGAACCGTATTATAATAGAAGCTGTTTGACATAATGACTATTTACGCGCAGTATTTTATTTCTCCATGCATTTCGTCCAATACGCTGCAAGCAGCCGAGCGCGGCGGACTAATTGAAATTAACGGAAAGATTCCCTAACAGTGGATCGGTTAACAAATTAATAAAATTATAAAAACTAGGTTACTAGCTTATGCCCGAGTTATTGTCCCACGGAATCGTACTACCGGGATAAAAAATATCTTATGAGTTGAAGGAAAGGAATTAGTACCTACATAAGAGGAAGTCTGAAAGTGGCGCCGGTGACTGAAAAGTTGTGTGGGAATCGGTTGTCGTGGTATGAGCCTGTGATGCGGTGGAGTGAGGAAAATGTAGTGAGGAAAGTTCTGAGTATGAATGTGGATGGGTATAAGAGTAGAGGAAGACCAAAGAAACTATGGATGGACTGTGAGATGGATGATATGGCTAGAAAGGAGCTGACTGCTGAGATGACGAGTAATAGAGAAGTATGGGAGAAGACATGCTGCGCCGACCTCAAAGGAAAGCAAAGGATAACGTTTTATGAGATAAGAGCAGAAAAAACATTATGATGTGTTAAAACAAGTTATAAACTATATGTGTACCAAATTTCATCCAAATCCGTTCAGCAGTTTTTGCGTGAAAGAGTAACAAACATCCATCCACCCATCCTCACAAACTTTCGCATTTATAATAATAGGATAGTAAGATAAGATGCTCGTGACTAAATAATAACAGCCGCTCGGATCGACCTTTAAGTTAAGCCGTGCTTGCCTAGGTTGGTCTGTGCATGGGTGACCACCCATTACATACCGAGTTTCCTCCGTGCCTCGGAAAGCACGTTAAGCCGTTAGTCATTTGTAGATCTTTGACAGTCGTTACAGGTAATCAGTGGCCGAAAAAGTCTGACAACCAGTCTTACCAAGGGGTATCGTATTACCTAGTACTAACTGGGTTGTGGAGGCCAGATAGGCAGTCGCTCCATGTAAAATACTAAAAACTGGAAGCCGACCCTAACATAGTTGGGAAAAGGCTAGGCAGATGATGAGTAAAATAAGATGTGTTTTATATTACTAGGTATGCAATAAGTGTCATAATCTTCGATCAGGATCTTGAAAATAATTCTATTTTCATATAATTCGTACACAATATTCCAATAACGCCACAATGTCGGCTTCAGCTAAAGAATTGGTGAAATGATTTTATAAAATCTCGCCCTCGGGTTACTGAGGGGTGCTATGCATAGTATAGATGTTATTTTTTATTGAATATTGAAATTTATATTCATATCAGGTTTTGAAATTAAAATGACAATGGTAGGTGTGAAATATTGAAGATTTGAGGTTTCAATCAAGTGTCTTGTGTGTAGCTATTTTGATTGGATAGCGTTACAATCTTAAAGAGGTATTATTTTAAGGTAATCTCCGGAACTAATGATCTAATTCTAAAAATTCTTTCACTGGCAGAAAGCTACATTATTCGTGGGTGCTATAGGCTATTAATTATACAAGGTGTAAACGGACCCTTCACGAAGCCGTTAACCAAGCATTCTGTTCATCAAACTAAGTAACCCTACACAAAAATTATTGCTGGGAAACGACTTTTTTTTTGGGGTGAAAAATAACCTTTTACGGTAAAACTCGATGTAACGCATTCAAAACATTGTGCTTATGGATGCATTGAATAGTAAACGGGTCATGGAGGTATTTAAAGTGAAGTTATAACCTAAAAAAATTGTATTTAAAAAAAAACTTGTGAGAAAGTTGGAACTTTGACCCCCAATAACTCCGTAACTAGAAGGTTCCCAGGTATGGTCTAGAACAAAAAAATGATCACAATAGCGGGGAGAACAAGTGCCTTTCGTCTTCGTTAAGGGTCTATTTACACCCTTTATTTTCCTTTATAGATTTCAATAGGATTTATGTCAGTTTTGACATTTTCACTTGTCAATTTAGTCTCAGGGATTAAAAAACAGGCTTAAGACGGATATGCCCCATAGACGGAATATACCACCCTGACCTTATACGTGGTAAGGTACACCTGTGCTAACCCTGCGGGGGTCAAGCGTGATGTTCTGTTATTATACGTACGCGAGGCTTCACAATTTATAAGCATACTCTAGCTATGTGCCCTACATCTGTATCTGTAGCTGTACGTAGGGCGGGCGGGCGGCGATGGGCGGGGCCGGAAGTAGCAGCGCCCCCGTACTCCGCGTGTTTCAAATTGAGAACAGACGGGATATGACGTCGTATAGTATGTTAGATAGAGAACTGATTTGATTTGTTTTATAAATGAAGGAGTTTTGAATAGGAATGTAGTCAGAAAATATGAATTTTCAAGCCTACCCCATGGACATGGACATAGACGGACATAGGACGACTTACCGGGATAAAAAGTAACCTTAACACATAGTTTACATTTTCCGCGGACATAAAATCCTTCTGCCGCGGGCATAAATCCAGGTTATAATCTATTAATGTGCCAAATTTCATCCAAATCCGTCCAGTAGTTTTTGCGTGAAAGCGTAACAAACATCCTCACAAACTTTCGCAATAATAATAGTAGTAGTAAAAGAAAATATGGTAACGGAACCTTAATGTACATAACGAGTTCATAATATTGCAAATCAAAATCAAAATATTTTATTTTACATAGGCCTAGATGGGCCACGTATAAAACGTCGACAAAAAGGTGCACGGTTCGGGTTGGCCGTTTCCTATGGAGAAGGAACGGCAAGAAACTTCATGGTTACTATTTTGAAATGATTTAGCTTTACAATATTCCTCCGCCTGCCCATACCCCAATTTATTTTTGGTCGGCGCAGCATGTCTTCTTCTTCCATACTTCTCTATTACTTTTCGTCTCATAAGACAAGAAGACAAACCCATATAATCCTAATCCTAACTAATATTATAAATGCGAAAGTAAGTTTGTTTGTTTGTTACTTTTCACGCCTAAACCACTGAACCGATCATCTTGAAATTTTGCATTGCGTCTGCCTGGGTCTGAACCGACAACCTGCAACTATATCGGTGCCGATACCGACACTGGGCCACTACTGCACACGCTGGGGTCAACCCATAATATGTTATGAAGTAACAGTCCCCTGGGGTTCTGAACAAATAGCTCAATATCGATAATGAGCTCCGTCATCGTCACTTACGTACAGGGTGTTAGGGGAACATGGTGCCCCACTGCAACGAGTATAGTTTCCGAAAAAAGATGGGGCTGTAAGCAATCGTTTTGTAGTTTGGTCGGGTAGATGTCATCATCATTCTCTTGTCCTTATCCCAATTCATTTTGAGGTCGGCGCAGCATGTCTTCTTCTTCCATACTTCTCTATTACTCGTCATCTCAGCAGTCACCTCCTTTCTAGCCATATCATCCTTCACACAGTCCATCCATCGTTTCTTTGGTCTTCCTCTACTCATATACCCGGTCGGGTAGATGTATATTTTTGTTATGGGTGTAAAACTACCCTTCAAAAGCCGAAACGCACTTGTTCTACACATTGCGATGTTTTGTTTTGTTCTAGACCATACCTGGGAACCTTCTAGTTACGGAGATATTGGGCGTCAAAGTTTAAACTTTTCAACAATTTAAAAAAATACAAGTTTTTAATGTTATAACTTTTGCTATTCAATGCATCCATCAGCACAATGTTTTGAGTGCGTTACATAGAGTCCTACCGTAAACTGTGATTTATCAATAAAAAAAGATGTTTCCCAGTAATACTTTTTGCTTAGAGTTACTTAGGTTGATGTACAGAATGTTTGGTTGACGGCTTCGTGAAGGCTCCGTTTACACCTTGAATTAGACCCATATTTCGTCAGTAATGTTTGAGTCCCATGTCATAAGGGGCGTGCCTATTATCGTTAACCGGGCACAAACCCAGACGCCAGAAACCAGGATACTTACTGAGTAATTCCAGAAGGAAAACCCAATAACATTTTGCCCGACCAGGAGAGCTCGTGGCTAAATAATAGCCTCTCAGATCAATCTTCAGGTTAAGCCATGCTTGCCTAGGTTGGTCTGTGGATGGGTGACCACCCATTGCGTACCGCCGTTGATCCTGGCTGTCAATTGTAGATCTTTGACAGCCGTTACATGTAGTCAGTGCCCCGAAAGTATGACAACCAGTCTTACCAAGAGGTATCGTATTACCCAGTACTAACTGGGTTGTGGACGTCAGATAGGCAGTCGCTCCATGTAAATTACTGGTATTCAGCTGCATCCGGTTAGACTGGAAGCCGACCCCAACATAGTTGGGAAAAGGCTAGGCAGATGATGACTTTGCCCGACCAGGGAATCGAACTTAAAACCTCATGGTCAGCAGTCGACCGTTCAACCACAAGACGAACGAAGCAAAAGCTTCCATAAATCGTGATAATGACCGTGACCCAATTCAAACGTAAATTGATTTCTTCCACAGAATCTCTCCACAAACTAGTTTCCAATCAAATTCAATTTTCAATGGAAAGTATTTAAGCCCCGATCCCGGGATTTGCGCCGGGACGTCACCCCGGGAAATGAACGCGGGATTTACTTCCGCCCCGCGATTAGATTTCAAACAATCTCGGATTATGAGAGACGGATCGATTTTTAAGATGTTTATTTTTGCGAGAAAATGTCTTCGTCTGAAGTATTTTTTGGTTACAGAAAGATATCCCAAACATGTGTAATCAAATTATAGTTTAACTAGCACTTCGCCCGCGACTGCATTCGCAAAAAATGTGATAACTCAGCTAATATGCATGATATAAATATAATTTATAGTCTATAGCACCCACGCATAATGTAGCTTTCTGCCAGTGAAAGAATTTTTAGAATTGGATCATTAGTTCCGGAGATTGTAACCCCCTACATATAAAATTACAAACAAATACCTCTTTGTAATATTGGTGCTACCTCGAAAATAAATCGTAGCTCGACTGATCTACTAAGCGAGAGAAAGTGATGCAATTACTATTGAAACGCAAAAGAAGAGATGCCTGTAATGTGCTCTCGGAATAAAACGACGTATGTGCCAAAACTTAACTTATACTCCTTTTTAACAAAATAAAATGAATTAAATTTAAAACTAGTTTGAGTAAACTTTGATATGATAATTCTCTGTTTTAAAGTAAATTCCATTGAATAACGCCGGGATGTCGAATAAAGTAGAAAAAAAATATGACTTTCCAATTTTTTTGTATCGAGAAAATTTCATTGAATCGTGTATTCCTTTTATATGATACTAGACCAAATTATCAGTTCCAAAGATTATCTCCTACATCCAAACTTACAAATTTCATCCCTTAACTCGCTTATGCCCGCGGCTTCGCCCGCGTGGAGTTCGGTAATTGTTGAGCTCGTACTACCGGGATAATAGTATCCTATATTAACACATTGTTTATTCATGTTATAAGCTATCTGTGTGCCAAATTTCACCCAAATCCGTTCAGTAGTTTTTAGCAGTTTTTTTCGTGAAACAGTAACAAACATCCACACATCCATGCTCACAAACTTTCGCAATTAAATAATAGTAGTCAGAGCATGCGCATGGGCATGGCTACTACAGTCCATTCACAGCTATTATGCCTGTGGCTGGACTGTAGATGGCTTATTTTTGACTATGCAAAAATGCATGTCATGGGTCCTATCCTTATTTCCTTACTAATATTATAAATGCGAAAGTAAGTTTGTTAGTTTGTTTGTTACCTTTTCACGCCTAAACCACTGAACCGATCACCCTGAAATTTTGCATATACGTTGTCGGGTGTACATAAACGGACATAGGGTACCTTTCATGCCGAAAAAAAGTAAAATTCCCGAGGAAAACAACAATAAAGTTCTTATAATAAAAGATGGCGCCACGTGTCTTTCGAATCATGATTGAATTATATTATTACAAGCAGAGTACAACGCGAAATTAACACGAGCGAAGCCGCGGGCAAAAGCTATTTTGAAATAAATGCTTTGAGTTTGAGTTTGAAGATTTCTTCATAATCCAAATAAATTGGGATAAGCGCAAGAGAATGATGAAGATGAAAAAAGTTACGTTGGCGCCGGTAAATAATTTCTCGGCCTCGGTAGGTACATACTTCATTGCTATGCACGCCGCGCCTCCCGGCTCCGCCTGACGTTTTGCGTGTGTATCTGTGATCAAATTCCCGAGCTGTCAGTCAATCAGAAAGTATTATATCGGGAAGAGTCACTGACATACTAAGCAGGTGTTTTTTATTCGTGCAGAGTCGAGCCCGAGTTCAACTTTAGGGGAGCAACAACAGTTTGTTGCGGTCTTCAAAAGCTCCTTGTCAAAATAACTGCCATAAAAATTGCCATCCAACGTGGCAATTCTGCCAGTCTTCTGGGCACTTTTCCTATTGACTGCGATGTGGACGAATTTTTTGACGCTCTGTAATTCTTTTCCCCTTTTGATACTTGTACATGTTTTATTATTTTTATAGATCTGTTAATTGTAGTTTGCAAATAATGTAAATAAAAATAATAAATACAGAAGAAGAAAAATAGTAGTAAATAACTTTGCTTTCGGAAGTCGGTGGCAAAAAAGTCAATGAAACAAACAAAAGTCCGAAAGAAAAGTTATTTTCCACTTTTTTTGTTTGTTTTTTTTTTAAGTCGGTTATTTTTTTTGGCAAAAAAGTTTTTATTTTACCCTTTTTAGTTGAGGTATCTGACACAAATCCTTGAAAAATGAATTTTTAACTGTAACAAGAAAATATTAGCACATCATCCACATAGACGAGAAAGTAAAAATGCATATTATAGAGGATAACTCCTAAAGTACCGAAGGAAAGTTAATAAAATTAATATGGAACCACCGCGCAAGCTTCCTCTACCAAACGAAAAAAGAATCACTTAAATCGGCCAGCAATCACGGAGCAATAGGATATAATTATGAAAAAAAGATGCTGGTGGAATAATAACCACTTCCTTTTTTAGAAGTCGGTTAATAAGACGAGCCTATTGCCATCAACGGTTCTCGAATCCCGACTCCGTGGCTGCTCCAGACATTCTTGATTAATATTATAAATGCGAAAGTAAGTTTGTTTGTTACCTTTTCACGCCTAAACCACTAAACCGATCATCCTGAAATTTTGCACATACGTTGTCAGGTGTACAAAAACGGACATAGGGTTACCTTTCATCCCAAAAAAAGTACTGTTCCCGAGGAAAACAACAATAACGTTCTTATGATAATAGACGGCGCCACGTGTCTTTCGAATCATGATTGAATTATATTATAAGCAGAGTACAACCCGAATTGATTGTCAAATTCTAAATTAATGCAAGCTAAGCTGCGGGCAAAAGCTAGTTCTTGATTTAAAAAAACCCAGCAACACTGCACAACCTGGGAATTGAACCTAGGTCGTCATGATACTTATGAGGTACCAGTCTTACGAAAAGCATTCTATCAATTGATAATGAAGAAACCCCAGTCTTTTAATAGATTACTCAAAGTTACTTATACATGCTGGTCGCGTCTCGAATCCAATTGACTATACAATCAACTGCATGCATATGTAACTTTTTGACATCGACAGCGCTGACATTACGAAGCAATAAGGGTGGTTTTTGTAGCTCAAGTTTCAACAATGACGTAGTTCACTGTACAGTTATTTCCGGGAGGGGAGTTGTATTGAACCCGGATTTGCTTGTGGTATGTCTGTGAAAGGTTTCTTTATAAGGCAGATAAGTGTACTTTTAGGTAGGTACATCTCTGTCTAAGACTTTGGGGATTACAGGCGTGATGTTATACTATGTTACAAGGCAGGTGTGAGAACCTCCGGCAGGGGACGCCCTAGAAAGACATACACTGACCTGTATCATGTTTTCTTCTAACACTTTTTAAGCTTTCACGGTTTACTTATAGCTGATACGTCACAGGCGATAGGTCACAGGCGCGCGCGCGTGAATTTCATACGGCTGTTGTGTTATTGTGATATCATTAAATGAGTATAAAAATTGTGTTTCTTTGGGTAAGTTGTTTGTTATCATGAGTACAATCACGTATTTAAGTATCGGTCACTAATTACCAGTAGGTACCCCTATATATATTTGTTATCTCCTTTTAATTTCCCTCATTTTGAAACCCTACTCGATAGGTTAGAAAAAAAATTTTAACGACTTACAATTTCGCGCCACAAACCCACCATTTTGTTATTTTTTTTCAAACACCTATCTAAGGGCACTTGGGTTTTTGAGACGTATCTAATGATACCTTAATTGTCGAAATCCATCCAGCCAATTGGAACATACGAAATAATAAAGAAAATTACAAAAAACAAACAAAGAAACATACAAAATACGCGCGAAAAAAATAACCCTTCCTTGGCAGTCGTGTAAAAAGCACATTTTAAGACAAATATAACGATATCTTAACTGTCGAAATCCATCCAGCCGTTAAGAAGATACAAATTATAAAGAAATTTACAAACATACAAGGTACGCGCGAAGAAAATAACCCTTCCACTCTGTCATTTTGTAAAATAATGAGCGGCAGCGCCTGCGACCATTAACGCAAAGAGCAAACTTAGTCACAACTCAATAGAGCTTCATTTCATATTTATCTCCACAAATTGTCCCGCTGCAGTAATATCGGCGCTACTACTCGCAGGAAATGTTATTACTCGTCTCCACGAACTCAGAGGATTATTGCAGTTTTGATTTCTATTTTTATTCCTGTTGATGCTGCAAACCGACTGCCTCATTGGTCTAGTGGTCGCAAGCCCGACTGCTGAGCATGAGGTCTTGGGTTCGATTCCCAAGTCGGGCAAGGTGTTATTGGGTTTTTCCATCAGGAATTTCTCATTAACATCAACCTTCCTAAAGTGAGCGAAGTTTCATACAAGTTATTCGAATGTGATGAAGGATAATTTTTGCAACATTTTGACCACCCAAACACAGGATATGACAGGAAGGAAGGGACATTAACGCACAAACGGTTGCCACGTATATAGGGGTGACTGTTAATTAGTGACCGATACTTAAACACGTGATTGTACTCATGATAACAAACAACTTTCCCAAAGAAACATTTTTTATACACATCCGTATACTTCTGTGGCGGCCGGCCTGTGGCGCGGGCTTGCAAGCCGCGCGGGTGCTCTGTCTACCCACTGTTGATCGGTACGATATTAAAAAGATACAACGGAGTCACACGGCTAACAGCTGAAAGGGCGCGCGCGCGCGAGTTTCAGATGGCTGTTATGTTATTGTGATAAAAATGAACGAGTATAAAAAATATGTTTCTATACGAGTACAATCACGTGTACGAGTATCGGTCACTAATTACCATGTCACCCTATATTAAGTACTAGCTTATGCCCGCGGCTTCGCCCGCGTGGAGTTCGGGAATTGCCCACGGGATCTTACTTCTGGGATAATAAGTAATCTATGTATGTAAAGTATATACAAATACATAGATTTACATATACTTGCTTATAACTTGCAAACATTCGTTCATAGTAATATCAATTAAATTACATTTGAACGTCAAATATGATACCTTGGTTTGAGATTGGACACCGGTGACAACAATCAAATGATTAATTAGGATTATCTATTTAAAGACATTAAACTTTTACATAAGATTTAATATCAATGTCGCGTATCACGAGCCAACTCAAAAATCTGTGGAATAAACCATATTTACAGACGTCTACCTCAGAAAAATCCTACCTACTTACTTAATAGGTAAATACTCCCGTGCCCCGCACGCCCTGCGCGCCATGCGCCCGTCTACGTGAGCTTCGAAGCCCTATTTTACTCTGTTGGGGGATGATTTTGATTTTGGAAAAAACTGTGATACACGTGTCTCATAATTTTATCTGAAGAGTATGTACACAAATTGTCAAGTCAATTGACTGCGAGAATAAAAAGTTTCATAGAAAATTCAACACCCCATTTCACCCTCTTAAGGGTGAAATTTTGAAAAATCCTTTCTTAATGAATGTTTACTCTTCACAAAGAATACACGCTCCAAATTTCATGTCTCTAGAACCAGCGGATTGGGCTGTGCGTTGATATATCAGTCAACCAATCAAGTCATTGAATTTTTAAATTGGGGGATGATTTTGGAAAAAACTGTTAATTGTGTACTGTGTGTGTATCTCATAATTTTAACAGAAAAGTATGTATACAAATTTACAAGTCAATCGACTCCGAGAATAAAAAGTTTCACAGAATATTCAACACCCCATTTCACCCTCTTAAGGGTGGAATTTAAAAAAACTGTTTCTTAGCGGATACTTACTCATCACAAAGAATGCACACTCCAAATTTCATGTCTCTAGAACCAGCGGATTGGGCTGTGCGTTGATATATCAGTCAACCAATCAAGTCATTGAATTTTTAAATTGGGGGATGATTTTGGAAAAACTGTGATACACGTATCTCATAATTTTATCTGAAGAGTATGGACACAAATTGTCAAGTCAATCGACTGTGAGAATAAAAAGTTTCATAGAAAATTCAACACCCCATTTCACCCTCTTAGGGGTAGAATTTCGAAAAACCCTTTCTTAGTGGATACTCACTTTTTACAAAGAATACACCCTCCAAATTTCATTTCTCTAGGACCAGCGGTTTGGGCTGTGCGTTGATATCTCAGTCAGTCAGTCAGTCAGTCAGGACTTTGAATTTTATATGTATAGATATCATTCCGAACCTGCTGTTCCATACATTTTGACCGTGCTCTGCAATTTTGTAGGAAACAGCAAATTTGTTTAAAATTACTATCTGCCCCTCCACCCACCCAGCTCCACCCTTTATGATCCACTGCATCACTCTTAAGTGTACGAGCTGAACAACCTCTTCCTTTTTTGGAAGTAGGTTAAAGAGTTATGATGGGGGAGCTCCTATAAATAATAAAGCCGCTCGGGTCCATCTTTAGGTTAAGCTGTGCTTGCCTAGGCTGGTCTATGGATGGGTGACTGCCCATTACATACCGAGTTTCCTCCGTGCCTAAGTCTGACAAGTGACAACCAGTCTTACCCAGATGTATAGTATTACCCAGTACTTACTGGGTTGTGGAGGTCAGATAGGCAGTCGCTCCATGTGGAATACTGGTATTCAGCTGGATCCGGTTAGACTGGAAGCCGACCCCAGTATAGTTGGGAAAAGGCAGGCAGATGATGATAATTAAAGAGTTATCATGACCTAAAGGTAGACTCAGGATAGAATGTGAAGTTCCCTTGAAAGATTCCCTAAGTTACCCCTAAACCTACTAGGAATTTCAGCAGCCAGTCGCTGAGCCACTGCGCCAACCGTGCCGTCAAATTTTGCCTGTCATATTGCTTGTTCGACTTACCAATACTGATCGTATACTCTTCCACAGGTCCTCGCGATGATCAGCTCGCTGGAGACTCCTGAGGAGTGGTGACATGGCGGCACAGGGCCAGCCGTACCCCATACCCTGGGGCGCCGGTCTGCACTATCAGCACAGGTATGTCCAGACTGTTGGATGCTCTGCTGCAGGTCTATGATCAGCTCGCTGAAAACTCCTGAGGAGTGGTGACATGGCGGCGTATCCCATACACATTACCAGCACAGGTATGTCCTGACTATTGGCTTCTCTTGACTGACTGGGTTGATGTTATCACCACGCCAAGCCAAAATATCGTATTACCCAGTACTAACTGGGTTGCGAAGTTATACTGTCACTTACAAGATATCTTCCGTGATTGTTCATTATTTTGAGTTCCCGATATTTCGACGCTGTAAGAAGATGTAGTCGCTGTTGTCAAAATAATGCACAACCACGGAAGATATCCCGTAAGTGACGGTATTTAAGTTTAGTTGTAAACCGTGAAAGCCTAAAACAGCGTTTGGTTTATGGAGACCAGCCGACCCTCACATTCGCAACATGGCCAACCCAAAGATATTGCCTAAAGCTGCGGTGAAGCTGTAGTCCAACCTGTCATCATCATCTGCCTGCCTTCTATGTTGGGGTCGGCTTCCAGTCTAACCGGATGCAGCTGAATACCAGTATTTTACATGGACATGAGAGACGACGGTTTTACACGGTAATACGATACCCCTTGGTGAGCCTTGTTGTCAGAATTTTGGGCGCCTGATCACCTGTAACCACTGTCAAAGATCTACAAAGACCAATATAGTTGGGAAAAGGCAGGCAGATGACGATGCTTAGATGTCGATCCATCAGGTCGGTAAAACAATGAGACGGAGAACATGATCAATGATAATCCTCTTTCCTTCCAGAGACTCCGCCACCCCGACGTCGACGGCGCGTCCTTACGAGCACCCCCACAACCACACTCACCCCCAGCTGTACGCCAGGCATGCACACACACATGCGCACACCTTGATCGACCAGCATGAGCCGTGAGTACCCGACTTTTGTCTAAATAACACTATGTAGCAGAAATTAACAGCATATTGAGAGCAGCAGTGGCTCCGTGGTGGCGGCCCCGACATACGAGCAGTAAGTCGTGGGTTTGTATAAGTTATTTCATCACCACTGCTCTCAAAACGGTGAAGGAAAACATCGTGAGGAATCCGGCATGTCCTAGAATCGAAAATTCTTAGACGTCTACCAACCCGCTCTGCGCCCACGTAGTGGATTATAGCCCATTCCCTGTCATAGAGAGGAGGCCTGTGTCCCAACAGTGCGAACATTATAGGCTGATTATGCAACTGCACACTTGTTAGGGACTAATCATGCACTGCTGAATGGGTCGCACACTCCTTGAATGTCACACCTTAGGTATACCTCTGCTAAGCCTTTGGGGATCACAGGCGTCTTCTTCTTTATCGTGTGGTTAGGCAACCTGGTGTCAGAATTTTTATGCCGCCCATGGGTCTCTTGGCTTTACATACCGTCAAGAAATATCTCTCAGGCATGCTGGTTTCCTCACGATGTTTTCCTTCACCGAAGCAAATGATAATTATACAATACGCACATCAATCCCAAAAATCAGTGTTCCGTGTCATGGATTCGAACTCGAGACCTATGACTTGGCAGTCCGACGGTCACACCACCAGGATATCACTGCTTGTTATAGGCGTGATGTTATGTAATGTTTATATGCCTTATATGGATGGAGACGGAGAGGATTACTTTAGAGGAATGATATGAAGGAAAAAGGTGTAAATGATAGCGTGACGGTTGACAGGGGAGAATGGAAGAAAAAAACGTGCTGCGCCGACCACAAGTAACATGGGACAAGGGCAGGAAGATGATGATGCTGATGATTAACGATATTTTAATAATCACCAACAGATGCAAAGGCGAAGGGGAGGAGACTCGGCCGGAGTACAGGGACTACGCGGAACAGTTGCACAGGTCAGTACAGCAGCCGCCGAGGATCCTCTGGGCCCTGCGCTCTGTCATTTAACAACGTTTTGTTTCTATTCAGGTGCAGCTCCTACGGCAAGTGTGTGGAGGAAGTCCCGGAGGAGGCTCGCGATAGGGACGAGCCCGTCACCAGCACTGAACACCATCAGCATTGGGATGAGAAGTTAGGTGAGTCGGAGATATCGTACTGACTACTGTGTGTGGTTTTTTAAAGACAACATCATCTTTCTCATGCTTTTGTCCCAATTTATTTGGGGTCGGCGCAGCATGTCTTCTTCTTCCATCACCATCAGCCCAAGCTCATCCACTGCAGGGTATTGGCCTCTCTTTTCTTCTCTCATACTTCTCTATTACTCGTCATCTCATCAGACACCTCCTTTCTTGCCATATCATACTTTACACAGTTCATCCATCGTTTCTTTGGTGTTCCTCTACTCCGGTCGGGTAGATGTATATGAGCATGAGGTCCTGGGTTCGGTTCTCAGATAAGGCAAAGTGTGATTAGTTTTCTGTACACAAGGTGGAATTCATCCCACACCGAAGCTTAAACGGTTAGCACGTATGCAGTACATCATTCTGGGTCTCCCCGGTTATAGAAATTTTTCGTCGGTTATTAAAAAAAAACAGCTGTTTCCTACAAAACTGCAGTCCAAATGATTAAAAAAAAATACTGATGAAAAATTTGAATACGTGGTAACCATTTTACCGTCGGTGTCCCTTCCACCCTGTATATGCCCGGTTGATGGCAATAGGCTCGCACCTTCAGCATCATAACTGTCCACAGCCTGACTTCACCCAATGCTGGGATTAGGCTTCTCTTTGCTTCTGCTATTCTCCACGTTCCTCAACCTTCGGGTTTAGCCTGCGATGGCAACAGTGTTGTCCACCCATTTTGCCGCCGGACGAGCAACATTTCCCTTACCAGTCCTTGCACGCCACTCGGCCACAGCTTTACTCCATATGTCATCACCGCCCGGCCCCAATTACATGGGAATAATTCAGCCGGCGATATGTGGGTGTAACCCAGGTACACCTCTGTAAAAGCATCAGATATAATGTTATGGTATCGCTGTATTTCTGGACTCCACAGTAAGCAGTTCTCTCTGCCCGACATCGGCGCCGACGCCCTCGACGCGCACCGACGCCGCCTCCCCGCACCAGCACGTCACCACTACTCATGCTGGTTAGTGTCCAAAATATAATATCTTATCAATAGTTAACTTGTTTTATTTGTTACCCCAAAAGTGCAACCTTTAGGTACCTTTTTTTAAGTTTTAGTTTTTCATGTTATAACTTTACTCTAAATAACTCCACGACCCCCGTACTATTCAAGGCATCCAGCACAATGTTTTGGGTGTGTTACATGGAGTCCTACCTTAAAACGTGAATTTTCACCCTAAACAAAAATGTCGTTTCTCAGCAATAATTTTTGCGTAGAGTTACTTAGTTTGATGTACAGAATGCTTGGTTGACGGCTCCGTGGAAGGTCCGTTTACACCTTGTATATCTGAACTGATATTATATGTCGTCTATTTTAAGATCCACTGGTGTGGGTTATAATGCAAGAAGCTCGCTAGAAAGGCGCTAGAATGATGCTACAACATTTACCCTGATGTTTCCAGGTGGGGGTCGTCGCGGAGCGCTGCAACTGTGGCAGTTCCTCGTTTCTCTGCTGGCGGAGGGGGCGCGCTGCGTCGCCTGGACGGGCAGGGGCCTAGAGTTCAAGCTGCACGAGCCTGAGGAGGTGGGTGGCACAGACCTGGAAGTTCCCAGGTGGTGGGGGCGGGGGGCGATGCTACTGTGGCTATATACTAGTAAAAAGGGCGCCTGGAGTTCAAGCTGCACGAGCCGGTGGAGGTGGAAAGATGCTGGAATTTCTACTTTATGCTCGCATATAAAACCTACAAAAATGTACCCAGGGTTTTGTAATACTTAACTTTTGATTTAAAAGCACTCCACTATCCTTGGAGTTTCTTGCCCATTCTTCTCCATGAGATCTAAACTTTGGAACGGGCAACTACAGAACGTTCACGGTTACTGTCTGTGGCTGGACTGTAGGTAGCTCGTTTTTGACTATTTAATACTGCCTTCAACGGGTCTATATGAAACAAATGCTTCGCCATATCCTTGCAGCTCTCCTTCCTCTATTCAATCTAGGATCTAAATGAATGCTCTGCTTCCAGGTGGCTCGTCGTTGGGGCGCTCAGAAGAACAGGCCCGCGATGAACTACGACAAACTGTCGAGATCGCTGCGTTACTACTACGAAAAGGGAATCATGCAAAAAGTCGCAGGTACACATCATCATCTGCCTGCCTTTTCTCAAATATGTCGGGGTCGGCTTCCAGTCTAACCGGATGCAATTGAATACAAGTATTTTATAAGGAGCGACTGCCTACCAGAACCCAGTTAGTACTGGGTAACACGATACCCCTTGGTTGGCAGGCCACTTTCGGGCCACTGTCTACCTGTAACGAGTGTCAAAGAGCTGCAAATGACAGCCGGGCCCAATGGCTTAACGTGCTTTCCGAAGCACGGAGGAAACTCGGGTTGTAATGGGTGGTCCCCTCAACAGACCAAACTAGGCAAGCCAGCTTCCAGTCTAACCGTGCAGCTGATTGCCCTTAGTGTCCGCACTTAAGGGACTCGGTATCCTCTCAGTGAAATGGAGTGGGCTAGGGTCTACCAGGCGGAACCAGTGCGGGTTTGCGGATGTCCCATGGAATCACTCTCTTTGAAATTTTGAACCGGCACGTCCTTGAAGACATGCTGGTTAACCTTTGATGTCTTATTAGATTTATGAGAGAAGGAATACATCAAAAATTTGACATAGGAAAGTGTATGCTCATTCCTGTGTCAAATTTTTGATGTAATATCATGTGTGAGATGAATCCACCAACCCACACAGTACCCGCGTGGTGCCTTAAAGCCCACTCCCTCTCACAGAGAGGAGCCCTGTGCCCAGCAGTGGGAACGCTAAAACCTGTTCACATTCTGCTGCTTCTCTCCAGGTGAACGCTACGTGTACAAGTTCGTGTGCGACCCTGAGGCTCTGTTTAGCATGGCGGCGCCGCCTCGCGCGCGCTCCCCTCCCGCGCCGCACCCCCCGCCGGCGCCCTACGACGTGCTGACGTCACTGTACGGAGGGGTGTACCCTCAGTACCTGCAGCCGACGCAGGGGGAGTACCAGCGGAGGTACTATCATCATATCAACCATAGTGGTCATTATGATACGTAGGCAGAGCAAATCTGGTCAGTTTTTGTTTTTAGTGAAGTATGGAAAGGTACTGTTGAGCCAGGTAAAGTTTGCGCTTCGGTAATCTTCGTTTTCCCCCGAATTTTGTGAATGGCTCATTCGGTAGAACTACGTACACTCACTTGAGAGAGTTACCCAAAGACATTCAAATATTTCCGAGCGATAGACGGGACAAGACGAAAAAAATCGTAATCCAATACTTGTTACTATTTAGTAACAAATCGTTCTGTCTAGTGTCACACGCCCGCTTGTCAGGTAGCATTCGTGTGTCAATAGACAATGTTCGGGATCAAAATGGTTGTATGAAAACATTCCCAATGTCCGCTCTATTAGTCTATTAAATCTCTTTGGAGTTACCTGAACTTGAAGAAAACAATTTTTTTTGGTTTCGTTCTCTGTTTTTGATCCGTGATCAGAATAAATTCCTAGTAGTATTTGACTAGTCTTTTCACAGATAATTCACCTCCACCATTGTTTGTCAAAATCACAGCGACCTTCATACATGCTTAACATCACGCCTGTAATCCCGAAAGTGTTAGGCAGAGGTGTTCCTAATAGTACACCCACATATCGCCAGTTACGTTTAAGTTCCGTGTAATAGTGGGCAATCCTATTGCCATCGAGCGGGCACAAATCCTACGTGGCTGCTACTGAGGAATTCCTGATGGTAAAACCTAATTACACTTTGCCCGACCTGGGAAACGAACCCAAGACCTCATGCTCAGCAGTCGAGCTTGCGACCACTAGACCAACGAGGCAGTCTTGCAGCGACCTTAATATTCTAAATTGCTATCACTGTTAAATCTGTCTAAGTCATAGTGACCTTTAATTTCGACACAATACGGTTGTCTTTGGACTGCAGCTGTCAGAGGTTAATTAAATATGAAAGGACTGTACATGTTTATTAGTAAGGGGATTAAAATCTCATTCATTCCGTTTTGGTCAGTTGTTAAGATGGCGCTAACACGAGCTCGCGATGTAAACGTTACGTAAATACGTAGATTTTTTAATCGAAAATACAATTATCCTATAGCATTTTAGCTAAATTGTTTGGACAATCAGAATTATCCGTAGATATTAATAAGTTCTTAAAATTATGAAAATATTATATCTGAAACGAGTATTTTAATTTTCAAATCGACGTATTTACGTAGCGTTTACACCGCGCGCTCGTGCAGGGGCCTCTGGCCTCAATAATTGTACAATAAAATAAAATAAATTAGGAACTGCACTGTTTTTCATGATTAAACTAAAATACTCCAAACCCATCTAGTCTTACTTCCTCATAATAATGTAACGCCTATTATAATAGTGGAAATATGTAAATGGCGCTGAAAATATTAATAATGATAGTATTTTACAGTTCATCCAGATCAATAAAGTTGCTACTATTAACTTAATTGATTTCACGAGACATTTATTTAGTCTTCTTCTTTTTCGTGTGGTTAGTGCCTAACCTGGTGTCACAGTTTTATGCCGCCCATGGGCCTCTGACTTGGCTTTAAATGCCGTTGAGAAATATCTCTCAGGCATGCTGGTTTCCTCACGATGTTTTCCTTCACCGAAGCAAGTGATAATTATACAATACGCACATGAATCCGAAGAAACAAAGGTGCGTGTCTTGGGGTTGAACTTGAGACCTATATACATATTTATTTAGTAAACTTTGTGGACATTGCATCTATTATTAAAAAAAAATATGTAAAAAATTTGCTAGCAACACTCTACAGACGTTATTTGTATCGACATCTTATCGCAGTAAAAACCTTATTTAACTTAGTACCTAACTTAAGTCGTGTTGACACGAACACAGTATGCTCGGACCGAGTGGACTCGGCTACCTACTCGGACGCATCTCTTATTGTGTCAACCCATACCAACCCATTCGAGTGCGCTCGGATTATGGGCTGCTACAATAGGAGATGCATCCGAGTAGGTATCCGAGTCCACTCGGTCCGAGCATACTCTGATCGTGTCAATGCGGCTTTAAATACTTCTGGTTGTTGACCCCAAACAAAACAATCTTTTATCATGTAATAAAGGGTGTAAAAAGACCGTTAACGAAGCCGAAAGGCACTTGTTCTCCTCGTCATTGTGATCATTTTTTTGTTCTACACCATACCTGGGAACCTTCTAGTTACGGAGATACTGAAGGTCAAAGTTCCAATTTTTTCACAAGTTTTTTTTTAAATACTACTTTTAAAGGTTCTAACTTTACTCCAATTACCTCCATGGTCCGTTTACTATTCAAAGCATCCATCAGCAATAAGTTTTGAGCGCTTTATATTGAGTTTTACCGTAAAATGTGATTTTTGACCCCAAAAAAAAATTTCATTTCCCAGCAAAAATTTTTGCGTAAAGTTACTTAGTTTGATGTACAGAATGCTTGGTTGACGGCTTGGTGAAGGGTCTGTTTACACCCCGTATACAAGGTGTAAACGGCCGTCAACCAAGCATACTGTACATCAAACTAAGTAACTCTACGCAAAAATTATTGCTGGGAAACCACTTTTTTTTTTGGGGAACAATCGCGTTTTACGGTAGGACTCCATGTAAGACGTGCTGGTGAATGTATTGATTAGTACGGCAGCCGTGGAGGTATTTAAAGTAAATTTATAAAATTAAAAACATGCATTTTTTTTTAAACTTTTGAAAAAGTTGGAACTTTGAACCCCCTATCTCCGGAACCAGAAGGTTCCCAGGTATGGTCTAGAAGAAAAAAAAATATCGTAATGACGGAGAGAACAACTGCCTTTCGGTTTCGTTAAGGGTCTTGTTACACCCGTTAGAATTGTCAGAGTTTCGCTAGTAAATTTTATTTGAATACCTATATCATTTAAGATCAAGATAATGTATAACTTGAAAAACATTGAAAAGATTATTTCAGTGCCACAACTCATCCTGAAATAAATTCCTTAGTTAGTCAAAATTGAACCAAATTGTTACATTTTAGTCTTATTGAATAAGTAAATAATAATTCTAGTCAATAATACTTTATGATAAGTTAAAATTGTGCAATATTATTATTAGTGATTGTAGCTACGTATAATTATGTGAAAATATAAGCAATCTTGTGAATATTATAGTATCGAATATGATTCAAAGGCGTTTTATTTATTTTATAACACCAAACAACTTGTATCAAGTAGATTGGCAGCAAACCTTATATATATGTTATATCTATTAATAACATATATGTACTTCTGTAAACTAAACATGAATGCAGATGCAACACTGAATTTCGAAAATTTGCGTGCCCACAGATAAAATACTTTTTTTGTTTTTTTTTTAATGGCGTCTCGCAGGTCCACCTATGAGGCTGGCTTCTGCTTAACCGGACTATTCTGTGGATACCTTGAGTGTAAGGCATCCAGCCAGGGGCAGATAACTTATAAACTAAGCGACTACAAGGTAAGGGCACTGTGGGGTACGAGCGGAGGCTTAGGGCGTCGCTGGGGAGGGCAGCAAAATAACAGGCTGGATCACTACTACTGGCTCAGCATCGCGGGCTGGCTCGAGCAAGGGTCGGGGGGACATAACCTCCTCTAGTTTCTGCATAGGAGACAACTTATGCGCGCCACACATCCGTGACTTAACACAAATATGACTCGATGCTCGTATTTATCTCTTCAGTGTCGAGTTGTCCCATCACTACGGCAGGTGACGTCACCTTGGAATAGCCAATCGGATTGCAGCTGTCACACCCCGCGCATCGCGTGCCTAATGCCGGATACACATTGGTGTAACGTAACGTGAAATGGAACATGAATGAGCCGTCCAGACTTATGCAATGCAACATGAAATGTAACCCAACAACAGGCGAATTTGTTACAGCGTGTGTTACATTACATGTTACGTTTCACCAATGTGTACCCGGCATAACGCTACATTAAGTGAACTCGAACAAACAAATTGCAGTCACCATGCAGAATCCAGTGGAGGTTATCTGTGGTTTCGCTCCTCCACGGAGCATCTTCAGATTTTGATTCGACGACAGCAGCTCGGACGTGATTGAGGTGCCTTGCAGTACGGTACAGAAACAGTGTGAGTAAAAAATCGTGGATCACACGAAACAGGGCGATAGTTGGGGTTATCAGGGTAATTTTTTGATAGTACATTTTTTTACAGTAATATTCTAAACTAACAAAAAATTTTTCGAGAGATTTAAAAGATTTTGAAAAAAACTGCCGATTCTCTGTAGATCATGGTACCCGCTATCAAAAAAGCACTTTTGTAATGACGATACATTGCCTAGAAGCAAATAAACACCATTTATTGTTTACATACCGAGTTCCCTCCGTGCCTCGGAAAGCACGTTAACCCGTTGGTCCCGGCTGTCATTTGTAGATCTTTGACAGTCGTTAGGTAGTCAGTGGCCCAAAAAGTGTGACAACCAGTCTTACCAAGGGGTATCGTATTACCCAGTACTTACTAGGTTGTGGAGGTCAGATAGGCAGTCGCTCCATATAAAATACTGGTATTCAGCTGCATCCGGTTAGACCGGAAGCCAAGCCCAATATAGTTGGGAAAAGGCTAGGCAGATGATGATTGTTTAAAAATAGGTAGGTACCAAATTTTTTTACTCTAATTGTCTATTTATTCAAAATTTTGGTATTTATTAAAATAACACTCAAATAGTCAATATAACTTTTTAGATATATCTTTCACTGCAAATAACCCCAACTACCGCCCTGTTTCGTTTGATCCACGATTTCTTACCCACCCTGAGTACTGGGTTCGAAATATCGACCAACACGCGTAGCATGACCACCGTAGAAACGAGTTTTGTCGACGGAAGAATCGACGAAATGACGGATTTCTTTTGTTGATCTGTCATTTTGTCGATTCTTCCGTCGACAAAACCGTCGTGCAAGGAGTAGATACCAAGAAAACACAAAACCTATGTTGTAAACATTTATTTAAGTCTATACGAGTCACAAGAACATTGAACAGTCGTAGCATAACAATCTATACTGAAATTCAGAATCTCAGAAAATCTACATCCTTTGCTAATCAACTATCTACTTTAACACTATGCGTACAAACTTGATTTTTGAGTGACCCGTTTATAATAAAGAGGGCTACCTTTTTGGTGCAATGGAATTTGAGCTCTGTCCTGTAAATTATTGGGTTCAATTTCTTGATGATTAACTAAGATTCTGAATTAAAATTGACATATTGACTACTTTCAGTAAAAGCAACTGAGAACTATCGCTTGCTACAGTATATTTAACAGTTATTACTAGAATATTAATATATTATTATTTTAACCTTTTGAACGCGATTGTCACATATACGTGACAAGCAAGCGCGTGCTCTGTACACCAACGACACAAATATGTGACAAAAAATGCGGTGCACTATACATTATAACACGAAATAAACAATTAAATAGTTTTGGAATCTCTATTCGTTTTGTAGGTATTTGCGGTGAAATTGTGACTTGCCGTTGAGGGCACGCGCGTGCCATTATGCTATGGCTGTCAAAAGGTTAAAAGGGAGCGCCCACACTGGTTGACGAGGAATCGGCTTGAACCGACCACGTATCGTTTACGTACATTTAGTTCGGCGCAGTGTCGATTCGGGTCATCCGAAACGAGGCGAATAAAGTCTTATCACTTTTATTGTAAGGACATAAAGCTCATTCTGCTCGGACCAAGTCGATTCCACGTCGACAAGTGTGATCGCTCTCTAATATGGAAGAACGTTGATATTCAGTTATAATCTAGGGTTTGTGAACGTGTGATGACTGCCGCACTCGAAGACGACATTGAATAGTAGTCAATCATTAATATTAACTGAAAAGTTCAAATTGGAACTTGACATGCGCCAAGATATACTCTTTTCTTCTTTTTCGCATGTGGTTAGTGCCTAACCTGTCAAATTAATTGCCCAATTTGTAACGTTTATTAAACAGCATTTATAATGGTATTATTTGTAATGTTTTTTCTTGTAAAATTCTAACATAATTCTAAGGTTTACTGAACAGGACTTGTCATACAACGTTACAAATATGCCACTTATTTACAAATTTGTCGGATTGTAACGTTTATTAAACAGGGCCAGTGTCACAGTTTATATGCCGCCCATGGGCCTCTGACTTGGCCTTACATGTCCTCAAGAACTATCTCTCAGGCATGCTGGTTTCCTCACGATGTATTCCTTCACTGAAGCAAGTGATAATCATACAATGCACTCATGAATCCGAATAATCAGAGGTCTTGGGTGGATATGCTGATTTACTAAATTTAACAATTGATTTTATTTTAAATGTCGATTCCGAATGCGGCAGTAAGAATTAAATTCATACAAAGTGTAATTGAAGTAACTGAAAGAAAACTTGGAAAGGGATTATTGTTGTCATTATGAACAACTTTTAAAATGGGAGCAAATAATTATGATTCGGGTCATCATTAGCACCTTGTACAATATTTTGACATCTTCAAATATTTAACAAAGCGTTTGACATTAAGTCTCAGTTGTTTCTTTGATGCCAAATTTCACCAACATTGAGCCGCCTAAACGTATGCCTAAATATAAGCATAGGTACAGTTGGAATTTCAAAAATGACTTTGATAATCCAACAGTGCCAATACATTTAGGCTGCGTTTACACCAGAGATGAGTGAGGATGCGTAGCGAGGGATGTGTGTGGAACCAACCTATCATAAAGCTCATGCTTTGAAAAAGAAGCGATATTATTGGTTAGTTCCACACTAGAGATGAAACGGATAGTAATTTGGCCGGATAATTTGGCCGGATACCGGATATTCGACAAGCTTCGAGGCCGGACGGCCGGATATTCGATCGATTCGGATTGAGTTAACGCTGCCGCACAAGTGCGGTGTTTACGAAGCCAAGCGGAGTCGCTTTGTACCCTCAAATACTGAAAATATTGTATTTATTCACCATAACTTTCCACTTGTTAATTTTGAGTACCTACCAAATTATTATCAATACATTAAAATTTTGCATTTTTAATTATAAATACATGGTGTTTACAGGCTTCTGTCGTACGATTTATATTGTGTTAATGACAAATTATTGGTTTCTTTCATATTCTTTATCCGGCCGGATAGTGGGTTACTATTTGGTATCCGGCCGGATCGTAAAAATTGGCCGGATAGGCCGGATTCTATTCCACACTTATCTCTGGTGGAACCGCAGCCTCAGGCGCTCGTGTGGGTGTCGCTTTTATGAATGAAATTGCAATAAACAATACAAGTAATACTTTTACTTAAAAAATAACAACAAAAATATATATTTTACAAAATAAAAAGAATATCTCGAGTTGTACTCGTCATAAAGGGTTCTGCATATAATTGAAGGACTAGATAATACAAGATTAGGGTTCCGTAAATTATACAAGTGCTGAGCAGTTATATTGCACGATTTGGTTAGAAAATGCCCAAAATTATGTCTAAATTGCACTAGAAAATATCAAAAATCGAATATATTTTATAAAGCTTAAACACACTTGCTCCACTAATTACTTAAAACTTTTAGTTAGAAACGAGATACAAACATAATTCTGTCTCTATCTTACGGGGCTCATTACACAACACCACGCCTGTACTCCCCGAAGGGTTAGGCAGACGTGTACGCAAAAGTTCACCCACATTTCGCCAGTTATGTTTAAGTCCCATGTAATAGGGGGCGGGTCTATTGCCTTCTACCGGGCACAAATCCAGACTCCGTGGCTGCTACTGAGAAATTTCTGATGCCAAAATCCAATAACACTTTGCCCGACCTGGGAATCGAACCCAGGACCTCATGCTCAGCAGTCGCGCTTGCCACTAGACCAGTGTTTTATATTCGGTGCAAGAGGGTCTTAATAATTTCATAAAATAATATGATTTTCTTAAAATTGGTTGAAATAAAGTCGTTTCTTTTCTTTACATATTTTTGACATAATCTTTACATAATATTTTATTCAATAACATGATACTATGGCGTATCTTTTAATATAATATCTAACTAATATATTATAATTTTATTAAGTAAAAAATATAATCAAAATGAGTCATAAATTAATAGAAATTTAATAAAACTTATAAACCTATAGGTTCTCCAAATTGCCAAGATTTTATGATAAGAGACTAGGTTTTGCCCGCGGCTTCGCTCGCGTTGTGGTCTGTATTACACTCGCAGATAAGGTTACTTTCTATTGGTGAAAGTATTTTCGTAATCGGATCAGTAGTTTCAAAAATTACCCCGTACATACAAACTTACTGACTTCGCCGCTTATAAGTAAAGTCCAAGTGCGACTTTCATCCGCGTGAAATTATTATAAAAATATTACTTTCCTATTTAATCGGATTTTTTTAACAATTTCAAGGGTTTTCATTTTTTTGCACACCTCCCTATTGAATTTATTTTTAGTTTTAACTCCAATGTGACATATATACGTAATAAAACAGTTGGTCTTTAGCCCTGAGTACAGATAGTGGTTCTCCAAAATAATCCTCCCTTTTTAGTAAAAAAGACTGAAACGTACATTTTTTTAGAAAGAAAAAAAAATCAGGAAATTTAAAACATAATAGATTAAGTAGTTATTTAATAAACTAAACTTCAGTTATCAAAATAAGCTTAAATACTAAATAAAATCGGCAACTACATTACTTTACAGCTTAAGAAATAAAGTATAAAATGCACTAAAATACTGTAATATTACTATTAAAAAGAATTTTACTCAGCAAAATAGCAAAATCTTCTCTTTTTTATCGTATACAGTCTCCGCCATATCAAGTTACCACTAACTGTCAAAATTCTGCAAAGGATTTTATACCATAAAATGTTGATGGTTAAGTTCAAAATCGAACAGCGACTGCACATTTAATTATCACTAATAGAGGAGGCGTATTTTATGAAAACCACTGTATTTTATAAATAACATTTAATCATTAACAAAATTAACATAATAATATCTATGTGTGCGTAAAAATACTCTAAAAAAGGTGATTTTGCAGCGTTTGGGCGAAAACGCATCGTCGTGTTGCGGCCCGCAACGAAACGTCGTGCTTTAGTTGAAGCGTTTTGTTATTGGTACCAAATTAACAGACAGATGTGATGCTGGGGAGTGTTACCGAGTTGCCTCCGTGCCTCGATCACCACGTCAAGCCGTTGGTCCCGGCTGTCATTTGTAGATCTTTGACAGTCGTTACAGGTAGTCAGTGGCCCGAAAGTCTGACAACCAGTCTTACCAAGGGGTATCGAAAGGGCGTTGTTTGACTTGCCTTATGTTATTTTGAAGTTATTTTTTCTTAACGTTGCGCACCGCAACTTTTTCGCTGCGGGCAATGTAATAAGAAACCTGCTGTTCCGTACATTTTGACCGTAGGTACTGTTTTTTTGTAAGAAACAGCAGATTTTCTTTAATAACCGATGAACAATTTCTATGTGGGGGTTCCGTTTGTGCGACGGTGTACCTTCCACCCCGTACTGTCGCACTGAAGTGAGTGTGATCGGTTAAACTAGTCTTGTCTGCAGATAGCCAACAAAACCGATATGTTCCGTCAATGTACGAAATAAGTGGGACTTCCTTAATTCTCCTTCTGACATCCAGCATTAGGATCAGACCGTTTGTCAGCATTTTCTGACGTCTGACCGTCCACACTAAAAAGTCTGACTTAGTTTTTCTAATATCTAATAAAAATTAGACGAAATGTCAGACTTTTCTGAACTTTCTCACTTCTGACGGATTATTTTGTTGGCTATCTTCAGATGTCTCTATATTAATATCATTTTTCATAGTATATTATTGTCAAGTTCAGTCACTTTTCAAAATGAAAGCTTAAGCTGAAGTCTGTAAAGCGTATTTTGACTTGACTCGAGCTACACAGTAGCATTTTATACAAAAAATATCCTTATTCGTAGAACTGGAAGACCCAAATACTCCGAAATATTTTATTCCGAATTTCGATGTTCCGATTTTCAAAAGTCCGAATTTCATAATACCTAAGAATTATAATGTCTAACCAACACCTGAGGAGGCTCTCGCTTGGCAGCTGGATCAAGGGCTTGATTCAGAAAGCAGTACTTCTGGACACGGCACGTATCGTTAGGAGGTTCCTCTCTCTGGAGCCCTGACCACCGGTAGCTCGGTCCCTGTTCCCGATGCCGGTGGGCAACTATTTTTTATATTTTTAAATATTTTTTTATATTACTTTGTATTGTAAACGCTAATAGTAATTATAAACGTTAGGAATATTGACATTTAGGAATTATAAAAATAGGATAAATGATAAATCGGAGTTATTATATTACTAAGTTTAAACCATTCCGAATTATGAAAATCGGCATTTTAAAATTCGGATTTGTGACTGTCGGAATAAAGTTTTTCGTATTTATGTAGTGTACCCTCGTAGTACGGTAATGTTCATATTTCTATAAAACGCTTGATCACAGCCGCTCACAGGGATATGAACGTTAACTTTATGTAAATAAGATTCATATTACTATGCTTGACCTCAGTAGCTCATAGGAAAATGCACGTTAACTTCATACGAATAAGGCTCATTTTCAGTTTAGTGTATACGCTTTACAGAATTTAACCTTAGAATATTGGAAACATAATTTGAGTTAACATCACGCCTGTACTGCCCAAAGGGCAAGGCAGATGTGTACAGTGCTTGTATACAGGGTGTAAACAGACCCTTCACCAAGCCGTCAACCAAGCATTCTGTACATCAAACTAAGTAACTTTACACAAAAATTATTGCTGGGAAACGACTTTTTTTTTGGGCGTGAAAATACACGTTTTATTGTAAAACTCAATGTAACGCACTCAAAACATTGTGCTGATGGATGGATTGAATAGTATGGGGGTCGTGAAGGTGTTTAAAGTAAATATCTTACATTAGAAACATGTATTAAAAAAAAAACTTGTGAAAAAGTTGGTACTTTGACCCCCGATATCTCCGAAACAAGAAAGTTCCCAGGTATGGTCTAGAACAAAAAAATGATCGCAATGACGGGGAGAACAAGTACCTTTCGGCTTCGTTAAGGGTCTTTTTACACCCTTTATTTCGCCAGTTAAGTGTAAAGTTCGAGAAAATTATTAACATCTACTTTATAACAGTCTATAATATAGAACACCATTTATAATTATTTACAAATTGACTTTTGACAGCCCAAGTGACATTATACAGGGTGTGACTTTTGAATTGTTATCTTTATAGGGTACAACAGCTTTCATTTTAACATTTTCAATTTAAATCACGCCTGTAATCCCCGTGAGGTTAAGCAGAGGTTTACCTAATAGTACACCCACATTCTGCCAGTTATGTTTTAAGTCCCATGTAAAAGAGGGCGAGCCTATTACCATCAACCGTCAAAAAATCCAAAATTCATTCTGTATAACACAAATGCCTTCAAGTGTCAAAACGAAAGCCATCGCGCCTGTGACTGTCAAACCAACTGACCATAGACTAGCTCAAACGCACGGCTATGTCTCTGAGGGTGCTCTTGATTTTGTCGTACGTAGCGAAGGAGATGCCCACCGCGATGGGGCCCTTCACCCAGTTCATGCTGAGGCCCTTGTAGAAGCCGCGCCAGCCCTCCGATCTGGGGAAGAGGAAGACAAATAAAAAAAAATGAAAACTTTGAAAAAAAAAATTGAAACACTTTTATAGCGGCACTACAAAAAGTACAGTACACAGTAACAGTACTGGATGGCAGCGCGAGCGCCATGTATGACACAAATGAAGAACTAACATCTAAATTCTAAATCGCGTATTTAAAGGTATCCGCCACTTAAGACTATACAGGGTGAATTTTTCAAGTTTGCGTGGATGGCTAAATCCGAAACTATGAGGAATAGCGAAAATTACTCAAAGGAGTCTCGAGCCCGGTGTTGATGAAAACTAAAACTGCATCATTAGATTTTTGAAAAATCAATATCCTTAGCCAGGAATCGAACCCATGGGTTATACCATTGGGATACACCATTCGACAGTGTCGCTAATAGGGATCAAATTCTGTGAAGTAATGACATACATAAATTCACCCCGTATAGGAAAACCCGACAACAATTATCGGGCAGTAGCCCACCAGACACAACGCCCGTCTGCTCGGAGGATCCTCCCTTTTCTAAGGGGGATGAAGAACTTTACACCTTGTTCCTCATACCCCTACATACTTACTTATAGACCAAAACCAGTGTATCCATGATGCTGGCGTACGGATACGTCCCATCAGGCCGGCGTTTCGCCGTCTGCATGCGCCTGCGCACGATGTCTAGCGGGTAGGACGCCGTCTGCGCGATAGCGCCCGCCATGCCGCCTAGCACTACGTTCACCATCGTGCCCTGAGGCTTGCCGAAGTATTCTGGAAGAGGAGAGTGATGATGTCATGAAACAGTTAGGGTTTCAGAAACAGCTCGTGATAGCTAAACCAGCTCGTGATTACAAGGTAGGGTAGGTGTTTTCAAGAACAGCCCGTGATTCCGAAAAAACCGGCCAAGTGCGAGTCGGACTCGCTCAGGAGGGTTCCGTACCATACTAGTAGAGGAGCCTCCTTTAATTTGAAATTTATCTTTATTATTTGTTATTAGTATTAAGATGACAATTCAAAAGTCACACCCTGTATAATGTCACTTAGGCTGTCAAACTTCAATTTGAAAATAATTATAAATGGTGTTTTATATTGTAGACTGTTATAAAGTAGATGTTAATAATTTACTCGAACTTTACACATAACTGGTGAAATATACAAGCACTGTACACATCTGCCTTGCCCCTTGGGTAGTACAGGCGTGATGTCAACTCAAATTATGTTTTCAACCATAAAATGTTTATGGTTAAGTTCAAAATCGAATGAGAAAATTTGACAGTTAGTGGCAACTTGATGCGCTGGCGACTACAATAAAGTACATTCTATATAAGTGTGTAACAAATAGTGTGCCTCACCTAAATACTTGTGCTTGAGCGTGTCGTACGTGAAGAAGGACACGCCGGCGTACGGGATCACGCCTAGTACTGTCGCCGAGTAGCCCCTGAAACATAACAATCATAATGATGTAAAAAGACCCTTAACGAAGCCGAAAGGCACTTGTGCACCTCGTCATTGTGATATTTTTTTGTTCTGGACCATATCTGGGAACCTTCTGGTAACGGAGTTATTAGAGGTCAAAGTTCCAATTTTTTGACAAGTTTAAAAAAATACAAGTTTTAGTTTTATTACTTTACTTTAAAGACCTCCACGACCTGTTCTACTTCTTTATAGACCTCGACGAATAATTGTTACTTAGTTTGATGTACAGAATGCTTGGTTAACGGCTTCGTGAAGGATCCGTCACACCTTGTATAACGTAAAATTTGGGAAAGATTCATAGATGTTCTGGTCTGAAGCGTAAATGTTCCACAAACGATGGGACACATAATATCGTGTCGTGGCCTATTCTGTTGTTGGCTCATTACAGGAGCTGATGGACGCTACTGAAGGCGCCAGACCCGTGGCTCAGTTCTGGACTGACTAAATTTAGATTGCCATCGACACACTAAGACCCTAGTGACCTGTTCAGCGTGAGACCCTTATCGCACGCTAGACTGAAGAACTCTGTGTGGAGGCCAGCGCGTGTTACCTGCTAACTGGGCTGTGGAGGTCAGATAGTCAGTCGTTGCATGTAAGTTTGTAACGTACTGGTATTCAGCTGCATCCGGTTAGACCGGAAGCCGGCTCACATAGAACAGACTAGACCGCTGATGATGATAGTTAACCACCACCGCATTCGCGAAAAAATGTTCAGAAATCCCTATTTGAACACCTATTCTACCAAAATGTATGAGACAGCTGATGAGTTGGTTCCATGGAGAAAATTATTCAGTTTGATGGTATATAGTTCTATACCAATTCCTTAAATATGACCACACGTTTCTAGTACATGCTGTATAGTCCTCGCGACTGAATTTCGATCATGGCAGTTAATGTCAGCGGTGACCAGCCATTGACTTGACACTGCTGTGCAGAGGAAAATGTCGTGAGGAAAGATTAGAATAGAATAGAATAGAATAGAATAATTTTTATTTGTGTAAAAACATGGTACAATAAGGTCTTAGAAATAGGGTTGTGAACTTACATGTTTCGCCATGAGAAGGAATGTGGATATAACTACTGTGTGAAGGATGACATGGCTAGAAAAGAGGTGTCCGATGAGATGACGAGTAATAGAGAAGTATGGGAGAAGAAGACATGCTGCGACGACGAATGATGAAGTGTGTATGCAAACATAGGTGCACTCTTACCTGTACAGCGTCATGAGCCCCTCGTCCCTCGATACCGTGACGAACACGGCTCTGAGCGTGCTGTACTCGGCTGCGTTGGTGACGGCCATGCGCGCGCGGGCCACGTCCAGGGGGTAGGTGGCTGACTGAGAGGTGACGCCCGCCAGGGAGCCGGCTATGAGGTGCAGCACGGGGTTCGCTCTGGAACAAGGGGGGTAGTTAGAGAACTTTCTTGCTGAAGCCTTGTAAGATTCGGCCAACCACGTTCTAAAGACTACATTCAAGTTGATGGCAATGTAGATGCTTTATTTGGGTTAATTTGGGCCTGAGTGCGGATCCCGGAAGACTTGAAACTCGGACGTCTCAAAAAACTTGGATTTTGGTAAGACCCCGGAAGACTACATATCCCGAGAGTCTCTTATATCAAAAGACTCGTATCGCACAAGGCTCATATCCCTGAAGACTCGGATCCCTGAGGTCTCGCATTCTACACTAGGAAGACTCATTGCGCAAAACTCAGTTGACTTACTTCGCACTCTGCGGCGTGTCCACTCCCAACGCCTTCTTCCACTGCTCATGCGCAGTGAACTGTATGGCGGCATACGGCACGATGCGCGCCATCGTGGCGCTGTTCCCTCGCCAGAGCGCGACGAAGCCCTCCGTGCGCGCGCTGTGGACCAGCCACCTGACTGCCGCGCGCCATGAGTACGGGGTTTGGCTGTGGAGGAGAGGAAGCAAGGAGTTGTAACTTTAATTATGTTGTGTCAGAGTGAGTTAATCAATAAGTAGGTAAAGTGCAAGGTACGCCCATGGGCCTCGGGCTTGGCTTTACATGCCGTCGAGAAATATCACTCAGGCATGCTGGTTTCCTCACGATGTTTTCCTTTACCGAAGCAAGTGATAATTATACAATACGTACATGAACCCAAAAAATCCATCACTAGGATATCGATGCTGCTGCGTTTATACGCGGCTAACAGCTGATAGGTAGTAGGCGCGCGCGCGCGAATTTCATACAGCTGTTGTGGTATTGGGATAAAAGTGAACGAGTAGCGTTAAAAAAAATGATTCTTTGGGAGTTTTGAGTATCGGTCACTAATTATCACCCTAATAAATAGTGACTTTTTTCATGGCGATGCCTCTAACACTTTGTATAGTCTTAAATTTGTTATACTCACGAGATCTGGAAATTAATCTTGGTCCTGTCTAGTGGCGCTATAGCAGTCTTAGCGAGAGCGCCGGCCGTGGCGCCGGCGATGAGGGACGTCACCACTGTGGTGCCCCCACCGAGGCGCGAGTGGTCCAGGGGCGCCTTGTGAGCGGGGGAATCTGGGGGTGAAGTAATATATCTTATAGCTGTTCCCCGCAACCTTCGTCCGCGTAAAATCCCGTCCCGTTTTTACAACATTTTTCATTGCTGCTCCGCTCCTATTAGTCGTAGCGTGATGTTGTATAGCCTATAGCCTTCCTCGATAAATGGGCAATCCAACACTAAAAGATTTATTCAATTCGAACCAGTAGTTCTCGAGTTTAGCGCGTTCAACCAAACAAACAAACTCTTCACCTTTATATATTAAAGTATAGATAGATATAGATAGCGAGACAGTCAGATGGCGCCGGCCATCTCTTAATTAGATTTCTTGCCCTCAAAACGGTGACAAAAAAGATCGTGAGGAAACTAACTTATACATATAACATAACATGACGCCTTGTAATCCCCGAAGGGTTAGGCAGAGGTGTACCTAACAGCTAGTACACCCTCATTTCGCCAGTTATGTTGTAATAGGGAGCCAGCCTATGCCATCAACCGGACACAAATCCGGACTCGGTGGCTGCTACTGGCGAATTCCTGATGGAAAAACCCAATAACACTTTGCCCGACCCGGGAATCGAACCCAGAAGCTCATGCTCAACAGTCGCGCTTGCGACCACTAGACCAACGAGGTAGTCAACTAATATAGAAAATCATGTGCCAGTAGAATCAAAGATTAGAAGATATTTTCTATTTTTTATTACTTTGACCATGTTGACATTTTTAAATTTTTAGTTTTATGTAATTTCAATGACATGCCACTTATTTGTTTGACATTATTGATAATTATTTCTATTTTTTATTACTTTGATCATGTTGACATTTTATTTTTTATTTTATGTAATTCCAATGACATGCCACTAATTTTAAATTCATAATAATTGTTAACAAACTATTTGCATGCCCATGCGACGGCAAAATGTGGAGAACCTTATTATAAAATAACATCTATGTTCTTATTACCCATGTTTGCAAAGAAATAAATGATTTGATTTGATTTGAAGACATGGGACGTGCACCGACTGCCATCCATGTGCACTGGGCCCGCGTGATGGAGCATGTCGTACTCCCTCTCGGAGGTAGGAGGAGTGTGTCCCAGCTGTGAGTATAGGCTGATTATGCTGGGATACACCTCTGCCTGTCCCTTCATTTCATACGGGATGCAAGGGACACCGACATCCGATTCCGAATCCCCCACATAGAAATTTTTCATCATAATAAAAAAAAATGCTGTTCCATACCTTTTGACCGTTTTTATAGGAAACAGCGATTTTTTTAAAAATTGGCGATGAAAAATTTCTATGTGGGGGGTTCAGAATGGTGTACTGAATACGTGGTAACTACAGATATAGATAGACCCTAGATAACGCAAGTATCACGATTTGTATGAAAACCAAGCGTGCCATTTTTTGACTACCTCTTATGACGTCACAAGCACTATTTCTAAGCCGCACTGTAATACGAATGTTTTGTTTTTCTCCAATTTTTACAGTTTTTACAATTTATATCAGCACAATTACCCATTCAACATGTTATACACCGATGCAGACTGAGCGCGAAAGTAGCCACTTACGATTTTTGTACGTAAGCTAGGCACGCGAAGGAGCACGCGAAGCAGTTGCTCTTGCGTTATCTAGGTCTATCTATATCTGTGGTGGTAACCGTTTGTGCGTCGGTGTCCCTTCCACCGTGTGTAAAGGCGTGAGGTTACGTTAATTGGCTCTCATAACACAATAATTTAAGAGGAAGGTCGCAATATGTACTACTCAATAATGTAGTAGATTGATCTCATTGATAACGACGAATAGCGAGTTATTTATCAATTTCCTCTTATCTGCAAGCGACGGCTTGAGTTGCGTAGTGGTGGGACACGCACGAGCTGCACTTTATCGGACCAGTTCGGTTATGTTATGCTCTCGTAATATACACTAATACCCAACTTGATTTTAAAAGAGTGTCCAGTTCTTTGCCCGTTCTTCTCCGTAGAGATCTACGCTTTGGAATGGGCAACTACAGTACTTTCACAAGTTATTATGCCTTGTGACTGGGACTGTAGCTTCATCCTTTTGTAGTCTGTGTCCCAGCAGTAGAAACATTATAGCTTGATTAATCGGTATCCTGACTGTTGAGCAAGAAGTCCTAGGGTCGATTCCCGGGTCCGGCAAAGTGAAATTGGGTTTTTCCATCAGGAATTTCTCAGTAGCAGCCACGGAGTCTGGATTTGCGCCCGGTTGATGGCAATAGACCCGCCCCTATTGCTATGGGACTTAAACATAACTGGCGAAATGTGGGTGTACTATTAGATACACCTCTGTCTTACCCTTCGAGGATTACAGCCGTGATGTTATATTATGTTAATCGGTATCCGAATTTCAGCACCGCCCATCACTATACCGTTTTATCAATGAACAGTATAGAAGTATCGTTCATTGATAACGATGATCGACTCGTAATATATTATTTCATATCCTACTTACGATAATAGATAGATACTTGCTTTTATCACTTGCTATTTACTGCCAACTGTAGATATCATTATGTGAAGTATTTACTTTTATATCTGACAGAGATAGGTTTATCTTATTCGGTATCGGTGATATAATATGTTAGACCCTGAACCACTAGAAGGTACTTTATTTGCAGAAAAGATGTACTACACTATCTGACTGACCTGTCTTGGCTTGATGCGCGGGCGCAGGCCGGTCGCTGTGCAGCAGAGGGACGCGCGCCTCGCCCACCGCCATCTTGTTACGTCACAGATTCACATTACTGTCAACATCTGAAAAGGAGAGAGATCTAGATTATAGTTTACGCCTCAATACTTAAATGTAGCAATAATTATACAATAAGCTAACAGTAATTAAACATAACATAAATCAAATTTATTATTTGCACGTTAAGCGGTTGGTCCCGGCTGTCATTTGTGATCTTTGACAGTCGTTAAAAGTAGTCAGTGGCCCAAAAAGTCTGACAACCAGTCTTACCAAGGGGTATCGTATTACCCAGTATTAACTAGGTTGAAGAGGTCAGATAGGCAGTCGCTCCATGTAAAATACTGGCATTCAGTTGCATCCGGTTAGACTAGAAGCCGACCCTAACAGAGTTGGGAAAAGGCAGGCAGATGATGATGGTTATACACAACACTTTTACACGTCGCATCATCTTATGTTTTAGAACTCGATGGGGCCGGTGTTTCGTACCTGACTACTCTGAGAAGAAACAGCCGAAACAAACTCAGAGTATAGATTAGTGTCTGAGATGGTCTTTTGAAGAAATAACCACACAGATTTGAATGGACCTGTCCAGTCAGTGCAAGCATTTGTCAGTGATCGTGTAGCTCGACTCAAAACTCAAGGAGCTCAACGACACGACGAACAATACCAAAGAAAAGACATTTGGGTAGGCCGCATAAAGTACTCAAACTGCCAGACAATCGTGAAACTAAATCGTAGGTACATGACAGCATAACATCACGCATGTTATCTCCGAAGGGTTAGGCAGAGGTGTACCTACATACATATTAGTGCCCATTTGACCTGTACAAGCTTGTCACAGATTAACACGATACCCCTTGGTAAGACTGGTTGTCAGACTTTCGGGCCACAGACTACTTGTAACGACTGTCAAAGATCTACAAATGACAGCCGGGACCAACCGCTTAACGTGCAGGAAACTCGGTATGTACCCATCCACGGACCAACATAGGCAAGCGCGGCTTAACCTAAAGATCGACCCGAGCTGCAGTTATTATTTAGCCACGAGCCATAGTGATATACATACACCGATGCAGTGCGCCCTTTTAGTGTAGGAATACCTTTGTCATCCAATTGATTAGCTACGTTTCAATTGAAATTGAATTGACCTTAATAGCGCGAAACTGGGGCGTCCGTATTCTGAGTAGCATGTCGAAATATCTTCTTTTATAAATAGTACTTAGTCACTATAGAATTTATTATGAAAATTTACATTATTTACAAACTACAAATCTATAATAGTAATAAAAATATGTACAAGTATCAAAACGGTTACAGGGCGTCAAAAAATTCGTCCATATCACTGTCAACAGGAAAAGTGCCCAGAAGGCTGGCAGCATTGCCACGTTAGATGGCAATGGTGGTGACGGAAACAATATTTAAAGTCTCAATATTTATTCGGCTTCCCCTGTTACAAATTTGACCCTTCGCCACTGGTAGGTACTGCACCATAATTCTTAGAGCTCAGAATTCACTGAACTTTCCCGAAGGCACCTTCAAAATAACGCGCGTCATTTATTAATTGAAATAAATAAGATAAACAACGTTTTATTACTACAGTGATAACAGGCTTACTGATACTAATGTAAAGTTAAATATGTTAAAATACCCGTCAGTCACACGTAAGTACCGATAAGAATCTTTTGTTTTTGACATAATACACTGGGTGAGTTTTAAACGTTGGCAATACTTTAAGGGCGAGTAGTTCCGGGGCTGTGGGAGTGTTCGAAAGAGATACCGCGGCCCTGGAACACAAAGAGCAAAGAAGGAAGATGGATGGGTTTTAGCGTTTTAGCCAGTAAAAGTATGGCACTCCCTTCCACTCCACCCAGAGCGAGAGCGGTCATTTGATGATTACCCATCAAAAAAACAAAAAAAAAAGGCCGAGTAGTGTACATGAAAAATGAACAACTTTAACTAGATCGCGAAGAAAAAATCAGCTGCTCCATACATTATTGTCGCATAACTCGAAAAAATGTAGGCAGCAGTTGATTGATTTTTGGGATTTCATGGTTAGTCCCATGGAAATAGTTGTTCACTATGATGGCAATACTTAATGGGTGTGTAGCCCTAAATTATTGCCAACGCTTAAAAAAACATCCTGTATATATTTTTACTGCAGAACAGTCCGCATGTGCGCATGCGCCGGTAGGTTATTTTAAGGGGGTTGATGTTTGCACCTCACAGCCGTTTCAGTATTAAAAAAAAATAATTAAAAGATAATGTGAAGTATAATGTTGATACATCCCTACTTTTTACCCTACTTTTTACATTAATTATTGCATGGGTATAGCCCTTTGTAATTCAAACTAAGTATTATAAGGTCCCATTAAAATAGATGGACAAACATTTAAAAATCATTCAGACCACCAAAATAAGGACAATGGTTAAAAAAAATAAGAAAAACGCAGATACTTACAAGAAAAAAAATCAGCTAACGAAAATACATTAATAAAAATGTTAGTCAATAAAAGTTACTTTGGTTAAATACAGAATGATATTAACAAAACTGACTGGGTACCTACGAGAACGCGCGCGGCGGGGCGCGAGTGCAAGTATCTACCCATATTGGATATTTTTATTCTGGAGTGCCAGCAATTTATTATTCAAGTCAAAATAAAATCACTGTAATGAGTGTTTTTTTGCTTGGATATCTTTGGTTAGACGTACTGAACGCTGTGTTAAAATTTGTCCATCTATTATAATGGGGCCTTATAAAGGGTGTAAAAAGACCCTTAACGAAGCCGAAAGGTATTTGTTCTCCCCGTCATTGCGATCATTTTTTTGTTCTAGACCATACCTGGGAACCTTCTAGTTACGGAGATATTGGGGGTCAAAGTTCCAACTTTTTCACAACTTTTTTTTTAAATACATGTTTCTAATGTAAGATTTTTACTTTAAACACCTCCACGACCCCCGTACTATTCACCCCATCCATCAGCACAATGTTTTGAGTGCGTTACATTGAGTTTTACCGAAAAACGTGATTTTTCACCCCAAAAAAAAAAGTCGTTTCCCAGCAATATTTTTAGAGTAAAGTAACTTAGTTGGATGTACATAATGCTTGGTTGACGGCTTCGTGAAGGGTCTGTTTACACCCTGTATAAGTAAGAAGTAAGTATAGGTTTAATTGCATGGCATGCAAATTATCCCATTTCCTGCGTGCGGGCGGAAGGGGTGCAGTACCACTACATCATCCAAACAAGCCTGGATCTTCCGGAATTAAATACCTTGCATAACATTCTTACGCAAAAACATCATGTATTTGCGTAAAGATAGATTTTGTATTTATCTTTATGCTTGAGAAATACTAATAATACGAACTCTCTATAAATACGCATCTATCGAGTTATTTATATCTAACTAACTAAACAACACGCTCGCTGCGGAATACATAAAAACAATGCTTGAACTTGCTTGAACTATTTGAGTGCGTTCATCATTATTTACGTATCATTATTTCTTTGCCCATCACCATGTTTGCGAAACACGGTCGCTTTCCCAATGTTATCCAGTTTGATAATTCAACAATCTTCATTGCGTTATTTACGCAAACGAACTGCCTATTCAAATATAAAGGGTGTAAAAAGACCCGTTTACTATTCAAAGCATCCATCAGCACTAAGTTTTGAGTGCGTAACATTGAGTTTTACCGTAAAAGGTGATTTTTCACCCCAAAAAAAAAGCCGTTTCCCAGCAATAATTTTTGCGTAGAGTTACTTAGTTTTTAGATAATGCTTGGTTAACGGCTTCGTGAAGAGCCTGTTTACACCCTGTAATATGACGTGAGTCAATGGGTTACGAATTTCCTTTAAAATCGGTTCCATCATGAATCTCTTGCCCTTATCCTAATTCATTTATGGTCGGCGCACCATTTTTTCTTCTTCCATACTTCTCTATTACTCGTCATCTCATCAGACACCACCTTTCTGGCCATATCATCCTTCTCACAGTCAAACCATCGTTTCCTTGGTTTTCCTCTACTCTTATTCACATTCATAGTCAAAACTCTCCTCACGACATTTTCCTCATTCCTCCGCATCACATGCCCACCATGACAAAATGACAACTGATTACACAGAATATTTCAGTCACCGGCGCCATTTTCAGACTTCCCAAAACATTGATAAATTAGACCGGACTATTATGTATATTTTTGTTCATTATTCATTTAATTTTAACCGTATCGAACTGTAAAAATGCAAAAACGTGCCAAAGATGAAACCAGTTGAAAAGCACCTAAATTCAAATAGATGTACGAGTAAGTGGATGTGGAACGATTATTTTTAAGTTCTTCTCCATCTTTGCGTGTCAATAGACTCAAATAATACCCGACCAGTATATTCGACTCAAACTCAAACTTTTTTAGTTAAAAAATATTTTGATAAATTTTGATTAAGGCTGCACACTAGTACTGGGTCTACATCTCTGTTTATCTGTCTCCTTTCGCAGGTATGCTGGAAGAGATTTCTCTAGAAATAAGCATCACCTTTGTACTATTTTCTGTTCCTTTCTTCTTTTCTGTATTTAGTGTGTACATAAACTGTTAAATAAATAAATAAAATAAGGCTCACTGATAATTTGAAAAAGTGGCTGGTTATCAAAAAAATGCATTGTATTGTTGATTATTTATATGTCCCAATCCCCTAAAAATATACCCCTTGGTATGACTCTAGTATTATAAAGGGTGTAAAAAGACCCTTAACGAAGCCGAAAGGCACTGGTTCTCCCCGTCAATGCGATCATTTTTTTGTTCCAGGCCATACCTGGGAACCTTCTAGTTACGGAGATATTGGGGGTCAAAGTTCCAACTTTTTCACGAGTTTTTTTTTAAATACATGTTTTTAAAGTAAGATTTTTACTTTAAACACCTCCACGATGCCCGTACTATTCAATCCATCCATCAGCACAATGTTCTGAGTGCGTTATATTGAGTCTTACCGTAAAACGTGAAACGTGTTTCCCAGCAAAAATTTTTGCGTAAAGTTACTTAGTTTGATGTACAGAATGCTTGGTTGACGGCTTCGTGAAGGGTCCGTTTACACCCTGTATAGTAGTCTGTGGTATGACTAGTTGTCAGACTTCCGAGCTTCTTACTACCTGTAATTGTAACGTCTGTCAAAATCTATGTTTAACAACTTGACATATTGACTGACACTTCAACCAACTTATATGTGCAGGCGGGAAAACACAGAACTAAAATAAATGTACCAAGTTTGACGTATCGATGCTAATTATCTTGACAAGAAGCGCCACTTTGAACTGCACACTTAAAGTGGTCATACTGTATCAATGTTGCCAATTTTGGAGTTTCTTAATTACAATGCAAGTTAAATGGCCTTTCATGATCATAACACGACCAGCCATACCTACAAGGTAATCGATCCAAATGCTACCGGGTAAAACGGGGTGAATAGAGACAAAACTTTTAAAGGGATTTTGACATTGAATTAATATGTTATGTTGAAAACAAGGTATCTAAATAACTAAGTATAACTAAGTAAATAAAATAGAGTACTTTTTGGTAACATGTCATATCAATTCAACGTTAAAATACCTTTCAAAGTTTTGTCTCTATATATCACCCCTGCATTCCTATTCGGGGTGAATAGGAATGCAATGTTTGACGGTATAAAACCTGCTCTGATTGCCGATTATAGCAATAGCCCTGTCATTGCCGCACTATGTGTGATAGCGTGATAAGTGATAACGCTTATGTACTAATAATACGTAATTAGTTGTATGTTCTAGGATTTGTTACTGACAGAGATTTTTTATGTAATCACCAAGTGCTCATTACATAATGAAACGTGACGCCAGTAACCCCGAAGGGTTAGGCAGAGGTGTATTATTAGTACGTGTACTGTACTTATAATAGAGGGCGAGCCTATTGCCAGCAACCTACAACCTAGTAACCTAGCAAATTCCTGATGGAAAAACCCAGTAACAATTCGCCCGTCAGTCAGTGGCCCGAAAGACTGACAACCAGTCTTACCAAAGGGGAATCGTATTACTCAGTACTAACTGGGTTGTGGAGGTCAGTTAAGGAGTCGCTCCATGTAAAATACTGGTATTCAGTTGCATCAGATTAGACTGGAAGCCCACCCCAACATAGTTGGGAAAAGCCAGCCAGGATGAGTATGTTCCAGTGGTATGAGCACCGATGCCCACATGTGCGAAACCACGTGCAAAAGCAGGTCGATAAAAAAACATAATATTAAGTAGATATTATGCACATGTGATAGCCATTTGCTAAAAATAAGTACTTATCTATACTTAAGTCTACAAGATTAGCTTATTATTACACCTTTACTAATTTAAAGCCTTAATACATTTATAAATAGATTTAATTGATATGACAAGAGTAAAAACAACAATAATAATCAAAATTATTTTTAGAATTGATAAAAAACCGTTTTTAGATCCGCCTTCGAAGTCCGAAAGTCTGACAACCAGTATTTTACATGGGTGACACAATACCCCTTGACCCTTGGTATGACTGGTTGTCAGACTCAGGCTTCCGACTACCCGTAGAGGCTGCCAAGGAAATTAATCAAGTATTTTTTGAAGGAAAAAAAATTACGTGATATTTGCCGAGACCCTCTCCTGAGACCTCGCCCTCGTGAGATTGAGTGAGACTCGACTCGACCCCCTCCCCCCTTAAACGACACACGTGGTTAATGGACGCCACCTTTTTTTTTTTTTTTTTTACGGATGGGAAATCATCAATTGACTTCTCCCGCTCTGGGTGGAGTGGGAGGGAGTGTCAGACTCTTACTGACTAAAACCCATCCATGTTCCTTCATTGCCCTTTGTGTTCCGGGGCCACGGTATCTCTTTCGAACAGTCCCGCAGCCCCGGAATGGACGCCCCCTTGTTTATGATTTAAACATGGATCCTGAAGAATTGATTAATATCCATGTTATAATTTTCAACTACCAAAGTCCATAGTTTATTAAATTAGCGGGTCACGTTTTACTTTATACGTCGTTTTTGTACGTATCTGACTTAATACCAGTTTTCACAGACTCTTAGGTTAGCAATATGTAAATAATTGTCAGTGGAATCATCGACGCAAAAATGGTTACCACGGATCCAGTACATCCACAGATATAGATAGACCTAGATAACGCAAGAGCAACTGCTTCGCGTGCTGCTTCGCGTGCCTAGCTTACGTACAAAAATCGTAAGTGGCCACTTTCGCGCTCAGTCTGCATCGGTGTATAACATGTTGAATGGGTAATTGTGCTGATATAAATTGTTAAAACTGTATATCTGTACAAATTTGAGAAAAACAAAACATTCGTATTACATTGCGGCTTAGAAATAGTGCTTGTGACGTCATAAGAGGTAGTCAAAAAATGGGCACGCTTGGTTTTTATACAGATCGTGATACTTGCGTTATCTAGGTCTATCTATAGCTGTGAGTACATCATTCTGAACAGCTCAACCTTAAATTTTGTTTCAAGTTTTTCGGTAATTAAAAAAAAGCCAGGTGTTCCATAATATTGTCCGTATGCGTATTGCACATTTGTAGGAAATAGCTGGGTTTTTTTTAAATTACCGATGATAATTTACAGTATGATGTACCGAGTACGTGGTGACCGTTTGTGCGTCGGTGTCCCTTCCGCACTGTATGATTGGACACAATTACAACTGTCGGCGCTGAACATTCACCTTAATAAAATTCAACAGAGTTCTTTTATTTAGGTATTCATTAGGGCCGAGTGCTGGTAATAAAGGGGTTATAAGTCTAGTGGTCGCAGCAATACCCTGAAAGCTCAACGCCTTTCTTCAATGCCGGGTCTCCAACCCGTCAACCTGTGCAGCACACTCGCTGATCTGTCTCCTAAGTAAACTCAGCATGCTGAAGATCAGCTCCCTGAAGGCCCGAAATTCTTCAGTTACCCTTGCCACTGTATCCTTGGCGGGTCCAGCATTCTGAATCTTTGCCTCCAGTTCACCCATCTTACGTACAAAGTTATCTTCAAGGCTCTTCTGTGCAGGAATGATGTTGTCAAGTTGAGACATTGTAGTAAGTACTAGCTCGTGATCCACTTGTGTCCAGTGACAGTGAAAACAGTGATAATGTCAAATGATGAGCTGGCAGGTGGCGTAAAATTATGGCTTAAGTCACATAAACGTGCTGCAAACGTGAGAACCCGTTGCGTAGAGCTTAGTCACTGATAATTTATGAAAATAAAGTGAAAAAACTGCGAATTTCTATTTTAAATCTAAATATATAAAAGCGAAAGGTCACTCACTCACTCATCACGAAATATCGAAAACCGCTTGACGTATAAAGATGAAATTTTGCAGGGAGGAAGTTTATAGTTAGTAGGCGTCCGCTAAGAACGGATTTTGCGACAGGGCCAGATTAAGGAGGTCTAAGGGCTCCCGCAAGTTTGTATGGAAGTCCTTCATTTTTGTGCTACAAACTTATAATTTGGCAGGGAGGTAGTTAATGCGGACGAAGTCGCGGGCAACAGCTAGTATAAAATAAATATAAGAGACACGTCTGTGTCCGTGATGTTATGCTATGTAGTAAAAAAGGGCATCATACGTCCGAGCGAGTGTTAATGAATGATATAACAATAATAATATTTATGGTATCGCTATCACGCTGGCCGTGAACTATATACTTGGCCTCTCTGAATAAATTCGATTTAATTAAACTTTTTAGCCGGCGCGGCGTGCGAGTATGGCCACATGTATAACATGAACGAGGCTAATAAAGTATGGTAAGGATCGCAGCAAGTGGCGTTCTGTGGTGTCTGGTGTCTGCCTACCATCATCATCATTATCTGCCTGCCTTTTCCCAACGGCCAACTATGTTGGGGTCGGCTTCCAGTATAACCGAATGCAACTGAATACCAGTATTTTACATGGAGCGACTGCCTATCTGACCTCCACAACCCAGTCAGGTGATCTTTGTGGTGTCTGCCTAACTAACCCCATGGGAAAAAATATACTGTTTTATTTCTGCTAAAATTAATAGAATAAGGGCGCGTGGCCGCGGTTATTTGTGTTTATTGTAATAATAAAAGCTGTTATTTTGATATTACAAACAGAAACTTTAGTTTTATTTATTTTTATAGTTTGTAAGGAAATAATATTATTCTCAAAAAACACTTAATGTACCCTGCTTACCCTTTACAAAAAAAAACTTTCAAGTATACATTTAATTATGTTATTCGTCGAGGTCGACCGCGGCGAAGGTGGCGTGACGATCTGATCAGGTTTGCGGGGCTAACATGGCCGGAGATCGCACAAGATAGAGAGGTATGGAAGGAGAAAGGGGAGGCCTTTGCCCAGCAGTGCGACACAATGTAGGCTAGCAAAAAAAAAAAAAAATTATCTAGACAAGTGTATTATGCAAAAAACTTCACAATGATTGTGATTCGCGTTTTGTGTCTCTATTGTTACATTTTTTGTTTCAATCTAACAGTTAACTATGTAATTGTTATCATATCAAGGCCAGAACATAATTACTTGTTTAAAATAAAAATTATATACCAAGTTTATACAATATTTGTTATATTATATCAGGTTCTCGTGGGCCTTTAATTAATTCCAGTTATGTTTATTCTTAATCTATATGTATACTACTAAAACTGTTTGTAGTTTCAAAAGAATTGTTTTTTACTGAATGCTTATCAAAGCATTAACGTTTTTTTGTTGTTTTAAGTAGTGTATACTTATAACAACAAAAAAAAAACACGCTTATACTAACTTTTGTCTGTCTGTCTGTTTGTTCCGGCTAGTCTCCGAAACGGCTGGACCGATTTTGACGGGACTTTTACTGGCAGATAGCTGATGTTACAAGGAGAAAATAAATAAACAACAACTTTGGCCCATAGACATAAACAGTAAATAGACATTCACACTCAAATCTTTACTTTAAGGAGGCCTGTTTATTTTAAACATAAACCATACAATATTACAGAATTATCAACTTTGCTGCATTAATCTAATGGTTGCAAGCACAACTGAGCATAAGTTCCTGGGTTCCATTCTCAGGTTGGGCTAAGTGTTATTGGGTTTTTGTATCAGCAACTTCTCAGTAGCAGCCACGGAGTCTGGATTTGTGCCCAGTTGGTGGCAATAGGCTTGCCCCCTACTACACGGGACTTAACCCAAACTGGTGAAATGTGGGTGTACTATCAGGTACACCTCTGCATAACCCTTCGGGGATTACAGGCGTGATGTTGTTTATGTAAGATTTTTCAACATCTTGAACAGAATTTATTCTAGAAGCATTATGTGTTTTTTGCATAAATATTTTATGATATGTCAATATATTGAGCCATGCCAAGCTTTGTGCAGGTGATTTATTACCTTATATTAAATTTAATTTGGCATCATAAACTTTATTCAAGACTGTTTTGATAACATTCAAAAAACATTGCAGGAAAGATAGTGCAATTAAATATTATTTATAGAATAAATAAAACCGTCTATGAACAGTAAGCTGGGGACTGTAATGCAGTCCCCAGAACTATTCATAGACCAACCAGACTCTATGAATACTCTATCTATGCTGGTCTATGAACAGTTCTGGGGACTAGACTGTTCATATCACCAGCGCCTAAACCAGATTTGTAATCTCATTTAATGGATCAAAGGATACAGTGATTCCTGAGGCAATAATACCGTGGATGAACACGCTGAAAGGGGATCGGGCATGGTGTCAGTGAGACCTGTACCGATCGTGCCATTCCCTTTCGGTTACCTACGATACTGAGGCTAGACCATGGTGAGTGCAGGGAAGTCAAGGAAGCACTTTCTGCGCACAGTTACAGCCGCCATCACTGGACACAGCTCTTTTAATAAACACCTCTTTGTCATAGGTGTCACAGACAGCCCACTGTGACGAACCTGCACGGAGGAAGCCTGCCCAGAGGTTGCCTCATACTGGGCAAAGTACTTCGGTAACCCAGGTACTCTCCATGAGATCGTCAGTAACACCAAGGCGTTGCTGGCCTTTCTCGGGGAACTGGAGTGGATCGAATGCTTTTCCGACCGTACGCAAAAGACGCGCTTTGGACGTGGAGATGCGGACACCAGCCCGTCATACAATACAATACAAATGACAGACTTTTTGCGCTCACACTTTCGGTGCCACGAATTTTATTTACCTATTTTTACTACCGTTTTTAGATGTCATTGGCGCGTAGTTTCTTTACATAGAAATAAATTCTAGATGGCCATGACAATGACATAACAAAAATTCGTATCTATTAGAAACTTTTATGTCAAAAATAAAACATCAAATAATGTTACGTATGTTTTCATAATCATCATAAATCACAAATCGTCAAATTACGAGCATTGCGAAATCGACGTCACAAGATCAAGTTTTTAATGTTTACAAACTTGAAATGAGGCAAAGGCAACTGATACGATCGGACTTCAAAAAATGTTTTGAAAAACATATCACTCTCGATAGTTCAAAGTCTACCCAGTAACCTTGAAATGAATATTTTAGGGGCTAACGAGCGATAAACGACGTCCATCATCTAAAAATAGATTCATATGAAACGTTTCTAGTAGTCATACACAAAAAAAACTTACCCGAAGAAAATATTTGGGCACACCATCGAGATTTTCGAAAATATTTTAACTTTTTTGGAAACTATCACGTAAAAGTACACTGTTATGAGAAGTATACGAAGTAAAGAATGAGATTTGAAAGGTATTGTCACTAGGAAAGGTAATTGTTTAGTCAATAATTTTCTTAAACAAAGAAAAATATGAAAAACACTGTACGTAATACTCGCACTGTACAACTTGCTCAGTCAGCTGTCAAAAATGTAATGACAGCAAAAATGACAGTCAGCTGTAATGGTTGCTGACAGCAACGCCTGGGTTGCCCTTGAAAGGTTTCAAAATTCTACTATTTTATATTCCTATCAATGTTTGTTTCAGAAATTCAATGATATTTTATGCTCTTTAACTTCAACATCTGAGCCAAAACAAGTAACATCGTTTTATCAAAACTACACGAACTTTTTGTAGGCAGTAACCAAGGAACGCCACGTGCTACTATCCTTTCATAGAGAGAACTCGAAAATTATGTAATGACTTACCGCACGTCCATTATTAATTGGCCACGAGAGCCTCAAGCAGTTAGGCAATTCCTAATAATATTTTTATTTTTTTATATTTGCATGGTTAACTTCAGCGTAGCCATAGGCAGATTCTGTAGGGTTGAAGATAAGAGCATTAAGATAGAAGCGCTAGGGAAGCCCGAGTTTTTTGCAATTAGCAGGTCAAGTGTCAGGTTGTATGTTGATTAAAATATGATTCGCGGCCTTTACAAATATGGTTTTACAGAGTTGTAATCATCAATACAACCCCATAAAAGTTTATTTAACCCCATGGCTATTTCATGAAAAAATTATCATGATTATAATTCTGTACCTAAATACACACGTGTTACGCGAATCATATTTTGTAGAAGCCCGACACTGATCTGCAAATTCCTAAAAACGTTAGGGAACTTGAATTTCACGGGCTATTCTGGCGCTTCAACGTTAACGTACCTATGAAAAGAACAGTAAACAACGACATTGTTAGAAAAGGTGTTTATTCAAAATATCATAATAATATGCGTACACACACAGATAAAATATTATAACCCAAACACAACTAGCGGAAACTACCAAATTACCACAACGGTAACTGGCAACACTACACGAATGCACAAACAATAACCAACTTTAATCTTTACGCTACAAAGTCTACAATCATTTAGCACCATTCACTCATACAACAGCTATAGATTTTTTGATATTATTTAAACACGAGTGTAATTATTACAAAATAACAAACACAAATGGCATACATGCAGCAACTTTCACAAGCATTTTCTTTAATTTATTGATTTTAATTGCATGCTGTTTTGATAGTATTTTGGAACTACTTAATCATGAAATAAACTTTATCTCAATGTCAAAATCAACATTTCACGATAATTTTGCTAAGTAAACCATGATATTATATAAAAATATAAAAATGAGGCAGATATGTTACTAGCGCGCATTTTAAACGTCAGTAAATATGAACGTCACATCAAAAACACATCTTGTGTATAATTTCATGGTTAGTGAATAAATATCAGTGTTTGTGACTATCATGCCGGCTTCAAAAGGTACTCAATTAATTTAGCCTAGCAACACAGACCGCAACATCTTATTGGGGGGCGTCCATTAATTACGTGAGGCATTTAAGGAGAGGGGGGGCGTCGCGCCGAATCTCACCCAATCTCACGAGCGAGAGTATAAGGGAGAATATTTTTTTAATGAATTCAACGCAATCAAGCACAGATTACCGTATTTATACTAAACTACGCATTTTGATAAATCTCACGTGAGATTAGGAGGGGGGTGACCGGTGGTGACCGGGTCGAAAAATCGCCAAAATTGCCTCACGTAATTAATGGTCGCCCTCTTGCTATTCACAAATATTTAATCCAGCGACAATACGAACTGTCGTGCTCAGACGTTTAAAATAATTTAGTAGTATAAATGTAAGTTTAACATCAGTTAATCGCTAAAATCTAGGTCGGAGTCGGAGTCCGGACGTCCTCGTATCGTCTTCTTGCTCTGTATGTCCAGCTTGCGAGCCTTGCGCGCGTCCGCCGGCGGCGTCAGCAGGTCGCCATGGTACTCTATCACGTCGGACCTGGGGGGACAGAGGGGGAGCGTTACATTTGGAGAGAAATACGCCTGTAATCCCCGAAGGGTTAGGCAGAGGTGTACCTAATAGTACACCCACATATCCTATTGCCATCAACTCAACAACTTGAATATAGATCCAGGCTCTATGGGTGCTACTACAAAATTCTTGACAGAAAACCCCAATAACACCTTATCCTATCTGAGAGTTAGATTGATGGCAGGCACTTCTTTATAAAATCAGTAGCGGAGTTTTGAAATGACATTCGAATCAGAATTACGCATCGGATTTAAATGCGATTTTCACCATCAATTCATTATTCGCGATCGTAACACGTATGTATTTACACAATTATAATTATTAAAATCATCAATACAACCCTTTTTTTTTTACGGATGGGAAATCATCAAATGACTTCTCCCGCTCTGGGTGGAGTGGGAGGGAGTGTCAGACTCTTACTGACTAAAACCCATCCATGTTCCTTCTTTGCCCTTTGTGTTCCAGAGCCGCGGTATCTCATTCGAACAGTCCCGCAGCGTCAATACAACCCTTAAGTGCATTTAATTCCATTGAATGACTATTTCATGAAATAGTTAATGATTTCAATGATTATAACTCTGAAAACCCATATTTGTCTAGCCCAGCGCCTCCCCTGGCTACTTGCACGCGGCCGAGCCGCTAGTCCTGGGATCGGTTACATACCTAGCTATCCTCCACTCCAGCATCTCCGTGGGGAAGTCATCCCGGCCGCCGACGTCGGTGAAGCCGACCATGAAGTCCGTCGTCTTGTTCCCCTTCACCATGCCGATGGTCGGAATCACGTGGATCTTCAGGCGGCCTGCGGGACAACCAGCACACGGTTAGTAAAACTACATAACACGCCTGTAGTCCCCGAAGGGTAAGGCGAATAGGCAGAGGTGTACCTAACAGGAGATCCAGATTTCACCAGTTTAAGGTAAGTAAGTTTTTCACATCTTGAGGTATTCTATCTATGTTATTGGTCAGTTTCACACACATCCCTCGCTACGCATCCTTACTCATCTCTGGTGGAAACAGCATGGTCTGCATGGTGTATGCTTGTTTACATGTGTGCATGCTGCATGCTTGACACCACCGTCCACTTAGAAAAACAAAAAAACAATCTGTTCTACCTACAATGTAAAGTACCAATAAATTTCATAAGAATACTATTGTATTAAGTCATTCAGTCTCGCTCGGGCAGCCGAACGGTGTGCGCGCGCGCCTAGTGCCCTTACATACCGGTCAGTTTGCGATCAGCTGGCACGTAAAGTCACTAATTAGTATTGACGCGTATATTATGATCGAATAAAAATGCCGTGCGAGTGCAACTTAGTTGTTAACGAAGCACTAGCCTTCATGGCTACGAAATGTGATGGAATGGACGACTTGAGTGTCATAAAAATATGCAGTTCCTGGTTCTCCGAAGAAGAGATCGAAGTTGCAAAGGTGCTTATTTGTGAGGTGACAAATACCAAAAAGATCGTACGTAAAGGGGAAAAGAAACATGTTAATAATATTTCCGACATAATAAAGATACTGAGTGAAACCAAAGCCGAAAAATTACCGGTCTTTGTCGCTAAAGATTTGCACAGAGTACCCCCAGTGACATTCGATCATTTGGATGTTTCTAGTATTTTAAAAACTATGGCCGTTATGAAGACTGAAATACTGACGTTGAAGCACACATTACATGAGGAGGTTGCAAGACTGAGTGACGAAGTAAGTTTACTGAAAAATACCAGCAAGCACGACCAAACTGAAAGACGAGTTTTGTCCGCTAGACAAGATCGATCAAATAGACTCTCAAGCATACCCACAAGTCAGACTCTGGCGAACAATACAACGACATGGGCAGTGTTGCCTGAAAAAGCACCTGAACTAGGGCACGAGATGGAAGGACAGGCAGTAAGTAATGAAAGCCCGAAGAGCGCACCAGTACAGCAGACACCAGACAGACCAAGTTTCTCCAAAATCGCTAGAGGAGGCCAGAAACGTACACTCGAGGAGCGGGGTGTGCGCGATGACAACGACGACGGTTTCCAAACAGTTAGCTACAAGCGAAAAAGGCCCCGAATCGCCGAACAGCAGAACACAGATAATGTTCAGATAAGTGCACAAAAGAGAAATAGTGTGAGAAATAGAAGGGGAACTAAGATAAGTGAGAAGTTAAAGGCTGCTGACCATATAGTGTGGATCTATGTATCAAGGTTTCAGAATGACTGCGCCGAAACGGATATTGAAACGTACATGGGTGAGAATGGGCAATCAGTGTTCACTGTGGAGAAGTTAAAACCAAAGAACCCCACTAACTTTTCGTCGTTTAAGATTGCTGTTGAGAAGAAAAGTTTAGAAGATATCCTAAAAGAGGATTTCTGGCCATCCGGAATAGTATTCAGAACGTTTAAATCGAAAACATAGTGGACCAAAACAGCTCAACGATAAAAATGACGACTTTTAATTGCAAAAGTATTAAAAGAAGTCTGACATATGTAAAGGAATTATGTAATAAATATGACATTGTATCGCTTCAATAAACCTGGTTGCTACCGGACGACATAGACTTTCTGAGTCAAATACACACAGATTTCTTGTACTACGGGGTGTCTGCGATGGATACTTCAGCGGGGCCTATACGAGGAAGGCCGTATGGAGGCGTAGCAATCTTATGGCGGAGGAGTTTATTCCAGAAGGTGGTACCAATACGCTGTGAATCAAAGCGTATAGCCGCTGTGCGCCTGTATCTACCGGACCGGTGCGCTGTGGTTATGTCAGTGTATATGCCTACCGACTGTATGGATAATTTACCGTTATTTACCGAGTGTCTAGGCGTAATAAATTCAATAATTCAGGACTGTGATGATGAGTGTGTGTTCATGTTGGGTGATTACAATGCAAGCATTGGCAGCGTGTTTGGAAGGGACTTGTTAAGGTACTGTAAAGACCAGAATTGGACCTGTGCGGACATTCAATATTTGGGTGAGTCATCAGGCACTTACACATTTCTAAGTGACGCTCACGGTACAACAAGTTGGCTAGATCACTGTGTGGTTACGTCTGCCGGTTGGGACACTATTTCTAATGTTTATGTTCGGAATGAAGTAAATTGGTCAGATCATTTTCCACTCGTAATTGAATGTGATTTTAATGTTATAAGACGTAAGATTGTTGTCCAACAGCCGATTAATAATACAATATCGCTTAATAACAGAAATAAGACGCAACTTTCGGAGTACAGACGTTTATGTGACGAATATTTGTACCATATTGACATCGACAAGTATCGAAAAGATTGTAAGGAGTCATCGTGTAGTGACCATGAATGCTATGATTTAATTGATAAATACTATCATGATTTGGTACATGCCATTACAAATGCAGCTAGTAACTCTCATGCAAAGCTCTCAAAAAACTGTAAAACTATTGTAGGTTGGAATAATCACGTTAAATCGTTACATGCAACGGCCCGAGATGCTTTTCATACGTGGTCGCTGCACGGTAGGCCAACACAGGGACTTGTATTCGAGAACATGTATAATAGCAGGAAATTGTTTAAGAATAAATTACGATGGTGTCAACAACACCAGGATCAAGTAAAAATGGACGTTATTGCGCAGCAAAGAGCCTCCCGTGATTTTAAACAATTTTGGAAATCAACAAATAAGTTATCGCACAAACCAAGTCGCGCGTTAAGTGTAAATGGAATTGAGGAGCCAAAACAAATCGCGGAGGAGTTTGTTGCGCAATTTAAAACAGGTTTCGTTGGTGAGCCGTGTGATACAGGTGTCGGCTGTTGTGCGCCGGCGGTTAATCAGCTGAGTGTCGCTATAACACCTGATATGGTGTGGGAATGTGTGCGTGGAATGAAACGCGGTAAGTCGCCGGGGCATGATGGTCTGACGCTGGATCATATTGTGCTAGGAGGTCCTCAGCTAGCTGAGAAACTATCTGTGCTGTACGACTTATTTCTGAGGCACGGTTACTTACCTAAAAGTTTTATGAAAACTGTAGTAATTCCACTCGTTAAAGATAAAAAAGGTGACATATCGGATGTTAATAATTATAGACCTATTTCATTAGCAACTGTGTTTTCTAAAATATTCGAAAGGTTAGTGTACCCACATCTATCGAAGAATATAAAGTTACACAATGCACAATTTGGTTTTCGTCCAAATCTTTCGACTGATACCGCCATATTCTCGTTAAAGAAAACTGTCCAGTACTATTTGGACAGAAAAACAAATATTTATGCCTGTTTTCTTGATTTAAGTCGTGCTTTTGACTCTGTAAATTACAATGTCCTCTGGAATAAGATGTACAATGCAGGTATACCACCTGAAGTGATTAATATCATGAAATATTGGTACGAGGGTCAAACAAACGTTGTAAAGTGGGGAGAAAGTATATCCGGTGAATACACCCTCAATTCCGGGGTGAGACAGGGTGGTTCGACATCCCCTACAATATTTAATTTATATGTTAACGACTTGATAGAGGAGCTGAGCAGAGCCGGGGTCGGCTGTTCTATTGATAATGTCTCGGTAAATAATCTCAGCTACGCAGACGATATGGTCCTGCTCAGCCCCTCTGTCAAGGCGTTGCAAAAGCTACTGAACATTTGTGAAGTGTACGCTGGTAAGCATGGTCTCAAATACAACGTTAAGAAAACGGAAGTGTTGGTATTTAGGTACGATAACAGTCCATTACCTACGCCTGATATATCACTATGTAGCACCAAACTAAAAGTTGTTAAGAGTTTTAAATATCTCGGTCATATCGTAACGGATAAACTGCGTGACGATGAGGATTTGGAAAGACAGAGGAGAATATTGGCAGCGAAAAGTAACATGCTTGCTCGGCGTTTCGCTAAATGTACCAATCAAGTTAAAGTCACTCTGTTCAATGCGTACTGTCGGTCGCTTTATACTGGCCACCTCTGGTACAAGCACACACAACGCGCTTACAACACCTTACGTGTGCAATATAACAACGCATTTAGGTGTATATTTGGGCTACCGTGGAGGTGTAGTGCGTCCGGCATGTTTGCGGAGAACAGAGTAGATGATTTCTATGCTGTATTACGGAAAGCGAGGGCCTCCTTTATGAGCCGAGTACATGATTCTGACAATGGAATATTGAGAGCCATATATGAAGCTAATTTTTTATTTGTATACGACTGTCAATATTCCTGCTAACAATTTTTCATTAATTTTTTCATTAATTTTTCATTAATTTTTATTTATTTTGTTTTTAATCATTTTAAATGCAATTGTTATTTTTTTTTTTTTTTTTTCTATAATTCTGTAATTTTTCAAAGTTTCTGAAATTCAATTCAATTATGTAATTTGTTTAAACTTGCTTCCGTATGGGCGCATCATGCCTGAAATAAATGAATTTTATTTATTTATTTATTTTATTTATTAAAATGTGTATTAGTGTCTAAAATTTTAGGAGTTAATTATGCTTCTTTGTTATGCCTTTAAAAAATATGTTTTAATATCATTATGTGTAAATAAATTTATGCTTTAGAATGTTATGCTTAATCATTATTATGATTAGAGAAATGATGCCTGAAAAAATTAAATAATGTTATGGGAAAATATAATTAGGAGTTACAAAAGTATGCTAAGCTATATTAGGTCTGAAAATTTTTATGCAAATGGATAGGGAACCCAACAGCACTACCTCACTTGGTAGATTACGGTCCACTTTCCCTCTCACATCGAAGACTGTGGCTGTGGGAACAATGGGAACTACTCACTAGTCAGGAACGGCGCGCGCTCCACATCCAGCTTCACGAATCTAGTCTCGACATGCTTGTTCGCCAGCAGCCTGAGATGCATGTCCACGATCTTGCAGCGAGGAGTGTCGCTCTTATAGAAGTGGCAGACCACGTTCACGCTCTTGTTGCAGATGGTGAAGAACTCCTTCTCGCCGTCTATCTCTGTGTACTCGCCGTGGCCCTGGAAGTAACATAGAACACATAACATTACGACTCGTCATCCCTGAAATCAAGTGTTCACCCACATTTCAGCAGTTATGTTTACGTCCCATGTAATAGCGGGCGGGTCTATTGCCATCCATGCAAATGCAGACTCTGTGGCTGCTACTGAGAAATTCCTGATAGAAAAACCCAATAAGACTTTCCCCGACATCCGGATCACACCCAGGACCTAATGATAAGCAATAGCGGTCGCGACCGTAGCGTAATGAAGAACAGGTAGTAAAGTTCTTCATGCCCCATAGAAAAGGCAGGATCCTCCGAGCAGTCGGGTGTTGTCTTGTGGGCTACTGCCCGACAGTACTGTAGTTGTCAGCTTTTCCTATATATTAAGTCGCGGATAACTTTAATAGCGTGATTCAGAAAAGATGTTAGTACTTTCTTTGTGGCATAGATGGCGCTCAAATTCAAATTCAAATTATTTATTTGTAAAACATAGGTACATGCTGTAGTAGTTTTTGTATTGTCCGCTACAACGGTTAAGTAATTATTTTAATTACTTCGAAAAATGGGAGAAAGTTAACCCTTAATGACGTATGTAAAACTGCAGGTCTATGCCTGAAGGGCCTTTTGATGAACCTGTCACTAATTTTTACTTTTTGTAACATAAATGACTTTCACGAAACTGAACAAGAGAAATGTGGCTACGGTAGAAGTTGTGTCGTCGCATTCTAACTTAAAACCGCAACAACACCGACATTAGCAGTCAGCCATTTGCTGTGAAGGTGTACTTTTTATTAAATTGCCTTAAATATCCATCAGTTGGGCAGAGGCATCCATATCCTTCCAGGTTACTCGTCTCCTGCCCACTTCGACCCAGCCTTCGTGATCTCGCCACCGCACATCAACATGTACCTTTAAATTGTCAAGAGAATGGAACAGCTACTCACATTAGCCAGCCACTCCTGCTTATCCTTGGCTCTCTTTTTCATCTCCGCGATGCGCTGCTGTCTGATCGACTCCAGGTCACTTGAGTCCATGGTCTCCAGCCTGTTTCAAAAGAGATGCTTAAATGTTCATATTGTAATACTTGGCCCTGGTGGGTTTGAAAAATATTAACAAAGTCTTCTTCTTAGCGTATCTATGACAAAAAGTTTAAATATGTTTAGCCCAAAACTCAGCCATGTGAACTCACTGATGCAGTAAATAAATCATCAAGAGCGCAGGTGATAGGGCATGCAGTGCAAGATAGAAGGTGGGCCATTGTTTGTGGGGAGACGCCGCATAAGCACTTGAGGTCTGAGCCGTCCATGAACCCCCATCGGCAGTGATTGTCTTTGCTCCGGCCGACTTGGGTTCGAAGAACTGTGATTGAAATTATCTAAAGTTGTAAAAGAGTAGGTAGAGCATAGACCTAAGACAGGGTGGAGATGGAGAAATGGGAGGCTATCGACAAACAATTTTGCTGCGGCAATGTTATTATTATTGCAGCAGCTTGGTTGGTCCAGCAACTTCTAAGTTTAGTTTTAAACCGTGGAACTTTAAAACAGTGTATGACAGACCTTTCTGTATGGAAAGTGATAACGATGAAGCCTCTAGCAGTGACCACTGAAGTGTCTCCACTCTCTGTGTGCAGTGTGGGGACACAGCAGCAGATGTCTTTTCTTTGTTGGGTTTCTATGATAATGGTGATGCTGGTATTACCTTTCAATCTCACTGTCCAGCTGCTTCTCCATATTGGAAGCCACTTGATGCAGAAGTTGATCCATGATGGAAGTTTTGTATCTGAAAATATTAGGTAAAAGTTGTGATATATTGTTTACATTTTTTTATTCAGTTTTCCGTTTTTACTATTTTGAAAAGAACTAATTAATTACAAAACAACATTTTCAAAATCAGTGTTGTACTACTTGTTTTTAAATTAGTATATATTTTTTATAAAAACAAAATAAACCTACAACATTTATTTTCTCTTTAAACTTAATTACTTACTGTAAAATGGTAAATACAAGTGTTTACAAATATAAAATAACTTGAAACTCATGTGAATCACTACAATACAATAAATGGAAAAGTAGTACTTCTTCGAATTGGGACGAATGCGGAGGCGTAATAAATCTATATTTGGTCATAAACCTACAAAACTTGTTTTGTAATGGTTTTAATCCAATCTCCTCCGCCAAAACTATTACCAAGGAGTTTATTCATAAGCTTGATTATTTAAAAACAGCCAGTCTCAGAAAATACATCTCTCTAAAGATGCAATCCATAGTTTTGTGTTCGATGACCTCATAGCAACCAGTACACATGTTGTTTGATCAAACAATATCACAAAAACTTACCGTTTGCTGCCTTAAAAGAAACTTGAAATATGTATAAACAAAGTTAAATCTTGTATTAAAACTGTTTCCAATGGTATTTATCGTCAATTTATCCAAATAAAGCGATTTTTTGTGAACTAAGCACAAGGACCGCTATTTTGTTCACAAAAAATTGACATTGACATTTGACAACGTTTTTGACACATGTGCAGTGTTGCCTTACTTATTTTGTAGCCATGATACTGGCTTGTAACAAAAATAAAGGGAAACTGGGATTTTAGCACACCAAACATCGTAAACAGAAACTCTTACTCTGATTGTACACACTCTAGTTCATGAAGAAAAGAAGCTAATATTTTTCAATTTTCCATGAGTCGACTTGCTGTTTTTTTCTACATAACATCACGCCTGTATTTCCTACAAGATTAAGGGATAGGGCTGTCCCTGCAGCACACTCACATTTCAGGAGTTATGTTAAGTCTTATGTAATTGTGGGTTGGCCTACAACTGGGAACAAATACAGACTCCGTGCTGCTACTGAGAAATACTTTCTGGAATATTAATAACTCTTCTGCTAATATTACTATTCTTGCTGGCTATTAGTGCGCAGTGCGCGTAGATACATAATTATACATTACATATCCTCACGTTTACTTCCATGGGTGTAAGCAGAAACTACAGAAACCCTGCTATGATTCTTAGTTCTTTTTAAGGTTCTTACAAGACCTAAGAACTAAGTCATTTTGCTTTGTTCCCGTGAAAAACGAATGTTGCACTAATTTTTTTTTCACTGAAATGGACAAACTCTAAAATTACAGCAACAGTAAATGTAGTAAAATTGTAATATTCATAATTGTTTTTTCACGGGTGACCACTGAAAACCAGCTCTGTGTCAATGCATACAATTAAAGAGTCTGTTAGTTATGTCAAAGCTTTTTAATGAATGCACATGAAAGTACACAGGGTGAATTTTTCAGGCCAACGCTGCCGGGGAAGGCAGGGCAGAATCACGAAGGGGAATCCCCCTTGATGCCTCGGGGTCGATCTCTAAACATTGGAATCTATATCTTGTTACCACTGGCTACCTATTAATTTAGGTTGAGTAAAGATAAATTGCTCTATCCTACCGTCTCCGGTATGTCCGCCTTTATAAGTTAAGGAGTACGACTTCTATAGACCTATATAGGGTGACTGGTGGTGATTGTACTCATGACAACAAACAACTTTCTCAAAGAAACTTTTTTTTTTTACTCATACGTATACTTTTGTGGCGAGCTTGCGAGACGCGCGGATGCTCTGCCATCATGAGTACTATCACGCGTATAAGTATCGGTCACTAATTACCAGTCACCCTATAAGTATACTTACAACCAATTTCTTCAATTGCAACACAAAAAAATAAGCTCTTATTTAAAAATAACTTTATTTGTAAGAGATAGAATAGAATATATTTATTGTAAAACATGAGTATACATCAAACAATATGTGCAAGGTCTTAAAAATAATAGGCAGATCTGCATGTTTTGCCATTAATGGCGTACAATAATAACATTTTTTTTTTTTGGTCTAGAGAAAAAAAAAACCAAAAAATTTGTATTTGACTCTACACAGTAAAATAAAAAGAATAACTTAATCCTAAATAAAAATAAAAATTAGGGAGAATACATTACATATGCCAAAATTTCATACATAACTGCGAAAAAATGTCGTAATTGTGAAAACTGATAAAAAGTCCTAGAAATTAAGAAATTCATTTAATTAATTACGCTCATTTAAAAATTCCGTTATGGAATAATAGCATTTAGCAATGAGATATTTTTTTAAATGTTTTTTAAACAGAGCAGTAGGCATTTCTTTTATAGGTTTTGGGATTTTATTATAAATGGTTGGTGCTAACCAAAAAGTACTTTTTTGCATCAAAGCCGTGGTTGATCTCGGTACGCATAATCTATTATTATCTCGTCTATTACGAATGGAGACGTCTGATAGTTTCTTAAATAAGTGTGGATTGGTCCTTACAAAATTAGCTATTTCATAAATAAATAATGAAGGCAGATTTAAGATGTTATATTTAATAAAATACTGTTTGCAACTATCAGTTCTTTTCAGACCAGACATTGCCCTAATGCACCTTTTTTGTGACTTAAAAATAATATCCTTATTGGTGGAGTTTCCCCAAAATATAACCCCAAACCTTAATAAGGAGCCGACAATTCCATGGTAGGCAGTTATAATCGCATTCGTACTCAAAATAGGTTTAAGTTTATAGAGGGCATAAGCACAAGAACATACTTTTTTATTTAATTCTTCCGTGTGTGCTTTCCAGTTCAGACGTTTATCTATGGTTACACCTAAAAATTTTGCTGTGTCTACCTTTTTTATAACAGTTAATTTGTGTTGAACATTAATACTTGGTGCTTCTAAACGTTGACTAAAGAACATAATTTTTGTTTTTTCTAGATTGATTTTTAGATTATTGTTATCTAACCAATTTACTATTGAATTGATTGTATTATTAATTTCTTGTTCATAACTATCTTTATTTATGGAATTAATAGTGACTGTACTGTCATCGGCAAACAGCGATACTGGATAATTAGTTACCAATGGCAAGTCATTTATGTAGATTATGAATAACAATGGTCCCAATACGCTACCTTGCGGAACTCCATATTTAACTATACGTTTTTTTGATGAATATGTTTCTTCTTTTTTGGTATTAATATTTATTTTTGAAATTTCTGTATATTGCTTACGGTTTTTAAGATAAGATTCTATGAGATTGAGTATATTGCCTCTAATGCCATACGCTTCCAATTTACGCAGGAGAATGTTATGATTAACATAATCGAAGGCCTGGGTCATGTCACAGAAAATGGAACATACCGGCGTCCTTTTATCTACGTTCCCCATGACATTATTTATAAAATCGTAAATTGCCATGTTTATTGTTTTATTCTTGCGGAAGCCTTTCTGGTCTTCTGTAAGAATGTTGAATTTTTCAAAAAAAATATAAATTTGATTGTATATGTACTTTTCAAAAACTTTCGAAATTATAGGAATAAGTGCAATAGGCCTGTAACAGTTCATATTCTGCTTGTTGTCTTTTTTGAAGATGGGTTTAATGATACTAGTTTTTAAATTTTCCGGGTATGTTCCAGTGGTTACACACATATTAATGATATGGCTTAGGTGGTCACAGATATGATAAGCGATAAACTTTAGAATTTTAGTAGAGATCCCATCATATCCAACACTTGTAGTATTTTTAAGAGATCTTATAATTTGAAGTATGTCATGTGGAGTGCTTGGTGCCATGAACATAGATTGTTTTAATTTGGGAATATTTACAGTTACGTCCTTACCAGCACCTGGTATTGGTTTTATTTTTTCTATGAAAAAGTCATTAAAAGCATTCGCAATTTCTTGTGGCCTGGTTATAGTTTTATGGTTTGTTTCTATGGAAGTGACGCTATCCTTTGGTAAATTGAGTTTAGACCTATTTATAATTGCCCATGTAGCTTTGGATTTGTTTGTAGATGATTTTATTTTATGATTGTTTTGTGCTCGTTGCGTTAAATTAATTATATTTTTATATATTTTTGAGTATTTTTTAAATTTAGTTTTAGTTACTTCATTACGATTAAGCCTATAGTTCCACATAAGCTCTCTCTTTTTTTTACTACAAATTTTTATGCCACGTGATACCCATTGAGGTTTTACTTTGGTTCTTATTGTAACGTTTTGGAAAGGAAAGCATAAATTATACAGCATCATGAAAGCTTCCAAAAATGCATTATATGCTGTGTTAGGATTATTTGTATTATAGATTTCAGAAAATGAAAAATCTCTTATATAATTTATGAACTTTTTCATGTTTTCATTATTGTAGTCTCGTCTATTTGTTCGCCAAAAGTTTATTAAGATTTTTTTATTAACCGGTAATTTTAATAATTGCGCTGTGTGGTCTGACAGGCCAAAGTCAATCACATCAGATTTACAATTCTTTCCGAAATTATGTGCGAAATTATCTATACAAGTGCCGCTCGCGAGTCGAGTTGGCTGATTTATTTCTAGCTTTAAATTATAACTAAAGAGTAGACATTCTAAATCTATCAAAGTATTATTACGCTTAAGACAGTCAATATTATAGTCACCTGCAATTACGACATTTTTTTTTAAATTTCTGCTACTAATAGTACATAACAATTTCTCTAATTGTTCAAAAAATACAGGTAAGTTATTGGACTTTGGTACTCTATACATACTAACAATAATCGTATTATACATAGTGAGATCAATAGCACAACATTCGAATATTCCACTTATGGAGAATTTCGCTATATCTGGAAGTTCCTTAAACTGGTGACCTTTTTTTGCAAGGATACATGCACCACCTCTCTTACTGTCCTTTCTGGAGTAGCATGCCGCCAAAGTGTAATTTGGAATATACAGTAATTGCTCCTGGCCAGCTATCATGAAGTGTTCAGATAGACAGATTATGTCGACTTCGGTATTTTTCTCTGATATCTCTTCAAGACATACAGTAAGGTCATTGCTCTTATTCAGTAAACCCGCAATGTTTTGATGTATCACGTTAAGGTGCTTATAATCGAAAAAACTGCATTGTCGTTTGTTGTTCATCCATATTGTTGATTTTCCCGCTTTCTGTATTTGCGAAGGTATTTTCACGTATGTAGTATATAAGTTCGGCGATATCTTGGAAAATTATTTTCATGCCATAATTATTTACTGATCCAGTATTTTGACGGTACATTTTATAGTCCCACGTAAGGTTCTTATTCGAGTCAACGAAGTAGGCATGTTCGTGCGCTAAAATGTCCTGGTATAGCAGATTATTAAAATTTTCTACTCTCATGTTATACAAAGTAACATTCCTTTCACAGAGACTATATGTGGGCATGCAGAGAACAACATTTGTGTGTTGAATTTTTTCGAGAACTTTTCTTATGTTTAGAATGATACTAGAATATTCCTTAGTGGATTTGAAATCTGTTTCGCCAATTAAAATAATACAGAAGTCTTTCATAGTGAATTTCATCAACTTTGGTTCCAAGTCGTGAAACATATTATTTATTCCTGAGTATGGTGTTATGTAATGACATAATTCACAATTGTCAAACTTGTTTTCTGCAATTGTACGTATTTTATTATATTTATTTTCGCTAATAATACAGATTTTACTAACTTTTTTCTCCGAGTCTTCATTACGGCTTTTTGTAAGAATTGTTGGTGATGCTGCAGATTCTTCCTTAGATGACTTCATATTATCCATTTTGATTATTGTTTGAGTGCCCTTACTATTTTTCTTCTTGCCAGACGAATGTACTTGCTCCGTTTGTGTGTTTTTGCAGAGTAATGCTTCCTTTTTATTTGGAGTAGAAGACTTTTGTCTGGATTTCTTAGGAGTATTGGTGTTTTGTTCATTTTTATTTTCGAACGCCTGGTAAGACTGTTTAAGGTTACTATTTTCCAATGTCAGTATTTCAATTTCTTCTTTTGCACTACTTAATTGAAGAGTTAGTTTCTCGACTTGTTTCTTTAGTTTCGATATTAGTTCGTGGTCGATTGTGTCGTCGTTACATCTCTCGGGGAAACTGGTAGTGGTGTCATCCAATGTTTCGTTTTCAATTTCACTAATATTAATTTGTGAGTCTGAGATTGAACGAGTACGGCGAGTGCCTCGAACACGAAGCGTAATGTTCTCCAGAAAGTTCATGATACTTGTCTCAAATAATTTTGAGATTATTTTCTGTTATTCAATTATTATGTCTTTATGTTTGTATCTGACAATTTGATACGAGAAATATGAAATCACAAAAAGTGATCACTGTATGCGGGGATCGAACTCGAGACTCGATGCACCTCAGTCGGCACCACAAATCAGGCGACCACTTGAGCAGTTACTATTGTTGTTGAATTAGGGACATGTATTCTTCCTTCAAGAGTTCGTTATTTTTTATTGTGGGAGGACGTAATTTTGAATTTTTAACGTTGTTTTTTTTTTTTCACTTTCAATAGTTTTAATGTTTGTTTAGGTTTTTTCGGAATATTAGTTTACAAACAATGATTTTATGACGTTTTCACATGTATGTTTATGTTAATGAGCACAGTCAACACATAATTAAAACACTGTTTGCAACTGAATTATTGTTGTGAGTCCAGATTATATTTCACTTTAGAATTTGAGTGAAATAGGGTTTCTGCTTGTTGTAAGAAAATAAAAAGTTCGTTAGGACGCTTGTTTGAAAAAAGAGTTTCATGCGCGCGCACTATTTGAATAGCTAGCACTATTATTATTCACACTTGTTTTTCTTTAAATCACATAAAGTTCACTTAGTTTTTAATATTTGTATAGTTTGTATGTTTGAGAATTAATGTTTAGTAGTAGTTTTTAGTTCAATGTTTGTTAAAATGTTTTTATTGCACTTTATTTACATTCACTTAACACTCAATTGTTTTAGTTGGAAACTGTGGTAAATAGTTAAAAGTAATTGTTGACTACACTTGTACTGGGTCACTGCTTCTAGATAATAACATTTTGCATGTTAAATTCATAAAAGTAATCATATAACTATTTTATTTTATTTATTTACGCGGAGCCGATCTTTGCGTGACGGCAGCGCCATCTAGTTGATGATCATTCACACCGTCTTGCTTGAAAATCGTTTTTAATTACTGTTGTTAAAACCATTATCTTAATTCTGAAATAAAGGAGAAATAAATAATCATGATTTTATAGTAGTACATTATTGTATCAATTAATAAGAAAATCAATCTGCAAAATTGATATCAAAGTCATTGCTTCAACGTAGTTATAAAATTGATCTGCCAAGCGATATTAGATTAAAATCTAATATCGCTTGGCAGATCAATTTTATACAAAACTAGATTATAACTATTACTAGATTATTAGCCTATTGTAGCTCTGTTGTGCAATCAGAAAAACCCGTAAAACTATGTGGCTATATTTCACTTTGCTTTATATCTCATACAAATATGACCTTTATTTGCAATCGAATAAAGTTTAAATGCGTATGAACCGCTTGCTGACAGTTATTTATACAAATATGAATTTACAACACATAGGAATAAGGGTCACAATCGAAAAATCACTTCAATTACTTAGTCAAATGAAATTGCGGTTAGTCAATGTTTCCAGAAAATGAATTTGGTCATAAGCACGTTTTCGACTTACGGCGTTTCCAATACAAACTTTCAAGTCCTTTTTTTTTAAATGACAACCGATTTTAATGAAACTTCATACGCATAAAGGATACATAGGTCTAAAAAGCTATCAGAGAACATTTTAGAAATGTCTTTAAAAAATATGTATAATAATGGAAATTTCTGTTTCTATGAAAAATTTAAAATCGGTCTAATTTAGCTGTAACACTATTTTTCGAAAATGTCCTCTGATAACTTTTAAGAGCTATGTATACTGCTTATGCGTATGAAATTTCATTAAAATCGGTTCATCCATTTCGAAAAAATAAAAAAAACTTGTAATTTTGTATGAAATGCCGTAAGTCGTATACAGTTGATCACATGTAGGTCATAATATGACCTTGAACTGGTCTAGTATGGAATATTAATTGAAATAGAGTCAAACTTATATTGGTTAATTGGTTGTATTAGCGCTGAAATGTGGTATGTTAAATTATAAAACATCTTAGATTTTTTTTTATCATACACAATCATCATCTCCCTGCCTTTTCCCAACTATGTTAGGGTCGGTTTCCAGTCTAACCGAATGCAGCTGAATACCAGTATTTTACACGGAGCGACTGCCTATCGGACCTCCACAACCAATGGTCTACTGGCAAGACTGGTTGTCAGACTTTCAGGCCACACAGATAACTTAACGACAGATCTACAATTGGCACCCGGGACCAACGGCTTAACGTGCTTCCCGAGGCACGGAGGAAACTCGGTATGTAATGGGTGGTCACCCATCCACGGACCAACCTAGGCAAGCGCGGGTTAACCTGGAAATCGACCCGAGCGGCTGTTATTGTTTAGCCACGAGATCCTCAAATTAAGGTAAAGAGCTGTTAAAGTATAAAACATCTTAGATTTTTTTTTTATCATACAAAATATAAATACATAAAATCATGCCTTTTACCCTTGAGATTGGGCAGAAACCACAGAATCTTACACATAAAAATTTTATCAATTACATTTTCAAATGGCGGAACGTGACCCACAGTAGCCCTGGATCGAAACCACTGGAATTCATGTGGAGAGGGCTTAGCCCAGCTGTGGGAGGACGCAGTCTAACGGTAACGTTTTCTAATACAAACTTAAAAAAAAAAACAACTACGACCGTTTCAACTAAGAATAGGACTGTCCTTGCGTCATTTTGTGACCTCATAGCTGTCAAATCGAACCGGTTGGTTAGTCACGGTCAGCAATACATGAGGCCAATATTTTTAATGGCTAAATATTGGCCTCAAACTAGACAAAGCCTATATCTTGGGCGCCAGTACAGAGCGAGGATCGTTATTCGAAAAATTACGGTTGCAAAAAAAAAGCGTATATTTACGCAAATTAATCGACTAAAAGATCTTGGGTGATACACCAGTCGTTTCTAAGAGGGCGTTTAATTCAACACTTCCACGCTCTTAAATGAACGATGATATATGAAGATAGTAACGATAAATATTATTGATAATTATTTTTTTTGGCAACCGTACTGTCCAAGTGACAGATCGAGGTCATTGACCTATTCTTATTTGAACCGTATTGTAGAATCAGTTTGCACGGCTTTATAAATCCTTAGTCTTGACTCCGATAGGGCTGCTAAAACACTGCTCCCATTTATCTGCACGGAACATACATCCAACGCGGGCTCAGCAGCCGGCAAGGACATGGTCTTGGACCCATCCAAACCATGCAGGTATAGGGCAGCATCACTCTCAGAGTGAGCTGCCACCCAAGAGGAACCCGGAGCCCTGCAAAACGTCGCCCTGGACATAACTGAGTTCACCGACGATCCATTGATAATATTCTCCAAATCTATATTAGCCCCCTCACTCAATGTTGGCGTCAAAGAACACACGGCCAACTTCGATCGCTCAGAACCCTTCGGACGCATAGAAATCAAAGCTTTCCGAGATTCAGAGTCATAACACATTGACATAAACGCGCCAGACACAGGGAACGCCTTAGGGCTCCATTCTCCGGATCTCGGCTCCCAAAGCCAGCAGGAGTTCAACTGGCACGATAGTAGACCGTACTCCGTTGAGCAGACGGAGACAACTGGTGACATGTCCCCTGTACCTGCGAAGGTGCCCAGACATGTCGAGGGGTTCCTGAAGTCGTATTGATAGACCATGCCACCGACTCCGCCGACGTAAAACTCGTTGGTTCTTTGACAATCCCACGCGCAGGACCACAGCGGGATTCCCGCGTTTATCGACACATTTGGAATGCCTCTTTCGACTATCCTAGCAGTCCTGTCTAAACCTACACTGAGAAGTAAATCACTAGGCTGAGAGTACACGATGTCCCTGATCGGCTTAGGATGGAGATGAACAAACTGCCCCAGGGTATTGTCTATGCAACTGACCTTCCTGAAACCGTAACCAGGGAACAGGTTGTTGGAACTTTTCTGCGACACGTATAACTCGTAAGTCCTGCAGTTGTAAGTTAAGACTCTGCACCCGCCATCTTTGCATATCTCCAAGTTCTTCTCAAGAGCGAACCTCCAGGATTTCCTCTCAGCCTCTTGCTTGATCGCTATTGTCTTTGAAATAGATTTTTTCAAATGTTCCAATTGTGCTGCCAACGCGCTTTGAGTAATTTTCGCTGTATGCAACTTTAATTCTGTCCTACTCTTTTCTGCCTGTAGTGTTTCAACTTGTTGCTGTAACCTAGTTATTTCCGAGGTATCTGCTGCCATTAGCCTCCTTGCGTAAATAGGTCTTAGGTCTCTGAGTGAAGCTTTACTTTTGCAAGTAGGACATGATCTGTCTTTAGCAGCTTGGGCCTTCAACCAGCGTTCTACACACTCGGAGCCGAAGAGATGACCACATTTTAGAGCTACTAGTCTATGGTTACCGGAGTTACCCCAGATATCGAGACAGATGGGGCAAGTCTCTCCGTCTACATCGTCGTTTTTCTCTGGAGAGTTGATTTTTCTAACTTTAGTGGGAGGTTCTTCAATTGCTGTGTTGCTGTTGGAGTCCGTCTCTGGTAAGGATTGGTTAGACTCTTCACTCGTTACAGAAATTACAGTGCTTCTACTATCCTCATTTTGCACATTCGGTGGGCGTGAAAAAAACTCGAGGCTATTGGCACCTGATTGTACTACCACATACGGCCCAGGAGTATAGTGGTACACAGTTCGTTGTTCATCATTTGAAAAATTCCACGGGATTGATAGCTCTACCGGTAGCTCGCGGGTCTCCAAAGGCACTAAAATGCTGGGGCTACCCGGGTCGATGGGGCCGCCCCCTTCAGGGGAGCTAGGCCCTCCAGAGGCGCTAACCTCGTCAGGTGATGCGTTACTCATCACCAGTCATTTGGAATCTGCAAAGAGAAGGTCAAACTGAATAACTTACTTAAACATAACATGAGCGTATTTCGTAATGTAATTCGGAATAATTGGACCGCCGACCGGCGCGTGAGCCGGCTGCGTCTCGCGCTGCCAAAATACTTGGTATCTGACTGTCCGTATATATTATAATACTACTTTTATTATTCTCTCTTTTTACTAAAATTGACATCATTTTTGGTGATTCCTCCCATTTTAAGAAGTAATTGTAATGATTTTGGATTGTTTATCGTAACACTGATTAATTTTAAAACTGTTCGAAGCATAAGTTTTTGTTGTAGGCTGAAGGTTGCGGGGATCCACTGGATGCGACACACACGGGACGCAACAATGTGGCAACACTTGGGGGAGGCCTATGTCCAGCAGTGGACATCTTTCGGCAGAAATGATGATGATGATGTTCTGTGAGAGAATGCATGAAAGATGATGTCTTCTTGTTATTTTAAGTATTTCATTTAATACTTTTATCATTCCTTAATGTAAATGTTTCTTTCAATTACTGTGGAATAGCTTGGATTTATCTGTTATATTGTTCATGTTTTCTCAAATAAATTAATAAATTTCACCAGTGGCAACATGCCACACTACAGCCTTAGCTGTATACTGGGTATCAAACTTATGGACTGCATCAGAAACACCATACTTCACTCCAATACCCAAATAGCTGATGCTGGCCTTACAGCTGCTATGTTGAAATGGAACTAGGCTGATCACATCTGCCCCATGTTGGGGGAGCAATGGGCAAAAATAACCACTCAGTGGATACCAAATAGCAAGAAATGGCACATAGCAGGCTCAGAATGAGATGGTGGGATGTGCTGGACTCTTTCTAAATGGATTGGGCTACATGCGCACTAGAGAGAAGAGTGGGAGGAAGGAAGGCCTTTGACCTGCAGTGGGACAATTTAGGATTTATAGTGATGATGTTTATGGCCCATGAATGGATGAGCAAACCCAAAGACTGCTACTGAGAAATTGACAAAACATAACATACACATCCCGAAGGGTTAGGCACCAAAAACACTTTACTGGGAATCAGACCCTTTACAATAAGAACAAATAAAAACATTGAATATTGATAAATAACAACTGTGTTTGAGTTTTAAGGGGTCGTGGGAACTATTATGCCTTCTATTAAGGATGAACTAAACGTAAACACAGGTGTGAATGACCTGTATTTTTTTTTATCTATGCCCAGAGAACATGTCTATACATGTTGGTTTCAACTGAAAAAACATTTATTTGAAACAAATGTTTTATTAAGTATAATTAACCAGCATAGTAAACGCATAGGAAGTCAGTATTTAGCATATTGGCTAGTCTTTAGTACTGTCACCATCTGAAACAAGCTTTAAACGTTTTTCTATGCACTTTTTTAGCAAAAATTCGCGTTATTCTGACATAAAGAACAGAAGACTTTCATCTAAATTTATTCATAATGAGGTTTCCGATCATATATTTTATGAAATATGCTTTATTTCGCTACACTTAGATATCAGCTGATAAAAGGGGGTAAGTACGCGCGCTTTTGAGAAAGTACTCGAACTAAGAAGTTTATCCATGTGAAATTGTTATAACCTATTTAAATCGCTTCAAAATGAAGAAAACTTAATATAACTTACCTAAATAACACTCTTTTTTTGGCCAATCGTGTAATAAGTCAGAAAATTGCAAGTCGAGTTCACCACCATGCGACTCTGTTCATTATTTTTTATCATAACTGTCAAATTAAAGCACCTGGCTAAATGGTAGATCACAAAATTTCTGAATAAACTTGAACGTGATTTGAAGTGAAACAACAAAGTTTAATAAGTATGTATTTGTACTGGATAAATGTGGAAAACATCGATCGGACGATCGCTCAAGAAATTCAGTAACAAAACAAGCCATCTTCTGTCAGGTTCTGTCAGTTGATATTTGAAAATAATCGGATAGGTGTCCGAAAAAAAGTACCCAAAAACGATTGGGGATAGGAAAGATAGTGTACATACCTGAAGAATTTCAAACAAAACACTTGAAATTGGAAGTGGCTTTAGAGATTTTTGATGAAGTTGAACAGTAAAAGCAATTTCGTTTCATGATGTCACATGATCTTCTTCTTCGTGTCACTAGCTCGACCGCACGACAGTTTTTCATAATAAATTATGTGGTGTGCCAGGCCAGTGCCCAAAACTACCACTTCCACAGCGCCATTGACGTCGGTCACGTCGTTGGCAGCGTAGAGATCACTATGGTAGTTGCATGTTTTGGGGCAATTTGGGGTTCTGGCGGCAGGATAGAAAGAAGAAAAAGTAGAACATAGTTTATGATTCATGATGATTCTTAAATTACCTAGTTTCTTGCTTTTAAGCTACTATCCTAACAAGAGAAATCTACGAATTTGAAATTCTGATTATTTCTCACTTGTCATCTCATTCAAGTAATTCTGACGTATCCGAAATTCCGAACGCAAAAGAGTAACTTTTAAAACTCATTCCTTTATCATCTTAAAAAGAAACGAGATTGCTTAAATCCTCGCTTCTGATTGGTTAACCATTAAAATGTGTCAAATCTTAGGCCAATCACATTTCTATAAATGTTATTAGCCAATAGGATTGCGTAAAGAACAGTTGGTAATGTGATGTATTTATTTATGTTCCTGTCAGTTGGTAGCAGTGACAAAATTGCAGTGGAACGGGGTGGCGTAGCGGATTGCGCCCGATCCCGTTTTTAACATTTTTCACACACGACGAGCTTAATCCGTGACTTATTTGTGTAAAATAATTATAAGCCGATAGTGATAAGTGTTTCGAGTGCGCGACACAACGCGATGGACGCCGCGTGAGCTGTGAAATAGTGCCTAACAAGTTAGTCTTGTCAATGTTGATAATGGCGTCCAGACCCGAATAAAATCAAAATGTTTGTGTGAAAACGTGAAATAATCGGAGGAAGCTGCGGTGATGTGTTTAGTTGCTGGTCAGTACATTGTGCATGCATTCTAGAGCCTTTATTTCTTGCAAAAATCTATCGATTACCGTGTTTTTGTTCTAGACAAAGTTAGGTCCTGCTATTTGAAAAAAAATAGGTCATGATTATGTTTTTGAGTTAGATTGCGGAGTTGTAAAGGTAGTATGTGGGTCGTAGAGCGCGCGTGTTAGTCAATATCTGCGGTATTTCGCTCAGGGCGAGCTATGTTGACATTTTACAGATTGGTGTCGCAAGGCAAGTCGTATCTGGGTCAGACGTCAGTTTGGGGTCATTTGCGCGCGCAGTGACGTCAGGCTCCCCTTGCCACCCCTCAGAACACCCCCCAGCACATTTCACTTTCTGTATACACGAAAATATATAAAATATGTGGCAGCTAGGTCATGCAAGAAAGGAGGCTGAATAGGAGATCTGTAGCAGGTATTTTTAGTCTGTTTGTTTATGGTCGATATTTCAGTGGAAAGGAGCACTGGCCCCGTTTTTTTTGGAACTTTTGGGTTTGTGAATATTTTATTTATCTTTTTTGTAAGGGTTTATGGTCTTTCATATGATTCTTTATGACCTTTCACTGTTATTATGGTCAAACCCCACTTTAAGCCCTAACTGCCGGCTGTTCTTTAATAAATACAAAATAATAGTTTACTAGAAAATCTGACATTAACTCATTCAAAGTACTAACAGATTTAGAAGGCAAAGCAGTAAAATCCTAGAGAAATTGTTCAGTAAAGTAATCCAAAAAAGTGAAAAATACACACAAATACTGCACACATTTCCAAATAGATGGTTGCACCCAGCCAGCACTTTATATTATCATTAACATCTGTACATAGATAAAAACACTTTAAAAAAAATCTTATAAGAATTTTAAAAGACTGAGCAGTAGGGGGCCATCCTGTAATCATGTGACGTTTTTAGGCCACTTTTATACCACTCCATACCCCTTGGTGATACATCTTGATATTTCAGGCCAACCCTCCGCTCCCCTCCCAGCATCACATGTATTTTTATTTATTGAAAAAATCTGACAGAACCTTGTTTAGTAAAAAAATATCTTTGTTAAAACTTTTGTGACACAAATTCGTTTGCTCTGGTTTTTACACGGTCACAAAATTTAAATCAATCTGATATTGGTAAAGAATAATAAACAGGGTGGAAGGGACACTGACACGAAAACATTTACCGCAGTGCTCAGTATGGTGTACTGAATATGTGGTAACCGTTTTCACCGCAGTGTCCCTTCCACCCCATATACATACGTCAAACATTTACTTTTTTTTGTCACAAAAAATACACGTGATTGTCACTCTATCCCCCTCCATCGTGATTTTTTTCAGGATAAACTGATTAAATATTGTTCTGTGTGAAAGTAGAGTAAGAGGATTGTGTGAAAGATACACAGAGATAGACCACAGCCTTTTTTTTTCAGTATTGCATTCCTGTGGGATAATTTCAAATTTCCATGTATATTAAGTCCCAGGCAGAAGCAAGTATTAACTAAAATTCAAAGAGAACTGCTGTGCAATACTTTTTTGTTTTGTACATCATCATCTGCCTGCCTTTTCACAACTAAGTTGGGGTCGGCCTCCAGTCTAACCGTATGCAGCTGAATACCAGCATTTTACATGGAGCAACTGCCTATCTGACCTCCAAACCCAGTTAATACTGGGTAATACAATACCCCTTGGTAAGGTTGGTAGGAACTTTTTTGTTTTGAACATATTAAGTACAAAACATAAAAGCAAAGTAGCAGTTGGTATTAGCAGCGTGCGTGTATGACCAGATGTATGAACGTGGACGAGGCAAAAGGAGTATGTAAGGATCATAGCAGGTGGCGTTCTGTGGGTTCTGCCTACCCGCATGGGGAAAGGCGTGAGGTTATGTATGTATGTGGTAGATTAAGGCTTTGAATCGCAATATAAACTAAAATGAAAACAGGTGTATTTTCCACACAGTGTTTACATCCCCAGTTCTGTGAAAACTTAACAAAAATATTTACAAATGCATTAATGATAAGAGATCATAACAAGTGTTAAAAATCTGTGTTATTACTGATAATGTAAAAGTGGAGCATTGTGGGTTTTTCGAATTAGCATACGTAACAATAATATAAAAACTTAACCTCTCCATGTGATGGTTGCCGGAAGACGAAACGGCACCGCCGAGGCCGGCCCAGAAAAACGTGGCGAGACGATCTGGACACGAAAAGAGCACATGGAATGAATTGGGGGAGGCCTTTGCCCAGCAGTGGGACTGAACAAGCTACTAAAAAAAAAAACCTCGTTGGAGTTGACTTCTAGTCTAACTGGATGCTGCTGATTATCAGTAGTTTACATGGAGCGTCTCCTATCTGACCTCCACAACCCAAAGACTGGGTAATACAATAACCCTTGATAAAACTGGTTGTCAGACTTTCAGGCTATCAGTAATGAACAACTCAACTTGTATACTACTATAGAAGAATATCTGTACATCTATACAAATAAATAAAATTGAAATGTCTTTTTGTAATTTCAAAATAACAGCTTTTTACACAATGCATATGAAAGTATACATTTATTATGGTACTAGCTGTTGCCCGCGACTTCGTTCGCGTGGAAATTTTCATTGTGCAAGTGTGAAAAAAAAATAGCTGTGTCCTTCCCCAGGATATAATCTATCCCCTTGCCAAATTTCATTACGATTTGATCAGCCATGTGTCGTGAAAAGGCAATAAACAAACAAACAGAGTTACTTTCGCATTTATATTATTAGTATGCCACTCATACCTGTTAATTATCTTTACAAATATTGTATTTGTTTGTCAAATATTTTTTTCGTCCATTCTAGTGATTTGACCCAGATACTCAAGGCTGTTCAGTGTACACTATCTTTAGTAAGATTATATGTACCTAGATAAACAATAAAATAAAAAGGTAAATATTATCGTGAAGATTATCATGATTTGCGTCTAACAAAAGATACACAAGACAGATGACTGAATATTATAGAAAAACGCAGCTGTTCCATACAAAATTTCAATACCCACTCATCATCACTACTGGAAATAGGTCTCCCTCAAGTGTCGTTACATTGACTGGTCCCGTGCGTCTCGCATCTAGCGGATCCCCCCAACTTTCACCAGGTCGTCGGCCCACCCACGTCGGCCTTCCAACGCAACGTCTTCGGGTTCGTTGTCGCTACTCCAGAATTTTTCGGCCCCATCGGCCATCTGTTCTACGAGCAATATGCCCTGCCCACTGCCACTAAAGTTTGGCAATTCTTCGGGCTACGTCAGTACCCTTGGTTCTTAATACCTACTCGACCCAGTATAAGACAGCTGGGTTTATTCACAATGACGATGTTGGTCCAATGGAGAAGTTGTTCAGTTTTAGGGTCTACAAGTCTACATAATAATAATATGCGCCCTATCGCATTTTAGCTACGGCAGCCAATCTCAACGGAGATCGATAATCTTCCTGACCGTTTACGGTCACGGCGGCGAATCTCAGCGGAGATTAGCCATCGCCACACGTACAATGGTTCACATTAAGGACTAAGTGCGGAAACCAAATCCCTTAACATAGAACATTAGCCATGGCGACAGGAGCACTCTCTCTGACCTCACTCTCCTAGTCTGATGGCACGGCAATCCGACACGACCAGCACGCGGAGCATGACCACCGTAGAAACGGGTTTCTGAAAGAAATCTGTCATTTTGTCGACACAATTTGTCATTTTGTCGATTCTTTCGTCGGGAGAGATTGGAGCAAACCAGAGCGGAGATTAGCCAAGGTTGCTGAAAGGAATGAAAGAATGGGATATTATAGTGCACAAGTTTGTACAAACTCTCACACACTCTCTGTTCCTTTACTCTCATAGTCCCATGGGACGGCAATCCTCTACGACCAGGGAGATTCCACGGAGCCACGGGGTAACATACCGCCAACTTCCATAAGCCAGGCTGAGAAATACTGAGAATTTCATACATCGAAAAATCAAATATCGGTAAATACACATATGTATATCGGCATAACGTGCTCCGTGCCTCGGAAAGCACGTTTTACCGGTGTTCCCGGCTATCATTTGTTGCCAGTCATTCAGGTAGTCAGTGGCCCGAATGTAGACAACCAGTCTTACCAAGGTGTATCGTAATACCCAGTACTAACTGGGTTGTGGAGGTCAGATAGGCAGTCGCTCCATGTAAAATACTGGTATTCAATGGAGCTGCATCCGGTTAGAGTGGAAGCCGACCCCACTCTGGCCCATCTTCCCCGATGCATTTTGCCCATATGACCTGCCTAATCCCACTTCAACCTAGCAGACTTAGTACCACAAACGGTGATTCTTGTGTTGGAGCGTAACGTGGTAATGCGTATACCGGTTGCTCCGCTCGATCTCCCTTTGGCGGAAAGCTATAGGCTTCTGCCATACTTCTCCATTACTGGTCATCTCCTGCGTCACCCCCTCGAGGTTTGTTTACCTAGAGGATATATTTGTAGATGTTTTCCTTAAGCCTTACTTTAATCTTAGTTATACTTCTGTAAGGCATTTGTTAGCATAAGGACCGATTCGCTTTACGACAGATTCGCATTTGGAGGAAAAGATTAGCGTTATGTTATGTTTTACATCACGCCTGTAATTCCCGAAGTGTACCTAAAGGACACCCAAACCTGCAGCCCGGCCAGCCCTTTGCCGTCAGCCGGGCACAAATCCAGACTCCGTGGCTACTGCTAAACAATTCCTGAAGGAAAAACTCAAAAAATCTGTCCCTCAAATGTGGCCACTTTTTATGTCTTCAGTTGCCAAGAACTTGAGACAACTTGCGACTACACATATTTAGTTTATAACGTTCTCACTGCTGGGTCGCAGGTCTTCTCCATGTGAAAGATTGTGGGCCGTAATCCACCACTCGGGCCAGTGCGAGTTGGCAGCTAATTTGGGATCTATGGTAACAAAATAATTTACACCAAGTTAAAGTAACAGAGAGCTGGCCACGTAGCACGAATGCACCTGGAGAAGTGGGCAAAGGTCGTCACTCACTGGATGGCTGACGGAGGAAATCGCAAGACCGCGGCGAAGGTGGTGTGACGATCCGATCTTGTATGCAAGGCGAACGTGGTCAGATATCGGGAAGGAGAAAGGAGAGGCCTAAGCCCAGCAGTGGCCATTAAACCCAGGCCCACATACTCAGCAATCGCGCTTGTGACCACTAGATTAATGGGGCAGACTGATTCGAGCGGCTGTTATTATTTAGCCAAGAGCTCCTCATCGTTCCTCTGTCCTTATCCCAATTTATTTAGGGTCGGCGCAGCATCTTCGTCTTCTTCCATGCTTCTCTATTACTCGTCATCTGAGCAGTCATTATACTTTCTATTGTAATCAAATCATATGCATGAATGTTTATGAAATATTTGAGTAATGATGACGGATCCTGACTCAATTGAAAAACAATCCCGTCATGCAGTCATTGTTTTCACGGCAAATGTTCAAATACAGCTATTGAGTTTCCTAAGAGAAACAATAATGTATGTGCTGCCCAATGTTCTCCTTATTTTTTGCCTGACTATTCACTGTTCGAACTTTAAGAGCTAGTCCAGCTGATAGCAACGCCTCCACAGCAAGATGTGATCTCTGGAAGGAGCTGCTTAGACCCCCAGACGGCTTCATCAAGCCGTCTGAAACTTGGGTATACTTTGCCGTGGCTGACTTGGAAATCTTTCGACTTGGAAATAAATGGACTCCAAACCTAAGTCAGCCGTAGTAAAGACAATCTCTACAGATGGGGGTTCGGTTTAACCTAACCTTCAGATTGCAGTGACCCAGCAACGGCCTCGAATTTCGAGTTCTAGGTCCTGGATTTGAACCCAAGCAGGCGCATTACTTTGCGTATTTTATTTCATTCTACTACTTCTCTAAACGAGGATGAGACATCGTGAGAAAACCAGAATGCCCTAGAGCCAAAAATTCGAAGGCATGTGACATCCTTCATCCCGCCCTGGGCCAGCGTGGTAGATTGCAGCCCATTCCCTCTCATAGAGCGGAGGCATGTGACCCAGCAGTGAGAACGTAATAGGCTGTTTATGCTGACACTCATGCTTACATGGGCATTACTTTAGGTTAAAGTGTGCCTAATTCCATGTGCAATATTCTCCACTTTATTCAAAGATTTACATCCATCTCCGTAGCTATTTTTCGAAACCGCAATCGTGTTTGGTATCCGGCTCGAAGGACCATATGTTTGGATGGTAATGTCAAAATTTGCTTGTTGTATTGTAATTTCATGAATAAAACATGCGGTATTAGACACTAAAATGTATGAACTATAGATCGAACGAATATAAATTAATATAAGTTTAGACGATACAGTATCTAATCGATCATGCGCTGTTAGATTTTTCGATGTTGTTGGGTTGGTATGGACAATTTGGCCATGTGATGAAGAGGGATGAAACGTATGTGACTAAAACTGTGATATAATATGTTGATGGATGGAGGGGGAGAGCAAGCTCAAAGAAAAGATGGATGGATTGTGTGAGGAATTATATGAAAGAAAAAGGTGTAAAAGATGACGGCTGTGAATTAACACGTGTTGCGCCGTCACCAAATAATGTATTACTAGGGCAGGAAGATGGTGACGAGGTGCTGTTAGATTTTAACGCTCGGGTTAGCGCCGAGAGCTGAACGGAGACTCAAATGGTGTTGTTTGTGTTACAGAAGGTGCGGGCGCTCGCATAGCGCGGTGATGGCGGTGGCGGGCGCCCCATGAGCCGGCTGCTGTGCTGTCTGTGTGAGCGCCGAGCCGACATGGGCGCCGCGCTCTCGCATCCTCAGGTAGTACCTTACTGCTACGATATGGAGCCGTTGTCAAAGTCAAACTACGTGCTGCTGGCTGTCGAACCGACGCCGCGGTGGTAGCAAAGCTTACTGTCACAACTCTTCAGCTATCGCTGCGTGTGGACCGCTGACCTGAGTCCGCTAGATGTGAATGGCACAGGACCAGACGGTGTGGCAATAGCTTGTGGGAGACCTATCCAGCATGACTTGAGAAGTCTTACGACTTCTCTGTTTGTAGTGACGTAACAGACCAGTCTTCTTATCGTGCTCTCGTTGTTGTCGACAGGAGGGCGAGGCGTGCGACGGCGCCGGCGTGGCGGCCGCGCCTCCCACCATGGCAGATGTCATACGGTGAGTGTCTTACCCTGATAGTGCCGGTACCTTCTTACAAGCCTTAAAGCTTGGCTTGAACTCATCATTACTCTTCCTTATTTAAATGTTTCTGAACGATCTGTTGAAGCTTGTAGTAATATTGAGCCCGAGGCTCTCCACAGTCTACCCTTCTTCTTCTTCCACTGTACCCTCAACACTCAGAACACTGGGACTCATAGAGGTCCGCTGCTAGAGGTGGAGTATCACCGTGTACCTGTACTGCGACACCAATGATTTACAGAAACTGGCGCGAAGATGACACAAGATTTGCGCTTAAGGCCCGGTATCCACCCAAGCGGAAACGAGTCAAACTCAAAGTAACTCAAACTCAAAGCATTTATTTCAATTAGACCAATAAATGGGTAGAAGAAACCGGACGATTAGTATTGCTTCCGTGCTCTTAATCTGAATCCCTTTGCGAGATGTATGGAGGAGTACTACCGCTTCCTTCGCCTCCATGCGCGCTCTGCACAGGGGACTGTCAGTGATACCTAGGGTGTCCGGTAGTTGTTGTTTACTGGCTGCAATAGATTGGGGGTCAAGGAACGTAGCAAATAATCGGCCTGGGTGTACCGATTTTGATGGGACTTTCACTGGCAGATAGCTGATGTTATAAGGAGTAACTTAGGCTTTTGAATTAGGGTCATCATCATCTGCCTAGCCTTTTCCCAACTGTATTGGGGTCGGTGTCCACCGTGGTGTTACCGGATGCTGCTGGATACCAGTATTTTAGATGGAGCGACTGCCTAAAAAAGAAAAAAAAAAAGAAGAAGATAAAAAGAATTAGGGTACAGTGCGAAAAAATTAAAACTCATGAATTGTTTATTCAATTAAGGAAGTAATATTTTTATAATTATTTCACGCAGACGAAGGACGCGGGCTAGTCCTTAAAACTTTGTTATAAATTCTATTAATTTTGACAATTCAACAATAGGCATTGCGTTATTTACGTTCGCGAGCTGACGAATTGTACAAACATATGAAGTAATGGATTACGAATGTCCTTCAAAGTGATTCGGATTGTCTCATCGGAAAGTGTGCAACGCAATTGGAGTGCTAAAAACTAGACCTAGACATATCCCAACTTTACTGATATTCAGCTGCATCCGGTTAGACTGTCCAGTCTAACCGGATGCAGCTGAATATCAGTATTTTACATTGAGAGACTGCCTATCTGACCTTCACAACCCAGTTAGTACTGGGTCCGTCATACGGTACCCCTTGGTAAGACTGGTTATCAGACTTTCGGGCCACTGGCTTCCTGAAACGACTGTCAAAGAACTACAAATGACAGCCGGGACCAACGGCTTTACGTACTTTCCGACGCACGGAGGAAACTCATTATGTAATGAATGTGTGGTCACCCATCCACAGATCGGCCTTGATAAGCGCGGCTTAACTTTGAAGGTCGACCCGAGCAGCTGTTATTATTAACCCACGAAAAGAAAATAAATATAAATACTATACTTCTAATTATTTTCACCAGTCAATGGTAAAAAGCAGAATTCGTAACTCGTGAAAAAAAAATTATCTCGGTTCTTGTATCCCTCGCTCCGCTCGGGATTCTACTCTAGAATCCTTCGCTGCTCTCGGGATTCAACTTAGTCCCTTGAATTAAATTCCCTTTTTCTCACTTGTTGTATAATCTAATATCGTTTTTTTTTTAACGATCTGATGTTCTTTCTCGCTCCGTTACAGAGAAAGGAAGAAGAAGGCGGCGGGCTCCGGGCTCGGCACGCTGCGGCGCCGCATCGCGCTCGTGCGGCGCCCGCGCGACAGCCGCCCCGACAGAGGTATGTTATATACCAATCGATGGCAAAAAGTTCAAAGGTGTTAAGCCCAAAACTCAGCCACGCGAACCCCGCTCACTAATGCAGTAAGTAGATCATCAGGTGCGCAGGTGCTGCGGGGCATGCAGTGCAAGGTAGAAGGTGGGCCATTGTCTGTTGTCTGCTGCATACGCATGTATGGTATGTACTGGCCGTTTGTTATTGTCATGGATCGAGGAATGGGACTCTATGGCTTACGAAAGTTCAAGTAAAGGTACCTGTTTCACCGCACGAGGAAGAGGCGACGTGCATATGACTTTTTCTCGTTCAAGAAACATACAGTCACGAGCACCAATACAGCATGTAAGGGACAGCCCTCTACAAACTGATGGGCTGAATTCGGTATATCATTCTAAGATGACCGGTACAAGAAATTATTTCAGGAATGTTATAGGAATCAAATAAATTTGATTTGTTTTATTTCCTCATACGCAATGTATCGTTACTGTGGCAAAACGCACGTAGCAAACGGCAAGCTAGTCAGGAAGTGAACAGCTGATTTCACGCATCGTTCGTTAGAGTATTTAAACATACATTGGTGGATTTTTGATTTTAGCCGAATTATTTACATAAATGGAGTGCATTCCCATTTACCAAATTACATGCCCTGTAAGTGTACGCACAGGAAATGTAATTTGACATTAAAATAAAGGAATAATAACTAAAACAAAAAAAATCCAGACAAAAATTCCGGTGGAATATGATTCAAAATAGGGAGCTGAATGCACCCTGTCAGTTTGTGGAGGGCTGTCCCTTACACCCTGTATGTAAAAACTTAACAACTTTTAAAAGTGTTTATCTCCTACTGTTCTGATTAAAATTTAATGTTGTTACGATGTTCCACACATTCGCACGAAGCGCTTTGCTACATCGTTTATTATGAGCACAGCCAAGGAGTGCCTGCATCGGTGTTCCCAAGTTCATATGACCGCAATCTATTTAAGTCGCGAGTTAATAGGCTTTTTTTGGGTTAGCTCGTTCCATCGTTGAGCTCATCTCTGTCCTCAGGGCTAGATTGAGGACAAGAGTGGCCATTTAATATATATAAAAAAAAAATGTGTAGTATTTTGGAACTCACATTTTTATGAAAAAGATCCTATCTCCAAGCTACAATCGTTATTTCTCGCGAAAATTGCTTTTAAATTAAAGAAAGTGTGTACATATTGGTGCTCGTGACTGTACAGCAGATTGTAGGTCCCGTGTCAGTAAAAGACAACATCCAGAGTCATGTTAAAATAAAGAAATAATTTTTTAAAGCGGTACCCATACAGTTTTCAAGAAAATATTACTTGAAGATTATCAAGAATCGCGGAACGTACTTGGGGTATTTTCGGACACCCCTAGGCATGAGAGATCACCACACATTCCCTTAGTATTCTCATCTCAGTCACATGCAATTGCCTTTCATTCATCCTTTTTGTGGCCCAACATTCTGAATTCTGATCCATACAAGACAGCAGGGGCTAACAATTGTTTCCGGGAGACACATATTGTTCCCGTGACCTGCCGCCATTTCATCCATCCGGTGTTAATTCTGGTTTTCAGTCTATCTAATGCTAAAATAATATAATTTTCACATATTTGCCTTACTTGCTTGTGTTGTCGTAGCAAACTAGGCCGAGACTTCCAGAGAGCTAGTTTTTATACCTAAGCTGACCTGATAACCTGATAACACTCCCTTTTCACCCAGGTTGCGAGCACGCCCGCTTCATCCGCTCAGTGGTGAGCTCGTGGCGCCTCGCCGAGGTGTTCCTGCTGTGCGAGGAGCTGGAGGCCGGCGCCGCCCTCCGCGACCTGGTGACGCAGGCCGAGCTGGCGCGGGAGCCCGCCGGAGCCCTACACGCCGACCTGGCGCAGGCCTACAAGGATAGGTGAGTGGTTGGGCTCTTTGTGAAGAAACTCATCCGAGGAAATACTACCATATATCCAGCTCAAAGTATTAATGTGTTCCGGCAGCGAGTCCCACACAAGTGCACTCGCGACTGGGATTTGTATTCGATCGTGTACGTCCGTGTCTTCGTGCGCGTGCGCCTGATCCAGTGCTAGAGAGAGGAAGCTATCCTTGACTGATAGTAGCTAAGTTACCATTTGTTCAGCACAACTCCATCTCTTTTTTCATCATTGCCGGCATTTCCCAACTGTGCTGGTTGTACAGCTCCAGCGCTGTTATTATTTTAATTAAAGTTATGCATCCCACTATAAACCGGTTGGTAGTCCCAGCCAGTCAATTCTTTCTACTAAATCTCTGGTCCCCCCTCCCCAGATGGTGGTGCGACGTGGAGCTGGTCGGCTCCGGCTGGTCGCTGGCCGCGCACCGCGCCATCCTGTGCGCGCGCTGCAGCTACTTCCGGGACCTGCTTCAGCGGTATCCGCCGTGAGTGACCTCTTATTTGTATCGTCTTCCTATTGTTCATAACTTTAAAGTTTCGCTAAGTAATCTATCTGTAAATTTTCGTTATCTAATCAATCTGTAAAGTTTCTGAAAAAAATACTGCTGTTTCCTACAAAACTGCATTACCTACACGGTCAAAATGTATGGAACAGCTAATTTTTTTCTGCCCTGCGTCGCCGCCGCTATCCGCTATGCTTCGACCTCCGATTTAAAAGTATCGGAGTCGAAGTCGGAACCGGAATATCAATCGGAAGTTCCGAGTAATCGAGGTCCTCGTCGAAGCTCCGTAACATCCCTACTCGTGTGCTACTAATGTTATGCTGTCTACTAAAGCGCCATGGTGTTCCAGGTCGTGCTGCCGCGTGCCGCTGGAGGGCGCGGGCGCGTCGCTGTCCCGCGACGAGCTGGAGGCGTGCGTGCTGGCGCTGTACGCCGGCACGTCGGTCTGCGCGCGAGGCACGCTCTGCGCCGTGTGTGCCAGTAAGTACCATACGTGGTGGGTAATCGCAGCATCGACCATTGACGAAGAGAAGAGAATCAGTTTTATGTAAAAGTTGTTCGTAATAATGAGTACCCCTTAAGAAGTCTTTTGTTAACTTCCTATCATCATCATCATCATTTCAGCCGAAAGACATCCACTTCGTATATGAAGACAACAACAATGTTTGTTTCGTTACAGAGTGGGATCGCGGTGTGAACGCCGACGGAGACCTGGACATCATCAATGTGGACAATAATGGCAGTGAGTCTCTTCATTATAACTGTAGTGTTTTGAATTTTTGTAGACGCCATCTTGGTTTTTAATTTTCGACATCAGCGCTCTAGAAAAATATTAATTCACTCTAGGACGAATAATTTGTAAATGATGCCAAAATCTTGAATTTATATTTTGGGCACACAATTTACATTGCCACACACGCTAAGACGAAGATTAAATTCCTTCTGACCGGCTCAAGCCCATGGTCAGTGCTGCACAGATTGAAGTGTGTGCTCTTATTAATGTGTATATGTTTGCGGCAGCGTGTCGCAGCAGCTCGGTGTGCGGCTGCGGGCGCTCGCGAGTGGACGCGGCGACACTGCGACGGCTGGGCGCACTGCTCGGCTTCTCGCTGGACTCGCTGCACCACGACATGCGGTATCTGCTGGACTCTGGTGAGCACTAGGCAGCTGTAGCGACAGCTTTCGTCATTTCTTTGTTCACCCTTTGTAGCTCATTTGCAGCATCATCGTCCTCTCAAACCATAAAATGACACCCTTGACGGTATATTCTCTGCCTACGGCGGTGTTCCCAAGTTCATATGACCCCAATCTATTCAAGTCTCGAGTTGTTGGATTCTTCAGGGTTATTGGGTTAGCTCGTTCCATCGTCGACCTCATCTCTGTCCTTAGGACAAGAGTAGAGACAATTAATTTCTTCTTACTTTGATTAAAGCGGTGTGTTTTCTGTTTTTGTGCTCACACCATACATTTTTTTCTATTATAAGTATATACGTGAGGATTTGTAATTGGCTTTCTGGTGATTATGGTTTCCTTTTTTGTTTGTTTTTATTAGCTGTAAGTCCTCCATGTACTAAAATAAATAAATAAAATAGAAATTATTTTTGTCATTTTAAACAAACAAAATGGCATCTATGACGAAGAAATTGTTGATTTTCCGTCGCCGCCATAGATTCTGATCACAGCCACGTTTTTGGCTTCAGCACCTCTAATATGCAGCACCCATGACAAAAAAATAATACAAAATTTCCTAGCTGCCTTCTTGGATTTTGCGTTCCACCATATTTTCGTCATGGGTGCTGATGAAGATCTTGGAGACGTTGTCTTGATGATTAATGGATTGTTCCTTCCTCCCAGGTGAGATGGCAGACGCGCGCCTGGTGTTCCGGCTGGAGGGCGGCTGCGGACTGGCCTACGGGTTCCGTACGGCCCTGGAGCTGCCCTGCCACCGCCTGGTGCTGGCGGCGCGCTCCCGCTTCTTCAGGTGAGAGTGGACACTGACTGGACACTGTAACCTGGGCACTCGTACAGCGACCCTGCTCCTCTAGATATGACGCTCGTACAGATGTGTCTTGTTCCAACGTGTCGTGCTGGCGGCGCACTCCCGGATCATCAGATGAGAGCATCTCTCTAGTGGCGATACTCTCGTACAAGCCTCAGAGCTAGGCTTCCCGTAGCTTGCCGTTTTATGTCCTGAAGGACTCCAGTGTGAGAGATGTGCCGTCCTCCACAGCGTACGATGCAGACCACTTTATTTTTTTAGTTCCATCGAATCACACCAACACATCAAAATATTACTATACTAGTACTGCATTTAATGCGCATGCTCGTGCAAATAATAATAGTTTTTGTTTTATCATAATTGGGCCAGGATTTTCAAAGTTACAGCGTTGTAAAGTGACCCCGCTTTTTTTAATTTACGTTCCTTCGCGAGCTACTGCAATGACGTCAAGCCGCGAATGACATGCCAGCTATCCTGACAGTTACAATTATAACTGTCAGGATAACTCTGAGTTAGGAAATAACCTTGGTTGCGGCGTTCGGGCTCAGGCACTTTGTGTCAGTCATATGGGTCTCTTCCGTGTATTTTCGTCTTTTCTGTGATACTAACCGCCCCCCCCCCCCTGCAGGAGCGTGATGTCCCGGCGCTCGCCGTCCCCGGGCGGCTCCAGCGCGGCGGGCGCCTGGTGCGTGGACGAGAAGGTGCTGCCCAGGCGGTTTGCGAGGGCGCTGCTGCACGCTGCCTATACTGACATGGTGAGTGCCCACTGCCCGCTGATAGGACACATGCCTCGTTTGAGGAGAAGGGATAACCATTCGGACCCAGTGCGGGTTTATGGAGGCCTCCAGAGCCAGGAATAATATATTTATAAAAGGTGACTGGTAATTAGTGACCGATACTTATACACGTGATTGTACTCATGATAACAAACAATTTTCCCAAAGAAACATTTTTTTTTAAATACTGATTCGCTTTTATCACATTAATATACCGATAACGACACGTGTCGGCCGGACTGTGGCGCGGGCGCCGCTTACGGAGCGGGCTTGCGAGCCGCGCAGGTGCTCTGCCTACCCTCTGTTGCACGGTACGATAGTAATGAGAGAGAACAGCGTCACGCGGCTAACAGCTGATAGGTCACAAGCGTTCAAATTTCATACGGCTGTTGTACTATTGTGATAAAAGGGAATGAGTATAAAAAAATGTTTCTTGGGGAAAGTTGTTTGTTATCATGTGTACAATCACGTGTTTAAGTATCGGTCACTAATTACCAGTCACCTATATAGGGTCTAACTTTTTAAACACGAAATATTTCAAGAGTAACTTCTACAAGTCGTAAAGTCGCCATAGCAACGAAAAACAAATTTTTTTCTGAATGTTTTTATTTTTACGAAATTATTATAGTTCTAAATATTCTTGCGACATTTTGCATAAAACCTTTACAAACTTTAAACTTACTTACTTACTTTTACTTTTTTAAACTTTTTTTTACTTTTTAAACCTTTAGACAGTATTTATTTTGTGGGTCAAGTAATTTTTTTTTTTTTTTTTAATAAAAATACACTTAGATAAAAAAAAATTTTCGTTGCTATGGTGACTTTACGACCTATAGAAGTTACTCTTGAAATATTTCGTGTTTAAAAAGTTAGACCTTATATATGAATGATCTTAAGAAGGCAAACTGCATCCGTTTAAGACTGGAAGCTGACCTCAACATAGTCGGGAAAAAGCAGGCAGATGATGACGGTGCTAAGAAGGCAAGGTGCTAAGAATGTTCTATAACGCTATGTACCCGGCATTGGATGTCACGTGTATTCTAATTTTTGGTTCTAGGACATTAGAGCAGGATCCCAGGCGGGAGTGTTCGAAAGAGATACCGCGGCCCTGGAACACAAAGGGCAAAGAAGGAACATGGATGGGTTTTAGTCAGTAGAAGTCTGACACTCCCTCCCACTCCACCCAGAGCGGGAAGAGTTATTTGATGATTACCCATCCGTAAAAAAAAAAAAAAAGGATCCCAGGCCCGCCAGATGTTACTTATTTTCTCATTAACAAAATGTGTGTCATCGAGTAGTGTGGGTATGTACTGTGAACGTGTGCATACCTGCTAACTGGTGCCGACGGCTTATTGTTAGATATCAGGGCTAAAGTTGCGTAACAATAATAATAATTTTTCTGGAAGCCCGAGTGCTGATATTTTAAAAGAAGATTATTAAAAATTCATTATTAACACCGGGATCATGGACCACATGTCGGTTTCCTCTCGATGTTTGCCTTCACCGTGTTGAGAGCAGCGGTGATAAAATGAATTATTGTATTGTATTTATTTATTTCTCAGTATATGGTACATAGAGATCTTACATTAAACTTTGTTTCACACATACTACCATTGCTGGTGTAGAAATAATAAGTAATAAGTTAGGTACATGCAAATCAAATATAACATTTAAAGAATTTTATATAAAGATATGAATTTTAGACTGGTTAAGATTAAAAATGCATCATTTATAATAACAAAAAAATCAATGGGTAATTTAAGAATATACATCATAATGTATTACATTAAGTAAACTAACAAATATCTGTGGTTGCAGGTGGATCTGAGTCTGATCGGTCGCAACTCGACGTCGCCTTCATCTACCAACAGCACCGGTAGTGGGACCAATGTGAGTGGAACTTGCATGCTTTTCTAGTTAGAACCACGTGAGGTATGAACGGGGCGGCGGGGGCGCTATCAATCACGAAGGGGGGGGGGGGGGGGGTGTAGTAGCTACTCGATATAATGTTTGGCTCGCCACGCACCACACGTGCTTACGGGTTGACGTTCAGGCAACGACTGCCCCCCACTCCGCCCGCACCGCGTGACGTACGCGCTCGGAACAAATCAGGGGTCAGAAAAAAAACACGAAGGGGAGGAGGGCATAATGTGACAATCACGTGTATTTTGTTTCGTGGGACCAATAATGCATTAAAAAACCGAGCAAGTGAATTTTTATCACAAAAAGCCGTTTTTTTTATTTAAAAAAATTTCTAAATGATCTTATCATTTCAAGTAAAAAATACACGTGATGCTGAGAGGGGGGAGGAGCCTTATACCTTACGATGTATCACCAAGCGGAAGATATGGCTATTATAAAACTGGCCTCAAAACCCTCACGTGATTATAGGATGGCCATCCCTTACCATAAAATGTCAGATCAGAAAAACCGACTATAACTTATAACATCAGCTCTCTGCTAGTCAAAGTCCCGTCAAAATCGGTTCAGCCGTTTCGGAGATTCGCTGGAACAGACAGACAAAAAAATAAAAAAAACAAGTGTTTTTGTTATTGGCGCCGTATGTATTCTCATATGCATTCAGTAAAAAGCTATTATTTTGATATCACAAAGAGACCCTTCAATTTAATATATTTTCATAGATGAGTAAACTTACGAATGTGTTTATTCGCAGGCGTGGGCGGGCGTGACCCGCAGCGGCACGCGCCCCGTCACCGCCGCCATGTTGGACGACGCCTTCCAGCTGTACGAGATAGCCAGGTAAGCGCTATGTTGCTACCACTCCCCGACCCTTGCTCGAGCCAGCCCGCGATGCTGAGCCAGTAGTAATGATCTCACTCAGATCCAACCAGTCCCCTTGCTGCCCTCCGGAGCGAGCCCTAAGCCTCTGCTCGTACCCCACAGGAGGCCCGCGAGCGCGCGGTCGCTTAGTTTATAAGTTATCTGCCCCTGGCTGGAGGCCTTACTCTCAAGGCATCCACAGGATAGTCTGGTTAAGCAGAAGCCAGCCTCAGGTTGACCAACTAGTTGCTATTAAAAAAAAAATGTTTGAACTGCACTGAGCTTACACCAGTTGTAAACGATACGTGCCATTTTTTTTTCTTTTTTTTCGTATGGGAAATCATCAAATGACCCCCCCCCCCCGCTTTGGGCGGAGTGGAAGGGAGTGTCAGACTCGTACTGACTAAAACCCATCCATGTTCCTTCTTTGCCCTTTGTGTCCCAGGGCCGCGGTATCTCTGTCGAACAGTCCCGCAGCCCAGATCCGATACGTGCCACTCGGTCGAGCTGTTTTCAGTTTCATGGTTGATATATTGGGTAGGATCTGCTACTTTGATCTAGTGGTCGCAATCCCAACTGCTAAGCATGATGCCCTAGGTTCGATTCCCGGGTCGGGCAAATTGTTGTTGGGTTTTTCCTTCTGGAATATTCCTTTTTTTATACGGTTGATGGCAATTGGCTCGCCCCCTGTTATATGGGAGTTAAACATAACTGGCGAAATGTGGGTGTACTATTAGGTACACCTCAACCTGACCCTTCAGGGTCTATAGGCGTGATGTTATGTTATATTGGGAAGTGGAAATTATGTTATTTGTTACTCCTCAGCTTTTCTTTTCTTATTAATTTCGTTTCTGGTTCCAAGCCAGTTCTATTGCTTTTTCGGGACTCGTCGAGCTCCGTCGCCTCAGCGCATTTCAGGCGGTCGCCACTGTAGGTAGCTGCTTTGAAGAGTTGCAGTGCTCGGGAGTACTGTGGCGGTTTTGGTGTAATTTTACAGAAATAATTCATCATCATCTGCCTGTCTTTGCCCCACTATGTTGGGGTCGGCTTCCAGTCTGACTGGTCAAGTCAAGATTGGTTGTCAGACTTTCGGGCCACTGACTTGTAACGATTGTCAAATATCTACAAATGACAGTCGGGGGCAACGAATTTCGGTATGTAATGGGTGGTCACCCATCTACCGACCAAACCAGGAAAGCGCGGCTTAACCTGAAGATCGACCCAAGCGGCTGTTATTATTTAGCGCCATTTTACAGAAATGATTCGTCCCTTTTAAAGTAGTGTTGTTCATTCCGCAGGTTCCTGGAGATGCCTATAGTGGTGCAGGGTTGTGAGGACGCCATCGTGGAGGCGCTGTGCCCCGACAGCCTGCCGCACGTGCTGCGCTGGGCGGCGCAGGCGCACGCCAGCCAGTGGGTGCAGAGGTAACGTGACCCTGCCCTGTGTTACAGTAATAGCAGTTGGTCGTGGACTACGCCGTAGCACTCAATGAGCTACGCCGTAGCACTCGATGAGCTACGGCGTAGCCCTCAGTGAGCTGTAGCCACAATCTATACAAATAAATAAAATTGAAGTGTCTGTTTGTAATTTCAAAATAATAGCTTTTTACTGAATGCATATGAAACCTATATGGGGTGGAAGGGATACCGAAAAAAAAAACTACACGTCAAAATGTATAGAACGTGGATATTTACTCTTCACAAAGAATACACCCTCCAAATTTCATGTCTCTAGGACCAGCGGCTTGAGCTATGCGTTGATATATCAGTCAGTCAGGACTTTGAATTTTGTATACGAGTACAACATTATTTTTAGTACATGCGAAACCTGAATATACTTTTTTCAGAATAAGTAACTGAATCTATTCCAGTAATTTTTAAACCATGTTATGTTTTGTCCCAAAAATATTAAAAAAGGTCGCAAGTTGGACACCGAGCGACAATACGTACCTATCCGCAATCATACGGCGCGGGGGTAATAACCCCTTCAACCACCCGGATGCTACAGGTTAATACGCATGTGTCACGGTCCCGGATCGCGACCGCGCGGCGCAAAGAACAAACTTATAACTTTGTGATTTTTCATGAAACAATTTTGAAACAAAATACTAGACACTTGTCGCATATACGCAGTTTCGCATATACTAAAACTAATGTTGTAGATAATTATAATTTGTTTTATAAAACTCAGGATCTGTTAACGATCATAGATGTGAGACCACCCTTTTTGGGGCAATAGGAATAAAACAAAAATAAGGACCAAGGAAGAGAAAGGTTTTTAAGTGTTTATAGTCCTTGCGGTGGTCTGCAAGACTGTTCTCATGTAGCGCCTCTGACCGTACCCCCTCCCCCGCCCCACAGACAAGCGATGCGCTACCTGCGCGACGAGTTCCCCAGCATCATGTCGTCGCACGGCTGCGGCCGCATCCCGCTGCACGCGCTGTCCGAGGCGCTGGCCTCGCCCTTCCTGCAGGCCAGCGAGCCGCAGGCCCTGCGCGCGCTGCTGCGCTGGGCAGCTGCTGCGCGCGCCGACCTGCCGCCCAGGGGTACGTACAGTCGCCCTTCCTGCAGGCCAGCGAGCCGCAGGCCACGTAGCGCCATCTATTATCATAAGAACGTTATTGTTGATTTCCTCTGGAACAGTACTTTTTTTCGGGATTAAAGGTACCCTATGTCCGTTTCTGTACACCTGACAACGTATATGCAAAATTCCAGGATGACCGGTTCAGTGGTTTAGGCGTGAAAAGGTAACAAACAAACTTACTTTCGCATTTATAATATTATTTAGGAAGTTAGGATTACCTTCGTGTTCGCCTTTAACCTCTGCCTAATCCTTTGGGGATTACAGGCGTGAGTTCATGTATGTAGGAGTATAATATAATAATGTCGCACCTCATTCCAGAAAGCAACATCGTGTGGTCGCGCGCGCAGTCGGTCGGGCGGCGCGGGTGCCGGCGGCGCGACGCGGGCGACGCGGCGCTGCGGGACGCGCTGGCGCCGCTCGCGCCGCTGCTGAGGCTGGAGCATCTGCCGCCCGACCATGATCTGTTGCAGCAGGTGGGTTTTCCAGCGTTGGACTTGGTTCTATAGGGCTCTAGAAGGCCGTAGGTGTGTTTAAAATGTTGCCCACAGCTGGGAAATTATTGACCACGCTCGGTAATTTTGCCCACTCTAAGGTTTTTGGGCTATGAAAGTACAAGCGATCATGGCCTATTGCTGGCTTGAAGCCTATTACAATGTACAACTGAAACTGGAGCATTTGCTACCCAACTATGAGGTTTTATTGCTTAGCCCAGCGATAGGCTAAGGTTTTAAGGACCTATAAAGTCTACAGATGTTTTTTTAAGGTTGCCCACTACATTTTTCGTCGGTTATAAAAAAAAACAGCTGTTTCCTACAACAACTGCACTACATACACGGTCAAAATGTATGGAACAGCTGGGTTTTTTTTAAATTACCGATGAATTAGTCACCTTGTACACCATGAGTCACTGTTTACCATAACCACATGGTCCACCTGGCAGGTTGTGAGGCGCGGCATAGTGGCCGGCGTGGGCGGCGAGGGCGCGGGCGCAGCCGACGCGTGGCTCGGCCGGGGCTCGTACCGCCCGCCGCGCTGCTTCCTGCCCTACCTCGACGAGATCAAGGTATTCTATCACGATTCTACATAAAGTCTACCGGTACTTAAATACCTTCACTCTCTACAATACAAATAATATGAAATCTTTAATTTATTTGTATAGATTTGATACACACACAAACATTTCATACCGAGTTTCCTCCGTGCCACGTTAAGCCGATGGTCCCGGCTGTCATTTGTAGATCTCAAAGATCCAGTCGTTACAGTTAGTCAGTGACCCGAAAGTCTGACAACCAGTCTTACCAAGGAGTATCGTATTACCCAGTACTAACTGGGTTGTGGAGGTCTGATAGGCAGTCCGGTTAGACTGGAAGCCGACCCCAACATAGTTGGGGAGAGGCAGGCAGATGATGATTTTCCTGTTATTGTTCTATGTAAGCCGCGAATTACACAGAAACGGCGTACGGTGAAGGCGAGGCGCAGGCACGACGCTGCTTCAAAACGTTTTCATACAAAATGTACGTAGGCGACGTGTCGTGAATTACACTCAAGCGGCGCGGCGCAGGCACGCCGTTCTTTCGTTTCCTTATAAATTCCACGCCTGCGCCGCACCTTACGCCTTACGCCGTTTGGGTCGACGTAACAGGTTTTGTTCTCCCAACTGAAAAGTAACGGGGAATTGACTGTCCTGATATGAGCATGTGATGAGGGACGAATCGCATGTCACTAAAAGAGTGATGAGTGATGTTGATGGATGGAGAGGGAGAGGAACACCAAGGAAACGATGAACGGATTGTGTGAGGATTGACAGAGGAGAATGGCAGAAAAAAACATAGTGTCGACCCCAAGTAACATGGGACAAGGGCAGGAAGATGGTGATGATCCTCCCAACTGTCTCACCATCAGTCTTCTCTCGTATAAAAAATGAACTGTAAGTAAATAAAGCATGTTGGTTGTCAGGCGCTACTGGAGGACCAGGCCGTGCCCGAGGCGGAGCTGGCGCGCGCGAGGCGAGAGAGGTATCTGCACAGAATACCTGACACGCTGTATATGGTGAGTAATATATTTTTAGCGTTGCCATAATATAAAAAAACGTATCATTTTTTGAGAAAACGTGTCGCTCTCTGCTGGCACAACTTGGAAGACATTGATAATCGATTAAAATAACGCTTCGAATGTTGGACATCTCATGTAACCGTTATTATTAATTAAAAATTCATTTATTTATTTTACTATTTATGTATACACAGTAGACAACACAGGAAAATAACATTATAATATATGAGAACATAGGTACTGCTTATTTCTTAAGAAATTTCTGCCAGCAGACCTGCAAAAGGAGAAATGAAAAAGAACGTATGTTACGTTAGCCTATCGTTTGAAACGACCGGCCCTCAGCTTGATGTACAGACCCCAGCACATCGAGCTACCCGAAACTGTCAAATTTTCCCAATCAACCTTGAACCCTCAACATGCTCAGGTGGTTACAGCAGCATGTCTGTGTCAGGTGGCGGCGGGGCGCGTGCGCTGCGCGTCGCCCGCGCGCGGCGGGGCGGGCAGCGCCGGTGGGGCGGGAGGTGCGGGCGGCGCGGGCTGGGCGCGCGCCTGCGTGTCGCCGCGCGTGCTGGGCGCGCTGCGTGCGCGCGCGCGACACCTGCGCGCCGCCGCGCCCGCCAGGAGGGCGGCCGCCGCGCACGACAACGATACCGCCACAGTCTATAAACAGGTATGTACGACTCTTCTCGGCACTCAGCCGAGCGGCTCAATTACAACAACCGCGAGGGACGATCTTCAAATTAAACCACACTCGCCTAGGTCGGACCATAGACGAATTCAATCCGTACCACGGAAATCACGTTAAACCGTTACTTCCGGCTGTCATTTGTAGATCTTTGGCAGTCGAAACAGTTAGTCAGCGATTCGAAAGTCTGAAAGTTTGACAACAACAGGTATCGTATTACTCAGCACTAACTGGGTTGTGGAGGTCAGATAGGCAGTCGCTCCATGTATAATACTGGTATTCAGCTGCATCCGGTTAGACTGGAAGCCGACCGCGACCAGGCCGATAAAGATGAATCTCGAGACGTCGAGCATGACCTTAAGTTTTAAAATTAAAGCTTTTTTTACTTGAGTCAAGTTATTGGTTCAAAATTCTCTAAATAGCATAGTCCCATGTTCACCGACACATAAAGGACAATTGCCACCGAACGGAAAATTCCTCCGGAACCAACGGCTTCACTTGCGTATGTATTTAAAGAATATTTTCTTTAATATTATATTGTTGCTTCCAGATCGCGTTGCGAGCAGTCCGTGAGATGTCGCTGCCGGACGCATGCGCAGAGCTACTGATCGCGGAGCTGGATAACGACAGGTGAGATAACAGTAGTTTAAAATTCACTATTACCAAACATACATACAGGGTGTAAACGGACCCTTTACAGAGCCGGCAACCAAGTATACTGTACATCAAACTAAGTTACTCTACGCAAAAGTTAGTGATGGGAAACAACTTTTTTTGGGGTGAAAAATCACTCTTTACGGTAGAACTCAATGTAACGCACTCAAATCATTGTGCTGATGGATGGATTGTATGTATAGTACAGGGGTCGTGGAGTAAAATTATAATATTAAAAACTTGTATTTAAAAAAGAAATTGTGAAAAAGTTGGAACTTTGACCCCCAATATCTCCGTAACTAGAAGGTTCCCAGGTATGGTGTAGAACAAAAAAATGATCGCAATGACGGGGAGAACAAGTGCCTTTCGGCTTCGTTAAGGGTGCTTTTACACCCTTTATTAACCTTCATCAGCATAGAGAGCGGATGAACCGTAACCCACCAGCAGCAGCACGCGGCCCCAGTGCGGGTCGGTGGAAGTGCACACGTCTGAATATTTGCTTTTGAGATATTCCCGTTCTTTTTCGATTTTTTCCTTCACCGTTTTGAGAGCAGAGATGAAATAATTGTCACAAAAAACCGACTTCCAAAATAACACTAAAAACGTCTAAGATAGTCGTCGGAAGTCGGTCTTTGTTTGTTTCATCGCCACTAACTAAAAAAAAAATACAAATAATTCTTATTTTGTTTGCAATAAAGTTAACTCTTCATTCCCACAGGGAGCGAGACGCGGAGCAGTGGGACTGCGCGGAAAGGCAAGCGGACAACGTGCGCGTGTGGTGCGTGGACGAACTGCCGCACGAGTGCTGCCGGACGCTGAGCGGCAGCGGCTCGCTGCGCTGCGCCTCCACCGGCAGCCTGCGCGCGCAGCCCGCGCTGCACATACCTATGGGTGAGTCACGGATAGCGCGTTATTACGGTACATGTCTTTTCATGTTGTCAAAGGATGGCCGGCTCTGCAAATCACTCAATATGTTTGGCGCTATATACAAAGTGTAAACGGAGGGTCCGTTTACACTTTGTATTTAGCGCCACGAAGCCATCAGCCGAGCATTCTGTACATCAAACTAAGTATCTGTACGCTAAACATTATTGCTGGGAAACGTGTTCTTTTGGGTTAAAATCACTTTTACGGTAGAACTCAATATAACGCTTACAAAACATTGCGCTGATGGATGCATTAAATAGCACAGGGGTCGTGGAGGTATTTAAGTAAAGAGACTTTTGCTCAGGTATGGTCCAGAACAAAAAAAATGATCGCAATGTCGAGGAGAACAAGTGCCTTTCAGCTGCGTTAAGGGTCTTTTTACACCCGTTCAAATTAAAACAAAGTTCTGTTTCTGTAAATCGATAGAAGATGAAAGAGACAACATATATGTTTAAAAATAAACGCGTTCAATTAGACTTTATATATCTTCGGTGTTAGTTTGATTTGCAAGTATTAATATTCGCACAATGTAATTGTTGCAGACAACTCTCGTGCGGGCACGTGCAGGCGGGAGGGCGGCTCGCGGTCGGCCGACGCGGCGCAACACAGGTAACACACATCACGTTCATATTGATCCAGTTTACAAAGAGATTTAGTCTTTACAAATAAATACAATTGAATTTTCTGTTTGTAATTTTAAAATCACAGTTTATACTGAAGGCATGTGAAAGTGTATACGATACTTAAAACAAAAAATCTTTTTTTAATTTTAGTCTGTTTATTCTATTTGGTCTGGCTAATCTCGGACACGGCTAGACCGATTTTGACGGGACTTTTACTGGCAGATAGCTCCATATCAATCTACTGGTCCCCGGCTTGATGGAAATGGGTTTCGATTTCAATTAATTATATGACCGTATTAATTTATATAAAATTAGTTTCTACTTCAAAGTCAAAGAAGTCTGCGTAAATGTATTAGGTTTCGACTAATGATGCCGTCTTTTTCTTTGGTGGTAGTGTTGCTTCGTCAGTTACATATGTAAATCCTCTGCCCCACAGACAGTCGGTGACGCTGGGCGGCGCTGCGGGTGGGGCGGGCGGCGCGCGGCTGTCGGCGGCGGTGCCGGACGTGGCCATGGCGCCCAACGCCAACACGCACCTGCTCACCGCCCGGGACTACTTCCGCCACGCGCCGCACAGAGGTACGCCTGTCTGCTGCTACATTGTCCGCTAACGGAACTGTTCCGACACTGATACACGAATGCGTTTCTAATAAGAATAGAACAGAGCTCGCGCCATATTGTGACGTCGTAGCTGACAAATCAAAGAAGTTGGGTAAGATCAGCAGAAATTATATGTTTGATACTATTTTTTTTATTACAATAAAAATATTAAAAAGTGTTAAGATTGCGCTCAAACTAAGGAAGCCACGCACCGGAAGCCGACAGATCGAGAATCTGCCATGTAAGAGAAAAATTAAAACATGTTCGGTGGCATAAATATAAAACAATTGGTGAAATCAGTTGTTAAAAACAACTGATTTCACCAATTGTTTTGATGGCGTTTGATTCAACACTTCCACGCATTGAAATTCTTACTAACATTGTAAATTCAAAAGTAAGTTTATTTGTTTGTTACCTTTTCACACCTAAACCACTGAACCACTGAAAAAAGACGGTTCCCGAGGAAAACAACAATAACGTTCTAATGATAATAGATGGTGCCACGTGTCTTTCGAATCATGAATGAATTATATTATCATAAAAACTTTCGGTAGCGTGTTTAGAGTTTAATTGTCAAATTCTAAATTAACACCAGCGAAGCCGCGGGCAAAAGCTAGCAAACAATAATAATATTAAAGATAGCAATAACAATATACTAAGATTAATAAATATTATTTAAAAAAAGGCTCATCTTTATGAAAATTGATAAACTAAATGTTAATTATATACAGGCACATAAACCTCCCAGATCTCGGATGGCAAATGTAGCTTATACCTAATCTATTACCGTGTCGTGTGTTCCAGAGTACAGCGGCGGCGGCGTGCTGCAGCTGGACCTGGGCGACGGCGCCACGCACACGCCGCGCCCGGGTGAGTGCTGCACCAAGCATTCTGTACATATAACTAACTTACTCTACACTCTAATATTGAATTCCTAATTTTTTTGGGGTAAAAAAATGATGTTGTACGGTAGCACTCAATGTCACGCACTCGTGCTGATGGATGGATTGTATCGTACGGGGGTCGTGGAGGTGTTTAAAGTAAACTTATAACATTAAAAATTATATTTAAAATGAAACTTGGCCAAAAATTTGAACTTTGACATCCAATATCTCCGTAACTAGAAAGTTCCCCCAGGTATGGTCCAAAATAAAAAAAAATCGAATTAGTGACGGGGAGAACAAATGCCTTTCGGCTTCGTTAAGGGTGTTTTACACATCTTTCATACCAAAATGGAAAAAAAACCGGCTCTGATACACTACTGGAGTTGACTTCTTCACGCGTCGAGTATAACTCGAGAGCTACTCGTATTCCGATGTAAAATTAACATTGAGTGCACTTGCAGGGTCGCGTGCGCAGCGGGCAGGCGGCGCGCAGCCCGGCCGCACGCAGCGGGATCACACGCCAGTGAGTTAGCTTCTCATGTAGTTATTTATAGCAAGTAATCATTGTACTATATAATAAATACATCCAAGCTATTGCACAGATAAAACATACTTATAATAAGGAATGATAAAATATTAATTAAAATACTTAAAAATAACATGAAAGTCACCTTTCACGCATCTTCTCACAAAACAAGCACAAGAAAAAATCATCTTTCGTTTTTAACTTGGAGATAATTTTTTTTTCATAAAAATATGAGTTCCAGAATACTATGTCCGTAACAACATAAAATTTTAATCAGAACCGTAGGAGAAAAACACTTAAAAGTTGTTAAGTGTTGACATATTGGTGCTCGTGACTGTACACGATGAAGAGAAAGTTTAATGTTATCCTTCTAACAGCAGGCCCTGCAGTCTCGGCATTAGATAGCGACAAAAATCGGTCGTTAAGTGTGATTTTCAACCTTATGCTTTCGAAATAAAGTAGAAAATCTATTAAAGGAATTTGACAACGATACGACTTAGCGACCGATTTTTGTCGCTATCTAATGTCGAGACTGCAGGGCCAGGGTATAATGTGTAAGATGTGTTTAACGCAAAAGTAATGGGATATGTTGGCACTGGTGCTGCAGGCCATGTCCTGCTTGCGGAGCCGCGCCGACGAGGACGAGCTGCGCGCCGCCATCGAGCTGTCCGTCATCAGAGGTCAGTGCAGCTACACGGCACACAGCTACAGGTGGAAGGGACACCCTAGCTACAACGGTTACCACGCACACGCACATTTGTAGGAAACAGCTGTTTTGTTTTATAACCGACGAAAAATTACTGTACTGAGTACGTGGTAACCGTGTGTGCGTCAGTTTCCCTTCTACCCAGTATACATAAATAATGTCACTTGTCATGCGCTTGCTCTCACAGAGCTCTTGGTGTTCTACTAAGGCGGCGATACAGTCGTGGTGCTGGTGCTGTAGTGCTTTTCTCCATGTTATCTTGCTCCCCAGAAACTCAGAAGATCTTCATCAAAAAAATATACAACTGTTTGTAGCGACATATATACCGCCACGTACCAACTAATCTGAGATAATTATCCAAGTTGCAATATGAAGTTATTCGCGCAATCCACGTGTGTGTTAATGTAACGGACATAAATAAATTGACAGAAGCGCCATCTATGATACAAATGAGAATTAACATCAAAATCCTGCATCACAATATTACAGTTCTCCACGAGTTAAGGATATAATATAGGAAAACCCTACAACAACTGTCCGGCAGTAGCCCACCAGACACACCCGTCTGCTCGGAGGAACCTCCCTTTTCTATGGGGGATGACGAGCTTTACTACCTGGTTCTAATTACTCTTAAATAATTAATTTTTAATCATACTTCATACTGACAATGAGGAAATGCTTTTTCATAGAGCTGCGACCGGAAAAGTTAATTTCATCATAAATTACGTCACACGAAAGCCATGATTTTTTGACTCGCCCCCCGCTTTCTTGTCACAGCTGGTCATTTTTTTTTTGTTTTTGTTTTCATCCACTGGAACATAGATTTATAGTGAAACCAGTACAGTACTCATCCTAACTCAAGCGATCTAAAGTAGAAGCGATGAGCAGGAACAAGAAATGATTACGATGAGGCGGCTATTTTTATAGCTATAACACGACTGTGTACGAGGAGACAGCGCTTTTGTCATAAATTACTTAATAGTTTTTAGGGAATCGACTAATTATGCTACAAAATTTGAAATAAAATGTCCCATTATAGCGTACTCATCGTCCCGCCCCCCTGCGGGCGCGGCGCCGCTGCTGCTGGGCGCGTCCCCGCCCCTCCCCGCGCCCTCCGCGCCCGCCCAGCGCGCGCCCGCCACGCTGCCGCACGCGGCGCGCGCGCACCGGGAGCGCCAGGCGCTGGCGCCGCCACCCGCGCCCGCGCAGCATGCGCCCACGCACCAGCCCAACAGTGAGTGCGGCGCTACCCACCTGTGCCACTCGATAGCTTGCAACGTGCCGTGATACTTAGATTGACTTGTGTTACTCCGCAGGCAGCAGGAGTCGCGTCACTGAGCTGCACACGCCCACCCCGCAGCATCTAGCGCGTGAGTACCGACAGGAGTAGAGTGGAGAGAGATATGCATATCGAGTATCTCGAGGCTCGCGATCTTGTCCACATGTGGGATGTGGTCTCGGTGGTCATTGTGCCGATAGTTGCCGAGAGTCTCGACCGACATCTGAGGAGACCCTCGTTAGGCAGCTGCATCAATGGCTTGATTCAGAAAGCACTTCTGGATACGGCACGTATAGTTAGGAGGTTCCTCTTGTTGGAGCCTTTCTTCTTATTAGCGTAATCCAAATAGACCCTACAGTAGCGTCCGTCAGCTGTAATGAGCAAACAACAGGACAGGCAGGACACGATATTAAATGGCCCATCGTTTGTGGAGCAGCGTCATTATTTGCTTAACACACGCTATAAAAAAATGGTACAAATGTTCACAAGCATATTTAACACTTATTATCAAAGAAGTGTTTACACAACCATTGAAACATGTAACGGGATTGTGTTGCAGTGAGTCGGCTGGGCAGCGCGGGGCAGTCCCGCAGCCCCAGCCCGGCCGGGCCCGCCGGCCCCGCCAGCCCGCACGAGCTGCTGTACCGGCACCAGCAGCACTACAGGTACGCACTGCTGCACTGCTGGCTCACTAGGCGACAGGCGACCTTACTTACGCACGAATTAACTAACGGGTGGAAAAACACCCTTAACGAACGAGAGGTACTTGCTCTCCGCGTCATTGCGGTCATTTCTTAATTGTGGACCATACCTGGGAACCTTCTAGTTACGAAGGTATAGGATTTTACACCTAATACAGGGTGTAAACGGACCCTTCACGAAGCCATCAACCAAGCATTCTGTACATCAAACTAAGTAACTTTACGCAAAAATTATTGCTGGAAAACGACTTTTTTTTTTTGGGGTGAAAAATCACGATTTACGGTAAAACTCAATGTTACGCACTCAAAACATTGTGCTGACGGATGGATTGAATAGTATGGAGGTCGTAAAGGTGATTAGAGTAAAAATCTTGCATTAGAAACATGTATTTAAAAAAAAACTTGTGAAAAAGTTGGAACTTTGACCCCCAATATCTCCGTAACTAGAAGGTTCCCAGGTATGGTCTAGAACAAAAAAAGTGATCGCTATGACGGGGAGAGCAAGTACCTTTCGGCTTCGTTAAGGGTCTTTTCACAGCCTTTAGATATGTTTTCCTTCAGTCCGGTGCTACAGTCACTGATATATCATCTATAATTATAAATGTTTTGATAAATATCTCGTTGTGTATATTATGTTGTGCTATGTGTTCCAGACTGGAGCCCTCGTACTCGGGGTCGAGTCCCGGCAGCAGGCACACGTATGCGTGATAGCCGCAGGTAATGTTGTAGTACGTCTAACAGTGGGCTTACCATGAGTTTGAAATGTATAATTCGTTATCGAATACTATCGCCCTGTCTCTTTCATATTCATCGACTGCTTTACGACACGAGAAGTATATCCGATAGTTTTCGGTATCGGGGTCAGTTTTTTACAAACTCATGGTAAGGGCACAGTGTAGCTGTGTCATTAGCAAAGCAGCATTAATAAAGGTGTTTTTTTATTTAATAAGAATAGCACAAAAATATAAAATGTACCTATCTTTAGTTTTGAAATATTACTATTTATTGGTTGATTTAATTAAATTCTCGTAATACTCAATGTAGGTAAACACAAAGAAAAATATTGAAGGTAGTTCTAACACATAGTCGATTGTGGGACCTTTATTAATGCTACTACGATTATAATTTGTACGCTGTACCTACTTATTTCTTAATTTTTTTTTGGCTCGTGAAAATAAACTTTAACGTCTACAGTTTTGAGATGATATCGTTTCCCCGTTCCAGTGGGAGCACGACTCGCGCTTCGACTGCTAGCGACGCGCCGGTCGCTCCACAGTCGCTCTACAGTCGCGCCGCAGTCGCGCCACGGTCGCGCCACAGTGACACAGAGACTATTCGTGAATAACTAAATATAAGTGACGTCCCACTTTGTCGCCAGAGTGCGCCTGTCCCCACCTCACCCCTCTCTCACGCCGTGGATGGGTGACCATCCATTACATACCGAGTTCCCTCCGTGCCTCAGAAAGCACGTTAAAAGGGTACATTCTGAATGTTGGCTACGTCGCACAAAGGTGACAAATATGCATAAAAGTTATGAAAATGGAATATCGCTCTTTGTTGCACTAACATATTGTAATTCATAATAACAGCGATATAGCCGAGTGCAATTAGACAAAAAATACTCAAAAGGTGGAACGAAGTTTACAGTGGTCGGATTTTCATGGGAATTTTTTTATCGAGTTCCTAGAGGTGTAGAGAAGAAAGTTAAAAAAAAAAATTCCGCCGCTCGCAACTTTTTTTTTTTTTTGAATTTCCTTTGTAATATTTTTTGTTCTTTTATGTATAACTTAAAATTCGACGAATTTATATTGAGGCTTAATAGAAAGATCTGTGTATATCCATTAAACGCCAATTTGGTCTGTTTATTTGTTCAATGTTCATATTTCAAGTTTTTCTTTGAAAATTTCCTATTTTCTTCAATTATTTCTAAGTTACCGAATTTAAGACTAAGATTTATTTTGAAATTGGTAACAGATTCATTTTTACAGATAACTAGAAAAGAAAATGTTCAAGAAAACCATATTCACGCGTTTATTGACTTAAAATTCTTTCGGAAAATCAGAAAATCGTATATGTTAATGAAGGCATTTTTTTTTCGAAATTTGTCAATGTAACTCAATGTGCAAATTATTCTCTAAAACCTCATTTTAGTAGTAATCTAATAAGGTACAATAACTAGAAAAATATTCAAGAATACCTGTTAAATATCAGTTACTGCTGAGAAAGTAAAACATGACAAAAGGGATCTATCGTTAAGAATTGGGAGCGGTATCGGTATCGGTATTGATATAAAATGGGGCGCAGAGAACCAAGCTTGCATCTAATTATAAATAGAAATTATGAGAAATGGTTACGTTACAATTACGATAATTTTTGTGAATTTACCAGCGGCCCCATTCCACCTTCGTCAGCAATAATCAACATTTATCGAGTACCATTGAACATTTTTTTTATTTTGTTTTCTCTGTGGATAGCTAATATAATAAGGATATTTTCAGGATAATATTTATAATGACCACCATAGAAATATTTTGAGAAAAATGGCCTTATTTAACTTTTATATAGATGATTTCCTGATATTTGCGAATGAATTTTTAGTCAATTCACTCGTAAATATGGATTTCTTGAACATTTTTACATCCAGTTATCGGTGGAAAAGTATTAGTTACCAATGACAAAAGAAATATTTGTGTTAAAACTCGGTATTTTAGAAATAATTGAAAAAATAGGAAATTTTCATTAAAAAATCTGGAAATATGCATTTCGTCAACAACAATGAACAAGGAAACAGACCAAATTCGCGTTTAATGGATGCACGCAGGTCTCATTATTACGTCACAATATAAATTCGGCAAATTTCAAGTTATTCCTACACGAAAAAAAAAAAATTCAAAAGGAAATTAAAAAAAAAATTAAAAAAAGTTGCGAGCGTCGATATTTTTTTTTTTAACTTTCGTCTCCACAACTCTAGGAACTCAATAAAAAAAACCCCATGAAAATCCGACCACTATAAACTTCGTTCCACCTTATAGTCTAATTGCACTCGATTAATAAGTTAGACAGCTTTCTGCGTCGTCGCCAATTTTCAGAACGCGTCCTCTTAAGCCGTTGGTCCCGGCTGTCACTAGTAGATCTATGACAGTCGTTACAGGTAGTCAGTGGCCCGGAAGTCTACAAGACTACCAGTCTTACCAAGGGGTAGAAAGGCAGGCAGAGGATGAGCTATACAGACGTACTGCCACTCCATATTGCTCGACTGACTGACAGCGCTGTGTTCTAGTTCAAAGAGAGAGTATCCCCTTCCCTCGCTCCTTCCCCCTCTCCCATCCAATCCTATGATCTCATCATGTTAAGTATATAGTATATATACTGTGTAATATAGGGTATGTATGTAGACACGCTGACAGTGAATAAGTTGTCATATACACATAAATGATTATACTCTTTGGAAAAATGACTGTTTTACACTAAAAATATTACTAGCAAGTGAAATTAGTAGCAGGTGAAATTCAAACTATGTTTTTATATGTCTTAATTATCTTTTTCACTACATTGAAAATATAATATATTAGCGCCCCGCCTCTGCTCTGTGGGGCACCGCCTAACGGGTCTAAAACTATCCTGTCTTTCAAACTGTAACCGACTATACACGTTCACTAAATTTCATAGAAATCGTTACGACACGAAGACGTACACGGACGCGTACGCGTACGAACCTAGTGACCTTTATATTATGTTAACCGGGATTTATGTCAAAGTCAAATTATTTAACAACTATGCCACTCTAAATGTTATTTTCTCAGCTCCCGTTTAGGGACCATCCACCAGATAACAGACGGGGTCGAAGGGACAGCGAATACGCGGTAATCGTTTGTGTGTCGGTGTCGCTGCCACCCTGTATACAAGAACAGAATTCATAAGAACTTATCTAGCAGAACTATGGGTCATATATAAACCACCTCCTATTACTGTTACTTGCGTACAGTCATGTTTTTAGTTTAATTGACTCATTCTGCATTTTATAATCACATTGATATTTTAACATAACACAAGTTCAATCCAAATAAAATATCAGTGTGAATTTATTATGTGTATATTGTCAGTGTGTATATTTAATAAAATTTGTATAAAATATAATTAAGTCGTCGACAAGAGGGTCAAGTTAAATTATGCAGCGGGACTCCAAAGACGGGCGTCTCGATATCTGAACACGATAAAACATGAAAAAGTGTTTGTTACAGATCTCAACCAAGAAAATCATCGAAATACATGTTTAGATATCAAAAACCTCTGTCTGTGGAGCTTCCTCAGCTAATTTATATTGACCGTGTACATTATAAGAATCCCCGGTTTTTGTGACCTATTGTCAAATCTCATGCGAACTAGAATTGTTTTTATTTCGGCTATAAGAGTAGAGGAAGACCAAAGAAACGATGGATGGACTGTGTGAAGGATGATATGGCTAGAAAGGAGGTTCCTAGGAGGCTACCTAGAAAGGAGGACTGCTGAGATGACGAGTAATAGAGAAGTATGGGAGACGAAGACATGCTGCGCCGACCGCGTCGTGTTGGCATCTTAAGCCATGGATTGTGCTGCGGGACTGTTCGAAAGAGATACCCTGGAACACAAAGGGCAGAGAAGGAACATGGATGGGTTTTCGTCAGGAAAAGTCTGACACTCCCCCTCCCACTCCACCCAGAGCGGGGGGGTGTTATGTGATGATTTCCCATCCAAAAAAAAAGTCATGGATTGTGTAAACTGTTCTCGACGATAAGGAATTTCCTGATTTTTTCCGTCGGCTTTGATGTAAACAAATGTTGCCGCACTTACTGTGTCGACGCAGACATGCGGTTGTACATTAGGGTAGGGGCAATTAGATAACCTGAACTTTGCGTAAAACAATATGTTCTACAGTGGAATCATTCCGCCCTCAGGGTGTGACAGTCCAAATGGCGGGTGTACCATAGCGAATTAAATTATACCAATTACCAAACAAATGTACCTAAAAATACTATTTTGTACCTAGCTCTAAAAAATCTGTACCACCTTCAGAACAAAATTATTTTGAAATTAAGGTACACCCGCCATATTGACATCAAGATGGCGGGTGTTCTATAATATTTTATTATTTAAAAACTCATAAAATATGATTACACCAAAAAATTGTACTTAAAAAGTACCTCAAGTAAAAAGAATCACACACGTGATCAGTAGGATAGTTCCTGAGACACGGTTGTGTTATTTCTCAGGAACTATCCAACTGATTAAGTGTGTGATTCTTTTTACTGTGTACCTTAATTTCGAAATAATTTTGTTCTGAAGGTGGTACAGATTTTTTAGAGCTAGGTACAAAATAGTATTTTTAGGTACATTTGTTTGGTAATTGGTATAATTTAATTCGCTGTGGTACACCCGCCATTTTGACTCTCACCTCAGGGTAGCCAACGTGATAAACTGTGAAGGCATACATCTGTTAGCATGAGGTCTGACTGCAGGTCTCCGGTCACTGACCACTTGACCAGCTGGACCCCGAGGGGGACGTGTATAGATGTACCTCGTAAGACTGTATGACACATTGTATTGTATTTGAGTTCTGTTCAAAGTGGTTGTGTTGTGTTACTGCCATCATTTGTGTCGTAGCGTTCACTGCCAAGAACCTGTGGGGAGGTTAAGTTACGCTTGTCGAGGTTGCTCCTTGGATGGGTAGCCATCGAGACCCCTCCGTGCTTTGGGAAGCCTGTAGATCTTTGACGGTCGTTACAGGTAGTCAGAGGCCCGTGGTACCCACTGATTGTGGAGGTCAGATAGGCAGTCGCTCCATGTAACATACTGGTATTCAGCTGCATCCGGTAAGACTGGAAGCCGACCCCAGCATAGTTGAGAAGGCAGGCAGATGATGCAGTAACACGACGCATGATGAAACAATAAATATATATAAATAATAGTAATAAAATCTGTACATAATTTATAATATAAAATACTGAAATATATAATGACGATGACTGTGTAACTGTTTGTCACAAACTTCTAACTAAAATCCATTCCGATGTTTAAAGACTTGAACGTTTTATACAATCACTGTTCATATAGCTGGCTGTAGCTGTGCCCGTGGCTCTGCCTGTGTTGTGAGTACTCGTGGTACGGTCACATACGCGTTCGTGGTAACAATTTGTCATTAAGGGCGGCTTTCGCAGTTCAAAAGTTAGCATTGACTGCCGTGCATTCGACGGTACTGTCTAGTTATTTGTGTCGTATCGATGCTACATCTATACTATACCGTGTGGGGTAGCCACACCGCGCTGTGCACTCAAGAGTTGTCGTGTTAAGGTGAGAGCGCCAGGGCAGTCCGCTAAATTCAAATTTACTTACGTTTTTTGCAATTTGCTGGTCAGTTTTATTTAAATATGTAGTCTTTGCGTCTTTTCCGACTTAACGTCACAATCTACACTACGTCACATTACTGAAGTAGTACTCTTTCTCTGTCACATTCTCGCTCTCACTTACTCAATACTCTCATCCCCACATGTATGTTTATGAAAATATGAAGTAACACGTATGTAGTTACAGAATTATAATCATTAATACAACCCTCTAAGTTGATTTAACCCCATTCAATAACTATTTCATGAAATAGTCATTCAGTGGGGTTAAATGAACTTAAGGGTGACCGGCAAATTGCAAAAAACTTAAGAAATTTTAAATTTCGCGGGCTCCCCTGGCGCTACCACCGTAACCACAGGTATGAAAGTCCTGATTTGTTAAAGTAACATATACGGTAGGAATTTTATCAAATAATTCTTCAAATTGACCATTTCTTAACACTCAGTATCAACATCACAGTATTCCACTTTGCTATGTAAACACACTTTACATTCTGCCTCTGTCGCAACTAGCACTTAGCACAACACCACGCCTGTGCTCTCCTAGGGGTCCGGCAGACTTGTACAGCACACCCACACCTCGCCAGGTGCCTGTATCAGGCGGCGCGCCTATCGCCGGCAGCCAGCTACATGAACAGTGATATATAAACGGTTATATTATTGGTTAAAATAAAGACTATGTTAAATAAAGTTTGTTGTATCATTCTGTTAATAAAGGGTGTAAAAAGACCCTTAACGAAAACAAAAACCACATATTCTGCCCATCATTGGGATCATTTTTTTTCTTCTAGACAATACCTGGGAACCTTCTAGTTACAGAGATATTGGAGGTCAAAGTTCCAATTTTTTCACAAGATTTTTTTTAAAACCGCTTTTTAAGGTTTTAACTTTACTTGAATTAACTCCTTGACTTTACTATTCAAAGCATCCATCAGCACTAAGTTTTGAGTGCGTAACATTGAGTTTTACCGTAAAACATGATTTTTCACCCCAAAAAAAAAGTCGTTTCCCAGCAATAATTTTTGCGTAGAGTTACTTAGTTTGATGTACAGAATGCTTGGTTGACGGGTTAGTGAAGGGTCCGTTTACACCCTGTATAAACGTTATGTTTTATTTGTCAAATACTCTTGTAATGCGACGACAGCTGTCCACAACTGTACTGGGCTTCATTATGTTAGCCTGACTCCGTAGACTATGCAGCGATATGTATTACCAGGCCTACACAAATGTCCTCTCGCTCGTCGTTGAGCTTCTTGAGTTATAAATCGAGCTACACGATAACTAACTAATGTTTGTACTGACTGGACAGGTCCACTCAAAACTGTGTGGTTCTTTCTTCAAAAGACCATCTCAGACACTAATCTACATAGTCCTCATGTGAGTGGACCAGGATTATGTCTGAACCGACAGAGGTCACAGTATATTTTAAAGAGACTATGACCTCTGAGTTTGTTTCGGCTGTTTCTTCTCAGAGTAGAAACAACGGCCCCATCTAGTTTTATGACTAACATAATGTGACGAGTAATTAAATTTGATTTATTATGTTTTAGATATGGGTACTCCTCAGGTGTGCGGAGTTAGGCTAGCTAGTTTTAACTCGACCTGGTACATGTTGTGGACGGCTTATCCTGTTATATAAAAGCTCAGCACTGCCATTAATATATGTTAAGTTAGTTCCACGCTGTCACGTGGTGTTAGTGTGAGCTTGGGTAAGAAGAATAGATGGAGAGAACACTTTACTAGTTCTTCTGCTCACCCTGTAACACAGTGCTGGCGTTGTTACTGTTATAGTTAGCCCACGTTATCCCACTGCTGGGCCAAGCTCTCTCATGACTTCAGTTTAGTGTATCCAGATATAATGCGGACCACTGCTCGTTGGTTCTGTCCAGCTCGTGCCGCCATATTGTGACGCCTTCTTGCTGTGTAAGGGTTCCACAAGCTCACTGCAGGTCGTGTTTTGTGTTATTTATTTCATCAGCACTACTCCCAAAACAGTGAAGGAAACCGGCATGTCGGCGCCCGTGTGGTGGTACAGCTCACTCCCTCATAGAGAGGAGGCCCTTGTCCCAGCAGTGTGAACATTACACGCTGCTCACGCTGCACGTTATAAATGACGTGTCTTAGTACTACATAGCTCACATTAACATCATAAACTTGAAACATTCAAGATTATCTCACTATTGTTGGTAATAATAATAATTTCTTACCATTTCGTTAGCTCCTCGTGGTGCGCGTGGTATCGACCACCTTATGTAAACACTAGCACTGCCTCCGGAGTCGTCTCAGTATAGTACACTGTACAGGCAGCCGTACGTCTGTGGTAAACGTTTGGGAGTAATACCGCCTTTATTCTGTAGCAGTAAGGGCGGTTTTTGTACTAAAGTGTTTGCACTGACGTGTAGTTGAGCGTGCTCAGTATATCGTTATGGGATGCGCGTATTTGAGCTATTGAAATAACTTAAAAAACTGAAATATTTGAACTCTGAAAATAGCGCATTTTGTCAAGTTGAAATGAATGTATGGAACAGCACATTTTTGACAGGCGTTACAGGTAGTCAGTGGCCCGAAAGTCTGAAAGCCAATCTTAAGGGGGTATCGTATTACCCAGTACTAACTGGGTTGTGGAGGTCCGATAGGTAGTCGCTCCATGTTACATACTGGTATTCGGAAATCCCTTTTCGTCTTGTAAGTTATTTCAATCTCCTCGTGACATGTATGTGTATATAAAGCTGGTATTTATATATTTGTGCTGTAATGTCGTCGATACCACTCGCCGGTGGCTGAGGCTGATGCGTTATATACTCAGATAATATGTACAGTAGTATACAGGGTGGCTGCGACAATCAATTAGACTGTGTATGTATGACTTTCGTGGTCTGTATACAAAATTTCAGGCTAGCACCGACAGGTTAACGACCCCGGCATCGGTAGAAATACTAAACATGTTTCCAACTCGCTACTTCAAAAACCTTTGCCAAGTTCGTTTCTTAAACTTTATTTAATACTAGCTGTTCCCCGCGACATTCGTCCGCGTCAAGTTATTAAAAATACAATTTTCCCCGTTTTTGCAACATTTTTCATTGCTGCTACGCTCCTATTGGTCGTAGCGTGATGATATATAGCCTATAGCCTTCCTCGATAAATGGACTACCCAACACTGAAAGAATCATTCAAATCGGATCAGTAGTTCCAGAGAATAGCGCGTTCAAACAAACAAACAAACAAACAAACAAACACTGCAGCTTTATAATATTAGTATAGATATTTATATTGAATAATGTTTATAAATGGTGGTAATAATTTTATGCTAATTAGTTTGATGACAAAAAAATATTTTTTTAATTTCCATGTTAGGATTTATTTGATATTTAGTTTTATTTTTTTTCCTTTGAACTAGTATTACCTTACCAGTGTAGTATTTATTGTAGCAGCAGTCATTTATTGTGTGAGTATTGTCGGCGCCACTCTGTATATGTTACGGCTACTGATGATTTGGTGAATGGGTACATGAACTCAAGTGTCAATATGAAGAATGTTCACAGCGACTGGAAAATACGATTATTACTGGCGACTTGATGCAACCGACTTGGCTGTAGCGCGTTTGGTCAGTCCTATTCTGTAGCTAACCTAATAACTTATCATGAAGATATAAAATGCAGTAAAAAACGTGTGCCGTTGGATTATCGACTGTCGCCGTAGAACCTAACGTAGCAAATGTAACTGCGCTCGTGTTCCTTACGGCATTTCAAATTCCATACGTTAATTCAAAGTGGTACCTAATTTAATTCACACAATTTACAAGTTAATTAACCTTTCGTGTGCCGGAACGTAGATCTACACGAGACACAATGACTTTTTAATTGTGTCTGGATACTCGGCATACGAGTGGTTAATAGACTTAAATAATGTTAATATGTACAAGTATCGAAAGAAAAAATTAATTTTTTGACGCCCTATCATTGTATTCTTTCGACCCTGTACAAATTAATATTATTTAAGTCTATTCAAAGTTATATATTTGTTGTTGTAAAGTTACAAGCAGAGTGTATATAGTATTGTATAAACATCCACATAATTGTAAAGGTTCTATTATATCGTAATGTTGTATAAAGTTTAATTGTAGATAACAACAGTTAAAATGTTTTTATAAAACTTGAACTTGTGCCGAGTGAGTGAGTCGATGGCAGGCGAGCGCGAGTGCGCGGGCTCGGTCCCGGCTGTTGTTACGACAGATCATTATTATTATGTATAAATTAAATATTTATTCACAACTGTTTGTGTTTTCTTTTTCTTCAAAACTTCATTCTGCCAATTATCATATTCATATTTGCAGTCTTTTTTTTTCAGCCTTTTCTGTTCCAGTGATTGGCAAAGGCCTCCCTCATTCCTTTCCAATTATCGCGGTGTTTTGCCTCCTCTGGCCAATCAGTCAGGAACGAGTCCAAATCGTCAATAAAGGGGCGCCGCAGGCGCCCCTTTATTTCCATGTGACTCAGGTTGGCTGGACAAATCTTGACCTATCTGCGATCGACAATATCGCAATCCCGATTGACAAGCTTGGCAACTTTGTCAATCGAGAATGAAATTGCTGAAAACCTCGATTTTGATAAAATAATAAAAGAGTTCGCCGACAGAAAGGCTAGAGAAGTCAAATTTTAATAAATGGTTATTTCTTTTAATAAATGGTAATTTCATTATATCTTTTTCCTTTTTTCATATGGGTTTGAATTGCAGTTAGGGGGCGCCGTATAAATCTCGCCCAGGGCGCTGGTAGTGCTAAAACCGGCACTGCAAATCGTCCAGCGTTTCTTGGGCCTGCCTCGGTGACGACGACCGTCTTCAGGCACCCACTGTGTTCGCAGTCAGATATATATTGACGAAAAGGCTAGGCAACAAGCTTGAAGTAAATTAATGTACTCTTATAGTTACAATGACCTGTGAGAAATTGGGCAAGTCTGTTCTCTGTAATCTCCGAGCCGGCTGGACTGATTTTTACTGAACTTTTACTGGCTGGAGATAGCTGATGTTATAAGGTCCAACTTAGGTTTCTTTATTTTAGTAAAATAATTAGGGTTCCGTGCAAAACTCTTGAAATATTGTTAACAAAATCCGATTCAAACGGCTAATGTCCGAAATGGTTGGACGGATTTTGACGGGACTTTTACTGGCAGATGTTATAAGGAGTAACTAAGGCTACTTTTATTTTAGAATAAGTCTTAGGGTTTCGTGCAAAAAAAATAAAACCCTTGAAATTAGTAACAAAATCTGATTAAAAAAGACAAGTAATATTTGTTTATAATAATTTCACGCGGACGAAACTCGCGGGCAACAGGTAGTATTAAAACACTGCAATAATTCCGTAGTTATATTTATTTTAAAAGTTAATAATAACTTATCGTAGTGTATTCTAGCACCATCCCGCCCCCCGCCCCCCGCACTTCTCTGTACATACATACATTTTACACTCTCCCATACATGTCCATACAACATCTCATATTATATCATTACTAACGAAACATTTGATATCTAACAGAGTCTGACGGAATCTAATATTAATATAGTCTTTTAATTCATGCAACAATATTATAAAGTTTTCTATTATAGTTATATGTTTGAGATCCTAATCCGTTTATATCTTTCATTATTACACTTGCAGGAACCTATCTTTGATTTTAAAGATTAGTCAAGAATCTTAGATCTTCTAAGATCGTATTTCCTTATTGAAAATACTTATTAACATTATGTAAGCAATAGATACAGCTTTCAAATCAAGTTATGGCTTTCACAAGTTTTACATAAAAGGGAATATCAAAGCGACATATTTTTGCAAGCATCAACGTTACATCTGCATTGATTGAAGCCATCCAGATAAATATAATCAATAGTTTGTACAATAGCGCAAGGTTTGGTTCAAGAATAAAGTTTTAAACCAATTTAATATAACAATTTCTACGTTTTTATTCAGCGATCTGTACAATACATACAATATAACATTAAATGCGTCTCCCTCTGGAGGAGGGCTGTCCCAGCCGTGGGCCGCGCCCCAGCAGTGCGCACGTGCAGGCTGTGCGGGCGGGGGTCGCTCCTCAAGCCAACTATCTTACATTATACATATATATAACTGTGGGGAGACGGTGACATGCCGTGTCTTTACATAACACGATTTGGCGGAGTGTAACCGAGATGTTACAGAACATAGTAAGAATATGAGTGGTATCTCAAGATTCCTGGCTGTATTCATTTTTAAAGAATGAGGGTAAGCATTTATAATTGTAATCTTAAATGTATAAATAAAAAGACATACTCGAAAATAATGCCCCGTTTTTTGTTGACAGTCCGATTATACAAAATATTGTCTACAGCCCATTTATAATAACTACAGGGTTCTTATTTATTTCACCTGCGACTTCTACCTCACGGTGACCAGTGTCCATGGAGTTTCTTGCTCGTTCTTCTCCATAGAGATCTACGCTTTGGAATGGGGAACTGCAATACTTTCACAAGTTATTATGCCTCGTGACTGGGACTGTAACTTCATCATTAAAGTGCATGTAACGGTCTAATTACAGTAAATGCTTTGAATTAGATTCAAGCGTAGCACAGCACGTCACAGTCTCCCCATCACAACGGTTTTGTCACGAGTAGGTGACGTGTCAATGGTTGGTGACACGCGCAATGGAACAGGGGCTTTACAGCAGGACCGGGGACCATAGACAAGTGGCAGAGTACCTAGCGGAGACAGAATGTACAACAGTTGTAAGAGTTAGCTAGGCTTGGCGATTTTAAATTATATCGTTTTCTCGTAGGGATCTAAACGGATTTGTTATAACACTAGTTTTTGCTCGCAGCTTCGCCCGCGTATTGGCCAGACATGATCCAAGGATGCACGGACGACGCTCAGCCACAAATTAGTATGGGATCTAATAGATATTGGCACGGAGAACAGACTATGTACGGAATGTATTCACGGGAACGTTTCACATGTAGCCTGTAATACTCGGGGATAACGTAGCTTCCCGCTAGTGAAACAATTTTCGGTTTCGATCAGTAGTTCCGAAGGTTACCCCCTACATACAAAGTTACAAACAAGTTGTACCTTTTTATAATATTAGTACAGATAGCACCTACAGATGTTCGTCCATCGCCCGATCCTGCTGCAGAGCCCAACAGTGAGGTAAGACCTATGTTACAGAGTAAGTTCGAAGCGCGAACACATATACACAACAATCGTCTGAGACGACTACGCTAAACAGATGTAAGACATTTAGAAGATTTACTTTTGTACTATTTCATCTAATGCAGTTTAAGGCTGCGTTCCGCTAGATATGAGCGAGGATGTTTAGCGAGGAATGTGTGTGGGATTAACCAATAATATCGCTTCTTTTTCTAGCTATGTGATTGGTTAGTTTCACACACATTCCTCGCTACGCATCCTCGCTCACATTGGCGTATCTAGAGATATTTTCCAGGGGGGGCCTGGCCTGTGCCTTGTTGACAGTGGCGTAGCTAGTCATAGTAGGGCCCCGTTTAAAAATTTTTTGGGGGCCCTTTGAACCCCGAGTGCGGCCAAACCCAAAAAGAAAAGAAAATTAACAAATTATTTTTGCAAAACTAAGAAAATAGCATCCTGACTTGCATCGCTTTAGCTGTCATTCATTTTACTAAGAGAATGTATGAGCGAGCAAAGTGAGACAAAAAAACTTGAAAAAAAAAAACTTCTAACTGCGATCATGACTGACTGGATCATGAAGGTTAAGACTTCAATGAAGCGCTAGAAAATTACAGCATCTGGAAAGGGTATAAGTGTTCATCGAAAAGCGAGCGAAGCGAGCTCGAAATATTGGTGTTTTTGAACAGCGATTGGTGAAGCCTTCATCAAAGAGCGAGCGAAGCGAGCTCGAAAAATTGGAGCTTTTTGGGCCGTGTTAAGTTATATTTTCAATTTATCTTTTATCAAGAAGAATATTTGAGGTTGAGAGAAGATTTTGTTTTTGTTACTCGGGGGCCCAGTATAATTAATACGGCTGATACGGCGGTAGCTACGCCCCTGCATGTTGAGATACATGGGGCTAGACTTCATTCGGCTTCCTATTTACAAGTGGTCAATGAGCAGAGCACAACTAGCATCGTAATTTGTAAATTAAATAGCTCTACTTATACTTCATAATTATGTAGATACCTTGTCGCTGTAAAGTCATGTTCATGCCTTACTTTACATGCTTGATCAGTGAACTGCCTCACAAAACATTTTCAAATCAGAATTACAAGGCCCACAAGGTGATTTCTTTACCAACTTGAACAATTTGAGCTAGATTTAGGGCATTTATTTTAAGTAAGTAGGTAGGTTGGTAGGTCGGAAAAATGGACCATGTTATTGGTGCCATTTTTCCGTCCATAACAGTATTCCTAAATAACTTTCGAGGTAATTAAATTAAATTTAAACCAACTTTTTTTTTGTGTCCAGCATAGAATTTCGAATCGGTAACCCAACATCCTGGGGTGGGCACCAGACCAACCTGGGGTGGGCACGGCCCACCCGGCCCCCCCCCTATATACGCCTATGCTCGCTCATATCTCGTGGAAACACAGCCTTAGGCGATGACCTGTGACATAACGCAGGCTAAACATACGATACAAACATGTTTACTAGACAACGGAGGCCCCAGCACGAGTTCGCGGTGTTAACGTAACGTAAATACGTCGATTTTTGAATCGAAAATACAATTACCCTATAGCATTTTAGCTAAATTGTTTGCAACAAGCACAATCAGTATCATCCGAAGATATGAATAAAATCTTAAAATTATGAAAATATTTTATGTGAAACGAGTATTTTTAATTTTAAAATCGACGTATTTACTTTACGCTTACGCCGCGCGCTTGTGCTATTATGCGACCGATTGCACGGTGCTATAGTCCATGAAATCTTGATTAAAATGACAGCTGTCAAACTAAAGGGCCTAGTAGCTTTGGTCACATCGAAATAAATAATTACAAATGATGCAGTCAGTATTGTACGCTATGTACATAAACATGGGTATTTGTCCAAATAAATACGTTATCTATCACAAGTATTTAATTTTCAACAAAATTACCCTTACATCATTTGATTCCAATGAATCCTGATTCCGCAGCAGAATAATGATCAAGTACCGCGTGCGCTTTGTGTCTCTCTCTCTCTCTCTGTACCTTATGTGTCGCAGACAGAAGTTGTGGAAATCAGCTGTTTAAACTATATAAGACATAGTCTTAAAAAATATCGATTAATTACGTTCTGTATCCTGACGCTGTCATTTTAATCAAGTAAAATTTTAAGAACTATAAGGCTGATATCTATAAATGTAACTTAGCATGCATTTTGGCTTATATATGTTTCCATCTCTCTCTAGCACAGATAATTTGACAGTTGTGTGACAGAGACAGGAATAACGGCTACAAAAGTGCGCTAAGTACTATTTATAGAATTTGACGTAAGAAGAACACCGATTGTCTTAGTCGGGAGCCTTCTGCTATGTCACTGGCCATCTTATGATCAAGGCATATGCGCACGGGGTCAAAATGTTAAACCATTGCATATTAAACTCGTATAGTTAGTCTGCGCAAATATGCCATGAATGTGAGGGATACAGGTAACGTTCAACATTTATGTGACAAGTGTCCGATATTCATTCATTTTATATTACTAAGACATGATATTCAGCCGCATCCGGTTAGACCGGAAGCTGCGACATAGTTGATACAAGGCTAGGATGATGGGAGCTATGTACAGTGAGGTCAGTTATATACGAAATAAAGGTTAGTTTTAACAGACATCAATAGCCTCTCGTTAGTTTAAAAAAAACATACAATTTAAACAATTTAAAACAGTAATTCTTTTTACATAACATCAAATCATATGACACTAGTAATTATCGGAAATGACTCAACAATATTCAAATCGAATACTTGAGAAAATGCCTTTAAATAATTAAGTAAATTCCAACCAGATCGTTGCTTTTACAAACACAATTCAGATTCACAAGAAATTTAGTTTTATTGGACAACCAAAGAAATGTTATAACATAATATTCGAGATGAACAGACGATAGATGATGATCAGATTATAATATGACAGCCACTTTCTGAAACGTCATCAGCACAATAACATGGTTACGGGTGAAGCGCCAAAGTAGCCGCGAAATTCAAATTTTCTCACGATGTTTGCAATTTGCCGGCTGTTCATGCTAAACAAAATATGATTCGCGGACATAATACGTAGGTATTTACATAATTAATATCGTAAATACAACCCTCTTCAGTTGTAAAGACTATTTGATGAAAAAGTCATGTCATTAATGATTATAACTCAGTTGGCAGACTACCCTCGCGCTTCACCGTAACCAAGATGCCTTCAACGCGACAGCCTGCTGATAACTCACTCACCTGTCCCAGCACGTGACGTGCGTTCCGTCATTATAGTTCCAGTAACTGGTGTTAAGTGCTCGGGTCACAATCTTACAGGAAAGTTAATCATACATTAACTAATACTAGAGTACTCTAATATGGCTTGTTCGCGCGGTGTGTGGAGCTCGCCGCTCGTGCAGTTGTATACCTTATCCCATTGACTTAGCGACTTGAATTGTGTATCGTTGCGTTTGTCATTACAATGTGCACCTTACAGCATTGGCATACGAGTGGTTGTTAGTGGATATGTTCAGAGGTCTGTCTCGGAGGCCTGCGTGTCCAGCCAGTGGCGCGGCCGGGTGCGCGTGCGCCGGCGGGACGAGCCGCTCTGCAACAGGGACAGGCCAGCTCTAAACATTTACTTCAACGAGGCCAGGCAAACATAACATAACATCACGCCTGTAGTCCCCGAAGGGTTCCACAGGTGTACAGTCACGAGCAGCAATATGTACACTTTCCTAAATTTAAATTTAGGAAAGTAAGTAACGCAATTTTCGCGAGAAATAACGATTGTAACTTTGTGATAGGATATTTTTCATAAAAATATGAGTTCCAGAATACTATGTTCGTAATAACATAACATAACATCTTTTTTAAGATAAAATTTCAAAGAGCTGTGGATTTTGTGACTAATAAATAAACAAACATAAATAATAATTTAGTTAGAACAGTGGGACAAAAACATTTTAAAACTTGTATATGTTTACGTATTGGTGCTCGTGACTGTACCTAATAGTACACAAACATTTCGCCAGTTATATTTAAGTCCCATGTAATAAAGGGCGAGCCTATTGCCATCAACCGGGCACAAATCCATACTCCGGGGCTGCTACTGAGAAATTCCTGATGGAAAAACGAAATAAGCCGACTCGGGAATCGAACCCAGGGCCTCATGCTCAGCAGTCACGCTTGCAAACAATAACAAATTTGAGTCGCCACATATCCATACTAGGTTCTGCTGTCGTTACCTTGTGGTCGTTGTTGTTGTTGTTGAGCGTGGCGTGCGCGAGCGCATCCTGCACGGCCACGGCCGCCTCCATCTCCGCCGCGCTGCCGCCCCGCCCCGCCGCGCCCAGCTCCGCCTCGTCTATGTCTGGAAGGGAGGGAACCAAATACATTCAACTGAGCTAAATGTATGCTCACCGAGTTCACAAAACTAGGTTAATTTATTGCAGCCACACTCACGCCTACAACACACGCCTCATCTGTGTGTGGATTGTCTTTACAAACACGGACATTATCGAAGCGTATGAAGAAAGGAAGAAAATTGGGCGCGGGCTGCGTGTCCCGCAGCGCCACCGTGTCGGTAATGTGAGTGTTGTCGCACGAGTACAGTTGTCACGTGTCACACGTACCGTGGTAGGAGAACAGCTTGGGCGCGGGCTGCGTGTCCCGCAGCGCCACCGTGTCGGTAATGTGAGTGTTGTCGCACGAGTACAGTTGTCACGTGTCACACGTACCGTGGTAGGAGAACAGCTTGGGCGCGGGCTGCGTGTCCCGCAGCGCCACCGTGTCGGTAATGTGAGTGTTGTCGCACGAGTACAGTTGTCACGTGTCACACGTACCGTGGTAGGAGAACAGCTTGGGCGCGGGCTGCGTGTCCCGCAGCGCCACCGTGTCGGTAATGTGAGTGTTGTCGCACGAGTACAGTTGTCACGTGTCACACGTACCGTGGTAGGAGAACAGCTTGGGCGCGGGCTGCGTGTCCCGCAGCGCCACCGTGTCGGTAATGTGAGTGTTGTCGCACGAGTACAGTTGTCACGTGTCACACGTACCGTGGTAGGAGAACAGCTTGGGCGCGGGCTGCGTGTCCCGCAGCGCCACCGTGTCGGTAATGTGAGTGTTGTCGCACGAGTACAGTTGTCACGTGTCACACGTACCGTGGTAGGAGAACAGCTTGGGCGCGGGCTGCGTGTCCCGCAGCGCCACCGTGTCGGTAATGTGAGTGTTGTCGCACGAGTACAGTTGTCACGTGTCACACGTACCGTGGTAGGAGAACAGCTTGGGCGCGGGCTGCGTGTCCCGCAGCGCCACCGTGTCGGTAATGTGAGTGTTGTCGCACGAGTACAGTTGTCACGTGTCACACGTACCGTGGGAGGAGAACAGCTTGGGCGCGGGCTGCGTGTCCCGCAGCGCCACCGTGTCGGTAATGTGAGTGTTGTCGCACGAGTACAGTTGTCACGTGTCACACGTACCGTGGTAGGAGAACAGCTTGGGCGCGGGCTGCGTGTCCCGCAGCGCCACCGTGTCGGTAATGTGAGTGTTGTCGCACGAGTACAGTTGTCACGTGTCACACGTACCGTGGTAGGAGAACAGCTTGGGCGCGGGCTGCGTGTCCCGCAGCGCCACCGTGTCGGTAATGTGAGTGTTGTCGCACGAGTACAGTTGTCACGTGTCACACGTACCGTGGTAGGAGAACAGCTTGGGCGCGGGCTGCGTGTCCCGCAGCGCCACCGTGTCGGTAATGTGAGTGTTGTCGCACGAGTACAGTTGTCACGTGTCACACGTACCGTGGTAGGAGAACAGCTTGGGCGCGGGCTGCGTGTCCCGCAGCGCCACCGTGTCGGTAATGTGAGTGTTGTCGCACGAGTACAGTTGTCACGTGTCACACGTACCGTGGTAGGAGAACAGCTTGGGCGCGGGCTGCGTGTCCCGCAGCGCCACCGTGTCGGTAATGTGAGTGTTGTCGCACGAGTACAGTTGTCACGTGTCACACGTACCGTGGGAGGAGAACAGCTTGGGCGCGGGCTGCGTGTCCCGCAGCGCCACCGTGTCGGTAATGTGAGTGTTGTCGCACGAGTACAGTTGTCACGTGTCACACGTACCGTGGTAGGAGAACAGCTTGGGCGCGGGCTGCGTGTCCCGCAGCGCCACCGTGTCGGTAATGTGAGTGTTGTCGCACGAGTACAGTTGTCACGTGTCACACGTACCGTGGTAGGAGAACAGCTTGGGCGCGGGCTGCGTGTCCCGCAGCGCCACCGTGTCGGTAATGTGAGTGTTGTCGCACGAGTACAGTTGTCACGTGTCACACGTACCGTGGTAGGAGAACAGCTTGGGCGCGGGCTGCGTGTCCCGCAGCGCCACCGTGTCGGTAATGTGAGTGTTGTCGCACGAGTACAGTTGTCACGTGTCACACGTACCGTGGTAGGAGAACAGCTTGGGCGCGGGCTGCGTGTCCCGCAGCGCCACCGTGTCGGTAATGTGAGTGTTGTCGCACGAGTACAGTTGTCACGTGTCACACGTACCGTGGTAGGAGAACAGCTTGGGCGCGGGCTGCGTGTCCCGCAGCGCCACCGTGTCGGTAATGTGAGTGTTGTCGCACGAGTACAGTTGTCACGTGTCACACGTACCGTGGGAGGAGAACAGCTTGGGCGCGGGCTGCGTGTCCCGCAGCGCCACCGTGTCGGTAATGTGAGTGTTGTCGCACGAGTACAGTTGTCACGTGTCACACGTACCGTGGTAGGAGAACAGCTTGGGCGCGGGCTGCGTGTCCCGCAGCGCCACCGTGTCGGTAATGTGAGTGTTGTCGCACGAGTACAGTTGTCACGTGTCACACGTACCGTGGTAGGAGAACAGCTTGGGCGCGGGCTGCGTGTCCCGCAGCGCCACCGTGTCGGTAATGTGAGTGTTGTCGCACGAGTACAGTTGTCACGTGTCACACGTACCGTGGTAGGAGAACAGCTTGGGCGCGGGCTGCGTGTCCCGCAGCGCCACCGTGTCGGTAATGTGAGTGTTGTCGCACGAGTACAGTTGTCACGTGTCACACGTACCGTGGTAGGAGAACAGCTTGGGCGCGGGCTGCGTGTCCCGCAGCGCCACCGTGTCGGTAATGTGAGTGTTGTCGCACGAGTACAGTTGTCACGTGTCACACGTACCGTGGTAGGAGAACAGCTTGGGCGCGGGCTGCGTGTCCCGCAGCGCCACCGTGTCGGTAATGTGAGTGTTGTCGCACGAGTACAGTTGTCACGTGTCACACGTACCGTGGGAGGAGAACAGCTTGGGCGCGGGCTGCGTGTCCCGCAGCGCCACCGTGTCGGTAATGTGAGTGTTGTCGCACGAGTACAGTTGTCACGTGTCACACGTACCGTGGTAGGAGAACAGCTTGGGCGCGGGCTGCGTGTCCCGCAGCGCCACCGTGTCGGTAATGTGAGTGTTGTCGCACGAGTACAGTTGTCACGTGTCACACGTACCGTGGTAGGAGAACAGCTTGGGCGCGGGCTGCGTGTCCCGCAGCGCCACCGTGTCGGTAATGTGAGTGTTGTCGCACGAGTACAGTTGTCACGTGTCACACGTACCGTGGTAGGAGAACAGCTTGGGCGCGGGCTGCGTGTCCCGCAGCGCCACCGTGTCGGTAATGTGAGTGTTGTCGCACGAGTACAGTTGTCACGTGTCACACGTACCGTGGTAGGAGAACAGCTTGGGCGCGGGCTGCGTGTCCCGCAGCGCCACCGTGTCGGTAATGTGAGTGTTGTCGCACGAGTACAGTTGTCACGTGTCACACGTACCGTGGGAGGAGAACAGCTTGGGCGCGGGCTGCGTGTCCCGCAGCGCCACCGTGTCGGTAATGTGAGTGTTGTCGCACGAGTACAGTTGTCACGTGTCACACGTACCGTGGTAGGAGAACAGCTTGGGCGCGGGCTGCGTGTCCCGCAGCGCCACCGTGTCGGTAATGTGAGTGTTGTCGCACGAGTACAGTTGTCACGTGTCACACGTACCGTGGTAGGAGAACAGCTTGGGCGCGGGCTGCGTGTCCCGCAGCGCCACCGTGTCGGTAATGTGAGTGTTGTCGCACGAGTACAGTTGTCACGTGTCACACGTACCGTGGTAGGAGAACAGCTTGGGCGCGGGCTGCGTGTCCCGCAGCGCCACCGTGTCGGTAATGTGAGTGTTGTCGCACGAGTACAGTTGTCACGTGTCACACGTACCGTGGTAGGAGAACAGCTTGGGCGCGGGCTGCGTGTCCCGCAGCGCCACCGTGTCGGTAATGTGAGTGTTGTCGCACGAGTACAGTTGTCACGTGTCACACGTACCGTGGGAGGAGAACAGCTTGGGCGCGGGCTGCGTGTCCCGCAGCGCCACCGTGTCGGTAATGTGAGTGTTGTCGCACGAGTACAGTTGTCACGTGTCACACGTACCGTGGGAGGAGAACAGCTTGGGCGCGGGCTGCGTGTCCCGCAGCGCCACCGTGTCGGTAATGTGAGTGTTGTCGCACGAGTACAGTTGTCACGTGTCACACGTACCGTGGTAGGAGAACAGCTTGGGCGCGGGCTGCGTGTCCCGCAGCGCCACCGTGTCGGTAATGTGAGTGTTGTCGCACGAGTACAGTTGTCACGTGTCACACGTACCGTGGTAGGAGAACAGCTTGGGCGCGGGCTGCGTGTCCCGCAGCGCCACCGTGTCGGCCTTGAGTCGCGCCGCGTGCGCGCGCAGTCGCTCCTCGCACGCGCTCGTCCAGCGCTCACATCCGGACCTGGAACATAGCATACCCTCATGATGATTTCCGTGCGTTCAAGCGTTTCTGCCACACCTTTATTGGAATCAAATATAACAGCTCATAACTTGGGACCCATTAACATCAACGATAACATTTACCCGTGGTGATAGGCAACTGGGCTTATACCTGTTGTGAACGTCCCTTTGTGCTCTCCAAGATAGAGTTAGATAGTTTCTCTGGGACTTCGTCAAGATTCATTGTATCTGCGCTTTTCTGGTGGTCGCCACTGTTGATTCTGGCTTTCTGGAGTTGCAGTGGTCTGGGTATAGTGTGGCGGGCTTGTCCCAATAAAATTCAATTCTGACACTGTAGCGAACATATTTAACTTGACAAAAAGTACGCTAGCGACAGCTATGATGCAAATGACGAACTAACATCAAAATCCTGAATTAAAGTCATCCGTGAGTATAAGAACATATTATACAACATTATTTTACATTATTTTTAGTATATGCGAAACCTGAATATAGTTTGTTCAGAATAGGTAACTGAATCGATTCCAATAATTTTTAAACATGTTATATTTTGTCCCAAAAATATTTAAAAAAAGGTTGCAAGTTGGACACCGAGCGACACTAAGTACCTATCCGCAATCATACGGCGCGGGCGCACTGCCTTTGCGCCCGCGCGGGGGTAACGCAACCCCTTCAGTCGGCCCCGTGCTACAGGTTAATGCGCACGTGTCTCGCTCCCGGATCGCGACCGCGCGGCCGGCGCGGCGCCGCGAGCCTTACTATTGTGTTTCGGTTGAGCGTGTAGCTATCGTATGTAAAAATAAAAAGTATCGTGTAACCATGAATGTATCGTGTAACATTTTAAATTTCAGAAATTTCTTTACAATTGCACGACCTTTGTACGCTTTGCTCCGATCCATTATTGTCTGTTCATATGTGCGTACATGCACATAGACCGCTATGAAGACATAAAGTATCATACGTGTGCGTGTGGTGCTGCAGCCAGGGGCCGGGCGACAGCAGCGGCTGCCCTATGGCGGCGGAGGTGTGCTCGGCGTCCAGGCGCGCCAGGAGCTGGCTGGCTACCTGCTCGGTTGATATTCGCTGGAACAAAACGCACATACAAGGTGTAAACGGACCCTCCACGAAGTCTTCAACCAAGCATTCTGTGCATCAAACTAAGTAACTCTACACAAAAATTGCTGGCTGGGAAATGACCGTTTTTTGGGGTATTAAATCACGTTTTACGGTAGGACTCAATGTAACGCACTCAAAAAATTGTGCTAAATGATGGATTGGATGGTATATGGGTCATGGAGGTATTTACAGTAAAGTTATAATTTATACCTTAAAAAGTATTTAAAAATAAAACTGAAAAAGTTAGAACTTTGACCCCCAATATCTCGTAACTAGAAGGTTCCCAGGTATGGTCTAGAACTAAAAATGATCGCAATGACGGGGAGAACAAGTGCCTATCGACTTCGTTAAGGGTACTTTTACACCCATTATTACTTTAGTAAGGATCTTGAGGTTTGAGGAGCAGGGCTCGTGAAAAATTCCTGATGGAAAAACCCAATAACACTTTGCCCGACTCGGGAATCGAACCCATGATCAGCAGTCGCGCTGGCGACCACTAGACCAATGGAGCAGTAAATTGTTTTTTACAAGCAGTACATCATTTTGAACCAATGGCAATTTTTGAACCTAGAGCATTTTGTTGCGCTACTTCTTCTCTCCAGTAGTTGGCAGTGGCGAAGGGCGTGTAAAGGGATTTATTTTTTATTTTTTAATAATGACTTATGGTTTAGATAGTATACCTCTTCAGTATGCTGCGTTGCGGTCTCGGCCAGCGCCAGCAGCACGTCGTAGGTCTCCAGCGCGCGGTCGGCAGCGCGCAGCGCGCAGCACAGCGACACCGAGCTGGACTCCTGCACCGCGCACGCGCAGTACAGTCTGCAACGTGAGTGTGATGTACTGAGCGCTCGGCCGGCGGCCTCGTGCAGTCCGCACCACTTGCGTACGTACCTGTGCGCAGTGTCGGCGGCCCGCGCCAGCGCACAGCGCAGCACGCGCCGCTCCGCGCGCAGCCCGGCGCAGCGCGCCGCCCACTCGCAGCCTCCTGCCGACAGACCGTACAACTAACATCTCATTTCAAGGTCCCCTACTAAAACTAGTTCATAATGCTGAGTAGAATGACCCCTCGACTGGTTTATGCCCTTGATCAGATTTTACGGGCAAAAATACATACTTCCATACAAATGTTGTATCTTTCACCTCCTTTCAGGGAGGAATTTTAATTTGTTTAAGCTCTACATTATCTGTTATTAAATTTAAGAAGTTGTGAGTAAGGAAGTGTGCTCACCGTCGCTCTGCGCAGCCAGCAGCGCCTCCCGCAGGTCTGCGTGCGCGCACACGTCCGCCGACAGGCGCTCAGCGCTCCACCACTGCGCACAATGTTACAGATTACAAGGAAGGGAAGGGACGCCGACTTGAAAACGGTATAGCATTCAGTTCATCATATAGTATTCAGTTCATTCTGAACCCCACCACATAGAAATATTTCGTCTGTCATTAAAAAAAAAGCTGTTTCCTATCAAACTGTAATATCTACAGTCCTGCACGTCAAAATGTATGGAATAGCTGATTTAAAAAAAATAAAAACCGATTAATATTTCTATATGTGGGGGTGATTCAGAATGATGTACTAAACACCTAACCGTTTTAAGCGTCGGTGTCCTTCCACCGTGTATATTACAATGGATTATATCTAGACGCGGTGAGTACATACGTCGTCGTTCTGCTGGTTGGTAGAGTCGGAGTCCTCCGTCTTGCGCAGCTTGACGCGCGCCGCCAGCTTGGCCTGCCGCGCCGAGCAGCGCCCTGCGTCACACACACACACTGACTCACTCCATGTTCCGTTAAGGTGGTAGCGTCAGGGTAGCGCGCGGAATTCAGATTTTCTTACGTTTTTTTGCAATTTGCCGGTCAGTCAGGTTGGATGTTGAATGAAATATGATTTGAATAACTTTTCATGAAATAGCTTATACCTGTGTAAGACCATATTTGTTACGGTCGCGAGTCATATTTTAGTCAGCATACAACCTGTCCTGAAATCATCATCATTTCAACCGAAAGACGTCCACTGCTGGACATAGGCCTTCCCCAAGTATCGCCACAGTGACAGGTCCCGTGCGTCTCGCATCTAGCGGATCCCACCTAGTGGGAGGCCTACCAATGCAACGTCTTCCGTTTGCAAAAAAAAAAATGTAAGAAAATTAATATTTTGACTACCCGCCCCGTCACGTTATGGACAATCGGCATTCTCTAGCACTGTACTTATGAACATAAAGCGGTCGCTTACCGGCGCACGAGCTGTAGAGGCGCGGCTCGTCGTCCCGCTCGCCCTCGCCGCCCGCGCCCTCGCCGCGCGTGGGGCCCGACCAGCAGCTGGGGACCCACAACCAATATACAGCTGGGTGATATGTGGGGACAAGGAGGTTAACGTGGGCACACAGAGTACGGTTTGGAATGATATTATGATTAGTGTTACTCCTACTACTACTAGGACTGCCTTACGTCCAGAATTTTCTGGATCTGTCAAAAATGTCTGTCTACGCAGCGTCCGGAATGCGGGGGGAATTGTAAAACGTCTGGAATTTCCAAAGAAATGAGAGGAGTGAACAGTCTAAAATGAAATAAAAATAAGCAAATTGAAAAAATAAAAAACGTAACGTAACTAATATGTAAATAAAAATTATATATGTTATGCTGTCGGCTTGCTGCACGTTTTGGTGCAAACTGTAAGTGCAGTAAGTATCTGTTTAAACACATAAATATTTTATTTTTTAGCCTGAATTGTCCCACTCCTGGGGAAAGGCCTCCCCCATTCCTTCCACTTTTCCCGATGTTGCGCCTCTTCTCGTCAATTATCGACAAAGGCCATCCAAGGCGTCCCGCCATTTCCTCCTAGGTATCGGCTCAGTTTTCGAGCAAAAGAAAGAGGAATACAAAACGTCAGTCTTCTAAGTGTTTGTGATATAACCGGTCTGAGCTGCAGCTGTCCCTACCGTACTCTACGGGGGCAGGCTCAATAATAAACGTACCGTGCAGTACTGAGACACACTTCGGAGTCCCGCGAGGACAGGTTGAGGCTGGTGTCGCACGGCTCCACCACGGAGGGCGTCGTCACCTCCACGCGCGGACCCTCCGCTCTGCGGACAGGCACATTACTGCTGTAAGCGTATCGAGACAAAAGTTCATTTTGTAATAGTACAGTTACAGAAAACATAACATCACACCTGTAATCCCCCAAGGATTGAGCAGAGGTGTACCTAATAGTACACCCACATTTCGCCGTCACTGTGATTGTAAAAAGTAATGCTTGGCGCTATGGTGACCTAACACTCCTTTCTCGTATTGATAGGGTATAGTTTGTGGTAGAAGTTAGTCTTGAATTGTAAAGGAAATAGTTATAAAGGGTGTAAAAAGACCCTTAACGAAGCCGAAAGGCACTTATTCTCCCCGTCATGGCGATCATTTTTTTGTTCTAGACCATACCTGGGAACCTTCAAGTTACGGAAATATTGGGGGTCAAAGTTCCAACTTTTTTACAAGTTTTTTTTAAATACAAGGTTTTAATGTTGTAACTTTACTTTAAACACCTCCACGACCCCTATACTATTCAATCCATCCACCAGCACAATGCTTTGCGTGATTTTTCACCCAAAAAAAAAAATCGTTTCCCAGCATAAATTTTTGCGTAAGGTTACTTAGTTTGATGTACAGAATGCTTGGTTGACGGCTTCGTGAAGGGTCCGTTTACACCCTGTATGTAGGTAAGTTAAGCCAAGTGTGTACCTGATATCTTGTATGCTGGTCTCTGTATCAGTAGGTAACTCCTCAAACGTGGAGGTGGGGAGCGTCTGCTCCACCTTCGACTCCTGAGGAGTGGGTAGCTCGGGGCTCAGCGCTGACGAAGTGTCGTTCTGGAAGAAGTTATATAAAATTGTAAGCATTTCTACTAATGGAACTATTTAAAGTGAAAAGATGTTCTAGTCTCCACCGGTGATCATCCACATCATCACTATGTTCTCACGAAGACGTCCTCGGCTAGGCGAGGCACAGGCCTGGCAGCTGATTACTGCTGTTTTTTTTTAATGACATCTCGCATGTCAACCTATGAGGCTGGCTTCTGCTTAACCGGACTATCCTGTGGATGCCGAGAGAGTAAGACCTCCAGGGGCTAATAACTTATAAGCTAAGCGACCGCGTGCTCGCGGGCTCCCCCACTGGGCGACGAGCAGAGGGTGAGGGCGGCGCTGGGGAGGGCAGCAAGGGGACAGGCAAGATCTGTGTTTCGTCTCAGTATTTATACTAATGCAAGTAATGTTACACAAAAAAGTTGAGTGTTTCGTTTACCTGATCTGTTCTCGAGTGGTCGGCGTCGTTGTCCAGCTCCCCGGCCGGCTGTGTCGTGGACTCACACTCGTCTGCAACACAACGACACACATATGACAAGTCTGCCAGTCTCACACTGCATCAAGCGGCCTACTGAGTGGGATACAGCGGGAGGAACAGGGTATCAAGTTCCTCACCCTCCATTAAAAGGGGAGGATCCTCCGGCCAGACGACATCTCGCAACATCACATAAATAATGACTGCCTCGTTGGTCGAGCGGTTGCAAGCGCGACCGCTGAGCGTGAGGTCCTGAGTTCGATTCCCAGGTCGAGCTAAGTGTTATTGGGTTTATCAGGTATTTCTCAGTAGCAGCCACGGTGTCTGGATTTGTGCCCAGTTGATGGCAATAGGCTCGCCCTCTTTTACATGGGACTTAAAAACATAACTGCGAAATGTTGGTGTACTACTATGTGCACCTCTGCCTAAACCTTCGGAGATTACAGACATGATGTTATGTATGTATGTAGCACATAAATAATATCGCTCTGGCAGCAGTAGCAGCCTGTACCTACAGTACAGCCAGGTTTCGGTCAACTCCGCCTGTAGCAGCCCACAGCTGGACATAGGTCTCCCCACAGATGGCCCACAACACTCTATCCGCCCTCAGCATCCAGTCTGTTCCAGCCACCTAGTTAAACTTGTAGCAGCTGGCAGCAACGTAACTTCATCGCCATTGGTGAATTAAATAATAGTGGTAGGTTTACCCTTTATAGTTCCATGTGTATATTTAGTACTTAAGTAGGCTGTCCCAGGTGACAGGTGACAGTGAGTCTTAGCAAGCTTTTTTTCCAAAAGGAATAAAAATATCGTTTTACTTATCTCCTGACAACTGGTAAAAACTTGACCGTGTTGTGATATTCACCTGACACCTCCTCCTCCGGGATGGCCCTGGCATGTTTGTCATGCGCCCGCCTGCGGACCAGCTCAGCGATGACTCCGTGCAACTCCGCCAGCCTGGCGTCGTGCGCCCGGGCGGCCGTGGCTGCGCGCTGTCGCTCGGCTGCCAGGGCCCGCGCGAGGGCGTCGCGCTCGGCGCGCAGGGAGCTCACGTCCTCGCGACCTGAACTGTGCGTGGCTACCTGGAAGGAAGAGATGCGAGGATTAGAGGAGAGAAGCATAAAGTTGGTTGATTTGCTGATAAAACAAAGGGAGACATTAAAAACACCCAATTTAGGTGGAGATGAGAGATTTAAGACGTCCATAGAAATTGCGTCGAAATCGAAGTGCACACCTACGTGGTAATGTGACAGAGCATAAACTAGCAGGGCAGTTCTAAACCGTAACCGCATCTAAACCGCACCTAAAGACACTCCCTTAGGTTTGTCGTTCTACCACACAGACTTGGCTCTGTCTTCTACTGAACCTCATCCGGTTCCCCAACCAAATACGTCTTCACGAAGACTTAACATTATCACAGCTTTACACAAATCTTCCACCAACAGCACTACACACTTCACCCCCCACCACCACATCCACCATGCACCTACCATCATACTGACTCCGTTATGCCCGGGCACAGGCGGCGCCGTCACCGGCCGCAGGCTGGAGTACCTCCACGATGACTCCCGGGAGATCTCCTCGTCCGCCACGTTCGGGCAGCAGAGGTACCAGCTCCTGCTCCGCCTCACTCCTGACGTGGACTCCAGCTGAGTCAACGGCAACCTTCCCACGACTTCCAGTTCTGCTAACAAGGGTTCCTTCTCCTTCGGTTCAGGCATGGGAAACGTCCCAGCGGTAGAATAAGTCTCTTCAATTTTTCTAGAATTTTCTGGCGTGTTGTATTCGGGGAGGCTCCACTGTCGCCCCCTGTCTCTCAGCGGCGGAACTTCTCGAACAGCGCCATCGTTGACGACTTCATTCGTCTCTACGTACTCGCTGAGCTCGTCAGGGTTCTGCACTTCTTGGACCGGCTCCTGATGGCCGTTCTTCCGCTTGAGTCTCTCGAGGTCGGCGTAGTAGTAGGCGGTCGAGCGCGGGGGCTCGCCGCTCAGCGTGCGCGTACCCGCCAGCGTTTGGATTTTCATAGCATGCTTCTGGAACTTTCTTGAAGTTTCTCGAACGTTCTCGAAGGGTTCGAATATTCTTTATGTCATGGTGTTGAAGGTTGCGTCTGTGAGGAGAATTTTTGGGTTTTGAGAAAAGAGTTCTTCATGAAACATGGTAAAAATTTCGATTACTTGTTGAACGAAAGCGGCGTTCGGCGTTTGTTTTAGTTTTGGCGTTGAGGTTTCTATGTAGTAGCTTCATAATTACATAAGTATGGAAATAAAAAAAGGTTTATTCAATTAGGCTGATAACAGCACCTTTTGGTCGCTAAAATAACATAGCACGGTCGCTTTAAAGTCAGCCCAGTGACCGCCTAGCGGCCGAGGTAGAAGGACGTCGGAATATCGTCAATTGTTTTCCGGAATGCTTTCAATTGTTTTTCACTTCTCTCTCGCACAATCATGCTATCGCGCTCATGTTATGTCATGCAGGCTGCTCTACTTAATTATTTAAACCGACTACAAAGAAAAGAAGGGTTACGTTTTTATCTATGATTTTTTATTATTTACACATGTGCGGGAGACACTATCGCGAACGGAAACTTGCGGGAAATAAGATTCCTTACGATGAATCGAATTCAAAATCAAAGATGGCGGCTGCGAAAAGTAAAGAATTTTTCACCATGGGTGTCACGTCCATGGCAATCGAGGGCGCTCTAAACTAATATGGGGTCAAGCGTGATGTTATGTTTTGTCTGTAACGAATCTCACGGGCTATTAGACGAGCAAGTTTCCATTCGCACAAGTGTCCGTTCGCGCATAACTCCATGCGCGCAAATGTCTTTTCGCGCAAGTGTCTTTCGCGCAAATGTCCTAGATATTTAAATAAAAATCCTTAGCATTGTTACAATTTTGCGGTGGCAAGGCGACAAGTTCCATTATGCGAAAGCAAAAAAAAATGTTCGAAAACTAGTGATCATGAATTTCAATAATAACTATTCGAAAAATATATTTTTTATAACGTCATTGTATGATGGTTCCTGGAAATAAGACACGATTTGTTTTTCTTTTTGCTGTGAATTTCTGAGTTTCGCAAGCAGACTGTTGCCTGAAGTACCAGATGTCGGAGAGGGCGGGGGTCGCCTAATAGCAGCGGGGGGATGCGTCACGCGTCGATCAGCGATAAATGACCATAATTAGCTGAACTACAGTATACAGGATGGCCCAAACAGTAACGTCATTAAAAAAATATTAGATTCCTCTCGCAAGGGGCGTGAGGGATCTAACTTTTTTTTACACACATGCCACAAGTGTGCACACAGTATAAAATTAAATAATGTGACACTAAGCCTCACGGCTGCGCCTAATAGGCCCAGTTCAGCAAAATGCCGGACAACTAGTGTCCGACGATGGTTTTCAACTGAGTTTTGTTTGTTTTTGATAGCGTTTTAAAACTTCATCGTCTTAACCTTGGCTCTACATTACAGCCGACATCATCCATCATGCTCCTCCTCGCGACGAGCGTTCATCGACAGCTGAAGGACGCAAACAAAAGAAAGTTTCTAACTATTTGATTGATTTTGTGTACAGACAATATTGTTGAGTCGAAAGATATCCCAGGGGTGCCACTCGCAGTCGCGTAAGGGCTCACTTTACATTGTGTCTTTGACAGTCGTTACAGGTAGTCAGTGGCCCGAAAGTCTGACAGCCAGTCTTACCACGGGGTATCGTATTACCCAGCAATGGGTTGTGCAGATCAGAGAGGCAGTAGCTCTATGTAAAGTAGTAATTTCAGCTACATCCGGTTAGACTGGAAGCCGATCCCAACGTAGTGTGGTAAGGCAGGCAGATGATGATTATGATAGTGATGATGATACGTTTGGGAAATGATAGCTTGTATTATACCGACCGGCCCGGACGTGATGCAGCGACGGTAGACCTGCACACCGAATGGAGTTTGCCGATTAGCGTGAACCGAGTGAACGTAAGATAATGTGTAGTAAGTCATTGCTTTGGGTTTTTCCAACAGGAATATCTCTCGTATAGGCCAGGGCCGAGCCGGATTGATGGCAATGGAACTTAAAAATAACATAGGCCCAGGTATAGGCATAGGTTAGGCAGAGGTGTATCTAATAGTACACCGAAATTTCGCCAGTTATGTTAAGTCCCATGTAATAGGGCGCGAGCCTATTGCCTTCAGCCGGGCGCAAATCCAGATGCCGTGGCTGCTACTGAGAAATAAAATTTAACGTTTAAGATGTTCTAATATTTGTATGCTATTTTATGGCGAAACATGTAAGTTCACAACCCTATTTCTAAGACCTTATTGTACCATGTTTTTACACAAATAAAAATTATTCTATTCTATTCTATTCTAAATTCCTGATGGAAAACCCCAATAACACTTCGCCCGACCCGAGAATCAAACCCAAGACCTCACGCTCAGCAGTCGTGCTTGCGACCACCACAAGACCAACGAGGCGGTTGACTCAAAAATAATTGCTAAAATATGGGGCAATACATCCGTGATGTTATATTATTATGTTGTTGCAATGGATCGGCTTTGCCGTTCAACAAATATAACCGGATCGAATGGGCACCCCTCAGCCAGCGCCAGCATTGTCGAGTAATTGAAAGACATCGGAAACTGTTATAAACGATCACGTTACAGAACTTCGCGAACTCAAGTCGTCACCGGAGACGGTCCTAAACCTTGTCATTTTGTACTTTTCGGAGTTCATTTGAGTTGTTAAAAGCTTGTCATAGTACGCGACTAACTCTAAGTTAATAAGATAACTGTAATCCGAGTTTATTAACAAACATTGTGTTACGACGGGCTCAATCATCGGCTGCCTGCCGTTTCCCAACTTCCTTGGGATCGGCTTCCAGTCTAACCGGATGCAGCTGAATACTAGTATTTTACATGGAGTGACTGCCTATTTGACCTGCACAACCCAGTAAATACCTCTTGGTAAGACTGATTGTCACACTTTCGGGCCACTGACTGTAATGACCTGTAACGACTGTCAAACATCTACGAATGACAGCCGGTGCCAAACAGAAGATGGACCCAGGTGGCTGTTGTTATTTAGTCACGAGCTCCTCCCCTTATGTTACGGTCTCAATACATATCGGTCCCTATTCTCTCAATATAGACCCATAATTCTGGTGTAGGTACGGCCAGAAGGCCTAAGTAGACAAAGAGACCTGCTATCACTGGCGAGCGGTCTAAGGAAAGACTGATTCTCCCACCTGGACATGAGTTGCCTTATTTTCAGGAAACCCTTATTAATTGATATCCGGTATGGATATCAATTAATGAGGGTGCATAAAAAATACACAAAAAAAATAAACTAGTCCGCCATCTCTGTGAGTCGGCCATATTGGATTTAGAATACGTCACTTAACACGCAAACTTAACGAAAAATAAAAAATCTGATATATTCAGATAAAAATTCAGTAGCAAGATTTGATCTAAACCAACAAACAAACATTGCAAGTTAAATGAAAGCTTGTAAAAATAATGAATTGAAATGTAATGTCAATTTCCTTAAAGGTCGGTGAAGAAATACGAAACTACTAACTCTTTGAAACCTTGTCACTTGTAGGCGCTCTGGTTTGACAAATAGTGCACTAGTTGTTGCTCGCGACCTTCGTCCGCGTGAAACAATTATAAAAATATTACTTCCCTCTTTGAATCGGATTCTGTAAACAATTTCAGGGGTTTTAATTTGTTTCCACGGGACCCTAACCCTTTTTCTTAAACAAAATCCTAAGTTACTACCCTAAAACATCAGCTATTTGCCGCCTTGCACGTCATTTCGCATAATAAAAATGCGCACGCGGTACTTGATCATTATTTTGCTGCGGAGTTATTTTAAAATAGTAAGTATTACATTTTAAGTTCAAGGATTCTTTTGTCTGAAGGAATTTTCTTGTCTCGCCATCTTTTAGGGAACTTTCAGTAGACCATCATTAGGCAAATACTTTATTCAAAACATGATATCACACTTTCTTCGCCATTTTCTCCAAACTTTTCCAACCAAAATGTATTCTTGACAGTTATCTGAGCCTCAAATACTTGCCTGTAGCCTCTACTTTGTACATCTATATTATTCCCTGAACAGTTTGAATCTTCAGCCTAATTTTAAGCTTGAAACAGCGCCCCAGCCTTGTAAGACCTGTGGTACTGACTACGCAAAATTCAAGATTGAGATCAAGATAAATTGGTACGTCTTTTGTATTAACCAGTATAAGAGGACCTCTGAAATCTTCTCAGTATTATTGAAGTTACAGACGATTTTATATTGGCGTTTCATGACCATTGCGTAAAACATAACAGCTCAGTTTAGTGCCAACTTCTGCGCTATACAAGGTGTAAACGGACCCTTCACGAAGCCGTCACCAAGCTTTATTTTTATGATAAAACGACTTTTTTTTGGTCTGAAAAATCACGGTTTACGGTACTAACGGAACGGTACGGAATAGTGCAGGGGTCGTGGAGATATTTAAAGTAAAGTTACAACATTAAAAACTTGTATTAAAAAAAAACTTTGATCCTCAATATCTCCGTAACTATTTAGAATGTTCCCTGGTTTAGAACAGAAACAAAAAATAACAGACTTTGAAAAAAACTCTAAAAAAGTGAAAAATAACTTTATTTTCGGAAGTTTGTTTGTTTCATTAGTTAGTTCGCAGAAATCCATCTGAACGTGCTCGGCACCAGGCAGCAGGCACCAGGCACCAGGCAGCACTAGGGCAGCAGATACTAACAGGTGAACTTAAATAAAAGCGCGTTAATAAAAAGTTGTCGTCACGTTCCGTAGGGAGTCGCAGAGCCTCCCTCGGCGAGCTCACGTTGTCGGGAGGAGCACGTGACACCAACCAACGTGCCTCCCGCCTTCTTCGAAAGAATAGCTACCAAAAGAAATAATACGCCGCTACGTAACTACGCTATTTCGAAATTGTACTATTACATCATTAGCCTACATCACGCCACCTCGGGCGACGCAACTTGAATGGGGTTGTCCGTTTTTCATAAAATGTGCTAGTTACAAGACCATTTCGAGGATAAAGGTCTCTTATTATTTATTTCTCGTTAAAATTAAAAAATACTCCCTATTCATTTATATTTTCAAAGAAATGTGGTTTACCTTTATTCCCTTCAATGACGTCATCTCAAGAAAGATTATCGTGAAATACGATTTCGCAGGATTTTCAAAAGCGCAGGCCAAACCACCAGCTAGCGAGCGAGCGAGCCGGGCGAGCCTCTTTTCATACTTCGTTTCGCCTCTTTCGGTAGTACGCGGTGTGAACCAATAAAAAAAAATGGTTACACGATGCCTCGCCCGGCTCGCTCGTTCGCTAGCTGGCAGTGTTGCCTGCGCTCCCTTTATAAGGCAAAGGCCACCATTCCTGGACAAAGGGATATCTCTCTTTGGTAGCCAGTATCGCACGTTGTACTGGGCAGTAGTGAGTGTTTGTATCGCCACGCACCGTCCGTGTAAGGACAGCGACATCGGAAGGTAACATGTATAAGGCGCAAGCACGTACTGCTGCAGGCGATGATAGCTGTTACTAAATATTTGTAGCACTAGCTTATACCCGCGACTTCGCCCGCGTTGAGTTTGATAAATGTTACTGGATCATACTACCGAGAAAAAACGCATCCTATGAGGTAATCCAGGTAATAAACTATCTGTGTGCTAAATTTCATGCAAATCCCTTCAGTAGTTTTTGCGTGAAAGAGTGACAAACATCCATCCATCCATCCTCACAAACTTTCGCATTTATAATATTAGTAGGATTATGTCGGTACGGTGAATAAAGTAACCATCTAGACGTGTTCATGATGAGGTAAGATACGGGAAGGGCAAAGAAGCATGATTTCTGTGTCAGTAAAACCCGATGAACGAATCACGGCCGCGTCGCCGCACCAACCTGTCCGCACTGGTAGGACTGAACCTATGAGGCGCTTCTCCCACTGCACCGCGCTCCGTCGCGTAGCGCGGGGCCGAAACACTGTAAGAAAATATCTGAATTTGTATAGAAAACACGCCTAGGACAACACACTGAAAACGCGTCGGCACGCGTCGGCGTACAATGAATTTTCCGCGCTACGCGACGGAGCGCGGTGCACGTGTCGGCGAATTTTTTCATTTTTTCGCGTTCAATGTTAATTTAGTTCGTTTTTTTTTAAATTTTGTTTTACTTTTAATTTATAACCATTTTTTTGGGTTTTGCCTCTGTGTCTGTCCTAATAAATACATTTTCTTTCTTTCCAAATCTCAATAACTGGTTGTCGGCCCAGTTCCGGTCAAAGCTCCCTCTTACAGAAATAGAACTGAAACAATTGTCGCTGGAAATAACTCCCAATTAAAGTGTTCGCCTTCCGAGAGCTGCCAGTCTGCCACTTATAGAGCACTTCCTGCATTCTGCCGCCGACACCAATATTTTGGTTAGCTCAATATTCTGCTGAGTTACTGTGGCGTATCATCAATATGGACACTAGTTGTTTTGAAAATCATAACCCTCCCTTTGGACTTCGTTGCAGATTGGCAGGCAGGCCAAATGTGTGTACAGCGTACTATTAAGTACACGTCTGCCTAACCCTTCGCGGACTACAGGCGTGATATTATGTAGGTAATGTTATGTTTAACTACTTTGTCATGTATTTATGTACAAGTTATTGCAAATGTGGTTCTCAGAGGCAGTGACACAGTTAGCGAGTGGTTCCCGGGAATTCGTCCATCCGGACGGCGTTAAGTAATTGTGACCTTTGACTTTTGCCGTCACATGTTTTAGATCACATCCAGGTCATGCGAGCCTAATTAATGGATAGATTGTCGCTTCAGATTGAAGCTGCAGGTTGCAAGTTGAAAAACTATCATAAATTATCTTTTGCCCGCGGTTTCACTTGCGTTATAGTCGTAAATTATCGCACGAGGACGTTTTAAATAATTATAGCCTATGACACTCGGGGATAATGTAGCTTCCCGTTAGTGAGTTAATTTTCGGAATCGGATCAGTAGTTCCGAAGATTCACCCCTACATCCAAACGTACAAACATTTCATTTCCCCTACCCTTGTTCCGGCAAACAAAATGCAATGAAACAAACAAGTCACCGACTTCCGAAAGTAAAGTTATTTTCCACTTTTTAGTGTTTTTTTTTTTTGAAGTCATTTGGTTTTTTTGCAAAAAGGTTTTTATCAGTAGCTTATGTCAATGTATTAGATTTTTGACTTGTAGAGAGTGGCTATGGCTGATAGAATATCATTTTATCTAGGCTTTCTGGAATTCATACCAAGAACAACAGAGATATTGGTAGCTCGTTCAGTCTTTGTATGAGAAGAAGCATTTGCGGTGCCTTGACTTCTTCGCCAGGTACTCAAGCTCCCGCCAGGACCTGTGTTCAAGGTCCTCACGGTACATCCGCATGCTTGACGGTCGGTATGGGCGCCGCATAGTGCACCGTTCACAGACCCCGGCTGGCTGGCGAGGTGCCAGGCGAGCACGTGCCGGCATCGCGGTGTAGAGTAGATGGCATTAAGAGGGATCTGGTCTAACCTTGGTCTTGGTGCCTCACCAACATGTTTTCAGAGTTTCATGACTTGAAAGTCATCTTGTTGTGTCAACTATTACATCATATTTGTCACTAGTTGCGATCTTCGTCCGCGTGTACTTATTATTTTATAAATATTACTTCCCTATTTGAATCGTATCATGGGTGTTAAGTTTTCAGCACGGTACCCTAATCCTTTTCTAAAATAAAAGCTAGCCTAAGTTAGACCTTATAACATCAGCTATCTGCAAAACCCATCTAAATCTAGCTAGCTGGAGCAAACAGACAGAAAGACAAAAATAAAATGTTTTCTGTTGTTAGTACCATATACTTTCATATGCATTTATTATTTTGAAATTGGCGTTCAAAAGGTCGCCAGGCTGCTCCCGCCGCAGCAATTCTCGCTTAGAATGTATGTATGGCCTACGTTCACTGACAAATGCTTGCACTGACTGGACTGGTCCACTCAAATCTGTGTGGTTATTTCTGCAAACTACCATCTCAGACATTAATCGGCATTATCCTCATATGTCTGGACTTTAAAAGAGACTATGACCTCTGAGTTTGTTTCGGCTGTTTCTTCTCAGAGTAGTCAGGTACGAAACACCGGCCCCATATAGTTCTAAAACTCAACATAATGTGACGTGTAAAAGTATTTTGAAAAACCAATTTACAGAAATAAATATGATTTATGATTTACGGATAACATAATTATGTAGTTTTTCTGAATTTGTGTCGCATAGAGTACTTTGACAAGTTCGACATGAATAACGTTCGGCAGATGGATCACTGATCAAAGTCTATTATGTGACCAGAAGAAAAGACACGTCTGCGGCACCTTTAGAAATACTTAATCACTTTCTGTGTAAGAATGTATTCCTGACGGAGCGTAATCTATGTTCGTTCATGTAGAACTGCGAGTGCTTGGAGCCAGTCTGGAGAGGGCCACATGGACCGTAGATTATATTCGAGGCTCAATGCCTCACACATACAAAAGAAGAAAATACATTTAAAAAGGGTGGGGGGGGGGGTTTATAATGTCAAAATAACAGCTTTTTACTGAATGGATATGAAAGTATATACGGTACTTATAACATTTTTTTTCTAATTTTTGTCTGTCTGTCTGTTTGTTCCGGCTAATCTCCGAAACGGCTGGACCGATTTTGACAGGACTTTTACTGGCAGATAGCTGATGTTATAAGGAGTAACTATACTACTTTACGTTTTATTTTAGAAAAAGGATTAAGTTTCAGTGCAAAAAAAACTTTAAATTTTTAAACTTTTGACCGCCAGAGCATAAAAGCACGCGCGTGCCCTCCACGTCAAGTCACAATTTCACCTACCATTTTGTCACATATTTGTGTCGTTTATCGTACAGGGCACGCGCTTGCTTGTCACGTACATGTGACAATAACGTTCAAAAGTTGAATAAGGGCAGACTCGGAACCCTCGACATAATAATGTAGTTGCGAAACCCCTCGCGTGTGTCAACTGTCAACATTCCCGCGCTAAACATAGTTACACAACACTCGTGCGTGCGCTTAGCACTAATTACACCTATTCTAGGCTCGCTGTTAATTATGCAGACATCGTTCCAGTCCCCGGGGGTATAACACAGTCGACACAGTCAGCCTCTGACCTGGCTGTTTGCTCCCAGTGTCACAGGGCAGCGCTCGTGATGCGTGGGCAAGGCATAAGCATTTAATGTTTTTTTGTTTTTATTAGCCTGTGCTATCCCACTGCTGGGCAAAGGCCACCCCCAATTCCTTCCATGAACTCTTTTTCCGTGCCTCCTCATTTTTCTTATGTATAACACTCACCAGCAAAACGAAATTCAGTTTTCCAAGTATGTATACAATGTATATTAATGAAAAACAAAGCCATTTGGCTACGGAACCCTAAATATGACTGCAGTGTTTTGTTGGCAAATATTTGTATGTTGTAGCGTGATTTTATAGATTCTCGTTGGTCTAGTGGTCGCAAGCGCGACTGCTGAGCATGAGGTCCTGGACTCCTGGGATCGATTGCCAGGTCGTGCAAAGTGTTATTGGCTTAGCAGCCACGGTGTCTGGATTTGCGCCCGGTTGATGGCAATAGCCTATTACATGACACTTAAACATAACTGGGATTCGGGGATACAGGCGTGATGTTATGTTTTGTACTATGTTAAGACCCAGCGATTTGTGTTGCTTATTAGTAGTTTTCTTAATCCTATGCAACAAACACTGCGTTTAAGTTAACCATCCGCACCGGGATTCACACTGACGACCTCTCACAGTCCCAGCTTTATAAAAACAACTATAAAGGGTGTAAAAAGACCCTTAACGAAGCCGAAGGGTACTTGTTCTCCCCGTTATTGCGATCATTTTTTTGTTCTAGACCATACCTGGGAACCTTCTAGTTACGGAGATATTGGGGGTCAAAGTTCCAACTTTTTCACAAGTTTTTTTTTAAATCCATGTTTCTAATGTATTTTTTTTACTTTAAACACCTTCACGACCCCCGTACTATTCAATCCGTCCATCAGCACAATGTTTTGAGTCCGTTACATTGAGTTTTACCGTAAAACGTAATTTTTCACTCAAAAAAAAAAAGTCGTTTCCCAGCAATAATTTTTGCCTAAAGTTACTTAGTTTGATGTACAGAATGCTTGGTTGACGGCTTCGTGAAGGGTCTGTTTACACCCCGTATACACTACAATTCACCAAGAGCAGTTAATTAGTCAAATGGTCCCCCTGTAATACCCACAGAACCACTCGCATGAAGAAGTTCCCGAAGCCAAACAAACACTCTCGTGAACTTCGCGTCGTAGAGCAGGAAGTCTCATTCAGGCGCCGCCATCTTGGCTAATTGCTGAATGAGTCAATTCGCCGGGCAGCCTGTCATACTGCTCTGCTCTCCACCCGCGAGCCACTGTGTAGGGCAGTCCAGAGGAATCACTTAATTAGGGTTTTTGGATGGAGTTATTGCCGGATTGATGGTGGAGCTACTGAGGAAGAGGTATTGGTTCGATTTCCAGGTCCGGCAAAGTGTTGTTGGGTTTTTGTATCAGTAATTTGTCAGTAGCAGTCACGGAGTTTGGATTTGTGCGCGATTGATGGCAATAGGCTTGCAACTACTTATTACATGGGACTTCAACATAACCGGTGTTTTAGCTATTCATGACTGCCTAACCTTTCCGTGATTACAGGGGTTATATTATGTCACGATCAGCCGGTTTACTTTTTATATGAATGATTGGCCCCCATTTCGTTGGTACACAACACACAGCACAGCTGCAAACTGCAGCGGTGCACGTACTACCGCCATGTTTGTTTCGTCAACTAAGTCGGTTCAGTACACAGCAGAACTTCTGCTGTGTGCCTTGTGCCCGCACTGCCGTGCTCCGCGCCGCGCGGCCCCGGGGAGGGGGGTGGGGGGTGGAGCTAATACAATCAGCACACTTTGCCACAAAACTCCCCCCCAAGGGGTGCTGCCTCACTGCCATAAGCGGTAGCGAGTTGAAGACAAGCTTGTTGCAAGTTTGGCTTTTGTGTAATGCACTGAATCTTCTTATCCTAACTAAATTATAAAAGCGAAAGTAAGTTTTGTAACCTTTTCACGCCTACACCACAGAAGAAATCATCTTGAAATTTTGCATATACGTCGTCAGGTGTACAAAAAAGGACATAGGGTACCTTTCATCACGAAAAAAAGTATTCTCGGGGAAAATAACAATAACGTTCTTATGATAATAGATGGCGTCACGTGTCTTTCGAATTATGATTGAATTATATTATTACAGCCAGAGCCCGAATTGAGTACAACCCGAATTGATTGTCAAATTCTAAATTAACGCGAGCGTAGCCGCGGGCAAAAGCTAGTATTACTTATTTACTAAGCTTCCTTGGGGGCCGTTAAAGTGCAACGGCACAGGATGATCAGAGACTTGCAGAGATCTATTAAACGCTAAAATACTGATATTCAAGTGCATCCGGTTAGACTGGAAGTCGACTACGATATAGTTGGGAGAATGGCTAGGCAAATGAAGAGGCCCAAGTTAATTAGCGACATTTTCCTGCGCACTTGACGATCTTCGCATACTCGTATCTGAATTTTGGGCGAAATATATTTAATGAATTCCCAACGACACGCTAACAAGAAGATGATTTGGGTTGAAAAACCGAGCCCATAAAGACGACTAGATGTACAACATACGTGGGCCGATAATAATCACGTTAATAAGCGCGGCGTTTAGCTTCAATTCCCAACAGATAGGCCACTCGATACTCCACAGAACGCGCCAACACAAACAGATTAAGATCTCATTTGTCTAAATCGGTCCAATGACAGCAGAGTCAGCAGCACAGCGCCGCACTCACAGATCATGCCAAAGTAAACAACAGATTCTTATATCTGCCGTTTATCCTCCATCTTGTCACGGTTCGGACAAAACGTTAAAGGGAGAGGAGATGGCGGACACCAGACAAAATCAAAGCATCATCATCTGCCTGCCTTTTGCCAAATATGTTGGGGTCGGCTTCCAGTCTACCCGGACGCAGCTGAATACCAGTTTTTTTACAAGGAGCGACTGCCTATCTGATCTCCGAATCACTAAACCGATTTTTCTGAAATTTCTATGGGACCAATCGGATTTCACACAAAAAAAATCTAATCGGTTTATAAATGACGGTTATGAGGTAACAAACATCAAATAAAAATACAATCGAATTGAGAACCTCCTCTTTTTTTGAAGTCGGTTAAAACCGATGAGCTCGAACAATAACATCTTTAGAAGTGACCAGAATAAGTTCAAACACCGCTCGAGAGCAGTCTTATTGTGAAGCGCAACGCTAACGACGACGCGGGCACAATGGTTTCCAAAAAAGATGGCGTCAAAATATGTATATTCATTGTTTTGTTATACGAAGTGCGGAGCGACTTGTGTCAATAGTCTTTGACGAGAGGTGTTATTGTTCTAATTGTAGCAATAATGATTCTTTATATTATTATTTTTTGGGAATGACATCTCGCAGATCAACCTGCGGGGTTGTCATCTGCTTAACCGGACTATCCTGTGGGTGCCTGGAGTGTAAGGCTGCAGTCAAGGCAAGAATGAATCTGTTATTTAATTTATTTGTCTAAATTCTTCAGGTAGGTATTGATGATTTGTAGGTTAGTATTGAACGTCTTTCGGTTCAATTTCTGTGTGGTCGATACTTTTATTTATTTAAACTTCATTACAAGGGATTCTCTACCAATCAACATTAGGGAGTACATTTACTTTCCAATTCGTATACTAATCACTTGAAACACACTGTCAGAGTAAAGTGCACACTTAAGTCCTTCGTCTTCTTAGCGAATCAATGGTTCGCAAAACTGAGTCGACTGAATTCGTCAAATGTAGATTTTCTCCAGTACCAGTGACCAGAGGTCTTGCAGGATACTGACATCTGAAGAGTCCATACAGGTTGACTGCTTGTCTGTTTCATTGGGACCGTACCCCGTCTACTTCGAGAGCCCTCTCCGGAGCGCGAGGATCGCGAGGGGCGACGGCGCGGGGTGGTGTCGGGGGCGTGACCTTGACCGAGTCAGCTGATGTGCTCAACTTAGACTTACACAGTCTTCCTAATGTTATGTTATAAGTTGGTATTCAGCAAAACTTTCGAGATAACTTGTGATTCGAGCCGACATCAAGGTAATAGTAATGCCGAGGGGTTTGAGTGAACCAGCACTGGAACGTTGTTAACGTTGGACAACATTCATGTATTCATCACAAACATCGCTAACATTAAAGGAAACTCCTAATGCGGGAGCGTGGTCCCTAATTAAATTATCTTATCTAACATAACACATACAACATTGTTTTTGTGAATTCATTCAGAGAGCAGGAAAATAAATCGATCCTCTCTGCAGTGACATTTAGTGCGTGCAAGGCGCGCGGCTGTGGCGCTTTGCTGAGCAAGCTGGTTCGTGCGTGAGGCACTGCCAGTAACCGTGGCTTCCGACGCCTACGGCAACATAACACAACGCCATGATCCACGAAGGGTCAGGCAGGATGAACCAATACTTAGAATCCATTTCGTTATTTTTGAGTCTCCTTCAATAGGACGTACGACCTCATGCTTAGTAGTTGCGCTTGCGGTCTGTAGGCCAACGAGCCAGTCCGAAGGGGAAAAGTACAATATAAATGTCCCTATAGCTCCGAAACCACAGGAATGCGACGACAAAGCGCAGTTTAGCAGGAAAATGTAAAGTTTTATTACAGCAACTACACAAGTAATGGTTCCTTTCCACGACCACTGCGACTCCTTGCCATGGTCCCCAAGGCGAGGGGGTCGCGGCGGCGGCGCAGGGGCGGGGGGGGGGAGGTCTGACCTTGACCGAGTCAGCTGGTTACATACGAGCGTTATGTTCAGCAGCTCCTGAATTAGTGTATGTATGTGTAGTGTAATGAGCAACTGTTGCTCGGGATTTGTAAAGAGGGTTTGATAAAGATTTACAATCATCAACAAAGGAGGTGGTTATGTATTCCGCCAACATCTTTTTTTTTCGTCATGTATCTTCTCCGATTTCTCCGTGATTACTGGTCCGATGTAAGTGATTATTAGAACTTATTAGCACAATATCATCGACACTGACGAAGAAGAAAAAATGCACATTATAGAGGATTACTCATAAAGTACCGAAGCAAAGTTAATAAAATGTCATCAGTCTTATCACTTCATCATTATTTGCCTGTCCTTACCACACCTGCATAGCGTCACACTGTTCTACCAGACAATTGGTAATAGCTTACATAGACATTCGGTAGCATATGAATCATCATTCTCCAGCCCTTACCCCAATTTATTTGAGGTCGGCGCAGCATGTCTTCTTCTCCCAACTTCTCTATTATAAAAATGTTTTCTTGATAAAAAAATAAAAGAAAACGATTTTCATTATGACATTTAGGCGGTAAATTATTTTTAAAATTTAAATAAATGTTGATTTTACCCTGTTGAGTTTGTCTTGTTTTATTAAATGTAAATACAATAATGGTAATGCATTCGTTATCGTATTCGCTATTACGATGCATTCGACATTCGTATCGGTATCCTAATAAATAGCAGATCTTTGCATCTCTTATTACAATTACTATGAATCACACGTGCAACACGTGCTGTGTAATTATTATTTTACTTTATTTTGTTTTTTTGTTAAAAGATAATTTGTTGAGTTGTTGTGAAAGTTTTTAAATTGAAGTTTTATAATTGTTTTAAATAAGTATAAATGTTTGCTTGCCTAATGGTACAATGTACCAGGAACAAATAATTACTTACTACTGTACCTACATCAATGCAAATAAATAATTTATATTCTATTCTATTCTAACAATCCCTACAATACTTCGTACTTAATACCTTCTTTTTAAAACCACTTGGAAAACTTCATACCGGCATTACAAAAAATGCTACAACAACATACAGGACAGCGCCATCTATGATAAAAATGAAGAACTAACATCAAAGTTCTGAATCGCGCTATTAAAGTTATCCGCGACTGAAGACCATTTAGTAAAACTCGACAACAACTTTCGGGCAGTAGTCCACCACACACAACACCCGTCTGCTCGGAGGATCCTCCCTCACCCTGTTCCTCATACTCCTAAAACGTCTTAGCAAATAGTTTTCTATGTACTTGTCACACTCTGGTCCGTCTCATGAATACATCAGTGTCCTATTCTCCCGGTGCCCGACACAGTGGATGCACCCAGGCGACTGCCGGCTATATCTCAGCGTGTCTCCGGCAGCATTCAGCTCGTCCCGCTCCTCGCGACACAATACACAATGAACTACTCAAGGAAATGAACGCGAGTAATTTCCGACGCCTCACTGACGACAAACGGGTTGGAAACAAGGAAAGCACTCCAACTTTTTACTCTCTTGGTGCTAGCTAACAAAATAATTACGTAATAGATTGTCCTGTACTCCAAATTCCGTGATTAGACCTGTCCTAATTTATTTAAGTTTAAGACTCCCAAACTGAGACAGGATGTGGCAGAACAAAGAATTGGTGCACAAACATGATCATATCATCTAAGTACACGACTGTATAATTCGAAGGCCAGACTACTGACTGCTTGCTGATATATTCTTCAAATGCGTCATCATAAGGTATTGTGTGAGTTCTTAAGTGATTTACAGGTGACAGGAGTAATGAACTGAGCTCCGAGACCCTGAATATGATGATAAACGAAGCTAATTGTATCTGATAAAAGCCAGCACTTGAAGCAAGATAATCTTGATGTGGTATAGATGAGCAACGATCTTAAAGGCAAGAAAATACAGTTGGAAATCAGTATGTTTTCAACGCATAGTCTGTAACCGATGAGTGCACATCGTTTGACTGAATAGGGACAAGCATACAATACATCAGGTTTGAAGGAATTTGTTAACATTTTTAACAGACAAAAATCTCACTAGCACAAACATCTATAGCCGCACTACAGCTATCCACCGTTAGCTATAGGCCATAGATCTTACTAATATTATGAAGTTTGTGGGGATGGATGCATTTTTGGTACTCTTTCACGCAAAAACTACTGAACGGATTTGGATGAAACTTGGCACACAGATCGTTTGTAACCTGGATTAATACATATAATAATTTTAATCCCGGTAGTACTATCCCGTGGGAAAATAAGCGAAGCTGCGGGCATAAGCTAGTAAAACATATTAACCATCCCGGAACCTCAGTAGCTTGCAACCAATCACAACAACAGAAACCACTAATAAACCAGTATAAGAACTACTCTTGCAAAGATAGCTTAAACAATACACCTGCACACTAAACGGAATAAATCTTATGGTTATGGGAGCCACAAATGCTCCATCAATGCTGACCTTTTAACTAAAGCAGCATAAAGTGTGATAGTGCCCGACGGAGGCAGTAAGTTGCGGTACTCGCGGCCGTAACACGCGGTACTAAAGTGTGTCTCGTCCTCAATACAATGCTATCGACCAAATAGAAGACGGAGACAAAAGGCTTAATACTAGTATTGTGAGCAGCTCTCGCGGTCAACGTATAGGCAAGAAGCCTTTCTTAATGAACATCACTTGCACCTTGAGGCACTTTTGACAGATAGAGATGCTCGATTAAGCTTATTTGCACTTGTTATGACTTCGAATGAGTAGTTAAAATTATTAATGCGAAAGTGACAGACACACACACACTGTTAGGGTGGACGTACATTTTGGTCCTTCGAGCCGGATACACCACCGTACACACATTGAGTTGGTTGGATTGAGTTGACAGATGGCTGAACTGAAGTTTGGCACACGGATAGACCTCAAGGTGTATCCGTGTGCCGTGTGTGTGTAATTATTGTATGTCCTCAATACATTCAATAATTTTCATCCCGGTAGTACGATCCAGTGGGACGATTTCCGATCTCAACGCGGACAAAATCTAGTTTTTTAGTTCAGTAAACTATTTCTTCGATCAAAAATCGACAATCTGCACTTATTGGTGGACGTCCTTATCCAACACATCAGCATCCGAGTCCAGCGAAGCGCGCCGGTAATTACGATCACACGTAGATAGCTCTCGCATGTAGGTCACAGCTCAATCGATAGCTCCACCCGACACAATCTCAGTGCAGAGCAGTAAACCTCTAATGGGGCACGACTTTAAGCCCCTATTTAGCGGACAGCCGGTGCCTCTTCACGGCCTCATCCTCAGGCAATACGACTAGACTTGCGTCATGCGACACCTATCGACCTTCGCACCACATTGGCTCGTGGCAGCGCCCAACCCTTTTTACAAGTTTTTATATACCTTGCACTGTTGGTGTATGTATGTGTGTAAGTTGTTGTTGTCGCTCCAAAATTTGCAAAACATTTTCGACCACTTGTTGGGACCCGATTGAGCTGAAATTTTGCATACACCATTAGTTCTGGTGACAATACATTTTTATGACAGACATGGCTTCATCCTGCAGCCAGGATCGCTTCTCACGAGAGAACGCCTCAACGGTTTATAGCACGGACACGAAACTTTCTATACGCGTTCAATGTTGATATAATTAAATAAAAGCTTAAAAAAAGTTAAAGTTTTTTTAAATACTACTTAGTTTGATGTACATAATGCTTGGTTGTCGGCTTCGTGAAGGGTCTGTTTACACTCTGTATTTGTTTCTTTCGCAGTCGCCGTCAAAAGTTTCACGTGCCATTTCAGCGTTTATCTCGTGGAAAAGCGGTAATGGGACATAATTTTAAGCTCATTTTTAAACGCACCGAGTGCCGGGTGGCCGGCGCCGGTGACCCGACGCCGCTTGAGAGATAAGCCGGGTACATTGTCGAGACCCATACTCTTGCGCCCGTAGACCGGCGAGCCCGGAAGTCTGACCGTATGAACCCAGGCTAACTTGGAAGTCAATGACACGTGCGTACGTCTGGTGAAATTTGTGATAAGTCTATATATATACTAATTGCGTCTCCAATTAATTGAAGTGTCTAATTGCTGTAAGCAGTCTTAAGTGAATGAAATATGAATCGTTTTCGTTCGGTAGGACGCGCGACGTACGGCTTTGTGTAGACCAGACCTTCTGCGTTACATATTTAGTTCATGTTCGCACATTCAGAATTCACGGTCAAGTTCCTGAATAGTTTAAACACGAACACATGTAAACGTGGACCTTATAGTTAGATGACTAAGGTTCTAAATACGATGGGTAGTTCTACACCCACAGGCACCTTTAGAGAATCGATTAGGAAAGTGTGACGTCTGCAGGGAGTCTATGCTAAACGTTTATGTAAACGCGATTTTGAACTTAGTGTGCAAGGAAATAGGGGAGGAAATGTTTAAGAGGTGTTCAGGAAGGATGGTGGGGTATTCTTGCCTCTTCTTTTGTTTAAGGGAGTCCCTTTTTGTTGAGGAAAAGAAATGCAAACAATTTATGTTCGGAGTTGTACTAAACACAATGTTGGTGTTCCCAACGTCGCTACCTAACCGACTGAGGCGTATATTATTTCCATAGGCTTTTTCTTCTTAAATGCAGGCTGTAAGGGACAGCCATCCGCAGACTGATGGGGTGAATACAGTATATCATTCTAAGATGACCGGTCATCATCTGCCTAGCCTTTTCCCAACTATATTGGGGTCGGCTTCCAGTCTAACCGGATGCAGCTGAATATCAGTATTTTACATTGCGGGACTGCCTATCTGACCTCCACAACCCAGTTAGTACTGGGTAATGGATAATAACATACCCTTTGGTAACAACTAATTAGATGAAATTAAAATACTGTAAGCGCGGCAGCCCTATCGCGAGCGTTTGTACCGCCCCGCTGTAGGTAATTATTTCAAGGACAGGGCCGAGTCACACTCGCAATACTGTATATTTATACTGTGGCGGAGGCTTAGTAATAGGGTCCCGTTGGTTACCCTTCAGGTACGGAACCCTAAAAAGGACCTGCTGACTACCAGTTTGCAGTGCTTTTACTATACTAATTGTTTTGTATGATTTGTTCCTATGATTTTCTAAACACAACGAGAGGAAGATTCCATGTTCAACGTCCCGACGCCTCACCAGTCCGATTCCAGTAGAAGTTTCAGTATCGTAAGCAGCTGGCCCTCTCACTTCAGATACGTCTATAATTGAAAAACTTTCCGCAGGCGCGAGGCGATACAACACGCGGTGTCTAAACTCATCATGTTATGCGAAAAGTGAACATTTTCTGTTTCAGAATGATTTTAAGATTCAGCTGGTTTAGCATCGCCGAACTTACAGTGGCAAACAGTATGTAGTTTATTGTTTTCTTCATTCATTGTTATAACACATCTTTTACGGAGATTTTGTCTCATACAAAACTTGTTTGTATTGATAGTATCTAGCTATCGATTAATATAGGTTTAAAGCGCAGGCCACAGCGCCAGCTAGCAAGCGAGCCGGGCAAGCATCGTTTGACCTCTTTTCTTACTTTGGTTCACACCGCGAACTACCGAGCTAAGCTACTTCAGCGATATAAACTATGCGAACGAAATATCCGACAATGCTAGCGATGCCTCGCCGCTTCGGTGTGAACCCACATAGTTTAGCTCGCGATATCTTCGAGTAGTTATCGCCTCGCTTCGTCATCCAGCTCGCTCGCGCGCCAGCCAGCTGGCTGTGCGGCCTGCGCTTAATGCATGGGATTTAAGTACACATTTATTTTATGGTGAAGCTTCGTTGATTTACTACAACCTTGCCTGCTGCCTGCTCTTGCGAGGAATACACCATGAGTTTAATATATATTTTCGGCACTAACTGGAAAATGCTCTGGAGCATTTATTTAATGAAGCCGGAACTGCCCACCCCGGAAAATTAAAAACTTTTCCCGCAGCCAGATCCGGAGTTTTATATAAATGTTTTTCTCGGTCGTACTTGAATGAACGGAATTAACTCACTGCTCATTATCGACGGCGGCGGCGTGGGAACGTGGCTGTCAGTCATCTGATATCATCATCATTATCACACTTACTGAGGGAGGTGGTGCTTCTTAGATGATTCTATCTTGTTTGGAGTTATTCAGAAGCAACACATGTAAATGCTTCATTTACTTCAATTAAAGCACTTACATGTTACACCTTCTCAAATTTAGAAGGTACCAGCAAATGCTTTTGATACTAGCTGTGACGACTTACAATCTAAATTGTCAAGGAGTCGGTCAGTTCGTCAGTCGGTCGAACACCTTAAGATTTTACTATGGCGTTCTACTAAATAGATTTTTATGTTAGGGGTTTTTTATGTTATAAGTTTACTTGAAATACCTAAACGCCCGTTCTATTCAATGCATCCACCATGCATTCAACCTCGAAAAAAATTCGTTCCCCAGCAATAATTTTAGCGTAGAGTTACTTAGTTTGATGTACAGAATGCTTGGTTGTCGGCTCCGTGAAGGGTCCGTTTACACCTTGCATTAGTACTATGATCGTTATCGAAGGTAAATACCGTGGGAAAGCGAAACTCTTATCATAGTGATTATAGTGAATGTGCGCAGTACTAGAGCCGGCTGTTATCAGCGCTAATATGAGTCAATATTGAATGTTACGCTTTACTTAACAGGGCTCAGCGGACTAAACGCGGAATATCTTATTTGCAATGATTTATGTGCAAACAGCCAGCCTTTCCTATTCCCTGGAACTTAAACGTAAACTGGCGAAATGTGGATTAGCAGTAAACTGTGTAACGCACTCAAAACATGGTGCTGACGGATGCATTGAATAATACGGGGATTCTAATTTAATTCATTTCCAACCTCTTCAGTTGTAAGACTTTTTTTGTTGTTGTCTATCTAGAAAAAGTTATCTTTAACCTTTTGATCGCTGGAGCGTGACCGCATCGGCGTCGTCCCACGCCAAGCTACAAATTCAGCGCAAATACTTACAAAAAAAATCCAACATTTTATCGATAACCATCGATTAATCATTGCTTTTCGTCTCATATTTTTGAAATAAATACACGTTTCGTATTATACTATCATTAAAAAGCAGTTACAAAGTTTAAAAAAACACGGAGCATACGAGGGAGGGAGGTCACCTGTCCACGGACCCACCTAGTCAAGCACGGCTTAACCTAAAGATCGATCCGCGCGGCTGTCATTATTTAGCCACGAGCTCATAATAATCACCCATCCATCCGTCTATAAAACATAATGATTTCAATACCCTCTATACTACTGCCTCAAATCAGTATTTCCCTCGACCACACCGCGCACCGTTCCCCGCGCTGTGGTAACGTCGCCGCTGACCCAATTAAGCTGACATCTGTCCAAACAGATTACCACACATTACTCTAACGCCTAACGCTAACGTATAATCAAGTTACAGTCCCTCCTGTCCCCCCCCCCCCCCCCTGCTGGCAGCTCATTACGCAGTTTTTAATAAAGAGTCCTTTATCAAGAAGGATGTCATACCGTCCTCGAAAAGGTTTTGACAAATGACATCTGTTTTAAAAAGTTTACGTTCGATCTCAAAGTTGGTAATCATAATATAATCAATAATCTTTATTACACAAGAAAGTGGTTACAAAATTGTCTGAAGTCCCTGACTCCAGTGCTAGGTGATAGACCTGTGTGACAGGAGCCAGTGGCCCACCGCCCAGTGCCCTCTCCCAAGAGGACACATTACTGAATCTTTTGCAATAAGATTAACAAAAATTATAGTAACAACAAGAAAATAAATTAAAAGCGTTTAAGAAGCCTGTATTGAGTTTGAGAGTGTTTACGTGTGTGTGTCTGTGTGTATGTGTGAGTGTGAATTGAATGATCAGGAAGGATTTTCAGCAATCGCAAGTGAGGTGTAAAATTGAGTCTGTCTTACGCTAGCATTAATGTTATGAAATGGATAAAATAATTTTCTCTGTTTCAACATAGTTCAGCGGCAGTAGCCATGGCTTAAGACTCTGCCTGACGTTATGCAGGGTCAGTTTGTAAATTGAAAGCTTTTTGTTAATTTTGTTGTATACTTGGGAGCTTTGGGCGCGAAAGCATCGTCGCGCAAGTGCAGTACGACACTGTACAGATTCACAGATAGGAAAGCCAATCCGCGCATTGCATAGATTACTATCTAGTGTCGTCGTGGAATATCGGCGCAAGACAGAGCGGAGGACGTAGAGTATTCTCACCGTAAGTACTTGGCTTCTGAGTGCAACTGGGCTGTGGGGGGGTCTCTCTTAGGGAAATCCATCACTTTGAGAACTGCCCGCTAAGCTGGTTCCTCCCTAAGCATCACGGTTTAAAGGTACCGCTCCAGACCGGGATGCAGTAAGTGATGATCGACTCACATAGTGAACGGTGTACTAATGAAGGTGTTTCAATGTCGGCCGCATGTCTGAGCTCTTTCAAGTCAAGGGCAAGTACACTTGAATCAAAAAGTGAAACGCTTTTAGTTACAAGTAAATAAACAATAATGCTACGTCATTAACAGAAACAATGACATTACTAGCGTGAATACATTCTCTACGCAAAGATCTTACGACACGTCATGCGCTCATGGCATTCTTGCTTGTTTACCATATTTTCATACAGAGTGTAAACTGACCCTTCCCGAAGCCGTCAACTAAGCATTCTGTACATCAAACTAAGTAAATCTACGCAAAAATGATTGCAGGGAAACGACTTTTTTTATTGGGGTAAAAAATGACGTTTTACGTTAGGACTCAATGTAACGCACTCAAAACATTTAGCTAATGGATGCATTGAATAGTACGGGGGTCGTGGATGTATTTAAAGTAAAGTAATAACATTTTAAAATTGTACCCCCCACTAACCTCCAATATCTCTGTAACTAGAAGGTTCCCAGTTATGGTCTAAAACAAGAAAAATTGGTCACAATGACGGAGAGAACAAGTGCCTTTCGGCTTCGTTAAGGGTATTTCTACACCCATTAGATTGCCATCGATACGCTAAGAAGACTGGATGTTCAAACCAGTTCTTTGTAGCTTATGAAACTAATTGTAAGCTTTCGGGCCACCGCGGCATTAAGCATATGTCAATATATCTCTGACAGGGATTACAGACACGACAGTTATTAATGTAACGAAATATAATCTTATTTATATTCACATCCGATTTGAAACATAAAGTAGGATTCCCTAGTGGACTGACACGCTCGTGGGTGGATCAGGTTAATTTTGGACCAAAGAGTGGCTTAATCAAGAGTATGGGCTAAATATATCCAACTAGCTTATGTAGTTTGGTGACTGTCCCACGGGATCGTACTACTGGAATAAAAAGTATCCTATTTTTTAATCCAGGTTATAAACTATCTGTGTGCCAAATTTCATCCAAATCCATTCAGTGGTTTGTGCGTGAACGAGATACTAACATCTATCTATCCATTGATTCTCGAGAACTCAAGAATTTATAATAGTAGTAAGATTACAGTAATTGTAAAGATTCAGTACGGACCAGTACAGTACAGGCAGATTCCGGACTAGCTGCGGACACCCGACACTGACCGATCATCATCATCATCAGCTTACAGCAGTCTACTGCTGGACATGGCGTCTTCAATCGCACGCCGCTTAACTCCATTCTGGGAAGCTCTCATCCAGTTGCTACCAGGCCAGGCCCTGCGAAGATCGTCGCCCCACCTGCCTGAGGACGTCTCACCTTACGTTTGCCGATTCGCGGTCTCCAATCAAGAACACGTCTACCCCAACGGACATCGGTTCTACGGATAATATGGCCGGCCACTGGCACAGCTTACTTATTCGGTGAGCTATGTCGACAACTCTGGGTCTCTGTCGTATCACCTCATTCCGGAAGCGATCCCTCAGAGCGAGTCTAAGCCCGTTCCATAGCTCGCTGAGTGAACTTGAACTTATGGACCAGCCGTAGCGTGAGTGCCACGTTTCGGCCCCGTAAGTCATAACAGGCTGCAGGACGCACTGATTGAAGACCTTAGTCTTTAGGCTCTGTGGAAGACGGCTCTGTCGACACTGTCAGTACATTATCTGGTGCTAGAACCCGGTGCATCCGTAATTATTCCCCACCAGTTTGACCGAACTTTTAAGAGGTCATAAGAAAATGTATTTCCGTATATTAAACGGTGATTCCGTCCACAGTTTTAATATTTTATCAACCAAGGACTTTAATGTAAAGAGCGGTTGTTGACACTTACAAAAACTGTACCATGTAGAATTCAATGTTGGCCTTAAAAGTATTTTTAGCTGTTCATTAACTAACGAGGCATACAAAGAGTTTATTTTCGTAAAGTTCAGAGTTCACCTGCCATAAACGAACTTATTTTATAAATAACCTTAAGACGTCACTCGAAGGCAGTTGTGAGTGAAAACACTGGGAGAGGGTCGCCCTATAACGACTTGACATCATCATCTGCCTTTTCCCAACTATGTTGGCGTCGGTTTCCAGTCTTACCGGATGTAGCTGAATACCACAGTATTTTACAATAGTGGTAACTGGATTGTAGAGGTCAGACAGACAGTCGCTCCATGTAACACACTGGTATTCAACTGCATCCGGTTAGACTGGAAACCGACCCCAACTTAATTGGCAAAAGGCAGGCAGATGATGATGCCTTGTGACTTTAGCATCATATCTCTGTTTTTGATAATCAAAAGTGCCTGTAATGTGCTAATTGAAATATAAGAGATGCTTTGAGTTGAATGAAATTGTATCAGGTAGTGTTCTGCAGGTCCTGCCTACCCCCACGATAACACGGCGTGGCTTTGTAAATGAAAGTCAGTGGAAATATGCGGAAGAAGATGAAATAAGATTGATGTCAGTTAACGCGGCCTCAATATAAAATGAGAGCTTTTATCTCGACGCCGTGTTGCAACCAGATCAAACGATGCTGCGATGTACGCCATCTTGTTGTCGGGGGAATTATTTTTGATGATTGACCGTTTTAAATTTTACATATCGATAACGCTCCGTGTCGAGTGTCAGTTTAGTTTATAGGGTTCCGTACCTGAAGGGTAACGACGGGACCCTTAATTTTAACGAACTTAATTTGTTCTCTTCTACCGTTATTGTGGAAAAAACCGCCTTAATATTACGAGATTACGCATATGTTTAAAAGTGAATGGCATCATCTTAAGATCCAAGAAGAATTTTAACACTAACCTAACCTAAGTCCCTTGTTATAAGGGGCGAGCTGATTGCTATCAAATTACTGAGGTATAAAAACTTTTTTGCAAAAAAAAATAACCGACTTCCAAAACAAAAAACACTAAAACGTGGAAAATAACTTAACTTTCGGAAGCCGGTGACTTTTGTTAGTTTCACTGACTTTTTTGCCACTAACACTTTTTACTGTTTTTTTTTGGAAGTCGGTCATTTTTTTGCACAGAAGTTTTTGTTTTACCCTTTCTAGTTGTGGTATCTCACACAAATCCTTGTCAAGTATCAATTTTATATTGTAATTAGAAAATATTAGCACATCATCCACATTGACGAAGAAGAAAAATTGCACATTATATGTACGTATAGGATAACTCATAAAGTACCGAAGGAAAGTTAATTACTTAAATGTATATGTGGGAACACCGCGCGAGCTTCCTATACTAAATGAAAAAAGAATCACTTAAATCGGACGAGTAATCACGGAGGAATCGGTGCACATACATAAAAAAAAAAATTTTGGAGGAATACATAAACCTCCTCCAAACCCAAACAAATTATTTCAATTAGACCATTACAGGCACGTTTGAATGTCAGAAAAATAAAGAAAGCGAAGTTACAGTCCCAGTCACTAGGCATAGTACTGTGTACTGTGTCAAAGTACTGTAATGAGGTTGTCCATTCCAAAGCGTAGGTCTCTATGGAGAAGAATGGGCAAGGAAGGAACTCCAAGGACACTCTTTTAAATCAAAACATTGTAACAAAATCTTGATTACATCATTCAGGTTGAGATTATACTTATGTGAGAACGATGTATAAAGACGTTAACGACTCCTTTTTTAGAAGTCGGTTAAAAACCCAGACATACTAGGAATCCACCCCTCAGTGGTGCTTGATCGCAAGCGAGACCAACGAAGCAATCATATCTTCAATCCTTACATTGGAACTATGAATTGTTCATATTATTTACCGCCAGTTACAACAGCTCCACAATAACTAAGATTGATGTCAGTCACCGTGCATATAAAACTCTTTTATTAACAACATGGCGTGGTGCAACGCGCACATCAAACGAACCGCTGCCGCGGCCATCTTTGTTTTATTTTATACTAGCGGTCCGTCCCGGCTTCGCACGGGTGGACATTTATTTTCCCCTAATTACCCCCTCCCCCCGTAATTTTTCTAGTTATAAATATAGTCTATGTTACTCAGGGTGAATGTAGCTATCTAATGGTGAAATTTTTTTTGAAATCGGCACATTAGTTTTTGAGTTTATTCATTACAAACATACACACAAACACACAAAAATACTAATCTTTCCTCTTTTATAATATATTGAATGAAATTATTTATAAGTATTTTTGAAAAGAACTTTTGATAATGAGTATCTAAATAGTTCCGAAATCAATTTTAATCTCGCGCGAGTGAGCCGCACGGCAACCTGCTTCATAGATGTGCACCCCCCTCCCCTGCGGTTTCGCCGTGCGAGTCGTGCGACACCATCATTCATTTTAATACCAATTACAATTTTAAATTCGTAATATCTTTTGAATAGATTGTCCGATTGGAATCAAATAAAAAGTAATTTATAGCTATTGCAACAATCTTGCTCAATAAATAGTTTATTTGGATAAGGATTAGTATTTGACGATAATATGATCAATAAACATAGGCTAATAATTTTAATTACTTTTATTCTATGGAAAAGTGGTTATAATGGCTAAAATATAAATGTTTGGTTTATACTATCGCGGCCTTTTTTGTAGGCATTATTGAGTTCTACAACTTTTCTATAGAAGTCAACCATACATCTCTAACCATTTAGGCAGCGTTCGCGAGAATCGTTAACGTACGGCAGTTTTTTCGACGCCTTACTCCACAATTTTCACTACCACGAAAAATCCTATCTATTTTCCGGGATAAAATATAGCCTATACAGATTCGGAAGAATCCCTCTAAGTAATGGTAAAAGAAATTTTGAAATCGGTCCAGTAGTTTTTGAGCCTATTCAATACAAACATACAAAAATACAAAAATACAAAGGTTTCCTCTTTATAATATTAGTATAGATTCCACAACGGCGGGTACTTCCGCGTGTCAGTCGGGATCAGCCGATGATTCACGAGTGCCGGGTTATTGAGTTTTGTTTTAATAGTTATTCGGCAATATAATAAATTCAAGCGATTGTTAAAATATTTTATGGTGAATATGAGTATGAGTGTCATCAGAGCTGTTGGCGGGTCTGGCTATTCATTTTACTACTTGTATTACGTCATCATCTCTTATTTCAATTAATAGGGTAGCATGTCTTCTTCTACCCCAGGTCTCATCATTATCTCATCACATCTCCGAACCCTGGGGTTCTCTGGCAACAACATTACGTAAACTAGTTTTAGGTAATATTTTAAGCCTCTTATAAGATCGCTTGTATATACTTGTACGGCTTGTACCTGCGTATGTATTGCCTGGATAAATAACTTATATTTCTATTTTCTCTTCTCTCCTTTCAACAATATTCTTGACAATAAACGATACTTTCAGTCGGTATAGAAAAGTTATTGACGTAGAATCAAAAAAGATTTTATTAGAAAAGATTTTGAGCCGCTCTCTTGAGCCCTACCATTCACACTTTAACGACAGTGGAATAAAGCCAACTTCACAATGAAGGCCCACACGGAGTCTCCTAGGCCTTGTAACACAGCCGATAGTCAATATTTCCCAAATTGTCGAGGTTAGGCCTTCACGAAGTGCGTCACACGCCAGAGACACGGTAATATTATAATACAGTACTCCAACTTCATACAAACGGACGAAACGGAGCTATACCTACGCGCCTCGATGTCGGGGTGCGCTCGCGGCGCAGACAGTCACGGCTGTACCGCAGTGTCGAACGGACGGTGTGTTGTTTTTTTAACAATAACCGCGCGATTTTCTCTCTCTCTCTAAAAATCAGTTAATATGACGAGTAGGAAATATTGTGCTGTTTTTGGTTGTATGAATTCGTCAATAACGCTTTTTTGATTGTACCCAACGATGATTTTGTGGAATATATAGAAAAAATGGAGGAAATATTCCGAAATTCACTTAAAACCAAACATGTAAATTGTAAAGTAGCTGCAGGTATCTATAACCAAGTAAAAGATATTCCATTTTCTCCAGCTTGTCCATGTTTCCCAAAACAATTTTTAATTAATTAATTTATATAAGAATGCGGATTTATTATACTTTAAAATTTAACAATAAAGAATTTCGTACGACTCAGTCGAGGCGCTAATATTTTTCGGTCGCAAATTTATAAGCCCGATTTGTTTTTCAAACAAAAACATGTTTTTTTAAATTAAATCTACCAATCAAAAAACAACACGCATTTTTATTGAACACTTCCTATTCAATATACAAAGTATTTCATTTATTTATATAAAAAGGATATTTACAATCACAAAACTAAATAGAAACAGAAAGTAGGCAAATGTAATTATGCTGGAGACGGGCAGCCCTAACGCATGTTTACGTACCGCGCGGCTGTAGGCATTTATTTCTATCATGCGGCCGAGTTACATTACTGTATTATAATATTACCGTGCCAGAGACTACGAGAATAAAAACTGATAGCACCGCAGTGTACTGTGTACACGACAATACCTGCGCCACCCCCGCCCCTCCCCGTGCCCCGCGGCGTCGTTAATATTCTAGTACAAGGAGTACGCGGGTCAGGCTATATTCGTATCATTGTACACTCTTTGGCCTTTGGGACCTACGTACTAAGGCGGATCTTTAAAGATGGATTTATTAACCGCTACAAGAGCTCATGATAAAGACAGGTTTTCTCGAGATTACGACATCAATAGCTTGGTAAAGTACTTTCACAGAAAAAGCTTCAGCTTATATAAAATGGCGTAGGTCTGACGATATTGGTCCATTAAAAGATGTTTTTTTAAACGGATTCGAATGTTAACGATAAAGCCAGATCTTCATGAGATACGGACATAAAGTGCGTTATCGAGTAATAAAGACACCTGAGCCGAATTTGCGTCGAAATCATAAACGTTACTAAAAAGAGGGTAGAAGTAGAGTGACGTCATAGGGAACAATATGTTTCTTACCATGATTTTGGAATGTTTCAAATTCGTTTCGTGAACACGGGATATATGAAGACGTTAGTATGAAAATCCTCTCAACCAGGACCACAGACCACCCATTACATATCGACTATCGAGCTTTCTCACGTTAAGCTGTTGGTCCCAGCCGTCAATTGTAGATCTTTGACAGTCGTTACAGGTAGTCAGTGGCTCGAAAGTCTGACAAACATTCTTCACAAGGGTTATCGTATTACCCAGTACTAACTGGATTGTGGAGGTTAGATAGGCAGTCGCTCTATGTAGAATACTGGTATTCAGCTGCATCCAGTTAGACTGGAAGCCGACCCCTTGTAAAAAACGTAAGAAAATTTGTATTTCGCGGGCTACCCTGGCGCTCCCACCCTAATAAGGTCAGGTTTCTCCGAGACAGGTTATTAGGGTATACATAGAACACGCGTTGATATGAACAAGTTTCGAAAATACTTGGAATACTGAAAATGCCCCTGGGCTGTCGATTGCGGGGGCGTGTCGGATATAAATAGCTTTGAGCCGTGATAGATCGATCGGCTGTTTGTTGTGCTACAGGCAAATGTCAATCACATCCCTAGTGCTTAGCTTCTAGAGGATTTAGCTGCAACATTTGTGTGGGACTGCCGGGAGGAGCTCGTGGCTTAATAATAACAGCCGCTCGGGTCGATCTTTAGGTTAAGCCGTGCTTACCTAGGTTGGTCTATAGATGGATGACCACCCATTACATACCGAGTTTCCTCCGTGCCTCGGAAAGCACGTTAAGCCGTTGGATCATCATTTGTAGATCTTTGACAGTCGTTAGGTAGTCAGTGGCCCGAAAAGTCTGACAAACCAGTCTTACCAAGGAGTATCGTATTACCCAGTACTAATTGGGTTGTGGAGGTCAGATAGGCAGTAGCTCCATGTAAAATACTGGTATTTAGGTGCATCCGGTTAGACTGGAAGGTGACCCCAAAATAGTTGGGAAAACTTGGGTATGGGACTGGTTGATACAAGTAGCCCATCTTGCCTACAGACATCTGCAATTGCTTGATCATTGCCAACCGACCAATTAGGCGTAACCACGATCTGATTTGTGAGGCATCCGTAATGATTAATTTGAGTGAATTCCAACTTGTGTCTGGGCAGACCCGCGGTAACACGGTCTTAAAAGTAAAGTTGTTCTGATGTGCTGCTGGGAGGTTGTCCCGCCAGCTCTTCACCCCAGCGAACACACCAGGAAATGGTGAAGGGGAACTGTCTAGCACCCATATGTTTAGGTCCCATGTAATAGGGCATCAACCGGGCATGAATCCAGACCCCGTGGCTGCTACTGAGAAATTCATGATGGAAAATCAATAACACTTTGCACGACCCGGGAATCGTACCCAGGACCTCGTGCTCAGCAATCGCGCTTGCGGCCACTAGACCAACGAGGCATAATAAACTAACTATTCATACACACACACATGGCACATTACCAGTTGCGCGTTGAGGAGGAATTTTTTGATACCCTTTTATAGTTTGTTGTTAGTTTAGTTTTTGAATAGAATAAATGGCTTTTGATTTTGAACAAAAAAAACTTCCGATTTCCAAAAATAACGACCATTTCAACTGAACTTGGTTAGTCAGCACATAAACTAACCACATCAAGAGTAATCAAATCCTAAGGCCGAACGTTCGGCAGTTAAAACTCAGTTCCTTTGATCAGCAACATTTTTGCGAACAGCCGAAGAAAAATCGTAAAATTAAGAAAAATCAGGGTCACTACAGTAGTGAAGCGAGCGTACTAGCCGATTCCGGCCTTAGTACCTGGCCGACTCACTGTCGCCACCTCGTAAACACGGAGGAAGCAGACTTGGGGACACTGGTTTTATTGCTCACTCACTTAATGGAGATACGGGGGAAGTATTTGGCAAGTGAGTGTGTCTGTTAGACCTTTGTGTTGATGAGTAATCCATACACACATACACACACATACTACATACATACACATGCATACTACACACATGCTACATATTAGAGAAGTGCTTATTGGGACTCATAGGAAAATTATAATTAAATTACATGAAAACTTAAAATTAAACAAAACAATCGTGTACGAGCTCAAACGTCCACCATGGCCAAAGTGAAGACAGAAATGGTGAACAGGAAGAGAATACCTGAATGAGTAAAATTATTTGAATTTAATGACACTCAACTTTCTAGTGATCTAGGTATTTTTTTAATCATCATCTTCTGCCTGCTTTTTCCTGTAATTGGGGTCGGCTTCCAGTCTAAGCGGATGCAGCTGAATCCCAGTGCGTTACAGTGATCTATTTTTAAGATATCAGTCAGAGTAGTCCCAAAAAGGAACAACTCAGATCGGAGCTAAGAGCAGATGAATAGATAGAAAATACTACTTTATTGTACGCCAAAATTGGTACCAGCTGTTACACAACGCCATTATGTAATAATCAGTGCTTACTTATAAATGCTTCAATTTTGTTGCCGAACTTCATATCACAAACGAGAACCGAACCACTGCAAGTCGTCCAGAGAGACCTACATCCTATTATTGGAGCTTAATTGATAGTTTCCTTTCACAACAGAGAGCTCCGATTGTCAATTATTTCCAGATGCATTAGTAACGAAGCGCCATACGAGTTCCTGAATTGAAACTTGACGAACATATCTTGAGACGTGGTGGAGTTTGGAGGTACGTTCGAAATGTGCTGGATTTGACAGATTTAAGACATATTTTTTCTTAGCAAGCAGCGCCAGCCTGATGTCTCAAGTTATGCTGGTCAAGCACACAATGCGTTGCGGCGCCGCATGGGACGGTGTGCACGGGCTCTAATACCTGTCTGACCGTCCGTCTCCTCGTCGTAAAGCTCGGGGAGGGTGACGTCACGAGTTTTATCGCCTGTCTCGCAAACAGGGGGAAAGTGTTTGAATAGAGTGTCCGTCGTTCGCACGTCATGGAGAGATAAACTTAAAGGATAATAAAATGGAAAGTATAGTGGAGACATTTGTATGTATAAAGATAGCGATAGGTTTCGTGCACCGGTTAAAGGTCATCGTAATTTATTATGTTGCGAGAGTATAACTATCGAATTGCACAGGGGGCAAAAGTACAGGGTGTTAGGGACAGCCCTCCGCAGACTGATGGGGTGAATAAAGTATATCATACTAAGATGACGATACAAGAAATTATTTCAGGAACGTTATGGGAGTCCAATCAATTTGATTTGGTTTAGGCTAGGGAGAAAGTGAACAGCTGATTTCACGCGTCGTTCGTTAGAGTATTTCAAAATCCATTGTTCCGTAGCACCAAACAATATAATAACAATATTTTTTTAACGCTCATTCATATGTAATACAGTCAACAGCAAAACTAAATATGTATTACAAAGTATGTTAAGGAAAAAACTATTACTTCCCTACGTAAAAAAAACATTACTTCCCTATTTGAATCCGATTTAAAAACTTCATGGGTTTTATTTTGTATGCACGAAACCCTTATACTTTTTCTAAAATAAAAGTAGCCTAACATAAGCTATCTGCCAGTAAAAGTCCTGTCAAAATCGGTCCCGCCGTTTTGGAGATTAGCCGGAACAAACAGACGGACAGACAAAAATAAAATGTTTATTTTTTGTTATAAGTACCGTATACGTATACTTTTATAAGCATTTAATAAAAAGCTGATATTTTGAAATTACAAACAGATGCTTCAATTTTATTTATTAGTAAGTACTTATAGAAGAATATTTAAGCGTATTCCAGCTAATCCTAAAAATGTGGAAGAGCAAACTCTAGCCAGTTCTCCGCCAATAGTCGACCAACCTCTCGAGAATAGATCTGCAATCAAGCGAGCTATCACTAAAGCAATTACTGCTGAAAGTCTCATCGTGGCTGGTGTTTAGTAATTGGTTTACTAGTTGTACTCCTCTGTGGCGCTGAGAGGAGCCAATATTCCACTTATTAATTAGTAATCTAAAACAGGAGCTAGTGGCTCAACACAATAACAGCCGCTCGGGTCTATCTTTAGGTTATGTCGCGCTTGTCTAGGTTGGTTCGTGGATGGGTGCTCACCCCTTACATACCGAGTTTCGTTAAGCCGTTGGGCCCGGCTGTCATTTGTAATCTTTGAAAGTCGCTACAGCTAGTCGTGGCCCGAAAGTCTGAAAGTCCTACCGAATCAAAGTTAATACAATTTATATGGGAGCACCGCGCGAGCTTCTTCTTCCAAATGAAAAATCACATACATCGGACCAGTAATTACGGAGAAATCGGTCATACATGGAAAAAAAAATGCTGGTGGAACACATAAACACCTCCTTTTTTAGAGGTCGGTTAGTAACGAATTGTTCCTTCATAGTTCCTTGTTATCGCAGCCACAAAGTCGACCAAACGGAAACGGTTAATATCTAGTTTTTATAAAACTTTTCTTGCTCAACAAAATGGTCACAGCCGCCTAGCGACAAGCGGCACAGCTAGAAGCATCACAGACGCAATGTCACTTCAGAAACATTACCCGGAAATGTGTCGTGAAAAACCGGTACCACTTCAAAAACTGGATCACTAGGACGCCTTTCGGCGGGCAGAAAAACCTGTATAGATGAGCTCCTTTACTAAATGCTCTACTACAACTTAAAGGTGACTGTCCCCCCCGACCAGTGCTCAAGCCAGCCCGCGATGCTGAGTCAGTAGTTTTAAACCAGGCCCTAAAAAATCTCACTCAGATCCAGCCTGTCCCCTTGCTGCCCTCCCCAGCGACGCCCTAAGCCGAGGCTCGTACCCAACAGGGGTTGCCCTTAGCACGCGATCGCTTAGCTTATAAGTTTTATGCCCCTGGCTGGAGGCCTTACTCTCAAGGTATCCACAGTTTAGTCTGGTTAAGCAGAAGCTAGCCTCATAGGTTGACCTGCGAACTGCCATCCATAAAAAAGGTGACTGTTCCAATTACGGAATGTGTAAAGAGTCTAAATGCTAAACTCCGGATTTAGGTAACACGAGTGCTTAGTACCTGTCTACCCTCTGTCGCCAGACCATCAAGTAGTCGGCAGGGGGGGAGGAGAACTGGATGCAGGGGGAGGGGGGAGGCTGTGACGTCACCACGAGAGCTTTATTGCGCATCACTTGTGTCGCACAAAAGAATATTGGAATTGCTATCTAGTTCAGCCATTTTATTTTATTTGATAGGTTGCCACGTAATACTTGCAATCGGCGAGCGTGTATGGTCAGATGTATCGACGTGGATGAAGCAAAAGGAGTATGTAAGGATCGTAGCAGGTGGCGTTCTGTGGGTTATGCCTCCCCAAAAATATTCTTAACGAAGCCGAAAGGCACTTGTTCTCTCCGTCCTTGCGATCATTTTTTGCTCTGGACCATACCTGCGTAAGCGCAGGCCACACCGCCAGCTAACGAGCGAGCGAGTGTTCGTCGTTCGCGGTGTGAACAAAAGTATGAAATACTTTAAGTTGCGTGCGACTGCTGCGGAACCCCCACCCTAGAAATTTCTCCTGTATCGTGAGTGAGTTTTCCGCGTGAGAGTCGAACCCACGAAACGCAGCGCAGCAGCCAAAGGCTATGCAGATGATGATGTCAGTCCCGTACATTTTGGGCTTTTAGACAATCGTTATCGTTCGTAAATTATTCTTTGTCTGGGTCCTCTAGCTGTATCCTACACGTGTCGTCGTCGCCACCTCGTGCACGGCGCCTGCTTTATACTCAATACTATCGTGTAACAATAGTAGTTAGTCACACCAGACTGACCCGGAATACATTACACTCGAGGTGAAGAGGTGAAGGCGCACAATACACCCGCTTGTGAGTTGTGCACGTGATGCACTATTGCAATAACCTGATAACAGTTTTTATGCATTGATATTTAATATAAATTACTGTCTTCATTCTCGAGTCTTGTGTGGTTTTTTGTAATCACGCGTTCATGTGGAAGCGCCACGGTAGTCCGCAAAATTCAAATTTTCTTACGTTTTTTGCAATTTGCCAATCAGTGTCAGGCTGTATCATCATCTACCTGCTTTTTGCCAACTATATTGGGGTTGGCTTCCATTCTAACCGGATGCAGCTGGATACCAGTATTTTACAGTGTCAGGCTGTATGTTGAACAAAATATGATTCGTGATCGTAATATGAATATAAGTATTTAGTGACTTATAATCATTTAAATCATCAATACAACCCTCTTAGTTTATTTGATTCCATAGAATGACATTTTCCATGAAAAAAATTGAATTTTGCGGGCTAACCTGGCGCTTCCACCTTACATAAACCTACTGGCCGGCCGTAATTGCCTTCCGCTTCGAGAACAAGATCCAACGATCAAAAACATGGCCCCGAATATGAAGTGAAGGTTAACAGATACGAAGGATCACTTTAATGGCCAAAGGATTGTGTATTTAGGTCATGAGAGCCGATGAGACGCCCCGAGGAAGGAGAATTTATCACTTTCTAAAATTATTGTTATTTCAGCAAGCAAAGCTTAAAGTTCCGGGATTTAGTCCCGGGGTGTCCTCTCCGTAGACACCGTATGTACTTCTACATTTACTTTCTTTTCACAACTTTTGCACCGCACTTAAACTAAAGTAAACACCCCGAGTTTACAAATAAAGAGGTTGGCTCCGATCTCGGATCTCTCAGAACTTTTTATTATATTTAATCTCGGCAGGAGGAGCGGGAGAAGTTTTTGCAAAAAAATAATTACTTACTTTTAAAACGAAATGACTTCTAGTTAAGCCTTGTGATTGCTACTTTCTAAGGGATCGCGAGTTTCTAATATCATAATATAACATCACGCACGTAAGGGTTAAACAGAGGTGTATATGTAATCCAATACAGTACACCCACATTGCGTCAGTTATGTTTAAGAGGGATCAGGGGCTGCGATTCTCACTACAAATGTATTGCGCTTTTTCTTCCTGAATAATACCTCTAGAGCAATCTTTTTCATAAAATCAAAGGTCTACTGTAGACACTTCCTGGCATTTCCTTGTTTCAGCAACTAATACGTAAATAAAAAATGACCTTCAAAAAATGAATAAAATGCCCGATTTTTACGGCCGTGATTAGAGGATTATCAGAAAAATTCGAAAAGTTTTTAACATAAAAGAAATTGATAGGAACTTAGACATACTCTTTCTTAAAATTTTAATGACAAATATAATTCAATCGGGGAGAAAAAAGGGCAATACGAAAAACGTCAATCTCGTGATAATTTTTGTGATATAATCGGTCTGAGCTGCAGCTGTCCCTGTCGCACTCTACGGGGGCAGGCTTGACGCAGCGCGACTGCGACAGTTTCTTCAAATACCTCCTCGCAAGTCCTGTTCCCTCTTTAAATCATTGCTTCACATCAGGCCAGTTGCGGCCACACGCAAGCCTATTGAGTATTAAAAAGTCCCATGGGGGGGCGAGCCTATTGCCATCGAGTGGTCACAAATCCAGACCATTGGCTGCTACTGAGAAACCTAACCGAGGACTTCGCGCTTGCGACCACAAGACCGACGCGAAAAAAATAATTACTTACTCTTAAAACGAAAGATAGCTATTTTAAGTTTCAAAGGGATTAATAATAATAATACCAGCCTGTAAATGTCCCACTGCTGGGCAAAGGCCTCTTCTCATACAGAGAAGGCACGAGCATGGATCACCACGCTTGCTCAAGACGGGTTGGCGATTTCAGACTTATATTAATTACTAGCGACCCGCCCCGGCTTCGCACGGGTGGACATTTATTTTTTAAGCTCTCTGAAAAAAAAAAATTGTTTTGTATGTATGTTTTTATAGGTTTTTTATTCGTGTTACATTTCTTGGTTTCGTACCTGCTTAACTCTTTTATTTTGCCATGAGAAAAGCACTCTTTTCTGAGATCGATGCCTACCATTGAAAAAGTTTGACCCTGGGATTCCTCCCCTACGGTTTCGCCGTGCGAGTCGTGCGACACCATCATTCATTTTAATACCAATTACAATTTTAAATTCGTAATATCTTTTGAATGGATTGTCCGATTGGAATAAAATAAAAAGTAATTTATAGCTATTGAAACAATCTTGCTCAATAAATAGTTTATTTGGATAAGGATTAGTATTTGACGATAATATGATCAATAAACATAGGGTAATAATTTTAATTACTTTTATTCTATGGAAAAGTGGTTATAATGGCTAAAATATAAATGTTTGGTTTATACTATCGCGGACTTTTTTGTAGGCATTATTGAGTTCTACAACTTTTCTATAGAAGTCAACCATACATCTCTAACCATTTAGGCAGCGTTCGCGAGAATCGTTAACGTACGGCAGTTTTTTCGACGCCTTACTCCACAATTTTCACTACCACGAAAAATACTATCTATTTTCCGGGATAAAATATAGCCTATACGGATTCGGAAGAATCCCTCTAAGTAATGGTAAAAGAAATTTTGAAATCGGTCCAGTAGTTTTTGAGCCTATTCAATACAAACATACAAAAATACAAAGGTTTCCTCTTTATAATATTAGTATAGAAGTATAGATAAGTCCAGGTTTCCTCACGATGTTTCAAAGGGATTACTTGCTAATTCCTAACATCATCAAGGTTTCAGAGCTCGACGCAGCGTGTGAATAACACATCACATTGAGGTCAGACGCACTAACTAATAACTATAGCTATCTGCGGTCACGCGCTGACCTCTGGGCTGATTACTGCAGCAACGCGTCACTTACTATATTGTGGCCCCCACATCCTGGACGTGAGGTAAGAAGAACCTGCCCAGCAGGTCACCAATACAGGTGGAACGAAAACAAGACTTTCTGTGGTATCCTACGACTAAAAAACCCGACTACTGAAAAATCACGCTCTAATATTTAATATGGAGCGACTGCCTGTCTGATCGCAACAACCCAGTTATGCTGGGAAATACATTACCGCTTGGTAAGATTGGTTGTCAATTTCGGGCCACTGACTTCCTGTAACGACTGGCAAAGATCTACAAATGACAGCCGGGACCAACGGGGGGAACTCGATATGTAATGGATGGTCACCCATCTAAGAATTGACCTCGGCAAACACTGCTTAACCTAGCCTAGAGCAAAAAATCAATGCTGTATTAAAATATGGAACATGTTCCACAATATACGGTTTCCACAAGTTGGTGTACATTGATCTACGCTGTGACCTATTTTGTCGCTCTTTCAGAAGAATTTTATTAATCAAGATTTTCTTGGAATTTTGTTGGGTTCGACACAAGGCACAGTCTGCAGGCCTGCAGCCCGCGCTACTTACGTCATATTACTGAATTGAAATGTTGCAGACCTGCAATGCATTAATAAGACCATAACTTTGAACTATAAAGTATAAAAGTAATAGCTTATGCTCGCTTAGGCTTCGCCCGCGTGGAGTTCGGTATTTGTTCCACGGGATCGTACTACCGGGGTAAAAAATATCTTATGCGTTAATCCAGGTTATAAACTATTTATGTGCCAAATTTCATCGAAATCCGTACAGTAGTTTTTGCGTGAAAGAGTAACAAAAATCCATACATCCTCACAAACTTTCGCATTTATTTTTTACTAGCGACCCGCCCCGGCTTCGCACGGGTGGACATTTATTTTTTAAGCTCTCTGTCGATTTGGCCGCGTCCGCTGCGTAGAGAGCCGACCTCATAGATGTGCACCCCCCTCCCCTGCGGTTTCGCCGTGCGAATCGTGCGACACCATCATTCATTTTAATACCAATTACAATTTTAAATTCGTAATATCTTTTGAATGGATTGTCCGATTGGAATAAAATAAAAAGTAATTTATAGCTATTGAAACAATCTTGCTCAATAAATAGTTTATTTGGATAAGGATTAGTATTTGAAGATAATATGATCAATAAACATAGGCTAATAATTTTAATTACTTTTATTCTATGGAAAAGTGGTTATAATGGCTAAAATATAAATTTTTGGTTTATACTATCGCGGACTTTTTTATAGGCATTATTGAGTTCTACAACTTTTCTATAGAAGTCAACCATACATCTCTAACCATTTAGGCAGCGTTCGCGAGAATCGTTAACGTACGGCAGTTTTTTCGACGCCTTACTCCACAATTTTCACTACCACGAAAAATCCTATCTATTTTCCGGGATAAAATATAGCCTATACGGATTCGGAAGAATCCCTCTAAGTAATGGTAAAAGAAATTTTGAAATCGGTCCAGTAGTTTTTGAGCCTATTCAATACAAACATACAAAAATACAAAGGTTTCCTCTTTATAATATTAGTATAGACTAGCTTTGCCCCACGGTTTCACCCGCCGCTTCCGACTTGTTTTATTTTTGCTCAGCTCCTGCTGGTCATAGCGTGATGTTATATAGCCTATAGCCTTCCTCGATAATTGGACTATCCAACACTAAAAGAATTTTTCAATTTTAACCAGTAGTTCCTGAGATTAGCGCGTTCAACCAAACAAACAAACTCTTCAGCTTTATATTAGTATAGATTTAAGAACTATGGAAGACTAACAGCTAAAAAAACTAGAATAAAAATAGTAATTACACTTAATAGTGTTAAATATCATCAAAGATTCGTATTCGTTAGAAAAATGTTTATTTTACTTCATTTATTTGATACAAAACCTATCACAATGTTGTGTACGTATACCACGTTTGTAAGATAAAGTTATAATAAATAATTCCCCGTTCAATAGCTATGAGATAGCACGTGTCAGGTGACGACCAGCCCCGCATGTGCGGCTCGGTGACACTGCGCCGACACTCGGGTCAAGGTCGAGATATGGATTACATCGGCGCACAGCGCTGTCTGTTGCCAAGCTCCCCGCGCTGCACTCGATACACTGGAGACGGTGCAGGGCTCTCACCAGATCAGTGTCGGATCGATGCGGCGAGCTACAGCGGTTAGGTGGACTAGATGGCGCGATATACAGATGATACGGTGTGGAGCTGCTTTATTAGGGTTCCGTACCCGATGGGTAACCAACAGGACCCTATTAGCTGTTCCCGCGACCTTCGTACGCTTGATATTATTATGAAAATATTAGTTCCCTATTTGAATCGGATTTTGTTACAAAATCATGGGTTTTAATGTTCTTGCACGGGACCCTAATTCTTTTTCTAAAATAAAAGTAGTTGGCTAAGTAACTCCGTATAACATCAGCTATCTGCCAGTAAAAGTGCCGTCAAAATCGGTCCAGCCGTTTTGGAGATTAGCCGGAACACAGACAGACACACAAAAATATAAATCAATAAATGATTTTTTTGCTATAAATAAGTACCGTATATACTTTCATATACATTCAGTAAAAAGCTGTCATTTTGAAATTACAAACAGACACTTCAATTTTAATTATTTGCATAGATGTGTAGATAAATGCTAGTTTGTGCAGATTATTACACTTTGCCAGCTCAGCTAACGTTAACGTATAGAGGAAATAATGATATTTGAAGCTCAAGCAGCAGGTTCTTGTTGTGGCAATCTTTTAAATGATTTATAGAAACTTTTACAACTTCGGTGCTGCAAAACAGCACCGCCTGCCCTCCTAGCTAATATGCCCTCACCAACAGGTGCTTCCTTCGTCGTGATCGTGAGGCAGTCGGCGATGAAATATGGTAAGATAAAATAGTCCAGATGAAAGGGTAGCTAGTATTATTTTTAACGCTAGTGGCGGGCGGGCAGGCCGCGCGCCGCGGGGCTGCTAGCGGGAGGGGCGGAGGGGGGAGGGGTTAGGGCAGCTAGGAGGACATCGCCGACCTAATTGCCGGCGTCCTTCCTAAAGGTCAGGTGCGTAATCCGCAGTACTCGTACTGTTAAACATGCATGAACGGCCCAGAGGTGTGCTTTGTTTTGTGAGACCGCACTCGTATTGTTCTCCTCAACTATTTAATTTAGCTTTGTGAGGCGCGTATTATAATGAAACGGCGTTAGGTGAAGGCGCGGCGCAGGCGTGGGATTTATAAGGAAATGAAAGAACGGCGTGCCTGCGCGCCGCGCCGCTTGAGTGTAATTCACGTCACGTCGCCTACGTACATTTTGTATGAAAACGTTTTGAAACAGCATCATGCCTGCGCCGCGCCTTCACCTTACGCCGTTTCAGTATAAATCGCGCGTAAGGCACTGTTTATACAGAAGAGACGAGACGAGGTCGCGGATAATCAAAGAAACCTAATATGAACCTAATAGTTATGTATGTCGCATAGCGTGGTTTCTTTGATTATCCGCGTCCTCGCCACGACTCTTCTGCATAAACCGCGCCTAAGGATCCTAAAATAATTGCTTTTGTTAAAAGCTGAGTGATAGGTTGATAGGATAGGGCCGAGAAGCAGTACATTTTTATTGTCCAAACAAAAGCACGTTAAGCCCTTGGTCCCGGCTGTTATTTGTAGATGAGGTAGGTACATAGTGGCTCGAAAGTCTGAGAACCAGTCTTACCCAGTATCGTATCAGTCAACCCCGTAGCCAGGTTGTGAAGGTAAGATAGGCAGTCCTTCCATGCAAATTACTGACCTATTCAGCTACATCCGGCTAGACTGGAAGCCGACCCTAATTTAGTTGGGAAAAGACTAGGCTGGTGCTGACTCGTTCATTACGTCTAAGATTTTAGGGCACAAATGCACTATGCTCTCTCGCGATGTTTACCAAAACGTTTCTCCCAGACGAGAGTACTTAGCACACGTACTATTTGTAAAAGAGCGTAAGAGGGAGACGCAAATTAAATGCCTCAGACGAAACACGTCAACGTTCAAGAATTCATTTGAGAGGAGGTAGACGCGGACGGCCATAGATCACAGATTACCTAACAGACGCTCTTTAGTTTGTATGACATCACTCTGGTTCAGTGGAGTGGTTCATTGGAAGCAGCTGCTGAGGTTTGATGAGGCATTCGATCTGTTGTGTAGGAAACTACATTCTCTACAAGTAACAGTTCGTTAGATTCGAGTGATGAGGAAAAATGGCGGATTTTTATCGTTTGATAATACAATGACTGCTTTGCTTTCGAACTTCTAATGGTATCCATACAAATAATGAATGCATTTGAAAGTATACTATACGGTACTTATAACAAAAATATCGGCCAAGAGCGAGTTGGACTCGCGCACCGAGGGTTGCGTATAAATTTTTAAGGTTTTCAGATTTTTTCCTTTACATTGCTGTAAGGCATTGCTTCTTGCCTCTAGGTCAACCATAAAAGAAGAAGAACCCTAAAGGTTTTGATTCCACTGTGAAATCGCAAAATATGCGACATAAATGGTCATATCTTTAGATCGCGTTGACTTACAAGTTTTTTATTTTCACTGTTCCGAGGGGTAGCAAACCCGAGTTTTTGATATTAATTTCAGCTTGATACCACCGTTCCTGAGAAAAAGGGTCTTGACAGACGGACATTAACGTGATCCTAAAAGGGTTCCGTTTTTGGCCACTGACGTACGGAACCCTAAAACATTATTTAAAATTTTTGTCTACCTGGGTTAGGCAGACAAAATTTTCCGGGATTCCGGATTTCCGGGAGTATAGTTGTTATACTAGACCCACGAGGCAGTCGGGCTTACAAACAGTATTGCATGCCTTTGTCATGAGTCAGGATACCTTTGTTGTCAGTGGCATGGGAACGGAATTGATTAATACAATGTCGGCACTTCAAATATTGCAGCTCACTTATTGGGAGCACAATGCTTTTGTCAAACAATAGCATTACAATTACGGAGTACCGTTTCAATGGTGGCTCATCATCTGCTTGCCTTTTCCCAACTATGTTGGGGTCGGCTTCTAGTCTAACCGGATGCTGAATGCCAATATTTTACATGGAGCATCTGCCTATCTAGCCTGCACAACCCAGTACTAGGTACTACGATACCCTTGGAAAGACTGGTTGTCAGATTTTCGGGCCAAATGACAGCCGGGACCAACGGTTTAATGTGCTTTCCGAGGAACGGAGGAGTCTGTAATGTATACTCGTTTTAATGGTAGCTAGCAAGTAAACAAGATTACTTGCTAGTTTTGTTACTGTACAACCTAGATTATTCAGACATTGGAGGTGGAGAAGCCATTTGGTTTTAATTCATCATCACCCGCTTCCCCCCCCCCCCAAGTCCTTTGTAACTTGCTAGAATATTTATTGCAGAGTAATTCATTATTTAACAAATACCAAATTCCTTACATTTTTTTTTCCATATACAGGTCGGACCAGATGTGGTTATCGTGTGCACAGTTTTGTTTTAAAAATGGTACATCTCTGTCGAAACCTTCAGGGATTCCAGACATAATGTAATTCATAATATAAGTGCTTGTGACTGTACAACTGGCTAGCCAACATGATTGGATTACCGGAAGGCTTGTGTACGGACAGCAATGGATGGTAAAGACTTAATCCTTTAATACAGTATGCCGGTCATGAGCGATGACACTGCACGCAGTTTTATTTTAAATCTGTCTGACCTCACTAATGTTGAGTACCGGTACTTGCTTTTTGTGTTTGATAAGAATTAACTTAAGTAGCCTTAACCAGTGGTAGCTTGGACCCTGCTTCTGACACAGGCGGACCACTATTTTTTTTAATATTTCTTCATAGGTGTTTTTTAAATATTTATTTTGAGATGAATGAATAAAGGAATAACTTAGTTAAATATTAGCATGACCTTTAGAGGCTTGTTATTACTTACAACTAAGCAAATAGTTTGAAGAATGTTTGTTTTTCTTCTTTATCGTGTGCTGAGTGCCTTACCTAGTGTCAGAGTTTTTCTTTTGCCCATGGGCCTCTGACTTGGCTAATTTGTTCTTATTATGTGTCCTCTCTTGGACCATTAAGCAAATAAATTATTTGATTTGAATTATGAGCATTATTTTAGAGAAAACTAAGCAACAGTTTAATTTTTTATTTCATGTGAAAACACAATAATGATGCTGTAAGTAGTTTCAGTACAATGTTTGCTTTAGATTGACACTCTGTAGGTAAATCTAACCATCATTTAGAAGCTAACGTGCTGATAGCTAAGTAAGGAGGCAGATTCCGAGAGTGAATCGTAAAACCAATATATTATCGTCTACCAATAAATCATTAACGTACCCTGGGTACAAAAAATATTTAGGCTTCTAACGCCCCCTCTGTCAAATTCTATAAAACCTCATCGCCAAACCTAATAAAAAAAGAAAGAAAAACTAATAAATCCGCGCCGTAAACATCCAATAATTCAAAAAGCGTACGCCGAAAGCCGCTGACGTCACGCTGCATTACCGTCACTTAAATGTAGGTCATCTCCGATGCACACAACTTTACTCGGACTATTTACTTGTCGCCCACCGCCTAGCCGGGCCACTGGCCCACCGCTGGGCAGCGTGGACAGCGTGGGCAACCGCTACATACACCACACTGTTTAGACAGCTCACAACTTCACAATAATACCACAAAACCGTAACGAAACACTTTTCTCTGTTGCGAAACACTCGCAAACCGGTTTTTATCACTTCACTGTACACTAACAACAATCACTATGGTTTAATTCAGTAATTAACTTCGGCTAATGTTTTCTTTAGAGTGTATTTTTTGGGGCAAATGATGATAACATTATGTTTATTTTGATGACGTAAAATGCGAGCGGCGAGCGCGGAGCGGCCGCCAAGAGCGATGTGACGTCGAGCGCCGCGGAATGGCGCATTTAAACCGGGGTTGCCCGCACGTGAACATAATATACCACTCTTTGTTTTATTTAGGAAATTATAATCAAACGTAAAACAAGGTATCAGACTGTTTGTAGAAGAAACAAGAAAATTACTTAGCTCAAATTAGTTGTGGAATCGTATTATTATATTCTAATTACTTTGTATTAACTAAGTTATTTCGATAATTTCGATTATAATATGCCTGAGCATCATTAACTTAGCTGTAGTAACTACGTAACAATGTTGTTATTTTCAATATTAACAACTAAGCTGTAAGAAACGAGGTACTGAAATACTTTTTCTCCAAAAACAAAGCAAATGTAATGTTGCTGGCAACATTATAATAAATGTCATTGGTTTTCTGCGGTGGTACTATGGTCCACAAACTCGATCGTGTTTCGTAACAATAACCGGAGAAAAAAAGCTCACTTAAAAAGCTTTCTGAAAATAAAATGTTTCTTTTAATTAAATTATGTCATGCAACAAATCGTGGCTTTTCTTCTGTAAACGAGGTAATGCCCCTTAATTTTGAGCCATGATTCGTCTGTCGTCCCAAAAATAATAATGGTAATTGGGATTAAGTTTAAGACTCACAACAACCACATGTCGCGAATCGCGATCACCAAGCTGCTTGCCAACACTGGTGATTAATGGCTAGCTATGGTCAATAGACGTTATTCTATGTAGTTAAATTAAACTATTAACTGACCGAACCAAAGAATCTATCCGAATACAGGATCAGACAAACTGTAGCGAACAAATTGCAGTCCGTGTGTCCGGACACTTACAGACACAGTATCTGCTTAAATGTATAATGGGTGTAAAAAGATCCAAAACGAAGCCGAAAGGCACTTGTTCCACTCGTCTTTGTAGTGTTTTTTTTTTGTTCTGGACCATACCTATGAACTTTTTAGTTACGGAGATATTGAAGGTCAATTCCAAGTGTACAAGATTTTAATGCATAAGTGTGTATGTATAATATATTTTTTAATGTTATAAGTTTACTTTAAATACCTCCACGACCCCTGTATTATTCAATGAAACCAGCAACACAATGTTTTGAGTGCCTTACAGTTACATTGAGTCATATCGTAAAACATCATTGTTCACCCAAAAAAAAGAAAAGTCGTTTCCCAGCAATAATTTTTGCGTAGAGTTACTTAGTTTGATGTACAGAATGCGTGGCTGCCGGCTTCGTGAAGAGTCCGTTTACAGCTTGTATGTATTCGTATGGAGGTCTTTGTCCTAGGGCGGTCCGGGGATGGGTGATAATCTATTACTTAGAGAGTTTCCTCCGTCCGCGGAAAGCGCGTTATGCCTTTGGTCAACAAATGTGACAACAAGTCTTACCAAAGGGTATCGTATTACCCAGTCATTACCAACTGGGTTGCGGAGGACGCCTTGGAATGGGCAACTACAGTACTTTCACAAGTTATTATGCCTTGTGTCTGTGACTGTAGCTTCGCTCATTGTTTTTTTCTGTGACTTTCAAAAGTGCCTGTTATGGTCGTCTAATTGAAATAAATGCTTTGAGTTTTGAGTTTTTGAGGTCAGATTGGCAGTCGCTGCATGTAAAAAACCTGGTATTCAACTGCATCCGGTTAAATTGGAAGCCGAAAAAGCTTGGTAGATGATGGCGATCTTTGTATGCTAACTCTGGAGCCATGTCCTTACCAGTTTGTCCGAACTTTACTACAGAATTCGTTAGCGAGACATCATTGTAAGCTTGTTGCCAAAAACGCAAGGCGACGCAGGGCGGTCAGCTTATCACACGCGAGTGACGCGCTCCTAAGAAATAGGTAGTGCCTGTGCCGAGGGGCGACGGCCATGTTGTGCTGTTGTTTGTTTTGCTAGTTATCTGCAGGACCAGAGGTTGTTAACTATACAAACAAGTGAGGAATGATATAAAAGAGAACTAGGAGTAAATGATGCCGTGACGTCTCACAGGGGAGCATGGAAGAAGAAAACGTGTTGCGCCGACGTCGAGAAGAACGGGAAAAGGGCAGGAAGATGAAGAGTAACTACTTACTGTGCTAGTTAGGTTTAGCGTATTTGTGGAGGTTACCTAACTTAATAATGCGGTGCATAATATCAACGTCAACGCCTCCAACATAACGACACGTCTATACTACACGAAAGGTTAGGCAGAAGTGTTTGATACGCACACATTTCGCATGTTACGTGAACATCCCTGAAGCAAGGGAGTGAGCTCAGTGAGCACATTACTTTTATTAGAGGACGGAGTTATTGTTGTGTTGTTTCGTATATTAACAGTAACAAAGTACAAGCTAGCGGTATCACGACGCGTAGCTGCGACTGGCGCCGTGGTGCGGCGACCCGTTCCGACGCCCACCACGCTCGTATATAGTACAACTCTGAACTCTCTTTCTCAAGACTTATTGAAGACTTGTTCCATAAACATTCGTACTGTTTGTTTTTATATATTTATTATCAGTGGCTTTAGTCCTCGACTACGCAACCGTTGAGCTCCGAAATGATATCACGGAAACGTACTATCATCGTCCTCTGCTTGCCTTTTCCCAACTATGTTGAGGTATGTTGGGTAACTGAATTATTTAACTAGAAACATAGATAGTGCCTGTGCCGAGGAGTGACGGCTATGTTGTGTTGTTGTTTGTTTTGCTAAAGTTATCTGCAGAACCAGGGTTGATAACTATACAAACAAATAAAATTGAAGTGTCTGTTTGTAATTTCAAAATAACAGGCTTTTCCTTTTGATGCATAAGAAAGTACACGGGGTGGAAGCAACACCGACGCGAAAACGGTTACCACGTATTCAGTAGGTACCTACCACATCTTTCGGAGACCCTCCTCCCTCAAATAAAGGCGAAGCTGAAAGGCACTTGTTGTCCCCGTAATTGTGGTTATTATTTTGTTCTGGACCATACCTGGGAACCTTCTAGTTACAGAGATATTGGGGGTCAAAGTTGCAACTTTTTCATAACTTAAAAAAAAAATACTAGTTTTTAAGGTGACAACTTTACTTTAAATACCTTCATAACCAGTTTACTATTCAATGCACCCATCAGCACAATGTTTTGTGTCCGTTACATTGAGTTTTACGGTAAAACGTCCATAATTTTTGCGTACAGTTACTTCGTTTGATGTACAGAATGCTTGGTTGACGGCTCCGTGAAGGGAAGAGTCTGTTTACACCTTGTATAAATTTTTCATCTGTAATTTTAAAAAAATACAGCTGTTTCATACATTTTTTGGGGGTGGGGCTCAGACTGATGTACTGAATACGTGGTAACCGTTTTCGCGTCGGTGTCCCTTCCCCCTGTATAATCTGCGAAGTGCCGCCATGCCGTGGCGTTATGGCGTTACATCCGAGAGGCGATAACTTGTAGCGCTAACAGACGTGAAAATGTTATGAGGCACCGTCTGGCACAGACGCTATCTGCAAACTAAATAATAAACGGTGTGATAGGTACTGTAAATGCGACAGTAAGTTTATTACTTTGTTACCTTTTCACGCCTAAACCACTGAACCGATCATCCTGAAATTTTGTATATACGTTGTCAGTTGTACAGAAACGGACATAGGGTACCTTTCATCCCGAAAATAATTACTGTTCACGAGGAAAACAACAATAACGTTCTTATGATTATTGATGGCGCGACGTGTCTTTCAAATCATGATTGAATTATATTATTACGAGTATAGAAACTTTAGCACTGTCTTAAGAGTTTTTTTTTCTAAATTAACGCGAGCGAAGCCGCCGGCAAAAGCTAGTGCCTTATATATCTGCGTGTGCACAAATAAACTTAATATTTGACTTGACAACCCTACGCGCCAAAGCATGCCGTAGTGGCGTGGCGGAGGGAACTTTAAAATTCTTCGTACAAAAATAAACCATTAATTTGTTGCTCATTAATTGGGTGGTGGTGTCGCCCTACCACATTGCCAGTGGCGCTGGAAAGTGGCAGGCGAAGTAAGCGCGGCGCCGCGCTCGGCCCCAAATATAGCGCGCGCCACTAAACGCGGTAAAAATGACTTCCTGTGTGCAACTGTACTGTTGCACGAATTAAAGAAATGGCTCTAAATAGGTCACACAGTTACAAACAGTGACCAAATATAAGAATATTTGTTCACTATTTGTAACTTATTTCGTTGATCTAGTTAGTTGTCCTAGTCGACTGTTGAACATTTTTTTTGATTTATTATGTAGAAGATTATGTATGCACACATTGCACACACGAGAGAGAACATAAGGAAACATCATAACATAACTAAGTTTTTTCTGCTTTGTCAACGTGAATAAAGTGTTCATATTTTCTAGTTACAATGTAAAATTGATACTTGACAAGGATTTGGGTGAGATACCACAACTGAAAGGGTAAAATAAAAATTTATTTTGCAAAAGAAAAAATGACCGTCTTCCAGAAAAAAATATTTTAAAGTGGAAAATAACTTTGGCAAAAAAGTCAATGAAACAAACAGAATTCCCCGATTTCCGAAAGTAAAGTTATTTTCTACTTTTTAGTGGGTTTTTTGGAAGTCGGTTTTTTTTTTCAAAAAAGCTTTTTTTTGTCCCAATGAGCTGTGGGCCAAAATAACCACTTTCTGGAGCCCTGATACAGCCAGAAGGCGTCGCGGCAGACCTCGTAGAAGATGGCGGGACGAGTTGGACAAAACCAACGACCAGTGGCCCACATTAGCCCTGGATCGAAACAACTGGTAGTCATGGGGAGAGGCCTTTGCCCAGCAATGGGACGACGCAGGCTAGCAGTATCAGTATCAGTTTTTTTATATACTTATTATCATTGGTGGGAACTCAATAGGTTGATTATGATTATGTTAGACTTTTGTGTGCGTTCTTGGTGCACTGGATTTTCGCGCGGCGAGTTCAACATCCAACAGTATGCTTGTTTTATTCGCTGGGACTGGATGGATTCTGTTGGACTATCAATGATAGACAAAAAACTTTTTTTGCAAAAAATAACCGACTTTCAAAAGAACATTAAAAAGTAGAAAATACCCTTTAAAAAGTCTAAAATATCTTTACCTTCGGAAGTCGGTGTTTTGTTTGTTTCACCAGTCGGTGGCATTATTGCCACCAGTTTTCGGTTAAAGAATCATCGCGTTAAAAAGTTGGGGTCGTGCGTCTGAGGGGTTAGTTCTCTATCTTTGTCAGCAACTACGCGTTTTTCGAGTTCCAAACTCCTAATAAAGAGCGGGCGGTAGCGCGGTATGTAGTAGGTAATAACTTATGACCACGCACTTCTTAAACTAAATACTAATAAGTTATCCACCGGCGAGCATGGTCGTCCTAATTAGTGCTGGAGTCCCTGCAGACTGTTATGCGGAAGCGGATATGTTGACGCGACACACATTTTTATTGAGTCGGCCAGCGGTGCTCAATCCCGAAGCCAGAAGTGATTTCGTTTGTTGTTAAACTCATGGGATCTTTGGACGGAAAGTAAAGCTTTACTTTAGAAAAAGTTATACGACAAATAAAAATGTTTGTATAATGGTACCAGTTCGTAGCCGACTGCACACAGCAGCAGCAGACGACGTGACGTTGCGAAATGTCGGAGCGACACATCGCAACGTCATGCCGCAGACGGCTGCAGTAGACGGTAGCGCCGTATTCCAGTTAGTTCTGAATGTTCCATGAGTCTCCGACAATGACGTGTTTTTATTATAATAATAATAATTCATTTATTTATTTAGACAACCAGGATCCATTGGGTTAGTAACAATATTCTTAACCTATGTTAGTACTTAACTAAAAACACAGACAGTGTACAGGTGACTAATGACCTCACCAACGGGCTGTCATGCCTCCCGACTATGGCGCTCAGAATACTGTTGGGAATTATGCAAGTATAGAGAGAAAAAACGATAAACCACACGCCCAGTGCTGAAATGCACAAAATCAGACAAATCAGAGAAATTAGAAAAGTTATTAACATAAAAGAAATTAATAGGAACCTAGACATACTCTTACTTAAAACTCGGTTTTCGAAGAGAAAAAAGGGCAATACGAAACGTCGATCTCGTGAATTTTTTTGTGATATAATCGGTCTGAGCTGCAGCTGTCCCTATCGCACTCTACGGGGGCAGGCTTGACGCAGCGCGACGGCAATAGTTTCTTCAAATTCCTCGCAGGCCCTGTTCCCTTTTAAGACCATTCATTTTATCGGAGAGGTCGACTCACAAGAGTCACAAGGGAGCTTTTAAGCCAAGTAAGAGCAACGGTGCAGTGCTGAACCAACGCTTAGCATAATAGACGCAAGAACTAAACAGTTTGAGCACCGCTGCTTCTCTGTGAGAGATATTTTTATGAAGTGCCGCAGACGTGATGCATCATTGCACTCCAGAATTAAACTGTTTCCTTTAGTGGAGCAACTGTGGCTTCCTGAGGTTGCACCATTTTCAATATCAAAGAATCGTATATGTAATTTTTGGGAAATTATAAGTCAGGCCTCAGTTTTTTTTGTCCTCGGTACCCTTCCTCTGATTTTATTTATATAAGGAACGGGAAATAAGAAATCTTCTAATATAATAATTCGTCTTTTTAATAGGCTCACCTCCTATTAAATGGGACTTAAACATAACTGGTGAAATGAGGGCGTACTATTAGGTACACCTCTGCCTGTACCTTCGGCGATTAAAGGCGTGATGGTATGTTATACATATGTCAATATACGAGTAGGTGCTATAAAATAACAACGATGCTGGGATGTATTTACAGTACGTAGCTTACATCGATGATAATATATGGTGGCTGAGATAGTACTCTTTAGATGCACAATGAAGATGGCTGACCTAGTCATTTGGAGGAGAAGGGAGTCTTTTTGGAGGCGAAAAATGCTACTAAATAGAAGTCGGTTCAATTACTAGGTACACGTAATTTTTTTCCTAGAAAATCGCTCCGCAAAGCTCGGGTAGATACACAGCCAAGGAGGTCCCAGGCAGGCAGGCTCTCCCACACCTACGCGTAACTTATTAACAGTGTAATGTATCTATGGATAAGACGTCTCAATCAGTAGACAACTCATCAATCACGCTACGGCCCCGGAGGGTGCGCCGTGCGGCGTGAAAGAAAGAAAGAACAAGACACGCACAACACGTCGTGCGCGGCACAACCACAGGCACAACTATGTAGCTAAGGTTCATCTGTATCTCTGACAATTTGTTTACTGACCGGGCATTTGGGTGATCCGCGATTTTGTAACGTATTCTTGTCTCGTTTACGAATTTAGTATATACCTATGTTACCAGAAATGTATTAAACCTAGGAATTGTACACAATTCCTAGAAAATATATATAGTCTGTAGTCATGTATGCTTCCAGAATTGGAACACAATGCCCGCCCCTAACTTCAGCTCAAGTTATTCAAACTGTGTGTTGCTTCGGAGTCAGGGGCGAACGCAGCTAGAGATTGCTGAAACTTTAAATGTACCGCGTACAACTCTCAGGTACGACTTAACAGGGTACGGCCAGGCCGGCTTATACACAACGAGACCAGGATAATTTTGAGAAGTTGGTTCCTTACCGCGGACGAAATACGGCAGCGACTAAAAACGGCAAGAGGGGTCAACGTAAGTGAACGGACAATAAAAAAAAGAATGGAGGAACGGGATCTGCGTGCTAGAAGACTAGCTTGAGGTCCAGAACTGCTCCGGCACCATCGCGTAGCTCGACTTCGGTTCGCTCGCGAACTCGCAAATTTGGACTCACGACCAATAGAGTTTTCTGTCGACTGAAGAATGCAGAGTGGTCTTAAGAGCTCCAGATGACCGCGAACGTGTGTGGAGAAGGCATGGGGAGAGGTTTCTGCCAATCACTAACAGGCAAACCGTATATTTTCGAAGTGTGAGGATGAGGGCTGACGCAGATCAAGCGTCGGCAGGGTTATAACCGCATAAGACAATACGGCTGCAGTTTTAGATCCGGACGCGATGCCACAACTTCAATGGCAGTGGCTCTGTGGCATTCCTCTTCATCAGTTTCTCGAAAGTAACTCAAACAGATATTTTTTTTTTCGTTTTGTCGTTCATTTAGTGGCAGCCAAAGACATATTATGACATGACCTGCGGTTGGCCGCGTGACCGCAGCGTCAGTACATACCTCTTCCACTTGACTGAGCGAGGAGCGACTGCCCCAGTCTTCCCACGTCTCCCTCTCGCCTGCAACAAATTACACTAGTTACACAAGGTATTTTTTTTTAATTTATTTATTCGACATCTGTAAAACAATAACAACATGATACATGACTGTATAAAGTCTGCCAAACTACAAAACAGTTTGTCGGCAGTTGTTCTCGTTTCACAAATAGTATAAAATAACTTAAACAAAGAATAAAAAAGAAGGTTAATTTACAGATTGAAAGCTGCTAACTCCTTTATTATTATTATACTCTTTGGCTGCTAATGTCCATAGATCATGGAAAATTTGCTATGAACACAATGAGAGGTAGTGTTTGTTGAAGAACATTTTTAAGTTGGTTGGTTGATTTGACATTATAGTCTGTTTTTTAATCCCTGAGACTAAATTGACAAGTGAAAATGGCAAACTGACATAGATTTCAATAGGATTTATGTCAGTTTTGACATTTTCACTTGTCAATTTAGTCTCAGGGATTAAAAAACAGATGGTAGACATTAACTGTGGGGGTAGCTCATTCACAAGCGTCAGCACTACATAATTATGTTCTTGTGCGCTTACCGAAGTAGTTTGTGACTTTGGGAAAAGCGAGTGTCTTCGGACAAGGTTTGATATCGAGTCGCCTTATTAATAGCGGGGTGTGGGTGGTAGGGAGAAGGAGGAGCGGGTGTAGAGTCACCCTTCACTTTCCCCCCCTGCGAGAGGTGCGTATTTTTTGTTTGTTTTAAAGGTTACTTTTATTGTATGATTTCTGAGAAAAATCTAATAATTATAATAATTCGACGCTGCTCCGGCAGCTAAAATCGTATGGGGGCGCTTCAGATAAAACCCCTTGACCCCCCCACAGTGACAGAATAATCAAATTCAGGCGACTCGATACTAAACACAACCCATAAAACTTATTAAGGATATTGATATGGTGTGTACGCACGACGGCCAATCAAGCTATACAAAACCAGGTTATGCGGATCTCTCATTGAATATAAAATCTGTACAAAGCGAGGCCAAGTTATACTAGAAATGTACAGCTTCATGTGCCGCCGTGTGCACATACAGTTAATGCCAGGCATTACTGAAATTGTTTTCTTCTCTTATTCTTTTCAGACAGGGTGGAGGGTCAGGTGTTGCAGGGCTGAGGGCATTCACTGTTCGCTATTCCTCACAAGAAGTAACCTACTGGCGCTTGTACTCTGACGAAGGGCAGGGCTATGGTATGGGTGTTTACTACAAACTCGGGTCAGTGGGTGGTCGTCAAGGGCAGATTTGGATAGAAATTAACTTTCTCCTACAACATGACATTTTTGAATTTTTGATTTATTTATTTATTTATTATTATGCTACTTTTATTTTAGAAAATGAATTAGGGTTCCGTGCAAAAAAATCCTTGAAATTGTTAACAAAATCCGATTCAAATACGGAACTAATATTTTCATAATAATTTCACGCGGACGAAGGTCGCGGGCAACAGCTAGCGCCCAGTAATACTATTCCAACTGAAATCAACTTGTGTAACAGTAGCGCAAAGTTGCCGTTTAAGTGGAAATAAAGTGCACGTACAGTAGCTGGCCTCGCTGACAGCCTCCATGCTGCGCCGGCGCGCGCCCGCCGCCGTCGCCTGCATCACTCACGGGCGAGTGAGGCTCTCTGTAACAGATAGGTCATGATAAAAAGGTCTTCACATCACAATACAGTTTTAAAGATGTTATCACAAATGATTTCTGTTTGATTTGTTGGGTCATGTTGAGAGAATGGATGAAATGCAACTAACAAAAGGTATTTAGGCAGATGTGGGTGAAAACTGCTGCTGGATGGCTGCTGGGAGAGGACGCCCAATAATAGCATTTATTTCGGACTACGCCCATAGTGTTAGTAACAATGGTCTTAAATACAATAGTCTGTTTTTTACTGACATAGATTTCAATAGGATTTACGTCAGTTTTGACATTTTCACTTGTCAATTTAGTCTCAAGGATTAAAAAACAGACATTAGTGTTAGTAGACAAACATGTTTTATTTATTGTGGAGTTTCATCCAATGTCGCAGCATTGGAGACTCCCATCTATCTGCGAATAAACTCAAGATACTGTTGGTACTGCCACGAAGACGAGCAAGCAGGGAAGCGCTTCTCTTCCATACAATGGCCGCAAAACTATCTATATACCTTTCTGCAAACATCTATGACGCGCTACATCGCCATGGCAGCCTCAACAGTATCAATAGGTGAAGTTCTTCAGTAAGGTAAGTGCAGGTGAGGTATAGCCACGAGCACCAATATGTATACACATTCCTAAATTTTAAAGCACAAAGAGAATGTAAGGGTTGTAGCGATCTGTGGCTACTGCCCACCCTCATTGGAAAAAGACCTAGTTTATGTATGTTGTGGAATAAATGTGACCCTTGCCTTTTCTATTAATAATGTTAAGTTTTTCAAGGTTTGTTTGAAGTTAAACTTTGAAGGTGTTTCCCCCCATTTATTGGGCTGGATCAATGTTAGCAAGTTAATTGTATTTAATATCTTAGCTATTAGACTTATCTATTAGAGTGGGGACTCTCTGGAAAAAGAGATGACGCTGTTCAAATAAGTTGGAGGATTATCAATGTGATATACATTATACATATACCTTACTATGTATAGGTACTAGATCTATACACAGAACAGAAAGTATGATTGTGTTCACCATTTTCAGTCGCGCTCGCAAATTATATAGTATTCAGTTACCATCTTTCAGTCAGATAATCAACTCTACTTAAGAATCTTATAAGATAATACTTACATTAAAACTATAACATTTTCCTCCCAAAAACTTCACTGGAACGCACAGAAACTACACACAGACACTGTGAATCACTTGAACATGAACTTGTACTATAGTTGCACTGCTTTTTGCTTCACTTTTAGTCCAAAAATAGCCGAAATGTGCAGCCTCACGCGAACACACGCCCTGTCGCAAGCGCGTACAGGACTCACTCGTTACACCTCCAACATGGCGGGTCTGGGTACAGAACTCCGCGGGGACACTGTGCGACACAGTTTTAATTCACAATTACTGCACTGTAATTAATGTTTGTGTTTAAAATCAAAGAGTTCATTGTACCCTGTGTTTACAATCTACTGTCAAACTGTCAAATCGATCACTGCAGTGTACGTTCCGTTGTAAGTGAGCTGCGTTTGAGATGTCGGTCCTTAACAGTATAATAATTTAATTGAATCTGACTTTTTACGATATTTATAAGAACAAGAGTTATTGACCTTCTGAAAATCGTTGTAAATGATTTCATGAATTTGACTTAATTTTATTAATAGTATTAATTATTTTGGAGTAACTTAGACAGGAACGTTCTTAAGGCGACGTTTCATAATTTTTCGTTTGGTCTTAAAACGTAGGTATGACGTAAGAATTATTTTGGTTTCATAAATACAAACGATTATGTTTGTGAGAACTAAAGGACTATTCAAATGTGCTAGTGGAAGCTGATTGTGTACAGACGCCAGCACATCAAGCTACCCTAAACTGTCAAATTTATTTTATTTCCCAATCCACCTTGAACCTGAAAACTTCAGCAATAAAGTTGAAAATCTATTAAAGAAATTTGACAGATTGTAGTAGCTTGATGTGCTGGCGTCTGTACAAACTACCTACAACCGAAAATAGGTTTTCAGACATTGTATTCTTCTCTCATGTGTCAGAATTTCTATAAGTAGGTATGGAACAGAGAAAGAGAATCGTCACGCAGTAGGTGCCAGAAGAAGGGCGTTGTCGCTGAGTCCATCATCCGTCGTCCTAACAGAAAAGGGAGGACCCTCCGACCAGACGGGTGTTGTGTCTGGTGGACTACTGCTCGACAGTAAAGTTATAGCTAAGTTATGGCTAGCGTGCCTTTGTCAATATAAAGGGTGTAAATAGACCCTTAACGAAGCCGAAAGACACTTGTTCTCCTCGTTATTACGATATTTTTTTTGTTTTGGACCATACCTGGGAACCTTCTAGTTACGGAGATATTGGGGGTCAAAGTTCCAAGTTTTTTTTTAAAATACTACTTTTTAAGGTTTTAACTTTACTTTAATTACCTCCATGACCCGTTTACTATTCAAAGCATCCATCAGCACCAAGTTTTGAGTGCGTTACATTGAGTTTTACCGTAAAACGTGATTTTTCACCCCAAAAAAAAAAGTCGTTTCCCAGCAATAATATTTGCGTAGGGTGACTTAGTTTGATGTACACAATGCTTGGTTGACGGCTTCGTGAAGGGTCTGTTTACACCCTGTATTTATGTCCCCATACAATTGCATGACACTGATTACTAATTTTAGGCTAAAAAACCCGGCCAAGTACGAGTTGTACTCACACGCACACAGGGTTCCGTGGCACCAAACAAAACAGCAAAACTAAATTTGTTTTTGATAGTATTTTAATGAAAAACAAAGTTACTGCTGCAGTTTGATAAAAAAGTCGCATATCTCAAAAACTAAACATCAAAACTTTTTGAAACCAATTTTCGTTGAAAGTTTATTTTACATTCAGGGGGGGGGAGGGGAACACTCATTGTACTACTTTGGAAGTGTCTATCTTTCAAACAATTGACTTTGAAAAAAAAATGGTTTTAAGAACTTCAATGCCATTTTTAAAGACCTATTTATAGACACCTCGCACGTAAAATTAAGATGTTTTTTTTTAGTTTCAGTTCTATGTATGGGGAGCGCCCCCCCCCCCCCTTAATCTTTTATATTTTTATAGTAAAAATCGTAAAGCGGTTCACGGAATACATCTAACTACCAAGTTTTAACTGTAAAATCCTTATAGTTTCGGAATAAAGTGGCTGTGACATACAGACGAACAGACAGACTGACATAACGAAACTTAAGGGTTCCGTTTTTTGCCATGCGGCTATGGAACCCTAAAAAGCTATAGGTAAGAATAAGAATAAGAATAAGAATAAAATTTATTAAGCCATTGTTACAACATTTTCTTAATCTAACTTAGAGCTATGATGTAATCGTAACAAGTTAAATTTTAACTTAGTAATTAGAAAACAGAGGTCCCCAAACTAGGCTGCGCCTGTATCTTGGGGGCCGGAGTTGCGTTAACTTAAAATTAAAACACATATTTGTTGATGTGATAGTTCTTCTAACAAGGCGTAAGTAACCTTTTTACAAAAAAATAAAAAATAAAAAAAATAAAATGATATTACAATAATGAAAATAAAAGTATTCTAATGTTTATTAAATGTCCAGTGTGTGTGTGTGTGTGTGTGTGTGTTGGTGTGTGCGTGTGTGTGTGCGCGTGTGTGTGCGCGTGTGTGTGTGTGCAGATGTGTGTTATTTGCAGTAATTTTATCTTTGATAGAATAATTAACTTAAAATTTCTTCTGTCTCTTCATATGATAGTTTGGTAAACCATTTTATTATGGTTTTCTTGCAAGAAAAGTTGTTCAAGTCTTTAATATCGCAGCTTTTGCTGATTCTATTGTAAATGTGGATATGTGAGTAAAACGGGCATCGTCTCGCTAAGAGGCTATTTGCTTCGGGAAGGGGAATGTTGAGGACGCGTTTAGAGACAAGTTTTTCATAATCGGATCTATTTTTGAGGGTTTTGTGAACATGCAATGTTGCATTTAAGATGAATAATTGCCGCACTCTTAAGACAGCGAAGTCCTTATGAATTTGGTCTGTTGGGTAGCGAAACGGTTTTCTTAAAGCTACTTTGATAACGGCTCTTTGAGCTCTTTCAACTTCTATAAAAGTGCTTTTCCCGGCTGCACCCCAAACAGAAATCCCGTATTGAAGTACTGACTGACATAGTCCAAGGTAAATTGTGCGTAGAATTTCAATGGGTGTACAGTCACGTAGTTTTTTCATCACGTATATCAGCTTCCTAACGCGACCAGAGAGCAGGTGTATATGTGATTTGAAAGACAGGTTTTCGTCTAGTGTGATGCCAAGGTATTTGATTGAGGCTGTGTGATCTATAGCTAGGCAGCTACAGTGTGTAAGCGGTGATGTCTGGTAACTGCAGCATGTATGGTATTTAAGTATAAGATGACGTGGAGGTCGAGAAGCTATTGTTTTGAAAAAGGTTATGAACTTAGTTTTTTTGATATTCAGAGTCAGAAGATTTGCATCAAGAGCCTCAGAAACAGTTAATAGTCCGATCTCTGCAAGGCGATACACTTGTTCCCAGGTTTTAGCGTGGAAAATTATGACAGTGTCGTCAGCATATGATATTATTTCTGCATCGTTTAGTTGTAGGTTTAAAATATCATTCATGTAGAAGGTGAAGAGAGTTGGACCGAGTGTGCTGCCCTGTGGAATTCCAAAGGCGATGGGAAGCACGTCACTCGAGTGTTCATCTACTTTGACTAACTGTTTGCGATTTGATAGGTAACTCGTGAACCAATCAAGTGCGGCCCCTCGTATACCTGCACCACATTCTAGTTTTCTCAGAAGAAGTTCAAGTGATATTGTGTCGAAGGCCTTTGCCAGATCTAAAAAAACTCCTATGGACTGTTCTCCTTTTTGGGTGAAAGTAGCCACTAAGTCTGTCAGTAATGTAGCGGCGTCTTCAGTTGACCTTCCTCGCCGGAATCCGAACTGTTTGTCTGATATCAACTTGTGTTTTTCAAAAAAGTTCACTAACCTGCTGTTAACTAATTTCTCTAGTACTTTGGACAGAATGGATAGAAGTGCGATTGGACGATAATTTTCAGGTAAGTCTGTAGGGCCGCTTTTGTGAATTGGTCTGACGGAAGCAACCTTCCAGCACTCCGGAAAGGTTCCAGATTCTAAGCTTAGATTGAAAATGTGGGTGAGAGGTTTAAGGATTGCATTTTTAATTTTTATTATAAATCTTGTAGTGATACCATCAAGTCCTGGTGCGCTGTCAATTTTAAGTTGGTGAATATATTTATTTATTTCTGCTTCGTCTGTCGGGTGAAGGAAGAATGAGTGTGGGAAATTTTCACAAGGTTTGTATTTTTTGACTAGGGTTTCTTGAGTCTCAGAAATTCGAGATAGTATTAAATCAGATAGATTTTTTCCAATCGAGGTGAAGTAGGCATTACAGTTGTTGAGTGAGTTAACTGGATCCTCCGAATTGGAAATTAGCTGGGATGAGTCATTTCTTTGACTATTTGGGTTATAAATTGATTTGAGAGTGTTCCATAGTTTTTTCGGGTCCTGTCGGCTTTCAGTTATTAGCTGGCTATTGTGCTCTGTTTTTAGGTTATGTAAAAGGTTGTTGCAGAAATTCCTGTACCTGGTATAAACCAGTCTTTTCATTTCATCATCTGGGTTGGAATTTGAATCTTGATGGAGATTGTCTCGGTGCTTTATGCATCTCATAAGACCTGGAGTGATCCAGGGCTTAAGAGTGAATCTACTTCTGCTAATTTTAAGTTTGTGCGTGTGTTTAGTTATTAGATTAGTGATAATAGTTGTAAATGTGTTTGTCGAGGAGTTGGCACAGTTAGAATTGAGGATATCAGACCAGTCAAAGTTCATTAACTCCTCCGCGATTGCGTCATCGTCAGTTCTGTTTGTCCATCGGGATCTTGTATGAGATTGAATGCCATTATTTTTTTGTGAAATCACAGCCATAACCATATCGTGATCTGTTATCGAGCATTTCCCGATTATTCCTTCGGATCTGTAGCTTGATTTAACAAAGATGTGATCAAGACAAGTACGCCCCCTGGTTGGTTCAGTGATAGCAGGTAATAGACCATGTGAGGCCATCAGGCTTAAGTATTCAGCATGATTTGAGATAATAGTATTAACTATGTCGATGTTTAGGTCTCCGGCTACTATAATAGTTGGATAACTTTTTATTTGACATAAAGCAATGTCTAGGGATGCAATAAAGTTATTTAAACTTAAAAAAGATGGCGATCTATAAATTCCTATAATAGCTACTTCGTTGTCCAGGACAAGTATGATACTGTCAGCTTCTGCAATGAATGACTCTATCACTTTTATATTTCTACTCGTTTTGGTGTAAATTATGACACCGCCATTTTTGTTCGATTGTGAGTGAGAGCGAGAAACAGAATAACCTGGCATTGGCTCCAGGATTGTCCCTTCACTTAGCCAACATTCTGTCAAAACAATAGCATCGAAATCAGTGTCTAGTCGCTTAAAAGCAATGCAAAAATCATCGAAGTTGCGCTGATAACTTCTTATATTAAACGTGAGTATTTTACAGCTTTTATTCTTCGCTATAATTTCCCTACAATCTTCTAATTGGTCGCATGTGTGACAAGCTATATTTACGATTTCGTCTATATCCTGTATAACATCAAGTAAAGCCATGGGTATAAGGGTGAATATCAACAACGTGCATTTTTATTCAATTTTGGTGGCGAAATTTTTTCTTCATTATTCGTGAAAAATAAGGGGCTGGTATAAGAAAAGAAACTCCAAGCTGGAAGGATCTTCAAGAGGGCTGAGAAAATCTCGATAACTTTTTGAGATATTTTAGTTCAAAGTCTAGTGTGGCCACCGAACTTGAAAATCGCCCACCAAAATCGAAAGTGCCCACCAAAATTGAAAATCAGTGGCACCAAAATTTAATTTCTCCCTCACAAATCTCAATCTCACTAATAAAGCTCAATGTCACAAACTCTCATTCTCATCAATAACTTCATCGGCTAATAATAAAAGACCAAGTGGTAATAAAGACCAAATCTAGTGGAGGTAAGGTCGTTTCGAAGCCGGAGATTCTGTCGGAAGTCGTAAAATTCTACGGCAAGTTGTACGCATCGCATGCATCTCGACCTGATTCTGAAAATAAGGATTCCAGAGCCACCTTAACCCGCCATTTCACAGAAGACCTACCAGAATTCAGCCAAAACAAAATCGGGGCGTCACTTAGACAGCTTAAAAATGGAAAAGCGCCTTGTGAGGATAAGATAACGACTGAGCTCCTGAAAGCGGGAGGAAGTCCTGTATTAAGAGAGCTACGGGAGCTTTTCAACTCGGTCCTGTTCTCTAGGAGAACTCCAGAAGCGTGGTGAAGGAGCGTGTTCGTTCTTTTCTTTAAAAAGGGGTACAAGACCCTATTCAAGAATGACTGACCTATTTTGCTCCTTAGCCACGTGTATTAGCTGTTTTCAAAAGTCATCACGAATCGTCTAGCGCGAAGACTCGACGACTTCTAGCCACCGGAGCAGGCCGGGTTTCGAGGAGGATTCAGCACCATAGACCACATCTACACAGTGCAGCAGATCATACAGAAGTTCGAAGAGTATAATCGGCCGCTGTGTCTTACATTCGCGAACTACGAGAAGACTTTTGACTCTGTGTCAGTTCTGGAGTCTCTGCAGCGATGCCAAGTCGACTGGCGATACATCCAAGTGCTGAGAACTCTTTATGAAAACACCACAATAACCATCCAAACTCAGAACCAGCAAACAGAGCATATCCCATTGCGCCATGGGGTGAGCCAAGGGGACGTAATTTAGCCGAAATGGTTCTCTGGGTCGAGTGGAAGGGAGTGTCAGACTTGTGTCCATGTTCCTTCTTAGCCCTTTGTGTTCCAGGGCCGCGGTATCTCTTTCGAAGAGTCCCGCAGCCCCTCACCAACGCACCTGGCATGAACATCAACGGCGAGTACATCCCACACTTGAGATGAAATCGTCATATTGGCTGAAGCAATGCACGACTTTGCAGCAGATGCTGGATGGCCTAGTTGATTCATCAATACGCATTGATCTCAGGATGAACTTGGACAAAACCCAGGTTATGTTCAACGAACACGACACCCGGAACCAGGACCTATTGCTGTCAATGGCGGTCCTCCCGAGGTTGTTCGAGAATATGTTTATGTAGGGCAAACTCTGCAGTTTGGTAAGAACAACTTTAAGAGGGAGACTGACTGAAGAATTCAGCTGGGCTGGGCAACTTTTGGGAAACTTCGTCGGGTCTTCTCGTTGCGTATTGCACAGAGCCTAAAGACTAAGGTCTTCATCCAGTACGTCCTGCCTGTTATGACTTACAGGACTGAAACGTGGACACTCTCGGTACGGCTGGTCCATAAATTCAAGGTCGCTCAGCGAGCTGTGGAAAGGGCTATGCTTGGACTCAATGCTTTATTATGTAATTTTTTGTTGTTTCAAACAAAACAAAAAATATTATATCCAAGGAGAGATACAGTGAAACAGTAAACAGACTACGTGACTACGCTCTGCAGATTTCAGTTAAACTAAAGCCTTTTCAGTTAAAAAACCTTAACTCAATATTTGGATGCTAATCACCAGACTAGATCAATGGTTTCTACAATCAGTCTTTCAATCTAAGAAATCTTTACTAAAAAAAACTTAAAAACAAGAAAACACTCGTTTTCTTTTTCCTCACAACTCTTTTTTCGCAGTGTTTCAGCCTGTTTGGGATAGTTCTTTATTTTTGCTTTTCTTCTTCTTTCTGCCATTCTCTTTTTAACCAGCCTCTCTTCGGTGGTCTGTTTTGGCATTCTTAAAAGCAACAAATTAAAAAATATAAATAAGAAACTTGATCATTAGTATGCCACCCTTATAATAATTGGTCTTACTTACTGCCAAGTACATAACATTTATTTGTTTGCTAATCAAACTGTCCTGCAACATAAAAACTGGCTATATAGGTACAAACCATACATATACAGTACATAATTAAAATTCGGTGGCTCGTTTTCAATTTTGGTGGCGGGAAAACGCCACCAAAGCCACCAAAATTGAGCCACCAAAATTGGGACCAGGCATAAAAAAAATCTTTAAAAATAGGGGTTTTAAGTTCCAATTAAATTGATGTTACTGATTTATACGAAACCCTAATCACTAGCTATAACGTGTAGCTTACTATTAAAACACTTTAAAATCGACGGCAAATCGATCCACCAAAATTGAACAATTCTTGTCCCCCGTGCCACTCAAGGTGAGTACTTACGTTTTTGGGGGGTAATCACTGCACTAATCACATACCTGTTTCGCGCAAGTGCTGGCCCAAGACTTAGAATTGCGAAATAATAAAACACTATTGATCACACACGCCCGAAGCTTCCTGTTATAGTAAATTGAAAAAGTGCCAACAAAATTTTGATTTTTGCTTGGACAAAGTTTGATCGAGTGTCCTGTGCTTTTAAATTAGATTTTCTAATATGGTTTAATTGTTTTTAGTTAGTGTGTCTTATGTATATACTAAGGAAATTGTTTATTTGCTATTTTACCCCAAATTGTTACTTTGGTGAATGCAATTATATCAAAAAATGGAAGTGGGACAAGCCACCAAACTTGAATATTAAGGTGATTTTTTTTTTCCTGATTATTTATTTATACTTATCAAAACAACAAATGTGGCCCTAATTGAACCAAGTTACGTAGTTCACTATAAAAAAAAATAAGAAACATCCTATCATTTTACACCTCGATTCTCAACGTGGACACGTAAAATTTGCTGCTGTGATATTCACCCATAAGTATACATTAGTATTTTGTTTTTATTTGTCATTTTTGTTGTTGTCACTATTATTGATTTTTGTAGATGTAGGGAAACTCGAGTGTTATTACGATTGTTTAGATGATCTTTGGTTGTCTTAGTGAAGGTGATTTGAGCATTTGCGTATGTATGTGTCGTTACTAGATTCGTGAAGTGTTGAAGAGTTTGCGAGATTGTAAGTAAGTGGTAATGTTGTTGTTGATATCCATAAATTTAGTGACTGTATTTTAATTTTTTTAGTATAAAGTGTCAGTATTCTACATTCTTCTGACAGATCACTTGCGTGACAATTTATGGTGACATTATATAAATCCTGAATAGTGTCAAATAAAGCTATAAATGTAGGTGGTGAAAATGTTATTAGTGACTCTTCAGATGTAATTTTTGCTAGTATAATAATTCCGTGAAAATGTAGGCAAACGTGATTGCTAGAATGTGTGTGTGAGTATGTTTCGGCAGAAACTTGAGTGCTAAAATGTGTGTGTAAGTGTGTTTCGGCAGAAACTTGAGTGCTAAAATGCGTGTTTAAGTGTGTTTTAGTAGAGACATGAATGCTAATGTGTGAGTGTAATTAAGTGTTTTGGTCATAACATGAAATCTAAAATGTGAGTGTAAATGTGATTTGGTTGTGTTTGAGAGGGAGATTTGATCACGAGTGAGTAAGTTGAAAGCTTTATTTATGGAATAGGTTGTTTGGGTAGGTTGCGAAGATGTTATTGTCGTAAATTGTGGTGAATGTGTGAGTGCAAGTTCTTGTACGTCTTTTGAGGTGTAACACAGCGTGTTTACGTATTTCAAAAATACACCAAAAAAGTAAAATGTAAAAATAATATAAAATTGAGAAATAGTGTAAAATCTAAAATTATTATGAGATCTAGAGTTACAATGGAATCTAAAATTATTATGAGATCTAAAAATAAGAAATGTAAGAATAATACCAATTTTGTGCTTTTTGTTGTTTGCCAATGTTGTCGTTTCTTCCAATATCTGCTGACGCGGATACGTGACGTCACACAGGGGTCGCTGAACCCAGATGTCTTTGCAAGTAATCGGTGTTACGTATGTGGATGGAAGGGTTACCTTCTTGCTTCCGGATGAGTACTGCACCATTTGAGATCCAGCAAAACTTGTAGCCTCGTTCCTTCGCAGACAGTTTGGTTGCACGAAATAACTGCCTGTTTTCGTAGGTAAGGCGCTCATTGATATAGATATTCCTTATTGCACCTGCTATCTCAATGTCGGTTGAAGTGAGTGTCTTCCTGATTTTAGCGGCCTTCAAGAATTCGTCTCGCTTGTAGCGCCGCACAAAGCGGACAGCAAGTGTGCGCGGTGGAGTATCAGCTGAGTCTTTGTGTTGTTGTCGGCGTGGTCCCGCTCTGGTCACATAGTCTAAATCTTGTTCCTCAATGGAGACACCTATTTTGTGAGCCAAAACGCGCACGATATGCAGTGGGTTTTCATTTTTGATCTCGTTGATACCAGATATTTCTAGCTCATTCTTCAGTGACGATTGCGCTTGTATATTCAGCTGTTCCCGGAGATTTATTATGGTGTTGTTGAGGACAATTATTTCTTCTTCACGTTTCTCTAACGATTTTATTCTTTTGTCGTAGTCATCGAGACGCGTGTAGCATTGTGTCAGGTGTTCGGTCAGCGATGTTATATGAGACTTAATATCTACCACGTCACCTCGAAGTAGTTTTATTTCGGAGCTGAGAGAGCGTAAAATCTCTGAGTCAGTTAGTGTGGTGGAGGAAGAGTCGAGGGATGAAGGAGTGTGGTAGCGATCCGTGGAGTTAGGCGTCGTGATGACAGGCGGCATCGGCACTTCTGGTACCGGTGTGCTCACGGGGGTGATGACTCTCCTTGTTGCCTTGCTTTGGCAGGATGGGCAAATCCAGCTCGATTTCGCTTCTCCTGTGAGCCTGGTCTGATTCCCAGCATTAGCACATGAGACGTGAAACAGCAGATCGCATTTGGAGCATTTTATGTTGGATGATCTCAGTGCTTTATTACAGCACGCACAGTTGTTGACCATTATTATTATTTGCTATTTACAAATTTCTTTATCAAATTGGCGATTCAATTTTCCAGGAATCTGAGCTAGCGCACCTGCGTCGACCTGTGACGCAATATTCGTGGAATTGAGCTATGCACACCTGCGTCGACGCGCGTATTTTGAATTATTAAATTAATAAAATGCACTGAACTTTGACACGAATTTTTACTCAGATAAGGTTCAATGTTGTGTAGATTTATTTGTTTTTTATTGGATTATTTGTTTTTTTATTTCTGCACTGTACTTTGACACTTGTATTGTTACAATAGGGTTCAATATCATTTAAAACTATTTGTTTTTAATTGTGGACTAAAATATTTTTGTAAAAACACGTCCGCACATCACCAGGATTACGACGCAACGACGCAGGTAAATCAAATGATTCACGTATCACTCGACCATAGGTGACATCTATACTTGAGCAAGAGCCTTACGTCGTAACTGGCTATATAAAACTAAAATAAAGCGACCGATCTAATCAAGTAAATATTTATTTAATAATAAATGCATCAACAATCACTCTTTGCTCCTCTTGGACGGCGACTCGTCGTCCCTGCCACTGCTCCGTCTCTTTCTATCGCTGCTCTCCGTCTCCTTCTCGCTGTGTCGTCTCTTTCTGTCAGTGTTCTCCTTCTCCTTCTCCTCCTTGGTCTCCGGCACGTACTTCTTGACGCGCGCCGGCTCGGGGGAGTACGCCCAGAGGAGCATTTCCAGGTGCGCTGCTGTTGGCTCGTCTTTATCGTTGAACAGTTTAGTGTCGGCGTGCTGGAAATAATTCAGGAAAGATTGGTATTTTTGTGTGTGTATGTTTGTAATTATTAATAAACTCAAAAACTACTGTGCCGATTTCAAAAATGTTTTCTCCATTAGAAAGCTACATTCACCCTGAGTTTCATAGGCTATATTTATCACTGGAAAAAAATAGGGGGGGGGCGGGTAGGGGAAATAAATGTTCACCCGTGCGAAGCCGGGACGGGCCGCTAGTAAATAAATAAATTGCAGCGTAAGAAATTGCTCCAAAAAGTCACCTTTGAGGAGGTTTTGTAGTGTACAAACTACATAAAATGTGAGCATTACACAACTACATATCAGAAAATTGGAGTCAGAATGAGTGCATAACAGACAATATAAGTTAATTACTGGATGTTACCATCCGGCACGAATACGACGTACCTTTTCCTTAAGCTCCTTAAGCGCGGTGTTCCTGACGATGTCCCACGTCTTGCCGCCCTCCTCCTCGACCACTGTGCGCAGGCGCTTGTACTCGCCCCGCACTGAACTGTAGGCGGCTATGAAGGATTTCTGAGGAAACAAAGGAATTGCTGACAAATGTAGCATAATAACGCAAAAAGGAATTCAGAAATCGTATCAGGCAGCTGCTCGATATCTGAAGTGAAACAGCCCTGTTAATATTTGAATTCATCTATACATATAAAATTCAAAGTCCTGACTGACTGACTGATATATCAACGCACAGCTCAAACCGCTGATCCTAGAAACATGAAATTTGGAGGGTATATTTTTTGTAAAGAGTAGGTATCCACTAAGAAAGGGTTTTTCGAAATTCCACCCCTAAGAGGGTGAAATGGGGTGTTGAATTTTCTATGAAATTTTTTATTCTCTGAGTCGATTGACTTGAAAATTTGTGTACATGCTCTTCAATTAAAATTATGAGACACATGTATCACAATTTTCCCAAAATCATCCCCCAATTTAAAAATTCAATGTCGTGATTGGCTGACTGATATGTCAACGCAAAGCCCAATCCGCTGGTTCTAGAGACATGAAATTTGGAGCGTGTATTCTTTGTAAAGAGTAGGTATTCAATTCACTAAGAAAGGGTTTTTCGAAATTCCACCCCTAAGAGGGTGAAATGGGGTGTTGAACTTTATATGAAACTTTTTATTCTCTGAGTCGATTGACTTGAAAATAAAAGTATGTATACAAAACATACTTTTCAGTTAAAATTATGAGATATGTGTATCACAGTTTTTCCAAAATCATCCCCCAATTTAAAAATTTAATGTCTTGATTGGCTGACTGATATATCAACGCACAGCCCAATCGGCTGCGTTCTTTGTGAAGAGTAAGTATCCGCTAAGAAACAGTTTTTTTTAATTCCACCCCTAAGAGGGTGAAATGGGGTGTTTAATATTCTGTGAAACTTTTTATACTCTGAGTCGATTGACTTGAAAATTTGTATACATACTTTTCAATTAAAATTATGAGATACGTGTATCACAGTTTTTTCAAAAATCAAAATCATCCCCCAACAGAGTCAAATAACTGTGCGCGCACTGTTGCGCGGGGCGTGCGGGGCGCGGGAGTATTTACCTATTAAGTAAGTAGGTAGGATTTTTCTGAGGTAGACGTCTGTAAATATGGTTTATTCCACCGATTTTCGCGTTGGCTCGTGATACGCGACATTGATATTAAATATTATGTAAAAGTTTTATGTCTATAAATAGATTCCTAATTAATCATTTGATTTTCGTCACCGGTGTCCAATCTCAAACCAAGGTATCAATATTTCACATATCAATATGTAAAGTACCTAATTGATATTACTATGAACTAATATTTGCAAGTTATAAGCAACTATATAAAAACCATGTATCTACTATACATACATAGATTACTTATTATCCCAGAAGTAAGATCCCGTGGGCAATTCCCGAACTCCACGCGGGCGAAGCCGCGGGCATAAGCTAGTAATCAATAAAATCCTATAACGAAATATGCAATAAAAAATAGTTTCGTTAAAAACTGAAAACTTCCGGCCCCATCTTGGATTTTCATTTTCGTTATCACCGACTCTGAAAACTATGATAACGATCCCCACGTTGATGATAGATCAAAAATCGATCCAAAACAAACTTCAGTTTAATGGGAAAAGGTTTATTTTACAATGCAGTCGAGGAGATATCGCGCCATGACAGCGTCATGCCATTTGCCGTCACGGCATACGAGTCGGTTTTACTGCATAGGCGCACAGATAGACTGGTGTTTCACATCAAAAATTACTTGATAAGATTTGACTTTTGACCCTAAGTTGTAACCTACCAGCAAGTAAGTAATTAACAAAAGAAAGACGGTGATTTCAAAAATTTTGCGAAATTGAACATTTCTTAGGTTGTTTTCGAATTTCAGCGCGTTTTATTTTGTATATTGTTTGAAATTAAATTTCACCCCTTAATAGTTTTCAAGAAAGCAACTAATTTCCGACGAGCAAGACTGCCCAAATCGCAGCCTCATGAGATCGGCCTAGTTACCTGTTGTTCGCTAACATCGTCCCCGGCCAGTTTCTGCGCGGTCCTGACGATGCCCAGGCTGACGTACGGGTTGTTCTGTTTGCTGAGGTGCAGCGAGTCGAAGTCGTCCAGGAACTTCTCGAAGATCGTCATTGCTTCCTTGATATTCGAGATTTTTGTTTCATCTCGGGTACCTGGCATTAGAAACAAAGGTTTATATTTATAAATGACACAATCATGACGTTCAACCAATCGGCGCGCGAGGTGCGTTCCGTCGCATGCCATTTCACAATTTGACGGTTTCACTTCGATAGATTATAATCTCCCGAAAATTAATGCGTTAAATTGTAAGCTGTATGTTACGGTTCACAAGTTTTCGACAGATTACAATATCGCGCGACAGATTATAATCTAACGGTTTTTACAATTTTACGGTGACAGACATAAAGTTCTTCCTAACTTTCCATTCCGGTTACGCATCGATAAGTTTGGTAATTTTTCTTGCTGTTTGAACAGTGTTAAATACTCACACGTGAGCACCCTCTTGGCCCGTCCTATCAGCCCCTTGATGGCCAGCTTCTGATAGTCAGGGTCCCTCCCCTGCAGCTCTTGGAGCGTGCCCTCGGCGGTGGCGGCGTCCTTGAAGCCCAGGCCGGGCACTGAGTCCGGCGGAAGCTCCTTCTTCTCCGGCTTCTTGTCTTCCATCGACACGTCAGAGGAGGATGAACTCTGAAAGTATAATTATGTACAGTGTGAAAAACTTGTAACATTTTTCACGATCTAGAAGTCGAACACAGAACCTCGTGCAGTAGTCGCGCAGTCGCGCTTAAGACCGAATGGTTGAGTGACCAATGAAACGAGGTGGACCAGTTCAGACTTTCAGAGTAAACATCATCAATATATGAGGCTGCCTCTCATATGTCTGCCTCGGTTATCTCGACTAAGCACTTAACGTTACACTTTACACGGTTTACAGAAACATTAATACAATAATAAAATGTAACATATTTATACTGCGAGAGTCGACTCGCGCCTGGTAATCTCTTTGAGCTAATAGTGGTTTCTTGACAATGAATGGCAGTCCAAGCATTCATTAAGGGGCTTATTTATAAACGTTGCTCAGAGTTACACGTTAATCTACTTCAAGCAGCGCTCATTATCAAACCGCTAAGTAACAAAAGAACACGTACGTCATCGCTTTCACTCTTTTTCTCCACTTTCTTCTTCTCCTCCTTCTTGTCTTCTTTCTTTTCAGTCTTCTTGTTCTTCTCGTCGGCGAGGTCAGCGAGCCACTGCTCGAACACCTCCATCGCTTCCTTTATGTTCTTTATTTTGTCTTCTGCTTTTGTCACTGCAAATAAAAATAAACGATGAGAATGACGCTCAGGTACACGCCCTCTTCCCTAACTCTCTAAGCGGCAATCCGACACGAGAGATCAGGCAAAGGACCAACAGCTTCACGTGCTTTCTCAAGTACTAGCTAAGTTTCAGCGGGTCACACCGCCAGGCGCCATCTTCCAAACACCCAGCTGCTACTGATAAATTCCAGATAAAAAGACCTAATGACACCGGCCCGACCTAGGAATCGAACCCAGAAGCCCACGCTCAGCAGTCGCGCTAACGATCACGAGGATCAAAATAAAAGTCATTTATTCAAATTAGGCTGATGACAATCAGCACTTTTTGAACGTCAAAGTTAACAAGAGACAGTCCCCCGAAACGTCCACCCTACACACCACTTTCTAGTGTTTCAGCTGGGAAGAAGAAGTGGCCGAACTAACTACTCAGCAACACATCTGTCTGTTAGGTTAGAAGAACCAGATTCTATAGGTACATGTGCATGTGGATTGAGTGATCCTCTCTTCAATCTTAACAAAAATCGAGGAAGATTTAGTTAAAAATAGTTAAAACATTATGGCGAAGTTAAAAATTTGTTAAACCTGAGATAAAAAAGATATAGTGAAGAAAGTGGATCACTCATATCGCGCGCTTTAAGAAAACGTCATAATGTATTCTCAGAATATATAGCCTTTGCTCTTGTTATTTCAACGTTGAAAAATTGTTAAAAACTATTAACAATTTGTGAAATCACTTGCACGTCCCGTTCCAAATGCACATATTCTATACAATAGTGTGTAAGATAATATTAACAAAGAATCCATTATGTTACATTAAATTAATGTCACATGTCAGCTAGCACACATTACATGAAAAAATATATACTGAAGCATAAATAAAGACTCCTGGCATGACGGGCGTGCCCGCTTACAACGGTCAACGGGGCAGTAATATTTAGGAAAGGTACTCACTGGACAGCACGCGCTTGGCCCTGCCGAGCAGGCCCCTGACTGTCAGTCTGCGGTAGTTGACGTCGTGCTGCTCCAGCAGGCGCAGCGTCTCCACCGCCTTCGCCTTGTCCTTGAAACCGAAGCCCGAGTCCTCTTTGTCGTCCTTACCCATGGTTCTGAAACACGAAAGGATCAGGTTAACATACTATTGTATTAGGTACCTACTTATAGGAGTATCTTAACCTAATTAAGGTATCATAACATTACATACGACTGATAGACTGAGGTACATCTACTTATAACGGATGTCCGATAGTACCTTAACACTTCAAAACACTTCAGTTACATCTATTGTAAGGTTAAATGTAGGGGTAATCTCCGAAACTAATGATCCAATTCTAAAAATTGTTTCACTGTCAGAATGCTACATTATTCGTAGGTGCTTTAGACTAAAAATTATATTTATATCTTGCATATTAGCTGAGCTATCACAGTTTTTGCAGACGAAGTCGCAGGTGAAGTGCTAGTTCTAGATATCAAGGTGTTAACGGATGTTTCACGAAGCCAGCAGCCAAGCTTTCTGTAAATCAAACTACTCTACGCTAAACTATGCTGGGAAACGACTTTATTTGGGGTGAAATATCACTTTTTACGGTAGCACTCGATGTAACGCACTCAAAACACTGTGCTGATGGATGCATTGATTAGTACGGGGGTTATGGATGTATTTTAACTGAAGTTATTACATTAAATTTGTATTAAAAAGTTAGAACTTTAACCCCCGATAACTCCGTAACTGGAAGGGTCCCAGGCCTAGAACAAAAAAATCATCGCAATGACGGGGAGCACCAGTGCCTTGCGGCTTAACGCCCATTATACAAGAGGTCTTGTGTAATAGTATTAATGCACTGACACTCAGTGTGTGATAAAATTGATAAGTACAAATCAATGACACTCCTATGGTAAAATAATAAGTTCTAGAAAGTATTGTATAGTTATTTATTCGGATTCAAAACGAAGTGTAACAAAACACGTATTAAATTGAAACGATTTGAATGCATATCCAGTTAATATAACAACAATATAACATTTATAATCGAATGTTTAGCCAATTATTAAACCTGTCTGTACCCTCTAGGTCAAGGTATTGTTGAATAATTAACATAACATCTACCTACTGTACAGTGTACATGAACACTAATTATACCTATCACCACATTTCATCTATTTAATTAAATCGTGTTCGTGTTCCGTGGATGAGCTGTATTAAAAAAATGTAAATATTACTTATCATCTCATTAACTTTGTACCTGGTCTAAATTATAATCTGAAATGTCCAATTATAAAGACACGCGCCCAAAAGTTTTTTATTCGGACATTACATCACGTTTAGATCATTCGAATAAAATTAAATTCAAGTATTGACCTTAAACGTTACGTCATCACCATAAAAAAATGGCGGGAGATAAATGTAGTGGGAATTTGTCAAAATTCAAAACGGAATGTTAGTAAAGTTGTTAATAGATTCTTTTTATATTGTTGTGCTAGTCGTCGTCGCACCTGATTTACATACATTATCTGATATCGTCTGGCTTCAGATAAATAAGACTTTTCAGTAGTGACGCTATTTTACTATTTATTAGTGTTTCTACGTAATTATATAAAATATCTCAATAAGTTTATAACTAACTGTAGTCACTAACTACCTATTAATTCCTAAAGCCAAGGGTCTCGCACAATGTAGGGTTCCGTAGTTGCCCAACAAAATATGCAGATTTGCCTCCGAACGATGATTTTTATTGTAATAATAAAAAAACAAACTTACATTTGCAGTTGAAAAACCTGTACCTACATTATGTTTAGGAAAATATGTTATCCAAGTTCATTCTATTAGTTGGTAGACTATTGCTTGTAAACTTGTAAAGCCTACCTTAGCTGAAAGTTTTCCTTTTAATTTCGTTATATATTACTACCACCGTGAATTTTTAACAGACCCAAACACAACCGTTTAGTTGTTAGAGGGGGAGGGGGGTGACCATTGGGTCTAAAATTAGCACTATATTTCACAAACCAAATCCCTTAATCGAAAAATTATTCGACAAACTCTCAATATTTTTTAAAGATCTATCCAACGACATACCACACTATGGGGTACGCGAGAAAAAAATCCCCAGTTTACGTATAGGTACAGGAGATACCCTAAAAAAAAACTTATCGAGATTTTATTTTACCACTTTGTCGGCGTAACTAATCTGTATATTCAAGCCAAATTACATCTTTCTAGTACCTAGTAACAGTCTTTGAGCTAAGCTGCGGACAGACAGACGGACATGGCGAAACTATAAGGGTTCTTTTCCTTGTTTAATACGGAACCCTAAAAATGGTTATATAATAGCTTGATGTGCTGGCGTCTGTATATAAGAATGAGGCTGTTTAAACATTTGTTCATATAAAATAAATGCATATATTTTGTTCACAAACTCAAGGCCTCGCGTATCGGTCAGTCACTCGGTTTTCCGTGCTGAAAAACAGTTTCAGTGGTCTCACCGGTTTCAAGTATTTGCATACATTGATACACAGAAAATGACATCATGCATGTTTTCACCCGACTGCGTTGAAAGAAGAGTTATTTCTCACTATATGATGCAAACCGCGGCTTCGCGCATTTGGGGGTAGTAACCTATCTTACGGGCTCGTGCTACCGGGATAAAAAGTATCCCACCTATATCCTAAGCCAGGTGTAAACTGTGTATATTATATCTATACAGGGTGTAAACAGACCCTTCACCAAGCCGTCAACCAGGCATTCTGTACATCAAACTAAGTAACTTTACGCAAAAATTATTGCTGGGAAACGACTTTTTTTTTTTAGGGTGAAAAATCACGTTTTACGGTAAAACTCAATGTAACGTACTCAAAACATTGTGCTGATGGATAGATTGAATAATACGAGGGTCGTGAAGGTGTTTAAAGTAAAAATCTTACATTAGAAACATGTACTTATTTAAAAAAAAACTTGTGAAAAAGTTGGAACTTTGACCCCCAATATCTCCGAAACTAGGAGGTTCCCAGGTATGGTCTAGAACAAAAAAATGATCGCAATGACGGGGAGAACAAGTACCTTTCGGCTTCGTTAAGGGTCTTTTTACACTCTTTATAATTATAATTAACATGGATACAGGTCTGTATTATTCAGTCATCGTACCTTGTATTCAGGCGCTAGTCGTTAAAAATGTACCTATTCTTTAAAAAAAAAAGTAGTGTCGGAAGTCCTATAATGCCTGTGCTAACGAACCCATGATTTCTTCCAACGAATTCAATATCTTTGTGCACGCTAGTATTGCTAGTACTGTACCCGACCTCGCCAGTTGCCTCCAATGTCAATACTTGCATAATGATGATTGTGAACTGTTTGGCTCACCATATAGGTACGGTGTTTATCGAGAAAGTCCTTCACAAATCACGCTTGCTACTAAACTAAGTGGGCGCGGCGACGCGTCATCGTCTGCTCACAGTAAGCGTACTATAACATCTGAGGTTAACCTGAGGCATAGTATTATATTATCTGAGCCTGAGGTCAATTTTTAAATAAGCGTTGATCCTCATCTGGCAGCACGGAATCGATCTCCAACTCTCCTAGGTTGGTCTGTGGATGGGTGACCACCCATTACATACAGAGTTCCCTCCGTGCCTCGAAAAGCAGGTTAAGTCGTTGGTCCCGGCTGTCACTTGTAGATCTTGGACAGTTGTTACATTGGCCGAAAGTCTGACAAGCAGTCTTACCAAGGGGTATCGTATTACCCAGTACTAACTGGGTTGTGGAGGTCAGATAGGCAGTCGCTCCATGTATAATACTGGTATTCAGCTGCTTCTGGTGAGACTGGAAGCCGACCCAACATGGTTTGGAGCAGGCTGATCCGCCACTTCTCCCAGCTAAATCACTAGATTGCGCTGCATTATGGGGAACTATTTTATATTATGTAGATTTGATGGTAAAAATAAAAGTTCTGAAAAAGAGCTGATTGTGAGCCTAAGTCAGGTGCGTAGTACTCGCAGTCGGCGTGCGTGTGTAACCAGATGTACGGACGTGGACGAGGCAAACGGAGTATGTAAGTATCGGGTAGGGAAGGAAGGTAGCGTTCTGTGGTTTCTGCCTACACTCATGGAAAAAGGCGTGAGTTTATGTCTGTATGTATGAATTTTCACTTCGATCATTATGCCTACTTTAGTAAAAACCGGATACCTTGTCAGGCCACACTGTCTTCAAAGGGAGTGCCAAACAAAAAGAAAATAGCTGTTCATTTCAGAATGTTGCTTTTTATTTTTTAAATTTGTATGTAAATGCATATCAAAAGTTAATTTCCCCATGGAAACCCCAACACGATTGTCCACATCGTCCTACCCAGGACCATCAGCACTAGCAGTTGCAACCACCAGACCAAGAAGAAATACAAATAAATTCTTCATTCTTCTTCTGTTACGTGTATGGTTCTGGCTTGATATTCAATGCAAGGAATTGTTCCGGTTCTACTTTAACGTTCAGTACTAATTCTGCATCTTCATCGTCACTGTTGTTACACTCAAATAATCCCTCAGTTGTTGCTTCCGGTGGCGGAGTGGCATACAAACCACTTCTTGATTCCGTGACTTCCGTATCATCTGACACTGGAGAACCGTTACTTCGAAAAGAGGGAGCAGGCCGGTGGTCGAGTATTTCCATTTCCATTTGAGATATGACTTCAAATACTTTCCTCTTAGCTACGGCTCTGTCACGCGGAGAGAACGACTGAACAGTGGAGGCAATGCTATCAAAGAAGTGCTGGACGTCACTTTTCTTTGTTGTTGTTTCCAGTACGTACTTTATTAAGTTGTTTGAAGTTGCCTCATGGGAGCAAGCTCGCCGGGCGACAACTTCGTGAGTTCTACTCCGCTTTAGGAGCGCACGCTTTTCGTTAGGAGTAGCTGCCGCAGTTCTTGATGCATAAGCCATTTTAGGGCTATTATCTTCAACATTGATGTCGTTATTTCTAGGATTAATTTCTACAAAGGAACGCTGCTTCATGTGCACAGACAGGAAGGACAAATCATCCTCGTACGTCCATTTCCTCGTGTCCTTATCCTTCCTGAACACTGGATCACTTTCTGCAGCTTTCCTTTTCTTCAAGGCTCGCCGGTATCCTTCACGTAATAAAATCCAAGACTTCTTACATTCCTTTTCTGAAAAAATTGAAATAATTGTTTTACTATTTTTAGCAGAATTACTTTTCTATAGCGCTAATGTCTACTTGTGAACACTGCCCAGCAGCCCAGCACAATAGTAGGGATATTAGAAGAATTAAGGAATTTAGGAAAGTATCTGGTAAATAATTTTTTGATACTTTTTTGACCAACTTTTCTATTAACCACCTGCGGCAACAATAAGAACTAATCTACAGCTTGGTGTAGTTATGTTTACTCTTGCCGTAATAAAATAATGAAAAGAAAAGTGCATGCCAACTTGTTGGTAGCAAGCTATTGTTTACATACAAACAACATCAACACTCACCTGGAACTTGAAGCCGTCTCGATATTTCCTTCCACGCGTCGCTCTTGCGAGCAGTGTCACTGTGATTGGGGTCGTTAGTATCATAAATACACTTATGAAATCTAACGGATTCTATCAATTTTCTATTAAAATCCATCGATAAAATGAAATAAAAGTTTTACAAAAAGAAGAAAGTTAGGTTAGTTGTCACTGTCAGTCGCCCGCTTTGCGCAGGCGCACTGACTTTTCCGACTCGACTTGCGCGCCTCGCGGATGGGTGCCGCGTTTAGTTTACCAACAAGCATTCTTGCCGCTGCTGTGACTACGAACGTCGATTGTGACCTAAGAGTGTACGCGGATGTGCCGTCTTCATGTAGGTACTGTACTCCAGGCTCGGTAGGTATTGTACCACGCAATTGATAGGGCACCGTCATCATTCTCCTGCCCTTATCCCAATTTATTTGGGGTCGGCGCAGCAATCGGCATTCGGCATGGCTTCTTTTCCCATACTTCTCTAGCCATATAATCTTTCACACAGTCCATCCATCGTTTCTTTGGGCTTCCTCTACTTTTATAGCCCCCCACATTCCTACTCAACATTTTCCTCATACACATGGTGCCCTATTGGCACCATGTGGAATTATGGTATAAAAATGTGGCTTTGAGTGGCGATTTGTCAGTAACACCGTGTGCGAAAAACGTTACACAGGTACTTATAGAAACTACTAAGTCATTTATATCTATGACCCAGTTGGCAGCCGTATAAAAACATTGCTACCTACTCACACTCTCCATTATAAAATATTATTAGTAGCTACATAATATCAGCCCGTATTATAGACGGATTACTCATCTGGACCGTTACTGTAGGTAGAACAGTCTCGGGTCCCGGTAGCCACATAACATTAGAACGACACCGTGAACTTTTTATATTCAAAGAGCTTAATTTTAGACTTTTAGAAACAGTTCGACTGTTTGCGGGCGACGATAAGTATACAGCTGTGCAAGGATCTTTTGGCGTTTGACCAAAATAGAAACTAATGCCGGCCACACACGTTCCAGTATACTTGCGCAAGTCCAGACTTGCGCAAGTATACTGGAACGTGTGTTGGAAGATAATTGCGCAAATTTCCGACTTGCACAAGTTCTTTAAAAAGTTCAAAATTTCAATTCCCAACTTGTGCAAACTTGCGTTTGTGCAAGTTTACTTGAACGTGTGTGGGAGCATTTCGCGCAAGTTTCAGTATTGTTTTAGCCACCTACATGTACGCACGTCATTTTCGCGCCAAAATGAACGAGACTACCGAGAGGCAAGGAGTTCGCGATATTATAGAAGAATTAATAAATATGTACAGAAATGAGCCAAGTCTTTGGCAAGTAAAAAGTAAAGACTATCACCACAGGGACAAAAAAAAAATGCTGCTTATAATAAAACAATTGAGCAATACCGAAAATTCGAACCAAACGTAATTTATAAATATAATATGTAATATATATCCATAGCATAAGTAGCTCGCTGCATGTACGCACACTTGTACAAATATCATTGAAATGATACTTGTGCAAGCATGCTTGAGCCGTCTGTGGTCACCTCCGAAATTCGTGTATTTGTGCAAGTCTGGACTTGCGCAAGTATACTGGAACGTGTGTGGCCGGCATAACAGCCATCTTGTTCTTTCCATAATCCATTATATTTCACAAAACTGTCAACCAACACCGAAGCCCTGTCAACGTCATTCGAGTGCCAAAAAATCCTTGTAGCACTGCAAATAGCGCTAATACGGCATTACGGCGGTGTCACAGCGGGATCGTGATTACCCGACGAGAGAAAATAGGCTATAATAATCGCTGCAGGAGCAGCGGCTGCTGCAATAGCAAGCTCGTCCTATTACTTTACTCTATGGCGTCCAAATTCGCCACGAGCCGCGAGCACACTGCGGAAAATTACGTTCGAGAACAATGATCGTTGTAGGTTCGTTGTACGTCCATACTTGACACCGCGGATGTCGACGCTCGACTCGTGCTCCGTTCGTGTTCGGCTCGTCTAGGAGGAAATGCGGGCGACGAGACTTTTGAAAATTAGGTTTTTGGAGAAACTCTCGCTGTCGCTCTGCGAGCGCTCGGCGTCCGGCCGCCCTACCTATCCATGACCATGCATGTGTCTGTAAGTTGACAGAGTGTGCGTGTCCATGACGCGCGCTCCCGCGCCGCATGTCGTGTCGTCAAATCGAGTCATCGTTCCGGATATTTTCTAGTGTTTGCAAGCGTCGTTAGTTATCTACCTACGCGAAGTGATTGATTTACTTATGATTTATGCTTGTTTATTGGACTTGTTCTCCCTGCTACTCTTTTGATTCGGCGTACGTTTATTGGACTTCCTGATCCTGATATACTGTTTTTGACTCTGCTGTTTTTACTGGACCGTGTTTTTTTATAAAACCCAAGAACTGGATAGGTAGTAGTTAGCTACCTACTTTGCATTTGACAGATTATAACTTAAAGGAACTGCTGCTACCAATTATGATGATATCGATGATAAAAATAAACCCTTTTTAGCGGCAAGCCCGGCTGGTCTGATAGGTGAAGACTCGATAGTAGAGGTAAAATGTCCTTATACAATTGCAAGTATGTCACCTGAAGAGGGAATCGAACAAAAATAAATAGACTTCTGCAAGTTTCAAGACAAAACGTTAAGCGAGGTTTAGATCAGCAAGTTCTTTCTACAATTTCTTGAGCTAGTTCTTGCTGGTCTGTTTATATTACGTACATACGTACAGACGCCAGCACATCAAGCCCGAAACCGTCAAATTTTCCCGATCAACCTTGAACCTACTGCTTAGCGGTTAAGTTGAAAATCTATTCAAGAAATTTGACCGATGGTATAGTCTGTTTTTTAATCTCGGAGACTAAATTGACAAGAGAAAATGTCAAAACTGACTTAAAAGCTATTGAAATCGATGTCAGTTTGCCATTTGTACTTGTCAATTTTGACTTGTTGAGTTAAGCTCCGGCGCGGCGCGCGGCGGGGTGTCGAAGCGTGACCAATAAAGTTTACGACGTGGCCAATAAACTTGTCAGGAATAACAATGCGTGATAGTGGCTGTCTTATTATACCTGCTGCCCGATTATGTGTATGTATAACTTACTGAACAGTAGGTACTGCATAGTTCATGACGAACTCTGGTATTGTTTACCGAATCTAAATTGAAAATCATTTATTCAAATTCAGGATCAGCTCTTTTTCATCCTCGAAATCATATTATGCGTCTCCCAAATCGCCTGCCTTCCTCATTTCCACCTGCACTATACAACACATGTGACATTGTTTACATAGCGGTACCAACATAATAACACACACATGAAATTATACTTCTTGTTGGCATACTAATTCATGTCTGTGTCACGGTCGCTCATAAATATATGAGTAGGCATTATAACTTGCGACTGTACGATAAAGTGAATGCGTTTCGCACACGCAAGCAAGTTCTTCTAATAGGGACGTACTCCCACACAGGTGCCCTTTGGCTGTGCCTTTGGGAATCAACCAGTGGACGATAATGTCAAGGATATTCAGTCTATGTATTTGCTATTGTGTCGCTGTGACCCCTGCCAGCCTGCACAGCCAGCACTAGTTAGAATTAATCATAATGCGTCGAGCGTTAACGTGGCGTTTGACTTATATGTAAAAGAACTTACACTTCCCTCTGCTGGATCACAACCTCCATCTATGTGAGAGTAGGCTGCGGTCCCCGTGGCTGCGAGACTAAAATGGGACTGGGCAGGCCATGTCTCGATACCGATGCCACCGGCACAGCTATGGGTCGGAATATCGCACGACTGGCGCCCTCGCACAGTTAGCGGAGTTGCGGTAGACCGAGGAGAATATGGCGGGACACCTTGGGTGGCTTCCTCGCGAGTTGGCGAGAAGAAGCACAGCACCGAGAGAAGTGGAAAGATTAGGGGGAGGCCTTTGCCCAGGAGTGAGATAATACGGGCTAACAAAAATAAAACGAATCCTCACTAAATTATGAAGGTCCTGACATTTTCTTTCACCGTTTTGTGAGCTATGGTGATAAATGTGCCTGTAGGGGGGAGGGGGGGGGACGACGACTCACGAGCTGGTGACCTACCATGACGTCTTAAAGCAGTAGCAATTCCAGTGTGGGAAAGAGATGGCGCTAGACGACCTGTAAAGCTCTGTCTCTTTCCCACACTGGAATTACTCCTGCTTTAAGACGTCATGGTAGGTCACCATCAGGGCCGTACCACTGGGCCACTGCTGTGGCGATGCTGCTATGGCGATTCAAAGTTCGTCAGTATTTAATAAATAGTGCAGTATCTCTATAGTCCACTCCTGCATTTATGTATGGATGATTAATAAAAAAACAATACAATTTGGGCAGCAAACCTTTCCATTCTAATGTAAACACATGATTTAGGTAGTCACTGTAAATCTATACAATCTATAATCTTCTATATGTATAAATAAATAGAATTGAAGTGTCTGTTTGTTATATCAAAATAATAATGCATATGAAAATAAATACGGCACTTATAACAAAACACACTTTTTACAAATTTTGTCTGTCTGGGCTTAATTGTTAACAAAATCCGATTCAAAGATATATTTTTTAATAATTTCACGCGAACAAAGTTCACCGGCTATGGCTAGTAATAAATAAGAAGTCTATTTAGAGACTACACAACTATAACTACTTACCTAAACGCGTTGTTATTTACTTAGCACGAATTTAACGCAAATATCGTACGTATCACACGTCATAATATGTATACTTTGTAGTTATATGTATAGATATAAGCACCTACCGACAATGATCATCCATACTATTTTATCTGTTAGATCATTGTGACTACAATATTATGTGCTTGAATAATTACTTATGCCCGTAATTATTTACAGTTGATATTATTGCTATACTGGTACTCATAATATGTCATCTTGTCTGCAGAAGACCACGTAACTCTGATTCACTTCCACTGGAACTTGATAATTAAATGTCATTTTCTTGACACTAAAATACATAGATTCAAGCCTTCTTCGCACGGGCGTAGGCAGCAACCTTAAGCAAGACATGTACAGTTCCTGGACATGCCAGATATACTTAATGTTTCTATTGGGTAGGTATTGTACACTTACATACTCTAAAGAACGAAGCAGTCGGTAAAATAAATGCTTTTCTAAACAATTTAAAGTAGGGAACCACGGAATAGGTAGATAATATGAACCAGCGAGTTTGAGAAACTAGGTATTCGGTAAAAAAAGCCCATAAAATAACCGCAATCCTGTACCTACATATTCGTCTCAAAACTAGCGAATATTTTTGAAAATGATGTCATCATTAGTTCCGATATTCTGAGCCGCCAAAACCGTTCTACAATAGCTGGCTTAGACAGCAATCTTCTACTGAAATAGTGAAGATATAAGACATGCAGAAACGCAGAAGATATAATTTAAATAAAGTACTTACGGATATAAAGAGTAAATATAAATTCCTTATTTAAAGACTAGCCACACTTCACGTGTTGTTTCGGGTCAATAATTTTAACCACACTAGTGCCGCGCACTGAGATTCTATGTTGACTAAATACAATTTCAAATAGCATTCCATTTCGAGCGGGAACTTTTCGCTATAACCTCACCAAATTAAAAAGAAGGTTCCATTTGTAAAAGTTCTGGTTGCAGAAGTAGTTTTGAACTTAGCCGTGTAATAGAGAAGCGACAAAATCGACCAAAATAAAATAGTGACGCAATGTGTGCGTTGCTATTCCAAGGTTGTGTTTATAACTCGTCATGATATCATCTGCTCAGCGTGCACCGGGGAGCCGCTAGTAGCCGGTAACCTTCGCTTTATCGATTGCCCTACTATACGTTAAGTTACTGCCTCTCGATTACATGAGATACGTTGGTAATTGACTATTATCAGCGCCAGGGTAGCCCGCGACATTCAAATTTTCTTTTAATTTTTTTGCAATTTGCAGGTCAGTGTCAGGCTGTATGTTGAACAAAATACATAATTATGATTCGCCACCGTAACACGTATATAGTTACACAATTATAATACATAATTAAAATCATGAATACAACCCTCGAAATTCACTATTAGTCCCAATCAATGACTATTTTCATAAAAAAGTAAATAAATGAAATTGAAGTGTCTGTTTGTTATTTCAAACTCAAACTCAAACTCAAAGCATTTATTTCAAATAGACCCATGACAGGCACTTTTGCATAGTCAAAAATAAGGTACCTACAGTCCCGCCACAGGCATAATAACTGTGAATGGACTGTAGTTGCCCATTCGAAAATAGTAGATCTCATGGAGAAGAATGGGCAAGAAACTCCATGGACACTCTTTTCAAATCAAGTTATATATTACATAGTCCTAGGTACAATATTGTTGCTTCTATATGTGAGCACAGTGTAGAGATAGGAAAATAAAACAAAGCTACAGTTAAAACCATAAAGATTAGGATAAGCCCTACTAACCATAATAGAAAGTCTACATGGTACTCACACTTACAAAAACTCAAATAATGCTTCTAATTTATATAAAACAATAGTTATCAAAGTAACTAAGTTTCCAAACGAGAAAAAAAAATAAAAGAAATGATGAAAGAACTAAAGGGGGAGCATCTCTTCCAAACATTAAAATCTTAGTATGTGAACCCAAGTGGCAGTGGAGCAGGACCAGCATTGAGCCAAGCATTTTTATCTACGATATACTCTTCTAACTTATAATATGCTCGCTTACATAGTGTTTGTTTTATGCATTTTTTAAATTTCTTCTCATTAAGTTGTAAAATGTCAAGTGGTATTTTATTGTAACATTTTACACAGTACCCCATAAAAGATGTGCGTACTTTTGACAATCTGAAACGTGGTTGATCTAATTTGTCCTTATTTCTAGTATTAATATTATGCCTGTCGCTTATTTTACTAAAAAGATGAATGTTTTTCCGAACAAACATAATGTTTTCATAAATATATTGACAAGGTACCGTCATGATGTTAATCTGTTTAAACAATTCTCTTAGAGACTCGCGTCTGCGTAGGTTATAGATGGCTCTTACAGCCCTCTTTTGCAGAATAAATATGGAGTCAATATCTGCAGCCCGACCCCACAGCAGAATACCGTAAGACATGATGCTATGGAAGTAACTAAAATAGACCAGTCTCGCGGTATCCACGTCTGTCAATTGCCGGATTCTACGGACAGCATAAGCGGCTGAACTTAGCCGCCCTGCAAGCGCTGTTAAGTGAGGACTCCATTGCAGTTTCGAGTCAAGCGTAATCCCCAAGAAAACTGTATTTTCGACGCATTCGAGTATCTCCTTGTTCAATACAACGTTACATTCACTTCTTACATTCGGTAACGCGAATCTTATGCATTTAGTTTTCTTCCCATTTAACACTAAATTGTTTACAGTAAACCAGTTATGAATCTTAAGCATAGCGGTATTTATGTCGTCAAAATCTTGTGCACGTCTGTTAACTTTAAAAATCAGTGATGTGTCATCAGCGAATAACACCATATTTCAAAATAACAATTTTTTACTGAATGCATATATACGGTAGCTACTTATAAAAACTTTTTTTTTTTAACTTTTGTTTGTCTGTCTGTCGGTCTGTTTGCGGGATTTTTACTGCTACATAGCGCGGATGTTCTAAGGCGTAACTTAGGCTAGGTTATTTTTGAAAAAGGTTCCATGCAAAATAATTAAACAGGCAACAGCTAGTCTAAAAATAAATTGTTTACCGAAACCGACAAAGTATATACACCTACTGAAACTTTTCTTGTATATTTTCTTTTGTGTCTTTGCGTAAATCGGCACACAAAACAGCTGAGAACCTGTGTGTACCAAACGTCAAATTCAATTTTGAACTGTCACTGTGACACTGTGTGAGTGTGTCATTTCAGTTCAGTCCAGTGTTGCCAATTTAGCCCCTTCGGGGCTAGATCTAGCCCTTTTTTTGCTTACTCAGCCCCAAGAATAATGATTTAGCCCCTAGCTAATTTTCTAGCACAAAACCATCGTCTGTCAAAACCATAGACACGTAATGGAAAGTGTGAAAATATTTGTCATTTCATTAAACAATGTACCCAGAATTCAGTATTTTAATAGTGATATTTTAGTAACAAAAACAGTCACCTACACAAAACTCTTTATTTCTTAGTAAAATGGCAATTTAGCCCTTATTTGAAAAAAAAATGACAAATCTAGCCCTTTTTGAAATACTGTTTAGCCCGAAAACCTGATATGGAGTTGGCAACACTGGTTCAGTCAGTCAGTCAAAGCAACGTGCGCGCATTGTGAACAGTGCGTTGTGCATTTCGTTCGGGAAAGTTCTATAATATTCCCAACATGACGTGCGAAGCGCCCGAGCCGGTGTTCCGCGGGTTTGGCGGTGATGAGGATGCGGAGCCCGAGGTGACGGAGATCGAGTCGCTCTGCATGAACTGCCACTCCAACGTAAGTAAACATTGCGAAACTGAAACCACGGTCGTGCCCATAACAACATGTTTTTGTGTCAAAATGCCTTTAATTCCGTATTTATTGCGATTGTTAACCTATATACGGGGTACTCGCAACCGCCGTGCGTGTATGGGCCAGATGTATGGGCGTGGATAAAGCAGGAGTCTGTCAGGATCGTAGCAGATGGGTTCGCTAGTTTCTGCCTACCTCCGTGGTGAAAAGGCATGAGTTTATGTATGTATGTATGTTATTTAGGCTATTCGACTTGTAAAACAGCTAACTAGTAGCCAGCACAGTTCATGTTTATATCGCAGGGACGCCGCGACGCCGACCGGTCGATACCAGAGGTTAAGGACCCGTTTACTGCTGGTACTCAATCAAATCGTATGGCTGTCTGCCAGTAGACAAGCTTCTCTATTTTTTTGTAGTTTATTTTTGGCTAGTGCATTTTTTATTATCAATTTATATTCATATCCGACTGTGGCATCACTTTGGGCCCTATCAGAATGCCAGCACTGTGACAATTTTTAAATGTTACAGCACCTTGCTGTAATAGATCTTTTGGCCTCATTCAGGACCAATTTAGTTTAATGATTGAATGTCTTATTTTTAATTTTTCCTTGTTATATAATTTTGTTTTATTGTTGACTCGAAGCAGTCCCCAATTTAGTTGGGAAAAAGCTAGGCAGATGATGATTTCCCATTTAATCACTAAGTCAAAATTATTTGACGGCACAGCTATGGCCTTATCAAACATTTCTTTTTTAAAATAAGGCACGTCTATCCAGAAAGGTTTGCCACCCCTGGTCTAGGTATATAGTGGTGTTCTGTTGCAAAAAACGAACAAGAAAGAGGGTAGACTGATTTGTCTGCTTATTAACACCCACCCGCAGTAACTTCAGTTTATCCATGATCATGGTGCTTGCAACAGCGCCGAAATTTCGGGAACTCAAACCAAACAGTAAACTTGGTTAAATATCCCGTTTCTAGAGTTAAGGTAATGTTAGTGACCATGACTGTTTAAAAAACAAATAAATTGGGATAAGGGCATGGGTATGATGATGATTGAGTCACCCACGTTGATGTTATATTAATTGTAAATGAAATGGCCATCTGTCTTAAAAGTGAACATTTTCTGGTGTATTCCCGTTGACCCCACCGCCATTGGCCCCACTGGTGGGGTCAGCGGGAATTGATTAAAACAATTGAAAATTGTTCCCGTTGACCCCACCAGTGGGGCGGGGCAGTGAAGCCAACGGGAATTGATTAAAACAATAAAACTTGTTCCTGTTGACCCTACCATATTTTTGAGTATTATAATATTACTCAAAAACATTGTATGAAATCGAGTAGTGTTAGTTAGTACAGTTTTGCTAGTTACGGGCAGTAACCTTACGAACAGTACTAGGCTGGCATGAATCCAAGAGGGTATTTCTTACTAGAAGATTCTCTACCCAGAATTACTATAATCCACCACCACCTTAAGATCATGCCAGCCTGGTACTTTTTGGGGAACATAATGTGTCGTATTATATGCCTCACTGGCAACAAACTGGTTTTTTTTTATTACTCAAAAACATTGTATAGAATCAAGTAGTCAAACTCAAACTCAAACCATTTATTTCAATTAGACCATTACAGGCACTTTTGAATGTCAGAAAAACAAAGAAGGCGAAGCTACAGTCCCAGACATAAGACATAATAACTTATGAAAGTACTGTAGTTGCCCATTCCAAGGCGTAGATCTCTATGGAGAAGAATGGGCAAGAAACTCCATGGACACTCTTTTCAATCAAACATTTTTACAATATCTTGGTTACATCATTTTATTAGTGTTAGTATAGTTGTGCTAGTTACGGGCAGTAACCTTACCAACAGTACTAGGCTGGCATGAATCCAAGATGGTATTTATTACTAGAAAATCGTTCCTACCCAAAATTACTAAATTTTTTTTTTTTAATTTCATTAAGGTTTGTTTCATTCCTTAATTTTTCTGATCTCCTAGTAGTTCTTGCCACCTCACGACTAAAATAGGAATCTCACAGAACTAAATCTATATTTCGGATAACATACAACAAGCAATAAAGATAATACTTCGTCATGATTTTGGCCCCCTGGTAGTCTGTGAGACTTTATCCTTGTTTCTCATCTCCCAGTTGTCGTTACCATTTTCCTTATAGTAATCTTCTTTTTCATTAAAGGCGTATGGTAGTGGGGACAGCGGGAATAAAATTGCAGACTTCCCGTTGACCCCACCAGTGGGGTAGGGTAGTGGGGCCAACGAAACGACGTTTTTGATTATTCCCGTTGACCCCACCAGTGGGGCTATCCAGTAGGGTCAACGGGAATACACCCATTTTCTTAATCACCTAAATATAAGACTCGTAGTCAGAGACTCAGTAACTACCAGTTAGTTAGAGAGTAAGTGCCCAGTTAGTTCAGTTACAGACGCAGTTGGCATAAACAGAATAGCTAGTCTAAAATGCAATAAACTTATACTCACACATTGCACACAGGGCGGATATCAGAGAGGACAAATTACATTCAAGTCTGTTCTTGACATTTTGAGTAATTGCTAACTGTCACAGATTTAGGAAAAATGGTACAGTCCGATGGTACCTTTAAAACCCTCAATTCTTATAACATAGTCCTTGTAGAAAGGGTCAACGCTTACTGCCCTGCCCACAGGCCCTGCCTCAAAAATCCACTTTGTTTACTGATGAATTAAATTGTCAAAACATAATTGAAGTTACATAATATTGTGTCTGCAGGGAATGACGCGCCTGCTGCTGACGTGCATCCCGTACTACCGGAACGTGGTGGTGATGTCGTTCTCGTGCGAGGAGTGCGGCTACCAGAACAATGAGCTGCAACCCGGAGGAGCCTACGCAGAGCAGGGCGTGCAGTGAGTAGCATACTGTGTCTTTAGCGCTCCCATACTGCCCCAATGTGGTGGTGATGCAGCCCGTGGGCGCCTTCGTTAAGCAGGGCGTGCACCATTATTACTGATGTTAGGTGTGGGGTTCTTGGTCCCATTCCCAGGTCAGGCAAAATGTCATCGAGTTTTTCCATCAGTTTCTTAGTAGGAGAGCCCTGCGTCATATCATTTATTTTAATTACGCCATTAAAAGGCACTTTTGAATTCATTCTATAGTTGCTGCCAGTTAAGATGGCAATAGCGGTCATTGCTCTTTCCATAATATCTCTTCGTACGAACCAAAACAAATGAACCATGTATCGTTTTTCATTAGAAAAGATGTTGAAGATCACGATAGATGACGATTCAAGACATGAACAGGCTTATTTGTGGATTTCAAAGTTAAGAACTTTAATAAATGTAGGTGGGTCAATGACCGCCATTGCCATCTTAACTGGCAGCAACTATAGTTGCCCATTTGCAAAGGCTGTTTCATAGTTTGGTAGTTGGCTGTGTATCACACTCGGATTGCATTTTAAGCCATTGGTCTTGCTCCTGCGTCTTTCCCCGATCGTATCAGATTGCTGACCTATGACTCTAGAACAGTAATGGAACATAGAGTGCGCCTGCATTTGTGCACGCCTGTGTACTTGATTACTATCCACTGAGATGGTCCACCGTGTCACAAGTTCCCAAGCACTATTCTTGTGAAATGATTTGATGAGACTTAGTACTGTTACAGCTTTGCTTCTGTGACCAATTACGATCAGTTTGTTTGTCTATGGTAGCATATTGTCAATGTGACTGTTGTTACAGCTGGACCCTGAAGGTGGAGAGCGCCGAGGACCTGAACCGGCAGGTGGTGAAGACCGACTACACCAGCGTGCGCGTCCCCGAGCTCGACTTCGAGATCCCCGCGCAGAGCCAGCCCGGAGGTACGGTGCACTGCGTCTTGTTGCTAAGTGGAACACTTCCTTCGAAGTATCGCCATTCAAAAGGAGAGCCATGTCGTTCGCGAATGTGATTATGTTGCCGTAGGTACCATCTAACTGGCAGAGATCATTGATGAAAATTAAAAATACAACAGGCCCTGAAATACTGTTATTAAGTTCGCATCCGTCGTCCATGAAAAGTGAAATATCTACACGCTCAAAATGTATGGAACAGCTGGTTTTATTTTTGTTACCGATGAAAAAATTCTATGTGGGGGGGTGGTGGGGTTAAGAATGATTTACTGGATCGTGGTAACCGTTTGTGCGTCGGAGTCCCTCCGGTTCCACCCGTCTTGCAATAAAAAAAAATAGTTTATCATTACTATTATCACTTGCAGAGATAACGACAATCGAGGGAATCATATCGCGCGCCATCCGCGGGCTGTCGCAGGAGCAGGCGCTGCGGCTCACCCAGCACCCGGAGGACGCCGCGCAAGTGCAGGCCATCATCGACAAGCTGTCGGAGTTGCAGAGCGGGAGGAAGCCCTTCACCATCGAGCTTGAAGACATCTCCGGTGAGCACACAGTCGGTGCATGACGTACCCCCCACTGGGGCACAGGTCTACGTGTGAGAGGGAGTGGGCTGTAATCCACCATGCCTGGCCGAAAGCAATAAAACGTTTTCTTTGTAACCGAATGAAGAATATGTTGGAATTCTGACCTTATGTTTACATGTCTACAAATTTCTCAAAATGTTACTTATTTTTTCTAAGAGTAGAGCAAGGCCAAAGAAACGATGAATGAACTGTATGAAGGGTGACGAGTAACAGAGAAGTAAGGAAGACATGCTGCGCCGACCCCAAATAAATTGGGATTTGGGCAGGAGAATGATGTTACTTTTTTTTTAATCGACTTCTAAAATCGGAAGAGGTTTTTGTTTTTTTTTTAACAATTTATGTACATCAGTGGCGAAGGGCGAACAAGTGAAAATGGCAAACTGACATAGATTTCAATAGGATTTATGTCAGTTTTGACATTTTCACTTGTCAATTTAGTCTCAGGGATTAAAAAACAGACTTTAGACGGTTATGCCCCATAGACGGAATATACCACCCTGACCTTAAGGGAAAGCCGAAAAATAAGAGAATTGTCTTTTTTTCGTATTTTCTTTTCGTTTTTTTTCATGTTCATTTTGACCTCATTTTCGTTATCAGCGACCCCAAAAACCTAGAAAATGACACCCATACAAGACACAATGGTGTTGGGGCTGGCGCGAACACGGCGTAGCAGAGGTGCGCATCCCTTGCGCATGATGGCGGAAAAACTATCGACGTCCGCGTCGGCAAACATGTCGGACGCACTACAAAAGCGCGGCAGCCCCATCAACATCCGGAACTGTTATATTGTCTGGGCAGGCCACTATACAATGTCGCCCATGCGCATGTGACCGCCCGTAATTATCTGAATATTCATGAAAAAATGTCGAAAATAAACATCAAAAGAGGGGATCTAAATATAACATTTTTCATGTTATTCAATTTTTATTTTTTTAAGTAGAGTTTGTAGATTTGCTTTCTATTTTTTGACACATCTCCGAAGTTTATGGGTCGATTTCGATTCTGTTTATTATTTCTCAAAGCTTATGAGTTATTTTAATAGGTTATTTAACATTTTTACTAAAAATTATAGACGACGAAAAAAAAAACGGAATAGAAGTAATTTTTTCGGTAAAAAATTGTGTATTTATTTAAAAAAAAACTAGTGTTATTCCATAAATTATCCCCATAGGACGACTTTTTAATCATTACTTGTAATCTACTACATAACAGCAGCAAATTCACAGAACATTGTTGATACCTATCTTTAAAGAAAAAACAAGGGCGGGTCTAACAAATCATCGCAATCTTCATGTGTGGTAAAATAAATACACAATTTTTTACGGAAAAAATGACTTCGATTCCGTTTTTTTTTTCGTCGTCGATAATTTTTAGTAAATATGTTACTTAACCTGTTAAAATAACTCATAAGCTTTGAGAAATAATAAACAGAATCCAAATCGACCCATAAAATTCGGAGATGTGTCAAAAGATAGAAAGCAAATCTACAAACTCTACTTAAAAAAATAAAAATTGAAAAACATGAAAAATGTTATAGATAGACCCCCTCTTTTGATGTATATTTTCGACATTTCTTCATGAATATTCAGAAAATTACGGGCGGTCACATGCGCATGGGCGACATTGTATAATATGCCCTTTTATCATGGTTTGGTCACGCCGCTGTAAAACCCTCTTCATATTTCAGCAAAACAATATTTCCATGTTTTGCTGAAGTATGAAGTATATCGCAGCGGTTCTAGCCGTGTAGTGGAAGCTACTATAGTGCCCTTGTATCTGATTGTCCCTTCCCTTGCAGGTAACTGCTTCCTGGAGAACACGGCGGCTCCCCGGCGCGACCCGCGCGCCACGCGCCGCGAGTTCCCGCGCACGGAGGAGCAGGACCAGGCGCTCGGCATCTACTCCCAGCACGAACAGGAGGTGCGTGTGTTAGCCCCGTTGGGGCGCCTTCAAAATTACCATGACGCACTTTAATAAAAATACATGTGTCGACTTGAGAACCGAGTCCGAACATAGGATCCTGGGTTCGAATCCCAGGTCGGGCAGATTGTTATTGGATTTTTCCACCTGGAATTTCTAAGTAGCAGCCACGGAGCGCCCGATTGAAGGGAATAGGCTCGCCCTCTATTACATTAGACTTGCGAAATGTGGGTGTACTAATAACTACAGCTGCGCGCAGCCCTTCGGGAATAATTACAAATAATGCCCTTATCACCTGCAGCCGGACTCCGCGGAGCAGCTGGCCCCGCGCCTGGGCGGGCTGGACATCTCCGCCAGCGACTCGTCGGGCCACCTGCTGACGCCGATGACGCCGGGCTCCATGACGTACGAGCAGCTGGCGGCCGACGAGGTGCTGACCTTCCGCACCAACTGCCCGGACTGCAATGCGCCCGCGGACACTAATATGAAGATAACCAGTCAGTACCGCACTTAGTTATCCACGTTCCATTGTCGTTAGCCGACGAGTGTCCCACTGTTAGGCAAGAGGGGTCCTCCTTCCAAACCTTTATAACCGACTTGTAACAAAGGAGGAGGTTATGTATTCCACCACCATCCTTTCACCCGACTACGGCGAAGCCAAAAGGAAGGGTTATGATTTTAGCAGTCTATAATTAGTGAATCTCTAGTGCGGGCTGTACAGACACGTGTAGTGGGTAGACGTTCAGTCAGTTAGCGCATGTATTGGTGTGGCTGTGCGCCGACGTGATCGATGGATATGAACATGACGCGTGTTGCTTGCAGATATCCCGCATTTCAAGGAGGTCGTCATCATGAGCACCACGTGCGACGTCTGCGGACACCGTACTAACGAGGTAACATCACTCAACATGTAGTAAATCGAGGGACACAAAAGGTTACCCGTACAGAACCTCTATACGGGTAACCTTTTCGGTCGCTTGTTAATCGGGTTATTTGTTAGGGTCAGTTGAACAAGCTATACGGTAAATCTGCTTAACATAACCGGTTCACGCACACAGTTCATTTTTTTTTTCATAAAAATACGCAAGACAGTGACGGATTGACGCGCGCTCTTGTGTTGCATTACAGTTAATCAGCAATATTTAAATGGTTAACCCATATAGTAAGGTCCCGCAGTAGTTGGCGCCTTACAGTTTAAGTTAGAAGTGGCCAGTAACTAAGTACATATTTTGAGTTAGGTGAGTTGACGTAAACACACAGATTTGGTAGAACTACAAGTTTATTAGATGTACCGATCACAACTAAGTTAGAGTAGGTTGGACGCTAATCCGCGGTGTTCGCGTAAGTAATTTGTCAACTAACTTAAAATTATTAGCGAAGGTGTTTCTATAAACATGGTATTAATTCTTATTCATCACAAGTAATTAATTTTGAACAAAATTACCCTTCCATCATTTGATTTAAATGAATATCTTAGGAGATATCACAGTTTTTAAATAACTCCGCAGCAAAATAATGATCAAGTATCGCGCGCGCGTATACTTATACCCTCCTCCCATCCTTTCTCTTATGTGACGCAGACGAAGTTGCGCGGGTCAGCTAGTGTAAGCTAAGAGTAATATATTGTGTGTGCAGGTGAAGTCAGGCGGCGGCATAGAGGACATGGGCGTGCGCTTCGAGCTGCGCATCCGCAACCAGGACGACTTCTCGCGAGACGTGCTCAAGGTACGTGGTACCCTCAAATGTTCCTGCTTCTATGTTATTTAAAGAGTTGACGTGAGTGCGTACCGAGTCACAACAGTATTGATGTTAGCGAGCGTAGCGCCGATAGGCGTTCCGATTTAATTATCGCGTTCCTGTCGTTAAAAGCCCTCGCCTGCAGCTCGGGTGTTAATTCCACCTCGAATGCAATAACAAAGTTTCCCCACTTATATCAACATGTACTATATCGTGTCGACCGATTCTGATGATTTTTTCACCCAAAAACGTCTGGCAAACACTGTTAAAGCTAGCAAATGTGCCGAAATCCCTTCAGTTACTTGACGTTTCAAAGAAAGTTCGGAGCTTGTGGCTCAATAGTAACAGCGGCACCGGTTGATCTTCAAGGTAAAGCCGCGCTTGGCAAGATCGGTCTGTGGATGGGGACCATAAATTACATCTTGTGAGTTTACTTCGTGACTCGGAAGCACGACAAGCCCTTGGGCCCGGTTATCTTTTGTCAGTGGCCCGAAAGTGTGACAGCCACTCTTTATACCAAGGGGTTTCCGTATTTGAGGAGTTCAGATAGGCAGTCGCACCATGTAAAATACTGGTATTCAGCTGCATCCGGTTGCACTGGAAGTCGACCGAGGTAGGATGCACTTGACGTTTCAAGGACTTGCTTGATCTTGTTTAACATTTATTTTTGTATTGCAGTCAGAGACGTGCAGCATGGAGATACCCGAGCTGGAGCTGGAAGTGGGCGGCAGAGCGCTGGGCGGAAGGTTCACTACGGCGGAAGGGCTCCTCAGCGCCACGGCGGCGCAGCTGCGCGACTGTCCCGGAGCTATCGGCGACGCGCCCGGCCTCAACCGGGACAAACTCGACAGGTACCCTCTGCCACTACCATTCACACATTTACAAGTTGCTTTGAACACAAATGTTCCATTCAAGCATTGTCCCAATCAAAAATGTTCCATTCAAGAATGTTCCATTCAAGAAGGTTCGTTTCAAGAATGTTCCATTCAAGAATGTTCAGACAGAGCTATACAGGTCGTCTAGCGTGTAATGTCATTTCACCCTAAATGATACACTAGTGCGACAAATGCTGCGTGCTAGCTCGCCCGTCACTCGTGTACTTGCCACCTGCAGATTCGTGGAGCAGCTGGAGGAGGCGCTGCGCGGCCAGCGGCCCGTCACCGTGCTGCTGGACGACCCCGCCGGGAACTCGTACGTGCAGAGCCTGGCGCTGGACCCCGACGAGACGGACGACGGTATGCACACAACTGTACATTATTACTAGACACCCAATGTGTATTAGCATATTATAGCTGTTTTTTTTTTGAAGATAGTGCAAATCTTATCCATAGCTATATTTCGAGCTCTTATGTTGCATATTTCAACGATTTCAAGTTGCATATAATCCGGTTTCTATTCAAATCAATCTTAAATACACTGAAAAACAATACTAAGCTTAACCAACAATATTGAAGCGTGTGCACAAGTATTCGTTGCAAACCGTGTACCGGACAGGCTGCTCACCATACACCTGCCGCTATCCCAATTTACTTGGGCTCGGCGCAGCAACTGCTCCGTTCTATTTTAGGTGTTTATAGCGGCCTGGCGCTGCAAGCAAGAATAGTCCACACGGTGCCGGTGGTTCGGTGGGCAGAATCATTTTTTGGTGTTTGTTCAAACAAGACTGCTTCCACCAAACCTCAGACATCTAACGCCTGCGTTACTTATCTCAGGTCTGAAGGTCACGAGGTACGAGCGAACCTTTGAGCAGAATGAAGAACTGGGCATCAATGACATGAAGACGGAAGACTACCAGCTCGCAGACGGACACGCGGTAGACCTTCCGCCAGTACCCGCGTCGGGATCCGCGCCACTGCACTCATAGCACCACTAGTCACCGAACACACGCAACACAACTGAGGATACACAGTACCTCGGTTACATCTCTGATGTATCAGAACATTATGTTGTAAAAACAATGTTGTGGGATGGATTAACTCTCTATCCCAAAAAATTATATTTTAGTAAACTCGTGGTTTGAACTCAATCATTTGTCATTGTAGGTTGAATGCTTACCTGCTGCGCCACGAGAGCAACTTTCAACAATGCGAAATTATGTTATAAGTACTATCATTTAGAAGATGTTAGCGCACTCACTCTGTGAGTGGCTGTCACTGTGAGCAGTACGTACAGTAGCGGTCTACGTTTGTAGTGCGCGTGCCTGGGTACTTAACTCTTTTGGCGTGTGTACATACCGAAAAACCATTCAATATTTGTCGTTTATTAAATAAACAACTTACACCTTATGTATTTTAATGTATTTAATCAATATTCATAGTCATACACATAGTCATATACATTAATTATAAAAACATGACTGACATTTTTATAATTAATGTAACATCTTGCATGCTATGTGTGTGTATACTCATGTTTTGAACAAATAAAATGAACTTATCTTATCTTATCTTATCTTATCTTATCTTATCTTATAGTGATGTTCAGAGGATAGCCGTGGACGCTTCCAACGATACCTCATTTGTTAAATTATGATAAGTAGTTCAGAAGTTATGAGGGAACAGATAAACATACATATTACATACATTCCGGTCAAAATTCATTTAATAACCCTGCTTTTTGCTTCGACGTTTATGTATTCAAACTTAAATTCCTTAATCTAACAGGGTGTCTAACATACCGCGACATCGACGCAGGCATTTTTTCACATTAAGGCGGCAACATTTTTAGTTTATATTGCTTTATTTGTAATTGGCACATTAGTAAGCTGCAGTAGTAGTTCGGGCGCCACTCAGATATTACACTGCATTGAACTTGATCATAACATTGCCTCAAAATCCACCCAATTCGATATTTAATCCCAGAATAATATCTGTCATTGAATGTAGTAGTTCTGTCGTTTACACACCGACACACAGGTGTGAGTGAGTATTCGTAACAAGGACGGACCACTAGATGGCGCGTATTTAAAATTTATTATAATAATTTATTTTGACTATCTGAATGTTTATGTGGCAATGAAGATGTCTGATGAGATATGTATCTACGATTATGTTACGACGATGTGATATTATGATACGATTATGAAAATAAAAAGTGCAATTTATAGGAAAATATAGTTTTATTTTATTACCTTACACTATGGGAATCAATGATCAAAGCAAAAGTATTTGACAAAAGTGAGCCTGATGCATGCCTATTCACTCAAAAGCAATGAATATTTTTCAAATTCTTTATTCCCATACATATTTTCTGTAAAATAATAACACTGTGATGACTTGTAACATAACATAACCAATTATTACAATAATTACATAACCGACGTAAGAAGAAACTGTAATTCATAAACGACATATAAAACCTAAAATACAATAAGTATGCGATTAGAACCAGGAAGGCGAACTAATATTTCATAATGTCATAGCACTCCTTACAAAATTTTCTAGTAAAACAAATATCTAAAGAGCAGTCTATTGAGTTGAGCAGGTGGTTACACGCCTACCTTACAAACTATTATTTCACCTTTTGATTTATAATAAACTAGCCGTTGCCCGCGACTTCGTTCACGTGGTAATTTTGACGAGTATGAGTGAGGACAACAGGATAATTATCTATCTCCTCGCCTTTCATTACGATCCGATCAGCTGTTTGGTCGTGAAAGGGTAGCACAAAAATAACAAACAAAAAAAGAGTTACTTTCGCATTTATAATATTAGTATGGATATAAAAAACTTTTTTGCAAAAAATAAAACCGACTTCAAAAGCACAAAAAAGTGAAAAATAACTCCAGCAAAAATAGCTTCAGAAGTCGGTGACAAAAAAACTATATCAAACAAACAAAAGTCACCGACTTCTGAAGCTATTTTTGCTGGAGTTATTTTTCACTTTTTTGTGTTTTTGAAGTCGGTTTTATTTTTTGCAAAAAAGTTTTTATTTTTCCATTTTTAGTTGTGATATCCTATTCAAATATTTGCTATGCACTTATTTTACATTGTTAACAATACATGTCATGGTAATAGGCTTATCCCAAATCAATGGAACTTAACTTACCTAACTGTCGAAATCTGGGCGTACTGTACACATCTGCATACCCTCTCAGAGCATAGAGGCGTGATGTTATGTTATGATGTTGTGTAAACAATAAACATCCAAGCGATTGCAGCAATCACGACGGATTTGCTGTCTATTATTGAAGAGTTCCATTATATATTCCATTGTATATCTCCGAAGATCAGCATCAGATCTGTACCAAATTTAAATGGGACCACCGCGAAACAAAATCCGTCCAAACAAAAATAAAATAAACATCAAAATCGGTTCATAATTGGCGAAGAAATCGCTGTACATACACACAAAAAAAAAACAAAAAGCATTCAGACGAATTGATAACCTCCTCCTTTTGGAAGTCGGTTAAAAAATGATCAAATGATTCGTTTTTAACAAAAGCTGTTCATGTCTAGAGTATAACCCCAACGAAGAATGATTGAAAAGACCGTCACGTGACCGTCGACGGTTCCACCAGGCCTGCAGGCACAGTGACACCACGAATGGCATTAAGTCCGCCTATGTACCACTTTTGTACATGAAGTTTAAATAAATAAATAAATAAATAAATGGCCAAAATTAATAAATACGTCCTATTTTTCTCCATTTATGCACTTTGAGTTCTCGCACGAAACATAAGCGGTAGACCTCCTTTGATCCTCTGAATTAAGTTGGACATAGGGTCCACGACCGGATGCCTGACGCTCTCCGGCGCGGGCTCCACCGTGAAACTGGACAGGACGGCCGCCAGCCCGGCCAGTGACTGCATCAAGCCAAGGCGTTCACCTGAGAAAACATAAGTATTTTGTATAATTACAGCTAACATAAAAAGTAACAAGTTGTTTTGTTTCTATTTTGAAGACATATTACTATATTTAATTTAAGATTTCATTCCTTCTACGTTTTATTTAAATACTTGCTTGATTTTAATCCATTGCTTTTTTTTTTGTTTGTTTTAATTCCAGAGGCTAATTTGTATTCTTGCGAAAGATGTCTTTGTAAGGAAAGGATACATTTCGCGAAAAAAGTCTCGCAAAACAGTTCTTATTACGAGTTTGTGCAAATAATTTTTCGATTAAGGGATTCGTTTAAAAATATTAAAATTCGTTTGTGAAATATTAAGCTTTAAAGTGTATATTTTGTTAGACTCAAGTGTCCCACCCCCCTTATAATCTATCAAAAAGCAATGTAATGGTTCACAATCTTTCGACATATTACAATCTCGCGAGATAGACTATACTGTCTATAACCTAACGGTTTTTACAATTTTACGGTGACATACGGGGTGTAAACAGACCCTTCACCAAGCCGTCAACCAGGCATTCTGTACATCAAACTAAGTTACTTTACGCAAAAATTATTGCTGGGAAACGACTTTTTTTTTTAGGGTGAAAAATCACGTTTTACGGTAAAACTCAATGTAACATACTCAAAACATTGTGCTGATGGATGGATTGAATAATACGAGGGTCGTAAAGGTGTTTAAAGTAAAAATCTTACATTAGAAACATGTATTTAAAAAAAAACTTGTGAAAAAGTTGGAACTTTGACCCCCAATATCTCCGAAACTAGGAGGTTCCCAGGTATGGTCTAGAACAAAAAAATGATCGCAATGACGGGGTGAACAAGTACCTTTCGGCTTCGTTAAGGGTCTTTTTACACCCTTTATATAACGAAGTTAGAAAGAAACTATCACAGCAAAGACGGCTTTAATAGTTTACCGAGTAATAGTCGACCAACTTATTGTATAACGGGCTGGCTTCCGCAACTCCACGTCAAAGCGCGTATTTTGCGTGCGGAAAATAAGTGCTTTGAAAAATAAAATTCTTTGACCAACTTATAAAATGTACTTGGATAACATATTTTCCTAAACAATGTATGGGAGCACAGGTTTTTCAACTGCAAATGTAAGTTTGTTTTTATTATTACAATAAAAAACATCGTTCGGAGGCAAATCGGACCGTAGGATGTGGATTAAATTAACGTCTACGGAACCCTACATTGTGCGTGGCGCGACACGCACTTGGCTGTTTTTTTTTGCTAGAATTGGCGATTTAAATACTCACCTATGCATGCTCTGGGCCCAGCACCGAACGGCAAATAGAAATATTTGTTGGTGTTGTCCCACGCCTCGGGGTCGAACCTCTCCGGCCTGAACTCCTCAGGGTTCGGGAAGTACTTCGGATCTTTGTGCAGCGCCTGCACCGGAATCACCACTCGGATCTCCTCATCAATTCTTAGATTCAACTCTGGCAAGGTAAACGGACGAGCACATTTTCGTGACAGGGCCCCTATCGCAGGAAACATCCGTGAAGCTTCTTTGAACACCATATCCAAGTAAGTCATCTCCTTGATCGAGTCATACGATAGTTTTCCGTCGTATATGGCTAAAACGCGGTCGACTTCATCTTGCGCCTTCTTCTGTACGTCCTGGTTGTATGCTAGCTGGTGGAGAGTGTAGCTGGTGGCCGACGACGATGTCTCGAACCCGGCTACGAAGAAGACAAACACTTGGGCAGCTATCAGACCATCGTCGAACTCCAAAGTAACAATCTCGGGTGTACCATCGGGCTTCTTCTTCTGCGTGGACTTGCCGACGATAGCGCCCTTCTCTTTGCACTCCAACATCAAATCTATGAAATCCCGTCTCGTGCTAGGTTTATAGTTCCTCTTCCTAAGAATTTCCCCGACAAGCTCATTGATTTCTTTTTCTACACGAGTCCAAATCTTAAAGTTATTAAAAATTTCCGGGAACAGATTTTTTGCCATAGTTGTAACAATTTCGCGGGGTCTTATTTTGAAAATATTGATTCCGAGTTGTCTGAACGCAGAATCTTCATCATTCAGTGAGTCTGAATCAAGACCGAAGCCACAGGCTCCGATTAAGTCGGTTGTATACCTCGCCATCAGCTCGCGAGAGTCTATAGACTTGCCCTCAGCAGCCAATGTCAGCACGCGAGTTTTCAGCCTCTCTGCCCTTTCAACTATTAAAGGAAACATTGCCTTCAGCTTCCCAGTAGTGAACGCAGGGGTCATTCTCTGCCTCAGCAGCTTCCAAAGGTCTCCTTCGGAGGCGAACAGATTCTTCATCAGAGGTTCAACCTCGCCATTCTTAAGAGAAGAGACGCCACGACTGTAGAAGTAGGAAAAGTCTGTGCTCAGAATCCGCTTTACGATTTCAGGATCTCGTATCAGCAAATCTGGGCGTGAAAAGCTGTAGAATCCAACCACTCGTTCATGGGGATAGCTCCAGTATATCTCGTCAGCTACTTGTGTTACACTACACTTCCGAATAACTACTTGCAAACTATTCCCGAAGAAAGGCAGTGGTTTATTACACTTGATACCTCTGGCCTCCCAGTACTTATAGTTCCTTGTTCCGTAGAAGTACAAGGTGATCAGGAGAACCACTGCTAATGCCAGGGTAATCATTCTGATGTTGGTACGAGGGACTTGAAGGTTAACGAATCAGGACGCAGTTCACACAATCTGGAAGATAAGAATGGTTTGAGAAGATGTCTAACCGCCAGCGAGTTTAAAACTCGACAAATTATTTTTCATAGTATGAATTGTTATGTCACAAGAAATGATTGAAGCAATTTATTTAATTTTATCATGCCGCACCTTTTTGGGTGTCATGGTGGGATTGATTCAAGGCTGTTCTAGGTTGGTTAAGTGGCGAACCGGAGAAATGGAAACCCTTTGATGCGAATCGAGTGAGGATTATTACTGAAATAATCCCGAAGGATAAATGGAGTTACGTAAAATCCAAAGAAGATTGCGCAGATTGCGCAAGCCGCAGTTTACCCGCTGCTCAATTAGACAATTACTCGCTGTGGTGGCAAGGGCCCGACTGGTGACCACAATATAAGCCTAAAGAATCTCATAAGATGCCGATTTGTGCGAGTATTACTGCCGAAGAACTCAGAAAAAACAACGAAGTAAATACGGTCATTGTTAATCCCGAAAATTTAATAATTAATCAACTATTAGAAAAATATAGCTCTTTAAGGAAATTTACTCGAGTATTAGCCTACATCAACAGTCGTTAGGTAGTCAGTGGCCCAAAAAAGTCTGACAACCAGTCTTACCAAGGGGTATCGTATTACCCAGTTCTAACTGGGTTGTGGAGGTCTGATAGGCAGTTGCTCCATGTAAAATACTGGTATTCAGCTGCATCCGGTTAAGACTGGAAGCCGACCCAAATATAGTTGGGAAAAGGCTAGGCAGATGATGATTAGCCTACATCAACAAGTTCATCGACATTGTTGTTTACAAGAAAAAACGCACATGTTTTCTTACTCTGCAAAATATAAAGACAGCAAGGGAAATGTTAATTAAGCACGTCCAAAACCAATATTTCGACGAAGAAATATCGCGGCTGAAAAATAGTGAACCACTAAATAAGAAAAGCCAGATTTTTAATCTCAATCCCATCTCATCATAATCCGTGGCGGCGGCAGACTTCAACATTCAAATCTTGATCCCGAAATGAAGCACCCATCATAATCCCGAATCAGTCGAAATTGGTAGACCTTATCATAGATGAATCCCACGAACTGTATTTCACGGTGGAGTAAAAATGACTACTGGATTTATAAGATACAAATACTGGATTCTTGGAGGAAACAGAGTCACAAACATACGATTAAGAATGTGAGTCTAATGTAAAAGAAATAATCCCATGCCACAACCTCAAATCATGGGTGATCCTCATACCTCCAGCACGATTTATTCCTAACGGACCTTTTTACCACATTGGAATAGATTATACCGGACATATCCTGTTCCGGCTAAGCTCCGAAACGGCTCGACCGATCGCGGGCAACAGCTAGTATACAATGTTGAAGGTACTTTCCTTCCGTGTGGCACAGCCGCGGCCGTAGCCGTCAATAAAGACGATTACATGTTGAAACAGTAGGATAATATCGGTCATAAATGTTATTTCAAACGATAACGTTAAGGACTACAGTCGAAGATAATAACTCACCTGAAACATGTAAGCACTGTCTGACGGTCTACACGAGTCGACAGCTCACGACGGAACTCCGACGTATAGCCCTATTGCTTAGATAAGCACTCCAGATTGTAGTTATCGGCTAACTTTAACCCTCTACCGGCGACCGCATACGACCCCTTGTTTTCGTCACATTTGAGGTCATTCACTAATTCACTTGTGTAACGTCTTCCCGCGTCGGTTGGGACTATTACCATCGACTAGAGACATCTAGGTAAAGTCTCGAATCTGAAAATGTGCATTTTTTAATTTCTGTTTTAAGGTTAGCATAAAGGTATTTTAATTATATTTTAATTTGCGAAATAAAAAAACAATACTAATCAGTTCTAATTGCTTTTTTTAAATCGAATAACTTTGGAACGTAACAGTTAAATTGCGTATATGAACGAAAGTTAAGTTTCGCGCGCGTACGTGGCAACTGCGAGCGTGCGACCAAGACGGATCTACCACTTTCTCGCGTGTACGCCGCACTTCACTTCAAGTAATCAATCGAATCTGGTAGCTTCGATAGTTTTTGGGGCTGTACTTATCCAAAATTATATCGAAGATACCATATCTTACATATGTGGTAATTTTATATTCTGTGTATATCTAAACTGCTGTTTTCGATATTGTACTTGGTATTTTAAACTGATAACTCTGTTTCGATGGTTTGGATTTTTTAATTATTTATTTTATTTGTCCATCTTACGACTATCATCCCAGGGTTAACCTAATGCGATATATTATATAACAACAATATTACCTTCTGTAACTAATTACCAACAATGCGTTTATATTTAGTCATGGCTATGGTGGAGAACGGGCGGCGCGGGTATATTTTGATAAAGATAAAGTAAAAAAAAACTTAGAACTTGTAGCTGTGCTGTCGTGTGTGTGGGTAGGCACAGTTGGAAACAAAAGTCACTGCCACAATGTAGTCCGGTTGTATTTGTATCGAGGGTTCACAGTCCACACGCACAATACATAAAACAGTAGAAGGAGAACATACAGTACAACACGAGTGCAATAATAGATTGGGTACAGTACAATGAGATGGAACAAGGGCACAGTCACAGGCTCAGTAGTCACAACACAAAGGATGTAGGAGAATCAGGCGAAACACGGGCAAAAACTATGGGCAGTTGTACACGTCAACCAGCAAACCCGTTGTCGATCTAGCAAACGACCCAAGAGCTAGACTGACCCGACACTATACCGAAGACATCCCGGACTTCAGCCTGTACGAGATTTAGATGGCTCTGAAACGATGACGTAGGTGGTATGATGTGGTAGGTGGTGATGACGGAGTTACTGCCGAACTGCTGAAGGCGGGTGGGAAACCAGTACTTAAGGCCCTTCTGAAGCTGTTTGATTCCGTCATACTCGAGGGGAAAACGCTACAGGCATGATGCAGGGGTGTGGTCATGTGGTGGTACTCTTCTTCAAGAAGGGCGATAAAGCCCGGCTGAAGAATTAAAGGCCCATCCCACTTCTAAGCCATGCTCACAAGTTGATTTCAAGAGTCATCAGGTGTGAGCGGCGTCAGTTCCTCGGGGGTCGATGATAACGGTGTCAGTGGTCTGGAGTTCAGGCTTCAACCTGAACCATCATGGTGTATAGGTCTTCGCAGGTAAGGTTACAAAGGCCCAGCACTGGGGTGATGGTTATGGCACAAAGGTGATGCTTATTTCTAAAGAAATCTCTTCCAGCATACCTGCGAAAGGAGATAATAAAAAAAGAGATGTAGACATAGTGTGTAAAAGAAGAAGAGAAAATTGAATACATAAAACATAAAACAGAACTATTTAAAAATAATATACCATATTATATGGTATTCTTAAAACAACGATGTTTGGTTGGATTTAACACCAGCCTCCGCAAGGCCAGCGAAATGAGGACAATATACAGGAATAAAGTGAAAGTTAATTCCTTCCTTAGTCATCTTCTCAGTCGACGAATCCCAAATCGCCTTAAGAAACCTAGTAAGGACATTTGATGCACCAACAAATGAGGTGCCATTATCCGGGTAGAGTTTCGGCGTTCCTCTACGTGAGATGAGCCTCTTTAATACCATAATGGAAGTATTGCTGTTAAATCACCGACTAATTCAAGATGAATATGATTTTGTAGAAAAACAAACGAAAATAGCAATTTAAACTTTTACTAATTTACTGCCTCGACCTTGATGAACAGCTGATTGAATAGGACCTGCATAATCCAATCCTATGGAAAACCTGCTGAAAGTCGCTGCAAAAGTAAATCAAAAGTAAATCTCTCATAACAGGACTTACGGTTTCACCTGTAAATCGGCAACAATGAACACATTGTTTGCAGCACATCGTACCTAAATTGTGACCTCGAATGGGTCAGTACGTGTGTCGTATAGATGCCAACAACAACTGAGGTCCAGCGTGAAACAATCTTTTATGCTCATAATTAAAAAGTAACTTAGAAAAATGATGACTAGTTTGAATATTTTGAATAACAATCGGGTTCTTTTTACTGTAAGGAAAATCTGAATGTAATAATCTACCTCGAATCCGCATTATACTATTCTCGTCTAGAAAAATGTTAAACTTATTTAAATCAATTTTCTTGGGTAACGGTTTGTTATTAACTAGTAATTTATAGTCTTGGAAAGCCCACGAGATAAACATACACTGGACAGCAAATAAACCGAGCCACCCGCTACCTAGGCACTCTAATTCAATTTTCTCAAAAACGAAAAAACCTACAATCATCGAAGTTGTACCTACAGAAAGTGCGTTTCATGGTGATTAAAATGAAAGGAAACTCATTGGGTTTAATCAATATTTCAGTGTTTATTAAGGATTTTACAAAGAGTCGTTTTCCAGTCGTGTCAATCGTTAGTAATGATAAAGTGAAAAAAAAAATTAAAGCCAAAAACAAAGATAAAATCAAAAAAAAGTTTTTGATTAATATTCCGTATTCCCTCCCCTTGCTCGGATAACTGCCAGCATCCTTGTATTCATCGACCTTACGAGCCTGACGATAAAATCTTGAGGAATTGTATTCCACTCCTCTTCAATTGCGATTCGCAGCTCTGGAAGCCTTGTTGGAGCAGGTACCCGGGCTCGAACCCGACGTTTCAGCTCATCCCATAAGTGTTCTATCGGATTCAAGTCCGGGCTTCGAGCTTGCCAGCAGGGGCGTAGCTACCGCCGTATCAGCCGTATCAATTATACGGGGCCCCGGAGTAACAAGGGCCCCCGACGAGGGAACAAAAACAAAATCTTCCCTCAACCTCAAATATTCTTCTTGATAAAAGATAAATTGAGAATATAACGTAACACGATCCAAAAAGCTAAAAATTTTCGAGCTCGCTTCGCTCGCTCTTTGATGAAGGCTTCACCAATCGCTGTTGAAAAAACACCAATTTTTCGAGCTCGCTTCGCTCGGTTTTCGATGAACACTAATACCCTTTCAGGATGCTGTAATTTTCTAGCTCTTCATTGAAGTCTTAACCTTCATGATCCAGTCAGTCATGATCGCAATTACAACATCGCCCACTCATTCTCTTAGTAAAATTAATGACAGCTAAAGCGATGCAAGTCAGGATACTATTTTCTTAGTTTTGCAAAAATAGTTTGTTGATTTTCTCTTTTTTTTGGGCTTCGCCGTACTCGGGGTTCAAAGGGCCCCCAAAAAAAAATTGATACGGGGCCCCACTAGGACTAGCTACGCCACTGCTTGCCAGTCCATCGTACGAATGCTGACGTCGCGTAGATACTGGGTCACCACATGAGCAACATGTGGCCGTGCATTATCATGCATCAATTGCATATCCTGCCCGATATATCCTGCGTAAGGTACCACATGGTCTGCGAGGATTTCAGTAATGTAGCGATGAGAAGTCAGTCCACGTGTACGGCCCGTCGGTTCGATGAAAACTAACGCTGTATGTGCTGTTAACGAGATGCCGCCCCAGACCATTACAGATCCTCCTCCATAAGCAACAGTTTCCTCGATGCAACACTGAGAATAACGTTCTCCAGGGCGACGATATACTCTCTGACGTCGATCACTTCCATGTAAACTCACCCTGGTCTCATCAGTGAAGAGTACATTACTCCACTGCTCTAATGTCCAATCCATATGCTCTCGAGCAAATTCAAGTCGTGCTCGACGGTGTGCTACCGTTAATGCTGGGCCTGTTGCAGCTCTTTTTGGGGTCAGGTTCCGTTCAGCAAGTCTCCTTCTGACGGTATCTGAACTTATGACCACTTGGCGTTCGTCACGCAGACTTTGTTGGACTTGAACTGCGTTGAGATGGCGATTTCGCAGAACAGTAAGGTGGATATAACGATCATCTGCTGCTGATGTAGCCCTAGGTCTGCCCGTACCTAGACGGCGATCGAATGCTCAGAGCAAATCGTTAGCATTGTGTTTGTTGCTTGATTACAATGTGAGTTGACGGTACTTTCGAATTAATTTGTAGTCATTTTAATCAAAATGAAACGAACTTTTTGTAGGTATAACTTTGATAGTTGTAAGTTTTATACTTTTTGAGAAAATCGAATCAGAGTTCCTAGGTAGCGGGTGGCTCGGTTTATTTGCTGACCAGTGTATAATAAAGTTTGAAGTCCTTTCTAGTTCACGCACTGAAAGAGGACCGCGAATAGGTTGTTTTCTACATGCGTCGACAAAACGTAAAACATAGGCGAGTGTTCGCTGAAGTCTTACAAGGTTTGAAAACCGTGTAAAATTAATCAATTCATCGAATTTATTGTTATTGAATAAAACGTGCATCTAATTTCATTCCAGGCATAATTTTCAATTTAGAAATAAAATTGATGAATAGAATTCATTAATTTAGAAGGCCAATAAGACATTTTATTCATTAAAAAACTAGGACCGGACCACCAATCATCTAAACTAGGTAATATATTAATGTCTATTGCACGAGACAAATAATCAGCAGGGTTATGGTGAGTCACTCACAGCCACCAGTCTTATCTAATATCTCGGCAAGCCTGTTACGAACGAACGGCTGTAATTTATTTGCTAACATTTTCAGCCACCCTATAACAAAAGTGGAGTCAGTGCAAAGAAAGTGCGCCGCGCGCTGACTCGTAATGATGCCACAACCTCTTCAAAGATGCGCACACTTACAAGAGCACCGCATACTAACTTGCGCGACGCACTTCCCGTATAAGAAGGTCAAGTGGGAGTATCCCAGACAGCACCAGTGCCGAGTTTAGAGAGACCGTGCGGAAGGCTTTGCACAAAACCCCTCTGGACCACGCTCAGCTGTTTTATTACCCCTACTTTTTTGGCGGCAGGTGCCCAAGCGCTTGCTGCGTAGAGGATGATCTGTTCCACCGCTGCCGTGTAGATGACACGGATGATCTCCGGCCTAGCCAGTGTCCCTCTGACATGAGGATCGGAGACCTATAGTACGAGTTTTTAACCTGCTTTGCGTCTGGTTTGATCTGCGGCCGAGGAGACCACACTCTTTGACTTTGTTTCAACTATTATTTTATTCTACATATTAACCTAATCTATATTTTACTATATTTCTTTAACTTTAATTTTTTGCTGCTATTCAATATTAATACTATTTGACTATTTCATTTTGTTTTTTAATAAAAAAAAGGATTTCTTAAATTTACTATTATAGTACTACAAACACTATTTATCCCTAAATTATGTTTACTATTTCAATTTTGTTTATATGTCACCTTATACATTTTTGACCTTAGAAATTTTCTGCGCTTATGTTTCTTTTTATTTTAATTTTGTTTATAATGATATTTGCTGCATATAATTAGTATATAAGTCAAAATCATATTTCTAGGCCTTAAATACAGCTGCAGAAATTTCGCGTCAGGTTCGACACAACTTGACGATTCCACTAGAGTTGGCTTACGGTCCAGCATAATTTTTGCCACTTTCTCTATTAAGCCAACCCTAGCGGTTCGCTCAATGCGTCGGCTAACTTGTTGTGTCGAAGTGGTCTCTGTGTGCTTTGAAGTGGGCGCACCGACGACTTTAGCAATAAGCTATCGTTGCTCTCGCGAATGCGTTCCACTTCTTACGCACCGGGCAATCGTTGCTGAATGCATTGTGCTGGTGCTCCCCCAGCTTGGCTCTGGTGCAGTTAACGCACACCGCTGCTTTGCCAATCTGTTTGTCTCAGCAGTCCACCCTGAGGTGTGGACCGCCGCAGTGACTACACAGATCGGCTGACTCCGTGCACAAGCGTTTGCCGTGCCCGTATGCCAAGCAAAGGGTGCACTGCACCAGAGGCGTCTGGTCTTCGACGCGCACTCGTTGGAGGTCAATCCGAAGCTTGCCTCCTTCGAGTGCCCTTCTCCAGATTGCTGAGGTAACACTCAGCACAATGCTACTCACGTGCGGGTTCCTCGACTTTTTTCTATATTTAATAGAAATTTAAGTTCCCCGTCCCCGAGGCCCTGAAAGACCTCCCGGTTCTGGTTCCTAAGGGCTCTTAACACTTTCTCGTCACTGTGTACTAACAGCACGTCCCTAAGAACCAGAAGCGGGTCACGATTCTTCACCGCCTCGACGACGAGGTTCTCACCGGCCGATTCCAGACGCTTTTTTAGTTTTTCCCTCTCTTCTTTCCATGACGACCTTTTGATCCCTGGCCTTCCTGACCCTCTCTACGCGCACCCAGCCCTCCTTCGTGTCCACTGCTTTCCGCACTCTTTCGAGGATTTCGGCCCCCGTATCCATCTCCTGTGTTGAGGAGACAACCACGGAGTGCAGCGTCGTTCGCTCCAGGGCCTGTACCCCGGTGTGGCACTTACTGACGGTCGCTACACTCGCGTAGGTTAGGTTCGCTCAGGTTAGGTTCGCTCCGGTTAGGTTCGCTCAGGTTAGGTTCGCTCAGGTTAGGTTCGCTCAGGTTAGGTTCGCTCAGGTTAGGTTCGCTCAGGTTAGGTTCGCTCAGGTTAGGTTCGCTCAGGTTAGGTTCGCTCAGGTTAGGTTCGCTCAGGTTAGGTTCGCTCAGGTTAGGTTCGCTCAGGTTAGGTTCGCTCAGGTTAGGTTCGCTCAGGTTAGGTTCGCTCAGGTTAGGTTCGCTCAGGTTAGGTTCGCTCAGGTTAGGTTCGCTCAGGTTAGGTTCGCTCAGGTTAGGTTCGCTCAGGTTAGGTTCGCTCAGGTTAGGTTCGCTCAGGTTAGGTTCGCTCAGGTTAGGTTCGCTCAGGTTAGGTTCGCTCAGGTTAGGTTCGCTCAGGTTAGGTTCGCTCAGGTTAGGTTCGCTCAGGTTAGGTTCGCTCAGGTTAGGTTCGCTCAGGTTAGGTTCGCTCAGGTTAGGTTCGCTCAGGTTAGGTTCGCTCAGGTTAGGTTCGCTCAGGTTAGGTTCGCTCAGGTTAGGTTCGCTCAGGTTAGGTTAGGTTAGGTTAGGTTAGGTTAGGTTAGGTTAGGTTAGGTTAGGTTAGGTTAGGTTAGGTTAGGTTAGGTTAGGTTAGGTTAGGTTAGGTTAGGTTAGGTTAGGTTAGGTTAGGTTAGGTTAGGTTAGGTTAGGTTAGGTTAGGTTAGGTTAGGTTAGGTTAGGTTAGGTTAGGTTAGGTTAGGTTAGGTTAGGTTAGGTTAGGTTAGGTTAGGTTAGGTTAGGTTAGGTTAGGTTAGGTTAGGTTAGGTTAGGTTAGGTTAGGTTAGGTTAGGTTAGGTTAGGTTAGGTTAGGTTAGGTTAGGTTAGGTTTTTTTTTTTTTTTTTTTTTTTTTTTTTTGTTTTGGCAGGAGTGGGAAATCCCCACGGACACCTCGACTACCTCACAGCTTGTGAGACAGTCGAGGTAGTGCCGGACTCGAACCGGCTAAAAACCACTCCTGCCCAGCCAGTGTCCCTCTGACATGAGGATCAGAGACCTTAACATCCTTCTTTTGGCTTTGCTACGCTTTTAGGTGGCCGGAGAGACCACATGTTTTGCGATTTTAATTTACGTAGTATTAAAACACCCAACAATACAACAACAACTGCCTAGTATTTTAACATCTTTAAAATTTCCTTTATTTTTAATTTATTACTATAATTATGCTATTTATATATATATATACATATACATTTATATATATCTATTTATTATTTCAAAAACTATTTAACAATTATTTATTTTACTTTTGCTTTCAAAATTGTGACTTAACTTATATTATATCTATTAATAACACTTTATATTTATGCCCTTACACTAAAATACCTTAACTAACTAGATTTTGTTTGATATTTTAAGTTTTTATTTGTTTTCTTATCTTTCCCATTTTTATTTGTTTGATATCTAAAAATATATACTCAATATATACCTAAATATCATTTACTTTTAAACTAACTTATAAATATTTTTCTCAACTGTTCTTAATTTACTACATGTTTTATTAAACAAATAAAAACCCATGAAAATTGCTATAGGATCGAGATTATTTGACGCACCCACTAGAGCTGGCACTCGTTCCAACATAACCTGAGCCAGTTTCTCATGAAGCAGACTCAGGTTATTCTTCTGCATATTGCCAACGCTAGTGGTTTCCTCAACGAGCCTGTTTTTTGTTTGGGCCGAATTTCTTTGGGTTCCGTGCCTGGAAGTGGTCGCACCGCCAACTTTAGCAATATGCTATCGAAGCTCTTGCGAATGCGTCCCACTTCCTTCGCACGGGGCATTCGTTGCTGAATGCGTTGTGCTCGGTTGCCCCCAGTTTTGCTCTGGTGCAGTTCACGCAAGCCGCTGCCTGGCCGATCTGTCTATCCGGGCAGTCTGCCCTGAGGTGTGGTTCACCGCAGTGGCTACACAGATCGGCCGGCTCGGTGCACAGGCGTTTCCCGTGCCCGTATGCCAAGCAGCGGGTGCACTGCACCAGAGGTGTCTGGTCCTCGACACGAACTCGCTGGAGGTCGATGCGGAGTTTTCCCCCTTCAATCGCCCTCCTCCAGACGGTAGGGGACACACCAAGCACAACGTGATTTGCATGCGGGTTTCTAGTTTTCCTTCTATACTTTATTGCAATCCTTTGCTCCTCGTCGTCGAGGCCGTGAAATATCTCCCGATTCTGATTCTTAAGGGCCCTCAATACTTCCTCGTCACTGTGCATCAGCAGCACGTCCCTAAGAATCAGAAGCGGGTCTCGATTCTTCACGTCCTCGACAACGAGGTTCTCTCCGGCCGCTTCCAGTCTTGTTTTTATTTTAAGCCTCTCCTCCTTTGTTGCACACCCCACTATGATCTTCTGATCCTTGGCTTTTCTGACTCTTTCGACACGCACCCAGCCCTCCTTAGCGTCCACTGCCTTTCTGACCCGCTCCAGAATCTCGTCCCCCGTGTCCATTTCTTGCGTTGAAGAGATGACCACCGAGTGCAGCGTTGCGCGCTCCAGGGTCTGTCCCCCGGTGTGACGCTTACTCGCAGCCACTGCACTGGCGTATGTCTTCTCCTCAACGTTTTCCCAGCCAGCCAGACTGTCTCGGAGCTTTTCCACCTTCTCGGTGTTCTCCTTGACTATTGAGATGTGCTCCTTTAAGGTGGAGATGAGCTCAGTCTGGCTAGCGAGACTGTCGGAGATGGACTGGGGACAGCAGTCAGCAGTGGGAACGGGTGCTGGTACGGGTTCCGGTGCGGCAGGGGCCTTGTCGCGCTCCGATTCCTTGACTAGCTCAAAAAGCCTGTTTATGGCCTCGAGCACCGCAGCCTTGATGTCGGTCCTGAGGTTTCGAGAGTTGCCTAAATTAAGCTTAGCCTTATTCAGGCAAGCTCTCGCCTCCGCAGTGCGACTGGGGTACCCGGCCTCAGGCTTCTTGAGCTGTCTGGGGGCATTCGTAGCGGCTCGGCACGTCCCCGGATTGGCAGAGCCCCCCTGTGAGGCGGAAGGAGTGTCTTCTCCGAAGGAGATTCTCCTCCTCGCATCAGCAGGCGAAGACCCCACCTTCTCCGCCGATCGTGGCGAGCCACTAGAGACTTGCGACCTCACGGCGCTGGACGGGGTGCGATACATATTTGGCGGGTTAGAACGGACTCCTGTAAAGAGGGAGTACGAAATCAGGTCAGAAATAATTGTGGGGACACTGGATACTTCTGTTTCTCTGTAAAGGGGAGAAACAGAAAGTATTTAATAATTAATAATAAAACTCAATATAAATCGTCCTAAGAGTCGTAAAGACTCGGTCAAATGTGGTTAAAAGCGAGCTTTCCCTATTAAACCCTTCAATAACCCCTAGGGAAGCAAAAAGGAGATAAAATCAATTATATGGTTTTTGCCGAAAACCCCACGTCTACCTTCCTATACACAAGAGGGAGGGTGGGTGGGCAAATTTTATTTGAGCTAGACGCACGTGCGAGGGGTCCAGAGACGCGTCTCCGCGCGGGCTAGCTATCTACGAAATAAAACAAGGTGGGTGCCGAACAAAATTTTGGACTTTTGGTCAAAAAACCAGTTTTTGAGACAAAAAATTTTGGTTTTCAACCCCCAACCCGGAAACCGGCTCACGGAACGCGGACCAGGACACAGGGATGAAGGGTGAGTGCTATTGCTACTGTAATCTAACGATACTTTTGAAAAGAAATTTGGAAAAACACTAGATTTTGATGATTTTATCTGAAAATTTCGAAAATTCCTAGGGGTGGGTAGGGAAGTTTTAAGTACGCGCGTGCAGGTCAGTGCGATATAGTCAGGACGTAGGCGGAGGCCTAGTTTTGTCTAAAATAGCTGAAAACAGCTTCAAAATCGCACGTCTGGAGGCAAAGATATCGATGTTTATGTTAAAAACAATCTCCCTAAGGTGCTTTTTGGTACTTGCAGAAACTAATAATTAACAATTTTTTAAAAATGAATACGTTTTATTTGAGCTAGACGCACGGGGGTGGTGTCCAGAGACGCGGCTCCGCGCGGGCTAGCGATCTACGAAATAAAACGATTTAGGTGCCAAAGAAAATTCTAGACTTTTGGTCAAAAAACCAGTTTTTGAGTAAAAAATTTAAGTTTTCAACCCCTAACCCAGAGACCGGCTCACGGAACGCGGACCAGAATTCAGGGAAGAAGGGTGAGTACTATTGAAACTATAATCTAACGTAATTTTTGCAAGAAAATTTGGAAAAACAATTAAATTTTGGAAAATTTTGAAAAGCGGGTAGGGAGAAAATTCAGGCGCGTGCGATATGGTCAGAACGTAGGCGGAGGCCTAGTTAGGTCTAAAAATGCTGAAAACAGCTTCAAAATCGCACGTCTGGAAGAGAAGTTATCGACTTTTCTGTTTTGAACTTACTCCCTCACCTAGATTTTGGTGCTTACACACACATACAAAGAACAATGGAATAAACTGTTTTTTAAAGATGCTTATGTTTTATTTGAGCTAGACGCACGTGCGAGGGGTCCAGAGACGCGTCTCCGCGCGGGCTAGCTATCTACGAAATAAAACAAGGTGGGTGCCGAACAAAATTTTGGACTTTTGGTCAAAAAACCAGTTTTTGAGACAAAAAATTTTGGTTTTCAACCCCCAACCCGGAAACCGGCTCACGGAACGCGGACCAGGACACAGGGATGAAGGGTGAGTGCTATTGCTACTGTAATCTAACGATACTTTTGAAAAGAAATTTGGAAAAACACTAGATTTTGATGATTTTATCTGAAAATTTCGAAAATTCCTAGGGGTGGGTAGGGAAGTTTTAAGTACGCGCGTGCAGGTCAGTGCGATATAGTCAGGACGTAGGCGGAGGCCTAGTTTTGTCTAAAATAGCTGAAAACAGCTTCAAAATCGCACGTCTGGAGGCAAAGATATCGATGTTTATGTTAAAAACAATCTCCCTAAGGTGCTTTTTGGTACTTGCAGAAACTAATAATTAACAATTTTTTAAAAATGAATACGTTTTATTTGAGCTAGACGCACGGGGGTGGTGTCCAGAGACGCGGCTCCGCGCGGGCTAGCGATCTACGAAATAAAACGATTTAGGTGCCAAAGAAAATTCTAGACTTTTGGTCAAAAAACCAGTTTTTGAGTAAAAAATTTAAGTTTTCAACCCCTAACCCAGAGACCGGCTCACGGAACGCGGACCAGAATTCAGGGAAGAAGGGTGAGTACTATTGAAACTATAATCTAACGTAATTTTTGCAAGAAAATTTGGAAAAACAATTAAATTTTGGAAAATTTTGAAAAGCGGGTAGGGAGAAAATTCAGGCGCGTGCGATATGGTCAGAACGTAGGCGGAGGCCTAGTTAGGTCTAAAAATGCTGAAAACAGCTTCAAAATCGCACGTCTGGAAGAGAAGTTATCGACTTTTCTGTTTTGAACTTACTCCCTCACCTAGATTTTGGTGCTTACACACACATACAAAGAACAATGGAATAAACTGTTTTTTAAAGATGCTTATGTTTTATTTGAGCTAGACGCACGTGCGAGGGGTCCAGAGACGCGTCTCCGCGCGGGCTAGCTATCTACGAAATAAAACAAGGTGGGTGCCGAACAAAATTTTGGACTTTTGGTCAAAAAAACCAGTTTTTGAGACAAAATTTGGTTTTCAACCCCTAACCCGGAAACCGGCTCACGGATCGCGGACCAGGACACAGGGATGAAGGGTGAGTGCTATTGCTACTGTAATCTAACGATACTTTTGAAAAGAAATTTGGAAAAACACTAGATTTTGATGATTTTATCTGAAAATTTCGAAAATTCCTAGGGGTGGGTAGGGAAGTTTTAAGTACGCCGCGTGCAGGTCAGTGCGATATAGTCAGGACGTAGGCGGAGGCCTAGTTTTGTCTAAAATAGCTGAAAACAGCTTCAAAATCGCACGTCTGGAGGCAAAGATATCGATGTTTATGTTAAAAACAATCTCCCTAAGGTGCTTTTTGGTACTTGCAGAAACTAATAATTAACAATTTTTTAAAAATGAATACGTTTTATTTGAGCTAGACGCACGGGGGTGGTGTCCAGAGACGCGGCTCCGCGCGGGCTAGCGATCTACGAAATAAAACGATTTAGGTGCCAAAGAAAATTCTAGACTTTTGGTC